>OU824115.1:2500-2402500 GCA_917499265.3 Mimumesa dahlbomi
TTCCGACTTATCGCGCGAGAGGTGTTGCGGGCCGGCTGCCCCGACATCCTCGTCTGGGTTAAGAAAGGAAGTGAGCCCCCCCCTCCGACCGCTGCTGAACCTGGTGCCCCCCTTCTAAATCGCGCCCGAAGTTAGGTTAGGTACGAACAAATATGCAAGGGCCGATAACAAACAGGAGTGAATTTCTCAACGGGTTGACAAGCCTTGGAGCAGTGCAGCTACGTTCTCGGAACGTACTGGGCACGTACATCAGCAAGTTTGTCAGTTTCAATTGTCATTCTTTCCTGTAGTGAGAGAATGTGTATTAGCTTTATACTTGTCGTAGTATAGGTTTTTCCGTTTTTTACGGGTTGAGTTCCACCGCTAGGTTATTAGCGGGCATAGATCCATAGATCTCTGCCAGTCAGTGTTTGAGGAGCGAGTCGGATAAGCACTCGTCCTCTGCACGTCCTGGGTATACATTTATCTCTTTGTGAGATAAAGTTCATAGTTTTACGCGTCGGCATTTACTGCATCGTTTACGACGTAGTTTCCGGTCCGCGAGGTTTGATTTAATACTATTGTATTTGGACTTCCTGTTACCGAAACTGTGAGCTCACCGTCATAGACATACAGGCTTTGCGCCTACCAGGAGAAATTTTTTTCCTCCTCCTGGTAGTTGATCCGACTTATCGCGCGAGAGGTCTTGCGGGCCGGCAGATTCGGGAGGACTTTCGCTAATTATTTGTTCACTATTCCTTCGGTTGTGTTTGTCACATCTTGGGGTCAGGAGGTGAACATCGTGCGGTACTGGTTTTGTATATATATTTGTAAGTTTGGCATTATTATTGATTTCCATCTGGTTTGCGTTAATTCCAGGGTGATTTGGACTTGATTTTGAATTGAAGAGTGACAATCTGTTGTAATTAGTGCTTGTGTTTGTTTTGCGATTGTATTATCTTATAGATGTTTTACAGGTTTTGATTAGTGTGTTCGTTGCGAGTTTGGTTCGAAATTGACATTGTGCTAGTGATATAGCCTGATATGTAGCTGTGAGAGAAGTTTTCGTTTTATAGTTTATCATCGTGGGTGTCTACTATTTCGTTCTTTTTATTGATGTTGTTTGTTCTATTTTAGAGTTTTGTGACCCTAAAATTTGGTGGGCCTGTCTTAACAATATATAACAGTTATGTGGTTCTAGGTGAAGTCCTCTGTGAGCAAAAAGTATTTTTTTTTTTTTTTTTTTTAACCGTAAAAAAGATTTTATTATTATATTTCGAAGTGAATCGGGCTTTTCCTTGTTTCCCTGTGGTATGTGCTTTCGTCCCGGGCCAGCATCAGTAGTCGTGGCTGGTGTAAAGTGGTAAGAGTGGGAAAGCTACGGCGGGAGGAGCGGGGGCATCCGAGCGGTCACCCATCCCATCGGTGTCCGCGGCGGGCGACGCTTCACCTCGGTGATAGAATAGCCTCCGGTGTTCCGCTCCTACCGCGGGCCTCTGCTTATGTGTTTAGCTTGTTTTGTTATTCACATTTTGTTAGTGAGTGATTTTGTCATCTTTAGTGGTTTAAACATAACAATTTGCTGGTTGTACATACCGATATGTATCGGTGGGAGGAGTTTTATGATTATTCAGCGATGCTTTCTAGTGTTTCTTTTTTGTTTTTTTGAGAGTTTTGTGGTTTTAAAATATAGACGGGCTTGTCTTAATAAAGTATAGCGGTTGTGTGGTATGAGGTGAGGTCCTCTGAGAGCAAAAAGTTTTTTTTTTTTTTTTTGACCGTAAAAAAGATTTTATTATTATATTTCGAAGTGAGTCGGGTCTTTGCCTTGTTTCCCTGTAGTACACTCTTATCTTCCCGGGCAGCATCCAGTAGTAGATGCTGGTGTGAAACGGTAATAGCGTGGAGTGAACAGCGGCGGGATCGGAGTGGGCATTCGAGCCGGTCACCCATCCCATTCGGTGTTCGCAACGGGCGACGTTTCACCTCGGTGATCGAATAGCCTCCGATGCTCCGCTCCTACCACAGGCCCCTGTTTATATGTTTAGCCGTTTAGTTGTTACACAGTCTGCGATCTTACAGTATTTTCTAACATGGGCTGTCATGCTGCTAGATTTCTTGTTGTTAGTGTGTTTGCTGCTATTGATCTTTTTTTTTTTTTTTATATATAGTATCAGTGTGGCTTAGGTAATTCATCGAGCTGCGTTATTTGCTTTGTTGTGTGTATATTCTGTTGGTGTCTGTCATTTCCCCGGTTTACTGAGCCCACGCGGTGGCGTCTCCTGGCGGAGTTTAGTCGCCCTGTCTATGTCTTCCTCCCTGTGTGTCGCACCTCTTCGTTACGTTCTATGTCATAGCTCGTTGTCGATTCGGTATTCCTAGCGTCGTTCTTATGGTTTCGCAATTATATTCCGTGTTTATTGTTTAGTTTGTTTATGTATTAGATTACCGGTATTTGTTGTTTCCGGGTGTATATTTGATTCGTTATGGACCTCTGGTGTATTTGCTAAATCGATTTTGTATCGCTTGTGATGTTTCTCTTTTTTTTTTTTTTTTTAGGTTAAATCATTGCGGTGTCTGATCTGGTTGGATTCTCCTTGTTACGGATAAAGGGCAGTAAATTGTAGTGTACAGTGTGATTATTATTCTTTTTGTATGTACTTTGATTTTGTTGTATTATTTTAGTATTTGTATATTTGTAGGTTAATGGCTGTGTGTCAGTATCTTGGGATGGCCATTGGATATTACGGCTGGTCCACCTTACTGGGATAAATTTAAGAGAATATGTGGACCAGATGCAATAAGGTCTGTTGTTTTGGTGGAGAGTGTTTGATGTTTGTCGGGTGGGTTTGGGTTTTGTATATCTTGTGCCGTTAGATTGTGGGTGTCGTAGTGAATGCATATTATTTATTGTATACTTGTTGGTTATGCATGAGAGTTGGGTTGCTGATGTTCGTCCGTATTTAAGCAGTTTGATTGGATATATGTGTGGCTTGTTTGTGTCGGTTTCTATTTTGTTGGACTTTTGTTCTATCATTATTGTAAGTATGGTACCTTATGGTATTTTATGTTATATTCATGGTCTTTATTTTGATTAGAGTTTGTTTAGTATGTTATATTGTTTGTTGTTTGACTCACCGGATGTTGTTGGACTTCTAACCTGTGCTTGTTTGGTCCTCCGCGTTATTGTCACCATGTTGTTGTTTGGTCATGATGGTGTTGGTGTGGTTGGTGTGGCCTGTTCTAATGGTACCTGTGTCCCTGTCCTGTTGTTTGCGTTGTTTGTACTTGGTTTGGTGGTTCGCTTATAAGTGTTGTTGCGGTTACTCTGATTTGCCCCGCCCTCCTGCTGTGTCCTGCTCTGTCTGTCCTGTGGGTGTGTCGGATGTTGTTTGTTGTATTTGTGGATCTGGGGTTTTTGTGTTGTGAGGGACGGGCTGGATATAGTAGAAGCTGTGTGTGGTAGGATATGTGATTTTGTGTGTTTTGTTTGTGTGTTATGGATTGTTGTGGGTGTCTATAGGTTGCGACGTGTGGGTAGCTAATGTGAGTTTTCTGTGTCGTTGGGTTGTCTTTTTAAGTTTTGGTTATTTGACGCGTGTGTGTGTTAAGCTTTGAGTATATTAATGTGTATGATTATTGATTGTTTAATGGATGAATGGTTAAATTTATTTAAGTTTATTTAGTTTTGCATTTGTTGGTTTAAGTATAAATTATTTAAAATTGGAGAAGTTGTGCCAGTGTTAGTTAGTGGGTTATGTTATGTATTTTCACATAACCCTAACTTCATTGGTAATTTGCTGTTTTCTGATTGTAACCTAATGTATGTGGTTGTTGTTTGTATATGTCGTTTGTGTGGTTATATTGTGAGTTTACGTAGGCTGGGGTGGGAGAGGTTATGTTGTTGGGTTTGATTTTCTGCTGTTATGTTGAAGATTTTTGTTTTTTGTTTTACATCGGTTTCTCGATGGGTTGTTTTTAGACATGTGTATGTCAATTTTGTGTTTTCTTTGTCTGTTCAGGTGTGTTGTTGGGTCTGTGTGGACCAATATTAAATTTCACGGAATGGTTTCGATTTCCGGATGAAATTCCATACCGAGCTTAGTTCCAGGTTTTTCAATTCGTCATCTGGAATGATGAAGCTGCCTAGTGTTAGGTGCCTGGTGTTCATGAAAGCTTCGCAGTTGCCGATGATATGTGTTGCGGTTTCTTTGACGTTTTCCTGTTTGCAGTGGATGCAGAAGGGGGAGTCTATCATGTTCATGTGGTGCATCATGTTACCCAGGTAACCGTGTCCTGTTAGCATTGTAGAGAGTTTTTTGGTTTCGTCTTTGTTGTATTTCATTAGTTTATTGGCTCTTCCTGTATCAAGTTTCATTCCCAACAGGGTTTTTGCCTGTGCACAGTCTGGTACATTGTTCCAGGCTTCCTCTAGTGCCGCCGCACTTCTCTTTCTCAGCAGTCTTTTGAATGTGGCCATTGCAAGGCCTGTGGTGGCTTGTGGACCGATGTAGGTGTTGCTGGCTCCTTGTTTGGCCAGTTCGTCTGCTTTCTCGTTGCCTGGGATGCCTCTGTGTCCAGGTACCCATGCCAGCGAGATTTTGTTCCCCTTGGAGGCTAGAATGTTTAATTTAAGGTAACAGTTATGTGCCAGTCTGGATGTAAATACTGGGCCCTCCACTGCTGTGAGGACAGATTGGCTATCTGAGCAGATCAGGATTTTTTGGTTGCAGGTATTCTTGTTGGTTAGTGATTCCACGCATCCGATGATGGCTGTTATTTCAGCCTGGAATATTGTTGACCCTCCCCACAGGGTAATATAATCGGAGTTGTTGCCGTTCTCTGTTGTCCAGGAGGCTCCTACTCCGTTGCCTGTAACAGAGCCATCAGTATACCAGATCTGGTCGTATACGTACCTTGGTGGCATCTTTTTCGTTGCCCAGTCTTCCCTGGTGGTGTGTAGACGGTTGAATTTTTTCCCGAACTCATGTTGGGCCGTCATGCTGTCCGAGGGTACGTATTGTGTTCCCTCCAGAATCGGGCCTGCGTATTTTAATATGTACGCGTGTGATTTGTGGTTTTGTGATTCCTTCCACATGCCCCAGGTGTTTATCCTGTGTGCAGTTCTGATTGCTACCTCCGTGGCTTTTATTTCCAGCGGGGTTTCGTTTAGAAGAACTTCCATACCTTTTGTTGGCATAGTTCTGATAGCACCTAGGATTTTACGTAGGGCTCTGTTTTGGATTGAGCTTAATTTTCTTTTTACTCTGATGAGTTGTGCGTCTTTCCACCATATAACTGCGCCAAAAAGGATTCTTGGTTGGACTATGGCGTCATACATCCACTTTATAATTTTGGGTTCAAGGCCCCAGGTTGGACCAGCTACTCTGCAGAGTGCCGCCAAGTAATTGCCAGCTTTTGCCGTTTGTTTATTTATATGTTTACTCCATCGGAGGTCTGGAGTAAACTGCAGTCCTAGGTACCTAATTTCTTCTTTATAGTCAATTTCTTTTTTGTACATTTTGAGTTTGCTTACCTTTTCTATTTTCAGCTTTCTAGTGAAAATCATGACTTCTGTTTTACTCGGGTTGACTGAGAGGCCAGTACTCTCGCACCATCCTTGCATCATGTCTATGGCGGCCTGCATATTTCGTTTCTCCTCTCGGAGAGATTCTCCACATGCTAGGATGGAGATGTCGTCAGCGTATACCTGTACTTCCACTGCGCAGTCTTCGAGCATGTGGATTAGCGAATCCACCGCGAAACACCATAGTAGTGGTGATAATATACCTCCTTGTGGGCAACCTTTCGGGGCCTTGCCGGTGATTGTGGTGCCGCCTCTTGTTGCTTTAATATAACGGTTGTTTAACATTTTGAAAATCCATCTACTTATTGTGATGGGTATATTGAAGTCGTTCATTCCGTTCATTATTGTCTGAATCGGTGTTGTGTTGAATGCTCCCTCTATATCTAGGAAGCATCCCATTGCGTATTTTTGGGAGAAGATAGCTTTTTCTATCTTTCCCGTTAGGTTATGCAGTGCCGCTTCGACAGAGTAACCTGCTCTGAAGGCGTATTGTTGTTTGTGCAGTGGTTTGTCTGCTATGTATTTTTCCTTAATTCTCCTGTCGATCAGTCTTTCCATCGTTTTGAGAAGAAACGATGTCAGGCTGATCGGTCGGAAAGATTTGGGTGTGTCGTATTTGTTCTTCCCTGGTTTAGGGAGGAAGATCACTTTGGTTTCCGTCCATTTGGACGGGAGTATGTTTAACGCCATACAGGCGCGGAAGACTTTCGTCAATGGACCCTTTAGGTGGTCAATCCCTTTTTGCAGCATTTCCGGAGTTATGTTGTCCGGGCCTGCAGCCTTGTGTGGGCTGAAGGATTTTATTGCCCATATTATTTTTTCGGTGGTCACCACCTCACTGGCTGTTTTCCAGTCTGGTTTCCAACTGTCGCCTGAGGCCGTAACCTAACCTAACCTAACCTAACCTAACCTAACCTAACCTAACCCGGGTTAGGTTAGGTTGCCAACCGGTTGCCCGGTTAGGGTCCCTATCTACCCCGCCCCCCAGCCCCTAACCAGCTAGCCCGGTTAGGGGCCAAGCCTAACCGGGTACACGGGTACCCGGTTAGAGTTCTGGCCTGAAGCCGGAGCGTGGAAAGACAACCTTCCTCGACGAGCGCTGAACCAAGACTGTCCCTACTCCCACAAAAAAGGCCCGTTATATATTCGGTACCTGTGTTCCTGCAAAATTCGTTAATAACCGCTACGGCCCCAAGTAGGGATCAGTCCCAGTCGGACAGCCAACAGAGTCGGTCGAATGGAATAAAGTGCGAGTGAAAACGTATTGCGACAGTTGTGTGAAGAGTGTTGTGACACTTCAGTGTCACATACCAGTGACTGACGCGGCATTCCACGCGTTAAGTGAGCATGTACGTATATTTAACATGTTCCCGCCGGCATGTACCACCAGTGGTACATAGAGGGTTGTCCCATGGGACGGCATATACCACTGGTGGTACATACACAAATGTCCCATCGGGCGTCATGTACCACTAGTTGTACAAATGAAGCATTCAATTCTATGTGTTTTGTTCCGCGCCGCCCGATGGGACAAACTCTGAATTAGAGAGCCGTCCGATGGCGAGAACTACAAATAAGACCGCCGGCGGGAACGTGTTAAAAAAAAAAAAAAAAAAAAAAAAAAAAAATAAATAAATAAATAAATAAAAGAAAAAAAATTAAAAATGCCTAACCGAGACTCGATCCACGAACCTTCAGCATAGCCGACCACGTGCGCATCAGCAGTTTCAAATCTCCCGCCAACTTGCCGCATGTACGTACATTAAAATAAAAAAAAAAAAAAAAATGCCTATCCGAGACTCGATCCACGAACCTTCAGCTTAGCCGACCACGTGCGCATCAGCAGTTTCAAATCTCCCGCCAACTTGCCGCATGCCCGGCTCTTGTACACGCGTGCTCGACCTAACCTCACCCGTCGATACACTTTCACAGGCAAACAACGCCAAAACCACTTTGAATATTACACGAAATCAATCACCGACCGCTATGATATACTTGAAATTAGGCCTGATATAATCTACAAGTTTCATATGTTATGCGAACACCTAAAATTTAAACAACTCTAATCAACGAACCAATTATGAAACCCCACACAATTCAAGTAACGCACATACACCCACAAGTGTCACACTCTAACCTATCGTACAAAGAACGTCTAAGACATCATGACCTCCAACAACGTTAACTTGCCAGAAGCGTTGTAAACACATGAACACGTCGCCAACTCTAAATACAACCCAAAGCTCCTAGTAAGACTATGACGAACAGATTTCCCCTTCAGCCACAGAGTACGAACAAAATCATAAGGTTCGCGTCCACAGCCATCTCCTAGAAAACAAAAATATAATTAGAATCAAGCCAGCCACACGAAATAACATCAAAACACCTACAAACATTAACGTATACCTTCTTTTACACCAGAAGCCTTGCAACAGCTACAACGATCCCCTTCTAACAAAATACAGAAAATTTCTCAGAACATATTTTAACTTTCCTAACGATGACAAAAATTCATCGAATTAACGTTTACCTGTAGCCTGTAGCCTGTATCTCTCAGGACATCCGATCAAGGAGAAGCTCCTCGATCTGACACTCTATGGCCCCTCGAATAATCACCGGGTCCGCGGCTGCCGGCACGGTTAACCTCAAAGCGAGGCCCGCACTCACTTGCAACAAACATACAATTAATTAATACAGAAAGCCTGTCACACCTCGCACAATGGTATACTCAATAAAATAAACAAATACGACAGAAAATCACCGCTCGCGAGCGCCGTACACGCGTCACCGTAACCCACGTCATATGGCTGGAAAGTAGGTCAACTCGCGACTGCCGCGTATACGACCGAACGAGCCAATCGCGACGCGGATTGCAGGTACACATAGAAACACGACATCACGCGAGTAGGAACAAACGAAATCATCACCGATTACGGTTATTTGTTAATAACGCATACCACGCGTATTAATCAAAATAAAACCGCTAATATCGTATGCGTCTCATCGAAACGACAACGATAATGAACACATAATATTCCAACAAACACCGAAATGTATGAACTTCACAGGCAAAACCTAGAAAAAAATTATGCTTGTTATATTATGAAAAAATGTAAAGTAAAGTGCTCGCCTTAGGTTGCAAGCACGGGAACACATAACATTCCAACAGACTCCGACATGTATGAACTTCACAGGCAAAAGCTAGGGGAGAATTATGCTTGATATATTATCAAAAAAATGTAAGGTGCTCGCCTTTGGGTTGCAGGCACGGGAATAGGGCCCACCCTCGTTTCAGAAAAGAAAAGGATCTGATAACGAGGGTGGTGAAGGGGTAAGGCAGCTCCCACCCTCCCGCCGCCAAACCCCTCTGACGACTGCTCGCGGTCCCGCAGCTGATATATGGCCCCGCGAACTTTATGACTGCGATCTCGCGATTCCGCGCCTCCGCGAGATAGCCGTCTAGTGAGTAACATCAAAACTAACAAAGATACCTGGCAGGGCACCAAGATAACGATAGCAAAACTGCCGATAACAGGCACACTACGTTGACAACCAGAAATTTAAACTACATTTTCACCGAACTGCGACGCCCAGGACACAATCAAAAAACAGAAAAAAAAGAAAGAATGCAAACCAATGAACAAACAATAACGACAAACAGACCCAACTACGTGACGCAGACGAACCGCCCACTCCTAGAACAACCCGCGAAATCATCGGAAAATTAAGACATAGCGTATCAGCAACGGACAAACAAAAACACTAAAATATTATTCATCCCAGTTACACCCATAAGATACAGGAATTGTTTCCCAACAAATACTAATTCATAAAAGGCATCCCAACAAAAGACATACACGATTGATAATCAATTACATAAATTGATAAACGAAATAAACACAAACAGAAACAGAACCAGACGGAACGAATCACGACGGAAACGGCACTCCACCCTATCCCAATACTGCACAAGGGCACCCATCCCTACTACCCCTTTTTATGCCATAAAGCACCAACAAAGTTCCGCTCAATGGTAAAACATAAGACGAATAATACTCTAACGTTTAAAAGTGACCCACGGTGGGGGCAGAGCACCGGGGTCCATGGACCAACGCAACACTTTATTAACAAGATTCGCATCTCTTAATTGAGCATAAACAACAACATTTTTATGTGCGAAATAAATACAAAATAAATACATAAAGAAGCTTTTAATAAATACAAAGTATGCATGGAAAAACAACTATTACAACGCTTTCACAAGCGCAAAAAATACAAAATTAGATTATCCTTCAAAGGCATCCAATTGCTAGAAATAAAATGTGCTACAGTTATAAAACTGTAGCAATAGAAGATATAAAAGAAAAAAAACCTTGGTTTATAACACTTATATGTTCTCTCAATATCCTCTCCTTTCTTCTATACACCCTTCCAATCCGTCTGCGCTCATACATTTCCCACCTGAAAACATCAAGTTGCACCTTATTCCGAAATTAACGTTGCAAATTAACGGGACTCTGCCTAACCGACACCCTGCTGCAATTCTTTTACTCCTCAACTGATATATTTCATTCTTCCATCCTAAATACCCTTCTTCGTATCTTCCTCCTCTCCGACAGATTATTCTCTCGCCTCTGAAATCATTCTTTCCACTCAGCTTTCCTTGCAAATCTTACAACTTACTCTACAAACATAGATATACCTTCGTCTTTCTACAGCTTGCCAAATTATTCCTCTATAACCCACATCTTCCTTCCTCTTTCTTTCCTTTTCCTTTCCTGTGCTTCCTTTTACTTAAATTTGCTCTCCTTTGCTCCAATCTACTTTCCTCTGCTTTCCTGGGCTATACTTTCCTTTGTACCATTCCATTCTGCTCCAGCAAACTGCACAATGTACTAATATGCAAATATTAGTTTCGAACCAACACTTTTTCATTGACTAGTAACACGAGTTATTCTACCTTTCCAAATCAGCGTCCGCTACTCTTTCCAAATATCCTATACGATACACTGCATTCCCTATGATTAAGTATTCAAGCATGGACCCTTCGTACTCGCTATACCCCGTCCTTCCCTTCCTTACTCTTCCTTCTTGATGCAGGAGTATAGTACCAACACCTACGATTTAAAAGAAATCATCCATATTCCGTTCTATTGCTCATGCAGACGCGATCCATTTAAAACTGTTGTCCATACCCACTTCTCTTTGTTCTCCAACGAATTGATAAACTCCTGTCGATTTAACCAACACTGTATCCTTCGTACAACACCTTTCCCTCTGCATTTCTCCCACAGTGTGCTTTGATAGATTATCAAAGCCCCTGTTTCCACCACCCCTTTCACCTGAAACAAACAACAGTGTCGTCTCTGTTTGTTCCCAACCTTCTTACCGCCTACTTTTCTATATCCTACAAAAATATTTATGTTCGTACCATTTCCATGCTGTTCCTTAAACTACTTAAACTCCTTCAACCCCAGCCATGGGTATGACGTCTTCTTCCAAACTTCAATGCCGTTACTTTCTCATCTGCTTCCAGTAATGCACCTCCGTTTATCTCCCCACTTTCTGCTACCTCTGCAATTAAGTACACCAACGATATAACCGATGCTGTGCCTCTGCAGTCTACAGATACCTTTCCCCTCCCTCCTACTTCCCTCTTACGTGTCTCCTTCCTCGCTCTTACGGTATACCACTTACATGCTTCCACTTCCGCTTCTGGTTCTGGTTCCGGTTCTGCTTACACTTCTGCTTCTACGTATCCTTTGCCAGACTCGCATAACCTAGCCTCACGTTCTATGATTTTCAGTCTTCGTACTTGCCCGTACATTACCTACAAACTATATGTTTCCACTGAATATTGTGTACATCCAACAGAAATCTTATATCTAATGTAAGGCGCCTAACCTGTCAACGTTCTTACAAGCATCCTGCTGCTTCCTTCCGTGCTTTCTCGCCGCATCTTCCTCCACTCTTTTCAACGCAGCAGCCTTCGAATTACTTCCATCCCGACGTGCGTGATCCCGTTCTTCCCAATGTTATTCCAAAACCCGCGTTCTTCCTCCATTCCTGCTGCAAACGTCATTCTCGAACACGTACACTGTTTTTCTCTCCAGACACTGTTTTACTGCTTCCGACGAACTAAATCGACTCGTTATCCTCCTCGTCATCCTCCTCCTCCTCCTCCAACTAAATTCCAAGCCATCCGACTAACGAAATCAACAAATTCACCTCGCAACCATCACCTCACACGTTATAGGTTAGAACGACACGCACCGCCGAGCAATGAACCGCCGCGTATTGCGTAGGATGACGCAACAGTCACCCTCCCCACTCCAAAGCCTAATAGTGCCGTAGTACTGACCTATCCCATTACTCTGAGCCAGGAATTTTTACTCTATTCGTTTTTCCCTCGCCATTTTCGCAATTCTTCGACTATTTAAACGATCGTGGGCGTTTTCGACGCGTTATTTAAAACGAAATAATACGGTGAAAGATTCAGGTCGATGTCTAAAAAATTGTACAAATGGCGAGCGAATTACCAAAATAGCGACAAATCTTCATCTACACGGTTCAAACTTTGCCGAAATGTCTACCAATTTTGGCCTTATCATACCGAACGAAGGAAAACCAACTCAATTCCTATCACCTCACTCCTTAAACGAACCTTTTGTCACGAATCTGCACAAAACGCGTCCCTATTAGTCGCCTCGTACGACAGGCAGGGAATACCGTGGGTATATTCTTTCCCCAACCCACAGGGGAATGTATTTTAAACAAATCCTGATTTACGATAATACTTTATCACATACTAGTGTTATTTCTTAAACGTCAAAGTACTAATCTGATCCACGAAGATCTGTAATTGCAATAGGAAAAGGAAAATGAAACAAATACTTAGAATTTATTGATAACAGTTTAATCAATAAGTTATTTCCGATATTTTACAGTACTTTCAAATGTATGACACAAAGTCATTATATTTGCAAAACATATTAAAGTATTGTATTATCGCTCGATTCAAATTTAACCACATCCTCATTTTTAAGACCATGCTAATTATACTTAAAAACTATAATCTCAAAGACACGTCTGTCAATGAGATCACGATATAGGCGGTATTGAAACACGTTTCAATATTACTAAAACTAATTATCCCCATCATACGCCAATTAAGTATTCGCGGGACAGAAAAAGAACAAACATTCTATTTCCCTATTACGTATAATACGAATTTAACACTTTACCTACCGCTACCGGTAGGCAAACTGTTAATAACGCGGAACAAGCAAATTAGTCGCGATCTCTAGATTATCGACAAAAAACAAATTTTAATTGGCGAATGATAACCCCCCGCGTTTTGTCACCAGAGTGCCAAACCGACCCTGTTAGTCGCCTCTTACAACAGGAAAAGATTACCGTGGGTGTATTCTTTCCCCGACCCACAGGGGACTAATTAATCTACTAACTTTTAATCAAAATTAAAGCTTACAAATTACTAATATTTTATCATAGTCCGTGATATGGTAGTAAAACAATGATCACTGGACTATATCATAGACACAGACAATTTACACCTATGCTTCATTTACGCAATCGATGCAAGTAAAAGAGTAAAAAAAACTTATAATCTATTCACGGAAAATCTGCTCGATACCATTTGCATCAAAGCCAAAAAGGTTCGATGAAAATAATTTCGACGCAAATCTCACCACGGAAAGTTTCTGAGGATGGAGGCGGAATCAAACCACTACCTCCATCCACCCCCCTCTTTTAAACTAATTCAATTAAAGAACGATCGTCTCATAGACACGTCTATCGATGAGACCGCGACTAGAGGGGGGTATTGAAACGTGTTTCAATAGTACTAACGCAAACCATCACCATCACGCGCCAATTATTCGCGATATAAAAAAAGGAAACAAAAAGAGAACTATAGAAGGAACGACTCAACGAGAAAAGCAACTCCATAATCAAAATCTGAACGCGGGTGATTCTAAACGTTTACCATAACGCGGCGAAAAAACAATTTACACACTTACACAGTGGCTCGTACAACGATCTTGAGAAATACCCGTTTCACACGACTTTCCCCGAATCATGGTCCACCGATACAAAGAGATTCACCTAGGGTCGATTTACAGGAAAGAAATCTCAACGAAATTCGGTCGAGGATCACTTCAAACATGAAATAAATAAAACGCGAAACTATAGATAATTACGACGAACTCTACACAGATTAAGTCGAATAAGCCTTGTCGGTCCGGCCGCTACCGACAAGCCTGATACGACTAATCCGAATCAGAATGGAAATTTATTAATATTAATTAAGAACGGTTTGCCCGTCTATGCGATCCCAGATCGAACCCGAGAGTTCGACTTTCCAGACAACGCTAGGCCACCCAAAGTACCGATGGAACCATGATTTGGCGAAAGCCACGCTCCACGATTACATCGCAAGATCGCGGTTTAACCAAATAGCCGTGAGACTATTAGGCCGACTACACGGTTTATCGTGTTGTTTTAACGCCAGCGGTATGACAAACGTGACAAATAACGAACAGCTGAAACTACTTTAAAAATGAAAAATTCCAGATATAGATATATTCCAGATAAACTGAAGCTAAATACTGCAGCCTGAAGATCAAAGCTAAGGCTGAAAATGAACTTAATTATGCGGAACGATAAAAAAAAGTCGCGTTTTCTTGATGGTCGATGAAATACGAAGTGGAATTGGCGCGTGATATCCCCTTAAACTATATCGTTTTGACTCCAGGACGTTCGATTGTAGACTATTGACTTCCCTTGTACCTGAGAATGTCAGTTCATGTGTACGTTAGACGGGTATCATTCAAAATACAACATTTAACATGGATTTAACAGGTTGGGGCTTGTCTGACAGGCATGGACGATACTAGTGACCTTGAAAAAGTTTAAAAAAGTAACTCGCCGATAGCTTCGCGATATTTCTCTCACTCGCGATCACGATTTTCGTAATTCCTTCGTCATTTTTGCAATTTTTGCGATATTAACATGATCGAGGGCGTTTTGGACGCGAATTCTGAAGCCAAATAAGGCAGTGAAAGATTCAAGTCGATATCAAAAAATTTGCGGAAATGACAAAGGAAATACAAAAATCGTCAAATTCAACCAGCTTTTTGGTCGGCATTCGCTCAATTTTTGAGATAGCGATCTGAAACATGTACCATTGATTTAGTTAGGAAATTCTACGTCAGATCAACATATAATGGTTGTACTTTTCGAAAATTTAATTTTTCGAAAAATCTGAAGGGGGTAGGTCAGGATTTTTCGCGATTTTCGTAAATCGCCTGCCATTTCCGTAATTTTTGAGCTATTAAATCGATCCGGGCGTTTTGGACACGGAATCCGAAGCCGAATAAGACAGTGAAAGAATTATTTTGATATCTAAAAAATTGTAGAAATGGCGAGCGATTTACGAAAATCGCAAATAATCCTGACCTACCCCCTTCAGATTTTTGCGAAAAATGAAATTTTCGAAAAGTACAACTATTATATGTTGATCTGGCGTAGAATTTCCTAACTAAATCAATGGTACAAGTTTCAGATCGCTATCTCAAAAATTGAGCAAATGGCAATAAAAAAACTGGTTGAATTTAGGTTTTTTCTGACTGTAGTAAAAGCAAACACGAGATATACATACATATACTACTCGTAGCCAATTTGCTCGATACCATTTGCATCGAAGCGATACATTTCAATATAAACGACTATGGGTCATCGGACTTACAAAAAAATATTGATAAATTTCATTATCGATCGATGCAAATAATATCGATCCAGGTCTCACCACGTGGAGGTTGCTACTAATGGAGACCCACCCTAACCACGGCTCCCATCCTCCCTCCTTTAAACGATACGAGATCAAAATCTTCATTCTCAGATGGAAAATGAAAATATCACGCGAACGCGACGCGAAGCTAAGTATCGTGGTACCAAAGACACGTCTGTCAATGGGACCACGACGAAAATATCGAAACGTTTCAATATTTCTCAAACTAACCCACCACCATCACACGCCAACCCCTCGCGGTAAAAAAATTAACAACCAACACCTTAAAACCCCCAAAAAAATAAAAGAAAATAAGAAAATGAATCTAAATGTCGACTCAACGAGAAAAGCAACTCGGTAAATGTATACTAACGCGGGTGACTCTAAAACGTTCACCATAGCTCGACGGCAAAACAATTTACACACTTACACGGTGGCTCGTGCCACGGTCTCGAAAAGTACCCACGAACCGGGACTTCCGGCCGAACCATGGTTAATCGGTACGATGGGATAAAGCGTATGGTCGATTTACAGGAAAGGGCCTACGCGAAAGATCCGAACCAGGGACAAATCGAAGATGATCTATATCCGAGGATATAGATCATCCAGTCGAACTGTACACGGGTTAAGCCATATCAGGCTAATCGGTCCGGCCGCCACCGATAAGCCTGATACGTCCCATACCCCGCCAAATAGCAGTCCACCCGTGTACAGGTCCCCAGAACGAACTCGGGCTCACCTTTCCATACGACCATAGGCCACCCAAAGTACCGACGGAACCATGGAACGACAGAAAGCCACGCTCCGTGAATATATCGCGAGATCGCGACTTAACCGAGTAGCCGTGAGGCTTACAAGGCCGACAACACCGTTTCTCGTGTTGTTTTGTCGCATAGATATGACGAACGTAGCAAATAACGAATAAATGAATCTACTAGAACAAGTGACTCTACATGAACAAGTGAAGAATTAAAGTTAAAAAGTGAAAATAAAAAAATTGAAGCTACGAAACTGATACTATAAAACTGAAGCTAAGAAACTGATATTAAAAATTGAATGTAAAAATAGGTGATAAGTATTGAAAGTGTAAAAATATTAAAAATGAATCTAATAGCGCGGTACGAACAAACAAGTCGCGTTTTCTCGATGGTCGACAGCAAACGGATTGGAATTGACGTGTGATATCCCCTTAAATTAACGTTTTGACACTATAGTGGCCAAAACGTCCCTTTTAGTCGCCTCGTACGACAGGCAGGGAATACCGTGGGTGTATTCTGTCCCCCACCCACAGGGGAATGTATTTTATATTTTCTAATTATTCAGAATAATGCGAATCAGGAAGTTAAAGTGTATGAAAACACAGAAAATGCAGATAAATGAAAACGCGACGCGAAAATAACTCTAATATTTCACTCCATTTAACACGCAAGTGGCTAAATGGCGAATTCTCTAAGTTTACGCAACACTAAAGACTTATACTACTTAATTTAATTATACTCTGAAAGAAAAGTTTATTACATGGGTGGAAAAACCGACTTGTCACGCGAAATTAACATCGATCATTATGGAGTAGATACGCCCGAGATTAAATAATTTTTCGCAACACTAATTTATTCGCAATTTCCATGAATTTTCTCAGAAAGAAATGTAAGTCTCATTTGAATAGAGTCCGCGTTACGCGCGCGAAAAATAATGTTTTACTATTCTATAATCGCGTTGACTGATTCTACTGTAATTCGCGTGAACGAAAAACAATTGTAAACGCGGAATGATCTTGAAGAGATCAAAGTTATTCGTAGTCGTAATGAAAATATTGCACAAGGTCTTACGACATTCTACAAAATAACACATTTTCATATAAAATATAATTTATAAATGTATTCATGGCAATATTCCTTCTAACAAATGCTTGTTTCAATTTTTATTTTAAGTGGCATCGTACCAAAACGGCGATGTACGATGCAATTCGCGAGTCACTTGGCTGCTTTACATTTTTCGATGATGTTACGTTAGAAAATAAAATCGCGTGTCTCCCGGTGACATTTCTTTCGGATATTTAATTAAAATATATAAATGTTATAATGTAAAAAGAACGCGGGTCTCTTTGAGACAGATTCGTGAATTTAATTAAAAGAAACTCTATAATAGTATGCTTCTAGGACGCAAATAAAAAGTGTGTCTCAGTTGAGACACTTTGAAATAATCTACTTTAATATTATCAATAAATTCGCGATGCTAATGTGCAGCCAGAGGTGACAAATAGTAAACGACCGGCGCGGATGGCAAGTGTGCAAATTTTGTCTATCTGCACACTGTATCATACTCTACCCCTCTGCTTATTTCAAAAATTCAATATCTCAAATTTATAATAATCAAAAACTGGACTCTAATGGTAACCAGACTATGAATTATTAAAAAGGAACTCTCAGAAAATTAGAAAAATAACTTAGATTCAAATGAATTTAATATGAAATTGCAGTTAAAATTCTACTATCAAAACTTGTGAATATAATTAATTGATAAAAATGACTCTAAGACTTTAATGCAAAATTCTAATGATTAAACTTGTTACAATAATTTAATAAGAAAAATGACTCGAAAACTTTAATGCAGATCGGGGCAGAGTCTTCACGGGGAGCTCACCTCGACCCGTGGAACTAACTACTTCAAAATTCTACTACTACAAATACTACAACTACTAGCGAGCATAGTGACTTAGTAGTAACGGAATGACCAGCCATTTCGGAAGTGTCCAAACTGGACATTCCAAAAATGGACAGCCATTGGTAGTTGCCCTCTTCAAGACAGTTTGTCGGGCCTCTTCGGCATATAGCCACTTCGGCGTTCAGCCTCTTCTTGCTTCAGGCCGGAGCCCAACCTGTATTCTGCAAGAACATTCGGAACCAAGAAATAACCCTAACACGCGCCTAACACAGACAAATGAAAAGGCTAACACGTATAGACTAACAGCTTATTCTCAGAAGAATTACAACTGCAGTCAGTGCAAACGTGTTAGCCAAAGTAAAGACGAATGTTCAAGCAGAATTTACTTAAAATTAAAAAAGAAAAGATTATTATCCTGATTTCTAGGTACAGGATATCACTGGTTGCCTACAGGCGAAACAGTGATACCTGACCTGGTCCTGCCTACTTAAAATTAAACCACACACTCCAGAAAATAAGTTACCTGCCTACCTATTACCTATATTTAAAAAATGGCAAAAATCTCTCGCACACCAACACACTCTCTCCACGATTCTCAATCAAAGTCGGTGTTTCCCCCTACGGGAGACGTCCCGGGACGTCTCCAACACCGACTCAAACCCCACACATACATTCAGGTACGTACCTTGTTTGCTGAAATCGACTCACAAGGCCAGCGATTATTGCGATTTATTTAAGACTTTATTGAAAGGAATTTAATGAAAACTGATATTCTTAAAATATAAAAATGAAAGACTTGTATTAATTCGTAGTTGAAATAATTACTACGTTTTGACTCTAAGTGTGAAAAGTAATTGAATCTAATAATCTGATGTTCGAAATATAATCGAACTTAAATTGAATAATGTAAAATGATAAAAATATTCAAGTTGAATTTAATCGCGAATTTGCAATGAAAAAGATTGTTCTAAACCGACGCACGATCCACGAAATATTCAATAAATTTCTCTCTCGCACACACACACACACACGTGTGGATCGTACGTCGTGCACAATCGCTAACGCTTGTGAGCCGCCACAATATTATAATTCTTAAAACTATAAGCCACGTTCACCGCCATCACCCATTCGTGTAGCACCTGGGCACACGAATGGGTTCAAGCCAAATAGGGACATGAACGTGGCAACTATAAACTAGTCTTGATGTGTGCTGAAAATCCTGAGCTTGAAAATGATTATCAAAATAGTTCTTCTAACGGGCTAATAGTCCAATAAATCATTACTTTGACTTTATAAAAGTTACTTGAAAATGTACTTTATAAAATGACTCGAATTTAATATCAAATAATTATTGAAAAAGTGAAAAAACTTTAATTTATTGAAGAAAAATGTGAAAACTTTAAATATATATATCGAAAACTTTAAAATATTAATTTATAGAAAAAAGGTATATGTATATGAAACTTGAATTTAAAATTGAAAACCTTGGTTGATTCCTTATTCAAAGTATTTATTCTAAACAATGCAAATTTGTTCAAAACTAGACTTTAAAACCAGAATCTAACCATCGCGAATTGGTCTTCTTGGGCATTTCAAATAGAAGAATTTAAAGGACTTTACAAGTTGAAGGAAACACGGCTACGAAAATATGCAAATTCTGACTGATTTTAATTCGTATGATTCATCGTATGATTAATCGTCTGACTTTGTAAAACTCATTACTCGTTTTTTGATTCATCCATTCTGTTCTTGTCTTTGATTCTTTTCTTATCTTTTTCATCTTTTCGCTTATTTTGATACAATTCTTATCCTTTCGATCTTTACTTGTATTTCTATTCTTATCTATTCTTTTTGTCGTTTCTCAAAAATTCTGTGATTATATGAAATGAACGCGAACGCGAATGCAATTAAATGAAGGTCGAGGGTATCGAACCTCCAAATTAATTACATCAAAATCGCCCGTAAATCTAAGCCACAAGAAGACCCCTGCCTGAGCTAATTAAATATTCAAAACAATGGGGTGTTACTACCCACGAGTGTAAAGTATAAAATACTTTACATTCGCGGTCACTATGCTCGCTACAATTTGCAAATAAAATACAACCGATCACTCGTGCCGCTTCGGACCTTTGCGTCCTACGACATGATTGAGTGATCGGAGGAACCGTAAATTTTTTCACTCACCGGTCGTAGATCTCTTCTGCACCTTTGATTGAAGAGATGATACCCACGACCGGCTCTGCAGTTGCGAAGTCATCTGTAACAGGAAAAAAAGCAAAGTCTTTATAGTTTAACCGTCTATCATTCCTCAAATCGTTCGTCGTTAATTCTGACTCGAATTCGATAATTCAAAGTGTAACTTCATTGTTGATTAGAAGAATTTAAAGTGGAAAATTTTGCTGATATTTACCTGCTGCCTGATGCGACGGCTCCCGATGGAGATCCTCTCCGCAGCTGCTGCGTACCTCTACTTCATCGCGGCGAATAATTCAAAGAAAAAAAAAGAAAAATAAACAGACTACACTCCCGACCGAAATTATTTCCGGCGAACAAACTGACTCTACTCTCGCGATTCAAAGTATACAGGAATTTCGCGACCGAATATGTTACGTTGTAGCAGTCCATTTCAATTCTTTCGGCGGGTTTAAGCACGCGTATATCGAACAAGTACAATTTCTAATAGCGTAACAACACTGATTCTATTTCGCGAAATACTGTTTTTCGGAGCAAGTGACTCTAAGACCGCATTGCGCGCGGCCACAAAAGCTGAAAATAAAATACATGGCGAACGCGGACGCGATATAAGCATTGTTATTAGGAATATTGCCATTTTCTTACTCTGATGTAAAATTAAATTTAATTTATAATGATCAGTCAACGCGATTATCAACGTGTAAATCGAATAAATTTTCATAAATTCACGCGATGGTGCGATCGGTTTAGCTTCGCGCAAAATACAAACTCCGATTGTAATTGAAACCCGAATAATTATAAGTGTGATTAATGTTAAATATCAATGTAACAAGTAGGTCTTATCCATAGCGATACTCAGCGTCCTTGATTGTGGCCTTCGTTGAAAAATTTCCGGGAATGGATCTGAAAATAGAAATAAAAATATGAATAGAATTGCCGTCGAAATATCGCGATGTATGAGAAGAATGAGATTGCAATTGTGATTAAGAAATAATATTAATGAAGAAGATATTTGAGAGAAGTTACGCAAATTGTTAGTTTAAATTAAATAAAATTTATATTTAAAATATTCTTTTATTTCACTCTTATTTCATTGCAAATCTCACCAAACATGATAATATAGATGCACAAAATGTGTTAGTATAAATTGTGTAGTATGTCTATTTCAGTAGTGTATTGTATGTATAGAAGAGTATGTAACAGTATGTAACAGTGTGTAACAGTGTGTAACAGTGTGTAACAGTGTGTAACAGTGTGTAACAGTGTGTAACAGTGTGTAACAGTGTGTAACAGTGTGTAACAGTATGTAACAGTATGTAATAGTACGTAATAGTATGTAATAGTATGTAGTGTATGTATAGGAGACGCGGGAACGGTATGATATAATATAGAATAGATATGAAATAAGCAAAGGAAAATATTCCAAAAGTGTCTAAATGTACCTAGGAGAGGAGTAGAGAGCTCGTTGGGTCACGTCCGCACACCACGACAACCGATCGACAAATGAAGGGTAACGTACTTGCCAAAGTCACGGTAAGACACACAAAATCAGCCGTGCCCAGCAGGGCACGAATTCCAGGAATTCTGATTTATTATTTCGCACGTACGATACCAGAACCGAACTTTATAGAACTGTAATTATTTACGCGGTTAATAATTAATCAATTTTAACGATTTTGCGTTAAGAACAACAATTGTTACTACAATCCCGAACAATATTCGAAGAATTAACGGAACGAAAAATCGAGTTGCAAATCACGCTTTTAGAAATTGATAAAAGTGATAATGATTTTTCCGAAAAATTTTACGGTAAGGATTTTCTAATATTATACGTGTTATAATAATTAATAACATGTTAATCAGTATTAGTAATGTACGCGTAGGTAATGGATTGTATGGTAAATGATCAGTAGATAATCAGTAGATAAATACGTGTTATAATAATTAATATTATTTATTGAAGTCTAATAACATGTTAATTAGTATTAATAATGTACGCGTAAGTAATGGATTGTAGGATAAATGATCAGTAGATAATTGGAAAAACTCAAATCAAGTGAGATATACCTCGGAAAGTTGATCAGAGCTCGTTAGGAAGACGTGTTGACTCTAGGACGTCCGATGGTATACTGATGGGTAACCTTGCCCTTGATAATGTCAGCTCGAGTTTATCAGAGTTCGGTCGTACCGAATCCGCTCAACCGTAACAATTACGACGGGAATAAAGGTACGGGCTATTCGGACAGGTACAATCAACCGCAAAAATGGTTTCACGGGGGCGGGGGGGGGGGGGGGGGTACGAACAACTTCGCACTCCTAGCATTGCTACGTTTCGTATCTCGACTAGTTTATTTATGCAGGTAAACGTTTAAAACTCTAGAAAAATTCAGGAAGGTAGCTTAGGCCATTCCCTTTCAGTAGATACCTCGAAAAAGAGTGTCACTCATCTAATAATCGAGTAATAATTCGTTGAAGTTAACCGTGCGATAGAATGCAAGTCGCAATCCGAGCACTGATGCGCTTCGTATCTCGACTAGATTATTCATGCAGGTAAATGTTTACCAATACCAATACCACTTCCGCGTATGTGTGAATATTGCCATGTGTAAAGGGTCCTCGCAAATATCCTTTCTATGTCTTGTCTGTAGAGGAAGTTTTAAAATTGACTTCCCCTAGGATAATTGACCTGCTCAGTCATTTGCCAAAAACTGTAAAGTGCGTTACCCACATGACATCACTTTTTCATAGGTCAGTCTCCCCCTAAACGTGGCACATCGCTACTGTAACGGAAAGAAAGCTCATAGATTCGGCAAATCGGGTTCTTATTGTCGAACACTTTTGTAAAGTTGAAACAAAAGAAGGTGCAATATAAAGTGCGTGGAATCTATAGTGAATCTCGAGTGTTTAAGTGGATTCGGCCGTCACTACGCGATTTATTGATTCGCGATTACTTCGATCGATGTATGTAGTTCTTTCGATCAATTTCTTGTAACCTCTCCACCCTTTTCTACATTTCCTAAAGAGTGTGATTAAAATGTCGCTGTGATCTGTGATGGATTCGATATGTGTCAAACAGGAAATGAAAGGTGAGACATTCTTTCAAAATATTTCGTAAATTCTGTATGCACTATCGGTATGTATCATTCCGGTTTTAGCCACCTGCATCCCTGGCGTTGTTGTTCTTATGCGATTTTTATCGACCCTTGCAATCATCTATCGCCTAGTTACATTTCGTATTAGCACAGACGAGGTATTGGAATACCAATACCTCGTCTGTGCGCAAACATTGCCTTCTTATCAAGAGTAGATAATAGTAAGAATTGTTACCGCGATACGATAATTCAAAGAAGTACAATAAGTTCTTACCATAGACCACCTATAAGAGTAGATACACACATACTCCAATACCTCGTCTGTGGTAGATAGGACATTCTGGCCAAATTTTTGTATCACGCTCAACATTATCGCCTTTTGCCTGAAATCCGTATTTAAAATCACGAACACGGTATGTGTATATTCTGTGAGTACTAATGATATTCTATTCCTTTTGACGGGAAAAAATATATACAAGCATGAATTTAAAATGCTCACATTCTACGAATGTTATTAAACATCTTTCTTCCAAATAAAATTCCTAAAAAAATGGAATTACAAGGAAAGACATGCAAGGTATAAACCAACATCTGTAATAAAGTATTAATATGAATAATATTATCAATTCTTAAAATGAACATATGGCTTAATAATAGATTAGAACATGTAAAAAAAATCTCATTGTTGTACTTTTCAAAGAAATGGATTTTAATAAAATACGGAAACTATCAAAATTCATTCGCACCGGTGCATGGCGAAGGTTCCCTATTTGCAAAGTACAGCAGAGTATTAATTAAATCCCTGGTTATATTACGTTTAACTAGCACGAAACTAAAATCTTCTTTCAAGCAGTGAAGCTAACATTTTTTTGCTTAACATGACAACAATGTATCAGTACGGTCTGGCAACGCTGTACAATCTGTAACGAATATTTTTCTGTAATTCTTTGACTGGGCGCTCTCGAGTCCCAGAGGGTGCCACAATAACCTCAAATTTTGGCCTTAGATATCTAAGACACGAAACCCCATTGGATATCGTGTCTACTATATTCTTACAATTAATTTTCTAAAATTGATTATAAGGAGACACTTAATTATCAACTTCGATTGACCAGTACAAGTGAAACAATAAATAGTTTCCTAAGGAATAATTTTCTTTACGACCATAATGAAGTATCTCATATGTATAGTATGAATACTAAAATGATATTAAAAAAGTAGTTCAAGAATAGGATACCATAGTATTATATATAGGTCACCGAATTCATTCGCACTCAGTTTACAGGATAATAGCGATACATATGGAAAATAGATAAATTAACAAAAAAATTCGTTCGTATCATTCGTTACATAAATGCTAGTATCTTTCATGAACTCCAACATTCTTTAAACAGTTCATATCGTCATGTGTAATCCATTTTCATTATCGCAATTCGTATTTATCATTCTTATTTCCTAATAAAGATTGAATTAATCTTCTTAGCGTACATTTGCTTTATCGACGAGTAATATATTATATGCGAAAAATACAGAAATCAATTAATTACAACTTGAAAGTATCAGAATCACAAATATCATTTTTCTGATTCCTCTATAATATAGAGTCTATATTAAACGAGATTAACCGATCATCGGCGGGAAGGGTGGATCTGATGTCGTCAGGTATAGGATGGAATCGTAACCAAAATTGCCGTCTCATGCGTGGTCATAGTGTTTACGCCGGTGCAGTAGAACTACTCATCGCTCGTGGCCATGAAAACACCGCTGAGCTGCGTAATTGGTCTCAGGGTAGATCCAATCGCAGTCTCCACGCTTACAACACGTATGCGGCCATCTTGATCCGTGGAGTGGCCTACCACGTGTTCCAGCAACGATTTGTTCGTTACAGAAAGAGGTTGCCCACCAACAGGTTATGCTTCTTCCGGTGCCAGTAGTACTAAGAAACTGTCAGATTTTGAAGTGAAAATACAGAAAGCAAAAAATAATGGAATATTAAGCCATTTAAGTATTTGTGGCCCTGATAAGGGCCCTTTAAATTAAGCGGATGAAAAACAGAGTATGAGAGGAAAAATGTCAGGAGTTGGAATTTACATTGGGATGTCGGGAAAGGGTTCATTGGGATCCTCTATTAAAACAAAATCTTCTAGGCGCAGAGGATTATACATGTATACCTACCGGGCCCACTTAAAAAAATCAGTGAGCCGATCTATATTGGTGGCTTTGCAAAAAAAACTGTTTTTTTCTGGTATATTGAAGCAATTGGTCCTTAATATGCCTCTATATGGCTTCGATATTGTTTGTGTGTGCCTCAATATCCTGATCTTTAAAATGTAGGGAATGATTCACAGTCAATTGTATGTATCTCTCATCTTTCAAGCAGTAGTACGCCTATTAATACAAAACATATTATAAGAATATTATAAGTATAGTTTATACTTAAAAAAATGAATTGCTTACTTTCCAACAATCCGATATAATTGTAGTGCCAAGTTCGTTGTGTGTCTTAATAATTTGTAATAAGGTGGCACGATCGCGGGTTTCGACGGGGATCATTAAACATTTCCCCGTTTCTCGTTCAAAGCCCCAATACCCACTGGCCTTCGACGCGGTGAATGCGGTGATAGTTCGACGCCCAAATTTTGATTCATCTATTTCTACTGTTCTACCTGGACCTATGTATATTTAAAAAGAAATGTAATACATCATAAATATTATACTTAAAAATTTAAAGTGTTTAGAAAGGAGAAACAAAACAAACCACCAATTTTTGCGTTATAAATGTTGATCTTTTTACTTCGGCCAATAACGCGATCCTAAAAACTCTATATAAATCTAAACTTACTTACGTATGAAAAATAATATTTTAAATCACTCAACCATCCACAGTGAGGAACACACTTACTAATTTGAAATAACGGTCCGACGTTTCGATCCTTTTTTTGTTCCTCATCAGGGACAAATCTCTTAAACTACGTTCCCTTAGTAAAAAATAAAATAAACTATTATATCCGAAACATAGTACCATCAAATTAACAAACCAAAAATTAATTCAAACATTATTTCACTGTAACTACTAAAATAAATTTTATATCCATTGGATGACTGTAACTTATTTAAACAATTAATCAAGATATTACTAAATGAACATAATAATTTGTCGACTCACCTACTGTGGATGTTAATCCAAAGGTGAATAAAAAGCACGACTTTTTGAATATTTAGGTGGCTTTTTTCAAAAAACCTCTTCTTCCTCAATGAAATGCTAGAATATTAGAAAATTTCATCACCAAATATTGGAAATTTCGTTGGATTACGTCTCCAAATCCACCCATTTATGGACCTAGTGCTTTAAATTAAATTAAAAGGGTGTCCGTTAGGGCAAAAATAAGTCACCCCTATTTTGGGATTAATTCTCATTCTTGTAATTACTGTATGGCTATGGGGGACTTTCTTCTATCCCAAGAAATGGAAAGGTTGAGAACGTGGGAGCCAGAACTCTTCCCATGAAAACTCCAGGAGCCAGAACACTTCCCATCACCGCCCAGTGACTGACCTGTTACCAAGTTTCGAGGCTAGGCTCAGCATGGGACGTTGTAGGCTGAGCTACCATCTCACGCAGATACTCTCCAGGCATGGCTGCTCCGGAGAGTACCTGCTCTGAATCAAGAAGGAAGCATTGGGCGGCTGTCATCATTGTCAGGTGACCTGGAATTCTGCGCAGCACATCCTACAGTGGTGCTCAGCGTGGTCTGAGGAACGCTGGGATCTACTATTGGGCATCAGGATTTTGTTCCAGGATCTGGAAGAATCTAATAATGATAACGCAGCAGCCCAAGAGAGCCCGACTTCTGAGATCCTAGAAGGAGGGAACAGCCCGGCATGGAGTATTAAGGAGTGGATACGAGAGTCATCGGACTCTGACTTATCTCAACGCAACCAACCGAAAAGAAATAAGGGACACGCGTATGAAGACAATCTTCCCTGGAGGAAAAGAGGAGGCGACATATCTTCCAGGTATAATAGAAGAAACGGTAGACACAGAGATCACACTCTAGACAGCGAGCCAAGCACGAGCAGAAGAGCATTGAGGTGAAATCAAATTTAGCCCAAAAAGAACACCGCTCACGGAGAGAGCGGTGGTAATTATTAACCTTTTAGGTACGGCAGAACTTTACGCGTGGCTATTTCCCTGGACGGCAGAGTCTGACGTGAACAGTGTAAAAACGTTACAGCACTGCAAAGTGTAATGAGCAATGCCATTTTGTGCAAGAATATATTCAAATGAAGTATTTGATGATAAAATAATAATTTTAAAAAAATATATAGGCAATACGTATTCCATATTGCCACGTCAAGTAGATGGATAAAATTTCTTGTACCATTTCAAAGTTGACAAAGTGTTCAAATATGACATCCGCGAAAGCCACTATAGTGGCTCCTTGTCCAGAGAGGTGACATACACGAAAGCCACTATAGTGGTGCGTCGTCCTGAAAGATGGTATCCGCGAAAGCCACTATAGTGGCGTTTAGTATCTAAAAGGTTAAAAAAGATCACCCCCAAACTACCAGTACGAACAACAGGAAAGACGAACTCCTGGATCTAATAGCAGAGAAGCTACTTGAAGCTGCGAAGGCTGGTATACGGGGACTAGAAATAGAGAGATCCTATATCAAGAATGGAGGTTTAATCATCGTGGGAATTCACACCACCAGGAAGGACTGGGAAAAATACAAAATGCCATCGAAGGAATACAATCAGGTATGGTATACTGATGGCTCGGTTACAGGTACAGGAGTAGGAGCATCATGGACTACGGAAGACGGAAGATCCTCCGATTTCGTCAATCTCTGGGGAGGTTCCACAATCTTCCAAGCAGAAACCACAGCCATCACTGGATGCGTGATGGACCTCATAAACAGGAACACCTGCAACTAGAAAATAATGATATGCTCCGACAGCCAGTCAGTCCTCACTGCAATTGAAGGACCAGTATTTACATCAAAACTAACACATACTTGCTATCTAAAACTGAATATTCTAGCTTCCAGAGGAAACAAGGTCACCTTGGCCTGGGCACCAGGGCCACAGGGGTATAAAAGGCAACGAAAAAGCAGACGAGCTGGCCAAACAAGGGGCCAGTAACACGTACATTGGGCCGCAAGCAACCACCGGCCTAGCACTAGCCACTGTCAAAAGACTCCTTATTGGTGGCTTCAAGGCTTACTCTACATAGAGGTTTTCCTTACCTGAAAGTTTCGTATACTAAAGGTACATCAATGTCCGAGTTTGCCATGAAACGCTCATAACACGTTTGCGACGTGTTATACTTCCAGAAATAAATTCATTTCCCCGAAGGTCATTTAAGGTAGAATGATATTGACAAGCTTGCAGCAAATGACGTACTCAAATTAACCATATCTCCCAAACGAGAGTTGTTCTTAATAAAAGAGTCCTCGTAATTTCAAAAACATAATCTAATCATCTGGAGAAAAGAAAACCAGAATTAAATAAAAATTCACATTTATTTGACCGTCTTTAATGTTAAAAAATGATTGAAAAATAATCAGGCCATCCTAACGCTCGTTTTTTGCAGACTAACGTGCTTTATTGGCTGGTAATGACACATAGTTTTTTCGTAAACTGTTAATGCATACAACGGTTCACTAATTTTCTCGTGTTACGCTCGTAATTCAAGAAAAAGACAGATTCAAAAAATATATTATAGTATAGAGTCAGTTGAAAAACAACTCTTATATTTATAGAATTCTCTTTATCTGTTTTGTTTAAACAAAATAGAGTAACCTTACCATGTTATGCTACAAACGAAGAGCTTGTTAATTTATTAATATTATTCAAAACCTTCTGCAGTGAGTTATATAATTTTCTAAATTTTTTACTCGTTCTATTACAAAAAAATCTTTTGCGTCAAACGAAACTGATTTTTCGATAGAATATTAATTAACATTCGATGACAAGCCATTCAGTCGCTGCTTTTGAAGTACACACTTTTAAATTGCAAGTATGCGCTCAAGCAGCGTGTAAAAAAGGGAGCGTAAATTTGTATCGATGTTTAAAAAAGAGATTTCTTAAAGGGATCGAGGATATCTCTCGCAAAAGGACAACCGAACCTGAAATTGTATAGGAATCGAAAATCTTGTTTCGCTGGATGGATTCGGATGGTGAGCTGGAAATTCACCCATGATCGCAAATTACGGAGTTTTGGAAATTTCCGGTACTTTGCATAAATAGGTTGCCGTGTCCTCTCGCGTATTTTAGCGCGACCCACCCTGTATTCGCTGAAATGGTGTGAATCGATTTCAAACGTGGCGCGCGACTATTGTTGCTATGATGTTTTGCTTTTAAGTGATCCCCATTGATTCGAAATTTTCTTCGCTATTGGCAGATTTTACTTTCAAACGATACCGTGAAAAATCTCATTTTATCCTTCCTCCAGACCTAACCCACGGATCCTATTGTTTCGGTTGGAAAAACTTTTACAGTCGATATCTATTGCAATGGAGAAGCATTGATACGATTTATGAAAAAGATCGTAATATTTTTATACGCTAGGTACGCGATATTTCGTCAAAATTTTCTTTGCAAAACTTGACAAAAAATGTCTGCATGTGTTATACACACCGGGTGATCTGTATTCTCGAGGCAGGGTATCATATTTTGTATATCGAAATTAAAGTAAGGTTTAGTGTAAAAAATGTATCGTTGCCATTGGCAAAGACTTTGTTAAAGCATTAATGTAAAAATATAAAACGAGAAACATAAAGCAAAATCGCCTTGTTCTTCGTACGATAACAAATTTAAAATAAAATAATTCCTTTCACGTCTCCTATTATTGTTATTACTATTTAATAAACCAACGATATTTTTATTAACAATACGCTTCGCACTATTTGACGGAAACGGAGAACATCTAGAACACCCTATATATTACCTCAATTCAATTTTGCGTGATTTAATACCGTGAATATCGAACGATTCCAAAATAACTTACATCACAAACTATTGACAAAAAAAAGACACGCCTTATTTGCACTTGTACTTTTTCGTAACAACTTAGATATTAGGTGCGATTTCCACCGTTTAATATTAGAAATAGAAAATACGTTTAGTATGCCAATGTAAATGCTTTCCTTTACGTTTATATTATTATTAACAGTTAATAGTATAATTTTAAAAGAAAAATCAAAAACAGAAAAACACGTAATAAAAACCTTTTCACAAAAAGACGTAGACCACTTTAATAAATTACATCGAATACTATTGTACGCCACTGACATGGTTAAAAAGTATCGCGTATAATGCTGTACATACATATAGAATATAACCAAGATAAGAAAAGTACCTACTGTATCTGCACTGTTCAGAAATATCGTACACGACAGTTGTACGAGGATGACAATGTAGAATGCAACGGCGATAAAAATACTTCATTATAAATACCTCTCTAAAAGTCGAATCATTTATGTATCCTCTCCCTACGAACATACATTGTATGTCCCTCAAAAGTGTAGTGATATTTGGTGAAGGATTTCAGTATATTGTAATAAAAAAGTTAGATTTCTAATCTTTATTTTAAATAATTGAATTATTTTAAGGAAATTGAAAAAACCCAAGAATCCACTGAAATAATTTTCCTCTACCCCAACAATTAATTTGTGATTTTTTCATTCTTTTAGTTAATTATATGGATCAATTGATAGCGGATACTAAGTAATTATAAATAGGTAATTAGTATATTTTTTAAATCCCGGATTGTAATGAATTTGAGATTAGTTGAAAAAACAGTAAGGAAAATTTATACAAATTCATGTTATAACTTATAAAACATGAATTGAAATTATTCCAACACTTATGATTGTTTTAAATGTTGGAATACCTTTAATTCGTGTTTTATTTTCATTTTGATCTTGTTTCGTTTAATTAATTAATAACGGAAAATACATTAGGAGGAATAACTGTAATTGTATGTTATACTTTACGTCTTTGCTTTAGGGATTGTACTACGACCTGATTTTCTACGATACTTTCTTTCATACTCTGAACAATTGGTCGAAAGTGGAGCAGATTCTTTGTTCCATTCTTGATTATCTATAGCTTCTAGCATTATATCTCTAAGACGACGGTCTCTTGAAAAATATACAGATTTATTTTCTTACAATTCTCGACATTTCTTCAGTCAATGCTTTCACATTTTAGGATCATGCTTAAAAAACAGGTTGTAAGTGCGATAAATAAAAATTGACGTAACAACGTCATTAATCAGATTACATTTACTTTTAAAATACGACAATCAAATTTTACTACTTACATGCTCGACCCTCTATTCAAGTTTATTTTTGTTTATTTTATTTTATTTTATTTTATTTTATTTTATCAAGTTTATTTCTATAGATGTTTTTTCTAAACATTTCAAATGTTGATGTCTCGTTTAAATGATAAACAAAAGTTACGTATTTACATAATCACACCAGAGAAATGTTTCATTGCCTTTCGTTTTAAAAACAGGATTATGAAATTAATCGCCAAACACGAAATGCTATAAATATTTATTATCAGATAGCAGCATTCGTCTCAAACTTAGCAAATTTTAACAAATACGTAGACCTTCGAGATGAGAAAATATTTGACGCTATTGTTTTTATAGCGTTCGGTAATGAGGACAGCAAAAAGGTGTTCAGTCGCGCGACAGTTTTTTCTACGTTTTTTTCCGAAATAAAAATACCTACGCCATGGTTAAGAGAAAACAGTACAGCGAAAACCCGATTATCGGATGTTTTATCATACGCATCCTAGATTGCACGCACACTCATTAAACCGACCATCAAGAACATTTATGTAATTTCATGGAAAATTCTTCGCGCGCAATGCTTCGCCGCGAATCATTTAGAAAATATTCTGTGCCGTAGTTCAGAACGACGAAATCATTTTTCTTTCCGTTCATCGTACATACATTACGTCATCGTACTTTCATCAATATATTTGTAAAATATAAGAAACTGCATAAAAATAAAATATGCGTCATGCGTTACAAGTGATTTTCGATAATTTACTGGCCCGAGGCTGTAGTCGTAGAAAATTCCTGAAAATGGAAAGTTATCGAGATCCCACATCAACGGCGCACGAACATCAAGACACCCAATAGTAGGACCTTGTAACTATATTAAATCTTTATTTCCCCAAATCACTTCAACGGACAATGTATAACATTTCAAGAAAAATTAATCGGAAAAGATTTTAAATCTTACGTCATTTGTATAGCTATAAGTACAAATGCCTAAATAAAAATTCACAGATTTTCTAAAATTGTGATAATAGTTTTGGTCGAAATAAATCGAGAGAAAATTTGCTGGGAGTTCGATAATAAAAGCTGTACGAAACAGTGGAAATGACTGACATCAATTTCGTCGTCGACAATTCTTGTCACATACGTGGTAAAATGTGATTAACCATGTTAATTGGTATTCACCGGTATTTTCGTAAAGGCAAAACGATTCAACCGGTTTGTCCCAACGTTCCAGTTTCTTCGAATGGATACGGCGTGCAATTTTAAGCGGGCTCGGATAAGGAGACTATATTCGAGCGACGTTTCGAGCACACAATACGAAAAATTATCAAATTGAATGTGTACGACGAGGACGAGTTTACGGGATTCGCGCGAAAAATAAGCTTGACGAGTAAGTACGCCAGCGGGATGCCGAGAGCCAGACAAATTTGCAGCTGAATAATTTCGCTGATTTCAGGAAAGTTTTCCACGACTTCGGCCGTAGGAATACTAACGAAACAAAACTAATGTCGATGATTTGATCAATTATAAGAGGGAAACGCGTTCGAGCTGAAAAATGCTAGAAAGCTTTTCAATCATTTTCGGAATAATTTCCACAGAAACGCGGCTAACGAGAAGATTCTCCTTTTCGTTTTATTGGATTTTCAGTAAATCATGGCAAAGTATTTACTTCCCGATTCAACGGATTTTTATGAGCTGAACAGCATTATCGATAAGCAGAATGATACATCAGCATCAGCAGAAACGGTATTTAATGTGTGTGAAAATATTACTGTCCGACTTGTATCGACTGATTAGAGCGTACGTTAGATACACTATTTCAATAATAGGATAGAATTAATCACAGATTAAAACTTAAATTGTCATACAATGCACAAGAAGTATACACTCAATACAAAAAATACAAAATCATTGTCTGATCGTAAATTATTGGTGAACCTGTAATTACTAATGGCCCGTTGGGCTGTTGGGCCAATAGAACATTGAAAAAATCAATGACAAAGAACAGATATAAAGTGAAAAAGACAATCTAGGAACTATTTATTCGAGCTGCTATGTAAATCGAATTCGTTAAATTTTTCTAGAGAGAATACTAATTATTTTCGGAAAGTCACGGTACGCCGATCATTATGTAAATTAATTGAGAAACCGGTAATTTCGGACAACAAAACAGTCGTCCGTTTTCGTCCGCAATGTTGACTGCCAATAATCGAGTACACAAATGATGGGAATTATTAAACACGTTCTGTTTTTCCACGGGTATTCGCTGTCCAGCTTTTCAACTTCCTGCAACGTTTTAAACCGATGGTTTCAAGTGCGTGCCTGTTCAGAAATAATACATTTCTGGGATTCTAAAGTTTTATTTACAGAATGAAATATATTATTTTTCATTTACTAGCTTCAATGGATGTAAAGCAAGGAATTTTCTTCAATTTTTGCGCGACCCGAAGTTAACTAGCTCCGGCGTTGGCAGTCACTTCAGAAACCTCGTTAGTCCGGAAATTGCGGGTTTTCCCAAATGGTTGTTAGACATGAGATAATCAATTATTGTTAGTTTATTCCTCGCATGCAAACATGCAATAAACGGGGACGTCTATTTCCTCAAAATTTAACGTGATTTAGCCCGTTGTCTACTAAGGGTTCTCCAAGTTTAGGCAGATTGCATAATATTAGGTAATAATATTAGATATTACCGAAATGAATATATATTTATTTCTCTCATAGCAATTATATTAATAGGATGACAGAGAAGGGTATATTTTTTTTTATACCTGTCAAAATTCTATTATTATCACTTTCCGAAATATTTCTACGCTATTTTTCGATTTTTTCTTTGTAATGGTTCTAAATTATATGCATAATCAAATGTCACGACAAACGACAAGATTGATTAAAAAGCACCCACTAAACAATTTCCTTTTTAACGTGTTCCTTATAATTAGGAAGCTCACAATATCAAATTACTATTGATTTGTCCAGTAAAATAAAAATAATTAGAACCAGTCCTGTATGAGTGCACAAAAAAAATAGGTTGGAAATTGAGGTAAAGTTTTCATCGTCCACAATTGGTCGTAGATGTACAATAAAGTAGCTAATTCATTATAAGTTATATTAAATTAATAGGGTTTTATAATCAATTAATGAATAGTCAATCTGGTTGAAAATTTTAAATGTAAGTCAAATTTGCAAGCTAAATTAACGCAAGTTTCCAACCAAACGAATCAGAAAAAGAAACATTTATACGATCGATTATTCATGCTGATAATTTTACGTACATTTTTTATTTAATTTACAAGACAAAATGATTCGGTTAGGATATAGCACAATGATTAAAACGAGTTTTGATCCGGTTTACAAGAAAACTATATGTAACGAATAGAATATGCAAACAAAAAAAATTTTCAAATATTGAATGCTCAACATAGTTCTGGAAACTTAAAAGTATCCTTTTCACTTTACAATTTTTATTTCTATGTCTTTCCCATGACGTTTACACCTTTTGATATTTATAGTACATTATTCTCTATTATTTATATTCCATTATTTATATTCCAGGAAATTTTCATTATCCAATGTAACACTTAAAACTTAATTATGGCGATGAAAATTATCGCGATACACGATGCAATGGATTACTTTTCTTTCTTCAGTGACAGTTCAATGATACACAATTGCGAAAGATCATGCATACGGTAATTGATGAAAATGTGCGCAATATTCGCTGGCGCTCGATATTATTCACAAGGGTGAAATAATACATGGAGAATAATATCGGTATCCAGGTCTCCGTTACGTGAGCTCTGCTCCAAAGGGGACTTCCATTCTTAACGATTCATCTGCTCCCTTTATTGCGGCTAACAATAAGATACCATTCGAAACAGTTTTCTTTGACTTCGTTCATTTTCTATCCTGGCATACTGCTATCGCAATGGAGAGAATGCTCTTACAATATCCCGTTAATAATTCTAACGATACTTTTCGTTAGAGCAATTAATAATTCAATGTATAATACTTGAAGTCAGAATGTACGTAATGTCCCTTTATCAATTTTTATAGATAAATTAGAAGCGTCTTTTTCAAAATTAATTAATTCCGTTACTTGACTTATTGTAGTGGTGTTAGTCTTTCGACTTTCTACTTAATTGTGAGAATTAGCAAAGATTTTTATAGTGTTGATAAACTTTTTGAGTTTACATCCAAGGAATTTACGTGTAAGGTATTTAATGTAATTTAATTAATAATTTAATTAATATAATAGATATAGTAGAAGTGTCGTTTGTAAAATCGATTCTGTTACTTGATTTTATTCCGCGAAGTTTGTTCTTCTGATTAGGTACAAAATTACTTGAAATGGTAAATGCGGTTTTACCGTTGAGACGCTTTTTAAGTTTCCGTTCAAGGTTCGTCAATACATTTGTTTGGACACTCGATTGCACACTCACTACAAATATTTCTTTGTCCATGGTATTTAATAACGCGCGCCACTCCGTTTGTCGTTTTCTTAAGCGGCGTTTTCTTTACATTTCTCTCACAAATTTCGCACAATTTATCGCGCTGTTCCTACACGTTTTATACACCCACTTCTCATATTTAAGGCACTTCACCCACTCCATTTTCCTTTTGTCTCGTAATACTTTTCTTCGTACTTGCCGGAGCCCTTTTCTCGTTTTACACTACTCTTCGGTAAACGGTTCCTGAGTTTTCATATTTCATGAAATTCCTTCTTCTTAAAAAAAAAAAAAAAAAAAAACACAATTCCTTTTTGCCCGTTATCAATACCAATGGAGGGGCACGGAAAAACTTTGTTTAATATACAATAGCAAGGTCTACCGATTTTCTATCTTTAACCGCGAAACGTATGTTACTTGTCGCCTTTATTTTCGTCGCAGTATTAACCCTGTTGCAGTATGTTTCTATTTTTGTCACGTGAGCTGTGCACCGAGGTCCCGAGAAATTTTTTAATAAAATATTCTCGCTATTTTTTCGCCTTGTACTCACATACTTTCATTCTTTATAGATACGTAAAGTATTTTGCAACGAGGAAATAATTTTTTGAAGTCATCATATCTTTAAATACAGGATCAATATTTGAAATTTTACCCTTCTCGTGGTCCACTGCATTTCAGGATTGATTCCAGGGTATTTACGTCGGTATTTTTGCTGAATAATCTAGTATTTACTTAATTACCATTGATAACATAACTGGGAATAATTATTTTTCCTGATTTTCCTAATCATCGATTTAAAAAAAATTCTACCAATTTGTGTCGCACAATAAACTCAGATGTAACGTGCTACGTATGTACCAGATCGAAGACCAATTCTCTTTGGTAAATTAACTAACTAATTAATTAGTTGGATTATCGTCGTTACTGTTTTCAAGTTTCGTAGCTCTCTTGCATTTAACAACGTGGACAGAGAAATAACTTTAGTAGTTAAACAAAATTACCGCGAGCATATACCTAATACTTACCGAAATTGACAAGCAGCTTCTCGGCAGGGTACATGAGAGCTTGAAAAAAGTTGGACTTTCATTAATGTGCGCGAAACACCTGCAAAGAACAAAAACACAATGGTCAAACTTTTGCCGTATGAACTATTGGCTGTGACAGGCGCAGCACTTACGCTCGCACCAGTGTTTTTTCTTCTTTTTAACAGACACTCGAGTATTTCTCCTGGAATTGCTCTATAAAGAATTAACGGATTAAAGTTGATCTAGAATCAAACGAAAATCAGAGACGAAGAAGTAGATTAATAGTCCTATCGTTTATCACTGAACGAATGATTCTAAAATTGAATAATCGAATTTACATTTGTGGAATTCTAAAATCAGTACGTCGTTGTATTCTAAAAGTAGAAATAGAAAGGCCACTGATAGAACGTAACCTTTTGCACTATGGATTCAATTTACGCTGTGATACGTTCGTTGATTATTAAAACAAAGTAGCAGGGCTTTAGGAATTTTCTTTTCATTTATACAGAAAGTCATTGAAATTTAAAAAATGAATCATCTAATCAAGTCCCGTGGTGAAATTTTGATATTAAATCTAATTTTGGTGCGTGAGAAAACTGCTGGCTTTAATCCTTTGACACTTGTCTCTGGTAAGATTTATACGAGTGATACAATGTTTTTTCATACAATATTTGCCTTTTGTAACCGTCGGGATTCGGTTGCATTTACTTTTGCCCCATACAATGTTTAACAATAAATCGATCAAACTCAGTCAAAATGACTATTTTCAAACTTTAGATTAAAAATTCTGCGCTCAACTTAATAAAAAAAAAATCATAATCGACGTAATGAAAAAAAGATCATTTTCTTCATTACTACTTAACAACAATCGTATACTATTTCTAAGCAACCTGTACTAAATTTGCTATTAACCCCATTCAATCGTAAAAATTTTAACTTTTATCTGAAAACATGTCATTTGTACGGTTCGATGAAAATAGGTACTTATAGTAAAATTGTGTATCAATAGAATAGGTGTACCAAATATTTCACACGGTTGTATACATATGTATACTCCTCATCCGCTATCGTTTAAACGTAGATCTGAAAAAAATCTTTGAATTTCACTTCGTAATGTTCAATATAATCTGCACGTATGAATGTATGTATGTATACATATACATATGTATGTACTACATACATACCTGCTGCGTTTGGCATGCAGGTAAGTACATCATCAGGGATCGCTTTAGTTCTCATGATGGTTGATGACGTTGCGTTAATCTGATAATTGATACGGGACGGTCAGTCTTCAATTAATTCGATTTCATGATATAGAGGTCTATTGAGATTTTTTAATTTAAAGTACTTAGTTAAACAACGATTTGAGTGTGGTTCATTTTTATTTATTTTCTGAGGGTTATAATTCTGATTTAATAAATATAACAAACCTGTTACTCGATCTTTAAAAGATAATACAACGTAATTTTTCAAAAACTACGAAGAAGAAAAATTATCTTTCTGTAGCATTTATTGCATATAAAATTCATATGGTTTATGAAGTAAACAGCTTGAAACACATTAATTAATCTAATTTGAATTGGTATGGTCCATATTTTATAAAGAAATAATTTGTTCCAAAATAAAACTGCACTTTAATAAGTAACACGATCCAATTTCTTCCAAGTCAAAATAAGATACTGAAACAATCAGAAATAAAACCAGAATTGACTGAAAAGAAATTACTAAATAGTTATAGAACGAATGATTAAAAACACAATCCTTATAGTGGCTGTGATTAAAAGCCAATTAAACGAGCTGACATTAACCTAATACCCTGACAATTTATTGTAACGAGAATTTCCATCAAGTCAAATGCATTCCTATGAAGTTACATACACACGGATGAATCTCAATGTAATCGACCTATCAGTGACATCTTAAACCCCGTTATACTTTCATCCGATCGGCAAACAAAAGTGACGCAAAGCATTCCGTGTTCGCGACATTTCGATTCACCCGATCAAATCTTTGGTACGCGGAACTTTGTACATATAACGGACCTCCAGTCACGTGTAACGAAATGGTTTCGACCAGTATTTCTCAAACTGTTTTGTACCCACCGCGTAATCAATACACGCATCGATAACACACCCGCAACGAGACTCGTTTGTTTGTTTGTTTTTATCGATCGAATTGGCGCGAAACAAGAATCAAATTGAAACTAGCAAATTAGGAAATATCGATCCGGGCTTGGATTGCATTGAAACGGTATTGTATAGCGTTCATTTCCGGTGGTCAGGGTTCCGGGGCATTGACTACCACTGACACAAATATCTCCTTGGAGAAACACGGCAAATGCAAGCAGGTACCCGCAGAAAAGCGTTGCGATAACAAAGCGTTCACAGAGAGCGGAATTGTCAGCGGGTCCTTTGAAATACGGCTGCACGGTTCGGTGTGTTCGTGTATGGTGCGCGAGATCTGCCACAGTCGTGCATTCACTATGCTTTTTTCCTCGCCATAGCTATTGCGACTTTTCTTCGATTCTCGTTACGATTGTTCGGCTAAAATGAGATTGTTATACATAGAGAACGAATATCGTCGATCTTTCGGCGTACAATTTTCGTGGCCTTTTGGATGACGTTCGTGGATTTGGTAGAATGCCTCGGAGAAATTGAATCGGGTGTCGGGCGATGGTAGATGAATGATTTTCGGTTGAAGAACAATTCTTATGGTTTGCTATCGTGTAAAATGTCAGGATAAATGATATTCATGCTTTTGATGTCCATTTGGCACGTGATAATTAATATTTTTTGTTAAATGTAATAATTTTAAGTGACGTCAACAGCTTAGGTTATTAGTGACTATGTTATTGTTTCGAAGATGAATCAATACTTTCTGTAATGCCATGTAATTAAAGTTCTACACCCATTCACGTTTTATCATCGCGTTCCATTATGATTTTTGTCACTGTGTTTAAAATAGTTATTAGCTCTTTTTTCCTCGAGCCAAAGTGTACTGTTTTGTTATAATAAAATGCTTCGAAATTGGTTTTATTATAATAAAATGTTTCTACATTGAAGTAACCCAATTCTGTTGCTTATACATTGATTGTTGGATTCAGATTATTACATAACGCTCTACTTATTGGGCTGCAACATAAATAAATTTGGCTGCGAATATTAACATGTTCTAATTGAAAAAATTTAGATATTTCTCATTGTAGATAAGCAAAAGTGTGATTAACAAGAAACTACTTGTCAGTTTTAAACGCAATATTGCTGTGATTTACAACACCTTATTTCAGTATAATATTTAACCCTTAACCTTTTAGGTACGGCAGAACTTTGCGCGTGGCTATCTCCCTGGACGGCAGAGTCTGACGTGAACGGTGCAAAAACGATACAGCACGGCAAAGTGTGATGAGCAATGCCATTTTGTGCACGAATATATTCAAATGAAGTATTTAATGATATAATAATAATTTATAAATATATACTACACATACTTTAACTTGAACAATTCCCTTTAATAATTAAGAATATAATTGAGTATGATATATTTTAAAAACATGGTACAACACATAAATCCACGTCACAATTTTCACATTCATAACGAGATCTTCGCCTTGTATCGTTTCTCGAACACACGATACAATTTCGAAACGCTTTTTTTACAAATTTTTAGATTTGTAATAGGATGGAAAATGTTTTTCGGTCAGTCTAAACGGTTGGTCAACGGTATATTTACTACAGCTAACGTTACTGTTCATATTCCCGTAATTTCTCGAAATCTCTTTGAGTAATGTAAGATGAAACGCTCGCACTGTTACGCTTTGCTTTCGCAACTTATATAGGCAACACGCATTCTGTATTGCCACGTCAAGTAGATGGAAACAAAATTCCTTGTATCATTTCAAAGTTGACAAAGAGTTCAAAGATGACATCCGCGAAAGCCACTATAGTGGTGCGTCGTCCCGAAAGATGGTAGCCGCCAAAGCCACTATAGTGGCGCGGCGTACCTAAAAGGTTAAATCGTAAGCCAACTAATTTATGACACAATATAATAGCTATATTTTCTTACACGAAATGGCACTCGCTCCGATGTAATTAGAAAATCTAATAATTTTCGAGTTTGATAGTCATAGTAAAATACAGTAGTAAATGAACATACATAATTGGTAACTATAGTTACGTATTTGGCATTTGTATATCTATATTTTTCAAATCCGACTAACTCCAGAAAACGGTTAAACAAATTCACAAAATACGATTATTCCAACGCGATTTACCTTTTACACATTTTGAAATGCACGGAATTTAAATCAGAACTCTAGCAAATCAATTTTTTTAAGGACAATTATGTCTGTTACGAAACTTGGAATGTTTTACACTGTTGTCGACAACAGTTCAAAATATTATTTAACTGTAATTTAACACTGTCGAATGTTTTCCACGAACATTAAGACACGCACGTGAACAAAAAATATTTCAATTTCCGACAAATAGCCTCTCAACGGTTTCACTTCTCCAGCTGCGATAAATTTTCAATATCCAAGGTCTATTGTACCCGGAACAGATTCAAGGTATTCGGTGAAATATTTTCATTCGTTTGCACATGTGTGAGTGGTCGGCACCCTCACACGAATGTTTGTAGTAGTCTGTTATCGGGCGACCCTATGAAAGTTTCAGATTTTTTACTTATAATACATCTGTTTCAACAACTATCGTCATTCGCAGACTTTGAATACATACATGTTGAATTATATAAAAGTTATATTACATATGTTTATATGCATACGATATAACCAGAACCCTTACATAGTTGTGTGTAAAAGCATAAAACAAGCTGTCAACTTTGGAATCTTCCGGACTCGACAAATTGAATCTGTTTTTCAATTATTGTAATTTTATTGCATAATGAACTTCATTCGTGTCGCCATTTATTTATCTGAATTACATCAGCAAAGTTCTTTGTTTTACGTTTTTTTAGCAAAAGTATAGAAGATATTTGTGGGGCATAGTAATATTTTAAGAAGGAGTTGAATTCAGCAGACTCTCACGCGATTATTTAATAGGTAAAACCCGGTTGTTGACATTGTTTTTCTACTACACTATATTTAATATCATTACACTTGAACCGTCAATCACGGAAAACAATGAACATAAAACAATTTATAATTGTGCCCATAATTATGAAAGTGGTCTAAGTCAATTTTTTAAAAAATTTTGGATATTACGTTTTTTAAAGGTTATGAACATTCATTAACAAATTATCAAGACTTTAATTTTTTTTTAATATTGACTTAGACCACTTTCATAATTATGGGCACAATTGTCTGCTTCTGTGTTAAGACGTCAAATTTTCGAAGTACCTTTTAAGTTAACTGTATACGTGTACGTTTTTTGCTTTTTTTTGCTAAATTCAGAGAAGGATGTTCTATATTTATTGTATCACTTGTAGTTTCCGAATGAAAAGGAACTCTCATTAAATTTAAGCTGGTTAAAAATGATAGAAAATGTTCATCTTAGCCGTCGACCTATATCGTACATTATTTTTCAAATAGTCAAACACATTTGTATTGTTTTTGCAGTCGTCGCTGTGTTGAAAATTTCAACTGTGAAAAATGGAATTATCTCTTTTAATTCGCTTTCGTTTCTGCGTAATTCCGGATATTGCTTATATCATATACATATGCATGTAGGTGTATGTTAACATGAAGTAATTGGTAATATTGGACAATGTGATAAATCTCGTGGCAATAATCACGGTTACCAGTAATTATGAATAATTATAAACCTCCATCAATAAATGTAATAAAGGTCTACGTTTCTCTTTACCACGATTCAATATTTTGCATGACAGCTTGATTGTATCTGCGTTTCATTAATTTATCGATTGTTTGTATCAAAGAAAATAATTGTCGCAGATTAAACTGGAAAATAAATCGAAATAATTGAGTGACTTTCATAACACGTTCGAATTATCAAACAAATTTTATATGGTTGTTAAGAACATTTTACATTGACATAGTTATTGAATAATTGTTTCGTTAGAAAATATAAGTGAGGGAACAGACAAAAATGGAGATTCTGTTATTTTACATCTTAATAACCTATTTTACCAAAGAAACAAAATTGGAATTATATTAAAAACGACAGATGATAATTAAATTATGTTCTTAAAAAAGGCATACATTATTAGAACCCCAACACATCAATACTTCAATAATACACCATAATATCACCATAAGAAAACCTAAAATGAAAATTGAAGTGAAAATATACATATAATATATTTTTTAAAATAATTTCCCAATTTATTACAAAAAGTAATTATACCATTTTCTATTTTTTCTTAAACTTGTCGGTAACTTTAATCCATTTCTCTTGGTCTAACATATGGAGTAAGTATTGTTTTAAATGTAGGTAAAAAAAACGATAGAAGTCTTCCGTACGTTTAGAAACCCGTGAATCGAAAATTTGCTAATTTAACATGGATTTTCTGATCATATCAAGTAATTTATCACGTCTATTGATCAATGTACTCATGTCAATACTTGTAAAGGTCGCTGTCAAACGGTAATCGACGTGACATTAATTTTTAAATAGAACAAAATTGAAGGGAGGCATTTGATAAAAATTGACATAATTTTGAAAAATAGTTGGGCACTGTGATCGGATGCTAAAAGTTTGAAGCGAACGTGAATAATAGCCATCTTCAGACGAGCAGCTGAAGTTAGCACTTAGGTAACGCTTCTAGACTTAAAAGATGACGGTGCCCAGGGTGCCTTTATTCTGACGTAGATTTATTTAAATAATTATATCACTACCTTAGAGATTATTTATAAATTTTCAGAATCATTCGGATTACTCTTTGCGTACCATTTTATTTATGTCTGTATCTTTATCTACTGAAAATTGTAAACAATTAAAAGAATTAATTGTTATTTAATTTAATACGCATGAATATATTTACTTGCGATGTTTCATAGAATATTTCGTTAAAACATTTTATTTTGTTTAAAACGTTTTTCAATCAGTGATTCTTTATCAATATTTTTACAGTAAAAGTATTAATTCATAGATGTATGTTCAGGTTAACATACACACGAGCCTGAAGAAATATTAATTATATGAAACTTTTTCAAACGGATATGTTCCATATATGCAAAAAAAACAAAGTTTATTCAAACGTATTCATTATCCGTCGACGAAATAAAATTTCATCGGACTCGAAAAAGTGAAATCAACGTATCAAAAAAGTGCAAAAAAAAAATAACAAACGCACCACACGTGCGTAATTAATAAGCGATTTATCCAAGTAAATCCAAACGACAGTGACAAAACTGTCCTCGTAAGCTTCATATAATTACAGTTTTTCTGAGTGCTCATCATTTGTCGTTGTTACAAAGTTCACCTGCAAACAACGGCAAAGTTGCAACATGTTCCTGCAGTACGATTTCCGTGCTTCCGGATACAAATGCTTTCCAGTCAAGTATTAAGCACGGTTCGCCCGGATTTTTTTTTTATAAAATTATCAGAAAGTAAAAGAAAAAAGGTAGATAAAAAACTTCACCAACACTCGTAATACGTGTCCTTGAACGCTGATGACGTCGGTACTCGACTTTTTTCGCAGGTTTGATCGAACGTGACGAAAAGTATGATTTAACGAAAATATGATATTTTGCGAGTTCCACGTTAATTTAACCGTGCAGACAGAATCGAGACAGGAAACGTTTCGGTATGCGTATGTAATTTTGAATTAAGTAATTCGGTCGTTTTGAAATAGTAACAAACTTAATTAATTACGATAGAAGCGTAATTCAATATTTCCAATCGATTCTTTAATGCGCTCGGAATGAGTATGAGGTTTGAATTGAGGCGTAGAAAAAATGTCGACACTTTTTCAGGGAATTCGTGTAGTTAAAGAAGTTTCAATTTTAAGTAAAATCGTTTTTTTAGTGGAGGGAGGAAGTACGTGGAAATAATTATCTAGATTTCGTCTTAACCGTTTATTTATGTATTTGCCGTGTCTCGGCCCGGAGACGACTGGACGATTCGGCGTGCGTCGCCGTGTGTCTTCTTCTCGCCCGAGCATTCTTTTGTTCGCCCTAACGTATACATATATCAAAATCGAGGGCCATCACGCTGGCGATGACCGCGGCGCCGGACAGCGTCGCTGCGCGGCGTAGGGAATTTGCCGCTACATCACCCCCGCACCAGAACTATCGCTTATGAATTAGAGAGTTCTATACAGTATGAGGAAAAATATACAAAGGTTCAAGATCTAAATTCTAAACCTAAAAAAAACTATATACAAAGAGACTTATATCTAAAGAAAACTATTTACATACGCGTGAACTTATGATTCTACGCAAAACCGGCTTGCAAACGGTCAGGAAATCGCACTCTGCGTCCATGTCGCGTGACCCATTGTGCTTCCGCGTTTTCGTTTTCCCTATTATATATTAATTGCGGCTCAGCGTGGTTTTGCGCGTTGTCGTTTGGAATCACGTGTTCGTCGTTTTCGGAGTCCTCATATAAGTATGAGTGTTCGGCGCGGTGATGTGGCGTATCCTGCTGTTCGTACACCGGTTTCAAACGATCGATGGAAACTTCGACATCTCGATTTGACATTCGCACTACAAAATGTCTCTTATGTCGTTGTAATACTTTAAACGGTCCGTCGTACGGCTGTTGCAATGACGATTTTCGCGCACCCTGACGTACATACACATGTGTCGCGTTTTGCAATTCTTTGAAAACGAACGTTCTTTTCGTTCCGTGGCGTGATGCGGGGATCGGCTGCAACGCTTGTATGTGTTCTCGTAACTTGGTGACGAATTCGGTCTCGTTTTCCATTGTTGACGAGCCGAAAAATTCGCCGGGCAAGCGTAGTGTACTCCCGTACACCATCTCAGCTGTGGTTGCGCTGATGTCCTCTTTCCATGAATTTCGCATGCCAAGAAGAACGACTGGTAAGACCTCCGCCCAGTCCGTCGTCTCGTGGCATCTTATCGCTGCTTTAAGTTGGCGATGTAGTCTTTCTACCATGCCATTTGCTGCAGGGTGATATGGCGTTGTTTTCAGGTGTGTTGTTCCTAACAAGTGTGTAAGTTCCTGAAACAAACGGGATTCAAACTGTCTGCCTCTGTCGGTAGTTACCCTAAGAGGAACGCCAAATCGTGCTACCCAGTTTTCGAAAAACGCGCGTGCGATAGAAATCGCGTCGATTTCCCGTAGTGGTATTGCTTCTGGCCACCTGGTATTCCGATCTACACAGGTTAGACAGTACCGATAACCCTCGCGCGTTGGTGGTAACGGACCTACAATGTCTATGTGTACGTGATCGAAGCGTCCACTCCTCCCAAATTTCTTCGATCGGTGCAGAAACGTGGCGCGTAATTTTTGATCGTTGGCACTGTTCGCATGCCCGTGTCCATCTGCGGCAATCTTTATTTATAGACGGCCAGATGTATCGCTCCGAAATTAATTTTTGCGTCGCACGGATACCTGGATGCGCTAATCCATGCAAACTATTGAATACCTGCCGACGTAACGCTGCTGGCACGAAGGGTCTTATCGTTCTCGTGCCAACATCACAAATTAACTCGATGTTTGTGGCTGGAATTTTTACGGATTTTAAAGTAAGCGATGTATGATTGTTTATTAACATTTGTTGCAGCTCATCGTCAGTCGCTTGAGCATCGGCGAGCGCGGACGGTTCGATCGCTGCGGTAATTATTTGAATTCGCGATAACGCGTCCGCTGCGTTATTATCCGAACCTATGACGTGACGAATATCAGTTGTAAACTGCGCAATGTAATCTAAATAGCGAAACTGTCGCGGGGTACATTTTTCTGGTTTTTGTTTAAAAGCGTATATTAATGGTTTATGATCGCTAAATATTGTGACCATCCGACCCTCAATCGCGTGTCGAAAACGTTTGATTGCGGCGTACACGGCCAATAATTCTCGATCATACGCACTATATTTCTTCTGCGCGTCGTTCAAACTTTTTGTGAAATACGCTAATGGTTGCCACGAATCGTTATTCCGTTGTTCCAAGATGGCTCCTAGCGCGAAATCTGACGCGTCGACTGTAATCGCGAGTCTCGCGTTTGGAATCGGATGGGCCAACATCGCAGCATCGGACAGCGCTTGTTTTATCGCGGCGAACGTGTCTTCAGCAGTGGTGCTCCACTCAATCGGTGCGGCGCTTCGATTTTTATGTCCGTGCAACAAATTATTTAGCGGTTGCTGCAGTTGCGCGGCGCGTGGAAGGAAACGTCTATAAAAATTTGCCATACCGAGAAACCGTCGCAAATCTTTTACGGTCTGGGGTGTTGGAAACTTTTGTATAGCCTCCACGCGGTCTTCTAACGGGCGCGATCCCTTCGCTGATACCGCGTATCCGAGAAAGCGGACCTCTGTTTGTCCGAATACGCTCTTCGCCATATTTACAATTATTCCGAATTCAACGAGCCGCGCGAATAAAATGCGAAGATGTTCTTCGTGTTCTTTTTCGTTTCGCGACGCGACTAATATATCGTCGATATAAACGAAGCAAAAATCTAGATCGCGAACTACTTCGTCCATAAACCGTTGAAACGTCTGCGCCGCGTTTCGTAAACCGAACGGCATTCGCGTAAATTCATACAGACCAAACGGTGTTATAATCGCTGTTTTTGGGATGTCCGCTGGTTCCATGGGGATCTGATGATACGCTCGGATCAGGTCCACTGTCGAGAAAATCCTTTTTCCCGACAACATATGCGAAAAGTCCTCGATGTGCCGTATGGGATAGCGATCTGGAACGGTTCGAGCGTTGAGTGCTCGGTAATCGCCGCATGGTCGTAAACCGTTGCCTTTTTTTGAAACTAGATGTAAGGCGGATGCCCATGGGCTCTTCGATGGTCGAATCGTTCCTTCCGCTAGCATTAAGTCGAACTCTGCTCTTGCCATTTTCTCGCGTTCGGGTGGCAATCGTCGCGGCCGGCAATACGTCGGTGGGCCAGGCGTGGTTTGAATGTGGTGCGTTACGTTATGCCGTGCCTGACGCTGGTGTTCTGTCGGTCTCGTAAGCTGCGGAAATTCTCGAAAAATGTTCTCGTACGGTATATTATCCGGTACTGTTTTAATGGAGAATATCTCGCCTTTTGTTAAATGACCGCGCACCGCGAGCATCGTATTCCGGTCAATTAGTTGTCGGCCGCGCACATCCACGAGGAGTCCGTAATGATATAGAAAATCTGCCCCGAGTATGGCATCTTCTACGTCGGCCACTACAAATCTCCACACGAAATCTCGGCGAAGCCCAATGTTCAATCGAAATGTGACCGTTCCGTACGTGTTAATGCACGTTTTATTCGCTGCGTACAGCGCGAACGCACAGAGATTTCTGCGTCCCGCGATTTTCGAACGCGGAAAAACACACAAGTCGGCCCCTGTGTCTACTAGGAAAGCGGTCTTCGATTCGGTGTCGGTGATGAACAGGCGGCGCGGATTCGGATCATCGCTGATTGCCGCAATCAACGACGATCGGTCGCGTTTCCCTGCTGCCGTCGAGAGCACGGGGAACGGCAACGCGAAGCTCGGTCACCGAATCGTTGGTGATACCAACATTCGTTGCTGTTCGTCCCAGGGTTTTCTCTGCGTCCTCTGCTTAGGGACGGTCTTCTCTTCCGTGAGGTCGATCTATTTCGCGGACGGGTTTCTAGCCGATCCAATCGCGCGACTATTGCGTTTAACGTGTGTCGCAATTCGTCGATAGGTGCTGGCGTCGACTGCGTGACGGCCTGTATGCTTGCACCTATCGTTTCGTGAATTTTGTCGGCTGAGTCGGCAAGCTGATCTAACGACAGCGCGGATTGCGTCGCTAAAATAGCACGCATGCTGGCTGGTAATCGACTCATCCAGAGCGTCCTCAGGAATTCGTCCTGCACCGACGTACCTGCGAGCCCGCGAACGTGACGCAGGAACTGTGATGGCGATCGGCTGCCGAGTTCTTCCTGTTCGAGGAGGCGGCGTATTTGCTGCTCGTGCGACGCCGATAAACGTTTGATTAATTCCTCTTTAATTCGGGTATACTTGTTTTCTACCGGAGGCTTCGTTAGCAGATCTTCTATCACGTCTAACTGTATAATGTCCAACGCACCGATCACGTGATTAAATTTGGACGTATCGCTCGTTACACCGGATTGTTCGAACAGCGCCTCGAGATGCAAAAACCACAGTTTCGGTTTCGCAGTCCAGAAGGGCACTGCTTTCATCGCGACTTTGCCGATGGAAACGCCTTCGTGGTTTTCCATTTCGCACGGTTTGCACTTCACTCGCGAACTCACTAATCGTTTTTCGTTTTGGATCACGTCGGGGTCACCAGTTTTAGTGGAGGGAGGAAGTACGTGGAAATAATTATCTAGATTTCGTCTTAACCGTTTATTTATGTATTTGCCGTGTCTCGGCCCGGAGACGACTGGACGATTCGGCGTGCGTCGCCGTGTGTCTTCTTCTCGCCCGAGCATTCTTTTGTTCGCCCTAACGTATACATATATCAAAATCGAGGGCCATCACGCTGGCGATGACCGCGGCGCCGGACAGCGTCGCTGCGCGGCGTAGGGAATTTGCCGCTACAGTTTTCAATTAAACTTTGTTGGCATGACTTTTTTTCAGAATTTTTAATAGCGGCCGAATTAATTTTGTTAATTGTGGATACAAAGTTTTAAATACCAAGTTCCCGTAACCTTGGATAAGGCGATAAAACAAGTGAATTTTTTATCTATTTAAATATCAAAAATTCTAATTATAGAACGATGGGACATAGAAATAAATGCTCGTTTTTATAGCTTATTTTGAATTTCTGTACTGCATTACAATCGAAATACGAAATTTTAAATTCTCCCCTTCCTTATTTCCACTGCAAACTCGGTTTTTCAGTAGGGAAAGTAAACGTAGGAATGAAGAAATAATAAATGATTTTCTCTGGTTTCAAATGCTTTTAATTATTCGCTTTTCCTCATTTTTTTGCTTGTGTAATCTCCGTTCGTTTAAACCGAAAATACTCGAATTTAAAAGTTCTTAATTACGTTCTGAGGTAGGTACATCGTTATATTTTCACTTCTTTAAATGTGCTGAACTTTACGTTAGTCTCACAAAGAGAAATAAATAGTGTTTTAATCAATTTTTCAACCGTTTCCATTATTTAATCTGCCGTTATTCTTCTAAAGAAATTAAATTATATGAAATCGAGGAATTACCGAAGAGCTGTAAGAAAATATAGTTTTGTAAGATCTAAGTAATATCGATTACATTATACCGAATGGAACATTTAAATCAGTAAAGCTGAATGTCTGCGAAATTTTTGAATATTTCTAAACGTCTCACGGGAAAATTTGATGAAAATAATACGTCAGATGATAAAATTATTCCACGTCGTATTTGTAAGACTTCCGGAAAATCAGTTATTTTTTTAAAAGGTATTATACTTTTTTCGATCATTGTATTGTATCATGTTTTTTATTATTTTCTCCTGAGGAATTTTGTATAGATTCAAATATAATGTAAATACTATATTTATTTTTTTTTCCATTTAAATGGCTTATCCTGCATACGAATTGTTACAAACCAAAAAAAATTCGATGCATCGAGCAAATAATAATATTTCAGAAAGTGTTTTTTACACGTTAACCTAAAAATCTAACAAAACAGTCGGAAAATAAAATCCAATATTATTTGGAAATTCAAAACTAAAATATTTTATTCAAATATGGATCACACAAATGATGTGTGGTAAACATTGAAAACATTTCCATCATTTTCCTGGGAAATCCGGAAATAACACGTTCAGCAACACGGTTCAAAGTGATTCCGCGGAAGATCGGTGAAATTTTCACGTTATCACGTGATCGTAGTTCCTCCGCCACGACGAGCGAATCTATCAAATCATTAAATCATTAAAAAGTTGCGAAAACGTGTTCCGCGGGATCCCGGACAAAGGGAAGAAGTTCGCCGCGAGAAGTTCGCGTTTCACTGCGGCGATTTTTCCTTTTAACGATCCTACTGCTGCGATGCTGCTAACTCCGAAGTAATTCTCGATGTAGAAAGTCGTGGCCCTAATAAACGCCATTCAAAGTCCCGTAAAAAAAAGCAGAAGAAGCCCCGGCGTCCTTTCAGTTTACTCGAATAGCAAGATTTAATGAGCTTATTACACACAAATTAACGTGTACCGGTATTTCAACCGGATACACTCGAGCCGGAGAACTGTCGGTTATAATTTAGCAAGGAGAACATTTTCGAGAAAAAGAATTTCCCACTGTTTTCATTGCGATTTTATCTCTCTCTCATTTTCTTCTCTCCCTCTTCCACTGCCCTTTTCTGCCTCTATTGTAGATAATGATGTGTACGGCGGGGGGGGGGGGAGGGGGATGGGGGCATAGACCTTAGAAAACTGTTTAAACTTACAAGAGTTTTGTACGGTAAAAATGCAGACAACAATGTTGTTTGTTGCCGTCGCGCGTGCCACGTCTGCATACGGTCTTGCATGTATGTATGTATACATATTTTACGTTCTCTCTTTCTGCATCGTTTAAAGGATAACCGTATATCGTACGAGTTTTCCAAGGAAAATTCACGGATGCAGTGTCGTTACGTGCATAGCTATATGTCCGACACATACCACGGAGGAGTATTATATCACTGCGTCGCAAGGCAACGTACGGTAAAAAGGATGATATGAATAATTAGACCTCTACTTGGCAGCGTGGTTTTCGTCCGGTCGTACTTTCAGTTTTTCAGTAGTTTCGCCCGAAATTTGTAAACAAAAGACGATACGCGCATGTTTTCATTAGTATCGTATTCCAGGATCCTTGTAATTCTACGTAATGGCATGATATTTAGTTAACGGAAACAAATGAAATTATAGAGAAGTTGGATATGTTTTAAGGGTTGCAAAGTTGTTTTGCAATCTCACTACTGATAGGTACTCTTGCAGTTAGAAAATATTTACCGTTAGAAATTTATTTGTGTGCATGAATAATAATAGTTGGGAATTATTTGAATAAACATATTGGAAAATCTATAAATATATCGAAATTGATTAACTCGATTATGCAGAAAGTAAGGAAATACTAGGATATTTAGGTGTAATATACTATAAAAGTGTTAATTATTTTACCATTTGGTATACATTCATTTTTTAACACATCACCCGATAATAATCAAAATGATCCGTCCTTTTAATCAGTTTTTTTTTCGTTTTTTACCAACTATCGAATTATCATCTATTTATATCTCTAACGCCGATAAGAACCACCTGACAGGTAATTTGTCATACTTTGTGCGCTGATAATGCAAACTTTGAATAACCAGATCATTATCTATAAAGAAAGGAATACATTTACTTCCGTATTCTATTTCACGGTAAAGAAATGAAAAGAATGTTATCGATTATAGTAGAACTAATTTCCGGATAGCACACTTAGTGCAATCCGGTTACGTTGTTTATTGCTCGATGGTGTTTTACAATTTTCATTTATTTCTACGCCATTCGATATTATTTATTGAATTCCGAGAAACATTTTAAAAATTATTCTTTTAAGAAATTCTGAAATCAGGAAAAATTCTGTACAGTCAAATTATCTTGCGTAAAAATGTAAAAAAACTGAACAAGCATCGATGCAAAAGATATAAAACAATTGTAGAGACCACATTTATTAGTTATCAAGATAAACAACAAAAATTACGGAAAGTTTCAAATTAAATAAACGCATATACATATGCATGCACAGAGTTTTAGAACAAATAAAAAATTCTCAATATAATAATCAAGATAAAATCATAATTCATTAAATATATCAAAACGGAATTACAACATTAGAAATCATCACCTTTCAACTATTAAATTATGTAACGCAGTTTTATGCGTTTCACGAAATATACAACTTTTGCGCAGCAGTGGTCACGAACATAAAACAATGCGCAAAATTAAGACGGGTAAGTACAGGGTATCGATTAGTGTAGAATCGCGACCAGTTCAGAAAGCTAAAACAAAAATCTATTTACCAGAAAATGGATTCGTTTATTACCAGAGATTATTTAAACCCTATTAGGGCGAAGACCGGAAAAAGAGGTTATCCACTACTATAGATTCCTGCTCCCCGAACTGTAAATAACTCGATTGCGAATGCCGATATTTTATAAAAGCCATTTTCAAACGATATTCGATTTAACTGTACGGATTGGGGGCGAATCCTCGCAAAGATTCTTTTTTTCTATCGAAAATCTTTCCACATTTCGTCGAGCGTACACCTAAGCAGTAAATTCTTTTCATTTTATAGAATCGCGCGGAAAAATCGTCACAATTTCCAACCGTTACAGAAAACGGAGCTTATTATGATATTTTCTTTAAAAAATATTAGAAACGATACAAAGAGAAACCACATTGTCATGTAAAAGCGGATTTGCTGTGCTCAGGACGCAGAATGGAAATACATTTCGAAATTTTTAAAGAAAATTTAAATTAAAAACTTTGAGAACTTGGAATAATATTTTCGAATCCAACTGCTTTTATTTGAAAATACCTTCACGTAAGATAAGATATTTTATTGAAATTCAACAATGATTTTATTCTACTTTCAAACACCGACGTTAGATGTGTATACGCAAAGGGATCCACGTGAAATTCTATTAAAGTTGCTTTCGATGATTCAGAACAGGAAGAAACACATTTCAGGTAGGTGAATTCCTCTACAAATAATAGACCAATGCATGATAGAACTTATACGTACAAATAATGAATGGTTGAAACTCTATGTATAATATGTGTGTACATACGTTGCTCGTGGTACCAATTTTAATTTGCTCAAAATATTCTTTGTTACTTTGATCGTAATTTCACATCCACTATTTTTTTTCTTAATGACTTCAATTGATTCGCGTTTAACGTTGACCTATTCATATATTTTCGATTTTTAAGTAAAGTTGCGAGAAGTCAATTTTCCACACATACACACACCCTATAAATATGGTACACAATTGTTTGTAGCTGTTCTACATGTTCCAATTCAAATTTCCAAAGTACGCATTTTACATTTAAAGATTATCAGTTAAATTATTTTGAATAAGCATCACCTTAAAAAATCAGTTATAAAATAATCACATCTTTTAGAAGAAAAAAGTTTTAACTACATACGATAATCGTGGTTTGCGGAGTACTTTGTTTATATGGGAAATCTGTTATAAATAAACTACCAAGATTAAATATGTCCTTCGTCTTTTATTTATTATTATTGACACTGTAATCTGTTTTTTTAAACTTCATTCTAGAGATATACCTACTTCTTTTAAAACGAACGTAATGCATGAAGTATTAAAAGGTATTGATCTGTCTAAATCGAAACACCAAAATGAATGAATGAAAGCAACGGAAATAAGTTGTGATATCTTCCCTAAATTATTTTAACCAAAAACCTCTACAATTAACCGTGCAAAATGTATACATAAGTAATTGCCGCACAATTTCAATCCATTTACTGTAATTTCCAAAACAATCAATTTTTTCCAGCGTAATCAAAATACGTTGTTAATTGTAATTGTTAATTTAATTCACTTTGATCCACAAAGTATTTTATATCCTGAAAATGATCGAGACCTTACGATTGAACCGACGAACTACAAAAAGAAACGTTTTATTGAGGATTATCCGACAGTGGCTGACGTAATGCAAACAGAATATCCCGACGCAACTTTTAATTTGCATTTCGAACATTAATTTAATTCCAAACTTGAAGAAAAATATCCATAAGAAAAATGAAGCCTGAAGTTTTTTCTTACATTCAGTAAAATAGAATTATCTCTATAATTATATTAAACGTTAAAAAGTAAACAAATACATTAAAAATTGATTGAACATTTTATCACCTTATTTCCAAATATTGTTTCAAATTCTGACTTACTCCGACCGATTTTTCACATCTACGAATTTAACTCACCCTATGACATAATTTGTTCTTTTGGTAATAATAACGTGGTATAACGCAAAATCTCATTTTATGACTTATTGATGGTTACGTTTTTTTTTTTTTTACGATGGAATATATAAATCATAAGCCTATGTGAAAGGTATATGTTGATCTGCTTCATCAACAGGGATAATAGGATATAAAGATCCAGTGGTAACGATGAATAAACAAGGATGATAAGGCCGGGTTGCAGCGTCTTAGGCAAAAGATCAAAAAGCTAATGGCAGGTCTCAGGTGCGCCAATAAACAAGGAGCAAACAAATATTAGGAAAAGGGAAGAGTAGGTTTTACGGCAACGCAAAGAAGAGGAAAAAGAAGCGGCAGGCAATTTTAAGGGCTGAAAGAAAGTGACGGGGAAAGTATGAGAAAAAGTAAATTAAGAATGTCTGTGTAGGGATAATAAAAAATTTGTATATGTTTCAATAATACTTGTGTAAAGTAGTTTAAAATTACTCGTTGCATTCTTTACTTTGAATGTTATTACAAATTCTTTAAACTCAGAAAATTAAAGATGTCTGTGTAGAGATAATTAAAAATAACGTACGTTTCGATGATACTTGCAGAAAATTATTTAAAAGGAATTTGTTGGATTCTTTATCTTGAATGTCATTACAGATCCTTTAAATGAAAGTTACATTATTAAAATAATATTCTTCGACTTCATTGTTTGTAGGATTATCAGCTATTATTTTCCAACAGTGAAAATAATATAACGTAAGTAACATGTGTAAATGAGAAGGCTTGACGTAAAACAGTATCGTGTTGAGGAAAAATCATTTTTCCCAATTTTAATGTTATGCACGAATTTAACATAGCTCTTCATTATAATTGCGAAAAATAAATATTTACAATTTGCAAAGCAGTTTACTGCCTTACTACCCACGATATATCAATTAATTTCTCATTTCAATTTATAAATGGATATTTAAATTACTTTACAAAATTATTATCCATCATCGTGTATTTCATGAATTTACTCTTTTAATAGCTTGTACGTACATTAGCGACCAAAAGTAGTAACAGTAATTGAGAACTCAGCATTCATTCAATTTATTTAAGTACATTAATTTGTTTGATTCGATTTTGATTAACGTTCTTTTTAGATGTGATTGAAAATTGTATGTATTTGAAACGTAAAACATGAAAGTGATTCCGCTCATCTGATTCTAAATCTACCCTTTTATCTTTTACAGCTCCGCATTTGTAAGAGTTAATTAATTACAAAATGAAAAACAGTGGAGTTGCAAATGTAATTCGTGTATTATGTCCATGACGCAAAAATCAATTTCTACTAAGTCTACTTTCAGTAAAAATTATTCCAAAATCGCATGTAGCTACGCTGTTTATGAAAAAAATCCACCCTGTATGAAAGTTATCTTCTGTAATATCGAAAATGTTTCAGCGTAGACCGTACAAAATTTCATGCGTGACATTTTCTGCCTGAAAATGTTGAAAAGCTTGTTACAAGATTTAACGATGTATAAAATAAATGAATATGCATACACGAATATCCATACAAAATTTCAAGCGAGAATATAAACGCCGGAATAAGTAGTGCGAGTCAACTATGCTAGTAGTATAAGCAGACTATTTCGAGTCCGTCGTATAGTTCCCTGTACGTTCTACTATGTACGAAGTAGAATACTTTATACATATATGTATAAGTATCCTGCATATATTTTATTGTTTCTACTTCAGTAACAGCTATGCGACACTGTTTGTAGATACAAAGTTTACAAATGGTGAATGGTGAAATAAGAGTGATTAAGTTTTGCTACATATTCGATATGTATGTATGTATATTCACTAAACTGGGCTTTTCGTATTTAGCCTTAAAAAATGACAATTGTTTGTTCTATTTGAAAGCTGTTGCTGTAAATTATTTGAATTTATATTGGAGAAGTTAAACAATTATATTTAAATCGTTAAAGTAGGGAAATAATACTCGGAAATTAACGTAACGTAACAAATAATTAGCTGCTGCATTTTATGTCATGTTATGCTCAATGTACCTGATAATGTGACACTCGCAAACTCGTTTTCACGATACAATAAATATTCTCTTTTTAAAATTTGTTATAATATTTGATTTCTTTTACAAGAACATTAAATATTCGATGCATTTCGGAGGTTGAACGAAATCTTTTTAATAACACATTATTGGAGATAATACAATTTTGACTGTAGAGCCCTATAATATTCTATTATCCAGCACGAATCTGACGAACAAAAACGTTCTAGAGTCTTCAGAATGTACACGTCTTTCTAGGTCAAGAGAATTTAATGTAATAATCGATGCGAAAAGTGTTTACAATCGATTAAAATGTTATCCTATCACGTTCTCTGTTACGTTATAGCACACGAGTATTAATAGTCGTACGAATAAATTAGGAGACTAATCTTCGCACGAGGGTCGAAAGATTAACTCTTTTGATATCCGGAAGCCGATATATCAGCTTCTACAAACTTGCCAGAAATGCCTTAAACGAATATATCAGTTATACGAGAAGTCGCGAATAATTATACATATGTATAAAAGCTAATATTATTTAATTGAGATTTATCGAACGACCTATATGTATAATTTTATGCAAAACGAAGTCGTACAAAATATTTCAAACTACTGACTTTTTTCCAAATTTAATTATTTTAAAATATTTCGTAACTTTATGTTTACCCCAAAGAATTTAGCGCCAATTTTCGTCATCCGTCTGTCAAAGGGTTGAATTACAAAAAATTCCAATACGAATAACATTCCATAAGTTGATGGATGTAAGAATGACTTTTGTAAAATATTTCGATTACGTCGAAAACAAATGTTTAATTTTGGTTCATTATTGGAAATTTAGTAGAGCATTAAAAGAGTCCAATTAGAGTGTTTACATTTATACAGCATAATAATATTTAAGTAACAATAGTAATTAGGTATGGTAAAGAAACATTTGATTGTTCGAGGTAAATATCTCCTTGAAAATTCAAATTTAATGGTACAATAGCGTCTAAAGTGTACTTGCATGTTATACCACGAAATTGTAAAATAATACCGTTAACAAAAGAAGTATTTTTAAATACTTTTCGTATATTTATTGTTGAATTAAAAATATATTATGTATGAAAATAAAAAAAAACGCCAGGGATTTGGTGAACGATAAAATAGGTTAAATATTTAATAACATGCTTCTCTTTTTATACACTTTAACATTATGTGTAAAACGCCCGTAGTTAAGCCTCGTAACTATAAACTGCTGGTATCAAAATATATGCTAATGGCGGTGAAATTTATATTTAAAAATATTCTAGATGAATCTTTTATGAAAATGTGTTGAAAACGGTGTTCACAATTTGCTTCTCATTTCGTTGTTGCGTGAAATACGTCCATTATTACTTTCCACGTAACTGAAAATGAGCTGAAATAAAGATTCTTCATGGCACTTCGTCCTTTTTTCCGTTTTGGCAGAAAATGTTGTTCTAACACGAATATAAAGGCCAAGAAAAATTTCAAATTGCGTTTTTTCTAACATTCAACACGCATATACGGTCAATTTAACATCAAATCGGTGTCTCATTACAGTAGCATGTTCGATTTTGTTTTCAAATTACATACTTTTCAGTCGTTGATTTATCAGAAATAAAGTAACCCGGTGCTTTTCGAAATTTTGAATGCGTGCAAACCTCTTCAAATTTAATCAGTTTGAAAAAATTGAGCTTTCTAAAAATTAGAACCAAGTATTTGTATACATACAGTATATGTATACAAGTATACATTCAGTATATGTATGTACATCATGTTTCTTAATAACTTCAATTGATTCGCGTTTAACGTTGACCTATTCATATATTTTCGATTTTTAAGTAAGGTTGCGAGAAGTCAATTTTCCACACATACACACACCCTATAAATATGGTACACAATTGTTTGTAGTCTGTTCTACATGTTTCAATTCAAATTTCATACATAAAATTGTATGTAGATAGAGTATTATGTATGTCATCGAACATGAAGGCTATTAATTGAAGTAGTTACAAACTTTCGATAGTTAGTTATGTTATCTGAAAACATGGTGTCACGTGAAAGTTTCCAAGTTTGCAAAGTTTTCATTATAAATTCAAGTTTGTCGTCCAAACAACACATAAAATATTCACTGCTGACCTACAATGTGTCCACAATTTGAATATCGTGCCGGGGACTTAACAGCATCCACTTTTACGACAGATTCCGCTATGTTAATACAGATCATTAAATTACGTAACAGGTTTATCAGATTGACCAGCGATTCTCTTTATTAAAGTAATTGGTTTCCGGTCGCTTCTTAGGTAATAATTAAATATTCGCCTTAAGGCAGAGCCATCGATTTCGTTTCGTTGAATTTTAAAACAGATTCCGGGAAACATGAAGGATGCATTTTAATCATAATAAACCTGCAGTATAATTTTAACATCAGTTTACAAATATAATAAAGACTATTTGATATAAGTCGATCGAAGGGAAAATGATATACATTGTATTTTAATGTGTTTCAACTAAATTGCAGAAACATCTTCACAAAACATATATTGTACTTTATTGATATTAATAAAAGGTGTAAAAACTATACCTTTGTTGTATACGAACAGAATAATAAAAGGTAAGAATTAAAATCAGAATAGCATTGAAAGTATGTCTTACATACCTTTCTTAATATTTCATTCAACAAAACATGTCAAATGTTATGAATTGCAAAACGAACGTTAACAATGTACGACTAAATGCATAATTTTAACGCAGGATGTCCGGAGAAATCTGAATACTGCATCTTTCGGAATTTCTGCGTTTTCTTAAAAAAGGCTATGATTAGAAAGAGATGATACGTATCTGTAATTAAAAAAATAATTTTAATATCAGATTCTGTATTACCGCAGTTAATTCAAAATCGTGTAAAATAATCAAGGCAAACATGAAAGTTTCATTATGCAGAGTTACACTTTTTTAAGCACACAGCTTTGTGTAATTCAAATATTGCGAAAGGTTTAATAAGGATAGACTCAATTAGAACGATTTCTGACTTAAAGCGACAATTGTTTTCACTGCAGAATGAAGGAATGTTCATATATTACTGGCTTATGCTAAAAATGTCGAACTATTCTGTATTGCCAAAAAATATTATGCTGTAATTAAAACTTCCAGTTTTCAAATAAATTTGTCGATTTTCCAAAATACTTTTCTTAAAATTTTTTCCCTAAATGTCGTAGACAAGCATTGAATTCACATGATTTGGTCGGAATTAAAAATGAAAATAATTCGAATATCAATGTCATATTAAAGGTAAAGTAATTTTCAATCTATTTTCCAATATTTTTAGTGCTTTCCAATAAGTTTTAGATTTTTAATTAAAAGTAAAAATCTTCGCCCATAAAAATGCATACGTATGCAGGACGTAAGTGAACATCGGGGACCTTTTTTTAGGATCGATAGTAGCCATAAAAATTGAAAAAAGCCAATAAACTTAAATCCTCAATCCACTCAATTTCAGAGGACATTCCTTTTTTTGAAAAATTGCGAAATACAATTAGTTGTCCGAGATGATGGTTCACAGAGGACCGATTTTGATTTTAATATTACCGGGAGAGATCAAAGTATTTTGGTTTCTTGAAAACAACTTCGATTTCTTACAACATAGTAGATTTTTCTTTAATAAGCTTTGATCTTACCCGACAATATTAAAACCAGAATCAGGTCTCCAAGACCTACCATTTCGCACAAATATATTTTTCTTTATTTTTTCAAAATACATACATATAGCTGTATCTCGATAATGTGTTCATTCTCGGACCTAAGTTTCTTCGTTTTTTCGTCTTTTGATACGTCCTATTGATTTTCAAAAAAATGGTCCCCAATGTTCAGTTACACTACACCACAGATTCACTCGCTGAAAGCAAACACACACCAACAAAGAAATTATTTTAGCTATTCCATCAGTCACGCTGTATAAACGAGTCAACTTGAAAATACTGAAACACGACCAATAACAAACCGACTTCTCGTCATCACTGTCAATTACGTAACTCTATCGATTTTTCCTCGTTACACTGTACACATATCGTTGGTATGCGAATTTCTAACAGCTATGCCAGCGATACGGGTGGAAAAAAAATGCATGAATGCACCGCACAATGCTGACGCGGGAAAAGAATTGACCAGGGAATTTGTAGTTTCAAGAATACTGTAGATATCTTTCGTATGGATCTGGCCGCGGGTGACAATGGCGGCCGCAGCTATTGGCCCGTTTCACAACCATGGCCCATATCAATACCCCTTTGTTGCGCATCACTGACTTCGGGAGAAAATCCTTCCCTTTTTCTTCGCTCGGCGAAAAGTCCGCAAATAATGCGTAACTTCGTGTCAGGGGGAAAAAAAGTTTCCTTTGAAAATATTCGCTATTATGTTGTCCGCGGGTTATTCTAAGGGCTGCTACGTTTCTGTTTCAGAAAGATCTCCGTGTGATTGGAAGAGAAATAGTGGAACGTTTCAACGCGCATTTGACGTACCTGAATGGAATGTTTTAACGATCACACTTCGATCTTTCATGCGAATTCTACTTTTTTTTTGTAATATTCTAGCTTGTACGGTATGTATTAGTAGTGAGGCAAATGAGGGAATTAAAGTTTTTGTGGAAAATAAATTATGACGATTTTTTTCTCATTGAACGAAGAATGTAATTATTTGACACTTGTAACTTGTAACAAAATGATTTCAGCAGGGTGTACTTAATTAGTATTTCGAAATACAAAAGATTTTTATGAATGAGATCAATTCTATTGGATTGGAATACTTAATTCGATTAAAATTTGAGAGAAATAAATTATTCTGCAGTATCGATAAACTTTTAAATAATGTTAACAACAAATCCATTACTTTCCAAGGGTGCAATACATCTGAATGCATTAATATATGTACATCTATAACATTCTGTTTAAATAATTTTACTTGTTTCGTGTACTGTGATAATGATCTTTTTATGAGCTAATATATGTTCATTGATAAAGGAAATTTAAACAAGAAACCAGTAACGAAGAACGTTTTAAAATTTTATGTTTACATTGACAATCTTGAACGTCGATAATTTCCGATTTATAATTACGTTTCAACGTTGACTTTTAATTGTCGTTTGAAACATGCATGCCTCAATGATTGATGCTAGTATAGCATACAATGAAACATTCTGAACGTCAATTAAAAATAGATTGACGTCTATATCCAAGTTCAGAGACATCGGTGAAAAAAAATTACCAACACAAAACTCTTTTTAACTTACATACGTATTCGAATAACAATAAAGGTAGTGCCTTGCTTTAGCAAAAGCATGGTCAACATTACGTGAATATGAAATCTCATTTATATATTTTTGAAATAATTCGAATCTTCCTATACATGTGAAGAATTTTTTAAAAATAATTTATGCAATTTGGAATCAAGTCGATATTTTTATACATTAAATCAACAACGTACAGTGGGTAAAAACACCTATTTTCACTCCTTTTTTACAATTCAATACATTTGTTAGTATAAATTTTGCTTTAAATATATTTTAACAGTCACTGTTCATGATACTAAATATTTCAACAAAGTAGCCAGCTTACTACAATATACATATATCGGTGTCTCTACCTACTGCTTAAAATTTGTTTAATGATGTAATGGAAAATATAAATACTATGTTTACCTACTAGATATCTATTTTTGACACCAATACTTTCACAAGTAATATGGACACCACAAATCAGCAAAAAATCAATGTATCAAGAAAAGATATTCAATTCATTCCGATTACAACGCCTCAACTTAACGATGATTACTCACCGTCCGATATACATACATATATGTATAACCGAAACTAATCATTTTTTTAACGTTAATGGTACCGTCAATTCATACATCCCTATTTCTACCAATCCGTTCAAATCACCCATGTTTAACTAAAAATTGAAGTTGACACAATTGAGCCCAGATAATAGTAAATTTAATTCAACAAATACTTAGTTAAGAAAATAATTTTAAAAGTAGTAATACAAAAATTCCATATTCTCAATTAGATATAATTAGCGAAAATAACATTGAAAGTTATAACGTTGAATGCAGAACTTTCCCTCCAAAGTTTGAAAACGGTCATTGGACCGTCCATCGTAGATTTGGTGTTGAATCGCATTTTCTTGAATGATGCTACGAACGAGTAGATGAATCCAATGCACAACCACAAACTCACAAAATTTGTGGTCACGAGTACACTGCATTACTCTGTAAGGGCCAGGTTGTCCAAGAAATCGTTGTGACACGACTGAGAGAGAAAGAGAGTGAGAGAGAGAGAGTGTGTGTGAGAGAGAGAGAGAGAGAGAGAGAGAGAGAGAGAGAGAGAGAGAGAGAGAGAGAGAGAGAGGGAGAGAGAGACTGAAAGGAAGATTCCTCACTTAAATAGGAGATGAGGATCGTCGTGCTCATTAATTAACAAACACCTGTTCGCTCTGTCTGGAGGTCGGTTAAGGAGCTTCGTTTTCTTTTCATGAGTTACGACCGCGCGGCTCATATTCGCGACGTTTATTTTCGTTCCCATCGTGTCGTTTTAAACGGCACTGCGATACGTACACTGGCTTCCCTTGTACGAAAATGAGAAATCTCCGGCGAGTTAAACGAATGTTTATGCATATCAAGTTAACCGTCGAAACACCGCGCCGGTTCGTTGCTGTTGGAAAATCTGGCCAATTTTACGGTTATTTCGACGCGAAATAATCTAACTTTTACATTTCGAAAAGTTTCACTGCAAACTTCTTCAGCTTTTTTATTATCTGCTTACTACGTATATGTATACATATGTATATGTGCCCATAATTATGAAAGTGGTCTAACAAGTCGGTATTTAAAAAAAAATTAAAATCTTGATAATTTGTTAATAAATGTTCGAAAACCTTTAAAAAACGTAATATCCAAAATTTTCTTAAAAATTGACTTAGACCACTTTCATAATTATGGGCACATATTATATTGTCAGTGTGGTTTGTCTTGTTTAGTCAAAGTATTCTTGTAAAATTTTTAGATGGAACCGTTTGTATGGAGAATTCGACTAGAAGTATGAACTCGGTGACGTGTACGTATTATAAATGATAAACTGTAATATAGATAAAGCAATATAATTAAAATTATTGCAGGAAGTACGTCAAATAACAAACTAAAAGTGCTTAAAGTTCCCAGCTAGTTATTGTACAAAAAATACAATAGAAAATCTGGAAATATCTTTCAATTCAAAGAACGGAATGAAGATAATTTTACGGATAGGTAATTATTAATCATATTAGGCATCCATTACTTGTGTAAATATCAACAATATATTTTGCTAATCAATGAATGTATGATAAATTACGTTTTCATATGGTATATTAAATGAAATTTAATATTAACTATTAACAATGTATTGATTACTTTTAATTACAATATATACCTTGTTCTACAGGTCGAGTCAAGTAACCCGATGAGTTTAAATGATTCGCAGAAAAGTTCTAAAACACTTTCTTCTTGTTAAAATACGCTGAAAGACTTAAAAAGTTGCTGCAATATTTTTTTAGTCAGATATAAAGTTCGTCTTCATTTGTAAATAGAACAATCCACCCGTCTTTCCAAATTTCATTCGAACAACCAAAGTTGCGTAAAACCTACACAGCAAAGTAGTTTAATTATAAATGTCTTTCAGTCGTATTAATATTAATTCGCGAGTAATTAATTAACTGTACTTCATTAATTATGTTAAAATTACCACCAGCTGTTTGTACAGAAGCAAATTACGTTATGGTAGTATAAACCCGCAAATACAGTATCACGAGTATTTTTATTATGAATTTCAGACGATACCCGTTATGACGAACGCATTAATTAGTCAACAACCGACGAAACCATTTTCTAACGAGCTTATTCATTCACAGAAGAAACCGATTTCCACGCGAGAATTTATGCTCGACCGCGTGCCGAACGATTTCAAAAACATTACTCGCCTCGCGACAAACTCGTTAATTAATGTTCCTCGTTTGACTAACGCCGACGCCGGCCTGAATCCAGAAATCTCGCGTAAAATTGAATTTTTCAAATAGGACTAGCCGAGCTTCAATAAAGTTCTTAGACGCGGCGAAAATGAGAACGACTCGCGAAGTAGCTCGCTTATGACATCAAACAGTCGGTGCATACGAAATTGATTCTATCCGACCGAACGGTAAGCTGGGATTATTACTGAAAGAGTAATGTTTGAATTGTTGAGAAAATCAGAGCATTGCGCGGATCTGGCTTTTTTGAAAGGGCTATTCATGAATTTTCCATCGCGACACCGTGCGAGCCCACTCGGAACCATGAATCAATTGTTGACTGAAAAATTGATTACACAAGTTCAACGCCCTCACTGGTTCTTCCAGTCAGGGTTCAAGTGACTTTGTTCAATTAAAAACGTTGCCGGGACGAAAGAACGTGCGTACCGAATGCAATATCGCGAAATGAATTCGTCAATTGCTATAAGTAGCGACGTCGGAACGTTTGCGAAATTGTAATCGTGCCTGATAACGTTGGATCAATTTATAATTGAAAAAAGGAGAGGTCTTTGCTTTGACGGGGAAACGTGAAAAAGTTACGTAACTGCATATTACGATTACGGTGTTTACGTGTGTTTGGAATTAATTTTGTTGATAACTAAAATGTTTAATACCAGACTTTATTGGTTTATTCTTGGTTTAATTACTTCTATTTTTAATGTAGGTATATATTTTAATATCCAATATTACGTGGAAATACTTTTAAAAGTGTAACACGAACTTTCGGTCTCCTGTTATTTAATGACATAGTCATTAAATTGAACTTCTTGTAGCAGATTTACGAGGAAAACTGCGTGAGCATGAATAACTTGCCGTTCGAGTGTGTCGTGAAAAGGGGTTAACTTCAAGGAAGGAATGAAAGTACTTATATGATAACACGGAATATGCAGATTCAATACAGATTTAATCACGAGTTCAAATACCAAATTTTTTACCAATATCTATTAGCGCGTGGTATTTTATTTCAGTGAAAATGTAATACAGTGGGGTGCAGGAATATTTTCAATTTTTTTTGTATATCATTTTTTAACCTTAAATGACATAAATTTTGTTATATGTGAAAAGAATAAATTTATCTTAACTAATATATTGGTCATAATGAATTAGCCCAATTAAAAGAAATTAATTTCTCAATACAAATACATTAGAAATGAAGCATTAACTCATGCCCACGTTAACATTGCATATAAACAAATTCCAAACATCATGAAGTCTGCTAATTTATTTGTAGAACAATTTATAATATTATACTGTTGCCATAAACACGTTGCCGTGTGAGAAAATGAAATACCATATTTCATATTTTTAATACGAAGCATTTGAATTTTCCTTGAACCTGAATATAACGCTACTCCAAAGATTAAAAGGGAAACCAAGAAACTACACAAGATGTTTGATTTTATTCTACTACTCTCCATGACGTATATGCTGACTTTTAAAAAGAAACCGGTAAAAAATATTCGTAGAAAATCGACGTGACACGTAGAACAAGTTACAAATCTAAATCCTTCGTAAACAGTCAACAAATTCACAATTCTTGACACAGTTGCTAACGAGTCGTAACATTCGAAGTTTCCCGTCCTATTTCTATTAACACAACCCTGTACTTCCACCCACCAATATCACCACGCTTACAAAAAAAAAAAAAAAAAAAAAAAACGTTTTCCGTCGAATCTTACACGTTAACGAGTTACTTGTCTCAATATTTCTGTTGCATTTCTCGCACTTAGTCTTCTCGACCGAAGTTTTTGTTCGCCGAGTGGCACGCGACACATATTTCAAGCGCGATTTGCCGCACGTAAGAAGAGAAGAAAAAAAAAGCACAGATTGGTCACCTCCGCCGTACGATAGAAAGAACGTGCCGCTTTTAGTGGACGAATACCCACACATGCATATTATAATAACCGTCCCGCCACAAAAGCGACGACTTACTTGCAGATTAGAAGAAAAGTAGTACTCGAGCGCGCTCTTAAAAGCGAGGTGCTCTTTACAAGCCGCGCGTAAGTCGGCTGCACACATTCGAAGAACGCGGTAAACCTTGGGAATGAAAACACCTTAAATGCGTTAAAGGTTGCGGCTTTTACACGCCGCACCGCTGAACGGGTATTCACGACTAATTAGATGCAGTAATGACCGCGGAGTGAAGTGCGCGACGAAATGTTTAGAAACTGGAAATAACGGAGTATGTATATCGAAATAAATAACGGGTCACTTATTCCCCTGTTTTTATTTATCACTTCTTGAATGTTTCGTAGAATCATAGTGCAAACGGTCATTTTAATTGCTTTCACACGTTGACTGTCCGCCGATTTTCCTTTTTTTTTATACTCTGTCGACTATGTCGCAGTGGTACTTAGAATCCTCTACTTATAGGATACAAATTTTAACTACGTACAGGGTGTGATTATTCGTAAGAAAATGATTTGAAATTACAGAATATAATTTTTAATAACAGACTTCTGGTTTAGGAAAATTTGCGTTAGAAACTGCTCGAGTATACTTGTCGAGATTACTTACAGATTTATAGATTTACTTTCAAATTTATTTACAGATTTACCGCAACTCCCATGAAAAAAAGTGATACCATTGTTTCTGATTCCGAATTTTCGGTGATGAAATGAGTAACTTGGATAAAGTGTAATTCAACGTTCGCGTCCATTTCGTGTCGTGCCGCCAAATTAAACATTTCAATTGGGGATGAAAAACAAGGTTAAAGATAAGATTACGCGGTAACGATCTTGACCCGAAGGCTTCATGAAAATTTGACATCGTAAAACACGAAATATTCGTGTCTACTGTCATTAACCACATTATCACAACCAGTATAAGCTTACTAAGATTGCATAATTAGTGGATACAACCCGATTAAGATAACAGTTTCTGGTATGCGATTTTATCATCATAATCGCAACGACGCGTCATAAATACATGTTACAGAGTATTATGTAAACGTTATTAGAAACTATCGCGAAGAATGACGAGAAGCGGTGAAATTTCCTTATCGCGGTTAAAGTATTTCTTTGAATTTTATCAATTTATGGCAATTGAATTTGTGGCAAGTAATTACGATAAATTTCGATTAATGAACTAATTGTGTTTATTTGAGGTTTATAATATTTAATAGTATTTCGTGGCTTATAATAACGAATACTATTTAAATCAAATTTATTTTAAATGCTGAATCATAATAAAATGTACTAACGACTTGATAAATAGTGTCGCATAATTAAAAGTGTAAACAATTTTGCATTTTAGGTTCTCGGAGATATAAAAGTCTAGTTTGAAATCCAATTAGAAGATTTGATTTTTTAAATCTTCGGAACTATACAAAATAAATGTTAGTAAAAGCTTTCGTTACAAATGTTTCATTTTCTCTTTTCTCAGAAAATAATATTATTAAAATTTATCGTAGATAAAATTCTAATTCTGATATGAATTTCTTTCCGATAAGTCCACCAATTTATGAAGTACTTATCAAACGGTCGCAAAGTAAAGCTACATTTTATTTCCTTAACCGATAAATGTACGATAATAAATACTTTCTGCAGTGGAATCACTAAATCCTACATTTTTCAATTTTTCATTATATAATACTCACATATTTTAGAAATATTCACTAAAATCATTCGTGTACATTAATGTGAATTACGCCTTTAAAATTTGGTGTTCATGATTTTCGAAGAATTCAGAATGGACTTAATTCTTACATTAATAGAAATTTGTTTATCTGAAAATCGTGTCGTAAAAATTTTTAATCCTATAAAGTAGATACAATTTAAGTCCATTCTGAATTTTTTTTTAAACCGTACACCCCACATTTTAAAAGTGTAATTCGAACTAGTGTAAACGAATATTATTACCGAATATTACTAAAATATGTGACTCCCGGACACAGTGATTAGTTAACAAAATGATAAAGTTAACAAGCCTTGTAATTAAAAAATGAGTATTGAAATAGAGAATTTAAAAGTAACGATTGATACCGAATGCATAGAATAATACGACAATATTCACTTTCACGTTCGAAATGATTCCAAATTAGAATTTCTAATTACAGTAACCATTATACATGTACATACCTAGTATATCTTGAGACCCTCGATTTAATAAAAAAAAAGTATAAGAAATCTAAAGGAATGAAAAGAAATGCATACTTCTGTAGCACCAATAATAATTCTGGAAGTAATTAAATATGCTAAAAGTCGAATAATAAGTTAACAAATTTTAAATTTACTTGTAATACATCGTTATTCAATGTTTGAATTCATAGTAATTGATACAGGCCTTTACGTCTAGAGTGTGCATCAGAGTATCGAAACAAAATTTCTACATTAACGTAATTAAATCTGAATTCTGTGAACTCAATTAACAACTTTGCGAAGTCGACACGTTTAGAAGCTGCTATATTTAATAGTTCCAGCTAATAATGGTTAAAGATATTTGAAATAATTGAATTTTACACAAAAGTTTTGCAGGCTTTTAATCCATCTTTTTAATTACGTTGACGAGCGTTGTAAATGTATTAAGTCTCTGTAACGTCATGCTCAATTTACGTTACATACTCGTATATCCATATTTTTAACTTCATGTATCATTCTGATTCAAAAATACACCAATTTCGCTGCACAGGATGGATTGCGTGTTGTTCGTGCAATTAATTTAATTCATGATACATCGCTTCAGTGTTTTTCTTTATAGTAAACTGTGCAAAAATTGTAATTTAATCCCGGTATGAATATAGTAGCAAAACAATATGAATAAATGGTGGCTAAATAATTATGAGATTATCTAGTTGCCTACGTGAGAAATAATTTAGCAGCAAAATGTTAATTACTCAAAATTCTTCCGTGCAATTATTGCGATAACAAGTACAACGTGTTACAGTAAACAAATGTATTCTGTTCAGTATTTGTCGTATAGACATTTAAAAGTTAAGATGTAAAAGAAGTTAAGAAATATTAATCTCATTTTAAAACTTTAAAACAATAAAACATTGTATTCACTCATAAAAATAACTTTTGAAAACATATGAAATTTGTAAAGTTCCATCTTCCGTATCTAAGTAATTTAATAAAATTCAAGATTTACGTGGATTATGAACATGTCATAATTTGATACTATAATATGCGCGAAGTAATATAAGTGTTATTAATTTATTGAGAATTATGTAATGAAAAGAAAATATGTATTCCGTTCCACTTAAAATAGTGACCCCTTTTCTGTCGCTTAAAACAGGCAAGAAAAATGTTTTTACACATAATTCAGCACAATGTTGGCCAACCTGTCTGGCAAACCTTTATTCACTTAATATTTGTAATAATGTTATTTGATGTTTTACTGATATACCCATTGTGCACATTTTTGTCGAAATGTAATATACTAAAAGCAATGATATAATATAGACTATGGATGTTTATACATACAAACAAGCACATTTAGCAATCCTTTAAGGTGGTCCTTTGTTTATTACATTCGTACTTCTCATAATTTTCAAAATGCTTTAACAATTCAAATTAATTTTAATACCGTCTCATTTTTTCTTTTGTATTTTAGAAAAATATGTATTTATACATTGCCAACCACAGTCTAATTATAAATAATAAGACCATAAATAATCTAATTATAAAAAATAAGATTATAAATAATCTAATTATACATAATTAGACCATTAGACACATGTGCATAATGATAGCGAATTAATTGAACGTACCACAAGGCCGATTTTCTTCTCGTTCCTCGAATTCCGCACTTTAAATTCACACTATGTATGTATATTTCACATTTCGATCCCACAAACAACGTCCGACGCCACCGATGGCTAATCAAAAACTGTTCCGAGACGCGGTACATACAAGCTTGTTTTGCAACACAGGACCTAGAGGCCAGGTACAAAGGGAGTGGCCTATAGAACAGCAAAAACTCGAGTCTGACGAACCTCTAAGTTTGTTTACACGAACACTCGTGTCTACCGGGATTTGTAAAGGACGCCTTGGTAAACAATACCGGTTTTGTAAGAAAAAATCCTGAGTCACAGAAGCTTTGATAATACTAACTGAAACTTATAGCATTTTAGGATTATTACACAGGTAATTGCTTATCAATTAATTAAGAATGTCAATGCCAATGGATTCTTGTGTAATGATTTTATTCAAGATATTGGAATAAATATCTAGGGTTAGTAATAATACTAAATGAAATATGGTATTTTGTAAAGATTATACGAGGATTGTTATTGCTTGTGAATTAATTAGATACGTCAATGCGAATGAATTGTTGTGTAACGATTGCATTAATTATTATTGGTATAAATATCTAATATTAGACTTCTCGAAGTTATCGAGAAAATACTCCTACGCAATATTATAGTAATCTTTATTTAATGTAATATTGGTTGCTACCTTACTGGGGCAAGTAGTAGATACACTTTGACGTCTGGAATCTGAGGATATTTATTGAATCATATTTCTTGATAATCGTGTGTTCTCAAGAAAAATATTTCATGAAATTACCTAGAGCTGATACAGTACTAACAGCAAAATACGTTTACTTATTCTACTTCCGCTTCTTATCTAAACAAATAACGTCGTATTCTAATTTCTAAATTATGTAATAATAAAACCGTTCAATTTTGATAATACATTGCTTGCTAAGAATTGATTTATATCCACGTTTTCGTTCGCTGACAATTATTTCTGGGTGAAAGTACCTCCTGACTCATTAATACATATCACTGAATTTCTATTGCATCATTTAATATCGAAAGTCGCAAACGCTTTCTGCGAAATCACGTGACGAATGAAATGGAAAATGGGATCGAAGCAGTTAATATAAATCCGCGATACTGTGCGGCGTGTTATTAATATTATACCGTATTCTCCGCAAATACCTACGTGTACCATATTTTTCGAATGCAAATATTCGACGACAAACATTTCACGCATTTATGATTCCGTGTAAACAAATATAATCAGAAGATCGATGGAAATCGGTTGACAGGCAGCAAAATAACCATATGCAATGCAGGACACTCGTAATTTCGGCGATATTTGTGAAAATGAAAGAAGTCGAAGGGGAAAAATTAAAAAAACCTTCGTTTTAAAGAATTTTTCTAATAAACAACAGACCCATAAACACACGATAATTAAAATGACGAAATGATGTATCAAGCAGCTTTTTCTTAAGCATGATAAGAAACTCTGCGAACGAGAGACACTGAAGATAATAAAAGTTCGAAAAATGAGGCCGAGAGTAATCTTCAAAAATAGTCAACCTAACGTGAATATTCAAGTACCTCTAAAAGTATCCACCAGGTTTCGTAATTTATTAATTCACACATTTAATGACTACCAATAATTAGATTCTTCTACAAGTTTTGTCACTTATCACTAGAAACTTCCGTCTCGGAGTTCATTCCCTACGAATCTCGACGACAAACATGTTCGAAATTATTAACGTCGAATTTTGCACCCGTGAAAATGTCAATGCTCACAAAGTTCAAAATGCAAAAAAATCCACGGGTCCGAGAGATAAACACAGTTACGTAGGACTCTCAATGCGCAGAAGTGTGTCAATAAATTTCCATAGAACGAAAATGAAACGTTTATTCCGTGATACTGGCTCAAAAACCGATAAGTTTCATTAACATCAACAAATTCGTCTCCTAAACGATGTTCAACGTTTATCGAAACTTAGAAGGTCAGAGAAATTGCACTGATATTCCGCGAGAATAGCGAAGCTTGGAAAAGTACTTCCGACACACGCAGAATTCCAACGACACGTGCACCTTATCTCCGCTAAATCTCATTCTATCCCCAACAATTAGGTTCTCCAAATCAATCGAATTACCTGAATCCGATCGTAATCGTGCGGTGAGTCTCGCGACGTGAAATTAGCAGGTATCGCGAAGAAGTCGTACGAATCGGGGCGTAAGAGATAATAACAATCGGGAAAATGAGGCCGGTGGAGATCTGGCGAAACATTTATCCCGATACAAATTCCCGGGAGCAGATAACGGAGTGCACTCTTGACCTCAATAAAAAATGATACGCTGACGAAAGAAGCTGGGAAAGTCGTAGTTCCGCGCGCTGTCGTCGTCGCTCAGAGTAATTGTAGTATTTGTACGGGTTACTTCGTCCGTGAACAACGAGGATATCTGGTTTCTGGAGGCGCAACTTTATTTCATTCTACCAACCCGGAAAAGTTATGGTGAAGCCGGTTTTATAGTCTCGCGAGGAGCATACGGGAGATATAGGGCCGTCGACGTGCAAAGGGAGAGGAATTCACTGGGAGGTGATGAATCTTCGAATAATCTATTACGAGACTGATTACCCGTCAGGACACTGCGAGCAACGGAGTTTCGTTCGTTAAGAAAACAACCTGGTCGCGTTACGATTCTTTTAACGGGCAATTCTACCGAACCAGTGTCAATTAGGTTACGTTCACGCTCCTTTACCTCAGGATCTATCAAAGCTACGCAGGTTATATTTCCCGGTAGGTTTTGCTCTCGGTATTTTCAAAGTTTTAACGCGCGGATTTTTTAAAACGTTGTTTAGATAGGGAAAAATGATTTTACGCATGTTTTTAGTGTTACCGGTTTTAGTTTGTCGGTTTAGATGTGAACAATTATTTATCATTTTCAGTAGAAATCGATACATTGTTAATGCCTTGTGATAAAAGTTACGGTGTATATGGTTGAAGCTACGGGATAGGTTTCAATATTGTGTCTGTTATAGCTTTTGAGAAAAAGGAAAAAAATTTTTTTTTTAATATTGCGTTAAAATTTATTAGGCATGTAGTAAACAGATATCGACACTACAAGACACACCAACACTCTCATACTTTGTTAGGTAAAAAAAACTGTCTATTAAAAAACAAATTATTATGTAAAACTCAAAATTTCCATTATATTAATCGAATACCCCTTTGCATCGTTTTGTATGTTTTTGTGAAAATTTATTACACTACCTCTTATTATTCGCAGTATACTTATAAAAGCATTAAGTGAATTTTAGTTAAACTCGTAATATTAAAAAAACAAGAAAAGTTTGAAGCAGAGATGGTCATTATTCTGATAGATTTGCATCAGAAAAACAAAACATTTCACTGAAAACGTGCACAACGGCTGGTTAAAAACACAATATAATAATAACACTATACATATAATCTGATATCAACATGCATTCAAAACTCCGATACGTTCCAGAATAAAAACAATGTCATACTCCAACACGTTACTCGAACAGATACCTAATCAGCCATTTATTATGAAAATGGTGTAAATCCAAATTTAGAAAAAAAATCATTAGAAACCGACATGATATTTATACAATATTAATTAACATAATTTATTTCGGAGCAACAATCCTGGACATGCATTACTGTCAAAAGAAACGACTGATATGAGCCGCTCATTTGCCAAATCGATTAACTCCGCGAACGATAAACTAGGGAAATTTAATAAAATGCACGTAAAGTCTTCGGAAGAAATTAATTGTCTAATATGCAGTGTTACATTTAAAAATTAACCGCCTACATTCTCGTAAGCGATATGTTGAATTATAAGCACTTATAACCCCATTATTTTAACGTGTTTCTTTATAGACTCTAATTAATCTAATTAACTTCTGAAGCAAATCATTCATTATTCAACGTCCATAAAAATTTCTACCGCACAGTACTATAAACTCTGAATATTAAACAAATTTAATTTAACCTTTAGCTACCGATTGTCTCCTCTCAGCGATTAAAGTAAGCGGAAATTATGAAGTTCCCAGTGCAAACACTAAAACATAAAAACTTCACCATCAATCCATTAACGCTGTTCAGTGCCCATTTTAATAACATTTTCAGAATTTACCTTCCTTTCGACACCAAGATCCCGTTACATATCTGCCTCGCACTCCTCCTACATTTTTCCTGCTTTACCATGCACTTCCTCAATAAACCCTGATTTCTTAGAATTTCTGACTCGGTCAAACTTTCCCTCTCATAAAACGATTGCCTTCAACATCCTCGCCAAATTTCCTCAGCTACCTAAACCTCGCACATGTCCTTTCGTATATCCCCTAACGGTACCTGCGTCATACCCGTAACTTCCCTCGCACTACTTGACCGATTCGACCAACTTGCAAAATAGTCACTGCATTGAAAAACCCACTGATTCCGTTTACCCAATCTTTACATTTTACATCCCACTTTCTCACTTTTCCTTCCCTTTCCGATAACCAATCAAATTCCTTCCAGAAAAACCAATTCCAATAAAACCAACCAAACTTCCGCCTACATTCTACTGCTTTTTGTATTATTTTGTTGTGTTTGTCAAATTCAGAAAAATACATATTGTCGTTTTCACGTTCATCCATCCAGTTTATACTCAATCATTTGTGCTACATTAATTTGTAGTACAACGTACCGTTTCGAATTTCATCGCGAACCTCCCACGCGTACACGGCCTTACAACCCGTTAGATTAAGAAAGAATCGCGAAACTCACGGTACAAACGCTTTCGCATCAAAATGAAAAAATCAATCCTAAAACTGTAGTTAATCGCTTCAGTCCGTGAACGCGTCACACCCACAAAAAAAAAAAAAAAAAAAAAAAAAATCATTCCCACCTCGGTCCAACGGAATTCCGTTTACCCGACCGGCTAATTCAAATATACCATCGTCGGTAAACTTGTGCGGATTTCAGAAATCGTTAGTCACCGGCGCATCACAGAAATGGGATTCCGTTTCCCCGTAAGCTGGTGGCTGCTGCTGATCGCGCTAACGTGTCTCTGTCATGGACACCCCCGCGAGAAACGCTTCGTGTGGAAGACGTTCCAGGACACGGTTAAAAGCGTGGGAGACAGGATCGGTGATACGGTTGTGGCGGGGATTAACTCCGTCCTGGGACCCGCGGTCCAATCGACTACCACCGAGGAGCCGAGCACCGAGGATCCTCACTATAAGACGATTATAACTGCTCCTATCAGATGCGCCCCCGATCAGAATCTGGTGATGGGAAGATGTCGCAGAAGGCTCTACTGACAGATTAAAATTCGCTCCCGGGGAAACGCGTTTTAAGCGAACGGTATTCTGAATTAAGTATCGAATAACACCACTTTCCGCGGAATATAGTGGAGCAGGGCTTACGGTGGTTGCGTATTATAGGCTGTTTCTCTTGAGTGCTGTTGGATTGTTTCTTGCATTTTTAAAGGGACGGAAATTGTTCGGTTTCGGGGAGAGTGGGTTTGGTATTTTTTCTTAGATTCTGTTTATCGATGGAGATATTGTATTCTCCGGTTTTTCGTGATGTATGTTTTAAGGTCCGCGCCATAAAGGGTGCGAACATTTACTCTGACGTTATTAATAATTATTTAATAAAGACATTTGATATACGTTGTCTAATATGTAATATCGTTTGTAAAGATGGATAAATTTGAGAAACGTTGGATTATGGACTTTTATTATTATTATCATTTTGTTTTATACTACTATGTGCTTTATAAGTTTAATATTAGGATGTGAGAAGTTAAATATCGCGCAGACACGAACATATTATTTTTCGTTGTGTAAATAACATTTTTGGAAATTCCTGTGGATAATATGTGAAAATAACAGACGGAAAATAATGGTAGAAACGTATGAAGCTCTGTAGTTTTTATAAATCCTGAAAAAAGGTGCACAAAAGTAACATAATTACTTAAGGTGAGTAAGACTCAATTGGCCGGACTCTGATAAAATAAACTTAATGAATTATATTGAATTTTGTTAAGTACTTTGTTAATCAGAATGGAAGAAAAGTATACAAATGCAGGTAATGCCGTAAATGTTAAAACGCTATTTTCACATACCAACTCAATTGCATATATTCAAGTACATTTTTATTTCTAGTTCGTTCGGATCTTTCTGTATTACATTGTGACAAAAGAAGTGAAATCATCGTAATTGCAATTAATTATTTGGACAAATAATTAATTTTAACGAAAACCGTCGGTTATTTTCTTCCTGTCAGTCTGCTGTGCATGTAATTCACTTGTCATTCTTCCTAATTAAATTCGTCGTATAACTATGTATAAATCCATTCAGTAGAATGAAAATCCATCAGAAATGTTGTGGAATAATGTGAAATGTTTTACAAATACAATGTACCCGAATTTCAAGTAATATTAATTAAATAATTCCCTGACCTTTGATATCTTCGTGCTGTACACATACATGTATATGTATGTATACATACATATTTCCACGCAAGTCCATAGAAAAATCGATGGAAAAATAATACACACGAAATATTTAATTCGTACGAAATTAATATTGCTATACTGTATAAAAAAATGTTTTTAATATACGTAAAATGTTATCGAAACTTCTTTGTTTAATTGCAGTTATGAACAATATCTACGTAGAAAAAACAATATGCGGGAAACAAAAAATATGTTACTGAGCTTAACAAAAATTGATATATACGAAACCCTGTACGAATAAATAAATCATGTCTTGTACTCACAGTGGATTTTTTTTAATTGCGCGCCATTTATACAATGAATTTTTTCATAACACAGCAGGGAGCAGAAAAACGGAAAAAAACTCTGGCCATTGTGTAAAACATAGGGTACATTTACACTTTGAAATTGCATATATTAGTTCTCCTTACAAACGCAGATAAAGTAATTATAGTTTGTATGCTATAATTACCAATTTCGGTAAAGTCGAACGTATTTCATGCGTATTATCACATGTTAATAGTAAATCACACACTCACAGCTATGTACTGTAACAAATTAAAAATTAATCATGTCGTATAAATTGATTTAAATAAACATTAAACTCTCAACCAGATACGTACTAGCACATACGAAATATAACATAGACCTTTCAACCCCTATCCTTTTCAATATCGCCGATTTTAGGGTTATACAGCGCTCTAAAAACTTTAGTGTCACCTTCAACTACACTATTTTGGGAGTGAAGTTAAAATGAACATGGGTTAATAATAGGAAAATGCTATAGATCATATAATTTATGCAGCTTAATAATGCTATCGAACTTTGCAATTTTGCGATGAACTGATAAGTTCATAAGTATATTAAGCACATAAAGTGTTTGTTCGCCATTTCTGCAATTTCTAAGTAATCGAAATGGGGTCGCGGTATTCGTATTATTCGAGAAATTGTCTAACAATAGAATTACAAATTTTTCAAAAATTGTCGTGTTTTTGAGTCGTCATTCTATAAGCTTTTAAGATATCATTAAAAGTGATTTAATTCCAGGTTCAATGCGCCATCGAACTCATTATTATTTTAAAAATTTGCAAAATGACAGGTGAAATACGAAAATGGCAAAATAATGTAACCCAGACCCAGTCACTTCTGCCCATGAATATGTAGACACTTGTCGTACTGATGAAATTTTCGATGTATAATGTATAATTTGATTATTAACCAATATCTATTGCTAATCTCTATTACCAATAGGTATGTAATGTAGTCTAATATAATAGCATAAGATAACAAATTAATTATTCAATTCTCCTATATGAATTAAATATCTGTCCGATAACCGATAAACTGCGATATACATGTATTGCGTTAGGTTAGGTCTGGTGAGGTTAGATTAGATTTTTAACGTTCTTCTGTGTCCTTTACAGAATCATTTGAGTGAAGTCTCCTGCCTTCTTAAGAGTATCATAAATATTTTAGAAATGTAATTCCAAGCGAAAAAAACTTTAAAACGTTACAGTAAACTTTGTTAGAGATCGCGATCACTCTGGTAATCTGCCCAAATAACTTCGGTTTGAATACTTGTGACAACACAAAATAACGAATTAAGTTTAGACACGCGTTCGCAAATAATCACTCTATCAAACGAAGCGTATTCAGTAAGGGAAATTACGGAAAAAGTAGGAGTTTCAAAAGTCTTGTATGAGCTTGGGATCACTTACAATTAGGGAGACAAGTCTATACGATTTCAGAAATCGGAACGATATTCGTGCGACATTTTACAATCAGAATGGAACCTTATAATAGTCAAATAGTGGTAAAATGAATAGTCATGTTGCCAAAATTAGTGAACACAGTGAACATGTAGGAAAATAAGATATAATTATTTTATATAATTAAAGGTGGGACATTTAGTACATCATTATTAAAACATGTTTTTAATACTGTGCGAATTATAACAAGTAGGTACAATGTAACTCAATTAACGAAAGATTTCATAACTTTTTTCAGGTAGTTATAAGAATAAGGGAATTGTCCAGATACTTAAGAGCGGTATTGTATACATTCACACATACATACATACATAATACCTATCTTCCGTCTAAGCACACAACCCGAGTAAAACAGACAAGATGTATACGTTACAGTTATAAATCGTTGCATTCTCAACAAAAAAATTGTTGAATTCCACTAGCGATACATGCAAATAATGTTGGTGCAGGTCTCACTTTGCAGACGTTGCTACGAACGGAGATCCACCCAAGTTTATAATCAGACTAACACGGGTAATACTAAATGTTGGCCATAACTCTGTGGCAAAACAATTTTGAGAAGTACCTACTTCACACGACTCCCGACGAACTATGGTTAATCGATACGAAGGGATTAACGTAGGGTTTGAGATATAGAAAAGGGCCTTCACGTAAATTCAAATTGGAGACAAATCGAAGATGAAACGTACTGCAATATACAGTGAGATGTAGAAATAAGCACAGCGAAAATATCGTATGAATTCAAATGTTTACAATGAATGAACGAGGGACTTACGAAAGTTAGTTTTAAGAACATAACGAGTAGTAATAGTCTAGAGTCTTATCGCAGACGAGCGATAAGGGTTAAAAAACAACTACCATCGGTGTTTCCATGGAAAAACCCGGTAACCTCTTTGGCGACTGTCCATAGACATCCTAGTAAGTATATGGGACGTGTAATAAGAGTGAAAAAGTGAAGAATGTTAGTGAAAGACTGATTGTATAAAGGTGCGAGTGACGGTTGATTGCGAGTTCAGAGCAGTGTGACATCGCAAAACAAAATACTGTGACCCTTTTGAGAGAACAGTGTGACGTGTGAGATATGCGTGCATTGGACCGAGTGTCCAATTGCGAGTTGCCTTAGTTTTGCCATAATGTACATATATGTATATTCAGTAATCATCCTGTTTTGTTTCCTACAAACCTTTACCATTCGCATGTACTCCCCCCCCCCTAATTCCTACAATACAGTATATGGATGATCATCAGATGTTCATACAGATCATTCACAGTCGAACTGTGCTTAGATTAAGTAGTATCAGACTAACCGGTCTGACCACCACGGGTGACGCTCTCATATTCCACTAACTAAACAGTTCATCCGTGTACCGAACTTCGGAATTAAATCATACCCACCTTTCCAAAGAACTCTAGGTCACCCAAAACATTGATGGTACCATGATCAGAGGGATAGTCACGCTACACAAATATATTTGTCGATTATTCATGGAATATATGTTATGTATATCACACAGGCATGCAGATACATATGTATGTACGTATGAAGGGTATGTCGTTCATAATTGCTAACGCTTATGAGTCGCCACAAGATTATAATTAATAAAAAAATAAGTCACGTTCACCGCCATTACCTGTTTGCGTGGTACCTGGGCTCACGAATGAGTCCAAGTGAAATAGGGACGTGAACATGACAATTTCATACTAGGACTTATGTGTACTGAAAATCCTGAGTTAGAAAATTATTATCAAAATAGATCTTCTAACAAAGTACACATTTCTTAAGATGTATATAAACTTTTAAAATAAATAGTGAAATTTGTGAAAACTTTGAAGTGATAATATATAAAAAAGCATGTAGATAGTTTTATCTTGTATTTGAAAATTGGAACCCTGGTTTGATTCCTTATTCAAAGTAAGTGTTTTAAACAATACCCAACATTTTAAAAATAATTCTTCGAAAATAGAAAATCAGCACGTCCCGTATTGGTTTTCTTGGATAAATAAAATACAACTATTGATCTGAATTTTTTACGTTTCGGGAAATGTAATTCTCATAATATTCGACCCGAATGTAAGTCGTATTAACCACGTACCTCAAAATGTGAAACTGAAAAACATTATTGATCCTACACTCGTGTTTTCGCTAAAATGAATCGTGATTATACGTAACTAATTATAGGAAAAGCAAATTCAATTTAATGAAGTCTGAGTGTATCAAAATCCTAATCTAATTACCTAAAAGCTAAACCACAGTACCCTTGCTTGAATTAGCAAAATATCCACGAGTAAAAATGGGGTGTTCCACAAGTGCAAAGTATATAATACTTTATAAAATATTCTACACTTTGCATAGTATTTTATAACCATAAGTTTTTCACTCACCGACTGTAAAGTGCTTCTGAGCCTTTGATAATGGACAGGGTGCACAAAAATATACAATTCATCTGAGAAAATGTCACAGATTCGAGTTTAGAAATTTCATTTTTTAAATAATAATCGTTATTATCCGAATTTAAGGTTAAATTTAACTTATAATGACATATCTTCTGGTTCAACGGTGATATACTTTTCACTGAAAAATTTGGTAACAATATTAAAAATATTTTTCAAATCTCGCGTATTTAAATCTACTAAGAAAAGATTTAAGGGTGAAAAAATTATCAGTCACGGCAATAGTCGACGCGTAAAACAGATACATTTTCATACACCGACGCAAAGTTTTGTCGAAATATCCACAAACGCTTCCAAAGGAAATATTTATACTATCCGTTTCGCGATAAACCAACAAGACGACGAGCGTCGATTCAATCTGATGAAGCTCACGAAAAATGTAAATTCCGTTGTACTTGAAACGCGAACAATGGTAGCACCGACCAATGTCAAGGATGGCAACAAGTAAGTTCTGATCGTTGTGATGTCCAGTGTCCGTGTTTACGTCTACGTCAGGACAGTTGCTGCCTAGAAAAAATTACCCATGCGTACTGGAATTCTCTGTACATACTTAGGTCTGAAAATATAAACAAAAATATGTTTAATATTACGTACCAAATATTTCGACAGAAACTAATAAAAATATCAGTGGTCTTACAATGTTAGCAGGTAACAGCCTGAAAATTACTTGGAGTGAAATTTATTCCATTGATTACAATATAACAAAATATATAGTTTTTAAGTTACTGTTATTAAATTCTCTATCAAGGTATAATTTGAGAAATATTAATTTTGTGTAGAAATATTGTTTTTCGCTAATTTATTTTTTTTATTATTTTTTGTGAATAAAACTGGAGTCAAACTTTATAATACTGTAGTTTTTCTATGTTTTGTCGCTAACAATTAAATCATTTTGAAGATTTTGAATGAAGGCAGCCAACATTCTACTGCAATTTTGCCGAAACTCGAACCGAACTTGATAGGATGAATATAAAAAATCGGATTGCAATTAATAAAAGTAAGTAACATTTTTCCAAAAGTTATTATCGTATGATTTTATTGCAAATTAAGAGCTGTGCGAATGTTATCGTTATAAATATTATAGCAAGTAAATATAATCGAATAATACGTTCCCCAGTGTGAACAATGTATGAGCAGTAAATTAATTGTAAAACATATAAATGGTCAGTGCATAATAGGAAAAATTCAAATTAAATGATATTTACCTCTGTGAGTTGAAAGGAGTACGTTGCAAATACGTGTTGACTGTACGACGCCTTATCGCAGTTTAATGGCTTCCCTTGAACTTGATAATGTCAGGTCAAGTTTATATGAGTTTGGTCGTACTTGATCCGCAAAACCACAACAATTAAGATGGAAATAAAAGGTACGAACTGAGCGGGCAGGTACAGGCGGTACGCGCGAACCCGAAAAAATGTAAGAAGGCAACTTAGAGACAGTTTCGCGATGTTTCTTGTTTTCATTATCGCACACAATGACTTTGGTTAATTATCCATAACTGTTAAAAGTGCTTACGTCAACTGTGCAATTTTACTGCACAACTTTATGAAATTTAATTCGTGAATATGAAAATATAATACACGAGCAAAAATTATCTGATATTTTTTAAATTGTTTAACACACGTAGAAAACGTATAATAATTTGAACTATTATTTATTAAAAGTACTCTATATGAAATTTACTTCTTAAATACAATAGGGGCGATTTAATTCCGACATCTTTAAAATCTAAAACGCAAGAGAAAATGATCGATATTTTTTAAATTGTGTAAGACACGTAAAAAACTACAAATTTTACCTATTACTTTGAACTTCTATTCAAACAGATTTAGAGTCGTGAACCTGGGGCTTGATCACTTTATCATGTGTGTAATTCTACATCGAAGTCGTTTATTGAATTGAATCTGCTCGAAACGATTTTTCGGTCCGTATATTTGTGAAGAGAGTGGTGCAAAATCATTGAAATCTCATTTTGTCAGTAATTCATTTCAGGAATATGTACCACCATTAAGTGATAGACCTATTCTATCCCTCGCCTCTGATAATTATAAGAATAAGAAAATATGTTAATATAATAGAATTGTATCAATCTGACGAGAAATATGACAGAGCTTATATGTATATTTCAAATATCTTCAAGATACAAGCAAACAAAACGTATATTACTTTCTTGACCAAATCTTTATCGAAGTGAAATTTCCGAAACAGTGGAAAACGTACAGTGGCGACTGCAATACAATTATCGCAAAGGAATTTACTAACTTTACGAGAGTTGGAGAATCTGCTAGCAAATAAAATGTGAGAGAGTTATCGAATAAAGGTCTGCTGGAAGTAACTTTATGAGAACCGATGAATCTTGTGTCAAATGAAATGTGAAAAACTTATCGAATAAAGGTTCCGTGTAATTTTATGAGTGCCGAAGAATCTTCTGTCAAATCAACCGTGAAATAGTCTTTGAATAAAACCGTCGAACTTTAACATCATTTCATTTAATTTCCTAATCTTCTAAATCTGAATAAATTTGATAATTATTAGTGAAAAATTGATAACCACGAAAAAGCTAATTATCGGGTAATTATAATTGCATACATTGAAATTCGTTAACGTTCGTCTAGTTTTTCTACATTTATTACGTCAGCAAGATTGCCGTACGTTCAGTAAGACCGTTTTACGTTTAATCCACCGTGTTTATCTATTCACCATATGTGAATGAACCACATCGTGTCGCATGTATTCTCCATTCAACGTAGACTTTCATTTTATCAATGAAACCTCTGAATGCGATGAGTCTCTTGTAAGCGTCAGGGTAGCGCTGACGTCCCAGATTATTGCACAGATATCAGCGCTATTAATATATTAAAAACACCGCGAATATGAAAATATGACACACCGGAGAGTATACCGTCAGACATTCTAGAAACCAGACGCTGCTGGCTAATATCTTCTCGAATATCGAACGGGCGTTACTGGAAATTAAAACCCTCAGCTTTCGACGGTGCACGCTAGGTTTACCTTGATAACGATTATATGAGGAGAATGCTTACGTGTAACCGCAAATGTTTAATGATGGTCTGCCACAGAGAGTTCGAATACCAAATTCGATGTTATTTCAGTAACTTGCGCCCATTATGTGTGAGTAATTATGAAAGTTTGAAGACATTAGCTTTATTTTTTTCCTACATCGATAGACAAGAATTATTTTCTCATTTAATTCTGTTTAAATTTGATAAATATAGTCGACAGTTGCCAAATTTCATATATTTTTTTCAAATGTGTACAACGAAGATGAGCGGGAAGGCTTTAATTAAGATATTTATTAATTTGATTTTCTATTACTCTTAATGTAACCAATTCTAATTTTAATGTCGAGTATTTGTGATGTTACCCAGAAACTACTTTAATTTGAAATTCGTCGTATAGAAAGATACTCCAAATATACGTATACAGGAATGTCAATATTGAATACTGAAATATTCTAATTCCGTATGAAGTTGTATAATCGAAATTTCTGCAACGACACATCTGGGCTACGAGTAAACACCGAACATGAGGACAAGGTAACAACATACGAAAATATCTACCGTTTATTTATTTATAGGTAGAATTTTATAGTTCATTTATGTTCGTACAAATTCTCTTATTTTAAAAATTACCGATAATATTAAAAAGACTTGTGTTAATCATTTCCGACGGCGTTGCAAAAAAGATCTATTTACCTTGCTAATATTTACACCTAATTGTAGTATTTAAGATTAGAAAGCATTTTAATCAAGAATCTTAAAAGCAAATATTATTTCATGTGAAAACTGAACCCGAATACATAATACACAAAACTTAACATGTATTTTGAAATATAAAAAAAAAAAAAAAAAAACCGTTACACATCAACTCATGTAAACCACAAAAAATATGCTGTAAAAAAATAAATAGTAATGCTGTAAATATGCATTACTGATAACGACAGTAGCATGACGTCAATTTTTACCACGTTAACGATTTATTTCTCTAAAACACACCTTCGTAAGTACTTTTCATTTGATTTTGTCAGTATCGCAACTTTTATGCGTGTATACAATACCTACATTTCCACCGGCGAATTTGTAAAAAAATATAAAAAGTATCTTAACGCTAAACCAAAGAATAATTAAAAATCCTCTCGTATCAGAAACTAGCACCAACACACACCCGTCGCATTAACACTCCGATGATAATATTTTCATTTCACTAGAATCATTATCTAATCCACCACGACAATAGCCAAGAGCGAAGCGCCGCTAACGTCGAAATAATAAAAGGTCGACCCTACTCGTTGATACCAAACATTATCATAATGACCTATTAAGTAAATTCCCATTAGGCAATTATCAATTACGATACTTGTAACGTGATTCATGCTTCTTTCGCGTGACACTTCGTGCTCCAGCATGGCATGACTTCGAATTAAAATACCACCGTGTACACACACATACACAAGTACACACACAGTGAAATACGTACATATAGACGCAGACATACCTAGACGTGCGCGGGGGAGTTAAACGTCTGAATGAAAGGAGAGCCGAATTTGCGTGATCGCTAATTGTGACTGTAGTACCTCCCGAGCTTTGTGACGGGTCCTCGTGCACCTACTTACTCACGTATTCGAGTCAGCCAGATTTTCTACTCATTGTCAGAAGTAGAGACCCCTCGGCACTTGTTGCTTGCCATCGACACTTGTCTGCCACGGTGTTACAACGTGTGCGGTTCGCTTTCGTGGCTGCATTCTTTGTCAAGTTACACTGGCATACAACTGGGGCGCAATATTCTCGTGACTTGCATCGCCGTTCTCCTTATATTACACCTGACAGACTACGCACGAATGCCTGGGAGCCTTGCTCGCAATTACTTTGCACCGGCGTGTCAGCGTACTTGGAATTGAATCACCGCGGAGAATGACAACGCGCCGGTTTTTATCGAAATTAAACCGAGTCGGGCATTGTGTTTCTTAAGAAAGATTTTAGCGCAGAAAAATGAGAAAAAAAGACGAATGTTTGAAAACTGCGGATAAAGGAGAAAGGAGGCCAAAGTGCTATTTCTGTTGATCTTTTTGTTTGTCATTCGAATAGAATGCTCTGAAATTGTAGAATGTTTGGATGTAATCTATATAGCCACTTTTAGAAGTCACTCGGTGCATTAAATATTTCTAATATTAAGAATTTCCGGTAATCGATATCAAACGCCGCTGACAAACAAGTGAATTTCATTTATTCAGTTGTTGGAACACTTATCGAAACAGTACCGTATCATTTTCCATTATACATACGTTTATGTGATCTAATCTATATTTTGGGATTATTGTACACCCTTGATTCTTTGGTTGTGCATTATTGTTTTCTACTATTAATTAATCATTCATTTATATTGATTAAGGTAATCATATTGTATTACTTTACTATATCTTTAAAGAACAATCTTCCACTCAAGTAACCGAATTTTTATATTATATGTTAGTAATGTTTGTATGAAAATGAAATATAATCACCCCATAGTATCGGTCGCGACACACTATGTAAATGCAATTGTGTTGTTAAACTTTTTAAATAAAATACATAACAAAATAATATATCAATAGGTAAAAGGTAAAATACCATGTTCGGATAGTCTTGCATAGTTTAAATAATGGCACACCAGAAAAACGTTTTATCAGTATAATTGCAAAAAATTCTGTAAAAAATTATGGACATAGACAAAGAGAAAGCAGAGTTGAACGAAAATCAATTTTTCTAAAAAAAAGTTATGTAGCTGTCAATTTTGAAGAGAAAAATGTTCGTAGAAATTGACAAGCTTTCGATATTAGAAAATACATTTATATTCTTATAATATCGGAAAGCTATAAATCAAGCTTCCGTTCCGTATTCTAAATTCAATTTCTAAATTTCCAATCGTTGCCAATAATTATTACACCAATACGCACTATTCTCAATGTCTACATATTCAGTTATAAGTATTTCGAGAATAATTAACAAACTTACACAAAAATTATTGCAAATTAAACACATACAATAATACATTTATTGCCATCAATTTCTATACGTTATTCTATTCTTTGTATATGTATAGATATGAAATAATACAGATTCAATAAAGTAATTGTCTAGCAAATCGATCAGAATGATTTCACGTGTCAGGGAAATAAATTCTCTCTCAATTCAAATGAATGATGCGATTGTGATTAATCATTTGATTTACAAATGGTTACTGCCAATTTATAAATCAATTGTAGAAATTAATTTATTTAATTACAAATCAATGTTTCCCAGATTATGAAAGTATTATATGTATGCGTTTGTTTCTATAGCGATAAGTATGCTTACCGTGCTTCATTCTCCATTAGTACTTTATTAAATAACAGTTTAGATGTAATTTTCCGAATTTTACCATTTCACGATTGAACTAATACGTTTGTAATTACTGTTCGTCGACACACGGTATAATGTTCTTTGAAATATCATGTCTGAGCGATATAAAATAATGCCATTCAATTCAGAGTACTAAGAGGAATACAAGATGGAAAACAAGGAAAATAATAGGGAAATATAAGGATCATAGTATCCGTAGCTTTGATAAATCAGAAATTGTGAATGTGTGTATTAAATATTACTTTAAACCATTGTAAGATAATCAATAAGCGAGACACGCATGTCTATTAAATTATTGTCCATATTCTCTGTTAATAATAACGTGCACTCGGGTTTTATTTGAAAAGAAGAACACGATTCGAGTGAATGTAACTTTTTCTAATATACTACCTGTCCTGTTTCCTTCCTTTCTATAACTTTCCAAAGATGTCAGGAAGTGGACGATAAAATATAAACTCTCCGACTTACAATAAAAGATTAAAGTGTATCTTAAATAAAAATTTCATTGGCGCGTATAAAACATATAATAAGCGACTACCAAATAATATTATAAATAATATTTATTTATTTATTTATTTATTTATATATTTCGACAGGAAATATTTATTTTAAAATAGCCCCTCTAATCTCGTGTTGTGCAACACTTTTAAGAGGGTAAAAGACTGGTGCAATAAAAGTACGAAGTGGCTGGAATAATTCTGCTACGCACACCATATTAATTTGAAAGCGAGCCAAAATTTGCTTGCGGCGAAACAGAAAAAATGCGGGAACGTCGACGGTGAAACGATTCTGTCTTACGGCGATGAAATCGTACTACGTGTACACGTTTCACGGTGTCCCTTGCAATTCCTACCGCAACACTTTTATGACTAGAAACAAAACAATTTGAACCAACAGTTGCGTTTGAGAAAATATAACTCTTGCGTTTTTGATACGCAACACATACGAAACACATCGATAATAATAATAAGTATATACAATCGTTTTCGACAGCTTGCGAATTACATTAGAAATCTCATCTCCCCCTTTCCTATCGGCAATGGTAACACGCAAATGTGATAACTTAATTTTAGACGGTTGAAAATATCCCACGTGGACGATTAACGATTCATCGTAGATATTTCATGATTTATGCCCGTCGAAGCTAATTCTTTCGAATTACTGCAGCTTGACGTCAGAAATTTCATAAGCTTACGAGTGACGCGAAACACCTTGCATATTGGATTTGATTCTTATTTTTACCGTGAAACCATAAAGGACTTTTAACGGCGTGACACCATTGTAATTACGTAATGTCATCTTGTCGATATAGCGTGATATATTACCTGGGAAACACGCTGAACGAAAATATAGGTCCATTTCGTGGCGTGCAGTACAAGCAGATGACAGGATATTGCCTTTATGGCAATCCATTGTCGTTACTATGTTATAGTGTACTATTATTGTCGGTAAAATAATAATCTTTCCTTTGCCTCTACATTTTACGAGCACCACCTTTATTACATCTGAGCAAATGACGATTTTGTTTTTTATTGCAAATACACGTTTCTCTGTTTCTGATTCTTTGCCTTTTTTCGCTTTTTAAACACTTTTATAAGTTTCTTTTGATTCCTGATTTCTTTTGAAATAAGATTAAAAGGAAAATTATATATAATTTCCTCCTACGGTGTTTCAACCTCGTCCGTTTTACTTTATATGAAAAATATCGGTAAATACATCGATATTTCTGAGAATAAAATTAGCAGCGTTCTATCATTCGTTAATGAAAGTACCCATAAATTACTTTATTTTTCCTATAGTACACCTTTAGTCCGCGGAAAAGGTATTTCATTAAGTTATTTTTTCTACACATTTAATACTATTAAATCAGGCACTCGTCTCTTTTCAACAATTAGAATATTTTTATAAAGTAGGTAATGTGTATAATATTTGGAAAAACTGTATCATTAATGTATGAGAGAAATGCGCTGTACTACTATTTACAGCAATCGTTACAACGAACATTACAAGGAATTAATGTTAAATCACTGGAATTATATCAAAACTGTCCGCTTTTAGTCTGGCATCTCTGCTTTCTTTCGCGTGTCATTTACGAGATACGGTTTTATGTTTGTTGACCCCGTTCTTTATCTCAATCAAATGAGGAGACTGCAAAATATCCTAGACGGAAATTAAGAAAACATGTTACTTCCATCAAATCGAATTAACAGCAATCAAACGCAAATCACTTCTAATTACGTTTCTTGTCAGATTCGAGGCAGATATCTCATCCGACGAAATTAGATTTATTGTCATTCGTTATAATTAACAATCATTCGTAATAAATTTACGAAGGAACGTCTAGTAAAACACATTTACAAATTACATTCGCGTGAGTCTCTTCGAAAGAACGAGCGTGGTGAATGTCAGCGTGAATGAAAAGAAAAAAATGTGCAAATGAAATTCGTGTTTCGATAAACCATGGACAGTTTGGTAAATATCGTTATCCGGAATATTCTCCGCGCCAAAAATCGATCTATAAATATCAACAAGAAGAATACAAGCTAAAAATCTGTAAAAATTAATTCAACCTATCCTCAGCGACACGGAGCGAATGACCGAAAACCGTTACTTTGCTGAAAACGATGAATGTTTAATCGCGCCTACAAAGGGAAAAATAGAACTAAAAAGCGATCGGACGAAGGATGAGAGTTACCATGATACCAAAACCGAATTGTTCATTTCTTTTTTCTTCGTTTTTTTTTTTGCTCCCCGTAGCTCGTCAAACACCGAATTTTTATCCGGCCAATATCTCGGCCGCATTTTTGCATATCCATAAAGCCACGACGTCGGACAGCATCGATAACCCATAATCATTGGTATCCCGGCAGGTGGGTCCACCGGAGTTGGCATGAATAAAACAAACATAAGTTTCGCAGCGAATTCAATATCCCCGTCTACGGGTGATGGAACGAGCCAGCAATCAGTTGCAGGCGCGTGCATAGACGTTTCGATGCATAGCATCGTCTGGTATGATCGTCCGACTGCCGGTCGAAGTTCTGCCTTCCTCGTTTCCAGTTTCCAGTTTCCAGTTTCCAGCCTCGGTATCTCTATCTTCTGTAGACACACCGTCGGCAGCGGCGGCGGCGGCGGCGGTGGCGGTAGCGGTGGCGGTGGCGGTGGCGGTGGCGGCGGTGGCAGCGGGATTGGCGAGGCCTGGAAAACGGCGTTTGGGGCAATGCCGCTTTGAAAATCGATAAGCGCCTCCACGTAGTCGACCAGTCAGGAGCTTTTTGGTGTATCCGCACGAGATCCTGGCTGGTCACGTGGCGCTCGTTGTGTCCTCGAAATGCCACTACCATGGATTACGAGCTATAATTTTCCTCGGGGTATCAATCGACCTTTCGAAAGCTAAGCACGAAGCATCGTGATTAGGACTCTCCTCTTTTTTTCCACCTTCCCCTCCCCCCGCCCCCGGTTGAACGTTTCCCGACCAACGGATATTGCTAGCCTGTTTCGTTGCACCCTTAATACGCAAACGTGTAGAACGAAACTACCGATTAATACGTCCGATTAGAGCTACTTAATTCTATCGCGTGGCCGACGCGGTATGATTGATCGAATTAATCGGCACGGTTCGTTTAAACGAGCCAGAATAAAGGAAAAGGCAATGGTCGCGATAAATTCAATGTATCCAATTTAGCCGGGATTGAATAACGAATTCAGTTGTTCGAGTGATTCGATAATATCATGGGCCATTGATTATTCGCGTCCAAGTCCGGCAAGGGGATTCGGGGGTGTAGGGTGGAGAGATAGAGAGAGGGGGGTGGAGGGAGGACGGGGGGAGGTGAAGGGATAGGTATTTTAAAAAGGAGAAGGACTATGGAAACGTCGAGTAGGTCGATTCATTAGAGCGCAGCGTCCGTTGAAGGGATCGAAGAGTAACGGGCAACGGGTACAGGTGTATCTTTCCCCGTAGGAGCACCTCGGTTCCATCCTTGATTCGTCCTGGCGACGAACTGCGCAGACGTCCTCGTAGGCGAGCTGGCCGTCGACGAGGATCGTCGACGAGGAACGACGACGACGGCCGAGTGGAAGAGCGCGGAGGCGCGAAAGACTCGTCCCCCGTGTCCGTGTACACGCTGGGGGGTACGCGTCGGTGTAGGCGCTCGCGCTCGCGCTCGCGCTCGCGTTCGTGTCTGGACGCATCGATGTGATACTGAACGACGAGGAGGGCCAGTCAGAGGAGGAGGAGGAACGAGTACGAAATAGATCGCGAACGAGGGAGGGTAAGCAAGAGGACCAAAGAGGGAAGAAGAGGGAAGAAGAGGGAAGTAGAGGGACGTAGAGGGAAGTAGAGGGAAGAAGAGGGTTGACGGGAGACGAAGCGGGAAAGGATACGAGCGGATCGTAGCGCTTGCGCTGTACGAATCTCCCTCTGGAAGGTCGAAAGAGAGAGAAAGACAGAGAGGGGAAAAGAGAAAGAGGTGGATAGAGTTGGTACCGGTGGGAGCGAGACAGGTAGAAGGAGGGACGTATACACTCGTTTCGTAGGGCAGTCGTTCCTCCTTCGTCGTTCCTTCGGCGCAGCGCGCTTTTAACGAAATTATTCCGCGAGAAAAAAACTCGGTCCTGGGCCACGACCCTGCTCCGACGCGCATACACCGGTAGAGGAGCAGCCCTCGTCTTTCGGAATCTTGCCGGAATTCGGCTGGTTACGTGCCCGTGCAGTATCCGTGGCTGCTCCCTGGCAAAAGTGGTGGAAGTGGTGTGCCGGTGGAGAAGGAGGTGGTGGAGGAGGAAGAAAGAGACGTCGTCCTTTTCGTCGTCCACGGTCAGTATGGGCCGAGAGAAAAGTCACCCTTCGAATCGGTGGTTCTCCGGCGCTCTCTTTGCTCTCGTCTCGTCTCGTCTGGTCTCTTAATACGGCTTCCTCACGGTGAACGTAAACGCACACCGGAGTCACAATCATCCACCAGATCCTTTCGTGGCCGTTTGATCGCGAGGAACGCGTGTAGACGGATTCGCGCTACCATTCCCGTCTCCGCGATTGCCACTTATTGATTTCCGCAGGAGCCATACCCGTTTACTCGTCACGCGAAATTTTGGCCGCACCATCGCGCGTTTTGCCGATCGATTCGCACGCTCGTCCTCCCACCAGTCGGTCTATACTCTCTCTCTACGCGACCCTCTGTCTCTTGGTCGTTCAGACTTTTTCCGCTTTCGCCCTCGGCCTGCTAGCCCCTTCGCGATCCTCCGAACACCGCCGCCACCGCGGTCGACGAAAGCTGGCTGGATTTTTTCTTACGTCGACGAGATCCGTTTCCTTCCGATCGAACGAAAAACCGCTGATCATGTTTCCGTGCCACCGACGGCCAGTACCCTAACGAAATTGCATCGTAGCTGCAAGCACCGATAGCCCGTCGGAGCGGTCAGTGCGAAACGTGTGCGCGAGTGTGTGCACAGGATGTGTATGGTGCACGACGGTAGGAGTGTCGACCGAGTTTCCCTGCTCGCGTATCGTTCGTAATTTTCAGATCGATCGAATATACGAAAATTATTTTCCTCGACTTTCTCTCGCAACAAACTATCACCACGGTTAATTGTGTTTTCTTTGAAATAGCTGACAGTTTGCTAATTTTCCATGGAACGTGTCGACAGATCGATGCGAGGATAAAGTCCACGGAAACCGTGAGTCTACAGTTTCATCGTTTGTAAAAAAACACGATTAAAGAGACGTGCGAGCTGTTTTCCTATTGTTTTCGGAAGAAATGTAGTCTATTTTAAGAGTGGACGGGCGATTCCAAATTGTCTCGAACTATCAAGATTATAATCGAGCTTGCAATTTTTTTGGTTTCTGTGTTTCGATTTGAAAGTAATTGCTACGAAATTGCACGAGAAATAGACGCACGCTAAATTAATATTTCACGACGTATTTAAGAGAAGTTTAGTACCGGATCAAACTTTTGTTTACACAAACGAGATTCAATAGCAACGCTAAGTGGAGTGGGCTAATTTTTCGTGAATTGATCGATACTTTTCGAGCGTGGTTAATCAAATTGCTTCCATTGTCTTCGACTGTAAACGAATCGAAGGGAAAACCGTCGAGTCGAGTCGAATAACTTCACTCGGATAGTACAACGAGACTACTCGAAATCGTAATTCCCCCGTTTCTTGAATTAAAAATAACACTACTTTCCCGATTTAAAACCGAACGCAATGAAATTGAATCGCTGAATGATTAACGTCAATGAATTGCCTCGGAATTCCATGTATTCTTATCAGAAGCCCGTAGGAATCTAATCGGGCATAGACTCAAAGGAAAAAAAAAAACGAACCGAATGAAAGATGAAAAACCTTCAATTAAATGTCTCGTTAGCTTCCTTCGGCGTTTACTTTATTCGGAGAAAGGATCAAAGGCCCGACGAGGAACGTATCACGAATGCTAAAAGGTTACTCGATAATCGAAACAACGTTGTCGAGAGACCATCGATCAGAGTGAATCCGAGACAACGTTGAACCGGGGCCGCGTCAAACGAATACAACGAAGACAACGTCTTTGAAGCAGCCGGGGCTGGTGAAAAACGTGGAAAAGATACACTCGGGGGGCCGCGAGAACAGAGTCATTGCACTCGGATAGTAGAACGAGACGGCGAAGGGCTCTTATCTCGATTTCGCGAGTGTAGAGTAGATACTCGGTGTTCCCGCGATTCCTAGACCCGATACGAGAGATCGGATCGATCGATCGACTTTCGAAGGGAGTCTACTCGAGTTTTCCTGACCTAAGAATACATCGGTGGAGTGTCGTGGAATGGGGTGGAGTGGACTCTAGAATAGGGGTTGGAGTGGGGATCGAGTGTAGGAACCCCGCCCCCTTTCGAGCCTTCCGCTCACCGACGATGACTGCAGATTTGTCTTTTCTTTCTTGTCCTATCTTGGCTTACTTCTCTTATTACGGCCCGACAAACGTCGGTCTCGAGTTAAGATCGCTGGTAGGTTTTTAGTAGCCCGTCAGAGCCCGGCCGTAGCTAACGTCCAACCCTTTTTCAATCGAATAGTCTACGATTTCGTCCACCGACCGTTTCATGTCTCGCGTGACATACGGTGATTAGGAGGTTAACCACTGTTCCGTCCTACCGTGTCCTGCCGTTTCGGAAAATTCCTTCGTCAACGGGGGGAGAAAGGGTACGTGGGTGGGTGGGAGGGAGGGAGTGAGTGGCGGGGGGGGGGGGGCAGGTACGGATCGATGCACGGTGTAGTTATCGTTATCCTTCGAAACTTTTCTCACCCCGGACCGACGGTTCTTGGATGCCCGATCGAAGCTGGACGCGTATCGTACCTGGTCGATGACAGTTTTGTTCAAAAGCCACGGATAACTGGGGTGGCGAAAGTTAGGGGATACACGGTTTACGACCACGTGGAACGAACATGCAAACACGTGCTCGAGTGCGTCGCATCAACTGGTTTTTTCTTTTCTCTTTTTTTTTTCTTTCTAGAAGCGAACCGAATGATGTTCAATTGACGAAGACTGCGCAGCGCTAGGAATGGCCCCATTCAGTTCCGTCTTCCTGGGCGTCTGGGGAGTGTTTGTTATCGTTTTGATACAAGGTATTGCGATTACGTACGTGTTTTATTGTCCGTGCTTTTTCTTTTATTTTTTGAACTTTTCGACATGTTTTTTTGTTTGTCTGTCTATTCTCAAAGGTTGCCCCCTTTTTCATTATCGAGCAGACTAAAATTAACGTGTCTTTCTCTCTGACAATGAATAACCTTCGTCTATTTTTTTTTTCGAGGGAAAGAAACGGTATTCTATTTTCTGTGCCGGTATTATTCTATTCAAAAGCAGAGTGCATAGTTGACCAACTCATTATATTCTGAAGTATGGCCAAATACCCCTACTCGTCGAAGTGTAATTAGTTCTAGGTTAAGGACTACTGCTATACATGCATGACGTTGTACGGATTCTTGATAATGAACTATTTGCAGAATCTAGGCCTGTCAGCTGGGAGGAATGGTGGACCTACGACGGTATCTCCGGTAAGATTGAATTCCACGTTCATGTCGATCGCGAACGACATTTCGAAAATGTCTGATTCTATGCTAGCAATAACAGATGTGTGAAAACAACATTCCGAAATTTACCTTTACTTCGCGATTATTTTCTGTAGATTTGTATGTATTTATTATGAACTTGAAATGACTAGATTATCTATTATTTTCTTTCCGATAGTCTGATAGTTTTTTCCTACTCTTTAATAGAACGGAATTAAATACGAAGAAAGATTAGTTTTCTATTTTATAGCGACCAACGATTAGACCCATAAGATTGATATGTTTTTAAACGATGCGTTAAACTATTCAGAGAAATGTATCGTTTAAAAACATCAAACGTTTCTTTTAGACTTTCTTCGACTCGCAATGTACTGAAAGCGTTAATTACAAATTGATTACAGAGCAAGAACCTGAACAATAATAGAAAAAGAAACGCGAGTAAGATTGAAAACCAAGTAATGATTCTAAAGTACATACTTTTATTTCCTTATAATCGTTTCTTTTTCTTAAAATCTCTTTTCCTAATTACAAAATCTCTTGCCCCAAACATCAGCTCTTTTGATATCTAGTTTCTTTTCTTTTCTAATTCACACTCCTAACCATAGGAGGAGAGCAAACCAAAAAATAGTCGTTTCCACTTAATAACAAGTACACGTTTCGTTATAATCAACATACATATTGCCCAAATACGATTGTTTAACCAATTTCCTTCGAAGGTCCCGCGTTCTGGGGTCTGATCAACCCGGAATGGTGGCTCTGTCACAAAGGCAGGCGACAATCGCCAGTGAACCTCGAGCCCTCTAAGCTGCTGTACGACCCAAACCTACAACCCCTTCACCTGGACAAGCACAGGGTTGCCGGTGTGCTTGCGAATAGAGGACACAGTGTGGTTTTCGCGGTTGGCAACGACACTCGCCATCCCGTCAACATTTCCGGCGGCCCTTTAAGCTACCGCTACCAGTTCCATGAGATACACCTGCATTTCGGCCTAGACAATCGGAACGGCAGCGAACACACGGTGGATGGACATGTGTTCCCTGCGGAGGTACGTAAGTCTATGCGATCTTTTTCAAACATTTCTTCACCCCGAGATCACGGATAACGCATTTGAAACTCGCGGGAATAGGGCTTATCGATTCCGTAGAATAACTTATTTAATAGTAGAATAAATTGATTTCCGAAAAGCTTAGTTCTGATGAGTTGGTAAATTTGAGAGATTTGCAAAAAATAAAGACAATCAGCCTGATTTCTGAGAGGCTCATTTATGGTTGAACGTGTAGCACGTTCTGTTGTAGAATTTTATTGGTAACGTTATTTCAATAAATGGGGAAGTGTCTTTTACAGTTGGTAAAAATACACAGTGGATGGTAAACTTCACGGCTCTACGCAAAGCTTTTATTTTATTTTTATTACGTATTATTTTTCTACCTTTCGCCGTTGAAATCTGTACACTTGATCTATCGCTGTTTGCTACGCGTTGGTCACGTTTCTGTAAATTTGTAAATGAAAAATAAAGGAAATCTCTCTGTTCAGAGGCTTTTTTGCACTACTTTTTCTACTCACCTTTGTTAATTTTTGTAAAATTCTAGATTTAATGAAATTTAATATTCTGCATTCGTAAATTTTCCAACGACCAGAATTAAACACCAAGAAGTTAATACGTAGATTATTTCCATGTGTCAGAAGTTATAGTTACATTTTCACTTCTTTAACGACTACCTTTTCGTTGGACAATAAAAGTCATTGCTCTACCAAGTGCTTTTTGAGCTTCGAATCATGGATTTCTTTCAGTATGAAGCTTTGTGTGTGAAATATTCTGAAAACATACCTAAAGCTCGAAATTGTCCAGCAAAAAAAGATATTTCTTGGCCAAAGTATTTTCTGGAACCACAATCGACTATGTTACAAATCAGAATCGTCACTTTATAACATCGATAGAAATGGTGTACAGATTTGAAAGGGAGCTATGTTGAAAAGTGACACGGAAAAAGAATTGTTAAGAAACATCTTCTGTGCAAGACTACAAAGTTTTCAATCCACCCTCTCACAGTGGAAGCATTTCATAAGATTGTGTACATATTGTCAAAGTTGCCGTGGAAATTTGTTCTCGTGGTTCTAAGTACTAATAAAATTACTTTTTTTACTGAAAGGTTGGGTGTAACAGATGTAGGAGAATTTTGTTTCTTATATATTTTGTAGGTTCCTAGTTTACAAAAAGTGCGATGAATTACGTCATTGAAATCCGGGGTATCTACATAATATAACGAATGAAAAACGACACGTTTATACATATATTGTATATATTACAATAGAAACTAGGAACATATTGAACGAACATCAAATATAATATATGAAATGGAAAAAGATGTATACTTTACATACCGGGAAAAATAAATCAATTACTTATTTGTTATATCAATCAAACTAATCGCTTCGTATCGCTTGGATAAACTCATGTTCGCTATTGTACACGTCTGAAGCAAAATTATGTCAAAATTTAATGCGATTTATATAGTTCGACGATAGACTGGATTATAATAACAAGTTTATTGACAGTTCGAATTTATATAAATTTTATAGCATTATCCTAGGGAGAAACGTTTTAAAAGCAGGCAATTAAAAGGAAATATATAATATACAAAATGCAGAAAAATTTTACAAATAATTTGCAATAAACGGTTCAAACATGCAGCTAAATAAGCTTTTAACAAATAAAAGCCATTTCTGGAAAAGTTTTTGCGCACTTATGTTATTTACAAATGTTTTATGCATTTGTTTAGAGTTTCTACAAATAGAATTGCTATGTATACCACGAAAATTTCCAGTTACTATGCATACCACGTACATATATTTTTAGTTTTAATTGTAAAAATACAAAATGTAAATTTACAGCGGGAAACCACATGGTTTTTCAGCATTTCAATAATTAAAAACGTAGTTGTTCTCTTCCTTAATTTGAAAAACGTGAATGCCATCGCAATTTAACGATACTAAACGAAATTATTTGCGTGGCGATGTTACAAAAATAACGTGACATTTCGTATTGTTAATTAAATTATCATAACCGAGGCGGTCTTTTGCAATAAACCGTAGTGACACGAAAATATAAACTGTTTTCGCCAATTATATGTTAAAGAGGAAAGGCAATTTTTCCATTTTATCTTATCATTGCGTAAAAAATAGCAAAAATTTACTTTTAAGAATTGACAGAGTATTAAAATTGTCGGGCTAATTTTTTAGGCGGATTAATGCAAGCGTTAAACTACTTTTTATTTCAACTGACAGTTACTCTTTGAGATGAAACCATTCTGTCAATGATAACATGCTGTTCCCTATTTTCATTTCCACTTCTCGTTAATCGAAATCTAGAATAATGTTATTAACCTATGAAAATTATTTGGTGGATTCGCGTGCATCATATTAGCAACAGATTACATATTAAAGCGTATATTGTTCCATTAATCATCGCAGAGAAATTGCTGTACAAAGTCGTTACTGATTCATGGACTCCAAACATTTATTCCGGTAGAATAACATTGAAAAACATCGATGTTAACTGCGAGGGTGACAAATGCTAAAAATACATAAAAATTTAGTGATCCAGAAAAGTGAATATTAAAATAAAATATCATTGGCACGATTTCATGATTTCCCTCAGTTCTACAGGTAAATTAACCGGATATTTCGATGGTAAATCCGAATAATTTGAATTTTTATGTTTTTCTGTGCATTTCAATAATCTGCGGATTTTTTTAGGAATAAAACTACTTAGTGGAACGTTTATGATTAAATGTATTAACACTTATCACTTTATGCGTGTTGTTAGTGTATCAAGAATGATTGATTCCCGTGATAATTCATCACAGATTTCAATGTTAATTAAAGCAATTCGTAATCCAAATGTAAACAAAAATCCAAAAAGTGAGTAACACTATGAAGATCGCAATTTTTGATGATCTGAAATGGATGAGCGTAACCTTATTTTCAATTATTAAAACGATTTTCAATATTACGACGCATGATTGATTCTTACGATAGACAATTTTCTTGCCTTTCTGTTAGAATACATAATTAAGCGTAGGTTTAAAGGTCAATTTTAATTGCGTGCATTTTATTATGTAGAAAATACCACTGAACGTAAAACGAGCATGAAAGACTATGAAAACAGTTTTTGTGGTGAATTATCTATTAGGACTTGTAGGTTACAATTATATGTATAGGGCCCTCCAAGAAATTGAATTAAATCATAAAAGAATATAGACATGCATATTACTGCTTGAATTACCTTTGTCTTGAAAAGCGTAATACATTCCAGTATAAAATTGAATTAGAAGTACAGATGAAAGCAAAGAAAGGAAAAAAATTTATTTAAATTATCATTAAAGTCTCATTTAAAAGAAACTGCGATACTCTAATTATATTTTTAACATCTATCTATACGAATGATTCCTGTCATTTACAAGCTGTATTTCTACTCGCCAGAATGTTATTAAATCTTTACAAAGCCTGGTTTGTTTTAAATGTTTCTCCAAACAAAGCAATTTCTCGTGGAAACCTGTAACTTTCAGCAAAATATTTCGATGATATTTTCTTATGCGTCTCAAGTTTGTTCAGAATAAAGTAATACATACCCAGGTAAAAGTAGGGCAGAATAAGTGTTTTCCTTGAAAAACCAGGACAACCGCGTATTGATTGAAATGTTTGGCAATTGTTGATTAATGAGTTATACACCGATTATACGCCGACCGTGTGATTTCGCGTATTCCCTATTAGCACTGCGTAAATTACACACGTTTTTACGTGCTCAACTCGATCTCGATTCTATTGAAAAGAAATATATTTGCATTACGTATCAGCATATTGAGCTGCAAATCTTACTATTTACCGACGTTCGTTCATGGCCAATTAAATCATTCCACGGTGAAATTTCAGAATAAATTTATCCTTACGGTTTAAAAAAAACGTCAAGAATTATTGAGCTCATCGTAATACCTGTGCTATTCATAAACCATACCAAAATCGGAATTGATCTTTTTTCGTCAAGAAATATGAGTAACTTTCGGTGGACCGACGTGGTACAGAGATTTATGTTTTATTATGACAATCTATTAATTTTTCTCGAATCAGATTTTGATTTAGACGAGTATTTATCAAATATTCGTATTTTAATAGATCCGAACGCGTGAATGATCGACGATTTAGTCTTGAATAAAAATTTATTCAAATAATTCTGATGCAAAGCGCATTGCAATTTATTCGAATCGCAGGTGTCAAATGCTGTTTTGAATATATGTTTCATGTGATGCAAGCGATTCCATGAATTACAGTATAATTCTGAAATGGAAGAAAGTGATAGGGAATCCATATTAAAAGCCATAGATATCCATACAGCCATTCGAATTATTATTCATAGCATTAAATTTAGATAATGGAACAAATAACAAACTGTATGAGTGTTAAATGATAGTCTATTAAATCGCGACTTTTTAATGAAACTGAAAATTACGCCTTTCAGTTATCCGACTCGAAATTCCCCCAACTAACAATTTCTCTTATAAAGTACAGATTGTTTGGCGTTATAGCCCCTTGAATTGTACGTGAAATGATATTAAAGGATGCGCATTAATCCACTTGTTCAGCAAGTTTGCATAATAATAACCGACTAATATTTCCAGCAAATTGTTAAAGCATTGTTGTTTCCATACAGCGTATAAATGTTTCCATGATAATGTTAGAACAATAATAAAAGTTTGATAAAGTATCTGTATTTTTCGTATTTGCTGTTTGCAAATTATTGAATATTTAATTAAACACGTTTATAAAGCCAGTTAATTAAGTACGAATTACTTGATACTCTCAATGAATGATATTTAATCGGTATGCAGGGAATGTTTTTAAAAATTCTGAATGTACTACAAAAAATTTATTCGTAGGAAACCATTGCAGGATTTAAATTAACTGCATTAAATTAGCACATCGTAAGTATGCGTATATGCTTTGATAGACATTCACAAGCGTGCATTTTTAATTTCGACCAAAAGGTTTTCAAAATTGTTTAAATAAGGAAAACAATTTTATTTTTATTTTTATATTTTGCAGTCACGTTTTTTCATATAATAATTTTCAATATCTCTCAAATCCCCCTGTTTACAGTTACAAAAACATACATCGGTTATAATTGCTGAAAAAAACGTAAAGATTAAAAATTATACAAAATTCGAAAAATCGGGTTGCAATGTTCAATATAATAATTATAGTAAAGAAATGCGTACATTACAAAGGCATTACACAAATCGCATGCTTTACAGACCTAATAAAATTGCCCTAACGGAATAATTCTTATGCGCTTTTCATGGGTCGATAAATCACCCATTTGAGTTGAAAGTAAGTTCGTTTGAACGTAACGTCGTTAATATTTTTATTAAGACGGGCGTAAATGCCAATCTGCAAGTTTTAATTGAAATATTAGCATAGTAAATGTTTTGTTTTGAAATAAAAGAAAAGGCAAATGATTAAGGAATCTATAGTTTCCTTAATCGAAGCTCGATTATTGTGCAATTAATAAGCTTCTTCAGTAGGTCGAGTAATCGAAGTTTTATTGTATTTGCAGCACGTTGTTAGCTTACGGTGAACATCAATAAAGAAAACTTCGTGTTTAAGCTTCGCCTAGAAGTATGAACTTTTTCTAAAAAACTCTTCGATATCGATCGCTTAAATTTTAAATTAGATGCTGTAAGGAGGTGTAACTTACTCTTCAAACAAGATAGCTCGATCCATTTAAAAAGTTATGAATTAGAAACAGTAAATTCTTTACTACATCCCCTTCCGTTGCTTAAAAATATTAAAAACGTATTTACTACGGCCTTTGTGTTTACACTGAGTATGTCATTGAAATTTATACACTTTAATTGATCATTTTAATAAAAAATATCATTGAAAGACAACGTGTGCGTTGTACATAACAGATATATTTAAATTGTCCAAATTAAAATATGCATTTCGTATACCAAGTATTTTATAAAATTTATCGAAGTATTCAGTTTTAATAAAAATGAGCAGCTGTTGAAACTATTTACTGTTTCTATATTTTCATGAGTCATACATAATATAATCTATCTCATTTTCTAATTGTTTCGAATAGTATAAAGACTTTTTTAAAACAACGCCATTATTAAACTGTACGCCAATGTTGATATGATATATCGTCGGTACTATAGCAATTATACAAACTATGTTAATTAATGGTTGATTTATCTATCGCAGGCATTTAGCGATTTAACAATTCGACTAGCACTGAATATGTACATACGTCTAATTTTACGGATTAACGCAGAAATTTATTACTATTTGACGAGTCAACATGAAACTATAACATTGTGCCACATTATTGAAGTTTAAATTGATGCGCTGCTTAGTGGATTATCGCCGAAACCATAAAATTATATTTACATAAGGGATACTAGTCCAACACTAATTAAATGTGTTCCTACTTAAAACTGAGTCAGTTAAAAAGAGATTATTTTCTTATTAAAAACCATTTTAATGATTACTTGATTTATCGCAGATAATGTAAGGTATTTTGGTATAGTATTGTATTGTAGCTGAGTGAATCTAATGCAATATTTTTATTTCTAAACAATATTCTCCATTGAAGAAAATGATAAATGGGCTCAGACATACCAGTAAAATATTAACTTGTCCTTTAGTTTAGATAAAATATTCATTGTCCACATTCGTTTTAACCCGCTGCACTCGATTTAGTTATTTTAATTGTATTACTACTTTATTGATTATATGTATAAACAATAAGTAAGGTAATTGTGATTTCTTTTTGTCATTACGTTCTGAACTGAACAATTTTTTTCGTTGGCATACTAGCTCCGTAGCGGAACCCTCATTTACCTAATGGAAGGCTATCTGACTAATCTATTGCTTTATACATCTATTGTATATCACTGAAAGTACAATCAAAATTTGCTCTACGGTAATCCATAATTTTCTTATGCAATAATTATACGTAAATCTATTGTGTTTGTTCTGTTCTTGATTAGTTACAAGGACGATAATAAAATACGATAAAGATATTTTGGTTAGAAACGAACTGAAGGAGAAATGTGTGCTATATGGTTGTCACTATTACATATCTTTTTCGTGGCTGTTTGAATGCATGAATTTGAATTCTCATGATATAGGTAGTAGAATTCATTCTGTGGCTATTGAGTTTAAAAAACAGGGGATTCTTTATTAAAGGGTTAAAAATTAATTAAGCTATTATCCTCGGAACTACACTGTTCAAAAATTGATATATCGACACTGTATAAATTTGGAATTTCAATGACAACAATATATTAAATAATTCATTTTTGGCAAACGATATTGAAATTTTGAAATACATATGTGTTCAATGTTTTTAATTATTAAAGTATTCTACTCCAGCTCGTATTTTTCAATCAATCTGTGATTGCAAAATAAACTATAGAAACCAAAAATTAATTTTCCAAAACAGGCATAAAAAGTTTAATCAATCGTATGGTATTGAAATGATGGGTTTTATTTCGTACGCTTCTGTATCTCTAGAATTATAACAGAAATAACAAAGCTAAAATTTGTTCTCAGAATTCCACCGCATGCTTCGCAACTTTGAACATGGGGATTTTAAGACCTACTTGTGTATTACACAATATAAAAATTATTATATGCAGAAAAATGTGTGCAAAAAAGTACAAACATAAAAAACTATTTCTCATTATTTAAATAATAATTTGAAAAGCCTGTGTGGCAAAAGTTTTAATATATCTCACTAAAAGGTACTGGAAAAAAATCACCACTGCAGCTTTTACAGCTTCCTAGGAAAGAAGGAACACGACTTTAACCTAATTATAATCCACGTTCATTTTTCAAAAAGGATATTTATCACAAATTACTAAACTTTCGACTATCGTAATTTTAACAATTTTCAAAATTTCAACGTAAACTGCCATTAGTTTTATTTTTAGCACTCATATGACTATAATATACATATAATGTTTAGAATATGGTTCGAAAAATATTCCCAATAATTTCTCAAAATCACGACAGATCTCTGTAAGATAAGCTAACCTACGTGTTTAACTCTTTGGGTCCGAATGTTCGTTTTTTTCCATTATTCTCTTTAATCTCCACGTACTTATCTCTATATGATAAGCACTAAAATTTATTATTGCCCAGCAGGCATCTCCAACGTTTATCCAGGACGAAAATACATACCCCATAGGGACCCGAAGGGTTAAACAAAAAGTCTCCCTAAAGACGTCCCTTAACACGAGTATCACTACCCGACAATCCTATCAACCGTTCTGTTTTGTGGTCCACAGCTACAGATATTCGGGTTCAATTCGCAGCTGTACAGCAACTTCTCGTACGCGCTACGCAGGCCGCAGGGGATCGTTGCAGTGTCGCTGCTACTCCAGGTACATGCCTAATCTCTAGCTTCGTCTCCGCCTAATAGCGTTCTGCCGGCCCCTTCGACCGGAGATCCCAGAATGCGATACATCATAGATACCCCTTCTGATTCCCTTTCAGGTCGGAGACCGCTCGAATCCGGAGCTAAGAATATTCACCGACAAGCTGGATCAGATTAGATACAGAGGTGAGAGCGCGAGTAATTTAATACGCCGTGGCCGAAAGTACGTGTTAGAGGTGCGACACGGACTCGAGTTGCCTGTTGGGATCGTATTCATGGGGGTTTTGCGAAAGAGTCGACCCTCGATGGGTTCACGGGGGAAAAACGTCGTTCGGAAACGCGAAACTGGTATCACAGGAATTGGTGTTGGGTTTTTGGATTACGTTAGGTTTTTTATGTTTACGGAATGGCGGGAAAAAATATGTATAACGAAAATAATTAATCGAAAATATTGCAGATCTTTTATTTTTATTTGTTATGTAGTAGATTTTATTTGTAATTCACGTGGGTAAGAGTGGACTCTGATTAAATAAATCGCGAAAGGTTTTACTTATGCGTATAAGGGTTCAAGGATTCTTTGGGTTGCCACTTTGAAGTTGGGCTGACAATGAGTGATAAAAGATTAATAGAGTTATTTTTTGGAAGATTTTTATTATACAAATATAGAGTGCGACAGAGAAATCCTGTGTGTTTCAGCTTGGTAGATTTTCCAGTTAATCAAAATTTAATTACACGGAAATCAAGCTAGTAAAATGAAACCTGTGTTAATAACTCACGAATTGCCACCGAAAAATAACCGTCAAATGAAAGCTTACCTTCTGTACGCAAAAAACTTTTCCCAACATTTCTCCCTACAAATTAACGATTTCCAAGCGAATGCAATTTTTCGATTCCTGGATGTTGTGGGGTTTGTTTAAGTATTGTATACACCTTTGATTTGAGGTAACGGATAAGGTACATAACTAGTAGAATTAATACAGTTAAAAGGGTATCAGTTGACGAACGTTATTTACCGGCGGTCATTCATAAATTATTAACGTAAAATGCATTGTAGTAGCTTTATTTCAGAGCAATTCAATTTTGTTTTACTTAAAAATCTATCTACTGACAATGAGTTATTGTTATTTGAAAAACATACGTTTCCTCTGTCGTACCCTGTATAATTGCAAAACGTGTATACATTCGACAACTTAATGAAAATTACCGTATATTATTTCATACATAAATATTTTCGAAACTTTGTAGTACCTTTATTGCGTACGATATCAAAAGTTTTTCGTGTATCAAGTATTTAACTCGCGTTAACGAACTTCGCAGAATTCTGCACGCCAGACTGTATTATATTTAACGAAAATGAAATCGTTCAATTATAATAGTTTGTACGACTTTACTCGCTCGGGTAGCTATGGATCGGATTCAGCACAGAATTTCTCGAATCCGTGTTGCGCAAATAGTTTTACTTAAATTTAGTTGAAGATAGACGCATATACATATAGAAGGCATTTTAATTTTACATAATATCAAATAGCACCATGAAATTTCGATTCGTGTTTCCGTAAACTATCATCCCGGATGACAGGGTAATACAAAGTGAAAGCGCGTACTCACGGAAATTATTTTACAACTTTCACTTTTCAAATTCTCGAAATAGTTGTTATCGCATTCATAAAGCAGCTTTTCGCGCGCCTTTTAATTTACTTTCTGACAAAGTTATGAAAGACGGGAAAAATGAAAAAGTGAAATTCAACCGGCCCATTCACAAACATTACGCATCTTCACATTGTAATGGTCTGTCTCGTTTTCCCTCTAGTTTCGAGGATAATTAAATTTACCGTCACCCTCACAAATATTTTGACACTTCACGTTTTGTTCGAACCTTTTACGAGATGCACCGATTCAGATGAAATTAGCTCGATATTGTCTGGAATGTTTTTACTTGTCACGTGTTGCAACGAATTTTAGAAATTACTTTTATAAGATTTTTAAAAGGAAAATCTGGTTCGTTGTTTTCAAACACGCAAGAATCTCGTCGAAAGATGGCTATTGGGATAAAAAAACAAAACACGTCTCCTCGACGAATCAATAAAATTTAATGAAATCCGCCGGACATACATGTATATCTACAACATGGCAAGCTCTCAAAACACACACACATGTAACATACGTGCAATACATTTGAGACATCCAAACGGTATAAACAAATTAAAACCGGTACAATGGGAGACTTTCATTACCCATTTTTCTAAACTTAAACATTAAAAATACTCTGAAACACGATCGCAAAAGCATCGTCTCTTAGCTAATACGCAAAAATGCATTCCGTTCGCTGCAGTCTGTAAAAAGTTGTAACAAAACTTTGTGTCTTAATAATTACAGTAGCTAAAATTTCCTTTGTCCCGTATATTAATTAACAATCATAGGAAGAATCTAGAGCATCAAAATCGCGAGGTTTGATTGTACAATACATTTCTCTATCTATGTACAACATTTACCTATCTTCTTACGATTCTTAATATCTTGATATCACGTAACAAAGCTTTACTCAAGCCGTTGCTCGTAATCGGCCGAAACGTAGGACAATTAAAGCTATATACAATATGTATAGTAGACGTGAAACGGGAACGTCGATGCTAATTGGGGGTACGTATGTGCCTTGTGGTACGTGTCAAAGTTGACGTTATCGATCGAATGAATTGCACAGAGCAGACCATGGAAATTAATCGTTTCGTGGTGCGCGAACTTCTGCCGGACACGAAATATTACATGACGTACGACGGCTCCACCACGATGCCGGCCTGTCACGAGACCACCACGTGGATCATCCTGAACAAGCCGATATATATCACAAAGCAGCAGGTGAGAATCATCACGGTCCGATTTATGACACGTTGCCACGCTCCTCCGCTTGTTATATTACGAATCTCTCTATTGCCGACGAAATACGGCGGGCCGAAAACTCTGCCGGGTTTCCCTTTTCCCTTTTCCCTTTTCCCTTTTCCCTTTTCCCTTTTCCCTTTTCCCTGTGCGAGTGAACCCATACCTTTTTGACGGCTTGAGGAATCGCGGTAAATCACGAACACTAATGATCATGGATATTCGTGTTGTGCGAGCCAGTCACTGTCTAAACTCGTCGAGAAGGTCGTGGGAAGTTGAACTTTCCGCGGCGGATCGAACTCTCAGTGGGGGATGAAAATTTTAGTCGGGATAGAGGGAAAATTTCTGAAATAGGCGAACGGGGTGGTATAAATCTAGAATCAGTTTTGAAAATCGTGGAGAGGTAGGAAGATATTTTAGGAGGTTCGTATTTTGTACGAAAACTGGGGGCACTTGATATTATTATGGGTGAAAAGTTTAAAAATTCGGAAGGTTTTTATACGTTGGATGTCATTGAAAGAAACTTTTATCAATGGTATGCTTAAAAGTGAAGAATTAATGGATATTTAATACAAGAATTGTAAATTGTAAATAAACTAAGACACTCAGGAATTAGTTTTCTGGATCTATTCTATATAGTTTTTTCATATTGTACTACATTTCGCTGTAAAAAATAATAAGAATAGTTTTGTAAACTTTTTATGAAGATTGCATTGTATATTTTTTGTATGCCTGATTATGATATTATGTTCAATACCTTTGAGTTGGTTCATACAGTTAGATACACAAGCTGCAATTATATTTAAAAAAAAAAAAAGTATATTTAATTCCATTAGTGAATGTTCGTTCTAAAAGGGATATAAGTAATTTAAAGGAAATCAAATGTAATGTTAGTACAATTTTGCGTATATAATTGTTCAAAAATTCGTCTATAAGCATTTTGCTCTAAATTACCGTAAAATATGCAAACAATCTGTAGATAACGTTTTCGATTTTCTCAACCATTTATCTTTGAAGATATACAGTTTCATCATTCATATTAACCATTGTAAAATGTGATCACATAATGTTACATGACGTTTTACTGCAAAATATGGTCCAAGCGTGTATTTACATTTCATGTATCCAAATTTTACATGATTTTAAGAACAGTTAGTTTGAATGCTAAGTTTCCGTGCAGTAATTTGAGTGAAAATACTTTGATTACATTGCTACAAAACACTAAAATGACGTATTTGTTGGCAATTATAAACATACGGTAAAACTAAGAAAGCACGCTTCTCAGAAAATAATTAAGTAAATGCTTCTTTTAAATATATACATAAGTACTGATAATTGAAGATAAACGTAATAACCATTTTTTAATACGGGTAAATATAAATGTTTAAACTGATAATACTCTCCGGGCTAGAGACCTCTTAGAGTAAAACATTATTTATTCGTAATATAATACTCCCACTAATAAACCAATATTGTATATACAATCATTGACACTATTGATTGATACGATATTCTTATGTTCTGTTGACCTTTATATAGTTATTCATAAGACAGAAATAGATAGACGAATAAAAAAAAATATATTTACCTCGGGAAATAGAACCTAGATATTTGCGTGTTTTTTACATCTAATCTACATCATTGTAAATCAAAATATTTGCTACTGTGCGTAATACGCAATTAAAGATTAACACTGATTAAATGGATTAAATCGACAATAGGTTTAATTCTGCCTGTATTGGCTCAGTACATTGTACAGTATTTAAATAAGCTGTTTAATGCATCTACTCTAATTGTTGTTTTCGAATATTTATTTCAATTAATTTCCACTTAAACGGTATTATTTTGTCCAATCGTTGAAGACTGTAATACTTCAAATTTTATTTTTGCAGTGTAAGTTTGGGAAGCGTTCAACATTGAAAAAGCGTATTTAACATATAAAATAAAAATATTTTGAAATAATTGTCTGATAATAGAGGATCACCTGCTACGTGTTCAGAGGCATTAAGGTAATACAGATTATACATAAAGAGTGTAACAAAACATCAGGGACCCTATTTTAAAATCGATCGTATGTATGTACACAACAAAAGATGAAAAGAAAACCAATAGACACGGATCCGCAAAACATCTCAAGTAGATAAACATCCCTTTAAAGTGAAAATCGTCTTAGGCTTAGGAAAATATTTGGAGAAATTTACATTTTGTACGAAAGCTGCAGATACTGGATATTGTGGATAAAAATTGTTAAAATCAGGAAAGTCTTCACCGATTGGTAGTCATGAATGTTAAAAGTTGCCTCCAGATAAATTTTACAATAAAAAAGAAATAAATAGTAAATTTCATTTTTGTAAATAATTTGTTGTCATTTGATGGGTTCATTATATTAAAAATAAACTATATTTAAAAATTACAAACACAGAATAGTGTTGCTTAAATAAATTAATTAATAAATTTGCATACTTAAAAAGGTATATAAATATAAATATAAATGCATTCTTCCATTTATCGAAAAAAAAATAATTTTTCATTGTTACACTAAGTCTGTGTTCTCAGATACACTCAAGTATTTGTCACCCCGATATTGGTCAAACTAAACGTTGCGTCCTCACGTCGTCAAATTGTTGTATGTTTATTTAATAAGCCCGTTTCCAATGGCAAGGAAGGGGGGTATTTTGTGTTTCAACTTTTTCACAATGCTTTTCCAAAACTGTATTTAAAAAAGAATTCTGCTTCTATAACAAATTATGAATTGGAGTATAAATATAGAAGGATAAAACTATTAAATTAGAAATACATAAAAATAATCTGGCATTTACCTAAATCTATTACTTTCAAACGATAAATTCACAGTAATCCTGTAGATTATTATCAAAAATTGAATCATACAGTAAGGGAAGCAAATAAGGGAAGAAAAGAGGGATCAAAATAATAAGTTATAACACTCTTTTGTACTCTTTTTCACATAAAAGTAATTTAACAGCGATACAAAATTATTAAAAACGAATTTTCTACTTTCCTTCACAAATATCCATTAACACATATAAGGCTAATCTATATTTCATTTTCGATTCATATAAATAACATTTGTACGTAGAGAACGAAGCATCATTTATACGAAGTAATTTAGAACATAATGAGACTAACGTGTCGCTTTGATCAGTTACTAACCACTGCACCCTCTTTAATTAATTATTAAAGTACGAATCCAACTTCTCAAATATCGTTGTAATTATTATTATATAATTGTCCAAAGTAAACATTAGCACGCGGGTGTGAAAAAAGTATGTATAATAAATTAAAATTCATACTATTGCGAAAATAAGTTAGTTAATATAATATTATATTAAATCAATACCGTTATAAGTACACTTGATTCCCCAGGTGCGAATAAAGAAAGAATAGATAAAAAATCCGTGGAGTAAGTACTTATTCCTGAAACATTTATTCAATGTTTTTATCCACTTGAAATTCCGTTACAAAATTTAATTAAAAATGGAACGAATGCTTTGATATGTTCTGTTATCAGTATGCAATTTTCTACGGCGTTTCATTTGAAATTAAAAATATTATCTTACTATTTATACTTGACCCTCCGAATATTGTATTATTAAGTTGAACAACCGGGAATAATAGAACTTCTTACATGATATTACAATAAGCATAAATAATTCTTATGAATTGGGTTTCATAATTCTATCTAAATTCCCATTAGTATTAATTATAAACATGAAATTCCACTAGTACATGTAGACAAACACAGAAAATCGGATACTTTGTTCTACTTACCACACGATTAACTATTGATAGAACAAAAATGACATAATATATGTAGTTTATACCTTTTTACAAAGAAGTACAAAGATTTCAATAAAATATTAAATAATTATTAAATAATTAAAAACCAATAAAAATACGATGATATTCATTGCGAAATGAAAATTACAAAACTCTTTGAAGTTGAAATGTAAAAAGTCTGCCGACGTCCACGGAATAGAGAGATACAATTTTATCAGAATCATAAAGGGAATGAAGTTTGACAAAAAATTTATGCGATATTTCTATGTTGCAATTACAGCTCGTCGCTCTACGACAATTAATGCGAGGAGATAAGAACCACCCGAACGCGCCGCTTGGGAATAATTTTCGACCGCCGCAACCACTTCATCATCGTCCCGTTCGAACAAATATCGATTTTAACTACCAGGCTAACGTTCAGGTACATACCATAATACGTTCACATAATAGAATAACACACGTACGGTGTATTCCAACCGACAATAATTCTCGAAACTTTCTTCAGGGACCGAAAAATTGTCCGACGATGAATAGTGACATATATTACAAAGGTATGAGAAAGTACGGCAGTGGCTTCGGGGTAAAATGGGAAAAGTTCACTGAATATGTGCTCAAACTAGGTTGTGCTTCACCTAATTTTACCGGTGTATTTATATTTGCACACGGACTGGTCGGGAATACGGAGCGGCGGGGGGGGGGGGGGAGGAGAGATTTTCCGGCGTTATATTCCGGGTATAACGGTAAAGTCAATTTATTAAACTACCCGGCGGCGTTTCCTCGCAGACCTCGTATTCTGTGGACTTGACCTGGTCTATACGCGAATCCCTTAAATAACGAACGCGGAAATAGTCTTGGGAAGTCGCGTCACCGTTCTCTTTCTGCGTTTCTCTTTCAGCCAACAGCTGGAAATAACCCCGAGGAATCGAGAGCGGCGTTAAGCGCCACGATGTTCGCAGTTACTACGCTTTCCCTGGGACGAGCTGGAAGTTCGCTGTAAGAAAATAAACCCATTGACATATCAATTAAACGCGCGACACGTGGTCACTGTGGATCCGAATCGAGCGAGGTGAAGTGACCGGCCCCTGTGTATATCGTTGAGGTCGAGATAAACAAAAAAAAATTGCTTCGTTGTACTTATTAGACGTGAATTGCCAAGTATGTTTCCAGTAAAAAAACAAAAAAAAAGATATACCTATAGATTACAATTTAGAGGAGATAAGGTAAACGTAAGATTACAAGATATATTATTATACATATATCGGTAAACTATCGAAAAGCTATGACTATCGTGGCCTGCGTGGGGGAGGTGAGAGATTATGCGATTATATGTATAAAAATTCATGCGTGACGGAGCACACTATCGAACGAAAGTTTATACTATATTCTTGTAATAAAATGCTGAAAACGTAGAAGGAAGTACGACATCGAAACCCTATCTAACGGAAGCATGTGAATAATCCCATTGAGCCGTCCATTTCCCCAATGATCCTTTTAAATCATTCGCACGTGACACGTTGTCGACGTTGTCAATCCGTACTACGACGTTGACCGAACTATAAATAGAAACATACAGAACCCGACGGATTTTCACGGTAAGACGAGTGATAAAGCTAAATCAGATTCTATTCCCGAGGGTGTTGAAATGTTCGTCGATAAACTAGAAACTCGTGATAACGAGGTAACCGCGGTGGTCAGCGACACGTTAAGTACGTCAACCCAGGATCGATCGGATTATTAACATCGCGTCGTCGCGCCAATTAACTTTCCTTCTCTCTGTTTCCCTTTTTCTGCCTTTAATTTCGTTATGACCAGCACCGCCGGCTACCCAGTCGACGAATCCGTCAAAGTTTCCGGGACGACACGTTCGTCTAGCTAGGGTGGGAGGGCGTGAAAAAATCCGGTATAGAATTTCCAGGCGGATCCGAGGTTACAGACAGGTTGGGTTAGTTGGTTGGTTGATGCGAGTGCAATTCTGCGTACATAAAGTAGACACGTCTCAAGGAGAGCGACTCGTCCAAGAATGCGGAACGAGAAGTTGGAGAAGTTGTTGGTTGGCGGAGAGAGGGGTCGTAAGGTTAGGGTGGTAGTGGCGGTGGTGGCGGAGGTTGTGGTGGTGGTGGTGGTGGTGGTGGTGGTGGTGGTGGTGGTGGTGGTGGTAGGATGGTAGCAAAGGGGGTGGATTTCATTGAACCGCTACCCAGAATTCGACGGTGCTGCCCGCGGACGGCTATGCGGCAAGGGTGTCAAAAAGGGACAGCGATGGGTAACGAGTAAGAGAGAGAGGGCGGTCGAACGGGGAAAAGAGAGCTCTGATAGGAGCGGGGTGAAAGAGAGAGGGAGGGGAGTAGCAAGAGGAACAGACACGGGGATAGAGATCCATCGTGTCGGTGGCCTCTGCGGCAAATCTGCAGGTTTCCGTGGCGTACGTCGGACGATCGAAATTTCGTGGTTTCGTAGCGAGAGTGATACCGGAAGTTCTGTGACAAAAGTGTCTGTGTACCGAGAATCGGGCGGCGCAAAATCTCTCGCACCGTTGGATTTCCTCTCTATGATTCTCCGCGTTGGAGACAAACGGGGGATGAAGATGTTCGACGGAGTCGTCGTCGCGCGATCGCAGCATCCGCTCGCGTTCGGTTCGAAATCAACGCTCGTGCTACGATTCCTCTGGCAGGCTGATTCCTGTGGAAGCTTATGATCGGTCGGCCTAGCGCGACGTGATTGATCGATCGGTGTCCGGAGGAGGATATAATATAACGGAAAAGAAACGTCGATGCCAGTCGACGACCTCGCTGGCCAGGTGGGGGGGTATAATATCCTCTCGTGAGAATGTGAGAACGACCGCACGACCGAATGACCGACGACACACGTACACCACGGTGAGGCTACGCGTGGAGAGGAAGCTGACAAGTGCGTCGTGGCGTCGGGCTGTCTGTTCTATCTCGTTCACGGGCGACGACGCGATGCGAATGTTCGCTCGTTCCGTGATGCTGATTTTTCGGCGCGACGAACACCGGATTTTCCCTGTTCCGCTCCTGATACCCTCCGATCACGGTGATTGATTCGTCTCGCTGATGTAACTCCATGTTTTGCGTCGTGTTCCGTCGAATTCTCGATACCGCGGCGTATCGAGCTAGGGTCGATTTTGTGTAAAAAAAAAATAAAACAAAATAAAAGAAGGAAAGAAATAACGAAAGAAAGAAAAAAGTGAGACACCGAATCCGCGGATAAAAAGAAGTGACCAAAAAAAGAAGGGCGAATGGACGCGGGTGAGAAAAAGAGATAGGAGAAACGAAGAGGAAAATAGAAGGGGTAGGGAAGAGAAAAAGAAAAATACCGAACGACGTTATATACCCTCGGGAGTGAAAGAGTGTACGCTCGACTTTAATTTTTAAGCGAGGCTGTAAGCGCTCCCGTGATTGGTCAAATGCGATCGTATGAATTTTTTGTTGCGTCCGCAGATTAATACAAGTACGCGCACAGTGTAAGCGAATTTGCTACGGTCGATGCCCGAACGGTGATGCACTTACGAGGTTGGTGGGAGTCGTGTGACAGAAACACGATAGGATTTCGTGTAAATAGTAAAGTTCCCCGCGGGTCCGTGCTACTAATTTGAGTAATAGAGTGTCGAATCAACCAGAAGACGAAGGAGACTAACGAACCGAAACTAGTGCCGCTAGTTTCCTATTAAAGTTTGATAGGATTCAATTACGGTTCTGCCTGTATCTTGTTCGCGCACCCGTGGAATACACCTCGATCGCTTTGAAAAGTTGCCTGGTACATACGTGTATTGGTAAACCGACGAGTGAAAATTACTGGCCGCCTCCTAACGCCGTGAAATTTATGACTAATTTATGATCGATATAATTTCCCACCGTATTATGCGAGGCAGACTCAGCAATTAATATGCCGTGGTAGGCAGCCGGAAATATGAGAGAACTAAAAGACGAGTTACGTAGGTGTTTGAATCTCCCGTACGTTATATAACGTGTACACTTAATCAAAGCGTGCCGATTATATACCTTTTGTTCGCCGTTACGACGCTTATAGTCTCTCTTCCGTGTGGCTTATTAAATATTAAAGCAAAGCTTCCGAAAGTGACATTAAATTCGACCGCGTACACCCGTTTGATGTATCTAACATTTTCGCCCGCTTTCGTCAAATATTTACGAAGACCGTTCACAATTTCCTCGATGTTTCTCGACGTTGATACCAACGACGGAAAATGTATAATAATATACAATACGTTTACGTGTATCTATGTATATCTATCTAGTGTCCATATACATGTATACGTATAAGCAATTATTTTGTTTTAGATTAAACCGTAAGCCAGAAGGGTGTACTAGGGAAAGTAGGCCAGCTTGCGGTCTGCGCGTACATGGAGTGCACTTAATCAGAATGAAATCTAAGAACTTGCCAACAATAGCCTTGTGATGCCCGAAGGACCGGTCGGCAAAATGAAAGCCCCTGAGAAACAATGGAAGCGTCCACGCAAGCATGACGGCCCCATTCAGATTCGCAGACGGCATGCTTAGTGCTGCCCAAAGAAGACGCTCAAGTAAGAATAAGGAGCATCGTTACAGACTTTACCTTTTCTCGGATAATGTCGAATAACAAAACAATACCCGCAGATACAACCTTGTGTTCTACAAACAGAGCCTACAGCCTCGTTCGTAACTCCATTTCTCATTTCCTGTTTCCTCATTTCTCATTTCTCATTTCTCATTTCTCTTGCTGATGCTACCGCTGCTGCCGCTAACGCCGCCGCTATACGATTTGATTAATTCGCAAATGAATACCAAACAACATCTTTCAATTAACGCACGATAGGCGTACGTAGACGTAAATTCGCGTATGTTGTCGAACTCGGGATTGGAGTTGCTCATAACAGTATTGTTCTTAATATTTCTAAGCCAGGTTGAGATTTGTATATCTTCGTTCGTATAGAATGTTTCTGTTGAAAGAAATATTCTGCATTTTAAATAAACTGTGGTGTCATTCCGGTTTTTGAATCAGGAGACACGGGCCTAGAGAATAATGGACAATTTTAATTTAAATAAGGAATCATTGAGAATTGTTGTTTTTTTTGGAAGCCTATTTTGCCAATCAATTAATTGAGACACGAGAAATGCGTGTTTCGATAAACGAATATTAAATAGGAGTCTCTTAATCAGTCTGACCAAATTCGTTTGAAAGTAATGTACCATTCATACTTATTATTACTGATCTCGAATAACAGTCGTGGCAGAATAATATTTTCCAAACTGAATAAAAATTTTTTCGGTAATACTCGATAATTCCATTTCATGGCCATTTTGTGTGCAGATTCAATTTCAATAGTGTGTAGATAGATTTTATTCCCGTTTACATTGTTGTAATTCACGTAACTTCTGCTATCGCGTACGGCACTGAACACACGTTTCATACGTCCAGTTTAACTTTACTTAGTCATAGTTCCCATTGTTATTTATAAAACGTAACCCTATTTTCCATACTTCTTTCATACCACGGGTGTCAAACGTTCGATAAGAATTGATTACATATCTTTTGTTAAAGCACAAATCATTTGGAACTCGTCAACTCCCGGGTCACGATTAATTTAAATAATTGTAAACTTTCCTCCGACACGTGTTTTCTAAATGCAACAAGACGCGTCGAACCAGATGGTTTTTAATGATATATTCATGCATATTTTAAATAGAAATTCTAGATTCTAGATGCAAATTTATGCAATAATTTTAGATAACAATAAAAACTGTGTTCAAGCGATAGACAAATTATGTAGAATTTAAAATATGTACAACTTAACCATAAACTATGCTTTGCATTATTTTGGCATACAAACTTCTTTACAATAATTGTATCAATAATAGCAAGTGTAATAATTATCTGGTACAGTGGGTAGAAGCACAATTGAAATATCGTTACGAAACAAATAAAAGTAATCATTCGTAGGGTAACATATGTTAAGTCTGACTGTATTATGTTGCCAGAGAAAAGTGTCATGAAAAGTATGTTAACCCACGCGGATTATCTTTCATCTGGGTGATATGGTCCATACAAAAACCATGTATTATCTCACGGGATGCTGCTTAAGTAGGTTAAATAGCAATATACGTGATAGGATCAAAACAAGACAGAATTTCCAATGTAAATTTTGGTATTCCAGTGTTTCGTTACGTAGCATAAACAAAGATCAATCACATCGATCGAAGGCTGTTGTGTCACGATGTATCATACTTATTGCAACAATATCACTGTTAAACGTGTATGAAAATATTTTAAAACAGTATTAGTCGGTAAACTCGGTATGGCGTTTGTTTGGTTATTCCGTGTTGGTTATTGCAGTACTTTGTTCCCAAGTCATAGTTCGTATTTACTAAACCGCGTAGTTTATTAACTTCCGGTGGTTGTGTTTATTTCGCAACAGGAAAATCACTGAAATTTATCCAGCTACGAGCAGTACAGTATCGTTCGAAATGATCCACTTGAATATATTCCATAATATCGAATGAACTGTTCTTTCAAAATACCTGACAAATATTAACCTTAAATAAAGACATTTAGAAATGTGTATTGATTTAACCGATGTAAAAAATATTGTTACAGTTTCTTAGTCAAAGGGAATAATCACCGTCGAAGGAAGATACTGAAACGGAAAGTAAACAGACTGTGGTATGTTAGTGACAAAGCATCACCCTCTACGAGGGCGTATACTACTTGCCCTCTTTCTCTTAATCGGAAGTTTCGCCCTGCTGTCACGGGCAGCCGCCTTCCCGGATTGGACCGACTGTCCGGCGGTTTGCCGTTGCAAATGGACGTCCGGTAAAAAATCGGCCCTGTGCCCCGACGCCGGACTGACGTCGCTTCCCGCATCGCTAGACCCCGACATGCAAGTGCTCGACCTCTCTGGAAACAAAATACCGGCCCTGCAATCCGAGATCTTCAAACGAGCCGGTCTGCTGAATCTGCAGAGGGTCTTCCTGCGAAATGCTGGCATCTACGAGATCCACGCGGACTCGTTCAGAGATATGAGGATACTGGTGGAGATCGATCTGTCGGATAATCACGTGGAAAGCCTCGAGCAGGACACGTTCCTGGGTAACGAAAGACTGAGGATCCTAATATTAAGCGGTAATCCGCTGGGCACATTGAGGAGCCATCAGTTCCCAGTTTTGCAACACTTGCGGAACTTGGAGCTACAGAGATGTTCATTGACCGAGATCCATGGGGAGGCGTTCGTTCATCTGACAGGCGTGGAGACCCTAAGGCTCGACAAGAACGAACTAGAGTACCTCGAGGTATCGGTGATATCGAGTCTTCCGCGTCTAAAGACATTAACCATGGACGGTAATCAGTGGAGCTGCGACTGCAGGCTTCGAGAGTTCAGAAGCTGGTTGATACCGAACCCACCGAGTAAACTCTATTCCGTTCCTCAACTGTGTTCGTCGCCGCAAAGACTAGAGGGACGCAAGTGGGAGGACGTGAAACCGGTGGAGTTTGCCTGCGAACCGAAAGTGTTCGTTCTGGCGAGCAGCATTCAAGAGGAAACGAACGGCAATCTGAGTTTAGCATGCCTAGCGACAGGTGATCCCGAACCGGAAGTCTGGTGGCAACTGAACGGCGGTCCTGTTAACGCGACTAAACTCACGGATCAAAGTTACTCGGGTACGTACGTCGCGTACGCGACATCCGACACCGTAATGGCCTACAATGAAAAGTCATCAATGGAAAAACCCGGCCGGCTGACGGACAGGTGGAGCAACTTGACCGTGTACAATGCCAGTGACGGCGACGCAGGTGAGTACGCCTGCTTCGCGAAGAACATCGCCGGCCTATCGAGTGACACCGTCAGTATCGCGATCCCACGTGTTTACACAGCCCCGACTCTTTCCCAGAGCGACAATTGGTTACTCTGGGTGAGTCTAGCTGGCGGCGGGGCAGCCGCCCTTTGCGCCTCCATTTCCGCGGTTCTTCTCGCGTTATGTTTATGCGGTGGGTCCCGACGACACGGTAAACGCGAGAAGGTGAAACTGCAGAACAGTACAAGCTTCGGCGATCAGGAGAAGAAGCTACTCGATCTGTCTGTGACGACGACCACCACGCCTGGGAACAGCAACGATCGTGCCAGTGGCCATGGCAGTCTGATGGAGGCTTGCAGCACCGGTGATCTAGAACTGGCCGAACGTGGATCGATCTGCGATCCGATGAGCGCGGCTACGGTCACCGTGGAGAGACTGAGGCCGGAGATCGGTAGCTCCACGATAAGGCCGGTACCTTGTACCGCCATGTTTCCCCCACCGCCACCAGAGTTCACCACAGGCGTCCTACCCGCCGGGATCTTTGGGAATATTTTCATTTCGGTATCGATGCCGCAGGATGCATCGGACAGGTGTTACCCGGATCTCCTCGACATTCCCGTTCACGGTGTGAGTGGCGTGGTCAATAAATCCAGCGGCGTATTGCCGGCAACCAGCAGCGTTTCCAGTTTCGCGACGTTACCCCGGCGCGCATTGCGATCTACCGATCTCAGTTCGCCTTATGACAATATGGGGCCCCGTGTGACGGCCAACGGGAGTTCCGCGTTCTCGTTGACGGACGTGGACCTACGACTATCGCCTCCCCCGCCGCCACGGATCATTCAACCGCCGCACGAGTTCATATCCCTCTAAGGACTCGTTTAGAGCATCGACGAAACCGATGAATAACGCGTGATCGGTCAACGAGTGTGTCTCTTAACACCTTGGCAGCTGCTGACACGATGTTAACGTCATTTTATAAAACGATAGCTGGTTGCCGCTGACGTAGTGTTAACTTGTTTTAATATCTCGTGGGATGCACGTGACATACGATTCCGTCTCTACGATTCTACCAGCCATCGAATAATAAATTTCTTCCAATTTACTACATGTTCGTGTGGTTTTTGAACTCTAATATTCCCTTTTCTCTGTTTGAACTTGTAACGCATAAATTTCTATCAGTTTTATGTATGATATATTATACTGGTATGCTTTTTTCAAGCAATTTTCATAATTTTCAATGTTGCTTTAATAATCTAACCTACGGCAACCAGTTTTGGATTACACGCTAGAATGAACGGCTGCGAAAGTGTTAAGAATCCGGCGATCAGCTTTTTCCCATCTTCTGTCGCGATCCGTTCAACTGATCCCGTTTCCTTTTCTTTTTCTGTGTTTCCTTTTGACATAGTCCTACAAGTATCTACATTTTATACGCAAGCCATAGGCTTACCAGCCGAGGCACACTAATTCGTATTGGAAACAGTTTTATATCGTCTTGTGGCAACAAAACTCTTCGACTTCCTACACAACTACGATGTTTAGGTTTTTCTGAATTCGAAATTAAACGTACTTTCTTTTAGAAAGAGGAAAGTTCGTAGTGCAATCGAATCTCGTTAATTGCATAACAGTTATTTGATTAACGTAACGCCAGTGAATGGTAATAGTCGTACATCGAAACTCACTGATCTGCAGTTTGATCGATTTTACGGATTCTTTAACGAAGTTCCATTTTTTATGGTATAAACATTGATAGTTAAATCAAAATGTTTCGCTGACAGAATAGATAGACTTCATTTGCATGATATATAATTTATACTAATTTAATTTAATTTAATTTTTGTTTTCTTTCATTTAACTTAGCTTAATTTAATTTAATGTTATTTCATTCAAATGTACGGATGGCTATACATGTATGTATGTTTTTTTTTTTTATTTATTTATTCAAGCCTGTCAAACATAAAGTCTGTGAGGCGACAAGGAATACATAATAATAAAGTAATACAACATTATATCATAATACAATACAAAACTTAGAAACTAAACATTTAGACCGCAATTATTGATCTACTTACTGATCGTTTAAAGCCCAAATAAAACGAAACCAAATGAGAAAAACTAAAAGTTATGTATGGTGTTAATAGCCTTTTGCGACTCGGATTTAATTTGATCAGTAGGTAAAAGTTTGTCAGTACAACCCATCCTTTGGTCTGATTTTATCCTGATTTTATTCCGGGTTTATTCAACCAGTAAATGCGCCGACAATTTTATTTCTTTTTGTATTCATATAAAGCTATCGATTGTAAAACTTATTTTTCTAAATTTTGTGTTAACCTAATTTAAATTTAATCTCTATTTCATTAATTTCGTTATACTACCATTCAAGCTCGTCTTTGTGCTCTTTCTTTTGGGGAACGTATAATTAAATGAAGCCTCTGCTATACATCAAGCTGATGAATTCTATCTTTAATTATTTAATACACTTCACAAAGTAATTTTGAAAATCATTTAGAAAGTCCAACTGTTTAATGAGTTGCATTCAGAAGTATTGTATATATTCACATATTATATAATTCATTCTTCTACGAAAAAAGAAGAATCGTGGAGGTATTTTAAATCTCAAAAACATTCCACCTGTACACATATTATTTTTATAACAGTTTCAGATATTGCAAATAGTTATTTTCGGGTGGAATATACATATTAATATGTAATTTAGAAAATTAATTAACGAACTTCCGAAACGTTAATGGAATCTGTCATTACGTACCGATAATCATAAACCGCACTTAGCGACTTTGTGAAATTGGTTTCCTACGTTGTGCATGAAGTTGAAGTAAATTCTATTATCCATTATGCGAAAACTGCATTCAGAAACATTGAAAATTCTATAACTCATTTCGATGAAATTCGGCGGCTAAACCTCCGTTTAATAATTTTAAACCACAATATGACAAATGTTTCTAGCTAAACGAAATACGACGTCTATAGTAACAACAAAAAGTTTGTTTGCCAAAAATAAAAGAACAGCTTTTAAACAGCTGGTAAATGTCAAACTATTCACGGTGATACAATTAGAGACTGCATTCTCGTAATACGCACGAAATATTCGCACGTGTTAAACTGTAATACGTTGTTGTAGCAAACGAGATTTAGTAATACACGAATAAATGACCACATCCTACGCTGCGGATAAACAAGGTTCATTTATTTACTCTCCGAATTCGTATGGTAAGCCTGTGGCTGATATTTTTTATCACCAACAACCATCCCAAAACGCAAGCGTACTTTGAGTAAGGTTGTATGTATCAGGGACCTAGAAAGTTTGTATTTCGTGCGTGTACTACAAACGTCCGGCAAGTTATCGAAAGTAGTATACAGAGTATTTGATCGAATCCAATCCAGTTATGTCTGTCCGACCTATCTGACTATCTGTCTGTCCGCTTGTCTGCCTGCCTCGCATGCTTGGTCCGCCTACAGTGGCTGCTTGCAGAAAGAGTGAAAATGTTACGAAAATGTGTGTGTGAGTGTGTGCGTGTGCGCGTGTGTGCGTGTGTGTCCGTGTACGATAGCATGTGTGTGATTAGAATTAAGTCTCTTCTAGTTGCCAATACTCGACAAGCAAGAAAACGTTTGTACATAATTCACGACTTCTTCCAAACAGAGCAAAAAAAAAAATAAAAGAAAAAAGAAACGATTGATGCCAACGTAAACAGTGGACGTTTATAGCGTAACGTTATGGCGATTATCTCCCTATTCATTCTTAAAGTGTATCACTAGTTTGTTACATACTCTACGTGTGTACATATTTGTTATTAAACTATACGTATTATAGCGTGCTCGGGGTGTTAACGCGTGTGCATAAATAATTGGTCACGTGCATGCCGATGCGGAATACATCAGTATTCATTATGAACACTTTGTCAATTAATAAAATGATTGAATTTTACATACATCGAGTTATTGTTATGACTTATTACGATAAGATCGGGCAAAAAATCGACTTACTGTTAGCCATAGTTGCGTTTATTACTCGAAGACAGAGGAATTGCAGATTATAGTTGTTAAGAGAAAGAACACGAGTAAATGTGCGAGTCGACTGATTACTGTGTTCAATTATTTTAGTTTATCACGTTACATTGGTGTTTGCATGAAAGTGTATTGTTTTATTTGTTATACACGTTCAGTTTTACTCGATAATATTTATACTATTGACATGGAAACCAAATTATATACTAACACATTACGTTTAAAGATTAAAGACAATTTTGCTGAAGTTTCCTAATTGATTAGAAATTTTATGAACCTACCCTTAATAGGATTTAGGTTGGTTTTAGATAAATGGAAATAAATATATAACTACTTCTATTATTCGCTTAGCGTTATTACGATTGTTTCATTCGTGCTTATTGAATAAACACGCAGGTTCAATATCTATTAGTAAAATTGTCAGTAAAAATACATTCATCTTTTGCACAGAATTTATGCAGGTTTTCCGAATATCGTACAGTAAAGAATGGATATTTTTATTATCAATCAACTCTGAAACTTTTGTTCCCAAATGACGTATAAAATAAATCACAATTAACTAACCAGTTTCTTGTGGAATTTACTTGCAAAGTCGAGTAATTATTGTACATGCCCATGATAAAGTTGTCAAATGTAATACTTAAAAAATTAAGTGAGAAAACTTCTTTCCCGAAAAGAAAGTTCTTTCGAAAATTTAACACTCATACTTTAAGACCACGAAAGTGTTGCGTGAAGAGTGCTAATTCTCTAGTATAATCTTTACAAAGAGTAAAACTTTAGACTCTAAACTTTAGAGGGTGATTCATGCCTTAAAGCCGTGTCTCAAAGATAGCATTACGGTTCCTCAGTTTCGACTATTCCGCAAACGTATTAAATTTCATCGAAATCAAAATGCAGAAAATTAATGAAAATAATAAAGGGGCATACTTATTGCCAAAGAATTTAATAATCCATTGCCTTGAATGTATTACGTCATATGAACATTGAAACTTGTATATGTATAAATTTCGATAGAGATGACGTGGAAAAGTAATTAGCACTTTGTTCAATTAAATCTCGCAACGGAATAATACCTAGGAAAATTAAGGGATAAAATTAATTAGTGACTTTGGAAATTTGCAAATATCTTACGTTTAATGTAGCATGTTAATTGTTATAGCATGACATGAATGCGTTATTCCATTAATAATTAACGATTAATACCTTTGCCTTTAAAATGCTCTTTCGTGCAGTGGGGTTAGGTTAGGAAAATAGTGGTTTCAAAGTAATAAATAACGTTCGTTGGCGAATTTTAACTGATTTAAATTAGAAAAACAAGGCTAAAACGTCGCGATGAGCGTGATTGTAATTAAATAACGAACAATACTGATCCTCAACCCACGATTAACAATACCGTACTGATAGTTGATAATTGTTACAATACCTTTCTTTGTTGACTAAAATGTAAATACTATCCCACGCAAAAGTTTTGATTCATTTCGTTTTAATATCTTGTAAAGCATACATTTTAATTATTTCCATATGGATTACTGCTAAACAGAAATATCAGCGGTATGTATTCCAACCTTTAAAACATATTTCTCAATACAGCCGCTCGGTATTTATGGTATTATTCGGTATTATTCTAAAAAAACAGCTGCCCGGAGAGGGAAGACTTTTCAGATTAACAAAAGAATGTGTCTATCAGTTTAACGTACAGATAACGAAAAATATAGAAAACTTTAGCAAATTACGTTTTCTTCGTCACTATTAATATTTATAATTTCATTTTCGAAATATAATTATTAAAAAATAATTACAAAGAATAGTCCGACTAAGATAAAAGTCATTCAGTCATAAGTTTGTACTACATGTTTCTAAATTTTAGAAAAATTATTTCGAGGACAGGTAACGAATAGAATTTTTAGAATCATTACTGCGACTGAATCTTTTGTGGTGAGAAATATAGGAAATTGAAAAGTCGGATCAACGACATGAAAAGATTATGTAATCTAGGGAAAAATACAAAAAAAGCAATAAGTAAAATGAAACATCAATTAGCGAAATATTCGATTACCTTGTTACGGTATTATTCAAACGCTTTTTATCACCACATTGCAGGTATCTTCTACACACGCCACATTCTTGTTTTCTCGATGGTAATTACAACTGGGTGTCCATTATGGTATACGCGTTAACTCTTTCCAGGTCACTAAATAACTCGACACATAACGGTAACTCTTTAATTTAAAAGTACAATTTACCTATCGTATGACACATAGACATTAAGTATTCGTCAAGTATAAAATTAGAGTTATTACTCTGACATTATAATTATGCTTTTACGACGGAAATTTTGTTGGACCTCGTACGGTGTGGGAGTTGTTGGTTTTGCATTGTAATATGATTTCCTCAAAATTACCTTATTTATATTTTACATTTTGTTTTCTCGAGAACTATACATATATGTATACGATGCCGACATTTTTTCCGCTATTCTCTCCACGTTTTTCAACTTTTAACATTACCATTTGAGGATTGATCGGTTATTAGTAAAGATCAAACTAATGATATCTAACCAATTGGGTGAAAATATGTAAAATACATAAAGATATTTTTCGTTATATGATGACGAATACCGACTGTGTTAAAAGTTTTAAGATACTTAACTAAAAAGTACTGCGGAAAACTTTGTAGCTTTTGCTGAGAAAAACGAACGTGAAAGTCGCCTGAGTAATACACAATTAACAGGATTCTCTTAAGGAATATTAAATCTAACAGTCTGACAGCATCGAATTATACCACGTTTGATATGGAATCCTTTTCATAAAAATAGTACGAACCATAAAAAGGAAACGAATTTAATTGTTGGAACACAATGTATCCTTTCGAGTGAAAATTCTTGCACGTTAAACTTAATTACTTCCAACATTTTCAAACGCACAAAAGAATTGTCGATGCGCACAAGTTTTACAAATTCAGCGTTTACCTGAACGAAAAAATACCAGGTAAGGGATTTACACAACGGGGTATATTCACAGGGAAATTGTATAAACTTCAAAGTATCGCTGTGAAATAAATTATAAAGTAATTTGTAAAGCTACAATTTGCAGGTCGCTTTGATAGGTCGAAAATTACTGTGGATCTATGTAAATTACTTAGTTGCATAAAAAACCGTAGGTTATAATCTATTGAAACAGACTGAATTGAATATAAATACAATGAAATTTTCAACAAAATTATTTGGAGTACAACAATATTACCACAATTTTGTAAGCTAGAAATTTAATGCCCCGTGTTTGTCAAGTTAACAGCGAACTTTACCACTAAACTGTCAAATATATTATGTAGAAATGGAAATAGGTACGTATTAATTATTTCTTCATGGATAACTAATAATTAGACTGTTAAATTTCGCAAATTTTCCAACCTGCCCGTCGCTCGATTGGTTACGTAAATCAAATTTTAAAAGCAGCATTCTTCCTTTTTTATCATGATAAAAATTCTATGAATATCTTGCGTACACATACACGGCACCATACATTAAAACCAATCAATATTTATTTCGTTGAACCAGGACAGAGGTGTTCGAAAGAAATGCAGCTGGTTGTATTCAAATCTATTCTTAATGTGGTTCGAATACATAGAATATGCAGTATACAAATCTATACTCTAATGTGATTCGAATACACAGATTATATAACAGGTTATACATACATTTTCGTACAGAGGTACATAACTAAAATTAAAAATTATTTCTCGGCCGTTTTAAATCGAAATAATTGAAAAACCGTATTGTCAGGTTCTGCGGTGCAGTCTTTAATGAACAACGGCTATTAACTGTGCGTGTTCTACGACTTAAAATATACTAATTCACTTTCACTATCATTTAAAAGAGATAATATTCCATCTTGTATTTTCTACAATTAAAAATCATACTGAGCCGTACATTGTATTAAAGACTATAATTATAACTAAAGAAATCACGTAACCCTTTTAATACCAGTGAATAGATATATCAGTTTTTTCGAAGTGTTAAATAATTCCATGGAACATAAATTTCTCTGGACTTTTATAATAAATATATAAATTATAATAAACGCATCGCAAAGGTATTTACAGATCTTAAATAGTTCGATTATATGTATATTATTTATAGCAGATTGCACCTATTATCAAAAAGAGTAGCAAAATAACTCTGGTGTTTCTGGCCCCCATGAATTCCACTTGGGTATTAAAAGGGTTCACATTTATAAAATACTGTTTTCAAAAGCAGGTGTACAAGTTTCGAAAATTTCGAAAGTGAACGATCGGCCCGCAAGTCTTGAATTCTCGTGGAAGTACTAGAATTTGTCCAAGAAATCCTTCGGAAGGTCTTTGAGATAGGTAATTATACATAGTTGGTACAAGAAAAATATTTGAATCAAGAACATTAGAACGCATCCCTCGTGTGGTAGTAGTAGTAGTGTTTATTTTCTTCGAACGTTATTCACGCACATTACGCACGATCAGTGGAAGGTTTACAGAAAGCTCATCACGACGTCATGATCAGGTTCACGTCCTAATCGTGGCGTGTAACCGTTTACCGATAATTGACCCTGATTGTACCGAGATCCTGAAAGGAGGGAGATAGGTCAACAACCCAAATTAATCTACGAAAATGTATTCCACGAAGCCTTCAGAGGAAATTTTCAATGGAAAAAATAAGACGACTGCATATGAGATTGTCGTCATGCGAACAGGTAACAATGGGAAACGCGAAATTTTAATGGAATCACAGACGGTGGTGAGGAAAATTTAAATTGTTTCATAAACTTTTGTTGAATTGTTTGTAGTATTAGCTGGAACACTTTACTTTTTAATCAGCGAGTTGTTGAAATTCAGTCCGGTTCCTAAACGTGTATCGTATTAACAGCCCTGTATATCGATTTGAAACGTAATTTGAATTTTATGTTGTTCTATGAACTGTTCTATGAAAGTTAAATGACATTATTGCGCATTGAAATATATTATTAAGTAGCAAAAAGTTTGGATGAGAGTCACGTGCTAATAACGTCGTAATTGTCACTCAAGATAAAGTTTCGGAGACACGTTTATCAAATATTTAATGACTCTATTTTAGTTTTTTTTTAACTCCTTCACTCGGAAATTATAATGAAGCTTAATGCCGCAGAAACATGGATGTAGCATGTTACTTATTATACTATTGTAGAATAGTGTGAGAAGAAACTGGACAGTACGATTTACTTACGCCATTTAATATTCGGTACAAATTAGAATACTAGATTAAAATTACGTTTATCATAGAAAAAGAAAATATGTTCACACATAACATTTTTTAAAAATAAAATTTATGAAAACACGTGCGATGAATGCAGTACAGACAACAGTAGAAATCCAGCCAGAGAATAATAAAAGTTTGTACTGCAGTAAAAAATTGCTTAATAACAGTAAATACTCCTACGTGTTATCCCAGGCATGTTTGACAAAAAATTACCAGTTTTTAATAACCGCAAGCCATCAAGCACAAAAAGTATGCATGGATCATTCATTACTTACAGATGATTAGACAACGTTTCAGAGAAATGTTCAAGCGTTTGTAGGAACGTTGAAAATATTTAACAATCACTATTATCTGGGCGGCCTGTACACGTTTACCGAGGCACACATGCTGAAAAGCTGATGTTTTCGCGAAAACGTGTGAGTACGTAAATATTTGAAATAGAGATGCAGCAATTCAACCGAAGCTTAATTGTCGAACAAACGGGATTCCATGGAACACACTTGGCGAAGTAATTAAAGACAAGATCGTTACTGTTTCCGTTTGAGATGTACCTCGAATATTAGGATATTGCGATCTATAATCCTTGATCTTTTGCGCTGGCCGATACTCCTTTATCGTGTGTATGTAATCAGGTACTGACAACGCGTCCTTCAAAATTTTGTCGACTTGTTTTAGATTCAGTGGCCTCCCTGGATAACCTAATTAAAAATGATTTGTGTTTGTTAAAAGGATATACAAAAACTTGATAAAAACAATGAAATGTCAAACTAATGTAAAATGCCCAAAAGCAACTTGTTAGCCAAAGTTTTCGGGCCATCGTTGGTTGGCTACAGTTGTCAAGGACCATTACTGTATACCCCATGTCAGAACAAAAATAATAACATGGAAAATTATCTAAGGTTTTAACGTGGAAAATGTTAGCAAAATTTTGATAGTAACAAACAAACGTTTGATAATGTACAATATCATTGCACAATGAAAGCAAAAAGACCTGTTCTTACACTCTTCTTATCTGACGTCTCTTATTACCATTTATCTGTTTTTATACAAGTACGTGAAATAATGTGGATACTTTTGCTTAAACTTTACCCGATAAATAGCGGTAGTTTTTTCGAATTCGTTGAGATCCCCAATAGACTCTTAATTGAATTAAAATTATTTGAATTAGTCTTGACTGCACCAAGGAGAAGTCATGGGTAGCAATTTGCTTTCTGCCGATACCAAGAGGTTTGAAATTTGCGAGTGCTTGTCTTTAGCTACACAGGAACAATTAATATCGCGGTATTATTAATAAGCGATACAAATTGGAATTCCTATTAAGACATCAGTTCAAGGAAGATGCATTATATCTGACATTTCTTGACACGACTCAAGACGAAGCAAGTATCTTTACCTAGAGATAATTAGATAATGGAGCTGCTGCCTATTTAGTCATTATAATACGATTTTAGGCTTGATTAGAGTTATTGAAAATAGTCATTGAAATACAACCTTACTTTCTGTATTTTCCATTTGCAACGACACATTTTTATACGTACTATTTTACCAACAACGTTTAAAAGAAAAAAAATGATTTTTAGATCGATAATTTTACACAGAAAGTGTATTATCGTACTGTTCATTGTTCTCGTAAGTTCCACCAATGTTCACTATTGCGGCGTAAAATATAAATACTAATATTTTTCACACTTTTAATAGGTAATTTATGACGGAATCCATCCGTTTTGCATTCACGCATAATTTCGCGAGAAACGCGTTCAATATTTAAACGAAACAATGTGAAATCTATTTTTTATATCTATATTTTGACATTCCACTGCATTTCTGCCGTTAAATGAATTCATTTTATAGTATTCGCTACTTACAAAGTACCTTACATTTTTATTTCATATTCCTGTACCGATTCTAACCAATATCTACATAAATGCAAGTCTACTAAACCAAATAATAATAATCCCTGCGGTGAAATTGCGAATAAGTTAATCAAGACTAATTAACTCAACAACGGCCATAAAAGTAAATGTAATTATTAAAATAATCCGATTACACTAGTACTCGTAAAAAAATAGAATTTCTTAAAGAAATAAAACAAGATGTAAAAAAAGTCTATAAAGTTTCGTCTAAAAACCATCCCTATCGAGATACAATCCCTTTTGTAAAAATTAACAAAAAATCGTGTCTCCGAAATCGTAAGTCGTAGAAGACCGATTTTGATTGCAAGATAACCAGATAAGATCAAAGTTAAAAAATATGTAATTGCTGCGATTATTGCCGTTAAATAGCATTTATCTTTGTTAAATCCAAACAACTTCGATTGCCTATATCGTATTAGGTTTTTAACAACTTGGAAAAAATTAAGGGCACTCACTAAGACTTCAGGATTCCGTAGATAGTGCTATTTTTTGTAAACTTTAGCCTCTCTCAGTAATATTAAAACAAAAATCGGTCCTCTACGATGAACCATTTCGGAGATATAATTTTTTAAAGAATTTTAACAAAACGGGTTGTATGTCCATAGGGGGCGGTTTTTAGACAAATCGTTAGATACTGTTTTTTTTTTCATCTTTTGGTGCGTACTATCGATTATGAAAAAAATATATTTATATATTATGTTTATGTCATTACGTAATGTTTCACCTTCGAAATTTTGATCTAGCGTTGAGTCCAGGTCCACGTCCTGTGCGTTATAAATCTCGTCATCGGAAATCGCATCGTGGTATCGGTTAAAGTTCATACTCGAAGTTTGCGAGTCGGACCGACCGACTCTCGGATAATGAAGCAATCCTGCGGCTCGATCGGACCTCGGAAAATTCTCGATCTCGGAATTTCGACCGATTCTGGGAAACGGTACCAAACCAGCGCGTCGGTCGTTCGTTTTTATCTTCTGCCCGTCTAAAAGATGACAACATTCAAAGTGACATTCAACTTGCACCAGATCTCACCGTGTGCCGTGATCGATCTCCGGTATGGGCATCGAACGGATCACAGATCGACTAACAAGTCAAGTCCGAGCGCTTTGTCGCGAATCACAGAATTGTTTACAGCAAGAGATACTAGAAAAGCGGAAAGAAATCGGAATATTCATGCGAAGTTCTTGCCTCTGTTGTATTCGATGTCGTCCTCAACCGAGCATCGTGACACTAGAAAGTAAACAAAAGGTTGTTGACCTCCTTCCGCGGGAGTCGATTACCAATCATACCTGACGATTCGAATTCTACTCGACTCGTGGCAAGACGCCTGAACCGGATCATTTAGATACGCGATACGACACTACTAACAATCACGGCAACGCACACAGAGATATCTACCGAACTCACAATAACGGTACAAAAAAAATGAAAAAAGCGCAAAAATCAGAAATACGATCGTCCGTACTTTACCCGGCAAAAACAAGGATCGCGAAGCAAAGAGAAATCTTCACAACAAGCAGATCGATCCGAGGTGAACTTACGGTTGAAAGATGTGGAAAGTATTAGAACGACCAGAACTACGAATAGTTGGTGGTTTTTCATTGCGTCGGCAATGGCGGAAGCCGGTTCTCAGATTGAAATTTGATGAAGCGATGCTGCGGAGTACGGACTCGCACCGACACTGAATACCTCCAGGTATCCGACGCCTGATTTTATACCTTGCGCCTCGACCAGCCACGGGGTTGCCACCCCACGATTCACCTCGCTCGTTTAGCATTCCCAATACCTCCCCCCCCCCCTCCTCACCCCGCCGGTCCTGCATTCCGCCCCCGTTTCGCGTTGGATCGGCACGGGTTCATGGTTCACCATGGTATCTATCCATCACTTGTTCCACGCTGTGCTAAAACTAATCAGATTTCTGGATAATCGTTCGCCAGTCGGCGAACACGAATCTTTCCAAGAAGAGGACGTTTCATCACCTGATATTCTTGGTCAGTGAGTAGACAGTTCAGAGGAACTTGTTCTAGTAAGGAAAGGAGATAATAAATTGTTTATATTTTACATTATGTTATACGTTCTTCGATTAGGTATGGGTAGATGCAGCTATGTAATTGTGGAGGGAGAGAGTGACATTTATGAATAATAATCCATCGTAATTATTATTATGTGTATTAGTGATTGTGAATTTCGAAATTGAAATATATTTGATTAGATATACTTGACAATTGTAATTGTTATCTAAATTTAGAGGATATTTTATGAACGGATTACTGGAAACAACATTTTTTTTTAAACAATCGTCCTGTAACGATAAAGTGTTACGAGTTTTTAATTGAAAGCTAAATATATATAAATAGTTATTTTTATTGCGAATTGGAAATGCATAATTAAGAATAGAAAATGTTATTTTCGCTGATCATGATAGGAAAACATCTGAGAATTTCCTATGTTTTGTAAAATACAATTTGACAATCCTAGGAGATTCACACAATAGCATTTTGTAGAATTTGATGAACTAAGTGGATGAATAAGTGTAAAAAAAATTGATACAGATTATACATATAGTAATTGGAATTTCAAACCCAAATTAGTCAAATTGCACCTAAAATAAGAATGCATATACACGAATAAAAAGTACATGAAATCACCACTAACTATAGTCGGAAATGAATATTGTTATTACAAAAGAAACCATCACAAATAATATTCTTTTAAACAAAAATATTTCAATAACGACTTGTTACAAACATTTTACAATACATTTTCAATGTTCCCGATATTGACAGTTCTGTTGACATTTTGATTATATTATTGAAAATGGAATACAAAGGGGAAAATATACGTTTCAATAACTGACACATTCTAGCAACAAATGAGTATCATCATGTGAGACACTAAAAAATTTAGAAATTCCGTAAACAGCATTTTTTTAAATTTATATCTGACTTGAACCGTATTGCGGAAAATGTAACATGTTTACATAGCTTGAGAAATTTTATAACCATACTGTTTCGTCGCATAATAAATCGGTGATCACATAAATGTAATCCATTGAGAATCTCAATTTCGTTTCGGTAATGTTTACTTACGAATAAACAGACCGCATTCACAATACAAAATTTTCGATTTATAATTGAAATGAACTGGTTGAACAATCAAACATGAACGCAGAATTACGCTTCCTAAATCAATAACTCGTACGAAATATATGAAAGAGGAAAAGCTACACAAAAGAGGAAGAACTATCAGAAATCAGTCACGAGAATAGTGATACTCAAAACGGAAAGGAGTAATTGAAAATATACGACCGCGGAATTAATTTGAAAAATATTGTGTGAAAAATATGGCGTAACGAGGATGCATAAAATGTTAACGATGGATTTAATTTAACGTAACTTCATTATTAACCAGTACTACTGTGGCGCGATACTGTACCTTTTATTAATTTTATTAATAAGATATTAATTTCTCAATTAGATGTTCAGTTACTTATAAAATATTTCTTCATAGGAGAAATAAATTGAAGAGCATATAATTTTGAATTTTAATTTCCATCTTCATCGCATATGTGCGAATAAACAAGTGTGTATAAGTTACAGCTAGTCCCCAAATAGAATTTACATAATTAGTATGAGAAATGAAAATAATAAATAATAATTGTTTCTGTTACACAAACATTTTCCTTTCCTCGATGGATTCATCATAAAGCAAGCTGAAAGGTTTCGAAAATATATATTACTTGTGGTATTTCTGGCTCTCTTAAAACTGTGAAAGTCTCAGCGAAACAATTATTTTCGAAGTAAAGTCATAAATAAAAGTTTGTCTTCGTTTGCTATCGCAAGTAATAAAACGAATTTTACGATCTCCGATATATTACGGCATCTAGTCGTACAAAAAATATCTTACAACTTCACACGTTCTACCTGAAAATCTCGACACTTGCAGTATATGATCTATCGATGAATGAAATCATTTTTAGAAGACCGTCGTACACATAAAAACTGAGGATTTTTTCGCAAAATTCATTTGTCTACATAAATAATTAAATATAAAAATAAATGAACAAAAAAAATAATTAATAAAGAAAACGTTAAAAGAATATATACGTATCGCAGGCACTTCACTTAATACACAATCAAGTTTATGAATCATTTGACACGCATAATGCATATCGCAACAATCATACTCACTTTTGGAATTTCAGAACGATCGTAACGATTATTACTGATTGTAATTTAGATACATGGACAACCATTGGATATGAAATGAGAACGTGTTACGTGAATCGAGGATTATACACAGATTTATAAGTGCGTGATGTGATCGTAATGTCATAGATTATGACGCATTATTGTCCTGATCGTGATATCTCCAAGCTTGTACGCAAGTATCATAAAGAGACTTTAATCTCTCTCACATTCGATTGCACATTGCAATAAAAAAGTACGATCGAAAGTTGTCTTATTTGTCGTATGTGTATCAACTTCTGTACCCTAACTTTCAGTTAAATTTGGTTATTTGCACACCATACATATACAACATTAGTAAAATCATTGCAAAAGATAGAAATTAATGGATATGGAAAATGATGTACGCATATACATATTTGAATGTAAATATGTTGTACGATTAATAAAGAAGTCATATAATTATTATATAATAGCTATTGGCGAGGAAATACGTCAATTGTCATGTCTCGAAACAACATAACTAATTGTAAGTGACAAGTATTGTGTCATCGAGGTGGACCGTATAACAATTCTGGTATATCAGTTCGTGATGTGATACGAAACTATTAAGAAGCTCCAAATTGATGAATAACAGCGAGATATTAAATGTTTTTTTTTTCAAATGCATAATAATTTATGGAGAATGATATCGTTATTTTAATGATTTGCCTTCTTTTGAAGATATGTGTGGAACAATGTGTATTCAACATAAAAATGCTTGTATGAACTGAATTTGTTTGTCGCAAACAATCTACAAAAACATTCTACAAGTACGTAACTATCGAAATACATAAGGGGAGAGTCCTTCCGGAATAAATAATGTTGCGCAGTAATATTTTCATGTGACGCGATTCACCAATATTTCTATCCTTAACGGATATTAAATACAAAACTAACCAAAACTTGACATATTCTACTTGCTTCAATTTAACTTTGCTTAAAAATAAAGCTCCAACACTGCATGAGATAGAAAACTGACACTATTACCAGATTTTAACCATACTAAGATAACAGGGTCACCAAACTAAACAATTATAAACAAAAGTAAATAAATTCCTTTTATATTATTGAAAATGTGTAAATTTTTCAATTTCATAAAAAAAGAAATTATTCGTGGAAACTCAAAATTCCTGATTCAGTATATTGACAATAAGTAGAGTTTGAGGATGAAGACAAAAGAATGTTACTTAAAACTTTCTATTGTAAGTATGTCGACCACGTGCACCGTGTGCGGATTATCTGGCCACCCTTAAAGCTAGGTGTCATTGTGAAATTCCTAAATTTTGTAACTCCAGATTCAAATGATCGCATATCAGTCACCGCTATACGCGTAACCTTTAATGTCAATGAGAACTATCTATGATTCAAACTTGTGCGTATAGAACACACGATAAGATGGAAACACAGCTGATCGATGTAATTTAATCTGAAAAATAAGTAAGTGATCAACTCCTTCAAGCACGTAATTCGCATGGGAACATGTCTGTCTTCGTTTACAACCTTAGAGCTTATTTTACCCTGACGCACGATGTACTTTCTTTGTAAATGTTTCATTTGTATGCGAGTGCAAACTAAAGCTACATCTCATTTAAATACAAAAGAGGCGAAGGTGTTGCTAATGCAGACGATATTTAACATTTAAGATTCACTATTCTGTCTTACGTTCTAATTAGGTGAACGTAAGGATTGGGTGCTGTAAAGATTTACTCAATTCCCTATTTATTGTATAAATGACAAGACATACTTAAAAGTGCAGAATTAACTCTTCCACGACAGGAGAATTTTCAGTGTTTCGGAAGAGAATCGTTTACAAAAATATTCTCTGTTGCATAAACACGAATATATTCCATCATAGAGTTGTTACTTAAAGCCACTTCACACAAATGTTTAGCCTATAGAAATCATTTGTTTACTTATTTCTATGACCCAGTTCTGTAGATGTCAAAAGCATAAGTTAGAACCACTCGAAAGTTTCCTGTTACTTCTGGATTTATATTATGCATGCGATCAATAATGCGACTATATTAAAAAACTTTGAAATCGAACGTATCAGTAAATTATAGTCTCTTGGCGAAACATCGACAGCCATCCGTAGCATTGTATTCGTGCAATAAAGCAACATTCGAATAAAGCAAAAATTCGCTCAAGGGAAACTTGAAATTAAGTGCTAAGATTTTTTTCGTATAACTTTGCTCTCAGAGCGGTGACATTTCCATCTATGGATATAAAAGAATCTCCAATACAGTCGCACAAACGTCTGTTAAAAATAATTTTGCATTTTACTTTCACAATTTAACTGCGTTTATCAAGAAATATGAATGGTTACTTACAAGACTATGACAGCATAATAAGAAACAAGGTAGAATTCGGTGATCTGGCGATGGAAAATTGGGTACCGCAGTAATTATGATGGTGACTAATGCTGTGCGAGTAATTAGAATCACTCTTGCCCGATATTGAATGAAGTACAATGTATTTTATAATATCAACTGACAACAAAGGAGCGCAAGACCATGTACTGTACAATTGTTAATGATGATCAAAATTATTTAAAGAAAACAATAAAATATATAAGTTTTTATTCGAAATAAATATCGCACATGTTTCGATTAAATAATGATTTCTACGATTCTGTAGCTAGCTTCAAAAGTATTATGATAAACATTCTTACTCTTTATAGGGAAACAAATTTCAAAGATTTGTGACAAATCTCAATCGAATAAAAACCAACTTATACTTTTATCGTAATTCATGATTTAATAATTTCCAATGCCGAAGTGAAAATTAATATAAATATTGTTGATATTTAAACAGATATAACCAAATGTAATTCTGTGTCTAAAACATACACACCAGTGATATATGTCCATACATATACATTATGAGTTTTTAATTCTCCTTCCGATTGAAATTTGATGATATTTCTCTTAATTGCATTTTGCATTATTATAAAAATATAAAAAAGTATATCAGCAGAATAAACTTCATCAGCAACGTAGTATATTATTTGTTAGTTATTTTCTGGACCACCTACGATGATATTGACGATAATCATAGGTTCAGAATTTTTAAGTGAGATGTATCGTAACAGCGTAGGATATTAAACTGGAATCTCGGATTAAAAATAATGAAACCACAATCTGTTTCGAGTTACCGTACAGGTAGGATGTATCTGATTATCGTATGCGGTACCGAAGTTTAGGAAACAATCAATCAAGCGATTACTAAGTGGATATAATTTCTGAGTACAGGAATCATTTTTCCCAATTCCAATTTCAAACAATTACGCACGAAGAAATTCAATCGACCACGGAATTGAACTGTACATCTTGTGCATCAAAGGTAAAAGGTAACAATTTCCCAAAAACAGATCAGGGGGCAGCAATACAGTCGATTAAGGATACATTAATTAAAAATGGTGATTAAAAACGATAACAAATAAAGTCATTGAATAGATTTTCGAAAACATAAATATGTCGTCCGTAACAGATGGTTTTTGAGAAACAAGTTTCACACAAATCCTAAGTTTTAGGGGAGAAACACCGTAACTCAAGACAAGAAAAATACTAGAATCTTTTATCGGAACGTAGGAAGAATAGAATGTGAAAATGATAATTTTATTGGTGAATGGAGATAGGAGATTCATATTGAGGGAAAGGTAACAACACAGAAACCAAAATTTAGTTTTCATTGTACAAATCCTAAATGAAAATGTTTATTAAATTCAATATTTCTATAACAGAGATTATACGATGTGTTAATATTTTTCTTTTTATTTTCTCTTTTGTCAATGTTTTCATCAACTCTCCATCTCTTTATCGAGAATACATTTAACGCTGTACTGATAAATCGCGGCGTTAATTTTCTTCAGTCTCTCGATCTCCTCCCTCGTTTCCAAAAGCTTGCGCGATGATTGATCGCCCGATCCGCTAGAATCTCCGTTGTTCCCCACGTAAGACTCGAATTTCAAAATATCCTTCGGATTTCGATCTCGCGAAATCACCTCGATAAAACTTTCTTTCTCGGTGTCGTCGGCTATCCTCTGCAAATTGCACACTTGCAACCGCGGCTTGAGATCGACGACCCGAAAGTTTTCATAGGATTTCGCGAAGAATGCTGCAGTGATTGGTCCTTTATGATCAATCGTCCGTAGAACTTGACGACTGGCGATGTCCCAAATGTGAACTTCTCCGGTCGATGAGCCAGAAACGAGGTAACGGCAGTCGACGGACACAGATAATGATACAACGTTTGATTTATGTCCCTTGAAAAGATTTTCTTCTCCGTACCCGTCCTTGTTCACTTGTACATGATGCTCTATTCCACGTGGTGGTTCGTGCAGATTAAACCGATGTATATTTCCATCGGTGCAACCGACGAATAATTCGCTCTCGCGTATGTTCATGCACACCGACGTAAGGGGTACGTCGAAAACCAGGGTGAGCAACAACGAGCCACTCCCCGGGTCGTAAATATTACACGTACGGTCTAGTGAAACCGAACATAACCTCGCCCGAACACCGGCGTGTCCGAATTGCAAGTCTTTAACTGGTAGAGAATGATGGGAAAATCCATGTAAAGGTGCAGCTCGCTCGTCGTTCAACACGCGATACAACGACCAAACGAATACCAAACCGTCTTCCGCACCACTGGCGAAAATCGAGCCATCCTTGCTGAACGACAAACAGGTAACTGTTTGATAATGTTGCGATAAATTCGCCAGCAATCGTCCATTACATACTTGCCAAATAAATAGTTTCTCAGAAACGGCAGCGACGATGTACGAACCGCTTGGCGTACATGTTAGAGCGGTCACTTTTCCCGGTGTTGTTAATCTGAGGTTAGGTACCGGAGTCTGGTTGTTCAGTGGCCAAATATGTATTCGAGGTTTCGTGAAATCAGCACCAAATATGTAACTGTCGCTTAAGAGTTGCAGAGTACCTGGAGCAAGTGCTCCGGCACCTTTATAAGTTGATAAACTCGATCCAGTTCGAGGATCCCATACAGCTGCACTCCAATGTTCACCGCTGCTGTCACTTGTTACGATTACTTCCTTCGTATCGGCTATTTTTGACATTTTGGCGTCACTTTTTACTAGATTAGTGTAACCTTTCTATCTCTAACATGGCTTGTACTGTATTTTTTTACTTTACAATCGCTCTTTACCCTACCTGCGATTCAAATTGCATGTAAACACGTGTTTCACGAGAGGTTAGGTCGTTTCATAGAATACTTTAATAGTAGAGCAGCCATCCATGCGAGTTTCTGGTTTCGTCCAATCAGATGGAACGGTAGTACGAATACCATTCATTTTCAATGTTCATTCAATGAAATGTTATGATTTGAGCTGTCCCATAGCGGAAAAGTTCACGTAATGTAATAATGATTTAGATAAATTCCAAGTATCGTACTGTTTCGTTCACCGCGTACTGTTGACATTTGTATGCGTACAACGTGTGTGATTGGGCCGTGGTAATCGCGTGAGATATTCGTCATGTAGAAATCTCCGTATGCTGACTTATCACAAAATATAAAAAATAAAATATCGGATTACTTATAAATTTTTAACATTGACTTCTGAACATTAATGTTTCGGCCTATATTTTTGTTATTTGGACATCGTGCATCGATTGGCAGAAATGGCAATGAAAGACAGAAGCCAATAAAGTCACGTTTCGAAACACGGAAGAAAGCGAAAGAAACTTGTTTTCTTTGGGATGACCTTGATCGTCAGTACATGACATAATTCCAATTACTAAAGTAGTGGTGTTTCCGTGTATTTACCTAATAGCGCTATTGCGTGTATCTGAAATTTCTTTGGTTATGTGATGGTGGTTAGCAAGATATCGAGTATAATTTAATAACAACACTGACGGGTAGTCATTGGACCGTTAGAAAATTAGTTTCAACTCTCTCATGGGCTTTATCGACGATGAATTGCAAGAAGTATCAAAACTCTGTCAAAATGTCGTTGAAGGTAGTCGACTCATTTCCTGTGTCCACACCATAGTCCGAGTGGAAATAACGTAAATATATTTTTAAATACTACTTTACATAATTCAAGATATTTTTTTTCTCTTTATATACCTACTATGTAATCGAATAAAAACCAAGTTCTTTGTTTCATGCTGTATAATTCACAGCAAAACAAAGTTCAAGAGGATAATTGCTTGCATTCAGTTTCCAAAAGACTATCCTCGTGCACCGCTTCTCATTGAATTGAAAAGTAAAACTCTGTCGACAAAGTTACTTAATGGTTTAACAGAGGTTTGTGAAAAGGAATGTAAAAGGCTTTTGGATAAAGCACAGGTAAGTGTGTTTTAATATGTCATTCGAATTACAATTATTTTTTCTTGCTTAAAATAGATATTGTATCATTGCAGGTGTTGCCTATTTTAAAGTTTATTCGTAATTTCATTGATGAAAATCCTTTGATTTGTTGCTACGATGAAATTTCTACCTTAAAAAAGTTTTTGGAGGGTGAAGATGAATTAAAGTTGAAACAAAAACATTCAACGATTGGTTTAAAGATTCATCAAGGTCTCTACTATTTCAAGGCCAAGGTTGAAGTACCAGATAATTATCCTACTAGTTGCGTAAAGTATGTAAATTTAGTAACAATCTTATTTGATATTTATGGAATAATATTTGTATGTAGTAACTAATATGTACTTGTTTTACATTTAGTTTGGTGAATGCCGATACAAATTTTCCTCCTTTATTTACTCGATACCTGTTGGCACAAGGAAAAGAATTAGGTAGACAATGTATAGAACCACCGTTAAAGAAACAACATCCACAACAACCTCCATTTACACCATCTCCTTCCCTCAATGTAGTTGCTTCCTTCATCATAAGGTACGCACATTCTACTATTTATAAAGTACGATTGTATTGTCATTTATATCTCAATGTATATTAATTCAGATCTGTAAAAACTTTGCCACAAGAACATTGCCAACTATGCAAAGAACCATGTTTGCCAGGAAATCCAGAAAGAGCAGTAACCGACGAGAATGCGGGCTTGCATGTAGAAAGACTTTATTGTGGTCATTTGTTCCACTTGCAATGTCTCGTGACATTCATGAAGACTCCGCCATTCCATGGTAAGCCCATTGTAGTTTGTTAAAATAATAGAAACCTTAATTTTTAGTGATTTGTACAAAAGTATTAAACTATGTTCTGTATTGAAAGGGGGTAAAAAATGTCCATCCTGCGGACAGCGCGTTTATCATGAGAAATGGGGATTGAGTGAGAAGCTTGCCGAGGATCGTTGGGCGCATCAACAGGCGCGTGATCGAGAATTAGCGGAGGTAGCGGATTTCTTTAATTGAAATCCAGCTGAAACCTGCAGACTGAGAAGGTTTTCCACCTATGATAAATGCGGTGTTAAACTTCAATCATCATGTTGTGGAAAGATAGATGACCAATTGTCGGACGTGTGAAACGAAAGACTCCATTAGTTGGATTTCTATAAGATATCTCGCGTTTCGATGTGTTATAGTAGTAATTTAATGTCAATGTTGAAGACCTGGTTTGGGAAAGTGTTTTCAATACCATGCAATATGCTATGGCACGTTAAATTTATATTTGTTTCTAGCGCACGTTATGATATCAGGTCGCTTTACATGGTGCTAATGTATAGGTCTTGAATTTGTCACTCTTTATGCTTACTTTTTCACTCTAATAAACTAATAATGTGCAATTTCATCTTCCGAACCCACGATTATAGCAACAAATATATTTAATACTTATATTTTTACAGCATTGTGATGTTTTATCGGTAAGTTGTTCTCCGTTTTTATAAATTCGTGTCATCATTGTTAACAAGTAATAAATTGTTTATTTTTAGTACGCATTGGATACGTACAGAAATTTTGATTTAATTAAAGTAATAGGTAGGAAAAGAATATTGCGGTATAGAAAAACAAATTGAATTTGTACCATATTTTAAAAAGTTTATTTGTGTTGTGTTAATTAAATCAAGAATTTGAGTAATTTAAATAAATTAAATCGTTATTTATCACGCTTGTTAATTTTTCTTCAGCCATCGTGACAATGTGATCAAAGATTTATTCGCGATTTTTTTCCTTCCTAAATGTTGTCTAGTATAAAATTATAGACTGAAATTCGTAATGTCACTGCATTGTTATCCGACTACTCTGCGAAAAACAAAATATCGCATGATAATTTGCTGCCGATATTACATACGTGTACCTGAAAAAAAAATATTTTTTCATTTTTTTACAAACGCATTGGTATTCAATACATTACTATTTATACGTAAATAGGTAAAAAAAACTTAAACACTGTGTTGTGTTTTATAGCAAGGACGGTTAAAAAAATTGATTACAATATAAAACCATTTTTCATTGTCAATCCTCGTAAAATGTCGGTAAGTTTCGTTTGCCATTCATTTTATACACATTCACTGATTTTAGCGCCACGCTATTCGGCAACTGCTCCGTCGGTAATGTCGCAAGAAATACAAAACTGTATTGAGAATATCTTTTATAAATTACAATAGCTTCTCAAAATTCGCATACTATTAAAGGATTGAGTTACACCGACATCTCGAAGCTATGCTACGAGAACATAAGAAGAAACATTCTGGAGAACTAAACGTGTACAAAATACAAAACTTATTTACGTTTTCTCGATGTACCTACACGCGTACCTTTGCCCGTTTAAAAATGATTTTTCATGATTGTGATATTAAACGTGACACGCATTTCTAATTTCACATTCTGACGAAAGTACACTCGACACACTCTAGAATCGTAAAATCGAAAGAAATACGATGCACACTCGCAATTTCGCCAATCTACAATTTATATAGAAAAATACATCGCACGGGTATACGCAGCAGTGCTGAATAAATCTAGAATTTGGAATTCTCCTCGCGAAACATAAACTTTGTACGGGTAATCGAAATGAAGTCGGCGCGGTCGGCGGTGCAACGAAAACATACGAGCCACGAAGGAAATATACAACATACGTGGTGGATGCACTCACGTGCACGTACTACCGCGTGTAGTTGTGACCGTGGTTGTGACATATTGATCCTCGGTACCGACTACGGTGATCCTCTATCTCGCTCCCGTGCTGGCTTATATGGCGCCGTTTGTGCGGACATATTTTCATTTGTTTCTCAGTTTACCTTTCCGACCCCTGGCATTCTTTACACGTATACACGTTTACGCCGGAGAAAGACCGACGCCGGTGTATTTAGCTGGGTGGAAAAAAAAGGACAGGGAGGCGCAAAGCTTTACAATCGAACTGCTAACGATAACCCAATTTCGAAATCATTAACTTGCTTTCGAGACTGTTTTTCATCCTTCGTTTCTGCTATCGAATCGTCGATCGAGACTCGATAAAAGACGCACCGCGTGTAATTCGTCTGACCCGGTATTTAGAGGTTAGTCGATTTTATTTTTGAAATTTGAAATCGTTTGTTCATGGAACTACTTCGTTAATAGCTGCGAATCGAATAACAATCATGACAAATTGTTATTTTCTTGATGAAGATTTGATTTAATTGTTGACTCAATTCTCTTCCATTTTATATTTTTTAGAAAATTTTATTACAATTGTCAATATCGTTTAACGTACAAATTCATAATTACAAGTTTATCACTTACTAATTTTTATAACCGTATAACTTGTTACCTCTTGTTAGGTAATAACAGATTTCTTGATATAAATAATCGAAAGTCTTCGAACAAATAAATGTGGTAAATTTTAAATTTCTATAACTTTCGTAAGTTTGGTCTACTGGAAGAGGTACAATATATTCAATGTAACGTTTGTTTACACTTTAGCAAATTGGTTGAAAAAATAATATAGAAACAATTTATTAGTTAATTATAATCATTTAACAGATATATCCATTTTTTATTTTATAAAATAATTAAAGTTTGAAAAATTTGTATTAATCTTTGCCATTTAATATCTTCTAATAATTCATATAAGAATTTACATAGAAGCACATACTAATAAACTAAAAATATCGTCATACAATAGGGCATACAAAATTAGATAAACAAACATTTGAAAAATTCTATTAGTATATTTCGTGTCTGAAAAATAGCGCGCTATAACATAATATCGAAAACGTACCAAATTTTGTCGTATTACAAAGGTTATATAAACGTGTCCCAGGTTATTTGCCCTAAACACGTATTATAATTTTCATAATACCTCTATTCAACTTAAACAAGCCGGCGAAACGTTTGCTATCGATGTATAATTATTCTCCAGACGATAGTGCTGATAGAAGAAACGAGAAATGATATTGATCTAACAGTGTTTAACAGTGTTATAGGTGCACGCATAAGATATTTAGCTTGATTACCCATGGGATATAATTACTGGAACACGATTGGCAAAGTTTTTCGCGTAGGTGTACATACTTGGTTCTGGCAGACAGCTTGTCAGACTAATTCCCGGTTATCGATTTCACGCATACGTGGAAACGCACTGTCGTGTTACATTCGTAGGGTGGACGCACGGTACATTTCTTACACGTCGGTTCACCAAAATATCTTACGGAAAGAATTGCATAGGAAATCTTTCGTGACCGGAATTCGCGTTTCTTGTTGAAATTGCTTTCAGCGTTCGCAATGAATTAGTTGATTCACGTTTGCAGTTCTTTCTATTTTCATCAGGACCGAATTTTTCATCAGTTCTTACAATTTATTAAATTCCGGTGATAAGACGAGGCGTTAGTTATACTCCCGCATTTACGGTTTGGTGACTCGACATAATACATTCATGCTAATATTTATATACCGGGAAGAATACCGTTACGTTCGTTAAATTAGAATTTTAAAACAGTTGACTGCGCAAATAAATATATCGTCTCGGTCGATAAAATATCTTCGACAGTATGCTGTGAATTAGATAAACCCTTATTTACATAAAGCTAACACTTATTCTGAAATTGTCATTTGATAATCGCAACAGAATTATATTTACATACTCGTATATTATCTCGTTAACATAATGAACTAAATTCTTGCGTTCAAAAATTGTTTTATATATTTTTACTAGTTATGCTTTCATACAGGTAGGTAACTAATCTACTATCGAAATTTTATTATCTCGCAATTAATATCCATTCTAGTCACCATCGGATAAAAATTATAATATACGTAAACTGCAGGTGGTCATTATTTAACAAAGTGATAATAATTCAAAATTGATTGACATACAGAGCATTCCAAAATCATGAATATCGCGTGCATTTCCATTACTGCAACAGTGTTATTAGGACGTAACTGTGTTTACTTTATGGTTGATTCCTGGTATGTTGTTCGAATGGTCACTATTCATGAGTTTGGTAGCTATTGCGATTCGTTCCCCCATGTATGCACCTGGAGTCGTTCTCACCGATTTACACTGGCTCACGAAAGTGTGCGTACGCTTTCAGTTTTATTTATAATAACATTTTACAGAATTCGCCGATAAGGAAAACATTTTGTGTGGGTGTAGCTTAAACATTTTGTGAGTTCTTCCCTTTCATCTAATTTAAAAATATTACTACCAAGTTTGTAAATTCTGGCATTTTCAGATATATTATTTTCGATCTGCAACGAAAATCTGAAAGACCCATTTATTTGACCCGTCAAGTTGTACATTTGCTGAAAATTTCATTTAATTGGGTTGATTTATTTGGGCGTGTGTATTTTTTAACGCGCACGGAATGAGTGAATTTCTTCGAAAAATCCTAGTTCGAACAAAAGTTACTCATTTCTTGTATTTTAAAAGTGCATAGATCTTCGATGTGTCCGAGCGACAAGTAGAGTAAGATTAGTATAAAGTACTCGGAATTACAATAAGATGATATTGTTCGCAAACAACAAATAAAGATTTCTTAAATTTCTAACAGAGAAATCATATACTCCCTTATAAACATGCGTAACGAAAGGTAAAAAAACTGAATGAACCGTAAAGAAAATCGGCAAGTAATACGAAAAAGTTGCAAAATTCATCAAAGGAAACACGGTCAAGTCCTATCGATAAATAAATCTGTTTAAACAAGTCAAACTGTAATATTTAGGTGCACCATACCAGGTAAACGTATCGTCATTTAATAATTACATAATCAAATTGCGCGTCAGTCGTTACGACAGGCGATAAAAATCCGAAGTTTAACTGGCACGGCAAAGCGTTGTCTAGTAACGCGTTCTGCCAAACGGCCATGAAAGAATTCGAGATTTCATTGAGCGGGCGAATTTCGGAGACCGTCCTTGTGCCGACGATAATCTACCCCCTGACAGTGGTCGAACCAGGGCCGTATTATACACACGATACACCTATAATTGCACGTAGGGCAGCTTCGTCGTAACGCTTCGTGGATCGATAGCCAGGAAATGGCCGGAAGCCAAGTCCGACGACGTCGTTTCGAGTTTTGCCGTTGTCACCGTATGGGACCTAACCCCTTTCTTGAATGTCCCACTTGTATCGGTAACCCCCAACGCGGAGCCCCTTCCTTCCGTCTTCGTTTTTTTTTTCTTTCAATGAGAAAGTCGATTCTTTCGTCGCCCCGTTCATTTCGTGCGTTTTGATTCTTTTCGTTTTAAGTGAAAGGATAATCGTGAATGTCAACTATCGTTTTGGTTAAATGCAACTCGGTTTGGGTTTATGAAAGGAGGTCAGTTGTTGTACGTGGGGGGGTAAAATAGTTTCTGTGGATGAGACGTATTTTTGTCGGTTGCGAATTGTCACACAGTTTGAACTCTTTGCGGATCATGGGCGAAAGTACCCGTCAACTACGTGTTTTTCTAAAATTGGGGTACATGCATTCATGTACCGTAGAATTTGTATTTTAAAACTATGCAAAATGTGCTAAGAAGGTATTAATGTAGTACTAATATTACACGAAACATTGCCGTCCGAATTTGGTTGAATCTCTTTTTTTAAATGAATCGACCTTTCACGATACATGATATTTTTTAACGATTGAAAAATCCTTTTTTTTTGCCTTAGGTATACGGAAGTTTCAGTGGTAGATGGAAAAGGACATGTTTCTCGGTTATTCTTATAAGGTACTGTAATATTATTTTAATTTGGTTTTGCAAAACACAGGTATTTCTTTTTTCTTTTGCTTGACATCTTTTTTAACATGTATCGTCTTAGCAGTTATAGATCATTCGAATTTTTATAAAATTTCTATATTAAAGGTCACGGAAATGTATAAAAAGTTAAAGCATCACTGTGAAATTCTACGTTTTTATATGCATACAATTGTCATGTAGTATGCAATCGTATTTTTAATAGTAAACCACTTAATCTGACACATTTCATTATGCTTTACTTACAAGTTGTTAGTTACAATAACAATTTTTTCCTTCATTATTTATTTTCGAAAACTAATAAAAATTACATTCATAGTATTTTTGAGAGATAAAAATATTTTCTGGTCAATAGATCTTATGACGTTTCCGGCAACTACACAAAATATCCCTAAAAATGACATAAGTACGGATCGCAGTTTTTTCGAGAGTGAGTGAAAATGGCATATATCACGATTTAGAATTATCGCCGTTACGGCAATACGGATGCGATAAGGTGTCGGAAGTGCATCTGGTAGCAGCCTACTCCTCCGCAAATTTATGGCCATTGCGATCATTATTTACATACTCGAGATTGTTTCGAAATGTTCCGACTAAATTTACGCGGCACTTACTTTTTACATAAACGAATCGTGCTGTACCTTATAAATCGATCTGATTTAAGATTAATTATGTAACATTTAAATTTCGTAGTAATCGGTAGATGTAATATGTACTTCATTGTCAAAATAACTAGGTGGTGCAAGTTGCTAAATGCAAACCTTTACATTGTCGTGATCAGATAAAAATGCTACAGGATTTGATTTGCATTTGCATTAAATACCAGGCATTGTAAACCTGTTAAAAGTAAGAAAACAGGAAAAAGATGGGAAATTGACGGCGTTGCAGTTCATGTTTCAAGCTCTTCTTACGACTCCTGTTGAGACGCACAGATCGAATATGTATAACGTAATTAACCCCGTATACGATTAGTATTTTCCCGTTATAACAAAAAGTGACCGTTACGTTCCAGTAAGCAGAAATAACTAATAATCTATCAAGCTTACGTTCACCATCATGTTTCTTTTGCAACTGTAATTGGTGGATTTAAGTTAATTAAGAAAACCAGATAAAGCATGCGTGTATCATGCTTTATTACCCATACTGTTACCCACTACACGTGCAATCAGACACGACGGTAGAATCTACGGAAATTATGGCCACACTACCCGCATCGTATTATTAATTATTTGAATGGATCGCACGTTGAGAAACAGTAGTTTTTTCACCTGCTTGCTCGAGAGGTCATTGTTTGTCTTCTCTTGTCCATTCGATCGCTGTTATTCGAATTGTGATCTGGGTTGCACAGCAGGCTGAACGCAGGGTGCCATTTATCCTGGCTTCTTTAAACTCTCAAGGGCAGCTTTGGGAAAATACCTCCGGGCGAATGCGGCAATATCAGAATATGATGCGCTGTTTTACCAGTAGGGTGGATCGGAGAATAATAACGGCTATGTTTCCTTTTACTTTCGCTACGCTACTCGTATATTTATTTAATTATAGGGTAAATACTACTGCCCGTTTGTTCTAGGTTTTTGTGTACATAAAATATGGGATTAGCGTCGACAAAATTGCTCTGTTACAAAGCGTTTTTATTAGGATTTTTAAAACAAAATTAGAAGAATTTTGCAAATAGAACTTGCTGGACATGAATAACATTTAGGTGACATGTGTATATATTAATGATATCGTTAGTATTTTAAATACCTCTTCAAGTTCCGGCAGAAAATATTATTTTTAATTGTAATTTTTAACGTTAGAATTAGTCGGGAGGAATTTAATATATTATTAAATTCTAAATAGTAGATAACGACAAATATGACCGAGATAGAAATGTTTAAATTCGAAAGCACATTTAAAAATTTCTGCCAATTAATTTGATCACGTTTGCTATTAATATAGTGCACTATTGGCGGTTTAAATTTATATTCTAAGTTTCGTATTGAATTTCGTTCGTATTATTTATAATGTATAAGTAATTATGTTTCAAGACTTCTAGCTTTATTCTATTCTTAACGCTCTATCTACTCTACAGAGCTTCCGAAAGATTTTCTTACATTTTCTGTGCAATACAATATTATACTTCTATTACAGTATACATATACGGATTCCTATAAGAATCTTGCCAAAGATTTCGCCGAAAGTTTTCGCAATGCTCCTACCTAGTTATTTTCATGACAGGTATGCACACATATTACGTATCCAATTTCCGATATTCACTTTTCGCAGGGAATTGATGCCCAAAAATTGGTTTTTAGTTGATTTAATTCGGAAGACTGAAAGTACAAGTCTATACAATCATGCATGTTCTTAATTAGTTCTATACATAAAATGTTTCATGATACTTGTCACATTTCAGTAATATAATTTCAGACAACGGTTGTAGTTGTTACAGGTAGAAATAAAAATTACTAAAAAAGTTCGATAATGCCAAAAAGAATATTAATATTTCAATAATAATTCCAGCTCAATATATGTACATGTAAGTACGTTCCAAACAACGTGATTGTAACACATCTTTGTCCACTGGACTGGTAAAGAATTATTGAATTCATTAGGATCCCATAGTTAAAAAATATTGGGTCAACCGTCGGTTTAACTAACCGATCACCACAATTTACGAATTCCATTTACATCCCCGAAAATTAGCATGCTAGCCTCGCAGAAAACTTCCGTTTTCCTCCCATTATTCAACATATATTCATCCATAGTTCCTTCGCAATTCTTTCCACGTCGCAATAACATAGTGTACCGGCATCGAGATCCAATTTACCCTAAGTACCCTTTCACATTCTCGCGAGACGCGTCGCGTTACATCTCCCTCGATATATTCGGTAGGAACGCAGTCGTGGAGTCGGAAGATCAAAAGCACCCGTAAAGGATCTCCGCGCTCCTTTCTGTTCCGCAGAAAGTAACCCGTGGCTTTGTAAAGAGTTCCCCGGGTTCCGTGGGGCGAGTTCCTTATCCTGCGGATCTGAAAGACGGCTGGCCGCAGGAGGAAAAGAAAGGTGGTTCGTGGCGCGTGCCACGCGAAGGGTGACCACATCACACAGACGGTCCCTTATTTTGTGCAAGACACGAGTGTCCATGTATTCCTTTCACCATGGACGACGGGGTCGTGTCCGAAGGATACGAAGGACGTATCACCTCACGGCCGGAGGGTAACGGGCATCGTAAATGATCCATGAACGCAGCTGCGTGTGTCTTTCGCAGAACTTTCCTTCCTCAATGAACAACACCGAGGTGGGAGGGAGGTCAGAGTTCGATGCCAGTGTAGCCCTTTCGGACGTAGTACGAGACAGGATGGTCGTGTTGTATGGAATATTTTCGATGTTTTCGGAAATTGTGGAATAGGATGGTGGATTAATGGCTATTTCAATTTGCTGTTATTATTTTGAAATTGTGTGACGATTTCGATAAGCTCTTTGTGAGATCGTAATGATTCAAAGATAAAATTATAGTTATTGTTTGAAATTCTAGAGATTAAGAAAAAAATTGGCTAACGAGGGTTTTATAGAATGGAATTAACAACGATATTGAATTTGCACATATAAAACGATTTTTTTAGAATAATGGACGTTTATTTTCTAACACTTTTTTACGATGGTTTGGAAATTGATTCGAGAAAACATTTGTATTCAGTGAGTTGTAGGAATGTTTCAAGTGTATATCGGAATCCGTGTGATTAGGATTTGAATTCTTATCATTTCGAAATCTTGAGTTTTCGATTTTAGGAACGTTAGGACATCAGATGAGATTTGAAAGCTGTTCTTGTGTGACGAGATATATAACGACGCAGATAAAACGAGTTGAATAGCGTCCAAGTTTGCGAACGAACTTTCAGACGGATCAAACAATTCTGCAGCTTTGATATATGTATACTGTGTACTGTAAATATGTCTCGGCCTATGAAAAGATGATAGATTTTACAGACAGATTTGCAAATACAAACAAATCTGAATTTTACCGGAACGTAAACATGCGCCTCTTCTTTTAATTTTCGGTTCACGAAAGAATGTAACTCATTTGCCACACTTAAATATGGAATCTAACCATATACCCCTCGCAATCGACATGAAAAATAATTTAATTAACCTAATTTCTCTTCCAAACACCTAAAAAATTCCCCCGATAGAAGAGAAAAAATAGAAAAAAAACGCACCGTGACGCGTCATCAAAAATATACCTTGCGAACATTAGCCCAATACCAACATACGTGAACCCCGAAAAGTCCGAGCTCTTCAGAAAAAAAGAGAGCATACCTAAGAAGGCAGAAGCCCGTACCCGAGGTGAGCACACATAGGTCAAGCATGAGTTCTGCCACTAGAAAGAGCGAGAGAAAAAAAAAGAACGTTCTTTGCTGTGTCTCGTTTGCGAGAGAAAGAGAAAGAGAAAGAGAAAGGGAGAGGGAGAGGGAGAGAGAGAGAGAGAGAGAGAAAGCGAGAGGGCCCGATGACGGGACCCGCAACAACAAGTTGCAACCACCTGGCGAGGGTGATGCCGGGCACTGGGTGGCCTCCAGGTGCTCCCAAAACCCCCTGTCTCGTCCCGCATGCCTGCTGCCGACGTGTGCCGACGCCAACGCCGCAGAAACCACCGCGGGGACGGACCTTGAAGAGACGGCATCTCGTCGCGCTGAGGGCAACGGTATCGTTCTGGAACACGCGCGAATCAACGTTCCAAAATCGATACGCACATCTGCCGCAACGTGGAGTCTATTGACTTCTCCGTCGCCACGACCATCTCCAAGGCGACTCGAAAGCCGGAGGAACGCGAAAGCGGGACGCGAACGGTTTCCGCGAGATTTCGGTGGCTCGATGGAAGGGGCAGTTGCCGTTTGACGATTCGATCCGATTTAGTGGAGGAACGGAGTGGTTTTCGGTCTTTATGCTTTTTTGGGGAATTTAGGTTCAGGGAGATTTCATTTGAGTAATGGAAGAGTAATGGTTAATTATTTTGGGTTTTATTGTGGAGCATGAAGGTTTTTTTAGAGTCAATTAATTATTGATTTGGCTTAGCAGTTTGGTGAAAATGGTGTAAGTACGTTTTTAGAAATTGCAATGCAAAAATTGTAAATTGATGGGCGAAATTGTTATTTATAGTAAAACTGGATCTAGCAGAGGGCGAGGCAGAAGTCTCGAACGAGAATTGAATCAGTATTATAGTAATTTAGTTTTCTTTTACTATTATTTTTAATATATGAAATATAAGTGATAGATTTTGCTTTTAATTGGGAACAAATAAGAATGCAGTAAAATGAATATTTTTATTAGTTGACCGTTTTCAGCATCACACTCTTAGCTAATTTTTGAAGTTCCTGCAATTAAGGTTGGAATTTCGACGGGAATTACAATTTAACAATATTCGCGCGTTATGCAGAATTTAAAAAAAAAATCTGAATTCAAAAATAGCGAAATTTTGTTAGCTGTCTAAATTAAATCTGCATTTAACTATTCCAGCGTGCAAATACATTTTTCTCCGTGAATAACCTAATTTTTAATCAGCGTGAAGAAAGATTTTGAATAAGGTATTTGTTCGCGAAGACATTAGTGAATATTTAGGTTCTTCTAATTGTTCCCCAACATAAACATGCTTCACCGTTTTTTTACAAAGAGACTGCTTCGGAAATTCAAGTGCATTGTTCCGCGGCAGTCAGTATCTCTATTTCCGTCATGTTTCTATGTTCTTCGTAACGTACTTTGACGAAGGAACTTTTTACATACACTCGGATACATTTGCCAAAGCAAAAGATGAACAAAGGACGCGGTAAATTTTTGTAGGTCGCATCGTCGAACCACAAGTTATGGTATACCGCAGTAACATTCCTTTTGAACGTGTGCACAATACACGCTAAAATATATACAGCGTAGAAACATAAAAAAAAGTTAAACATAGGGAACTGAAGCGAACATTAGGATACACACTTGTCTAATAGATAAATTTCTTAGTATCTGAATATTTGAAAATACAGCTAGTAGATAACGAATAAACAATGCAGTAAAAAGTGAATATAAACGAAATTAACGAGTTTTCAGGAATTTTCTGGTGATGCTTTACATATTTTCTTATCAATGGTATCACGTGTATGTATTAATTCGTAGCGTTTATTACGCAGCGAGAGAAATCTCTAAGCTTACATGTATTAATATTTTCCACCGCATTTCGCATTTGTGGCATGTCTTGAACGACAATGGACCTATTAATCTCAATTAATGGTCGGTCCTGAACATATTACAGACATAATTCACTTGCAACTACGCGAGATGTACAGCCGTGATTCAAATTATGTAATCCTATGAGAACTGTAGACTGGAAATCCGTATTAAAAATATTTTATACACACCTTTTTAATTACCCCATTTAAAAGCGGATTAAGAACTGAGACAAAGTAAATTTTATTGATAAAATAATTCATTTGAAATTCATTGGAAAAATAAAAGTAACGGCACTCCCTTGTTTTAGATATTAAATCAGCTTTATCATAGATTTATCAATTAATCTTCGCATGTTTGTTTAGTATAAATTTTGTATAACTGGCATTCATTAAACATACATAGAAATTGGTTCATTAATCTATATAAAATTTTTATTTTATATAATTCGAAATATCATTTTTTACGAATACGTGGAATTGTGAATTAGAAGTTTTGTAAAAAATATATTTTACTTATACTAGTTTTTGTCTAGCCTTTGAATAGCCGAAAAAATCAACTTAAGAAATCTAATACTACAATTACGCGCAATTAATGAGGTCTATAAATTGTTACCATTAACATTACTATTACTGTTTTTACGAGAATGAAAGTTTATTAATTTTTCAAATACTGGTTGCTGTAACACATCGAATGGGAATTGTAGGTAAACAGAGTTTACAAAAATGTTCTTCATTCCAATATCAAAGTGCACGTGTTGCTGTGACGCAGAACACACGAGTTTTCGTGTAAATACCATTTGTGCATGGTGTGCCACTAAATTGTGGGATTGAGATCATCTACCATGGAAATGTACACACACGCATATAACAGAGGTGGGCACATGGTAAACATAGTGATGGGAAGAACAAGTGTTCCTTTTCTTTTCTTATTGCTTAAACCACCGTTCTATATGATTACGTCATATCAATGACGATATGTTAATTAAGCGATACGTTCAAACTTTTCGGAAGTTTCGATATATGTTTTCGAATCGGAATTTGTGGGAAATACATATTAAGTTACCATAAAGACATGATATTTTATTGACTTTTTCAAATAAAAAATACCACGCATTCTCCACGCCTCTTTATTATTTGAAGTGGATTTATAAAGTTTGTGAGAATTAATAAAAACATAATATAGTATAGTATGAATGTCTTTCATAGATTTATATATAATACAAAAATAACTCCTGCGTGTTATTAAGTATTCTACTACAAACTCACTTCTTTCTTTCTAATCGTTTATCTGATTTTTCAAGAACTATTTAATATCGTACATTCTTATAGGAAAAAAATTACCATCGAATCCAGTAGGTACGATTCATTGAAATAGAAAAAAAATCGATGAAGATCACATAAAAATCTCGTAACTTTAATCACTACATATTGTCCCTACCATTTATTACGAGCGACGGCAATAAAATCTATGTGTATCACGGACATTTAATACAATCCCCCGTAGGCCTTGCCACGCGTATTCCTCCCTTTCCATTTACTCTGTTTCGCAAACACGATCGTATCGATCCCAACGCAATTCCTCTATCGATACACGCTATAAGTTTGCAACGATCGTATACCAGTCATACGACACCACCGTTCATGGGACACCATTCATGCAGACTACTGTTAAAAAGAGGATACCTATCCGTTCGTCGATAAAGAAAGGTACATTCGTACGCGTACAAATACTCGGGGTAGGGGGGATAACTATGGAGAAAGAGAGAGAGAGAGAGAGAGAGAGAGAGAGAGAGAGAGAGAGAGAGAGAGGGTAAGAGGGTAAAAAAGTAACACAGAGTGGGAGGCCAAGAGAAAGACAGACAGCAAGACAAGGAGAGAGAAAGATAGAGGGAGAGAGAGTGAGAACTAGAGAAAGAGAAAGAGAGAGAGAAGAGAAAGAGGCTAGCAGTGTTCGTTGGTGGCACAGGTCGCGGGGGTGGTTTCGAGACGTCGCGTTGCGGGGCATCGATTTCGGGCCAGGCCGATGGCATCGGCGGGGCATCGCGGGGCGTCCCGACGTCGTGGCGAGACCACCGTGAGCACGTCGCGGCGCTGCTGCTGCTACTTCCATCCCATCCCATCCTATTCCTCGGCCTAGCCCGAAATCTTAATAGAAACGTTTAAAAGCCACGATATAGTGTTAAACGTATCTAGCTTTTCCTCTATTCACCGTTGTCCTTCCATAGAAACGTTCCCATGGATGTTTTCAAATTCCCGTCGATTCTCGTATCGCCGTGTAAACGGGAAGAAGCCGCGAAAGCCGCCTGCGCGAGGCAAGCGCGTGCACTGGTGTGCAGTGTCGGCCCGATGGCCCGAACGAACCCGCCACGGAGCTAGCCGAACTGGCAGTCGTCGGTGCTCCTCACCACTCTGCTGCTACCTTCTAGCTTCTAGCTGCCACTGCCACTCCTCTCTGCCTCTCTCTCTATCCTCGCCGTCCGTCTCTGTCCGCCTTCTGACTGTTAGCTAGCTGGCTGCCGTTACACGGCGCCGAGCACGGGAGCACGAGCGCGTTACCCCCAGTCAGAGGAACCACGGCAGTGTACTGCGAAGAGCTCACGGTGACGGATCAGCCGGCGTTGCGAGCCTCCACTCGCGGTCTCGGTTCTTCTGCGTGTGCACGGGACCGAATGGGAAGAGAAACAACGGTCGTAATAGAAATCGAACGTAATGGAAAGAAACCGTTTGATTAACATTATAAAGGATATTTACGAAAGAAATAAATAGACAGAGTTAAAGAATACTAAAAAAGAGGTATATAGATATATACATATATTTCGATAAAAAGAAAAACAGAAGAAAAGAAAATCCAAAAAGGAGGTTTTTTTGATTATTATTCGTGCGGACACAGAACACGGTCACAATTACGGTGGAATCGAATGCAAAGTGTACGAGAGTAGAAAGAGTATAGAGAACACAGCAGCAACTGCAGCTGTCAGCGGCGCTACTACTGAGTTGTATCGCTCGTACCGCTGCTACCGCCACTGGTACCAGGTCCGGCGGTGCTGGTACTGGCGGTGGTGTGCGTTTGGTGTGCCGCTGGTGGTGCCGCCGCTGGTGGTGCTGCCGCTGGCAGAGGCTCGCAGAGGTGTCCACCTCGTGCCAGTCGACACTTCCTACCGGACGGTGGTAGTGTCCAGGCGCGCTGGACACACGAGCTGCAGCCGGTCGGTGCCGCTGCCGCTGCCGCTACCGCCGTTCCTCTTTGGCGAGAAGGATTATTAAGGGGAGAACGAGAAGCTGCAGCAAGAGAAGAAAGAAGAAGAAGGTGCTTTGGTGACGGTGGTGGTTTTTGCTCGGTGCTTGAGTTGTTTTTTTCGCTCGTAAATTAAAGGACGGAAAAAAAAAAGAGAGAGAGAGAGAGAGAGAGAGAGAGAGAGAGAGAGAAAGAGAGAGAGAGAGAGAGAGAGGGAGAGAAAAAAGAAAAGGAATCGAGAGGGAGAGAGAGTGCGCCGAACCCTTCCTCCCTTAGACGGCACACACTCCCACACGTATACGTGCACTTACGCGCGGCGTGTCGGCAGTAATATAGCGTGTGCGCTTTCGTTTAGAGGGTTTCATCCCTCCGACGTCGACGTACGCTCTCGTAGGAGTGCCGGAACACACGCGGTGGCTCCTCTTCAAAGTCGAGCTCCGTCGGGGTGGTTTTGTCTGCTTCCTTTCGCTCCTTGACTACGCGTAACGTAAGTGAGCTTACTTCTAGCTTTGCCTGCGTGTCGCCGGAGTCCAACGGGTTTACGGGACACAGGATATCTCACGTCTGTTTTATTTTCTTTTTTTTTCGTTAAGGTCGTCGTCCTGCATTTACGTTTTAACGCGTCTTATCTCTAACGTTATTGGTTATCGGTGCGCGTTAACGAACGTCAACGAATACTTTGCGGATACGAGTACACGAGGAGTCTATATATAGGAGTCTAGGCAGAACATTCTATTGTCAACCGTTGGTTCGCGTCGTTGTTTACTATAGTTACAAAACGATCAGGTGTCATACGTAACTTATCGCGAAAGGACCTACGGTAGCGCACCGGTTACGAATCGGTGCTGGTCGGTGAATAGAAAAATAGCCGAGTATCAAAACCCGATACCGTGATACACTCGATAAACGCTTAAAAAGCGTCCTTCAGCAGGCCTGTCGCGGCTTCAAGAGGAACAGTGTCAAGAGTAGTGACAAGACGACGGATGGGAGAAGCGTGTTGAGACAATAAGTTCCGTAAATCGTGCGAAAGACAGAGAATAGAATAGAGTGATCCAAGGGGGATAGTCCCCAAAAAAAGAAAACAACGATTAAAAAGACGTACAAGAAAAACGGAAAGGAAAACTGTGAAGGGGGAAAAAACGGAAGCAAGGAAGGAAGGAAGGAAGGAAATAAAATATCTGTGGTTGGTGGTGGGTGTGCTGGTGGTAGTGGTGGGTCGGTCGTCCGAGGTCGTGGTGATGCCTCGCAGTAGCGGATCGGCTAGATCGCAGGGTGTCGCAGGTGCTCGGAGGTGCGGAGGTGCAGTCCCGATTCCGTTGCAACACGGAGGTGTTGCGAGGAGGATACGCTGACGAGTGCAGCCCCCGGTGGCACGGCAGTCGTCGTCGCTCCTGCAGGCCATGTATAACGGGCCGGTAATCGACCGTACCGGCAGCAGCTGCAGTGCCAGCGACCTTCAGCAGGCGCGATCGCAACGTCAACGCGGTGCCACGACGTCCGGCGTCGTCGAGGACGCCGCGGCCACGGCCGACGCCGAGGAGGAACTTTTCCGCGCCGACCAGGAACCAGCCTACGTTGTCCTCGACGTTCAACCGCACGAGACACCATCCTGCGCCGCTTCCTGTCAGAGGCTAGGTAGAAGACGAATAGGTGGAAATGCGATTAGGATATTCCTCGTCGCCGCCGCCGCTGCCTTCCTCGCACTCGCCGTCTCTCCTGGTAAGTCTATTTAATTATTAGTCAGTTTTATTAGTGATAAAGACTATACGTTCGGAGGTGGCGTCGTTGTTTTTCACCGACGCTTTGCCGACGCTTTGCCGACGCTTCGCCGACGCTTCGCCGACGCTTCGCCGACGGTTTCGTCCGTCCCCCTGACCGGTGGATCGTGCACGTCGAACGTTTGGGTGTGTCGTTGTCGACGTACTAATCAACGTTGAAAATGTTGACGGTTTTTCCCAATTGGAAGACGGTGTTTGAAGTATAGACGACCAACGTGCGTCGCTTTATTACGAATCTAGAATATTTTCTTTTTGTGTATTTCGAAGGATCTATTGGGGAACGAGGTCTCCCTCGTTGCGGTAACAGTATATTTTCTCTTTGGCTTTTACAAAGGCTAAAATCACGCTTAGCTTGGCCGAAATGCGAAAGGTAAACAACGATCCTCCATCGCCGGGAAATAAGAAAAATATTCGCGGCATGTTGGCGCTGGGGCGCCTGCAACGTGTCCACTCGAGCATGCAGATACGTGTATTATTAAAATGCGGCTGCTCCGTTTCGGGATTCTTAAAAACTCGCCGGGTTCTTCTCACGAGCACCGATTTCTCGCGGTTAATTCGCGGCGTCGATACGAGACGGTCGTTTCTTGTCAACGTGAAAACCCTGCTGGGGTGAATTTTAATTAAACGGGACACAAATAGCGATGGGTAATCGTGAATTACGATAAAATCACGCTTCTCAACGCTCGAGATTTTCATATTCGGCGACGTCATTCGGCGGCTTTAAGTCGGGTTTTTTGAAACAACGTTCAAGTAGTAAGTCTGACAGTAACCATATGACGCATTGCGTCAAAATCCAGTGTCGAGGAAACTGTTACGCGAGATTCATTCCACTCGCCTACTTTAGTTCTCCCGATCAATTTTCACGTACGATTGAAATGTTCAGCAGTGGTTCATCAATTCTTCCATTCAAACGAGAAGGTAATGTAATTATATCGTTCGATACCCGAATTTTCCTTCAATTACATGGACAGGTTACTTGTCTTCTGTCTTTTCGTTATCTGAATTCTATAAATTAGTTACGAATTTCATTCAACAAATTTCACGGATATTAGTCTTCGAACCATAATTGCCTGATGGCAATTTTATAGATACAAGTGAAAACTCTGTTTAACATTGTTTAGATGATATAAACACTACGTATAATTTAAATTCTTGGCGAGAGCGAGTTTAACGTCCAAAACAATTAACACTTTACTTGATCAAAAAACGTTAACAAACTTTTCATCTTCCTCGCCGACGTGTGTGTCAACCACAAAGTAAACGAATTACGTTTATCGTAAGAACTCTCGACCGTTCACATATTCGCTCAAATTTCCCCGACACTATTCCACGGAAGAACTAGAACTGAAATATTCTGTTCTATACAGAACATTCCGAACGAAACAGGGATGAAAGAATCGTGACGGACGGCAGCGACGATAACGAGAAGTATAATGGAAACGCTCCGGTTGCATAAATCGACAGGAAAAAAAGAATCTTTTCCCCTCGAAACACCTTGGTCCGCCGTTCTCCCTCGTGTTTTCCTTAGCTCCCTCTCTCTTTTTCTCGATTCGTGGCTGACTCGTTCCGGTCGAAACGTGGCGTGTGGCCCGTAGACATCGCCGAGCCGCACCCACGCGCGCTATTTATCTCGTCGTCTGCCGAAGCCAAGTGCCAAGAGAGTATTTTTTCGCATGCCACTCCTCGCCCTCTCTCCCCCTCGCGGTAACTCTGCCTTTTCTTCATCTCTCTCTCTCTCTCTCTCTCTCTCTCTCTCTCTCTCTCTCTCTCTCTCTCTCTCTCTCTCTCTCTCTCTCTCTCTCTCTCTCTCTCTCTCTCTCTCTCATTCTCTTTCTTTTTTCTCTGCCTTTCTCACTCGTTCCCCCGCTACTCTTCTCCCCTCACTCATGTTCGTTTCTCATCTCATCTTTACCCCATCTGTATCTCTATCCAAGCCGTTCGTCTATCCATCTATTTCTATCCCTTATTCCTCTCCGTTTGTATCTTCGCCTGCGTGTTCGGCCCGCAAGCTTTTTCTACGATCCGCAGGGGAACAGGCGGAGGGGTCACGCGACGGAGCGGTATCGAAGGAAATGGTGGTACCACTTCTTAAATTTAGATACTTTCGTGGAGGAACCCCGGACTCCCTCGCATCTTGCACGAGTTACGGCGGACCGAGCAATTGCAGAACGATGAATTCTGCGCCGTTTCTACGCCGTCCGGCTCGATGTTATCGCGAACGCGATATTACCGGGCTCGTTGATCAATTGTTTCGTTTTTATCTCGCGTTACACTTGCGCGACTGCTTTTTCTCCGATGGGTTTTATTCTATTTAAATCCATTTTGAATATTAATATCAGCTGAAAAAGAATCGTGGAAACGTTGTTCGAGTACTTTTACGATAATACTGGAGACAAGATTTGTAAGCAATAGAAATCGCGAAAAAGATATGCGAAGTGAACGGCGGAACCACTGTTTCAACTCGTTTAGCGCGGAATCGGTGAAAAATTACTAACGTTTGTACGAAAGGAGTTGATTATGATTATATCTGAAATTGTAGTGAGATGGAAGACAAGGAATTAATTAAAAGTAATATACAATGGCACCTCAGCACGTTCAAAATGATGGATTATCATATAAATAAAGTATCTTTTTTCTTCTAAAAACGTCGGAGACGTTAATTGATACGAAAAAAAACGGGGAACCCTTGCACTTTTTTTTACATATTGTTCGCACCATCTTTCATTTCCACCTCTTGCTTCGTTAAATGGTGTACAATCTGAAATGACGATTCCCATAACTTTAAGTAATCGCGTGTGACAAGTAGCGTTAACTTCCTGTTTTACATAACCTATAATTAGTGTAACTTTACCGATAATGATACACAATTATTTACACCTATTATTTCTTATTCAAACTTTCAGTAAAAGCCTTAGGACTTCGTTGACATTTTTTGACGTCGTATTAAAGCTCTTTATATGAATATATTCTGCTTTCTTGAGCTTGAAATGAAAACCAGAAGCATTCTACAAAATACATAAGTACGTGTTAAGCAACATTTTGCGTGTGGTGATATTAAAACAAATTCGTATGTGTAAGCTATTTTAGTGCGAATGCATTATTAACGTATACCAAGTCCATCTATTTTTTATTTCTTAATTTACGTATTATTCTGTCGACGAGCAGTCAAATCTTCCCGTAGGAATCTATAAAAAAAAACAATTAAAAAGTCTCGATCTCTAAGAAGTATTACCTTTCGCCTGTTTCTAATGTAATACAAACTCTCTGTACCCTGTCGATATTCACAGTGTTTTCTATTAGCATTACGTAATCGAACCGTTCCGATTATTTCAAAATCCAGTGTTGCAAGAGTTCTCATCAAACGCGAGTAAATGTGGACTTCTAAGAAAAACTTCGGTTTTCTATGAGAAGCGGAACATTCGACGCTCATAATTCTTCTCACCGAGGGTGAGTCAGAGACTATCACCATTCCCCTATCCCTATGTCCCGAGACACAAGCCGGTTTCCCGATCTTACTTTATCGTAAATTGGATCGTACTCTCGACGTAAGATCGATACCTATTTGTTTCATCCTCCATCACGGATTTATCTTCTCCTGCATATTTCTCTTCGTTTTTTTTTCTTTTCCCACGGAAAATAATCATTTCGCGCAATATGTCACGTGGCGTGCAATTCATCGGAATCCCAGTGAATTGACTGTTTACGATACAATTAACTCGACGGCGTTAATGGTACGAAAGCTAATTGATTAGCCGTGACGTAAGAGGCTGTAATAAAAGTTTTATCGAGTATTTGTCTAGAGATTAATGCAATTCTCTAAGCACGTACGATAAAGAGTTATGATGATTAAGGATAATTATTGCTCCGTCGTGTTATCGTTACCCTTACCGCGAAACGCGTGGTGCTGAAATGGGCAACGGAGTTTATTACCATTCGATGCTCTAGGTCCTAGAGTCTAGGGTTTCGTGAGAGTGCTACCATCCATGGTTGTTTTGCATCCATCATTCTGAAAAGTACACCCCAGTCGTTCTCCCTATCGTGGAAACTCAACACATCCACGGAGTGAAGTTGAAATTGTTCTTTCACTATGTTAACGCAGTAACTAATGTATATGTATTTGTCATGAAAATTCACGTAAAAACAAGCAGAAAATAATTGTGACGTTTCATCGTTCGCCTCGGATAGAGAAATGTTGAAAATTCCTTCTTCACGAAATTAGAGTTTATGTAATTAGGCATTAAAGGAGATAATTTGCGCGTATTTCTGAGATTCCAGCGATACTTAAGTAGATTAATGAAATTTGGAAAGTTACTTTCGAAATATGGTTATAAGAGAACTTTTCAAACGCATGCGATTCCACGAAATATTTGTATCAAACAAATGTCCTTTGTTCGTGAATGTTTGATGACACGTAAGGGCTTCCTTTGTCCATATCTTGGCGCCAGACTAACTGGTGATAGTGCACTACTGCAATGATACATTTACAGTGTATCACTGTATCATTTACGATTTTCTTTCATTTTATAGAAAAAGTAAGTCGCGAATCCCCGTTGTGCGAAATGACTGCTTGAATGATATAATAACGGTAATTGGAAATTAGTAATTATATGCCAATTACATCGAACAGCCAGATAGCAGAGTAACAGAATAACAAAGTACTCACTTTCTGATACTTCGCACCTTAGATATTCAAACGTATGTGTATGTAAATGTATCACAATTGATAAGTGATTAATACAATACATACTACCTATGTGCAAAATTGAACAAAAATTTTGTCAACTCTTTGAAATGAAGATTTTATTTACTTTTTTTTTTGCTTTCGTTTAAGTAGAATTGTGTAGAAATTTGAAGTTTTTAGAAAACATATCCAAAACGACTTCAAAGTAATATGAAGCATGTAATACAGAAATCTTATCGAACTTTCATTATATTTGGGCTATAAAAACTGTTTTCTTCCATTTTTACTATTTCGTACCTACAATCGGTTTTATGTGCAGTCCGAAAATAATCTACGAACGGAGGCAATTAAGGTACACTAATTCCCAGTCGAAAGTAACTCTGAATGATCGATTAGGCGTGGTCTTCGTTGTCGTAGTAGGAACGGGCGAATCGGCGATTTCCACGTGAAAATAACGCTAGCTCGAGTCCATTGAAGAGAGTTTCGGGGCGGCATGACGTGGTGCTCTTCCACCCTCTTCCCTTCCCTTAGGTGTACCCGTCACGCACACGCGTCCATGCAAGAACAACGCGACACGCGTGCTTCCCACGACACGATTTCAGAACTCTGCCAGGGACCCTCGAGCACTCTCTATCTCCTGCATCCTGACTCGAAGAAAACTTTTCCGGTCGTCGACTGGGAAATGTATGTTTTCCTCCGCACGCTTTCAGTATTGGTTGTTTCGGGTTGTTTTTATTTCCGGGAAAAATTCGTTGTTAAATAATTCGACGTTATACGAATTATTCGACAAGTTTTATATACATATAAATAGGGTTGTTAGGTTGTCTCTAGGAATAATATAATTTCTGGTCTGGTAACAGTGTACAACTACTGAGGTTTATTTTATTAGTGTCTTAAATTTATTTACAAAAAAATGTCATTAGGATGTTTTCCAGGTGCATGGAGATGGAGATACGAGTTCCTAATAGTCCTTTCACTTTCAGAACTTTTCTAAAGTTTAGAGGGAAGTACTTGGTTGATGTTTAACTTTTTATTTACGATAAATTTCTATGCCCGTAGAGTAATATATGGATTTCTTTAAAACCGATAATATGAATTCTATTCCTTGAAAACAATCGTTGGTGTTATATAATTCAAACACGTTTGAGAACTTGTGGGACTATTTATTTCCTGTAACGACGTATTATTGTAGACTTTGATGACTCCAAAAGGCGTCAGGCGTAGGGATTGAAACATGTAAAACGCTACATTTCGTTGCATTCGTGAACTTGATTGAATGAAACGATTTTAACGATTTTCCAGTTCGAGTTAAATATGTACGAATCGCCTTCTGTCTGTGTGTTTCGCGAAATTTTAATTACTATTTCGATAATAGTTAGGAATATTTCATTTGTTTCCAATGAGCTACAAATGACGCGTTCTTCATTCAGTTATTGTGTCAGCACTCATCGCTGGGACCTTTTTTGCTTCAAATTGCCGTCAACTTGGCACGATTTTAACTAAAAACAGATTCAGTGATTTGTTTGCAAAGTTGAAACTGCGTAATGAATTATCGAACAGTGAGATTTGTCATCGTAATATCTGTAGCAATGAGTTTTAATAAAATAGCTAATCAATAAGAATGACTGTTGATTACTATATCGAGTAAAAGAGAACATTTATTTTATTTATTGAAGAATATAAGTGATTTTAAATAAACGTTTTTATTCGTCACTGATGAAAACATACCATCGCGTCGATATAAAGTTTTGATATCCGCCAGAATTTACAATCGGATTTATGATACGAATATACGAAACAAGCGAAATGAATTTTGAACAAAAATCGTCGGGATATTCGGTCTGTCTGCTATAAAACACGTGTATTCCTTTGGTCCGCTAGTGGAATTTCACGTTTAACGTAGAAGCCGAAATAACATCAAATAAAGCATATTTCAATTATAAATTGAAATACAATCAGAGGCAGCTCTTTTCCCGATAAATATTCAAATTCCATACATTTAATACCGTTGACAGTAGAGCGGTGGAATTTAAAAATAAATGTGAACTCGGAGACAAATATTCGATATCAATCGTATAGCAGTAATAATAAATACACATTTTTGAAATATTTATCGAATTCAATGATCCCCGTGATTAATTCTTATTGAATTTGTTAGAATTGAACCGTCGGAAATATTGAAATGAGACTATTAAACAAGTACGTTTAAAAACAATTAGATGTACAGAACTGCGTATGATTTATTTCACGTATATTAAATTTGTTACAAAATTACTGCGCAAGATGTGAATGTGCATAAGTTCAGCTATATTCTCTATGGGGATCTCTATGTAATTTCGCTGAAAGAAGCATTATCGTACCTGTCACCACGGTCGGTTTTCATTTAACCGAAGGGATCCGTTTTTTTCCATTGTCGTTCTGTTCAGGTCTCCTCTGAACTGGTTTCGAAAAAATGAAGGGCAACCCTTTTCTCCCACACAAAGACTGTGACCCAAATCCGGGACGTGAAATGTACGTTTATGCAACCTGGAATTCGAACTCAGGATGCATCCCTTGAATAGCAATAAGATTGATGTTTGTCTTGCTGCATCTTTTGTATTGTTCAATTTGCAGCTGTGATTAATGACGAATCGTTGATGCGCGCAGAATACTAGGATGTATACTCGCGTTAGTCAATCAATTATGTAAAATATCGCCCGTCTTATTGATATAAAAACAGTATGTTATAGGAGAACGAGAAATCGAATCGAAATCGACATTAATTCGTGTAAAGTGCAATCGCACGATATGTTTAATACGAAGCAGATTCTAGATTATGATATCTGATTTCGTCGTGGATTAATTTCATGCGCCCATTTATTTAATCTCAGTAAAATATTCAAGTGCCACTTGTATCGTTACGAATACTGCTTTAGCAGTTAGTAATTAAGATCGTATTAAATAATGCCAGTAAAACTTATTATTTAAAGATGCAATAATTTTCAAAATGCTACTTACTTCAATTACCACTTTAACAATATTAATAACGTGTTCGTTACAAATACACGTCGATAAAACTACACCATATATCCATACGAGTCTCGTATCCCTCGATATTGAAATTTTCTTTCACTCACCAATGATTATTAGCATCACTTATACATACATATATCCCGCTAAAATAATTTTCCACGTCAGCAGATTGAAATTTTCGCTATATCCCGTCCTCGCTGTCTATCACCCCGTAGCCCGTGTTACCCATTTAATTAAAAAGAATTCTTCCTCGCGTCTCCACCCTTGACGCTACATTTTCACCCCAGTTCTCCCCCACCCGATATTGCTTATCCGGTAAAATCGTATTCCTCGCGTCCAATTAACCAGTGATTCACAAGCGAACGGCCTTGAACCTCTATCTGTACCGGCATTAATTAAACGACGCGACATCGGGACGCAGGGGCGCAAGGGCGCAGGGGCGGAAGAAGCGAGGCGCGTAGGGTGGTTGTGCAGCGCGAGACGGGGTTGGAGAGGCAGACACCTGCGAATACGTGCCGGATCCCGAAAAGGGGAGTGAAAAAAAAAACGAGGAAGAAAAAAAAAGCACGATGGTGGTGCGGCGGACGGCATATGACAGCTGCTGTCACGGGTGGTGCTTCGACCATGTGCTCGGTGCACGTTCGGTATTTTTTTCTACACCCTCCACTCGCCGTGTCACGACACCATGCCGTTCGCGTTGATTATTCGTTATTCCCGACGCTTCTTGTTCTGCGTTACTCGTGCGCTTATCCGCTGCCCGGTGCTTAATTAGGGGAAATTGATTCGGCGCTTCTCGGACGCGTTGCAAACGCGCTGTGTAATCGATATTAAGGTACAGGTTTGTTACACCGGGGGAGGGGGGGGGGGCATGAAATATTGTCACGTTCGTGTCGAATAAAGAGGGCGCGGGGATGGTTGAAATTCTTGCTGTATACATTTCGATTGTTTGTGAAGTAAACAGGGAAGCTGTAGGCGAAAGATTTGTAAGTGATAATAGATGGTGATGTATGGACAAAATATTCGATGGATTTGCAAATTATTTAGTATTTATAACGTTGGAAATATATTTATAAAGAAGTATTTACATTTAGCACAAAGATCTTTGAGATAGTGATCTTTGAGTAAGACAAAATTATCAACACTACATTCATACATTTACAACTGTCTAATACATGTGAAATGGTGAACTCAAATTAATTATAATGCATTAAGAAGAACATGCTTAATGTATTTATTCAATCGATGAACTCACGTGTGGATACACATTTCCATAATTTTCATTGTTTTCAATCTTTCATGAAAACTCCGTAGAAAATTGAGTTCGTGAAACGCACGTCTCTTTGACACGTGATATCTTTAAAAATGAATAACAATGAAATGTTTCAATTATATGCCATATCAGAATGATAAGTTTTGAGATCATCAGGGAGCGTATGAGAATCGGCAATAGTAAAAGTACGCTGTATAAATACTGTTGGAATCGCTTCCCCCCTAATAGTAGCATATCAGGGAAAAGTATCGGGGTTTCCTAAAAAGCCAACAGCGACCAGTCGAGCTCTATCTGCGGGAAAGTCGTCAATTCGTCGAGAGGTTCGGCTCAATTCCAGCGACAACGCCAGATAACATCTCAATTCCGTAATTGCTAAGCCTCCTCTAGCGAAGCGTTATGCGCATAGATATCGGCCACATCCCTCCTAGCAGTTTCCTGGAGCCATACCGTGCACATGGAATCGGAACTGTTCCTACAGCACTATTCAGGGATGGTGTTCTTGTAAAATATCACATTTTCGACCATGTAATCCACATGCAAATCCGAGGATCTCACTTATTTTGCGAATTTGCGAATCGTGGTGGTAGATACACGTGTATACATGTAATTGTTGAAGGATGAAATGGTCATTTATATGCTACAGATTCGTTTCCCCGTTAGATTTGAAATGTTGCTTTCAAACATGTCTACTTATATTGCAAAATATCTTTAAACATCGGCACTTGTATTTTTCATTAAATGATTCCGTTATGCTTACTTATTTTAAGGAAGAAATATCCATTTTTTTTGTTGAAAATTTGAAAAGCATTGCAAAACCTAGTAAATAGTGTTGTAAACAATGATAATAAGTACTGTATTTATTCCCTTATTTATTTATAGAATATAAAATATCAGATCAATAAAACGGTGTAATTTCGAAGTTACATATCCATATACATGCATCCATACTTTTTTACGGCTAACTTCGTGTGTATACCACTCTGTTTCACTATGATTTCAAGGCACTAAAATTCTGACCAAACAGTTATTCCTCACGCCAGACTCTCTGGTACTATCCAAAGTTCATAAATAGAAATTTAAATAATAATTCACATCCGTCACGCAATTTCTCTTCTACCATAAATAATTCCTCTTACACAGGATTAAATCATCCACGTTCATAACATTCTAACCGCCATCCCCCGAAACACGCAACACCCAACACATCTACTTCCACTTTTTTCATCCTACCAATCGCTGAGATAAAAAAAAAAAAAAAAAACAAAGTAGTAATCAGAAATCCATTTCGCGTACGTAACAGAAAGCATCATTCGTGGATTGTGCTGTATTCGTGCTATAGTAATTTAGAGGTGGTCGCGATTCTAGGTGGCCATGCGATCGTGGCGTAGCTGGAGTTGTCGGTGGTGGTGCGATGATGGTGGTGGTAGTGGGTGATGGTGGTGGTGGTGGTGGTAGTGGTGGTGGTGGTGGTGGTGGCGGAGGGCGCTTCGACTGGTCGGTCTGGGAGGGTTGCATAATACACCGAGCATCGAGCTGCCAGGGCGTTGACTTTGCGCGGCATTACGTTTCTTACGGTTAGCTTCTCCCCCATTGCTAATATCAGTCCCGTTACTCGCCTTTCTCTTTAACCCTCGGATTACTGGCGTGGACGCGGGATCGTACTCGACTACGCATTTCTTTCAGCTACTTTAACAATTTCGCGTTGCAAGCTAAATGATCCGTTTATCTTCGGTTCTTTTCGTCCCTGGATATTCGGAGAGGAATTCTGTCGGGTTCGGGGAATTTTAAAGTTGTAAAAAAAAGTGAACGAAAAAAGGAATTTTCAACCCTGTGTAACACCTGTTAAGTGCATGCCTCATACTCTCACCTTTATATTTGTTATCACTACCATGGTGATTTTAGGGTAATTATATTGCTATCGAAATATTTGTGTACGATTATTAATTTCTGTTTTTCAAGAAAGAGATAGGGTCTTTGTGTAACACGATGTTCAGATATTTAAATTTAAGTAATAATTTGTATTCGATATTTTTTTCTTACTATTCCTCCGTTTCGAACTTTTTCTGTGGAAAAATAATTAGATTATAGATAGTTAATATTGAAGTTGTTAAATAGTAGCTAAATAAATCGTTAACTTCAATTGCAATTTCGAGGCTTTTTTCTTGTCTTTTATAGTCGTGTAATTTAAAAAAAATGAGCAATGAAGTATTCTTTGAAGGAGTAACAACCAAATTTCGAACGTAGCAAGAGTAATAGATGAAAATATACCGATTGAATTTATCACCTCGTAATAATCACAAATATTTTCGGGAACTCAAACAACTACCTAATTATTTTGTATAATTAAAATAAAAAATATATTTATCATAATTTTCAATAAATTTATCCCAATGTTTATTTCGAATCCACAGACTTGTTACTGTATATTACTTTCAATGAAGCGTCCTTACATAATTACCCAGTATATACGTGTTATTACGCACGCCGCAGTATTACCGAGCTTACGATTGTAGTTTTACCGGAGTTACGTCATACTCGGGCAATGAATAATGCGGCTGTTTGTCGAATAAGGGTTCTATAACGCGTCGGGCAATAAGCTTACGGGGCGTTGAATATCTGCACCGTCGTATATCTATTCGTTTATTTTTCTCCTATCTGTCGTGCCAGTGTCGCTACTCTTGTTTGCACACTTTTAATACACTTAGCAAATGCGAAAACACGAATAATTCTTTGACCGGTGTCAATTGAATTATACACAACTTAGGGAGAAACGTATCCGATGGAACGAAACTTAACAATTACGGGGGTGTGCTTAGTAAAAAGAAAGAAGAAATATTTGTTTACAATGTTAGTACTTGTCTACTTGTCTACTATTATCATATTTTAAATTATAAAATCGCTTAAAAGTTTTGTTTATTTTATATATATATATATATATATATATTTTTTTTTTTATATATATATATATATATATATATTTTTTTTTATATATATATATATATATTTATTAAAAATATATAATATATATATTTTTTTCATAAACTGTGGCAAGTACGATAAACTTTTCGGCTTTTGACGTGATATTTGGTACTCCATTATATGAATAGGTAAAATACAAAAGCGACTTCTTATTATCTAATCAACACCTGAAAAATTCGTAGCGTGTAAAGTATACTTTAAACACCAGAAATTGGCGATTTTTCTGAAATGGTGATTATATTATCAATTAAGTGAAACGCAGTTCGAGCTAATACAATGTAATGTCGAGTTTTAATTTGAAAAGCAATGCGATCTTTCGAATGTTTCAATATATCAATGAAATGAGTAGTAAATATTGTCCTTTATGTGTACAGTAAAACCTCTCTCATTCGAATACTTTAATACCGAACAGAGTGTATTTCAGCAACAGATGCCTTCTCCTGTTGCAAATATGTACTACCTAGATATAAATCACTGTTATTTCCAAAGGTCTAAGAGAATTATTCCGATGTTTACATCGGAGTGTCCATTTCACATCTTCGAAAATGTCGTTCACGCCGAAGCATTAAGTTGTAGTATTTTGGAAAAAGATTTCGATGATTTCAGGCATAAAACGAATGAAACATTAGACAGTTGCGTTAAAAAATTCGCGTGATTTATTAGCCAAAAAATATACGATCCTTAATAATACTTGCAACATCTGTTAATTTTTTAAATTCCTTCTTAACCGAATAAAGTTTGACATCGGAACAGTAATTATTTTATTATCCGAAAATTCCTTCATTCGATCACTTATGTCTCCCTATTATGTACTTCAGATACGCGAGGCTCTACAGTAATTGATTTTTAACACTGTTGCGTTTAAATCCTTATTTCTTTGCGAGCGTCTGAAACCAATCTAGGACTATTCGATGTTATTGACACAATCGATGCACACGGGCGCGCCGTTGGATGATCGTTCTTTATCCCTTCTTTGTCAATTAGTGCTGTCGGTTCTAACGATGCGAATTCCTCTTTCCTTTTCATTAAATCCAACGTAATTTACAATTTATCCCGATGTCTAAGTACGATCCCATGTACGGCGAGGGAACCAATGATGGATCGAATCTTTCCGTTTCAACTAGCTTTCTTTGTAATTCAATAATTTATTAGGACATTAGTGTCTTAAATGTAGCTTCTATAAAATTCGTGATGGTCGAAAACAAAACATTTTTTAAGTAATAAAAAATATTCTTGAGTAATTGATTCAAAACATATAGGCAGGATAAATTTCTAGGAGACTAACTTTTTTTTGAGAATCGCATATACTTCACTTCCCCTTTCCTCGTTTCAGCTTCAGTTAGCACATCGATCATGCTATATCAGCTATTATTTCTCTATTACTAAAATTTGAATCGTATCCCAATCATGAAACAAAAAATTATACGCGTCGAAGACTATTCGAGGGTCTTGACTTCTGCGGATTATTTCCTCCCTAATAAATGATCGCATTTAACGTCCCCCGGTGTAATGACCTTTGAGAGAGGAAATCTGAATTCAGGTTTATCGATTGTAAGTGACGTTGTGGTTTCTTTTGTATCATAGCGTTGCATAAGATACGACTAAATTTTCTCGTCTGCGAAATCCAGATCCGAATTGACTTTGCGTGACTTGTCAGTTTTTCTTATTCTAACGTATGGCGTCAAATAAATGTAACTTTCATTCCGATCTGTTCGCAATTTCTCGAAAGATGTAATAAATATGTATATAAAGCGGGATTGTGTAGAAAATCAAATAAAATAAATAAATTTTCATGTCCGCGGACGATTTAACCTGGATTTGCAATATTTGTTTTCATAAATTTTGTTAAAATCGAAGTTGGAGTTGTTCATTTGTTCACAGTAAAGCGTACTAGTTTTTAAACATATTTATCAAACTACGATAATCGTAAACTACGACCAATCATAATAATGTTTGTTCCTAATTGTCAGTGAAAAGTTACTATACATAACTTAGGAGTTTTATAAAATTGTCGAGTATTGAATGGAGGTTTTAAATCAACTTTTGCAGATTAATGCAGTATAAAAGCAATTCAATTTGTTATATCTACATCAATTTTCATGCAAGTTCATTTTAAGTCGTAAAAAAAGATTTATCCGCGGAATATTTATGGGAAAACCATCGTTTTCGTAAGAAAGTGATATTTGTGATAATGGAAGTCGATTCTATTAGACTATTACGTCGTACTTGTTCCTCTCGTATTGGAAAAGTTATTTTCTTCGTGATATACTGTTATTGGTCGGGATCAAAGAATGAATCTCGTACTTTTTATCGAAATTGTTTTTTACCGTTGGATATACTTCGTTTTGATACGTGAATCAATTTGAATTAAATAGTTCGACGTTTTTCCCGTTATCTACTACGAACAGTAGTAGAGTAAATTAATTGTGAAGAATTTACACAAAGATTCTTATTTATCATTAACTACATTGATTCCCATCATTTTCTTTATAAATTTTGTATTAATCCTTTTAACGCTAGAGAGCCGATATATCGGCTTTTGCAAATTTCCCGGATATCGGATTTTCCGAAAGCTATGAATATTTATGTAAATAATCCCTCGAAATTGAAATTCATCAAAGGAAGGTCTATAAAGTGTTATCTACAACATTTATTGTTGTAACAAATATTGTTTTATTCCTGAATATTATTTTATGAAATTATTCCCAAGTTCATGTGCTCTGGTTGATAATTTTATGCCAGTTATCGTTGTCTCTCTGTCAAACGTATGTAACGTCGATTTTCAAATAATTTAAAATAAATCGTAAACGTAAAAGCGGAAAGTGTGCGAAAACATTCGATATTATTTTACTGTATAAAACGTCCAAGAAATTAACGATGAAACCGATACACACTTATTTAAGCACACGTATCAGTTACCGTTCATGAGCAACTGTGAATGTGCCGTACACATCCAAAGACGTTTAGAAATAACCTCTCGCGATCGGTTATACATATTTGTCGAAATTTCAAACCATAGAAACTCGACTATAAATATCCCTGTCCAAGAAGATGCGTTATTACTCGCAACTTTCACCATTTTCTTAACATCTCTGGACACAACATCCCCCATGACGACGACAATATTTTCCACATCGATACCACGTTGCCGGAGTTGCCGGTGAAACGCGATATCGTGCAATGCATTCGCGGATTAACGCCGATTCGTAAGCTCGCCGTCTAAAGACGGTGCCATAGCGTTGTGATCTAGATCGAAAGTTTCTGGATCCGATGAAAAAAAAAGCGACGAGCCGTACATAATACAGCCAAGATCAGTTTCAAGCTATAGTAATTGCCCCGCACGGACGTTCCGACCCGCTGATACAGGTTTTATCAGGGAACACGGGATAAAGGGGACTCTGACTGCGATTACACTGATTGAGAATAAAATAAAAGCGGATCGCTTATTAATTCAATCGCGGACACGATGTAGCGCCCGCCGCGCCGGCTTGCTTCGAATTCCATAGGATCACGAAGAGACGTCGCGTCGGTCCCGGTTGTCTTTCGGCGTTCTCACGGCTACGAAATTGCCAATACAAATCGTGACATCATCAACGGGGAATTCGAATTCGACGTGTGCTGTAAGGCCTACCAATACAAAGAGGGCTTGATTCACCGCCAACGTGGTTTGATCTACCGCCAAATCAGTCGGGCAATATTACTTCCATTTAAGATCGTCGGCACCGAGCCGACGCATTGTACACGCATGAAATTCCGTTGATATCAATAAGTAATATGACATCCACCGAGGACATATATATACGGAGGTCTCAGAGGCATGTAGAAAGGTCGACCGACCGTCTCTTTGGACGTTTGTTATTTTTCAGTCGACCGAAGTTCGGCGGATCGTGTCTCCTGCTCCGCTCGACAATTAATTCGTCTGTTCCATACGCTATCGCCAGGCCTGTACAGCACGACACGAACGATAGTTCACATATTCTCGACGGTTTTTTCGATGTTAATCGCGATTTGGAGGGATGGACGAAGAACAGGGGGGAGAAACACGATCAGTGTTTGAGAAAGGCAATTTTTAGGAAATTTTTAGAAAAGATCAAGGGAGTTGTATGAACAAGTAATTCAAAAAATTCGAAATTTGAAGTATGGTTGTATTTGGATCAGCAAAGTGGGCAGAATGCGATTATAGTCTTATGCAATGATAAACAATTTTTTCTGAAGTTTGCGCGGGGCGGAGAAACATATTTAATTCAATAATCAAATAAAAGCACAGTGTTTAGTAATATGGGATTGGTTCACACCGATTTCAACGTTTTTCTGTAAAGAACGGAAATTGTGATTTTAGATATTAAAGTTTATGGGCAATCTATGAGGACCAGTAAGTTCAATCGAATCGTGAAATAAAATTTTATGCGATAACTGCATAATAAATTGTTATATACTTGAAAATGTTTCATTTGAAGAACTGCATTAATAGTTAACTATAATCACGTTTCAATTTCATTGATTTATATTTCTCTGTAATTGAGGCAAAAACAATACCAATAAAAAAACTCTGAGTTATCAGGTTGTCGTTCCGTGTTCTTCGGATATTAAGGTTTATGAGAAATTTATTTTCGTTAAACAAATCTTGTTAAACAAAGTGAGAAGTGGAAAGTGGACAGCAATTTGGGAAGGTATTTTATACCTTCTAATGAATCGCAGAATTTTCCCACACCATCGTGTAACCTGCTTAACGATTTTATCGGAAATCTCGTTGGAGGAGATAATGGAATAAGTCTCCAAGGAATGCGAAGAATTCGCTATATCAATTAGATCGATTGAGAACTTGTTAAACTAGTTTTGAATTACTGACAATAATTCTCATACCCGACATTAACGCTGAATTATATTGCACTAATTTTATGTAACTAATATTACTATGCTGCTAAATTCATATAATTTAAAAATTTAACAAAATTATAATTGCTTTAATTATTTTAAAATTATAGAATTAGTTGCGATCGGTATAAATCCAAAAAATAGTGCAATTTCGTTGGAATTAAACTTTGACATTATTTTATACAAATACCAAAGTATTTGAACCTATTATTGTATCGGTATTCTATCGGTGTAGTACAATAGAAAAATTAGTGAAAGGTTGAACGTTGAAGGCTGTTCAGCTTTTTAAATCGATCATCCCCTAGTAACACAATTCATCGTATCGATTTCTCGTCGTTACTGTAATTTATCACGAGTTCAACCGACGACCATGTTCGCTTGATCGATTGAACTTTTCGTTTCTGGCTACCGGCTGCTTTTCATTCTGTTAGAATATACAAACAAATTTTTCTCTCCGTTGTATTTACTACGAAGAAATTTAACAAATAATTGCTTTATTTATTCTCTCGTTATAAATCCTCGAATCATTATGTAAATATCGATTCTCTATAACTGTTCAAAATATGAAATATTATCAATTTTTATTTAATTCTCTGTCGTATGATCTAAGCCTCTTAAACCACTCTTTTACCTTACTTTACCTTGTTAGCGGTATCATTACCACCCTCTGTAGGAGAACTTTCGATACAATCAAATATTACAAATACCATCACGACAATCCGCAAATGATCCACAACTCACCCCAAAATTCGTCAAACACCCTTATCAATAAGCTATAATTTATTTCCCAATGATTTTCTACCAATACATTTAAAAAATTTTCTAATCACAAAAAATACTTGTCTTACTCTTAAATATTCTCTAAAAATCTATATTAGCATATACGAGTACACTCTACTCGTCAGTGTCCGTACTTATAGAATTCAAAAGTATCCAGGGACAACGTCCAAATCAAATTCGAATCCCAGTGGTATTTAAGGGTAGGAAAGAAAGTACATAGATGAGGTGGGTAGACTCGAGTGACCTCCTGCCCCCGGCCTATCACCCCCTACATCCACCGTTCTCCTCGTGGCACCCTCGTGGAACCCCCTCCACCCCCGTCCCGCCCCTGCCCTCTCCCCTCCGCGGCCCCAGGTTTTTCTCGGTTCTCAGTTCTCGGTTCATCGATCGCCCCCAATCACCCACACCTGCCATCTTGCCTCTCTATCCCGTTAAAACCCCGAAACCACCCTCTCTCCGACTCTTATTTTTCCTTCTCTTCGTCCCTTTCCTTCATCAGCCTCTTACGATTAATCGCCTTAGCAGCATTTACTACGGCTCTTCTACTTTCGGCACCTTCCTGTGGAAATTCCATTGTTTACCGGGTTTACAGATTTAGCTTCTATTTTATGCTGCTTGTGTTCTTGACTTTGCTTTTGAAAAACGTTTTTACATCTCGCCAGCGAGATCGTTTGTCTTTTCGTTGATTGTTCGAGGGGACTCTGAGGGGATGACGTTTCTTTGCGCGAGAATGGATTTTTTTCTTTGGGTATTTTTTCCTCTCGAAATGTTGAAAGAGAAGGCTATCTTTTTTTCGCCAGAGTTAGTTTTTGTTTTTCCTGTTTTCTTGTTTCGTAGTTTTCTTTCGTTTAAATGCGCTTTATTTTTGTTGTACTTTTTCTACCGACTTTCTTATGTTGTCAAGTTTGTGACCTTCTATTCGTCCGTTTGTTTTAATAATACACGTATTAATTTAGGGCTGCGAGCATTGTTTATCGTAAATTAATGGTTTGTAGATAATTATGTTATCTATGAAGTATAAGCATTGACTACTGTGTATCGTAAACTACTACATACTTCGTAGATAATTATATTATCTAGAGAGAGATCGAATAAAAGTATACCCTACTTACAAATATAATTAAAGTTTTATTGGTGATAGAGTTACATTTAAAAAAAGCATATATGTTTCATATATCGACAATTTCGTTATAAATTGTCAACGAGAGACATATTTTTTAATTCCATTATATTTAATAACTTTCGTATCTTCCTGAACTCGTTAGTATAATAAATAATTATTATAATTTCACAGCAATAATCTGACACAGAAGTTTAAAATAATTCTATTTCCATAGGCGATGTATTTCCTTCATATTTTAATTCCATGCTTTAAATTTTAACTCTCGACTTTTTAATGTCCCGAAGATAATTTTGTTTTTAGCACAGGTTCCGTTTTTTATTTCACCCCATAATCACTTCTCCATTATCTTCTCTAAATTTCAAACAGCCCTTTTGATGGGTAAGTTTGCCTCTTTCTTTATCGCCATTATTATCTTTGCCTCTTTATCTTCAGCAAACACAAAAGTTTCATTTCACGGCTTTTGTCTCCCTCGTCGCTTATTCCATTTCCGCATCGGTCGCCTCGCGAGGCTCTTTGACTTTCCATCGAAATTAGTTTTCCTTTTCGATCGTTCACACTTCGCTTCTCTTTGTCCGTTGGCAACGGCGAAAGCAAACTTTGACTCGTCATTCACTTTCTTCCCTTTTGTTACACGGTAAACTTCAACTTTTTTCCAAGATTAATTATTGGTGTCCCTTTTTCCTACTTTCTTTGCTCTACATTTCCAAAAAGAAAAACTTTATTCATCCCGAGTCTAATATTAATCCCAACGTCGCTGTTTTCCCAGCTAAAACTAATAAATGAAACATTACGCAAAGTGCACCTGACGCAATAATGAAAACTAAATTTTAACATTTTTTCCTTACATTTTAATCCAAAACGCAAAAAAATTATCAGAATCAAAAACTATCTAACAAAGAGCGCGTAATCCAAGTCGAATTTTCCCTATCACCTTATACCTAACATATTCATCGGTTTACATACTCGTAACACCAATTGTACTTCGAACCGCCTATGATATTACCGTCTAAATAAATGGTCAATTTAATTACTCATCCGCCTAACAACGTTATTATAATTATTAACTTCACGCAGCTACACGTCGCCGAGAATTTCTTTTTCGCGTGTCCGCGTGTCCGCGTGTCGTTTGGTTTTCGCCCCGGGCCGAATTTCCCATGGAAAATGAATTTCCACTCACCCGGTTGGAAATCGTCCAGGCCGCGGCGGAGTTATGAAAGAAAAGGAATTGGGTTGGAATGGAGTGCACCGTACTATGGGTTATAGCGAACGCGAATACCGTGGAGTATCCCGAGCGCGGCGTAGACGGAAATTTGTGAAGCCGTTTGCGACCGTGACCTTACCGAATGCGTGTAGGTTTAAGTGTGTTAGGCACAGTGGCACAGGGGTGCCGCAGAAACGAGCCTCAATTGAGGAGGATGCGTGCCCGTAATTAATAACAATTGACGGTTATAGCCGGTGGACATTAATACTCGATTTATCAATATCTTAACGGCCGAAGCGATTCTTTGAACTGCCGACAACGGTCTTGATTATGGATCTAGAATGAATTTCAAATAGCGAGTTCGTAGAATTTTCGAGACGCTGCCTGCGTTATTCCGATCGCCTCTTTTATTGTGTTTCGTCGGAGATAGATAAAAATTAAATAGTTCAATGGTTGTTGAGTAACTTGTTTCGCGGTAGGTCGGTTTTTACGTTTGTCACGGTTTCTGAGAAAATGTTTAGCGGAGTAATAACGTAAGTTAATAAACTACGGTGGAGGGTTTTTCTTCCTTCTTTAGCCCTTCGTAAGCCAAGTTTTTCTTTACTTCCCTGTGAGGTATACATAATGAGGAATTGGTGAATATTGATCGTGAACTATAAATTACTGGTCAAACTTGAATTTATTATATATATTGGGAAAACGACCTTACTTTGGTGTAAGAAAGATGAATTAATAATTGTAATTCAGAAACTGGTTGGTAACAATATTATTACTTGATAATTGAAACGGTGTAGAAATAAAGTGGGACTAAAGAAATATAATTGCTTATGTATTGTATAACATTGAAGATATTTAACGTCTTATGGAGGGTTGACAAGTTGGGACAGATAAAGTTTGACAAAAGATCAGTGAAAAGATTTGAAAATCATCTCAATCCTAAAAATTGATAACGAAAGATCAGCTCCTAATCTTACATTTGTAATTTAATTTATAATTAGAATCCAAGTGAAATAATTACAATATCTTATTACTAAATTAAATAGTTTCCAATAACATTCTTAGCTTTAACATCTGTAAACTGAACATTAAAAAAATTGACAATTAGCTCCGTAACACATAAATGAAAATATTAAGCTTAAAGTACTTAACACCAATGACTTTTTCCTTCCACCAATTTATAAATTTCATGAAAATCAATCGTACGTTGAGTGTCTCGTAATTTCTAACCAACGATCTAGGGAAAAATGTTCACCAAGTACGCAGTAGATTTTTAATTAATTCGTTCTGGGCGATCTACCGCACCTGTTTATATTGATCGAGAAGTCACCGTTCAGATAATCTGTTCTCATTTAGCAATACGTAGGAATTCCACGGCAGTATACATATAATGTAAATCTTGTCATAAGCGCCGCACGTCTTTCGGCAACGGTCTGAAACTGACGGCCCGTCGTATACTACAGAAATGTAAATTACTACGTTTCGCTGTGCAGTCGTTTAAGAGTGCGGCAGTTTACTTGATGAATATGCAACCAGGCGGTTGACATAGAAGCATCAATCAATTCCACTCCCGGTATCACGCGTATTACGTGATTCTCAAAACTCAATTCCGACGTGAATATCTTTGCGGCTAGGTAAATGTCGCCGTTCGACAAAATATTACGTGCGTCGTTACGGAAAAACGCTACGCGTGAAACCATGTGATAAAGATATCGTATTAAGTAGATACTTCGTTCACGAATCAGGCAAATGAAACTACTGCACACGTGGAGTTCCGTAAATTGTGACAGTTTCAGTATAATTTGTTATATTTTTATCGATATAATCGATGTTCAAAAAAAAAGAACGTTTATGAACATTTATGATATTACAAGTAAAAAAATGATGGTTTTTTAACAATTTGGATGGCAAAGTTATTTTTTAACATAACACTGTAGAGCACTGAAAGTTATATGTATAAACTTTTTCATTCAGAATGATCCGAAAGTAGAGTACGATTCTATAGAATTGAAAGAAAGAAAGATGGAAGAGGAAAATCCAGTGAGACGATGATAAACAAACGCATTTGTAATATTTCCTGTGATACGGTGACCCACGTGACTTATATCTATCAGAGTGTAACGTATAAGGGTAGTGCAGTTGTATTTCTACTTGATAACATCTCGTATACGTAATCCGTTTACAATACTGCTGTGTAGAGACCGCTTGAGAAATTGGAGAAATATCCGGCTGTACTTTTGAATACTTTGCAAGACAGTTTTAGCAAACGATTTCTACATTTAGAAACAGTTTAAACGCACACACGATCAAAATCTTTGTGTATTAATGTGAATTTCATTGCATTTAACTTGTTTGTTTTTTAACAATGTTTTTCACGAGTTTTCTCAATTTATTAATTGTAAAATTCATCAGCAGTAAGATTACCAAATTTGTTCTCTTCGAGACTTGCGTGCATTGAAAATTTCCATGCGGCAATACTTCTGCGTGTTTGACATTTCTTCACGGATGAAGATTTTATTCAGTGATATTTTTACATGCCTGAAAATTCTACTCAGCGATATTTCTACGCTTTAGAGATTTCCACGCAACTCAGCGTCGTATACTACCACATTTTTTCCTTGGCCAAGATTCGCAACCCATCCAAGTCCTTTAAATTGAAACACACGTTTTCATTGCTCAACGTAATGAACACACTTCCATTTCGGGTAAAAATACAAAGGTGACCATTTCTACGAAATATTTTCTACACCTCCCAAAACAACGGAAATCTTTGCTCGAGGCAATCCGCAACAGATGAATTTAAAAAGAAATTGCAGTAAACAAAGTCGAAGAATGAAAGAAAATAAAAAACGGAAATAACGCGAGTTCGGGCAGTTCCGGTCGCGGTATTTGGCGGGACGTGGCACTATATGTATGTACATACATGTATATGGCTCGCGTCTATCACGGTGCGACGGATACGACGCACGCAATTTTCTAGGTCGTCGCGACGCAGCAGGGAAGGTCAGGATTGGTTCAAGTCCAAGCGAGTGGTCGTCGTGCCGGTCGGCAACGCGTTCGCTTCGCTTCGCTTGCCGCTAGTCGATCTATAATTAGCGAATTTCAAGTGGTGTGCCAGAACGGCACCGACGATGCTTTACCGTCTTTCTCCGTCTTTCTCCGTCTTTCGTTGCCGAAGGGATCGTTTTTCCGGGTCCGGGCAGAAGGCACGACGGGTCAAACAGGACGGAAGGAAGCGGGACCACCTTTTAGATTCTAGTGAAAGGTAATTAATTCATGGGAACATTTGATTGGAGACGTCGATATTTTGTTGAAACGGATTTCTGCCAGGGGGACGAATATTATCAAGCTTTTTTTTATGAATGAAAAACAGGAGAATATCGGTAATAATTATGATCAATGTAGTAATGAAGTTTCTCCGTACAATTGAGGATTTACGATTACATTATTTTTGTAATTTTTTTGTAATAAAAACTGGTGAAAAAAAAATATATTTTTCATCGTTAGACGGTTGGCCAAATATTTTCGAAGAAAGTGGGAAAATGTACAAATTAGGTACATATACGCTACTTGTCATTGGGTTTCTATGGAAAATCTGTATTTGCATAAACATTGACAGACAATTTATAATTTAACGTAGGTACTCACTTTCACGGCGTCCGTGTAAAATCTCAATTATTGAAACAAATTGTATAAATAGATTGCACATGAGGATTGACTCACCTTCGAAATTGTGTCAGCACAAAGTTGCGTTGTTAAATGACACATTTTTCATGATGAACATTGAACGCTCTATCGTTGCATTGCATGATAACGGTGGAATAAAATAGAACAACTCTTATGGTGACAACTATCTTCCGACTACTGACACATCGAAATAATTAGTTGCCTCTTTTACTCCTTCCTATATTAAATCTTTTTTTTTAAGCATATCTTTTAATACTATGATAAACATTGAACACCTACTAACTCTAAAAACTTTCACTATTTCGATAAAGCAAAATCCGTTTCATTTATGCTACGTCGAAAAAACGATTCTACGTACGTTACTTCAGAAACCGATCGTTTAAAAATAGAATGACTAGCACGTGACTGAACTTCATCCAACTGAATCGGACGGAATTTAAGGTTCCCCGTGGAAATCAATCGTTGAAAAATACGTCGAAAAACGGTTCTACGTACGTTACTTCAGAACGCGATCGATTTAAAATAGAATGACTGGCACGTGACTAAACTTCATCCAACTGAATCGGACGGAATTTAAGGATCCCCGTAGAAATCAATCGATGGGAATTCGTAAATATTTGTCCAGCCGTGTATTCGCATTCACGCGTGTATCACGAGCGTTGCACACCTTCCAGGAAAGCACTCGGTTTATTGACATTAAGTTCCATGTGCATTGACGCGCATCGCGTTCTCCTGTCTTCCGCTCTCCTCTCTCTCCCTCTCTCGAACTGTACAGAGAGCTCTCCCCCTGTTCTCAGCAACCCACGCCGGCGATGAGACTCCGCAGGTGGCTGGATCACTCGAAAAGAGAGGATCGCGCAGTAAACTGCATCTACATCCGTGCTTCCGATGATAACCGCGGAAATACACCCGCCGTTTGATCCGCCGCCGCGACGCTGGTGTCGTCTTTGATAGATAGGTGCGATGCGTCTCTGGATATTTGGATAGAAACTCTGGGAAAACTGTTTGAGGGGCTGAAAGGCAGAGAAGTGGCTCGTGAGACAGAATTTTTGGGAATGATGAACATGTTTACTGTTTGGGTATTTTGTAAAATATGGGAATATAGGGTTGGGAGGTCGAATGTTGAGATTTTGAAGCTAGGTTGAATTTTTATTGGGTGGTGTGTAGATTAATAGTCATTGCTTAATATGTATATGTAACTTTAGGGACACATTTGAAATTACTGATGGAGTATTTAATTGCGTGAGGTGGGTGAGAAATTAAATTTAACCTCCCGTGGTCTACAATCATTTTCAAAGAGTATTTCGGAAGGAATAGAATTGAAATTTTTTTGCGTTTCATATAAAACCTGCAGTGTTTTTCTATGAAAACGTATTGTTGGGTTTTACTCTCTATTAAGGCATTGTTACTGTGCATTACTGTGAATATAGGATCGGAAACGGTTAAAGGTTTCCTATTTAATACAATTCAAGTACTTAATTTGTGGTGAGAAAATTAAAAATTGCACTCAACGACATTGTGTAGATTACCAAATTCTATTGTAGATCACATTTTGAAACATTGGTTAATCAAACTAAATCAAATGCCCCGAATACTAAAAATTCCAAAATCTCACCGTCCGAATTTTCTTGAGTTTCACCTTGTTCTCAATTTTCTCGTTGGCTTTTCCACGACATCTGAAACACCCCGTACACAGCTCTTACGTCGAAATGGCTGATGTTGCCTAGGGAGAGAGTAGACTTAACCGAGGTTCCCGTGCAGTACTCTAATCAACGTGCCAACCGATCAGAGCTCTCTATCCGTGTAATCAGCGGAGGAAAAACAACCCTCGAGTCCGTGCCCTCTCGAATTCCGCTAATTACTTATCAGCGCTAAACGACCCAGAAAAATTGACAACCGTCTGGCGTACATTCGAACTACCTTTTGTCAGGCTGGCTGGCCGATCGATGAAAAAGCACGTCTGGCGTAAGAAATCGGGTCGGTTCGCGCATGCAGCAGCATCGTGGATGAAACCGCGGCACGGTGTCGTAGAAAGCAGCAAAAGTGTAGCCGAAGAGCAGACAGCAAATAAAATACCCGGCAGGGACACGAAGAAAGAGGGTGGGGCAGAGAAGTGTCGGAGGACCGCGGAGGAGGGCGAAGGACGAGGCACGAAAATAGGCCGGGCTCTTCTCTTCGCTTCTCTTCTCTTCTCTTCTCTTCTCTTCTCTTCTCTTCTCTTCTCTTCTGTCTCTCCCCCTTTGGGCTCTCCCTCCCGTCGATAACGTTTCTCCGTTTCGCCGACTTTCTCAGATATTTCTGTTTCGCATGGAAACGTTCTGTCACTCTCGTAAACGCAATTGGATCGTTTTGATGTGTTATGAGGTGTGAACGAAAAGTATGGCGATGGTACGCATTAAAATAGATTTGTTAGAGGTCTCACAAATTTCTTGTTAGTCGATTTCAAAGTATTCCTCTGTGATTAACCATGCGTGTACTCTAATGATCGTGTGACATTTGACAACTGCGGTGGGAATTATTTATCATTACTGCTTTGGTTGGAAGATCTGTCGCAATTACTTGGATCTTTGGAATTTAATTGAGCAGGTTTTTCGGAATTTTATTTTTATTCTTGAGATCGGACAAAAGTTGCAGGGTGGGTACGTACACACGGTAATTCTTTTATTAGTAGAAAACTGACGAATTCCAGGCGAAGTGTCACATGGCACGTTGTTGCACTGCAAAATCAATCCATTTGTTAACAGAGCTTTTAGATTGCAGTACAAAAAGAACCATTGTTTTTTACTTAAATTGATAAAACATGCAGACTTTTTTAAAAATAGTCCTTTGATCGGTCTTGTTATTTAGCTTTAGTGTTAAACAAAACGTTTTTTTTTTCATTTTTCTGCACCTTTTCGTTCGATGACAATTAATATCTACCTTAAGTATGTATTACCGATATTTGTGTAATTTTTTATCTATATCCATTTAATTACCACTGTGAATGAATTCTGTTAGAACTTAATAGGCCGCTATAGAAATATGATTGAGATAAGTTATGTCTACTGGTTTTGTGACATGAATAGAATTAAATCATGCATAGCGTGTGGATTTGTCACGATTTTTTATCACAAGTATACATTTACGATGCCAACGCGAGTGAAATAGATTTCTTCCTGACTTTTTTCGATTTCCATATCGCTTGATGCCCTTCGCCGATTGATGTTTCTCAACTTTCCGATACGTCTGTCTGTGTTTTGAGATTGCTGTTATAGAAAAACATTTCGACCTGAATACATTATAATATAGTTGTCACGTATTTATTTTTTAATATAGATTTATTCTGCTTTTTTCGAAATTTCTTCTTGTTTTTATATTCCCTTTCGCATAACATTCTCCGTTTCCGTTTCAACTAATTGATTATTCTGTTACGTAATGATTTTCATCATTTTAATTATATCATCGATTTAGTTAACTCTTGGGCTGCCTTTAGCACGTGCTTGGTTACATATTCTGATATTTTATACATACATATCTGATATGTTGACGATTTTTTTTTATTCGACATCTCGATATTCTTCGATCTAAAATATTAACACTTTTATAAATTGCGTTACTCCAAGATATAATAACCTGGAAATTCTATTTTCAATTATCAGTGTACCATCGGGTATTTTCAATTGTACCCGAAATATTTGAAAACAGTTGAGAAAATGCTCAGTAGAAGAAACCCAGGAAAATAGAAGCCAGAACGGGTAGAAAGTCGCTTTATTTTCGGAGTAGAAATCCGCGAAAATAGACTCGAAACGCTATGTACCGTAAACGATTTAGTTTCTTTCATCGCAGGCCAGATCAAGGTGAGAATTGCATTAAATCCTGGCTCGAGTACCGCCCAGTCCTTTCAAACTCGTCTCTTTTAATTCTTCGCTGACAAGTAGTGAGATGTACTACTCTTAGAGTGCCAAAAGAATACCAGACACTGGGTGTCTCCGATCGCGAGAAAAAATACAAGGAATTAGAGAATTTCATTTACTTCTTTTTAGTTAGCAGATTTCTTGGAAGCTGGGGCACAGCTTAATTCGGCTACTTTCAGTTCTTCAGGTTTCACGAGATTTTTTTAACCTCTTTAAACAGACCTCGAAACAGTATTTTTCGTATTTTGCCTAAAACAGGATTCTAAGGACAGTTTGAAACAGATTCAGATGATTATTATCATTTTTATTCTGTAATATGAATGTTTCTTCATTTGCCACCAAATTGTAATTCCTTACTGTCAACTGATACGGAATTTAAAAAACAGAACATAAAGTTTCAAAATAATTTGAACGAGAAACTTTCATAACTAACAGGTGTTGTAAGTTTTGTAAATAAAACTGTATAAGTACACCTACCTAGTTTCTAGGAATCGTATTGAAGGGTCTCATTTTCTACACAATTGTCCGCGATTATCAAAATAATGCCGATGTGTCAGATTAATGTATAATTTAATTGTTCATAGATTTTAACGATTTCAAAATATAGTATCAAAACTGAAATTTGTATAATTTAAGAAATAATACGTACATACTTCCAGCAAGCGTACAAAAGACGATATATCTGTTCTCAGATATGAAATTGATTAATATTTATACATATTAAAGGAATCACCGATGGGTGATGAAAAGCAAATATTATTTGCCTAATATTATTTAACTGTATTTGATCGTGTAATAGGTATGACATATTGGATTATTTAAAGAGAAAACAATTCTTTTTTTATTCGAATAAACATTTTAGCAATAAAAATATACAACATTCGATTGCACATTTTCGCCAAGAAAATTCCTCTCTCGAAGAAGTTGCGACCTTCGGAGGACACAAACTTCCTAAATATCCTTTCAACGAAACGCAACACTCCGTATTGTACGACCTAATATAATATAATACATTTCTCTTTTATCGCTGTCGAAACAGAACAACTAAGAACATGTAAATTCTAATACTTCCGGCTTCGAGAACACTTTCTTCATACGCGGCTATATCCTTCGTGGAAAATACCAGTGAATTACATAGAATATGGAAAGCAGTCGGTCCTTCAACGTATATTCTCATTTTACAACGAAACATTTCGCACCCTGCTCGTACATATCTCGCTGATTTTACAGAAAAGCTAGGGACGCTGTTAAAATATGAAATGTGGAATCGCCGGCATCCCGGAAATCTCGATCGTGCCGCGTGAAACGTAATATTTTGTTCGTCGATGTTACGACTTACGCCTCTGACGCGCATAATAACAATACATGGACAAAGTGTTCTTTATAGAATGACAAAAAACGAGAGTTGATACCATTTCATCCCACGTGGTTCCATGACACTGGTCACCTGGATCCGTAAGCATAGTTCGAACCGGGCAATTGTTACGTTTTTCTAACTGTTGAGTGCAGTAAATCTTTTATTGAACGGATAAGTATTAATTCCAGATTCTTTGACTGTGAATGTTTCTATAAACTTGTCATTTTTAATCGGCTCGGTGACAAAACTTGTTTATTCATTTTTATTATGCAGGGGATTTTGGAGCAACACGGTTTTTGTAATATATTTGTATTCAAAGTTAGCTTGAATATATTATATTGTTTTTTGTTAATTAATTTGTATTATAGTGGTCAATTTTCCGTTGCAGGCAAAGCTTGGACCGGTTTAAAAGTGTATTACTACAAAAAATTATTATTCTATAGAAGCCATTTAAAATTCACATCTACATACATGGATATTTTAGAATCAAAAACCAATTTTGAGATTAAGATTTCACTTTAAATGTAAATACTATAGTTATAAATATTACGAATATTTATTGCATACATAACCTTGGCCAAGTACTAGATAAGTATTTGGTTTTCTGCATACTTACCTCGATTGGTGTCACAAATATTTGTAAACCGATTTATTGCAAGTATACTTTTAACCGCGTTTCCGAAGTTCGATGGCGTTAACTCGAATTTGTTTCATACACGTTGTAGGTCGAAGAAACTTTTTGAATACATCACGGTTGTTTTCACCGCTCCATCCTTCTTTCTTTCTTTCTTACTTCCGCTTAAACCAATTTCGAATATATTCGAAAACTTCGTTTAAGTTGAAATACTGTTTCCCTTGTTGCAAAAATCGTTCAAACGCTAGCTACAAGTAAAGCCGTGGAAGTGTTAAAAATCTAATTAAGCAATATTCATAAGTAATTTCAAGAGTTTGTAAAAAATCTGAAATCAACTAATTTCTCGAGCCATTAACTATTGGAATCTGAAGAAACGAAATTATAACGGTATTTGGACTTTTTCATAATTTTTACATCAGATTGACCAAAATAATTGGAACGTCATAACGAAAGGAACGAAATGATTACAATAATGATGCACGAATATTTCATCCGACCTTTGAAATTTATGTGCAAAGTTAAAAAAAAACATTTGAAAAATATCTGCTTCAAAAATAACAATAAAATTAACATACCATTCTTAAAACTCTTTTTCAATTTACTCGCACACTTGAAGACATCTAATACACAGGGTAATGGTTGAGCACCTGGTGCACCATGAATGGCTGAGAATAACCCACGCGAAATGAAACCTCTGTCGCTCGCAGACTCTCTTGGGGTGACACTTTGAATTTGTCTTTTTTTCCATCGTACACTGGTCTCCTTTTAGGCATACAAAACAATATGGTGAAGTACCACGTCCAAATTTAACGACGATAGAAATTATTGTACGTCCACTATCAAACGTATATAATTTATTACTAAAATTATCCTTTTTGTAATTTGCACACCATGGGAATTTGAATTTACTAATATTAATGACTTTAATTCCTAGTGTTTGTGACATTATATGCTTTAAAAGTATTTATTTATGGGGATTGTCTTTGTTTGTCTGGTATTTGTGAAACAAAAATTTAAATTATAATATTTATCCTATTAATTACTGCAAGCTTCATTTAGTAAAAATTCATAACAATTTATTTATTATCTTTAAGGATGTACTGTAGATGTTCCAGGGTTACCAACTTCTTTAATCATTACGCGTTAATTAATTTCCCTTATTTTGTATGTATATTAATTAGGTTTTCTATGCAACGTTATATTTACTGAAAAAGATTTTGTCTCAAAACGAAATAATAAATGCTTATATTTCTGCGTTTAGATGACCAGATGAATAATTACTCGTAAGTGGGTTATTAAGAAATGAGAAAGAAAATAGTGACAATACATATTGAAAGAAACTACTGAGTGAGTGTGAATAGAAAAACGTTAGTTTACTAACTGTTTAATTTCCACGGTAGCGGGTTTCGTGTAAAATTATGTGCGCAATTACTTTCATTTACTTTTACTTTTACTTGGCGTTTTAATAAACTTCGTGTCGGCTTTAACTAAAATAGGTCTCACGAAGTAAGACACCCCAGCGTACTGTAAGTGAATACAAATGAACCAGGTCGACAGCGAAATACGGGAAAATTATACGACTATTTTCCCCGCTGCTTGCTTACGAGCCTAAAAAGTACAATCGGCGAAAAAGCATGCGCAGATATTATAATATACGGAAGAAAAACAGGGTCTCGGAAACTGCGAAATCTAAAAAAGTTAAAATATTGGATATAAAGAAAAACAAGGAACTCTAATAAACTTAGGGATCTTCAGAACTATGAAACACCTTGCTATATTAGAGTTACGCAAACATATTGAGACGAACACTTTAATCTGCTCAATGCCATCTTGTATGAGACCAAGTGTCTTAAAATATTTTTTGACAAAAATGATTAAAGCATTGTGAAGAATATAAATAATATTGTTTCTAAAAAAATACAGATTGTTTACGTAGAATCTAAAAACAAAGCGGTTATAAGTACTAAACTTATTTACTAGATGCTAATAACCCCGAGCAAGGTACATACATGCTATGTAAAATTATTTTAACAAATATGTTTAGTCTTTTGCTAATAGTGTAAAGAGAAGGTGGAACAAATAGAGTGTCATAAGCTGTTTTTTCTGTAACCGCAAGATATACGAACTTGAATTTTATTACATTAAATGTGATAGCAGTTTGACTGTTTTACGTTAAGTAGGGTACTCACAATATTTGTTACACAGAATTTTTCGGAAGAAAAATATGACAGAAGAGGAGGCAGTTCCCTTTTCTGTAATTTGTTATCAACTAATGAGCTGATTAATTGAACAGAGTGTATAAAACGAAATACAGAATATCTATACACATACATTTGGAAATCGAAATTAGTCTCTTCGTTCAAAGTTAGACGAAAATGTGTCACGTTTAACTGGCTCTTTAGTAAAATCCATCAAATACATCAATACAAAGATGGTAGCCACTTCTCCAAAGTAAAATACAAATTTCATATGAACCCTGTCGCCTTATTGAGTCATCTTCAGGTGTATGTACCAACCTAAACTTAACTCTCCAGCTAATCTACACAAATTTATACAACAACCTTCTCAGACAGCAGAATAAACTACCCCTCTTACAGACTGGACTCCTTCGTATACAAATTACCCCAGATTAGCCTAAAACTTACCTTTACTACACCACACCCAGAAACCTTTAAACATCACAGAAAATTCCATATAACATCAGAAACGACGACCCTCTAACAAACGTACAAACGAAATTCTAGTCGTCCACAAAGAAAATCGATACCCCAATCCGTGAAAATCGCGATCACCGCGAAAGGGTGCGTTAATCGTAAACAATATTTCCACGACTTTTCGAGGATTAATGTTTTTACGAGGAACGGTGCCGAGGAACATGGCATACGATCGAAGGACCTCGGCTTACGTAAAACCCTTTGCGCTCGATCGAATTTCCTGGCCACCCGGCGGCGGTCTCCACAACTCTATGCGCCTATTACGTCGGCTTTACGATCTACTCGTAAACGTCCGGGCCCGCGAAATTGATAGACCACTACGTTACACGCACGTAGGTACATACACCCCCGCGAGTGGCGGAGAGCTCCTTCTATCGAACCTCGGGGAGATGTCTTGTTCCACTGGCGTAGAGACCCCAGCGTCGTTCTCCACGCGATTTCTCATCTCGCTCGTAAATCATGCGCCACCATCAAAGGGACATGAAAAGTCTCGCACTCATTTAAGTCACGGTTTCGTGCGCCGGTTAATTTGTTACTGGCTACCCGGCTTTGGCCTTTGGTTTGGGAACGATCAAGGGTATCGGTGATTCCGGGGCGTTCGCGATTTATTTGTGAGAGGTGTTAGCGAATATTAGGGACGAGATACGTGGCAGACGGTACTACGGGCTGGGGAAGAGTCGCGATAGAATTTTAATAGGGTGTGATTTTAGAAAAAGGTGTAACACTGAATGTAGAAGTTGTTTTTTTAATAGAGAACGAGGACTGTTGTTTTTCAAGTTATTGTCGTTTTTATGGTTGCCAGTTGAGGGCCCTTTTACAGTATTTTCAGGCATTTTTATCAAGTATCTGGAATCAATGTCCGTGAATTAATGCTAATGAAGTAATTGAATTAATTTTCTCTATTCTTGCGAATACCTTTTTTTATTCACTATTACATTCGGCTTGAACACATAGACTTGTTGTTTTAAGTAATCTCAGATTTTTTGGATAATACATTGATTGTCGATTTTTTATGTACCTAAATTTTTACGAGTTTTGTACGCTGCACAACCATGTAAGTTATTTTGATTAAATTTTCCACAAATTCTCTAAGAGCATCTACAAAAATTGCAAAGAAAATTTATAATGGAATGTGCGTGTAATTTTTCAAACACCTATGTGAATTCTTACACGGTATTTTGTATGGGTTTTTAAAAGAAGTTTATCAAATTGTTATGCGACATAGTACACTATTCGTAAGGATTCCAATCTTGCAGAATTATTTATCAATACTAAAGTAGAACAGAATGAATTATTTCGCTAGAATAAATGCTTTCTTGAAACTACTTCGATATTTCGATGTAGACTATTTTTGATATGTATTAAATTCTTCATTATTCTAGACCTAAAATAATTATCATGCTAACATAGTTATTACAGAATGTACAATAATTATTGTTCGTGGTTCGGTAAAATTTGATGTTCAACAATCAGCATTTTCAGCGAGAAATTTGAATACACCGAGATTTCAGCGGTGATTGAAATCGAGAAATCGAAACTACGCCCATGTCACGGTTTTCGCAGTTGTTTCGTGTTATACGTGCATTCATGTAAAGGAAGTGTGTATATCTCTTATTCATTGAGCCGTGCGCGCCCCATTTGAATATTCCCATTTCCACTTACATGGTAGATGCGTGTATTTCGCTGTGACAAGTATCAACAATAAAATTAAATTCAAAGAGGCAGATGAAATTCTGCGTTACGTTAAAAAATGACGCGCTAAGATGATAATTTAAGGAAAATATATTGTACAATAAGGTTCGAATTGTTTATATCTTAATTATAGTTTAACACTTAATGTGTTATATATTTTATTTCTTCTCATGATAAACTTTGAATTCCTTGTCAATGTTGAATGCCAGGTATTTATTCGAGTTTCAAATTGTATAAAAGCAAAAATCGGATTTCACTGACCAGAAAATTTTAAGTTGTGCATGTATACGTGTTGTGTATAAAGATGTAACGTGTGAGCATACCGTTATGATGTTACCGGATTGTTATTAATGATTACATAACAGCTTTATCAATTTATTTGAATTCCCATGCAAGTGTTCAGCATATTTAAGCTTTGCGAGTGTTTGATGTGTACAGAGTATCGCCACTTTCACCTAACTTTTACAACTCGGTACTCAAGACCTAGTTAAAAAATTATATAATTTTATTAGAAATTAGTGCGCCATTACAATCCTTCTTTGCAACTGTAAAACACAATAAACTCTAACATTTTGCCAACTACTACACTCTACAAATGTAAAAGTCTTACTGACAATGTTCACACACTTTTCATACAAACTTCTAATAATTATTAAATTTTCTCAATTTCTTTTTTCATCTTTTCACAACGAGTATCTACCAATGGTCAAAATTTTCGCATAAACTTCTTCTGTACACTTTCTATCTACATATATGTATATGTACATCGAAGTGAGAATACAGGCTCGTTTATTTAAAGAACGTCTCAATTATTCCATGAAGAACCGGATACCGTTAAAAAATCAAAGCGCGAACGCCGGTCGATTCCTTCGATAAACGACGTGATCCCTCGAGGACAGTATTCCGCGGATACCACTCGATTACGCGAACATCTTGATTATTTTCTGGTGACTTTACGAGCGGGACACGGTTCCAGACGCCGTCCAGACGCGAGTGGCTCGTTGCCGGTACGAATAAATCCATCGCGCCCACGCTGCTGAAACGGCGTCGGCGTCGCTCGCCGGGGAAAATTATTAAGTACTAGTAGAATCCGCGGGCGACCACCTTTTTTTATTTAAAAATACAACGGTTGTCCCGCGGAGGACTTTCCGTGCGGTGGACCACCCAGAAATTCAGAAAAACGCAGGAAGAATCAACACTATAGCATTAATTATGTTTTTTTATTTGTGAATAAATTTTAGGAATTCTGTTTATTTTTTTCTCGAAAGAATTCCGAGGACTGTATTGCTGTATTTAAATCGATGGAAGGAATATTTTCAGGGGAAAGAAGGTGAATTCGGGGTTACGTAATAATTAAAGTTCTATGTAGATGAAGCTAGACGACGAAGATATTAAGGAGTTCTTGACATACCAAGGAAAATTATTTGGAAGTTTAAACGTACAGTTTTGAGTTTATCTAGGTTCGTATGAAACGTGATAAATTGTTTTCTCCAAAGGTTTCTTCATTATACATATATTTTGTTCGTATATATTTGGGCAACTGTTATTTTCAACTATGTCATTAATGATTGCACTCTCAAATTTATACATATATCATTTCAGCGGCTGGGAATTGAGAACGCACAAAGTATAAACGTAGAAAAAACAATTTTTCCCTAAAAAATAATTAAGTGATTTTATTGTTAGTACAACTTTCAAGGATAAAACGTGTTTTATTAGAAAATCCAACGATACTTTCACAAGAGTAATGATACTTCCTGCGAAAACACAAATAACGGGAAAATTTATCGGAGATCGTGTAATTAAAACGCAAAATGATTAAATAACAAACACTTATCATTATCCCATAATTTTTAACAGTCTCTGTTAAACGAAACACACTTCCGTTTCAAGAAAGCAGACCCTTATCTCTCTCCCCTCACATTTTGAGTGTTCCCGTTAACAAGAAAAGATTTCCGTTTAAAGAAAACAGACCCCGACAAAAGAAGCGAAAAAACCAGCGATATCGAGTACAACACTATCAATAATTCCCAACGTCTGTCAAACATCAAGAGCATAAATCCCCATGTGCCTATCAGTTAACGACACAGGGCCGCCGAACATTCAGGGAGCAGCCATTAAAACCGACGACAAGCGTTAAAACGAAAAAAATGGGCAGAAGAGCGCGGAGAGGGTGATGATATATCCATTGAAAGTGAACAGGACAAGAAGGGAATTATGGAGTCGTCATAATTGATTGCGTGTTTCACGGGTAGGGTGAAGAGGGTCCCCAAAAGGAAAAAGTAAAAAAAAAAGAAAGCCGACGGAGGAGAACGAGAGGCTCTCTAGCCAATACGAGAGGCAATAGCCGTTCGCAAAGCGGCGCCAGACCAACGACGCCAATTTTTATTCCAGCCTGGCAATAAACAGATCCATCCCGATTCTTCTCCGTTTTCTCTTCTCCTTTCGTCTTCTTTTCGTCTTCTTTTCGTCTTCTTTTCGTCTTCTTTCGTGTTCTTTTCACCCCGACGACACTCGTGTTCATGGGCGATCCCGTCGAGACACGGCGTGACGATCGATGGCAGGTGCCGTTTTTCTCGCGCAAATGTCCTCGTCACCACGAATCAAGGCCGTCTCGATGCCGTCTGAAGTGCGTTCGTGAGACGAATTTGCCAGGATCCGACCGGCGCGGCGCCTGCCCGATCGGTTTCGTTACTCGAATGGAAACGTCGCGATATCGTGCGGACTCGCGAAATCTTGTTGTCGCGCGATTATAAGTACTTCGTGACCCGCAGAGAAATTATTTATATTACTTGCTGGCTGGGAAAGGGATTATTGAAATTAGTTGCTGAATTTCAGAGAAATTTGTGTTGATAGTACTTCCCAGGCTCGAGAACTTGCGGAGAAGTTTTCGGGTCTGGGAATTTTAAGGAGAGTACTTTCCGAGTATGGAACCTTCAAATTTTTTATGGGGAAGGAATATTAATCGGAGTTGAGTAGGTTGATGAGTATGATAGTCTTTTGTAGGTGCGATTGGGAGGGTTAATTTCAGATAGAGAATACTTTATGTATTTTACAATCAAAGACTATAATATAGGTATATAGTATTGAAAAATAATAGGCTCATAGTGGGGTAATTAAATATTTAGATTTGCATAATACATTTTTTTAAACACGGAATTATGCTAATTTTTATGAAATATATTTACACATTACGTATATGATTTGAATTTATGTAGGTAGTTAATTTAGCAGAATGTTTTGTAATAAATTTATAACAATCAAATAATTAAAGGACATTTTACTTAATCAGTGTATCAAATTAATTTTTGGACTACTGTTTGGGTTAATGTGATTACATTTTTTTCTTCCGATAGGGGTAGGTATATATTAGGATTTTTAAATGGAAGGAACGTGTTTTGTCAAAGCCGAGAGTTGGCTTTGTTCCAAGTTACATTTGAAATCAAATTTTTTTACGACATCGCATAAAACGTAATGCAGGCTTTAAAATTCACCGCAAACACTGTTCCGCCATGCTTGCGCATATTTCTCGATGGCGTTTCATATTTATTTTCTTGCCATTACCGAACAATAAATAGATTTCAATATGTAGAAATTCTGACGAATATTCCTTCACGGAACTTACCTTGTACACATGCATTTACGTTCGTTTTTCACCTATAATGCGTTACCAATATTAGAGCAATTAATAAATTAAGACATATTAACAATGTTTTATTGAATTTTCATTAATTCACGTTAAAAATCGTCAAGCAAATATTACTCTTCAACGACATAACAAAATTTGTTTTCTAAACAACATTTCTTCTTCTTCTTCTTCTTTTTCTTTATAGTCGCATCAACGTCTAGGGTTATTAGCGACTGTGTTTGAACGTTAGATTTCACCTATTAATTTGATGCATGCTAGGAAATTTATTATATGTTATGATCAGATCTCGATCTATTGTACCTGCTGCAGTCTATAATTATATGTTGTTTTCTGTTTCCCATAAAAAATAAAAAAAAAACACCGATTTCCTATAGTCGGCCGTTCTAAAAGCAGAATCTTCCAAACGTTGATTAGATGTCAACAACACATGGGCTACATCCCGCTACCTCACGACCCTATGTTTACATATAAACCCCCAAAACAGAGTCATCGAGCTAACCATCAGATTTCCATCCGCATTCCAAGGTTCGCAAAATAAAAGTGCTAACGAGCGACAAAACACACGGCAGCACGTGGCGAAATTTCGCCAGTCCTTGCGGATCTCAGTCGTCCTTTTTTTCCCCGGGCCTTATCGCGGCCACGTTTCCACATTCGTCGGAATTCATCTCGGCCACCGTTCTCCTCCTCCCGACGGAGACGTCGTGGTCGACGGAAACAGCGGGGGACCGACGATCTCGTTTCAGAAAGCTGGAACCGACCTCGTAGCGGGGTCATCAAGGACGATCTCTATCGCGGTAATGGCGAACGAAGGATTTTCGCCGGTGTCCCGGGAAAACAATCCAAGGATAATACGCAGAAAGACGGATCGCTAGGGTCGGATAATAAGCGGGAGAGACCCTTCGCCACTCGTCAGCAACAATTTCCTATGGTGACTCTTTCCTACTGTCAAGGTTACCAAGTTTCTTCTCTCGAATAGAATGATTGCCGCGCATTGTGCCGGCGATCTCGACCACTGGGAAAATTTCTTCTTCTGCGCGTCGATTTGCAGTTGGTAGGATAGATTGTTCGCAAATTTCGTGTAATGGCCCAACTACCGGAAAGTTGTTGGATTCATTTCGTCGAGGACGATGTGTCTCCGGTGATGCAATAGTTGTCAAGGTTTCTTGGTTAAAGTGCTGCTTCGTTTGATTGGACTGGCTGCTGGGACGGTCCATTAGATTTTTTTTTCAGCTCTTTTTCTCGCAGTACTTTTGCACGACTTTTTTTTCTTAAGTGTATACTGCTGTTTTATGTAGTCGTATCGAATAATATTTCGAACGATTCGTCGCGTTCATATGAGTTATGTTACTTCTAGTTTATTGGTTGTATTTCAGCTTATTATTACTTAATATTTGAGAAAATAATTAGAAATATGGGGTAATTAGAAATTTGATTACTTTTACACGTATTGTCTACACCGTATTGTTGTTTTCCATGATTACTTCAGAACTAATGTTAATATAGGATAGAAGTAATTAATTAAAAGTAATCTATTACACGAAAGATAGATTTTATCATGTACGAGTATCTCCTTCTATAACTACACATGCGATTTATTTATACATACATATATTTGAAAATTCAATTGACATGTTTAGTAAATATTTCAAGCCATTCTACATACTATTTTTCACAATTTTTTAAACTAAAAATAATACAATATTTTATAATCACTCGGCGATTATGATCTAATTGATATAGAAAAGTACCATTTTTCCGCCACATTTTCCAGCCGTGAAGTTTTTTAAGCATTACATTTAATTTCCCAAGCATCTCACATGTATATATGTATATGTTTCACTCACTTCCTCCCTCGAAGACGAGCGTTAGTCGATTTCTCGACTCGATTTCCAGGGCCTCCGATAGAATCAGTTTCGTTAACGAATCACCGAAAGTTGAAAACCTCTAGCGGAGGACACGAATGCATCAGAGGTACAGGGTGGGACTCGTAAAAAGATGGCCGCACGAAATTACGGGCGAACGAAAGCGAATGCAATTACCGGGCGGCGAGGAAACGGGAAATAATGAATTCAAGCCCCGTTTCTCTCGTGCTGCTAGTCCCGAGGGATAGAATCGGACGAGGCAGCTGCAGAGAGGGAAGGTGAGATTATTCCGGGCTGCGAAGTAAAGAGTATCTAAAAGCTATGACCTACTTCAATTTCCTCCGGCGCGGCGGGTTGGTAGGCTTGCCACGTTTCTCACTTTTGCTATCTTTCCCGGACGGAATTCGACATTTCTTTTCCCTCGGTGTCAAGTCACGCGAAACTGCCGTCGAGGAGATTTACGCTGAAGTTAGTTGAAAAATCACTTCGCTAGGCGGAAGGGCTGTTTGGTAATTCATGCCGAGAAGTTTGGGGTGAATTTTTTACTCTGCTAACTCAGAAAAATGCCTACGTGCGTAACTTCGCTGAGAAAGGTGTTTGAAACGAAAGCAGTTTTTGTTTATTGAAATAGCTTGTATTTGTTTATTGGAATAAGTTGAATTCATGGTTTTCAGGGGAAAAATTGGTTGCTTGTGATGTAGCGTTTTGAAAACACTCGGTGGACTTTCTATTATCATTTTCAATGTTTCTATCGATGTACCCAATGTATGTGTTTCGTTGTGGATATTCCGGAAAGAATTTACGATTTAAACTTTAAAGCAGAGTTTGTGTTTATTTTTTTACATTAACTTTTTTTCAACTCATTGTCAGACTATAGAAATCTAACAGTAACTTTTTTAAGTTTTAATAATTAGACTTTCTTTATTATTACAGTTATTGTTACACTTTTATTTGTTGATATAGCTTAAATAAAGTTCATATAACTTAGATAAAGTAAAATAGAATTCAAAATATTAAATGGAACGCATTTCAAATCAAAAACTAACAAACTTTTGAGCCACTATGTATAATTCTCGCGCCATTATTTTTCCATAATTACTCGTTTACGCATATTTCTTTATCACACACTTCTTATCGCTTTAACGCTTAAATTTCGATCATCAATTTATACGATACCTTGTATACGTGAATTTTTTAAATCTAAATAAGGTAGATATTTTTTCTTCAATTTCATTCATTCAATTTTTTTCTTGATAAAAGATCCTTTAACGCTTAAAGTGTGAAATGAAATCAATGGAAACGTAGTGTGTAGACAACGAAAAACGTGTTAAAATACTTGAAAAGTGAGTGAAATTACTTCCCACAGTCGATATTTTAATCGAAACTTTCGAAGGCTAACTCAAATCAAATATTTACGTCAGCTAAAAATAATCTTCATTAAATAATCTACTTTGCATGCAAAGCAAGATAACAAATGACGCTTTTAGCCACAGCGCGAGCGAAAATGAACCTACCTATTCTACTTTTACATTGAACTAATTATTCGAAATCTTAGGAGAATAACATTCCAATTATATTTTAATCTCGTTACGAAACGTATAAGTCCGAACCAATTTTAGCTTAATAACAATCACTTATGGAGAGTCCTTCAATTTTATTTTATTGCTCTACGATAATGAAACAAAAATGTTAAATATTGTTCATCTTATGCAATGATATTTTTTTAAGCAAAACGTAGAAAGTAAATCGCGCTTAGCGGTGAACATAATATTGTTCGGTGGGCCCATAATTCAAACGAATTCCACGAGTATACCTCCCGCGAGGCAGGTGTTACACAGGTAGTTTACGTGGTGGCACCTGGCGCCCCATATACGCCCCATATGACAACATAGATTCCCCCTCGGTCTGCCGGGCGCAACAGGAACCGCAATTTCTGTCTTGTTAAAACAACTAATTATGACGGAAACCCGTGCCACCAGGGACGTATGAATTACAAGTTGAACTTGGCACTTTCGTTCGCGCATTATGTTCCGAAGCGCAGTGTTTTTGTTAAAAAAGAAGTGTTAACAAATGTGACGTGTCTGCCTTAACAATAAGAGTGCAAGGTCGGGAAGATAATAAATCGATGGTAAAAAATTGTACTGTCGCTTAAAAGTAACATGTGTCGATATTATCTAGTTGTTTTTACGAAATTACTAATTATTAAATGTCACTCTATCCTTCTACCAATTCCAATTAATCTGCGAATAAATTTCTTAGTATTTCACTCCGATGGTAAAAAGAAAATGGTATTTCGACCGGAATTAAATGTAAAGAAATTTATTCGCAGATTGATTTATTAATTAATACATCTACGTCTATGTTATACAATAGAAACTGCTTTCAATTCATGATTTGAATTTTCATTTTAAGAATCAGATTTGCTGGACAATAATATTTTTGTTTCTTACGTCGTTAAAGTATTTGGAAGCGATAAATGGGGTACTTTTGATTCAAATTAATCGGCAGTTTTGATACCTTGGATCATTGCACAGACATTATTATTTTACGTATTCTATCAATGCCAGACAATCGTGTTAGTAATTTATTTTTACTGAAATTTCGAAGGATAGTGGTTACAAAGATAAAGGTCGACTTTCTTAGAACAAATAATTGGGAAATAATTTTCTAACGGACAAACTTCGTGGAAGCAGACATTCATGAGATGCAGGCACGAAAAAGTATAAGTACAATGTGTGCTTATCGTGAGTGTATCTACAGTCACGAAATATGTACTGATACATGGATAAGGAAAAGACTATGAAAATGGCAAAGGATACCACGGATATTCTTCCTCTAAATTCTTTTGCAAGTTATTTTCAACAATCGTAACCGAATTAATTTCAATATATAATATTACTAACTGAATATAATATCTCAATAAATAATATAAATAAAAAATATATTTAAGTATGTAGATAACAGTAAACATTAAAAAAGGTATAAAGGGTAAACATTAAAAAAGTAAACATTATCTTTCGTGATTTTATAAATCAATAAATTGAATAGAGTCCAATATAAATTCGATTGAACTTCGCATATTCCGCGGTAATTTGCCATCGATATTAGCAACATTATCATCACCCTTTTTCTACAATTTTACTGAAATAAATTTCGCACGTGTTTCTTTAGAGTATCCGCTAAAATGGTGAATTCGTCAAGGTAGCGTGAACCAGCATGTAAATGAAACATGATTTTTTCGTGTTTTACGATCACCCTGCCCTGCGGTAAAACACGAAAAGGGATACGAAAGGAGTAGCTAGTGCCAGCTCATGCAGTTTGGCGAAAAATTGGCAAACCAGGACGTAACGTACATACAAATGTGTACCGTATTGCAACCTGAGTAGATAAGCCGTGGCGATATAAATACCGTAATCTAGACAGGAATATCGAGGACGCTTCTGTTGAATTTCCTCGAAAATAAAACAGATAAAATTTGCTCGATAATATCGTGTTAATCTTCCACGGGAATCGTTATGGATCAATGTGGACGTCACTTTAATTTACACCGCCCAATTACTTAAAGTGTATTCTTGTGTTCTTTTCGCTTCGAAGAATTAACACATTTCCTTTAAAATACCGAGTTTAATTTTAAACTTTACACGGTGATAATTTTTAATATATTATTTTATCACAAGACCGATTTCGTTCGAGGAATATTCGATATTTGTTTTATGGTGGCGATAGCATTATGGTTGAAATTCAGCGGAGCAGAAAAGTACATTACGATCACCGTCAAAGTACATCGTCGAGGGGGAATTTTTGTATTCGTCAAATGGGCAGGAAGAAAGTTGAACAGCCGGTGTTTTAACCGACTTAAAAGGGGAACGAAAATTGGAGAGATGAAGCGAGGAGAAACTGAAAGAAATTGAATCTCTGGAAGGTAAACGAACTAACCGTTTCCTCTTAGTCTCCTCTAGTCTGGTTATTGACTAAAAACACCGATAAAGCTTCATCAGATTTTCTTTAGTGCTTCGTGGCGTAACTGTCACTCCATCCAGCGAAAGCGTTCAGTGCACTTTCTGGCGCTAGCTAACATCGACGCTCTCCTCTGACTATGAACGGCTTTCGTTTCGTTGGAAAATTGCTTCTGATGGAAAATAAAGAGGGAAACGCGAAACGAATCGCGCGGCGAAAAGACTAAAACGATCAAACTATAGTTTAACCTCGTTATTTGTTCGCGGGGAAACATAATTTTGTTTTTGGATAAATCTGCGTCAGCGAATTTATGAGATAATGCAATGGAATTAAAGAGTTAATCGAAATATTGATTTTATAACCAGAACGTACACTGAATCACTAATCAAATTTCTTATTTAGTTAGTCGTTTTAATATTATGATATTAAATCTATATTAATCACTTAAAATCGTTATGATAGAGAGTGATAGACATACAAACGAAAAATGCATACACATAAGACCATGTAACTTCAACATTCCACGTCGTTACGAAGACTTAAACACTTTACAATATCCAAGAAAAGAGGAATTAAAAGTTCAAACGAGAGTTAGACTTTCTTATCGACGAAGAAACGGCAACGAGGACTCCTCCCCCAGAAGCTACCCAGGATATAGCTGTGACCCCTTGCCGAAAACAGTTCAGTTCAACAACGTTGCTGGAGCCGCTGCAATCGTGACGGTTTGCCAAAATTGATTTTGACGCTGTTTTAACACTGAACCTACCGGCATTTTATACATACCTACATATTCTTATCGAATCCGTAGAAATGATAACTTTTTGACAATTTATTTCACGGACTAGGTAATTTGTCATCAAGAACTAATTGTATTTTCCTTATATTAATTAAAGAAATTAACGTTGAAAGTTATAACGTTGCATGCGGGCATTTTAATAAAAAATAAGAGACTAGGAAAAAATACCTACTTATTTGTTTTTTTAAACGATGTAATACAATCAAATAAATTAAAATGTTATTTAATTATAATTTAAACACTCACCCATCGATAATGAAGAACTGTTTTAAAATTGAAAAATTAAGATTCCGACGTTTCGCTTCTATATTGGACCCTCTTCAGGGAATTTTTTCAAACAAGGTTTCCTTCATAATTTAAACAACTAAATTATCCGGAACCGCAACGAAACAAAAAATTATATTCATGAAGATATAATTACGAATATAATTAACAACGCAAACAGATTATCTAAGGTATTATTTTAATCAAAAGTTTGAAAACGGTCATTTGCCCTACCTCGGTAGGTTTAGGTGTTGAACCGACCTGGTTCCACACCCTCAACAGGGTCGTACCTGATAACGACTGTGCCTCCTGGAGAATCGTGGGTACCAGGGTGCGATTCCTGGGAACGGAAATCTGTACAGGGAACGCGACGAAAGAAAGATACGAATGAGGTCGAAGAAAGAATTTCGAGAAAGAACGGGGAAAATATGCGGTGGGCGGTTTTACGTTCGGGATTTCGCCGAGTTCACTGGCGCAATGCGGGGCGGCCAGACAACATGGCGCACCCATCATCTATCTATGTATGTATAGGTCGAAACGCACCTACTCACATTGAATTCTACACTCGGCTAACAACTTGTAAGTCCGATTATGTATATAGCTTTGGGTAACTGGAGGAAACATGTAAATTACAGCACTTTACTTGCGATAGCAGATATGTACCATTTTGAAAAATGTGAATGGCTCTGGGGAGGAAATGTGGGTGGGAAAGTAAGATCAGCTGTTTTTTATAGGTAGATATTGAGATGCTGGTGAAGTATATAATATTGAGATATTCAATGTGATATTGTCGAGTTTTATTGCATCGCAATACAAATTTTAGTGGTCATTAATTAAACTCGCTACATATCTGACGTTGGCCGCCTCTGTTTATATGTTAATTGTTTTATTTAGAGTGTTAAATATCGCATCAACTGCATATGTGTACGAGGTTATTAGCGACCTTATTCTGGGATACAAATATTTTACTTTATAGAAATTACAATTTTATTTCTTTCTTGAATACGAATCAATTAGATTTGAGAGTGTTATTTCTTTAAGGAATTCAGTATTAGTACTTGTTACCCGATATGGCCCAATTTTGTTGCGTGCGAACCCACAACCATATGTTTCCCCGTTAGTGATGCAAAACTAAAGGAATTAGTAATGCTTAAGCATGTGGACAACTTCCAAAAGAAAATGGAAATCAAAATGAACAACAACGAGAAATATCTAAAGATTTTGCAGATTCCAAAAACTCTGATTTTTATTAAAGTAGGATTTACAGTGGAATTTATTCAACGCTTAATCAGACAAATATCATTTTTAATATTACATTAAACATCTGCAATGTCGTTTAGAACAAACTAGTACATACCAGTACAAATTCATATTTAAAAGATAGAACATCTAGAAGATAAGTTTTAAAAAATGTATTGACTTTTAATTAATATCGGTGCCTAAGTACACAAGTGGTACCCAAGAACATTCTTCACCGTCTTGAAAAACGGTTGCTAGAATCAAGTTATTGAATTTCCATTCATTAAGTTCGAGAACGGACCTCGATTCATTCAGATTTCTTAAAGCTTCGCTTTATTTACCATGTAAATGAACCTTGCCTCATTCAGATTTAAATAACGATGAATAAATAAAATCTCCATTTCTTATATAAATTCTGATTTGCATCTACAAACACGTAAAATTGTATTACCTTAGAGAAATAACCGTCGTATCTCGCGTCGTTTACAGGCATTTTTAAAAACGGTTCCCAATATTAGAAATAGGTACGTGTGTTTTTTTGTGTTATGAGAGTGGGCCACATGGGAGTTGTGAGAAGCTTATCGGCACCTTTGAACAACACTTTTGCTTGGCACGTGTCTGTCGGGCCCATTTTTTCATTTCCTGCCATTGGCGCAGCTACTATTTGGGATGCACTCAACGTTATAACTCGTGACAGGTGTTAAGTCCGTACAAAACGAATTATTCACGTTCATTAATTGGGCTTTCGTTTAACGTCAGATGGACGAAATAAGTGACAGGTATCTATGCTCACCGAATTAATTTATATACTACGTGTCGTTCGGTACATAAATATTCGAGATGCTAAAAGTGGATATTATTTATTTGTTTATCAACAATATTTAATTTATCGTGTTAATGAAAATATGAAACGGGCGATATAAAGCGTTGTTTAGTATGGAACACATTATATCTTTATTTGCAAGAAGTAAATGTTATGTTTACCAATAGCGGTAGACTTAAAAGTGGCAACTGAAAAATATATCAAAAATTTTTACCTTAGACATTCAAATATGATTGATAATAAATCAAATTAATATTATTATAGTATACATATGTATAGATGCAAGTCGATATGACTTCTAGATAAACTTTTCATATTATTTTAGTGTAAATTCCAACCTTAGGATGCACAATTTATTTTGATCTATTTTTGATTTTTATTTAAAGAGGTATTTTTATATTAAATCTTCCACTTTGAAAGACACTTAATGATCTGCTTAAATGTAGCTGCACACGTACAACAATTATTTTGTATTAATTAAACTTTCTCATTACGAAGGTTAGAGAAGTCTGGGTAACAGGAAAGGGATACCTGAATTCTTTTTAGCACGAACAGGCAGTTTAACCAATTACTTTAACCCTGACCCAGATTATACACCACTCGAATTATTCAGTGTAAAGTGGTGTGCTTGAATTTTTAAAACCGTCACTGATATTGGTAATATTGCCAGCCAATATCGTAGGTTCTGTTGGGAAAAAACCTTTCGGCCTTCTACATCGCGTTCGTTGATTATTTTCACGTTGACTTTAAGTACATCGTTTACAATTATTATTATTTTTAATTTTAGTTACTTCAATTTGCATTATACTTAAATTTAAAATAAATAATTTCACTACGCAATACATACTTATTTAATCGATAAGAAGATATTAGATGCTTAATATGAAAAATATTAAAAAATACTGTTACTCTTAGAATAATGACTGAAATCAATTAAAAAATGTACTGTTATGAGAATGAATAGTGTCATAGATTCTGAGAAGGTACAGATAATTGCTACATTAATCTGAGTTTAATAGAACCGTATTTAAAATTCAAATAAAATAACTGAGCTATGAACTTTTAGAAAATAGAAAAGCAGACATTGCACAGAAATTGTATTTTTCTAAAAGTTACCAACATATTTGAATTATTAGTGCATTTATATTACATAAAATGAGTGAAAAACGGAAAAGTTATTTAATTATATAATTATAAGGAGCACATGAATAGCATGTTAATATATTAAATGCGTTTGCTTAATGTAAACTGTCGTGTTTCAAGTAATTTGAATTTTTCGAAATGGTACAAGAAATATCCTACTATGCATATTTAAAGAGTTAACTAACTCGTTTTGTTGCCGTAAGTATTATGTGGCTCAAGTGGTCTGACAGCAGATTCCTGATCACCCAATTCTTTTGATACTATCTTTTGCCAGTTGACGTCAGAAATTGAAATGCTCCGGAAGCGATATTCGACTTTTCACCTAGTGCTGCGTTAAGCATTGGCAAGTCGTCTTCTTGGTAACGTTACACCTGTGCTATAATATTGCACTCAATATCAAGAAGTATTCTTTCTTGATATCTCTAGCCGTAGGCAGAATGTCAAATTCTGCTTCATAAGCATTTCAACTTCCAAGATTCGTCGAATGAAGGTTCTATCTCCATTAGTGAATCTTAATGGTTTTTTGAAAAAATCGCAATATTTTCTTCGGTAACACGGTATTTTTTTTATTCGAGTAATGTTAAGTAACGTTTACAATCATTGCATTTTACAATTACAATAGACTGTTCTTAAAGTTGTTTTTTTATTTCTTATTTCGCTTTTGTTTTCAAGAATTGTAACAATTACCGTGACGAATAGCTTTTCCGAGACTTATCTTTGATGTTTAGCAATGTTTAACGTGCGAATTTGAGAATTCATTGCTTATTTCTGAAGGTAAGAGTTATATTATGTAAAAAATTGTGGGTGAAAGAGGGATTTGTTTTTCATTTCCTGAATTATGCTTTCGATAACTCCTACGTTAAAAATATTAACATATGTAACTAAAAAGTATTGAAAAAGTCAACCCTGCACCTGTTTCATATTGTGAGAAAAACGAACATAAAATTAGCCTAAATAACATAGGTGAGATGGCAACTGACAGGATCTTCTCGAAACTTAAATTTCTTGTATATTGAACTTGGTCTCCGTGATTGAAATGGACCTGATTTTTTTCCTTGCAACTGTTATCAATGACACGCACAGAAAATTAATAATCATCATCAAGCAGGAATAACACTTCGTTCTCAATGCCTGACTCTTTTTCATATTCTGATCCAATTTATACATAGTCAGAAAAATAAACAAAACACACTTTTTCTTTTAATGACATAGTAAGTACATATTCCGATTCTTTTACAGAATATAAGCCTCATTAATAACATCAGATTTCGTAGTCCCGTTAATCGAGTCCTTAAGTATTTTAGAGTCTATTGAACTCTTTAATTCATTCCCAATCGTGTCATCATACGTTTGCACCTTTTTATTTATATTCGTCCACCCTCTTATATGTATACATATATCTAATGTCATCCAGGTGAGATTTATGGATAATCGATACGACTGAAACTTTGATAATGAAATATATACTATGTAACGCTGGTTCAACTACCAGGAATAAAATACAGAGAAAAAAATATTATTGAACAAGCAAGAAATAAAAGTCGAGTTCTATAAAAACTGGAACATTTATAGCTCAGAGAATGATTTCATATATTTGTAAGATGTTTGAATAATGCAACGTCTATAAATGATGAACTCATTGAAATATTATTGAAAATGTCTCTCGAAACGTAACCGCCGTGAAATAATAATTGCTTATTTCATTCTTGATGGAGGCATATCGACATTTTTCTGATTAACTGCCAGTCATCGTCGTTGCTGCATACTGTATAGTCGATCGAGGACGATCGACGAGCCTTTCGAGGACGACGGCACCACGGGTCGCCCTTTAAATAATCGACGAGCCTGTCCTTTTCATAATTTACGTTTCGCTGACGGTATACATGGTCTGTCCGGAAAGTAATAGGACTGATTTTTTTCCGCCGCGACTGTACTTCGGAGCTCTCGAGTGCCGACTGGATTCGGTAGAGGAGGTCCTTAGCTAATGAATGAGGGGTTGGTCAATTGTCTCCGAGCATCTGGAGAGTCAGGACAGCCTTTTTCCCGCGACGTGTTTTTGTCCGCGGTACAAGCAGAGAATGCAGCGTTCGTTAGAGCAGAGGTTGGCAATCGCCAAAATTTAATCAATTCTGTGTGAAACGCGGTAAATCTGCGACAGAGACATTTGATATGATCAAGCAGACTTATCCAGATAATACTTTAGTAAGAAATAGTGTGTTTCGGTGGCACAAGGCCCTTTCGGAAGGCCGGGAAGAGACCGCCGATGAAGACCGCGCTGGAAGACCTTCGACTTCGACAAACACCGACAATGTGACTCGTGTGCTCGAAGTTTTGAACTCTGACTGTCTACTGAGTACTCGTTTAATTGCCCAAATGTTAAATTTCCCAAAAACTGTGGTTCATGACATTGTGACGGAGCACCACGACAATGCAGCGGCTCACACCTCCTTTCTTGTGACCAGCTAAATGACCCAGTCAGGTATCCCAACGCTTCCCCAGCCACCCTACATCCCAGATTTGGCCCCCCCGGACTTCTTTTTGTTTCCTCGCCGGAAAATACCGATGAAAGGAAATCATTTTGAAACAAATCATTTTGAAAAGAGGGGATCCAAGCAGCTTGTACCGCGGCTCTAAACGCCATTCCGGAGAATGTTTACCATGACGCCTTCAATGCTTGGAAATCGCCCTGGCAGCGCTGTATCGACGCAGGAAGAGCCTTTTTTGAAAGTTTTTCAAGAATTATAACGATTGGCTCAATAGTTTTTTTTTAATCGACTCAGTCCTATTACTTTCCGGACAGACCATGTATGTACATGCCCGGCAGCATTTTTTGCTAAAGTAAATTACTCGGCAAACAACGTGGATGTATTCTAAAAGAACGCGCGTCAATTCTTTATGCGGCTTTTCATTAGCCGAGTAGTAAAGGCAATTTCAGAAAGGCCGCTGAGTCGGTGGTTGATAATTGTGTCGTACATTTTCGCGCTTCACGTGACGAGGCTGTTGGAATTGCGTGGCACCCGATCTTTCGATTCGATAATACGAGCATCATTCTTCGGGCGTATCAATTTATTCTGTGATAGAATGTACTTTGTTTGAACTTTTAATGTGTATAATTAGTGGAAATAATTTCGTTTTTCTATTGAAAATATTTCACTGAATCTGCGTGTTTACACACTGAAAAAGGAAATGAAACATTTTGATAGTACTGGAACAATTATTAGTGTCGTTGGATTTGTTGTAGTTTTCGATAAGTTTATGACTTCTTAACGTATTATGTTTCATGTGCGAATAATTGCCTATTTTATTCAAGTACAAAGTACATGCGTACATATTTGTACGTTTCATTAAACGTGAAAGTCAAACACTTTGGCATAGTATGAAATTGTGATAATATTCACTGAATAGCCCGAAAAACTGGTGAAACAAAAATGTCAGGTATATTCTACATACATATAAAGTTAGTAAACCATGGATGGATAAATATATGTATGCAAAACGTGAAATTATACTTATATATAGTGCTTCTTAAAATATCGTGTAAAGAATGACCGAACTCCTTGTAATTTACCCATAAAATGCTATAATTTATAATTGCATATTATAAACAAGTAACTTAAAAATGTTCTTTAATTTTGACTTCTCGAGCGTAGAGGATTTAGCATTTTTTTGCTTGTTCCAAATTTCACCCGCTCTCAGGGGTTGTTTCCAAAGGAAGACTGGCTAAGCGTAACGTGTTAATAAGCAGCAAACAGAATCTTTTCAGCGTAATTAGAACGCGTATAAAAGTATCTTTTCCACCCTGAAAACAAACATTTTTTGTCGATGCACAGTTCACAGATATTAAAAACCTGGCTAATTCTGTAACAATTTTCATTGCCGCAAATATGAATTTAAGTTTGAAAAATTAAATCGCAACCTTCAAACTGCAAGTGCAGAACGCAAAATGCAGAAGATATATAACGATAACGTTCTGAGCGAAACAAATCAGTAATCGTGATATTATTGAAATACGGGAGAGAATTAATCTTAAACAGCAAAAACTAATCAAGTCAATGAAATTATTCCAAAATTTAGCCTAAAATATTTGGTTCTTCGGTGGAATACAAATAATAATCTAGACATTTCTCTTTTAGGGGTAAATCACATCACACCGTATATTAAGATGTAAAATACGAAAACAGGACGTTAAATGTTAAATGAATATGAAAATTAGTTTATATTGCAGTTTGAAAGAATGGTTTTAAAGAAATAGTTTTTTTATACGATATACAAACTACGCTGAAAAATAATATAAATTAAATAAATTATATATACCTAAGTTTAAGTATAAGTTTATAACATTTTCCGATTTTTATAGTAAAGAAATTTGATCAAAACGTACTTTTAACACTATGTTTTTACTTAATTTCGAATTTAATATACGTCATTCCACACCCTTGAAACTTTCAACATTATCTATTCTAGTTTCATTAGTTAGATTTGCCACCGTATTTTAACAAATGACTTTGCCCAATTATCAGTACATAGCTCATTATTCAATAATTTAGCGTTTTTCCTCTAAACTTAGGAAATTACTCCTCGGTTTCACTTCGATTTGAAATGTTATTTCCCTGCACATGTATTTTCCAAAGACTTGTCTCGCTGTACCTAGCAGGTCCTTCCTACTTTCAAACTATAACACGCCAAGGAATGAAATGTTTTACCAAAGGATAGTCTTTTAATGAAAGGTACACTTATTACTGTAAAAAAAAAAAGCAAAAAAGCTTCATACCGTCTCCGTATCGGCAACGTCGGTGGCATTACTGGCGACAATACTCGCGAAGCAACGACCGTCTCGTTCCTTGACCCCTTTACCGTCTTTCCAACGATCTTCCTTTCCATATGTTAACAAATGATCGACGTCAGTCACTGGTCTAATTTTTCTACCCATAAACCCTATCTCTTACAAAGGTACTCCCCTTCAATCACCCAAGATCATACCCATCAAAGAATCATATTTTCCTCCATCTACGTCCGTAAATATTCCAAGTCGTTCATGACCTTTCTCATAACACACCACTAAACTCAGTATAAAAAAAAAAAACATACCAAGTCCCCCGATAACCTTTCACCAAACATAAACACTTGCCGTGTCCTCCATCGACACAGTAGAAATCGGTCGGTCGTTCGAGCCCTTGAATTCCGCGGGAAGGTTCCCAGAAAGAGAGGTTCCCGGAATCCTTGCGATGCAGAACGGCGTTCAAGGTCCCGTGTTCCTCGTCGAAATTCAGCCCCCCAGCAGCTTAGCAGGGCTAACGAACATACGGTGTCCCGGAGGTCGGCGGGTCGCCGGGTGAGGCTGGCACGCGTCCACAAAGGGACGCACAAAAGGCTGGGAAATGGAGAGCGAATTGCTCATTATCGAGTGGTCAGGACACACGAGGGGCGCCGCACCCGTCGGGATTTCACGGTCGCTCCGAGGGATAAAGGCTCTGGTTTGGGTGGCCGGGGACTCGTCTGCCGCACGAGGGGCTCCGATCGTGGATTTGTGCGAGGGCGGGAATGAATCGCGCGAAAATTGTCTCTTCCCGGTCCCTTCTGTCGTTCTGGCACTACCTTTCGCTCCGCTGGGGATCTTTTTGCTTCCTTCCGTTGGATTTTGAGACCCCGTAGACCGAGTACTAAAGTGAGTGACAATTTGGATATTATAGGGCTACGTGTTTCTACCCAACTGATGTGTGGTTTAATTAAAGGTGTATTTGTTATAAATGAAGATAGGTAACGGGTAGTTTAGTTGGGATATTAATATAGGAATGTAGGTTTTAGATGATAATGAAAAGAAGTCTAATTAACGGTTTGTAACTTCTATACCTATCGTTTGGTAAAGAGAATCCGATTTAAAAACTATTGATATTTATATGAGGATATTAGGGTTATTAAAGGTTAAGGAACGAGTCTCTCGTGACTTTCGATACTACATACGATTATATGTATAGCTATACATGAACATCATTGAACCCGAAACCAGTAAATAATAATCCAGAAAGGTGTCTTGATTACACAGAAAAGCGATTAATCTGCAATCCGTTATTTTTCCAAAAAAAAAACGAGAAATTCATAGTTAACTAATCGACTTCTGTCGTTAACATTATTCGTCAAGGTCAAACGCCTACCATCCGTACCGTAAATCTCTTTTCCCAGAATGTCTCAGCGGCTGAAATTGAAAATTGTCAAAGCCCGTTACTTTCCCGCATTTTGCGTTCCCTTTTCCCTTAACTGGCAACGCTTTTATTCGCATCGTTCTTTGTCCCTCGCGTTGGATCAATCCGACGGGGAGCATCCCCGTCAATTTCTCCACGTGGTGATGGTGGTGCGATAAATACTAGGAGGGTGCTGGCTCGCCACCGATCGGAAGTGATTCGTACGAATTTACGAAAGTGCAGCTTTCAATCGTTCACCCTCCGCACTTCGCTATTCTTGGCTAAACTCTCGTCTCATCTTCCGTTATCGATTGCACCCTCTACACCCTTTTTTTTTTGCCCGGAAGCTGCGCTCCCTCATCAGAAGAGGAGTCCGCCTGCGAGTTTACGCTCGTCGTGGCTCTACGACTTAATGACTTTCTTGTCTTCGATTTTCGAAACCGCTCGTTGAATAAAACATGGATTACGAGATGCTCGTTGAGAACGAAAGTACGCGATGGTTTTTTTCTTCCTCACCCCTACGCCGCGACGATCTTTTATTTTCAAAGAAGGAAGTGCACTAGAAACGTTGTAAGACAAACAGAAGTTCCTATGGGGAGGGAAATACGTTACATGGAGTGTAAATTGGATTATTATTAGTTAAGAGTTCACGGTGTCGTTTTTTTATAGTTTTTCATATTGGAGTTTTGACGTCTCTGAATTTTTCAACATTCTATCGTATTATTTATAGACATATTTTCTAGAATCTTTTGATCTTATAATTTATTTGATTCGAATAAACTTGTATCGTTCATACTACGATAACTTTTTTATCGTTTTGGATTTCGCAATTTTTTACAAAATTTTTGTAACATTTTCCAAGGTTTTTCGTGGTTAACAAAAATAGGGGAACTCGGAGGTAACAATTTTTTCATACTTTGTCCGTGTCTCGGTAACTTCTATTTATTAGTACCTACATTCTAAAATTTTAACTTTAATCTCAAAGGGTTTCAGAGCAATTGTGTGCCTCAATCTCCAAGAAGGCTTTTAGCTTACTTCCGGATCGACTCTTTCTTCCGGAAGTACTCTCCTTTTGAGTACGAACGAGTGCCAAATGGCTGTACTTCATAGAACTATATGCTTTAAAATATTACAAGTCTGCCGGGGAAAACCTCGATAAAAGTGATCCAACAGTGGATCTAGTAAAAAAGAAATGATTTCCAACTACGTAAAGTACCATCTACGCAAGTACTTCGATTGAGAATAAGGTAACTTGTTTTTGTAGTCAGATATCAGACTTTCTAATAGCAGTGAACGAATGTACTAGCTTTTGTAAATTTGCCGGAAATATCTGAAGTTCGCACATCGGCTCATTTTAAATGGAACATTTGAACATGTCAAATAATTCAAAAGTTCTAAGGTATTTCTAAGGTATTAAAGTATTTTTAAACCAATAAATAAAATTGTTTTATTTGAGAACAAAGGCAAACATGATAATATACGAAATTTTAAACTAAGCCATTTTAATTGTTACGTTTAATGAAATAAATAAAGGCCATGGGGTACAAATTAATTAAATGATTCATAAAAATAAATCGTCATACCATTTCAGGCTGCTGTCAAACATAATTAATATAATTCCTTTTTTTCGAATCGATTTTCTATACCATGAAACAAATATTTTTCTTGTTTCAGTTATTGAAGGAAATCCAAAGCCCGGTTATTTGAGAAAAGTCGGTTGTATTAAACTTAATTAAAGTGTTGTATCACAAAAGCGGAACTTTCTACGTAAATGCGGAAGAACCTAAATAATTTAACCTTTGTTTCGTTATTTCGTGTTAACGCCACTGTTCTCCGTGGTATTTTTAGGTTCATCCATTAATCAGACCCCTCGCCGTGGGGCCATTACCAGAATTTTATCTAAAAGTATAATACACTAACCCGAGAACAGCTTGCGTTCGTTGGTGTCGTGCAAGGCCACGGATAGAATCAACTCGATTGTTAGACTTCCGCTCTGTCGATATTTGTCACGTAGACTTTGCGGTTAATATTTCAAACGTGTTAAAAAAATGGATGTAGAGACGCAAAACGACCCGTTATATCGATGAAATTTGGCGAAAGTACATATTAGGTAACCGTCGAAAGTCTTTTCGTTTGAACGTAGACCTATTTGTAGAAAATGGACTTTACGCGAAATATTAATTATTCTCGTTCAGGTATCATCGACTACTTATCATAATTCGCAATAAAATTCTCAAACTAGTTCATTTTTCATTATTTTCTTTTTCTTCGTAATAGTTTGTGACTGTCATCAAGTATATTACTAATCATTCCCAGTTGATTTGACATTGAACATATTACTCACCTCTACTCACCGCCGTATGATAATTAAGATGAAGTGCAATCTGCCTCGTTCATACGGCAGAAAATGAGAAATTTAACAGATTAGGTAACTGTCATTCAAATCATACGAAGTTTGCGTAAGTTATTGCCACATAAATTTCCCTATTAAAATTTAACCCTAAAGATGTTTACATCACTGAATATCATACAAAGCTTTCATATTACATTCATCACTTGATTAATTACAATTCACCTTCTCAATATTTAAAATGAAATACTTGTTCGTCACCAGAATTGGAATTATCTCGCCGTTATTCGCAAGTTCAACCATTTGTCAGCGTACAGAGCTAATCGCGAGTCGAAACCGGTATTTTTGCAAAGATTTTCGCGCGCCCCCATTGGACCCTTGACCGTAAGCAGGGTGATTGATGTGGTTAAAACGGATCGTTAAAATTTCACACGGTCAGATTCGAAACATTACAACACATTGGCGCGCTGCAGCAAAGCACATAAACGTCTCACTGCAAGTGATACAAACGCGTCGAGATAAATGTAGCTATAAATCTAATGTTAGCAGTGCATTTTACATTCGCTACGGAAGTTATTAATTTCATGATGCATCATATCACGGATTTAGACGTTAACAGCACCGCGCAATCGGATTAACGGTAGCCGGCCGCGCCTACGCGTTGGCGAATTAATTTATGCCCGTTGTAACCAATTTTTATTGACGGTATATCAATCAAGTCACTCGTTAAAAGGAATTAAATTTACGAGGTCCCAGGGTGTAGGCAGAGTTTTGAATTTAAGTGCTTTAAGCCTGTTACTAAATTCTTGGTATACTAAAGAGAGTTTTGTAAATCATGCTGAGATATTGCTATTCTGTACAGTAGTTTCAATCTGTTTGTACATATGTATGTATACATGCATATACATATGTAGATATCTATTTACTGTCGCGTATCCAGTGGTTTCAATCTGTCGGTAGATATGTATGTATGTATGTATACATGCAGATATCTATTTACTATCGTTTATCCAGGCCATTTTCGTTGTAGTCATATAAATATCATTCTGAATATTTTCGTAATGCTTTTTCTTTTTGCCCGTTTAATTTAATTCGTCTAATTCTATTTCCTTGACAATTGTTATTTATGACGATTATTTCTTAAACTTGCTTTCTAACTATAAAATACATTTAAGGAAAATTGATGTCTATGCGTATCTTATGGTGACACACTGCCGTGTGCTGTCATTTTTTTAAAATCATTCTTTGTAGCTCGGTGCAACGAAAAAGTGCTAAGCATGTAAAATTTCCGAGCGTCAAATTACAGAACATTTTTTAGTTGTTCAAAAGTCAATAAGTTCACACAAAGAGATTTTTTCTTATGATATAGGTGGAACCATTCGCCTGTACGTAATGGAATTTTACAATTTTTACCAATATGCACTAAATCTCTATGTACGCCACATTCTTCTTTTTAAATTCACACGAAAATATAATTGAATTCATTTTACCAAAACTGCTACGTACATGTAAATTCAATTAAATTCGCAATATGCTCATTGTTTCCATTTTTATCGTTTGTAATTAATAGAAACTTCGAAGAACTCGATGTACCCATGTATGGATAATAAACTTCCCCCGTTACATCACGAATATGCAGTTCAATGAATTCCACAAGCACGTGCGTACTGAACGTAATGTTTGAACTATAAATTTGAAAACCGTTCACTAATTTCGGTGGATTAGTTAAAGTCAGCGTAAACAATTCCAAGACCACCGTGAATCGCATCAAATCGTGTAGAGTAATATTTAATAGCACAAAGTGCCACGTCTTTCTCTTATTTTACACACCATAAATTCTTTCTCGTTTACACGTTTAAGATCCCCAAGGAAAATAATCTCTTTGCGTTCCATCACGACAGACACCCTTCCTTTTTTCCTTCCTCCTCCCCCTCCTCCCCCTTCTTTCTCTTTTTCTCCTTTCTAGCTGTAATTTCCAAGTTTCTTCGCGAAGTCTTTCGTTCACGCGTAATTTCGTCCGCGTCACGCTATTTACCGTCCTGTTTCCGACTGTATTCTTTATTGTCCTCAGTCGCCTACCGTTTCTATGGTTGCTTCGGAATTCATTAAGCGCAACAGACGGTAATTAAATGTAGAAAGATACTCCGTGCCCTGATGCGGTGCACGACGTGGGTGTGTCGCTGTGAAATATTTGAAATATGTTGAATGTATTTTCAAATTTTGCCATACATATGTTTCAAAGAAGCATTCCTTATCCAGTTCTTTATTTTTTTATATTTTAATCTTTAGATTTGTAGTGAATATTAGTCTTGTAGATGCGTTGATTATTTTTACCGAATGTTGGGCATATTAGTATAATGGCTAAGTAATTGATTCTTTGCAAGGTATATATAAAATTAACGAGAAAAATTCACAGCTCGTAATAGCTGCGACGAAACAAGTTTAAAGCGACACTTGTTAGCGATGCTTTTATCGTAATAACTATCGTAATAACTTTTAACTGTTCTAGTGGAATAATCGCACGCGAACTTTTCCCAACGCTTTAAAAAAATCTTCATACAATTTTCCGGATGTTAAATTATATTTCCAAGTGGAAAGAAGATAGTATTTTCTTTCTGCTACTTTTTTTTCGTTGCCTTAATTAAACTCTAATCTCTCAGTTTCTCTACGCTTTCTGTCGTACAAATTAAGAGTTAAGAAATCTAAAGCACTGAACGATGGAGATATACCGCTTTTATCGAATGTTGGATTATAATGTACTTGTTATAATTGGAGTGCACGTAAATCCGCGATAGTGGAAAGGATTATGTCGTTCCGACGACAGAGGCATCGTCCGATCGGTCTCGTAGCGTCCCGACGCCCTGGCGCCGTGCACAATCACGTGCAAACATAGATATAACGAGGAGGAACGCGTTCTTCCTCGTTAAAAGCGGAAACACGCATAACTCCCAACGAAATGGCACGCGTTCTCGTGTAAGTTTCCGCAGAAATTCTTGTAAATTTATTCAGATATTCCAGCAGAAAAATACAAGCGGCATTTTCTCAATGTGTCGGCTAAATTCACTTAATTCTGTATTATTGCGGTCGTACACTTACACTTACACTCTTCCGTATGATTACGGAAAACGAGCCAAGTAAAAGCTATGAGAAAATTCTTTTTTTTTCTTTCATTCTATTAGAATTTTATAATACAATTTTCTCGTGACAGCAGCAATAGTTATAAAATGAAATTATTAGTAATTTATATTTAAAAACAGTTTTATAATCGTTCTCTATGCAATTCAGTATAGTACTGTCACGTGTGTCTTGTCGGTGTAAGAGTAACGTTAAAACGTCATGAATTGCGTAACATTAATAATTATCGTATGCTTTAATGAGAGGAACGTAACGGAATATAATTGTTAAAATCGTTTCCATTGATTCGCGAATATACCTATAATGTGCGCGCAATTATTTTCTCACTGATCTGTCAAAGGTTTATCCCCCAATGATTTTGAGTTACTGCCCACGATGGTGTACAACATTAATGGGAATCGGTGCAATGCGAGGTTCCGAAATATCTGTTTGCGAATCGATGAATCTATTTTCACGTTTACGAAACGGTCGAACTATTTTCACACGCTAACGAAACGTTTCACTTGATCTTTATGACGGGACTATTAATAAGTACGATAACCTTCGTTACTTTAAATAGTACCAAATTTATTATGACCTCGGTGAGAGGCGAATTTTTAACTGTTCCGTCGAATAAATGTTAATCAATATTTACCTCGTTACGATCGACGCATATTGGAGCTCGCTGTTATTCTTATAAGCTTCTTGCTTATAAGCCACCCAAGTCGATAAATAAATTCTTCCTTTTTGTAACACGATGATTCGTATCATGAATCGTACATCAAAACAATCACCGTGATATTAACATTGATCGACCGAATCAGCCTGCGGAGTGTAATATTTTTCAATTTATTAGCGATTTGCTGCGCGAACTGTAGATGTTATAAAAGGTACACAGTAAAGTGCAATTTAATATCAACATAGTTAATGCATCAAGTACATACTCATGTCTACATACGTACCGATTTATGTTATCGAAATATTTGGTATTATTTGTTAATAAAATACGGAAGCTTGAATAATTAATAATTAGTAGCCAAATTTTTAATTCGGAGAAATCAACAATGTACATTTGCCGACTATACATATATCTTGTTATATTACAATGGAGTTAATTTGCATGTGTGTGAGTTTGTACAAAAAATCTGACCCACTTTTGGAAAAGCTACAGAGGTGAAATTTTGCATAACGGAAATTTTAACCATTAGACTTTAACTTTTAAAGGAAAACTCTGAAAGCGAGAAAATTGGCTTGGAAAAGTCGGAAAGGTGGGATGACGGTCTCGATTTGCACTTGCAATACAAAATGGTTCGGTTCTTTTGTTTTTAAATTAGTTATCCGGCTCGTTAATTAAATAGCTGACTATAAAGTCGAATACAATAGTGTGCTTCAATGCGATACAAAATAAGTTAAAAGCAAATAAAAAACTTTTACGAGTAATTTGTTATGTTCTTTATATTATCGTTCTTAATAGTGTTTTGCTCCGGTTTACTGATCTTGACAAAATATCGGAATAATTGCTACGTTCTTGTTTAACAAGGTTTATTATTATATTTTAAAGTTCGTTCGCTTGGAACTATATTTTTAAATGTTTATCTTCCTCTGGAGAAGACAGTACCCCTCACTCAAATGACTTTTATTTAATTAAGAGAATTGAATACATTGTACACCTATGAGCAATTTAGCAATAAATATTTGTCATATTCAAACTATACATTATACATCACAAATTTCGTCAATTCGGCAAGTGGTTATATATATTAATGAGCATTAGCGTATAATATAAAAATATTATACATCTCTATAGTAGTTTGTTTACAGTAAAAATTCTCGTTTTTGTTTAGGGAAAATTTAAAACAAGTGCACATGGAAACACTGCTAATTTTTGCAAAAACAGATCAAAATTAATATTAAAACACTGTTAACAGACTGTTAAGTGCAAACTTTCAACCAGTTTTACAACTCTAGAAACAAAAAGAGTAAGTAATATTTCACCATTAACGTGTCAAAGAGGAAAATTTATACGGAAATGTAGATGTCAATGTGTAACAAATATAAGAATATTGCATTTTACACAAAACGAAACAGTTTCATTCACTAATCATAAAATCCCCAGTAAGTACTTAATTTCTCGAAACACTTTACACCTGCTCCTCGCAGAGTTCATAATATGTAACAAGTCCTCTTTCGCGTTACGACTACCGAACGACAATCTCGCGATCTATAAACATGAATTAATATCGATTTGGATACCAACGAACGAGTTACATGGTTCTCGGGAGAATGTAATCGAACAGTCCGCACGACTGGGTCATCGAACAGAACGTTCTGAGGGAACGAATAAACGGCGGATAATAGATAAGAAAGCTGTCGGAAAAAGGGTTGCATGGATTACCTGAATCCCGGGCCAGCCTATTGGAAATGAGAAACGGGCAATTAAGGAGAGGAAACCGATACTAAGCAGATCGTTTGTTCGTTGTCAGTGACACACTCAAATTTACGATATTGTTACCGTGTTCGCGGCAGAGCGAATCCAGAAACCAGCAAAAGCCAATTACAACGGCGCGTGCACCTGACGCGGGTTATGGATCGCACGTACATACACGCACACACACACACACACATACAGATACGCTAGGGCACGCGTGTGGACGTCTGATCACGACGGAGTGAAATTTACCTACCTGACCACTCATCTGTCCATCCGGTTTCGAGAATACAATTCCAGAAAGAATTTTCAACGCTATAGCGAGCGTCTCATGTTCCATGTAACAGTTGTCACTCGCATGGTGTTTTAATATCGATGTTCTATTGACGAGTTCATTGAAACCTGGACATCTGTAGTACTTTTTTGCGAATACATTTTTTCTATGACTGCTCTGGTGAGCTGTAAACATGTGAATATTTTTCTTTTCGAAATGATTTTCTTGGTGAAATACACACTGAATGGAGAAAGTAGTTGTATGTACATGTTATTACGTGAAATTGGTTTTGTAAATATTATTCGTTTGGTTATAGTTGATTGGCTTTGGAACACAATTGCACATCAATGGTTCGAATTGTTGTGAAAAATAAATACAATACATAGAATTCTTTTTATTAATACTATGAAAACTGTATAGGTATGGGATTACTGAATGTAATTAAGATACGCATCATTTTGGTAATGAAACAATTCGAATATTTATGTACGTAATTATTAATAATGACTATAATAAATAATCTACTAGTCTGCGTAATAGAACATTTTTTGATACTCCATTTGAAACGTATTCCGTTCCGAAATTGTTCAAATTTGTGCATCACAGCTTCATAAATCATTAATTCAGTTTAAATTTAATGAACGTAACCCGACATTTGTATACGATATAATTATTATTGATTTTGTAATTTTTTCCTAAACCGTATATTTTTCTTGTTTCAGGTAAGTGCGCATTTTCATGCATTTCATATGCATTTCTGACCTATTCAACAACTGTAATTACAAAGCGATCATCAACGAGGGTAAAGTATAAATTATTTAAATAAACAAAATAGAATTTCAGTTCATTGCTGAAAATTTAATAAAATAAGGTATTTTAGAAAAATAAACAAATTGTGCAAAAGCTTGCGTCACCTGCATTCGATTAAGTGAATTTTTAATAGAAAGATATTATAGCATTATAGCATACAGAACAAACGTAATTAATAAACAATGTAAACTTTATATGTACAACAAAGGGAATGGTTAAAATTCTACCATATTTTTAGTGTAGCAAACTTTATGATATATGTATGTCTAAGCAGTTATAATTTATCATTCAATAATACCGGGAAATAAAAATTTTTATTTTGTTGCACGAAAGGCCGATTCTTTTGCTTAAAAACGTTTACGTACAGATTCTTTTTTTTTTCGTTCTTTCGACACTAGTAATTTCGACAAAATTCTTAAAAGGCATAAAAATGGGAATATTTACACTTCTTTTAGATAATAATTTGAAGACATAGATAATTCAAACTTATGTCGAAGCACTTCCGAGCTGTTGGCAATCCGCTTAAAAATAAATAGGAGTGCAAGAAGTTAAAAAAGCTTCTTAAACTATGAAACTGCTTGACCTACTATCCCAGTGTCGCTCCACTGACGAGAACAGTCAAGAAATTGGAATGAACCTGGAATCATGTGTGGAAACAAACGAAATGCTAATTAGAAAAAATGTACTAATTATTTCACGCGGATCTCAAACTACCCTCGAAGTATTACTTAAAAGATGTAATTTTCTCGTCAGCATAGAATCAAGTATTTCCTGTATTTATTTCGATATTACAATCATTTTTAAAATTCGGCCATTAAAGTCACAGTTTTGTTTTTAACTGTAGCAATGTGTAGCAATACAAGTATTATTTCATAGTTTTGCATTAAGAATGAATTGTATCTTTGCAATACTCTTCAAGCTTCTAAATAATTACATTTAATTAGATCCATCTGAAATTATGAGTCAGAGATGACATGGAGCTACGAATTGAACTCTACAACAGTTGTACAGGGTGAAGAAAAATGCGCAGACACAATTTACCATAGACCAATTACTTACTTAAACAATAAAATTCAAAAATCATACAAACTTTATTCCTCTCATTATTCTGTTTTTATAGCTCGGATTAATTTTTAAAACTCAGATGCTTCATGTAACCTCTATCGTTCGGACTGTTTGAAATCAACCATCTTCTTTCGTCAGTTTTTCCTCCCACCGCAGAACTCAATTTCGTGAAAATGCATTATTAGGCCCGATTTGATTAAATGTCTTCAAAACTCCTGTTGCGATAAAAACAAATCAACGAGGATAACAGTCTTTCTTTCAAATCGTAAGGGGTTCATTCTTAACAGACCGTAGGAAACTTAACTGACAAGCTGTAAAACCGGATTGTTTATTTGAAGCACGGAATTTTAGAAAATACGAAGGTCCGTGTTGCTCACAAATATATTCTTACAAAATGTAACACAGTAAGAAAATTTACTTAAATCATTAAACATTTTTAAATAAAGATAAAATAATGAAAAGTTAATTAAGCATTTAATTAAAGGTATGGTTTTAATACGAACCGATGTGCTTAGAGTAATTTTGAGTTTTCGGTGATTGTATAAACTACATCCCGCTATCCATATTCAACTATTAAAAAAGTAGATCACAAAAAAAACAAGGAAAATCCGAACTTTTATACTTTGAACGTTCAAATAAATAGTCGTTCGGCGTTATAAGATATATGTGCTCGGTAATAAGTCTCTCGCAGCCTGCATAAAACATAGTCGTACCTAATGAACCGAGTAACACCCCCCAGGATTCTATCAAAAACTTCATTTCGCAAAGACGCCCGAAAGTTTGCGCACGTTCTGTTCTTCCGTCCCGTAAACTGACATCGCAGCAGTCGACCCGCGAACGCCGCAAAAATAGTAGTTGGCTCGTAAAGTCTTTTGTTGCCCGTGAAACGCATTCTCTGTCTCTCCGTCTGTTCTTTTCTTTTCTGTCTGCCTTCCGACTCGCTCCTCCACTATTTCGTCGCCGGCATTGGCGCCTCGACGCCTCGCGAAATGTAGATACGTCGACCCAAACAGATACGATCGGGGTTTAAACGTTTAAACTTTAAAGAACCCGCGCTACTCCGAACACCGAGGTGTTAACACCCAGGCATTCGCTCGCGGAAGCGTTCTCGCGGCAAACTTTGTGGGGCAATTATACGAAGAGATAGGAATTGAAAGGTAGCCGATGAAATTTTTATCGATTTGGTAGAAACGCAAAAATGAATTATTATATATGCAGCATTGTGTTAATTGGGAAGATCCGAGGGAGGATAGCTGTTTATTAGGATCTTTGTATTTAGGGTGTACAAAGTTTATTAATTGTGTCCGCTTCTCTCCCGTTAATTTTCTAAAACTATGCTTGCATTTTAGTTTTTGGTTTTGGAAAATAAATTACGAAAAGAATTATCGTGGGACGTATGAGATTACATATTTGTATTTTAGTGTTTAAAAATTTTATTATAAATCTCACTCTGACGTATGAAATATTGCTTGATTCGAATTCTGCAGCCAAAGTTTAGAGATGTGATTTAAACCAATATCAACATGGAAGATAAGCCACCTACAATGTTAAGATGCTTTTATTTTTGACACGTTACTCATATTCTTTTGTAAAAATTGCATCTTTGGAGGGGCTAAGTGGAAAGGATTCTTGCACGCAATGGAAAACGATTAAACTTGAATAGAAATACAAGTCAAGTAACATTATCTGATAAATGTTTAAAGACTGCTAAATTTAGGGTATTAAAAATGCTTATGATTAATATTCTAAGATAACAAGTTGCGGTAATCTTAAAAATGTGATTCGTTTTCTTTTTTTATATCACATTTCTCTATAGCTGTGTCTTTAAAACAAACGACCGATTTGTTCATGGTTTGTCGTTTTGAAAACGCTTTTGAAAAATTATTTACTCTTTAAATGAAACTGTATTTTAAAATGCGAAATAGTTTTCCAACTCATATTTATTCGGTGATTTTGTAGAATGAACCCTGAAAAATATTGTCCACTTGTTTAAGTGCACCCTGTATAATATGAATGACGATCGTTGCCCTTGACTGATGAATTTCAACTCGATTGACAGTCGTAATTGAAAGTGTATTGCACTGATTGATGATCACTGTCTCTGTGTTGTAATTATTCTGTTGGTGAATATACAGTGCCTGACAAATGTGTTTGTAAGCATTCCAAGTATTTGTTATCGCTACTACATAAATTGACGTAATTTATCGGTAAATAAACGTCAAACCATTTCTGTGTACGATGCGTGGATAGAATGTTAATTGTGGTAATTGAATATTGATAATAACAATAATTCTAGCAAGAAACTGTTAATCGCAGTTTTCTCCATCTAAATATGAGCATCGTTTTATACAGATTACTTTCTTTCCCTAACTTTTTTTCTTCAGTGTGAAACACGAAAGGTAACACAATAGGGGTGAAAACTTCTGCAATTTAAAGTTTGAAAGTCATATTCGATTGAATTTCAAATCGAAAAATACTTTTTAAGGGTGACATTTTATTAACTCTGTTGTCGAAAGACTTACGTGTCAGAAATACGTGTTCCTGTCGTCGTTAATTGTAAATTATCAACATTATCGATATTAACAATTTTCAATGACGATGCATGTGTTTTTTCATAGCCATTGTAATTTTGTTCTTTTTATTATTTCTGCACAAATTGATTTGTTGGAAATATTCCTACGTTCAGTGAAGATGAATTAATAATTAACAAAACCATATCAAAGTGTAATACACCAATTAAAGCTGCAGATGAAACGTGTCGTTCTTACAACATTTATATCCGCACACAACAAAAACACACTTTAGCAATTATTCCGAATAAGATTCCATCAGTACGTTCGAAAGCTTCCGACGTATCACTGCGTCGCTCAGTTTTTCCGTTCAAAAAGATTGAATTAATCCGTTGAATTAATCGTCCATCCATACATCCAGAATAGCCACATCTATTGTTATCAAACGCGGACACCGACACGACGAAAGCGCCGACTGATATCGCTATGTCCGTGTACGCAAAAATAGCGCTCGTTTATGTAATACGGACGTACGTACGTACGTACGACTTTCTTGCAATTTTTATACCCGCCGTATCGCGGCACGCGACCAAAGAGTAGTAGATGCACGATAAAAATTCGATTTCCATTTACAAAGTCACGTGGCCGGACGAGCCAAGTGGCGAATAAGCCGAGATCGACGCGTCACGACGCGACGCGACGCCCGGGTGTATTTAATTCGGCGGGTCTGCGAGTGAAATTTACATGCCGCTCCCACCGGTGTCTTTTAATCAATCTCGAATTAAATCGGGTCACATCGGTGATAAGCAATCTACGAGCCGGTCGGGCTTCGATTCTTCCGGCTTATCCGACCACCCCGGGAAATGCACCGATGCCACGTGGAATTCGATCGGTCGTTTAGATTAGCCGGTTATCGTTGCGAATCGTTTAATGTATTCGTTTGTCGGATGCGAGGTTCCCGCGTGCTTTCGAACGCGATACGATGTTTTCCTCGATAGCGTTCCCGGCTCGAGATTTAGTTAACCCTTCCGTACGTGCGAGCGATGCTATTGCATCCAATAAAAATCACCGTTGACGTCGCGTTTTTTAATCAAATTTATGGTTAAATTGAAAACATTGCTGGATGTGGATAATATAGGTCTGTTAGGAAGAACTAGAAAGAAAATAGAGGATTGAAATTTGGTAACTCTGATATTAGATGTGGGTACAACTAAAGATATTGTTTTGTTAATTGCAGTTGTTGTAAGCGAAGTATGTCAATTGTTTCTGAGAGCAGTTATTACATGCAGTAGGGAATTTGATGTTAAGCTATAGATCGAGAGTTAATTACTATTAATGTTTTTTCATTCTTTCGTTCTTTCATTCGCCACAAGTGGTTATTATTTTTTATTATAATACTTTCATAGCCAACAATTCCAACGCACGGTTTATACCTGGTCGCCCTAGCGTTTCATCATTGAGAAAACGATAAAAATGATAAACTCTACTATAAAATGAAATTCCTTTGATAAAATACATATGTAAAACCTGAGATTACCAGAAATTGTTAAAAATATACAACTAAAAATCACGGTAAACAAATCGTCCGACTTTGAAATTGCCACTATCATCTCTTCCCCGTTCAAAGCTGCTTCGACAAATACAAGATGCATTTATCGTCAGGTAGCTCCTAGAATCATGAACGTGTGATCATCCATATTCCGCATCCCAGAGAGTACCTATAAATCATTGCCATACTACGTCAACCAGAAGCAGTACGCTAGAGACTCTAAAAAGACGTAACGTTACGTCAACGGCTGCCAATGCGTAACGAAAAGTTCTGCCGCATACACAAGGTACGATCCGTACCTTCGATATCATTGGCCCGCATTATCCGTATGTAGCGATGGAAAAGTGTGGATCGAAATGCCATGGAATACAATGCTAAAGGAACGACTTCGAATTCCCTCTCGACTGGCCGATCGAGTGGCACCGCCATTAAGAATAGAACAAGGTGGATTTAAATATCCGTGGGGCCTTCGTCGCAGCACCTGACTGAGGTCTACGCGAGCGACGGGCAAGAAAATAGCCTAATCTCCGTAGGCAAACGTATAGATGTACGCTTATAGTCAGCCGGAGTATTGCCAAATATTGACGCACCACGTTAGCGCCGTTTTTGACGTGAAATCACCCGCGGGAACGTCGAGAATTTCCTTTTCCTGTCTCGCCGTTATCTCGGGCCACTATGCTCGATAACGTTGCTATCGGGAGGATCTTAGATCAAGATTCTTATCGCTGAGCCAAGTAGCTTTCAGTTATCTGTGTTTTCGGACGAGGAAATATCCTTTTTTTGTCTTTTCCTTTTTTTTGACGTGGAAACAAAAGATCTGCATTTGGAATTCATGATTGCGTTCGAAGAACAGTTTTTTAAGTCAGGTTCTACAAAGAATGCAGATAATTTTGTTTTGTGTTTAATTTTTTAAAAATCTCATTGTGTTAATATCTGGAAGTACTTACCGCCGTTCGTGCGAATCATTTAATATTTGCAATAATTTATTGGTACACATGGTGAAACATTTATTACCGAAGGGGAAAGCGCTAATGAAATCATTTTTTTGCGTAGAAAATACATATTGAGATCATTATATGGATAGGGCAATACCTGGAATTCTAAGGGACAGCAGTATTTTCTCGTATTAAAGAAAATTAAAGACATTTAATGATGAATGAATAGTGATGATAAAATCAATTAACCAATTTACCTGGTAATTTAAATGAATTGACGGAAATCATATTTTAATAATCGCACCGAATAATCACTGAAATTGCCTTCTCTTCGAAGAAGACTATTAGTAACTCGTTAAGTCTGTTCATCGCAATTATGATATTTTACTTTTCATAGTATTATTTCAATGTAACTTCGTCCCAATTTTTAAATTAATCAATTGTTTAAAAATCTTTGTTTATTTCCGCGCTTTTCTACACGTCAACAATTAATCGTTCTTTCACAGACGACAAAATAAGAGAAATATGAAAAATCTCGAGTACAAAGGGTTAATATAGCAATTAAGTATTGAATTTAATTTCCATTGGATGTGTAATTGAAACGTTGTTCATTGCCGCTGTCAATATGTCTGCGGTCACTGCGGCGATGCTGTTTGATGTTCGGCTTGTTGGATCTCGATAGCAGGGAATGTTCTGTAGCATATTCATTAAACATTTCCATAATTCGCATGATGCTGTTCTGGTTGTGTCTAAAGTGATTTGTTTCAATCGTTAACGCTGATTGGATGAAATTTTGAGAATTTGTCGTGAATACAGCTGTGCCTCTCTTATTCAATCTGTGCTGCTCACGCTTATTTTATGAAATTTCAATATTGCCTATTATTCCGAAATAAACAAAAGCACAAAGATCTCTGCTCTATTTACAGTTTAATTCCCTGTCTACTTACGAGCGGGTGATTATGGATAGGAATTAAGCGAAAAATATGGGGAAATCAAATTTAATTTACTGTCTTTGTATTGCGCCCGTAAGTGTAGGTGTACAATATATTTGTGCGTTTCGAAATACATAAGACTTACGCAATTGTCAAAATTGGCGGCACATAAATCAAATAAAGTTTCCTTCTACACTAGTGTTTTATAACTGAAGAAATATCGGCTTTATTTTTGTGGGTTTGAATGTCGTGTATAGTAACATCTTTGGGCACAGTTCAGGATTTTAAACTTTCACCGTTAACCAATGTCAGTGCTCCAAAATATAGCCATGTTCTACGATAGAAATGTCATGCAATTTCGGAAATACGTAAAGTAACATATACTATGAAAATCCTATTGCGAATATTAAAAATCCTGCAATTAGTTATATACTCAAATTTATTTTACCCAGCATAACTCGTATCTCTTTTGTAAGTATAACATACTTATAAAAGTATAACATAGGTACTTATAAAAGAAACAACGACTCCCTAAGAAAGTAAACGATTCACGGAAGTAATAAATTGGTTACCCAATTCATTTCGGAGATAATTAAAAATTACAAAGGGTTGAAAAATCGCCAATGTGTCGATTTGATTCGACTTCCAATACGCCGGGAGGGTTTGTCTCGAGTCGGTATCAGGTGAATCGTCTTTCCGCGATCGATCACTGTATGTACGCGATACAAAAGCGGCGTGATTGAGGAAGGGATCAGCCGTAAGGCGGCTCCGTGTGGCCTTTATGACGCTGCAAAGGCGATTAACGCCTTTGGGGTGTTCTCGTTAGAGATGGCCTTGTCGTAGGCGCCGTAGCACCAACCGTGACCAGTTTACACCGCACCGTTGTTTTCCGACGAGTTTCCACGAAAGAATTTCGCCCGTTTAACGAAATAGGTGTAATTCACGAGTTATCGGCTTCCTTGCGTTTACTAATTAGGTTAGTAGGCTAACGCGCTGCTTACACCAGAGGGAAATGTTCGCGTCTGTGACATGTTTACAACTTTCAAAGTGATGTAAAGTACCAGGGATACCGGCAAGTGGTTGCATTTCCATATTTTATACTACTTTTATGCGGTTCTTGTAACAAGTAGAGGAAAAAGGAATGAAAGATTGGAAAATATGTACATGTACAGGATGTAACCAAATTCTTGAAGAATAAATTCAAGTATAAATGCTACCGATTATAATATTGAAAAATAAATTCAAGAATAAATGCTACTTAACGGTACTAATCGCAGCTGTTATATTTTTTTCATAAACTTTGATCTCTTCCAATTATATTGCAATCCAAATTGACCTTCTACGACTTATCATTTTGTAGATATAATTTTTTTTCAAGGTCTTTTACAAAAGGGGTTGAATCTCGATAGAGGGTGGGCTTTTTACAAAACTGTAAAGACCTTTTTTTTTCTTATTTTGGTGCATTCTATGGATTCCCAAAAATATGCCCACATGTTTTGTTACACCCTGTATATTTGGAAATTATAGTGGATTGTACACTACTTTTTATTGAATCGGAAATTCATTCGCACGAAGATATTTCGTTAAGAAGGTACAACTTCATTTGGTTTACAAGATAATATTATATTACCCGAAAATTTTTACTGCAATTCTGACATTTGCCCCATTTCAATTAATCGTTTCACATCTTATTCAACAAATTCATGAGAAAGTATCCTAGTATTGTAGTCGAAAACGCAATAGAATTCTGAAAAAATGTCCACGTCAGAAACGAAATCGACTTGAAAAGCTTTCAACCCCAAAAAAGCGAGTTACGTCTTTACACCTTTCACGGACCGCCAAACCAGCTTCTGAAAGCGATACCAATGTCTCTCGGAAAGTTTCCACGGCAAAACATCTGACATCCTCTTCGACGCGTAGCCGATCAGCCGATAAACGCTTGTAAATTCGAACTTGAACGTTGTTCTACGCGAATTTAGACAAAGCTGAAGAAAATCGAATAGTCGAATTTTAAGATAATGCTTACGCCTTTGGCATGTGTTAACACATTCGCAACCGCTGACGTGAATTCACGTCTTTTCAAGTTCCCTTCCTGGTTGCCGGTGACGTGAATCACGTCATTTTGATAATAGACAAGTGGTCTACTATCTACCTCTAAAGCAAGTATACAAATTGCAAAAATCCTTATTATAAACAACACGTAATTGCAACATTTATATTTCAAAACAAATTTTATAATTTTTATCCTTGCTTTAAGGATACAAGTCTGCGGCAATCAGCTTCAGAATGTTATTATTTTCACCGGTACTTGGTATTAGAAACGGAAAAAATTTTCCGGTCGCGAATGCGTTAATATGAATGATTTTCGAGTTATTTTATCTACGATGTCAGGACATGTTCAATATAAATTGAGTGGAAATCGTGTTTCTCTCAAAGTACACTTTAAAGTACGGAATTTCAGGGACATTTCCAAGAGTTACGGTGTCGAGATAAAAAGATGTGACGGAACAACACATTCGAATCTACCGCTGACGAATGATAAAGACGAGAGCCATTTCTCATGTGTCAAGAACCTTTCTCGCTTAGTGTTCGGCGAAGTATTCAGCTTTTTTAAGAAACTCATTAATTTGTTAAATAGGTTTTACTTACTTCTTTTCCAAAAGATATTCGATGTTGATTCGTTGTTATGTTGTGTCATGTATGTATGTGATTGTATGTGACGTGTGTATCAAGGTGTATCGTTACAGTTTCTATTACTGTCAGTAGATACATGTGTCGGTGATCATAAGAGTGATTAAAGTCACGCATTTAGCGAAATAATGCAAAGTGGGTGTAAAAATCCAACTTTTCCATATTTTTCCCTTGTTTCTCTTTCACAATTGCCGGCGCTCTTGCGTAACACACGATATTTTATTCATTGATAGAATCATACTATGAGTTTTGATAGAATTTTACTACCTTCCATTTTTCAATGGAAAAACCCATATGAAAAACTTGTCTACTATTCAACAATTTTCGTGCTACATACACTCTCTCGAAGTTGACGGCAACGTTTTTTTCTACGAATTCATAATTTTTTCACTGAACCGAGTATCCAAGTAAGGCGAAATCGATTCAATTAAAAAACAAACCTTGACATTTCACAGAAAACAAATCTCTCAAATATTGTTCTCCACTAAACATACATAGACGGTTCGAGTCGCGGTGCGTTTTATTCAGTGAAATCAGCATTTTCAGTGCAGGCGATTAACATTTAATTGCAGCCGCTTGCTAGGGTGAGAAGCACTCGTAGCAAGTCTAGGGGTTAAAGTCAGGCGAAGTTGCTTCGAACGCGGGGTAAGTTATCGAGCAAGTCTCGGAACTCCGACCTTGACCCTCGGCCGCGATGATCGAACCGCAAGCTTGCACGAGGAGATTGTTTTTGCCGGCCTGGCGGAATTCCGTGATCCGAGCGGAGAAATTCAATCGACGTGATATATCCGGTTGGCCAGGTTTCGCACGGCTCTCACATGCGGCTTTAACAGAAAATTTCAATGATCGCGCGAAATTCTGCGCGATCGATCACGCCATTTATGTCGTCACGCGTGGAAATCCGATCTAGCGTGGTGCTAATCGCGCGTGGACGGGAAGCAGCACGTGCCAGTCGCGTTCGAACTCTTGTAATAAGACGAAGGGCCTCGAAGAACTATTTTTTTTTTCTTATTTTTCGTGTGTGTCTGTTTTTTTAACACTGGTAGAAAAGTTTGTTAATTTCTTTTACACGTCGCGCCAGTGTCAGTGAGTCGAACAGATCTCATTGTTATGTCGATCTCGTTCACGGTGGTGATTAGGGTTACCTTTTGCTGCTTCCTGTTATTACCGATGACCTCCGCGCACCATAGCAGCCTTGGGAAATTTCATGTACACCATCCGAGACTTAGGAGTGAGTACTCAATTAATTATCGCGCGATTCAATGTCGCGTCGCTGAAATTCCCAAATTCGACGCGAATCGAACAGGGAATTTCTGCTGATTTTTGGTATTACGGGATATGATTCGCCGCGATTTAATCAGAATTTTGGATTCGATTTTGACCGTGGAAATGACGGCGAATGCGGCTTGCTGAATTTGTGCGTGTAGGAAAGTTGATACGGATAAATAAATATTCATAACTGTTAGGAACATGTTGTCGGAGTATGGAAGTTAGCATGCATAGGAATTAATTCGTTGCCGTAGAAAGAACAAAACAGTTTTCTTCGCCTAGAATAAATAAATGGGACAGAATTTTGTCGTTAATAATGAAGTCATTTTCAAATGTTAAAGAGGTAAATGGTAAAGAGTAAAAAGAATGGAAATTCGAGGATAGTGATTTTTTCTACTATTCAATAATTACTATTAATTTCTAATCTTACTAAATGGAAAAGGTTATAAGCTTCATAGTTGAACTCATATTTATTAATACATGTTCATTGTGCAATATCGTTCTAAATTATTATTATTATTATTCCCACAAGTCCTTTATGAGATATAAAATGTGAAACAGTATATATATAATAAATTTCGTATATTATAAGGGAACGAATTTAGATCAAGATATCGATAGAACAGTAGTTTAACATTTTAAGTTGGAAGAGATTTGTGTTACATAAAAAATGAATTTACAGCGTGAAATTATTTAGGTGAATCATGTATTACACAGTTCTCATCGTATATTCAGGTTGATACGATACAGACTAATACTAATTCAGAATCAATAGTCTTTCAGTATGTAGAGATCGGTTCGGGTGATGTGTTCGTGACGTTCCGTTAAAAATATGTACGTTGTCTAGCAAAAATAGTAGGTTTTAGCAAAATTGCGTGCACGTTAATAAATCAATATGCAGGCACGATTTCTATGACTGACGTTTTAATGCTTCTTCCAGGAAATCTCGTGTACTGCCCGAACTTTTACATGTTACGTACATAGTGCCTACAATAGTACATAATTAACGAAACCCCTAATATATACATGTGTATATGGTATAGACCATATGAAAAGTTTGGCTAATAAATTGAAAGCATGTGTCCGAAGGTATAGAACGCAAAGTATATACACTATTTCATATTTCTTTTCAAATTTAATATGAATCAATGAAAATTTTTAAGTGTCGGTGCAAATATTAATGCTACAAAATCATCGTTATTTATGTGCAAATAACGATTCAATGAATACGTTATAATTTGTCACGATTAATTAAAATAATAGAATAATGCAGAAATTCATTTTTAGTATAAACAAATTAAAAAATTAGAAGAATATCGAGTTTCTTTAATGTTACATCTTTTTTATAATAAGTGTTATATATTACGATTAATACAATATCCGATAATAATATATACGAACATGATAGTTGTATACTATCTGGAAAATTACTTCTATTTATAGACTTTACTGCATAATACATTAGCACATGTAGGTATTCTGAACTATTAGTATTACTCGTAAAACGCATAATCAAATAGTGGGGATTAGGAATATACTTAATGACAATCATTAAAATGTCAGAAAGTACAAGAAACGAACGACAAATAATTTGTACGAAAGTGATTCATAGCAACAGCCGTAAAATAATTATCAATAACATATTTACAAATACTTATTACGAATACAAAAATCTGTTTCTTTAAAAATAGTTTATTTTAATATTGCCAAACAATTCATATAATTATCCCATTTTTTTTCTTCCCACGAGATAATAACCGCACTCATTACAGTCGTTGATAATCATTTTTCTTATTTATAAGTCGATAGGAACACATTAACGTAGCAATATCAACATCATAGCAAGATTTGTCAAATCGAACACAGTGCTGCCATTGAGAGCATTCTCGGTGGGCCCCGTTCCTCAAATTTTAATGAACCCGACATAATGCGGTCGACAGTCCTAACTACCATCTATGTACTGGAAATATGACGTGTATTTATGTCATGCGTGTAATGACGATTGTCAAAGTTCATCGCGTGCAGGGTAACAACTGAATGTTTCGAAACATTGGGTGTACTCCGTTAAAGTGCTCATTCCGGGAAGTGGCCGGCAAACTTCTTAATAATAAATGAAACACCGACGAAATAAATGCCTGGGTGTAGCGTGTGTGTGACTGTGCGTACTCGTATGTGAAGAAATTCATCCCTGAACCCTACGACTTAAGGGGTTAGGTCAACCTGGCACCCTTAAAAAGTAGTCGATATTTGTGATATCTTTTTTTGTTATTATACGAGAAAACATAGAGTTGTTTTTCAGTAAAATTTTTAGAGAAGAACAGCGTTTTCATGAACTGACAGTGTCTTCCATGAAATTGTGTGAATTTTTGGAAGTTAATTATGTTAAACGAAAGGACACAGTAGAGGTGCTATAAATTCTATAATGTAATGGAAATGAAATACAAATTTTTAAGTCATTTTTATTAATTATACTTTTCGTATTAAGTTTTATTAACACTATAGTGGAATTTTAAATTATAGCAAATTTTGTTTGCGATTATTTAATTGTACACCTTTTTTATTTCCGTTTTATTAAAGTTGTTTGCTGGGCATGCGAGACCTATTAATGATATTCGTTTACCTCTATTAAATTTAATTAGCAGTCTATTACGGTACTAGACATGCGGCAAACTTTTCACATCAAGGTCTGTGATTGGCCAACGGGCTTCTGAAATATCAAAAATAATTAGATCACAATTTAGGTGGTTAATTAGATCGTAAAACCCTTAGTTAAAGAAGTAATTTCCTACTTTGCTACATAACTACCCAAATGGGTAGTAATAATTCAAAGCTTGGATACAACCATATTCGAATGTACACATTTTTGCAAAGTATACAGCCAATAAAACAATTGTATATCTCTGCTAAAAATTTCCTTATTTATGCGTTGACATATACAAATACATTTTTTGTCATTATAGTTTGGATAATCCAAAACCAACGATAAATTCCAACAATAAATTGATCCTTAAAAAACATCTTTAATGATCAATTGTGCTAATTTTTGATGCTAATAAATTCTTTAAAAATCGTTATAACGTCTATATCAATTCCCATACAATACGAAGGGAAATAAACGATGGCAATTTGAAAATATCTTTTTAAAATGTCGCGTCCCCTTAATCCTCCGCGTTGTTCCGGGGGCTGCGACCCCCCTGAGTGGCCGAGATCGCGCGGGGGTGAAACGTGTCGATCGATGGAGTCGAGCACGAGGACGGGTTTCCTAGCTGGACACCGTGAACACCGTGGACACCGTTGACACCGTGGACACCGTCGACATACGGCCTGACCGTCGCGTGTTATCGATTCGAGCAGTCCCTGGCATTCGTCGGCACAGCTTTTCTTTTCCGTCCACCCGGTCAATGAAAAATGAGCACTTGCATGCTCGATTTTCCAACCCCCGGCAACTTTCGTTAACGATGCTTCGCAGTCTGCCAGCATCTGTGAATTGGGATGGTGAATTGCTGATTCGTAACGGGGTTTCGTTATTCTTTGGGAAACTGAGGTTTATATTGAAGCACGTGTCCAGAAATGTTTAAAAAATATTTTTTAATTAATGTTTCAAGTTTTAGACAGGTAATTTTAATGCAAAGTGTGGGCTGACAATTATTTTTGTTGATATATCTATGCTTGGCGATTTTTGAGGTTTTAATCGAACATCGAAATTTATTTTTTGGTGTTTTAACTTAAAATTATTTTACGTTACTGCGTTTTAATTACTATTCATTAAGTATTTTCTGCGAAACTTGAATACAATTAGAAATATTACATACTTTAGTGTTATAAAAGATTACCTATCGCTCAGCAAAACTATCGAAAATACTCTGGCATTTCTGTCAACTCACATCAACATAAGTTTCTTTAATATGTACATGGAAATAATTCGATGAAATACTCGAAATTCTGTGATCCAATTACCCGTGCGTTGAGTTCGTCGGAAAGTGGCGAGTCAATTTATTATTCGTAATAACGTTGTAACACGAGGTTCGCGAAAACTATTTAGACGCGTCTAATGAAAACATTCCACACCCAGGGATAGTGACCCTTTTCGTTCTCGCACGTAATTTCCACATTTGTCACTTATAATGTGCCACTCGGACACATAATCCGTGCTCCCGTTACACAGTGGAATTACGATTAGTGTTATCGAATTCGTAACAGTGGTTACACGTTACGGATTAGCATGCAAATAATACAGTTCCGCAAAGTTTAGATCGTAATGTGTATAATTAAATCACGTCAGTCTGGCGATAATTGTTCGTCAATTATGTATTTTCTTGGCCAGTTTCAGTCTCGCGACTGATTTGAATGGATTACATAACGTTATGTAACTGAATTCATGGAATAAATTTCCCTTAATTTCTAAAGCATTGTATGTCCATTCATACTGTTCATTAATTAATTTAGTTATTTTAGATATTATAATTATTAGTCAGTTATGAATCCTCTTTTGATGCAAAAGCCTGAATGACAAATTTAAATGGTTCTTAATTTTTTAAAACGATGAGAATTTTCACTTTTCGAATTCGTCATTTACTTACATCCACTTTTATACACACTCGAACACCATGGTATTTTTAATAATATGTTTCTTTATCTGAACTGATTATAGTGTACACAAATTTTTCTGATAATTATAAATAATTCGTACAATTTAATTAAACGTACGTGTCTAGCTAATAAAATAATAAAATAAACAAAGATCTGAAATATTTGTAATTACTTTACGGACGTAAGCAAATTATTTGAATATATCGTGCGGTGATAATTTCTATGTAATTAACAATAAGTACTTAACCCACAAAAAAAATATACATATATTCATTTCTTATCATTCACCTTATCCGCCAATATCATCTGTCTGTTCGTCAACCTTTCACGTGCCGAACAATCGGAAGCAGATATTTTCGAGTCATTCACAACCGCTCGCCGCGGTCGTCGGAGCGATTTCCGGCATCTTCGTAAATCAATTGCGCGACAACGTGCATACACGTTCGGCGCTTCGAAGACGGCAATTGCCATAAAATTCTCAGATAGGTATGAATGCCAGAGAATGCAGCAGCGATGCCAGCGGTGCCAGTAGAGGTGCCACGTGTTACGAGTGTACCCACCCCACCCCCTCTCTGTCTCTTTCTCTCTTTCTCTCTTTCTCTCTTTCTCTCCTTCTCTGTCCGTCTCTCTTTCGCTCGGTCTCGAACTCGACGATAATGCCACGTACGGCTCGATACCGGGCGTCGCGACGCCCGGCAGTCTGCCACCGTTCCATTCCATCCCGTTTCGTCCGACGGCGGGCTGCACACACTTACAACGCGTTTTCGGACACGAGGAAAGTGTCTACACTCGGCACCCGGTGTGCCTGTGTGCACGACTGCGGGACAGCTTAGAAGAGCATAGGCGTCGCCTTTCAGAAATTCACTTAGTTCGTTAACCCTTTAGTGCCTTGAGCTTCTCCCGCCGTAGATCAAAGTTGCCGGCAATCTTTCGCATCGGAGGGAATCATGTGAAAAATTGGACTCATCTTTTGATGGTTTGAGAATGCAAAATTTGTCTGGTCGCAGTTTTGTGAGATCGGTGGGGTTGAGCTGTTTTTTCTTTTTTTTTTATAATGTGAAAATAAAAGAATCGAGCATTGTATCATTGATTATAATCGAGTATTTTTATCGTTTTTTTTGTTTCGTTTTCCTTGACATTGGTAAATCATTTAAAATAGTTTGTTTTTATAATGGAGGAGATAAGATATCACTGCAAGTAATACCCCTTGATGAAGGTTTATTTGTGTAATGTTGTCATATATGTCAAGGTCTCCTGTCGATTTTGTTCTTGTCGCTTTATTTCCAAAGGTTCAGTGCCATTCGTGACAACATTTACAATTAAAATACTATGTAACGTTTGATTCAATCGAACTTGTTATTCTGTACGGGTAGTTTCAATTGAAATTACCCTATTTCAGACATGTTTATTTCTTGAAAGGCTGTATTATTTCTTTTCATTGTGTTCTAGTAAAAATTACATTCAATGTTTACGCTGGTTTTTCAATTAACACAGCAAATATAAATAACTTGATATAGCTAGTGAGAATTAGTACCAGTATAGGATAGAACGAGTGGCAATAGATTCATCTCAATCGAAACATCCATTACGTATAATACAAATTTCATTAGAATCTCGTCAGGCATAATGTCTATAATAAATACTAGTCAGTTTCACTTTACTACACCATTTACAGTCCATTGACAATACAATGTAAAAAATTTTCTAACAATTCAGCTTCACAATATTTAGTTTAATACATGCATAAAAATCTATTAATAGCACATTTATGATTACACAAATCATAATTATTAACGAAATGCAATAATTCGCTGCGTAGACGGGAAAACATATTTCTCTCTCAAATAAAGAAAAATGATCGAAGTGAAATATACACACTCTAACAAATATTTCTCACACAAAGAATCGCTTCTCTTTCGTTCTGTCAAAGAATTTCAAAATTACTCGTCCTCAGTTCTATGCGTTTCTCTTGGTCGAGTAGCACTCGAGCAAAAGTCGGCCGCGCGTTCATTAAAATCCAACAAAAAGCCGACGCCACTGGATAAACGATGCGGCAGGTATGCAAGCGTTGGCACAACGACTTGTTTCGATGATGGGACCGAGGGTACGACGCCATTAATTTGCCGGACGATTTGCCCCCGATTAATGCCCGCAAAGTACTCGGTTTGTTTTCGCCGGCGAAGGGAGAAAGGGACCTTCTAGAGCTTCTCTTTGCGTGCTCGTTACGCAATTGAGAGGTACTCGCACACAATAACCGATTCACAGTCTGTTTTAGAAACGTGCACTTGTTTACGTTTTCTACCGGGATTAATTTTCGCGGAATCGTTGGCAATGCTAATTCTCTCGCTGTCGGACGTATTTTCTCTCGTAAAGATAGTCATTGCGGTGTTTGAACACTTTCTATCGACTCGCTAACTGTGGCGATTGAATTTTTGCGTTTGTCGATGACAATGAGTAAAATACAGGAGTAGAATTAATTAATTTGGGAAGCTTTCTTCTTTGCGTTCTTTGTACTTTTGATTTCTGTATGAATACGTAAGTATGTTGCTTGGGGTTCAGTTAGCGCAAATTTTATTATAGTATAAAATGCATGAGAAAATTTACAAGTTAGTAAGTACCTAGCGGTATTTTTTATAGGTTTACGGTAAACTTTTTGGGAAAATTGTGGAGATAGAATATATGACAAAATTTTACTTTTTACATTGAATATGAATCTTTTAAAGGAAAATTTCATTATTGAGCTTACTTGATAGAAATTTTGTAATCTGAAGTATTGTATGCAAGCCAAGTGATGTTAAAAAACTAATTTAATATTCTGTGTCACAGGAGAAATCATAATAGAATCACATTTCCTTGATTTTATTTATACGATTTATGTGTTGTGAACTAAAAATATCATTCTAGTTTTCTGCGACTCCATACAACTGAATCGTATTTAGATATGCGGTTTCCTATTGTTGGCATCTTTGCCAAGGTGCTCTATGTTCTGGTTTGTTAGTCAACATGAAAATATGTTTATCTATTAGCCGCCTAGTTTTCCACAGAGCAAAATTTTCATCTACAATCAGTTTCCGTATAAGATCGTGATGTCATTAGATCTATTATTCTATTCATTACTTTTTTTTTAATTAATTTTACATGCATATTAATTAGCGAATAGTTCAAATTATTATTTATGATTATCAGAATTATAATTAATATTCCTAATGAATAATTATGTATTTCTATCATCTAACCCTGTTTTTCTTAAATAATACTTAGAAAACAGGGTAAAGAAAAGTGTCAACTTAATGAAAATCGAATCACAAACACTTTAATTAACAAAAATAGTGATTTCTCACTTTTTTCGCAAAAGATCTCTTCACCTAAAATCACAAATTAAACATTAAAACGCTCGTAAAATATTTTTATCCTTCAATGAAACGTTCAAGAGTTACCTTTAAATAGTCGTGTGATTCTACAGGACCCACGTCCTTCTTTACATATTACAGTGCCAGGTTTAAACTCCATGTCCTTGTATATACATACATATGCTCTAAATTATTCATATATTTCATACAAAAAAAGTGAAGTTTATCGGAAAATTGAAAGCATTGAAAGAATATCCACTTTATTGGCTATGCATAATCTCAAACATTAATATTTATTTTATGCGCAACTATTTAACAACTACGTGAGAATTCGACTTTAACGACTTTTTTAGGCGACTATTTAACACGTTGTTTAAAAAGACACACATTTTTTTTAAGCTTTTTAATTATTACTACATACCATTATCAAAGTTTCTAGTAATATAACATCATTGAATCAAATTGGCCCTTTAGACCGGAAGCATGAAAAATTCCGGGGCAGTCAACGTGTTAAGGATTGAAAGAATCTATTTCTTCCTCTCGCAGATTTTTCCCACCAACAACATACTCTAAAAAATTAATTCCACCCCGAAAAGACCTTCGATTCGTTGAAACAAACATTTTCACTCCAATGGAAACGGAATATAAATCCCGGAAAACTGGCAATGTCTTCCGCGCGACAGATGTCAAACTAATAACCAGTGTCATCGTGGAGCATTGTATCACCGTTCGCGCGTGTCGAGTGTCCGTCATTAAGCTCGACGGTCCGTCGGCGTCGGACAGATAGAAAGAAACTGTCGGGCGAGAGGAGCCAGACGGCAGCTGGAAAGCTTTTCCATGGGGGCTCGATCATTGTTACGTGATCCCGACGCGACAGAGGCAAAATGGATTTTTCATATAGAAACGGCGATACCGATCAGATATAGCAGGGGCGGTGTTTACAGGGTGGACGGCTTCGACGAAGGGGTTGAAGGCTTCACAGAAACGAGGAAAATGAGGAAAACGAGGAAAACGAGGAAAACGAGGAAAGAGCGCGGAAAGGCCGATAACGACCGTCGACTATGAAGAACCGATCGATACCCCACCGCTTCGAGAGGTCTACCTTGCTGCCTCGCCGCTTAATTCCTTATCTTACTTTTTTCTTGTGATCGAACCCTCTCCCCCCCCCCCCCACCCTCCATACCATCTTCTTTCTATAGGGAAGATAACCGCGGGGATGATTGATGCTGTTCGAAGTGTTCTCGTTAGGTCGAAGGGAGGTTGAAAGTACGGCGTCGGACTTTGCTTTATTTTGCTTCTTCTTCATCAGCTCTCACTTTTCACTATGTACTGTGACTGTCGAGAGAAAGTTTAAATTTCATTGGGAAGAATGCTTCGTAATGTTTTTTGCCGTAGTGTTTTTTTATTCGTCTGTTTTAGGAAACAAGGAGTTTCGTTTAAAACGGTGATGTTCTCCTTGGTGTTTGTTAATTCTTAGATAGAAAACGGAATCGGAGATCAAAATAGGGTACTTTTTATAATTCAGAGTCTTTGGAAATGTTGGCGAATGATTTAAGATATTCAGAAATTTAGGGTATTCATACTCTTTTATACCTTCCTTTCCTCACTGATCTTTTAGTAATATATTTTTTCGAATCGTTTATTAACTTAGCGATGTGCAATAATTATTAAAAATAACTGTGTTATCACAGTAATGTAAATAAGCGTTTATATCGCTCAGTTTAATGGCCGTGAAATTGTTGATCTTTATCTATTCAGACGAAGCAAATCTTTGACGTAAAGTGCCGAGCATAAGTACTATTTTCACGTAGTGTTGAGGTAATAGATAAAATCAAAAAGATCGTTTGATCTTCGTTCACATGCAAGAAACGTACAAAAACAGTATTTTCTTTGTAATCATGTGATACGAAACCAGGCATTCGCACGTGGTATATTAATTCCACCTATAAATAAACTCGAATTTGATAATTACAGTCATTTTTCCATCGCATTTTTAATTTGGATCGTCTCATTAAGATCCACGATTAGAATGAAAAGTAGCGAATGAAGGAGGGAATTTAACAAGAAATAATAGAATCTAGTGTACAAGAAAATTGTTTGAATTTGTATTACAACATGGAAGAAAAATTATTCATATCGAAAACTGGAGCTTCTTCTGACTAAACACAGAGGCCTTTAATTTTCTTTCTTATAAAGGTAAACGTACGGCGGTTTCTGTTCCTTCGTGGACGGCTTACATACCTTCTCAATCGATGTACTCAATTTTTAATTTATTGCTTTAACCTTGTAGATCACATAATTCGTAGTGCAATCGATAGCCCTGCTTAAAGAAGTCAGTATTGTTACTTTTTCCTACACTTCTTGGTATAGAGTTAGCTGCAAATGGAGAAAAGATTATATTGTCAATTCTGAAAGACTGCATTTAAAAGCCTATCGCTTTCTAGTCGAATAATTTCGATATTGAATCTAAGTAACTGTTAAATATTTTTTTTGTTAAAACCATTGTCTTGATAAAGCATACAAAAAATATATATCAAAGACATAAAAAATATTGTATAATTTTTAGATAAAAACGACCACGAAGTTTTGTTATTTTGGAGAAATTTAAAAATGGATAATATTGATTAAGTAAGCCTGATATTTAAAAGATACGTTTCCTATGATTTTTAAACTTTTTCTACAATTCCATTTCATTACGAGCATTTCGTTGTTTGTTTTATTTAACAAACAGCAAGTAAATCATTTAGCGTATTCCGTTAGAAAATGACCGCCGAGGGAATGCAAACCTAATGTCAGTGCTCTGTAAATGACTGTATAAATTTTCTCGCCCTCGTTCAACGCGGGGGTGACAAATCCCTTGGCGGTACTTATTAACGGTATTTTAAAACGGTAGCAGACTGATCGTGTATCTTCACTCGCCCTCTAGGGTACTGTCCCTTCGTTACGCGTGGAAAATAACGAATATTTATAACACACAGAATGAACGAGCAATTAAAACGTACTTTGTGTTCGAACGAGTTTAGTAGGTGTAAATCATTAAAACGAACTGATTTGATAATTGTTTATAATTGTTATTAATGAAAATGTTTGAAATATAACCAAGTGCGACCGATGTTTCTAATTTCTGCCAATTCCCGTTTTAATATCTTTTTTCTACGTTTCGATACTTAGGAAAAGGTATACATCAAGTGCGGTAGGATTGGTGTTAACGATAACAATATCTACAAATTAAAAATAAGAAATATTCTAAACAATTGTTTTCTATTGTTTTCATCAGTACAGTTCAAGGCAACACTTGTTAATTCGCCTAGTTCATTCCATTTATGCAGTTTCAGTAGCTTAACAGAATTCGCAGAAACTATTCTGCGTATTACAGAAATACTGATGCTTCTTGTATTTTTCATCGAAATACTTCAAAATTAAACTATTTTTAATTATTTCATTTAAGTATTGCATTATTATAACAGCTACTTTTGTTGAGAAAGCCCTTTTTCTAATTTCCTTAAAAAAGCACGTATGACGGTTAAAACATATTACTTTATTTTCACGATGGTATAACCGTAAAGAATAAATTTAAATATTGTATTTTATAGAAACAACAATGTTTCTTAATACCTAATTTAATTATAATTTGTTAAACATATAATCATACAAATGATATTACCCTTAAAATGTGTAAAGATCGTCTTAAACCCATTTCAACATTATTAGTACATTTAAAATATAACATTTTGAATTTCAGGACGAGAATAAGTTGCAATTGCCATTAGACGGTCGCGCCAAGTAGGCGTGATAAAGATTAATTAGGTACCGGCATTAATTGGAGTGACAATTTTTATTTTTCTCAATTTACCCATAGCTTTACGAGCCCTTTTCCTAGGGCACTTCTTATTCGCCTAAATCCTCATCGGCGCGTGACCTCTCTTCTCCCACCCACACGGAGATAATTCAGAAAGTTGAACAGCGGAATCGCGTGGTTTATTTTTCAGTGTCTGGCACGACAAACAAGAAAGAGGAAGAGACGGCGGTGGCCACTGTTGGCGTCACAGAGGAGGCCAGCGGTGTCCTGGGTACGAGATCCAGGACGGGGAGTGATCCTGGAGGAGGTATCGACCTCTTGGCAGCGTTACAGCTGCACAATACTACGCGGCAGGGCGTTACACAGGTGCCGGGACTGGTTAGGTTGAAACCGGCCTATTATCTTCAGGGTAAGTCATCCTCTGTCATCGCTGTTTACTGGTGTATGTATGTACGTATGTATGTACGTATGTACGTACGTATGTATGTACGTATGTATGTACGTATGTATGTACGTATGTATGTACGTATGTACGTACGTATGTATGTACGTATGTATGTACGTATGTATGTACGTATGTATGTACGTATGTATGTACGTATGTATGTACGTATGTATGTACATACACGTTCGTTGTTTGCCCAACTAGAAGCTATTCTGTCCTAACAACGAAAATTTCTCGTCCCTATTCTGGTCGGGTTGGGTTTGAAAAGTTTCGAAACGATTTTCACCGCGGATTATTATTGCCAGCAATTTGAAACTTTTTGTCGGGGTAGGGTATCTATAGTTTCGTTGTATGAGGTATGGACTATGTATCCGTGATATATAAGGGGGGGGGGGGGGGGAGCGAGGCTTTGAGAAATTGGGTAATGTGAATTGTGTTTGATCTAGGTAATAATAAGTGTATGAGAACATATAAGCGTAACGAATTTTATTTGCAAACATTTCTTTTTCCATTTTTAAAAGTACACATCGTGATACGAGATGTATTGAAATATATACATATGATACAGCAAATGGTTAAATAGCAAATAGACAAAAGTAGCTAAAATTTGTTTGATATGATGGAAATTATTTCTTACATTCTTTTGTATGCATAAACTTATGCGACATACCTAAATACTTCTTTACTCTTGAAAAATGGGATTCTCTTAAAAATGAAGTTAGGAAACATTTTAAGAAGCTTAAATTTTAGAATAAAAAAGGTGTTGTCATTTATGCATAACTTTTATAACAAAAATTCGCAGACGAAACAATGTAGATCTTCCTTTAGCGAATCTCCGTTCAAAACCACTATTTTTTATATTATACGCGATTCTTTGAGAAGTCAAAATATGAGCTTAAAACGTTTCTGCTATAACTGTAAAAGTCGATAGATCGAATCTCAGGTATTAAAAGGGTTAATGTACATACATAAATAAAGTATTTTTCGTCGAATACATGGTCTTGTATCGTGTATAGGATACACATACACGCATGTAAAAACACCTATTTTACGAACTCTCTTTGCGAAAGGCGAAACTCGAATAAATCTTTTTGCACAATTTACATTCATTTGGTATTGCGTGCAAGTAGGACGCGATGTAATAAATTTCATGACGCGCACATAACCGAACCACTTTAAGAGGGCTCTCTTAACCCGAATATAGCCGTATTTGCATATCGTACATCCATTTCTACCGCGGCCAATTTTCCACGTACATTCTCAGGAGTAATTATTACGTTCCGTTCGGTTGATTATTGCTTGGCGTAAATCAGGTACACCAAACTTTCGGGGTGAAATCACTATCGGAAGTTTTAAAAACCAATACTACTTATTTACGCTCGAGCAATATGTATTTTTTAATAGACCAAGAAATACCTGTGAGAAATTTTCCGACAATCATAAATAATTACACAAAAAAATGGTACAAATATTTCCGCGAAAAGTGACAATTTTTTAATTTTTTAACTTAATCTTTTAGCCTGTTTTCGCCATTCACCTAACAAATATGCGTTACAGTAGCTTTTATGAGAGACTTGTATACATTTATTAAAAAATAACGAAACCAGTCTACGAAATATTTCAATCGTATCAGTCAATCGTTTCTTTATTTCTTTCGTATGTAATTGATGAATTCCTAACAATGTTAGTAACCTGGAATATGTTATAAAGTTGCGAATAAGTAATTGATTACGAATTTTAAATACTTTTGCAGTTAGATTGCTCTATAAAAGTATCTTTATTACTGTCTTAACAAATGAATTTTATACAAATATTTATATATTTATAAAAAAACCTTTTTGACTATTATGACATTTTTCTAGGTCCGAGAAAGGTTAAAGAATATAATTATGTAGAATCATAATTGTGAAAGTGAAGAAGATAGGGAAAGTGAATATAAGACTGGTGGTAAGAGAAATTGAGTGAAAAATTGTTACTTTTCAAGTAGTCTACGATGGTTACATAACAAGCGATTAATCGATATTGAGAAAGGTCAGTTTCGTAGTTGTTCCAAGCCGTCTCTATTGGTAGACCTCCCGAGGGTATTCCCCCGTGGCGGAGTATCGATTGTCTCTTGAATTTCGAGAATTGGCCCGTTTCGCGGAACTTTCGACAGTCGATAAACGTGGCACGAGGGTTCTGCCATTCATTTACCTCTGTAGTACCGTGTATCCAATTACCGTGCAAATTAGTTATTTTTTTCAAATGACACTTGATGCAACGCCGGATATAATTATCTGCATGATATACTATGAGTCACTTTAGTGTATCTTTTGAATGGTACGCTACTAAGTCGTAATAATAACTTTAATAATGTAATAATTTTTTATTAATATTATGTTTATAATATTAAGTGAGCAAATTTGTTGGTATACTTGTGTGGTTATCGTTTATTTTTACGCATTTACGTGGAATATTAATTTGAAGAACCACTTATAAGAAAATTATTATATTTCGCCGCATTCAGACGATTTATATTTAAATATTTCAAATCATTATTGCATGCTCTATAATCAGGGGTGGCATTCAAGAAGTAGCAAATGTCAATTATAGCTCTTACCGCACCTAAAAGATCAAATGCAGTTAAATTCGGTCAAATTCGGTCAAATCCAGTCTAATTCAGTCTAATTCAGTCAAATACGATCAAATTTAGTCAAATTCAGTCAAATTGGATTCAGTTTAAGTTAATATTGATCGTTTCTTGAATACATCGATAATATATCAACAGTAATACTACAACGGCTAAAGCGGTACAGCCGACGATAAAGATAACGGAAAACAAATTTCGAAATTAGTTACATCTATTTATTAATTTACTCAACGATTTGGAATAATTTCACAAGTATTATATATTAATGTAAAAGCATTTTTTTTAATTAGCGGCGTCCATAAAATGGGGTGTTTCAAGTGTAAAATTCATATGCTTCTTGTTTATTATACACCAAACCGATCAAACGTTCGATATAAGTACACGACGACTGATTCTACTGGCAAAACAGTTAAATGAGATTTTAATGATCGATCACGTTCAGATGAAATGACAGTAAATTACTGGAAGGAAGAATTTTCCATTTCCATAAAATTCCCATGATAATGCCCTCAAAAAGTTCGCATCCGCGGATGTAATAAAGCTGGCGAACTTCTTGCCGCGTTTCACGCTCATGAATTTGAATTTAAACAAGTCTCCCGGATCTCAATACTTCGTACGAAAACTTCTCAAGAATCTCAAGTCACAGCTTCTCCAAACCACAGAAACTTCAACGAGTTTCAAATTCGCAAGTGCACGAAAACGTGCTACTATTTACTTACAACTCTCCACAAAGTTCGTATTTGCCCTGCAAAACAGACTCTCGGTAACATTCCACTCACGTTGCAGCAGGGTCGACGAATTCCTAGATATGGAAACTTATCGAGATCCCCCCATCCAGTTTCGCCTCGAAACGTATGCAAAACGTGATCGTTCACGTGCGATGATGAAATTAGGGTCAACGCAGCCGAAGCGGAAAGTTATCGAGAGTCTCCGGTATATACATATAATTCGATTCGGTGGTTAGTATGGACGCAACCTAACAATATCAACACCAATATTTCTATGTAGATTCCCGTTCAACCAGGCTGCCGTGGCCGGCTGATATCGCGTATCCAATTACTCCTCAACCCCCTGCGTAAACCATCCCCTTTGATGCAGCCGATCGGCATTACAAGCACAGTGGGGTGGAAGCGTGGGCGGTGGTGCAACGTCCGCGAAAACGTAGCAAGTGGGGCTGGTAGTTGGCCCAGGAGGGGTTTCCCCGAAAGAAATTTCAATTACGGGGCCACCCTCTTGCCACCCTCTTGCCGCCCCGATGCTTTCGTGGAAGTTCTCTGCGGTTTACAACTCGAATTGGGAGGAAAGAAATTCTTTTTGTTTCTTTTACCTCTCTCAGCAGGCGCAACCGTTATTTTCCTCTTTTCTTTGCGTAAATCGCTTCTTTGTTCTGTCGTCGCCTAGTCGTTATCGTTTCGTTCTTCGAATCGTTTTCCGGCCCAGTTACAATAATGATGTAGCTCGGGTTTTTGGGTTTATATTGAGTTGTATATCGGATAGAAGAATTTCTAGGTTGGTGAATTATGTAAGCAGAAAGATTTTGCCTGTTTGATAGGCTACGAGAGTAGAAGATGTGGATTTAATACGGTTGAAGTGCGGATCATTTATACAAAAAACATGGAGATGTGAATTATATGGCTGCGATTTATCGTTTCAATTGTCTGTTTACTATTGTATGCCACAAATATTATGTTGAATATAATGAGATCAGGCTGAATATTCCCCTTGACCATAAAAAATATTTCCAAAAATAATTTACAGATTTTTGAAAGATTTCAATGGACGAAAGTATATCTGCCTTTGTTAATACATATGTACATAGGATGATTTAACTAAATAATTTTCGTACCTTACTTTTTCTGAGATGTTGTTGAACTTTTCTTTGGATATAATTAAATTTATATTGTACTTCACTGTGTTCTTTTTTCAAACCATGTGCCATTCTTTGACATCATTGGACGCAATAGAAACCCCGATAATTAGCAATTAATGCACATGGAATACCGCAAATTAATTTGTTTAAATTTATCACTCTAATTTTGATAATAAGAATGTAGCAAACAATAATTGGTTTGAGTCATCCCTACTCCAATATAAATAAAATATTAGTACTACATCAAATGATTTTGAATTTATATATCACTGTTACATGCCCATTGCACACTCAACTACCTTTTCGTATTAAATTACTTCTTATAAATAAACCGCAACGTATCGAGGCTCTATGACTAGAATAAATGTATTACTTTACTTCTCCATACTTGTGATGATAAGTCATTTGCTCTTTTCGATAAAACTCTTCTTGTTCGTTTCCTTTCTCCACGACTCATCTGATCTGGCAATTTCTATAGTTGATCCGGGGAGGAAGAATCTTCCCTGAAACTCAGTTTATCCTGTACGAATTGGTGAAACTTAGCAGGGGAACCCATTGTGACTGTCGAACAAAGGACGAGAATAATATACAGTGACACGTGTCAGAGTTTTCTCTGAACATGGAAAATAAGATTTTGCGATCCCCCTTTGTAGTTCAGCGGGATACGAACGAATCTGCTGGTTCTGGAATTGGGTGACCCTGCCCTTTTCTATAGGGGCGGCTGATTTAATCTCAATACTTTATTTACTCTGAGAATGGATAACCATTGATTTTTTCTCTGACCAGTATTCTACAATGCAGGAGTAATTCCGTGCCATGCTGCGTAGTTCGCTTTGTAATAATATAGGTATTGAATGGTCCATCTAAATGCTTTATATGCATGTAAATGATCCATTTATTTGTAAGCTATGTTACGGTTAAATAGAAGAAAATTTGTGTTTCTAATCTCCGAATGCAGATCAATTTTGGTTAATGAGTCCGGACTGTGTAATAGATTAATTTCCATCTCTTTTAAATTTCATAAGATAAAGTGTAAAGTGTTCAATAATATGGTTTAACAAAATTCATTTATTTCTCATGACACGAAACCGATTAAAATTTGCAGACCTTCGAAGTAGTCTTTCGGACAAATGACAGTGAATTAAAGTTACAAACAAAAAACTTAAATGTCAAAGCGTAAACGTTCATTGGATAAAAAATATTTGATGCGACTGAAAGACGTTGATATTTAAGTGCATAGAAACATCTTGTTAGAGTTTAGAATTTTCCGTACGACATTAAAATCTATCGTCAACACTGAATCCACCCTACATGACTTCAAAGTAAAAACGAATGAACGCTACAAGTTTTACTTAAAATTTATTTATATTTTATGCACTCACATCCCGATTGTAATCTGTAACACACATTGACAAAATCTCCACAGTGTACAAATGATTAACAAAACAAAGTAGTATTTCGAACTCCATTTGGATTAGATGTATCATACGATCATTTGATCCCAAATAAAACCGCTCCCAAGAAGGAGAAAGCGCCATCAAAATTAACTAAACCCAAGTATATTCCACCAAACACTCCCATCTGTACCCCGCTGTAGTTCCATTCGCATTAAGCAAAATATCTCATTACGTTTCTTACTCATCGACGAGTAGTATCATTACATTATCCACTTTCGAGATCGCGTTCGTCCGTTGCCCGACAGTTGGTGGAAACCGTCGGTGGTAATTTGCGTGAAGCGATTACCCCCGTGCAGTGTGACCGCTCTAGGGGGGGCTGGCAATATTACATTATAATTAAGTGTGAACGTGAATAATCAGCTAGAATCGATGGTCGAACGTTCGAGAGCAGTATGCCGGTTTATTGCGAGCTCGGCTAGGTGTCCTGTTACTTTATTACACCGTCGATGCATCTGTAACACGAAGCTCCGTTCTCGGTCTGCGAGAAGCCAGCCAGTGCCGGACCATGTGGACTGCACTTTATTAGCGGGCACGTGTACGTTGCATATTCACCTGGAACCGGTAAAGCCTGATCGTTTGCACTACTAGCGTATTACACGGCTCGCTGGCCGATCGATGGAGGAACAAAATACGCACGGGGGAAAGTTGAAATTAATTGTTCGGCCACGTGGTTAATTGGAAGATAAAGGATCTATTTTCCATTGGGGAGGAGAAGGAGGTGTAGCTATGTTAGCTATGTTAGAGTGTCGGTGAAAAGTTTCCCGATTGAATTTCCTGTCACGCAAAATATGGGTTCGTACAGTAAACGGTGCGAAGTGGTAACACATTTATTGTCCGTTTGGTTTTCGGTGATTGTTTTCTATGTAAAATTTGGATAGGAAAGTTGTGGTATTTGTTCGGCTAGATTTTCAAATAAGTTTCGTATTTGTGGGATTTAAGGATAGTGATCGATGAGATGGATAATGAAATGAGACAGTAATATTATTGTGTTTAGTAAAATATTAATATATTGTAAACAAAACTTTGATTGCATATCACAAAATGAAAGTGATCTTTTTTGGAGTATGTTTTACCGTGAGAACGAATGTCTTTTTCACGAATTGTTTCAAATTTATTATTTGTAATTCCTTGTATAAGGCAAACTATTGTTCACTCTCCGAATTCTCAAAAACGCGCGGGTTCTCTCTCCGAACTCAAACGATGCTCTATTTTTTCTATTTACTGCCGAACTCTAACTGTTTCCAGTAAAGAATTGTTTAATGCTTAATATATGAGTGATCGACACTTCGAGAAGTACACAAATTCGGTTAGTGCAAAATTAATCGTAAAATAAGTCAAATAAGTATTAGGTTCATCTCAAAGTTTATACAATGACTTTAACAAATTAAACAGAAATTAATATGTGTACTTGTTTTGGTAATTTACTTACTGAGATAAAAAAAGTTAATAGCAACCAATTTCGTTTGAAAAACCCGAATTCTCATGCATGTAAATGATCCATTTATTTAGTATTTTGGCAAAAGATGTCGGAAACAATTTGTGTAAAGACAACTTTAGAGAATAGATAAAAGAAAATAACTGAGTATTGCAAATCGGATACTGTTTAATTTTGTTTTCTTTCTTTTTAATTATCTTCATCATCATTTGATAAACATATTGTTACAATAAACAATTATTGTAATCGTACTTAAATACATGAAAATATATACGAATGTTAAAAACTATATAACCTGCACGACTCAGTTTCATTAATCGAAAAATTTAAGAGGGATATCGAACTGGCCGGTAACTTTCCGCCGGTAATGTAAATGCATACTCGGTTCTGTTTTAATGAGACGTCACTTGCACTTGCATCGTATGTCGTTACAAGTTGCGTGGGATATAATTAGAATATCCGATTTCAAACTCTTACCGGGGTTGCAGTTTTTATTATTAGTTTTACGACATTTGAAATAGCTTTATTTACGATTGAATTTCTTTGTCAGCACGTTAACCGATGGTAAACAATCCAGAGAGAAATTAAGTGAAATAACATTTAAAACTGAATGTAATTGATACGTCCGTGTTCTAGAAGTGTATTTCACACGTGGTCGTTATGCAGAAATTGTGAATTTAAAATTTCCCTTTGATTGGCAAAGAATAAAATCGAAATCTGGTTGAACCCTTTTAGTGTCGGCCGAAAGTATGGTACCGACATATGTATTGTATCTGAAGAATACCGGAAGACTTTTGTCGCATTTGCAAAATTCAAAAAAGAGCATATTAGAAATAAAGAAATAAAGGAAGCATACAGTAATGCAAATAGTATTTCGATATTTGTTGAAAAAATATTTAATGAATATTAAACATTAAGAAAGAGATAAAAATTCATTTCTCTTTTACAAACTATGTTTACAAATAAGAAAAATCATCGTTTGATCATAGTTTTATATAGTCCACGTCGTATGGAGTATAGATATTGCATTTTCAATTATTTATAATAAAATAACTAATATTGCACAACAAAACTAGAGGATAATTCCATGATGCACAGCAAGCGTCGGACGTGTATCTAATTCTGCTTCATCCATAACGGTATATTTTTTATAAACCGCCATCGGTAAAATTTAAAAAACTCTCTACTGCTAATTATCAGCTTATCATAAAGAAGAACGTATGACAAAAATGTAAAACAACAGCAAGAACAAAGTTGACGTTCTTCGAACACTGACTGCTATGGAATAAACACGCTCTTTATAAAGTCCAGGAAATACTAAAGGATTTTGCTCTCGTCGTGTCGATGCAAGATTCTTTCGTAACCCATAACGAGATTTCTGTTCTAACAGGAATCTGCGTATATCCTACAATTATGGTCTCAACAGAACTCCCCGTGTCGAGTTTCCATATTATCGCTTTAGCGTATACGAAGTTTCGGCCTTTAAAGTTTAAATCTGTTAAGAATGTTTGCAACGAAATTAAACCATTTCTAATGTTTCATAAATTTATTTTGAAATAGAGATCTCACGCGATGTGAATAATAATGAACCGTTGCATACACAACGATATATCAACGTACGACACTGAAGGGGTTAAGATATCGTTAATTTATTAATATTGATATCAATGGAAAAGCAATTTATAAGTAATAAAATTAGATTTAATTAAAGCTATTCGAACCGGAATTTACATTTTGCGTATGACAAATAATGACGCTTAATAAATAAATCTAATAGCAATTTCTAAGTTTCTAAGAATGAAAACCATTCTAAATATACATATAATCAACTTACGACTAAATATAGTTACAGATTAATTTTTTACTTTGCACTAATATATGACATTATCATATGATATGATAATTTATTTCGTAATAGATAGAGTTGCCTCTATGTTCTTTGTGCCAGAAATACATACAGCAACTCCCATAGAGACATTTTATGCATTAGGAAATAAATTATCGTGCCTCATGGATTGAAATTTTAATAATTTTCGATACGCGAAGAATATTACCACAACATTTATAGAGCTATAGGACATTATATGTACGTAAAGGACAATTCGAATAGGTTGAAATCTGGAATTGAACATTTCAAAGAAATCCTCGTATATATGTACATACATATTTTATTGGTGTGGTGCAATCTGAATAGTCTTAAATTAAGTAATTAACTCTCAAATGTTTATTAGATTTAATATTAATTCGCTGCAAACGTGATATTTTGTATTCATTTATATCGATAATTTCCTATCGGGAGGAAATCAACTTTTCTCATTTATTTGAGTAATTATTAACCCAAAAGTTCATTTCACAACTTGCGTTCTCGGCTTTGTTAGGTAACGTTTTGGATTTAATTTTAGACCCGGAACATTAACAAACCCGCAGTCTCGTTTGTTTTTCGTCGATGTTATGGTATTCAGTTGCCTTTTAGCTTCTTAACGGTGTAAGCTTTACTGTAACTAATATCTAGCAAGAAAACGAAAATAGCTTTCCGGGAACAATCTAATAAATGTAGCATTAATATTTAGACGTGATAAAAAGATGACTGATAAAGAGATATAAAACCAATTTCCCTGCGTTACAAGTACTTCCGAGAAATTAATTTTTTCGCAGTTAATAGGAAAAAGAGAAGCACTCAGATGTCAAACAACTGGGGCCGATGATATCTAAAGCTACGTGTTCTTCGAAATTTCTTCCCCACTTTCTCGTTGGTTGTAAATACATTTACTCTCCACCCTTTCGAGTTTCGTGTAATTGGAAATGACGTACACTATCCGTTCCGCAATCTCGTGATACGAAATTTAATCATGAATATCACAACCTTACTTATAAGGCACGCATTAGCAGTTCCAAAATAATTTAATTTAAGTCAAATGAAAATTTTGTCGTTCAAGGTTATAAATGAATATGACGCAAGCTTCATACCCATTTATATGTATACGTTACATGTATGTACACCCCCGTACAAAAGTATCCGGACACCTATGAAATTCATGTAAATACTGTATTTATGCTACAATAATGTACCCATTTCTCAATGAAATTAAGTTTTCTGAAGCATTACTTATAGTAGAGTATACAGTGAGCATAGTTTACACAATTCTTCTTACAAAATGACATAAAAATGACTAAATTTCCTTTTCATTTATATGTCCTCCCCGTTACGAAAACGCATACGAATTTATACAAGAAGTATACTAAATAGTTAAATACTAAAAATATGCCAAATAGAATGTGAGAAAGGAACGGATTGGAGCTAACATCGTCTAAAACTGTATAAGCTCATATCGCTTCTACATGTACGTCCCGCTTACTTTGCTTTATAATAACTTTATCGACAGTATCAATTAATAAATATTGCTGGTCTTACCCAAGAACAACATCAAGATTAAAAGACAACATAAAAAAATCTATAAAAGAAACTAAATTTAAGAAATATTTAGGCGAATTTGGCAAATGCGTAAGTGTCCGGATACTTTTGTATGGGGGTGTATGTATACATATGTAGACATGCAGAGACCGAAAATCAGTTGTTATTATCGATAAAAATATAATATTTCACTATTAAAAAAATGATACGGTAACTCGAATAAGAGTTTTCACAAATGACGGTCGACTGCACAGGCATGCAGCATTATCAGAATACCTTCCGGTTCAATGACACGGCGATTCTCTCGTGGGCGTCCCATTTTCCCAGTGGAGTTTTCACGATTGAGCTAGAACTGGTAACTGCGGCCAATCGAATTTTCGTGTCAACGTGATTACGTAACTACGAGTACGAGCCTGTAGGGTGAATCGGGTAAATCGGGTAAATCGGCGTAAACTACCAAAAATTTCAACTGACCTACATACGAGATCTGTAATCCCTTTGTCGCCGAGTCAATTGCGCGTCCGAACTTCAGCAGGAGCCGGTAGTTTCCGGTGATTCGTGTGCGGTCCGTTCGCGAATTAAATATAAAACATAGATCGTCAAGCTGCTTATCGATATCAACGATACGGTATTCGCCTTTAAATTTGAAACACATTTACGATAGAATGGTACTTACGTTCTAATTCCCCTTTTATAGAATTTGCGGCCCGATTAAATATGAAATTTGATAATACTGGTAATTAGGTTACTGCTGTATTATGGAAATACAAATTTAAATATTTCTCAAAAGACTTTCATTAGAAATATTTTTATGAAAAAGCTTAAAGGACATTTCGGGAAGGGTATCTTGTTCGTATGATAGAAATGGACTTGAAAATTGATTTATTAATAGTTTTTATTTTGCCTGATTTGTGCTACGACAGACAGGTACATATTTATTGGCAAATTATAAATGGTACAATTTTGAAGGGAAGAAAAGACTGTTAAAATGTAATACGAAGGTAGTAGTATTTTTTGAAAATAAATCTTCATTTGAAACTCGGAGAGTTAATGAAATAGAAATAGTTTTTTTTGGGACGAACAGTATTGGTATTTAGCAACATAGTATCGATGAACTTTTCCATTAGCTTGCTGAATCGAAACTCCAAATTCTTCCGAGGTCAATAGCTATACATTCAATTCTACGGGCCATTTGTTTTTCGAGATCGAAAAGCAAAATCGGTTTTTATCGTGCGGGCTTAAAACGTCTATGGGAATACGTTTTTTTTTTTCAATTACAGTCGTATTTCACTACGGTAGCGATAAAAGATAATTCTGTTTTGCGATAGAAAAAATATAAAGGTCAGGATTTAAAGAATATTAACACTTTTTCGCTTTAGTTAAAAACCTGACTTTTTTGAATAGATTGAAGCAACTGCCAATAAATTTCTACGTTCCTCAATTCACTAGTCTACGAAATATCTGCTTGTAATGATCTCTTTGCCAAGAAGCTAAATTTAGAATATTTTTAAAAGCATTTCCATGAATAAAAAATTCACTAGTTTTTAATTGTAAAGCAAAACATTATTTTTAGCCTCTTATTATTTGAGTACAAATGCGTTTAATACAATACTTACCGTTAAATTTTATGTAATTGACTACCCAAGGTATACATGTATATTAATAACTTTATGAACACATTTGGTTCAGGAGAGCAAACTTCCTTTTAGCTCATTGAGCATTTGAGTGGTGAACAACGTGCTACAATGTAATGGGCAATTTAATGACGTACGCGTTATTATATACAAATACTTGCGCAGCACATAAATATAACATTTAACAGCGATTAACAACGTTGAAACTCCCGCAGAATTGGCAAATTTTCGGGTAAATTTGCCATTTGCACATGTAAAGTCAGTTTATTGTTAATTTACCAAGATTGAACAAGATATACATATAATTATTAACCATCTATTGACATGACCAAATTATGAAATGAAAATACAGTGTTTTTCAAGATTTCTTTCTTAACATTAATCCTAAATTTGTCTTTAATTAGATATTTTAAATTTGAAATTTGTTAATTTTAAAGTTTCAACATTTATTGATCTTTGAGATATGTTATTGTTATACATGTATGTGCTATTTATTGAAGAACGCGTACAATAATACTTCCCAACATTTTTAGCGTACAATTTAGGGTATCAATGGGTCCGTCCTTAACAACTAGATTCAGAATTCATATATTATGAACAACCTTAAAGTACATCCCCACAAAAGATACATTGGAAATTTAATTTGAAATAATATGACAAATAATTACATAGCTGAAGTTGCAAATATTTTTATTTGCAAATAAATTTTACATATTAGTCTATGCATATACATATGCCTTTCTCTGATAACTCCCGAGTAAGAAACATTATGTGTTAAAAAATTATTCACGATCCGTCGAAAAGCATAAATATTGAATGTCGGGTATTAAATAAGGATTAACAGATTAATTGCCCAGTGAATTTTCTGTCTCCCATACCACATGACGTATGTGTTATGTCTACTATCTCATAAAAGAATGTAAATATTCAATTCTTCAATAGTACACTTGCCATTTTACATTATCATCTGAGCAGTGAAATTATGCAAAATAATACATACATGTGTTCCTGGCAATCGATTTAACACCAAATCTAGTAAGTTGATAAAAATACATAACTCATTTCACAATCCTTGTTCTACAATTCTCGAAATCATAACAGCGCTATTGTCATAATTTACCCAACTTTTGTGTACATTGAAAACAAATTTATTTACGCGATTTACTTTCCATCCACTATACGAATTTCGATAATAATCAATTGTATAGTAGTAAAATGTATCGATAACCGGCCGGCATCCCGACACCATTGCAAAGTCAGGTGTCGGTCACCGGTGACCCCGTTAGCAGTGAACGCGTTAATAGAATCAAGAAATAAGCGGGAGGCCCGATCGGGCGCGGCAATCACTGTGTTTTATCACTGCAGGCGAGGAGAGGGAGCTCCGACTGAACGAGGCGAGCTTCGAGCGAGCGGCCACGCTACTCCGGCGGGTTCCGGAATTTACTATAGCCGCCGCCCTGCGACAAGAGGAGGCCAATTCCGGGACGATCGTCGCCTTTTCACATGGGAACAATAGGTACGAATTAGTATAAATAGTCTTACAAACGATGCACGATTTAAAGAAAAATAAACAAAAATTCTGACACATTTTTATTGTAGTTCTTATTGTTAGGGAAATATAACAAGGGAAATGTTTATTTTGTAGTTTTGCAATATTTCAATTGTCCAATGGTATGTGTTAGAGTGTTAGGACACTGTTTCTGAAAGTATAGTAAATTTCCTAAAAGTTGTTAATACTAGGTTTACCAAGAGCTTACCTATAAAAAGTTTCTTCGAAACCAAAAGACAAGAACGATTAGATTTGCGATTATATGATGTATTATAAATCTACGTAAAAATTCATTAAAATGTTCTCATAAAATAAGACAAGAATTGTCTTGAAGAAAATTTAACGAAAAGTTTTTTTAGAGAAACAAAATGACCCTTTGGTAAACCCAATGTTAAAAGTGATTTATCTTTGTGGAACGACACGACTTAAACACGTATCATGTTTAATATTTTTTACCGATCTCTTTTTAATTGTTATTTAATTTTTTTGTACCGTTAGTGTTTTGCGTACATTGCGAAGAAGAAGTTTACGGTAAACTGTTTTTGGTAAAGATGGAAAATGTTTGGCTCACACTAGTTCAGGTGTACCAGGACCTTAGATGGACTACGTTAAATTTGTAATTTTTCAGTACACTTATCAACACACAAAATTGTGTACCGAAACAGAACAAGTATAATACCGTCAACAAGTTCGGCGCGTTGAAATCTCTGCTGAAATTTGCAGGAAGGTTTATTAGGTTAATGTACTTCCAGCGACCATGAACGCAGATTTCATCAGATCGATTTCATCGATCAGTCGAGCAGTAGAATATTAAAAAATTTAGGAATGCTTTTTTACGTATATTTCTTTGGAACTTCTCTGACTACAAATGACCGATAACTTGTTTCTTTTTGTCATTAGCGTTAAAATAAATTTGAAAAATTGTATTTAAAGTTATTATGTCATTAACATCTTTACACTGTTTGATTGCTGTATTCATCGTGAGATATAAATGTTGTTATACTTGTGCCATTTCATGAAATGTAAAGAAACTGTGATTCTTTTAAAATAAGTAGTATACATTGGTCAGCCTTTTGTGTAATTTCTTGAATCGTTTGAAGGATTTGCAAAGAAATGGTACACTGAAACGATGCAAAATGACATTATAATTGAAATGAATGATAAATACGGTCCAGAACACCGCAAGGCAAAGAGTCGGTGAAAACGATTTCCGAGAACTTTCGCGGCTGAGCCGCTCGCTTGCATCAAAGCGAGTGTCGGTTTCAAAGTAGCGGCTTAAGTAAATGGTGCTTAAAATAAAATTCTACTTAAAAATGGAAGGTACTCCACGTATTACACTTTTCGCGATTCCCAGAGAATTATTATACATACTCAAACAAAATCGAATAATTTTACGATTACATGAATTAGTTTGTTTTGGTATACATTTGAACTTTCTGTAGTGTATACATATAGTAATTAAAAGAATATTTAAATATTATATTCTAGTCTTAAAATGAACAGTGTTAGTTTACCGCTGAATTTACATAACGATAAATAATTAATTTAGCCATATTAACAAAAGGTATCTCGAACATGCAATTCTAATTAATACAATTCCATATAAATGAAGTGTGATGGATAGAAAGATAGATCTATAGTAGTTAAAAAAGTATACACTTCTAACGCGTCTCAACACAATCTTCAACAAATCGGTATTTATTTCATTGCGAAAAGCGATACCACTATTTATCTTGCTTCCTCTTTAATCACTGTCCATTGTGCCTTGTAGATATGTACGTACATACATACCTGCGCATTTCCATAGCAGTTATGGAGGCATATATTTATGATATATTTGAAAAATAGTTTCTGTCCTGTGTGCATGCATATAGCGTATGACAAGTAATGCGGGCAGTCATTTGATTTTTTATCTAAATATTGCAGGTGCAACACTCGATATGAATATACATTCATAAATCGTGCAAAAACAAACGTCGATAAGCGTAATTACGCTTATACGTTAGAATCACACGACATGTTTGTGTAAACGAAAGATAAAAATGCAGTTACGCGGATACTTATAATTCAGTAAAAACCATATTTTTGTTACAAATATTTCTTCTTATGTTTCCCTTAATTTTTTAACATACTTTTCACTGCATCACTCTAATTCCTGTTATCTCAAACACGACCTATTATCATACCTCGACGAATGCGGGCAATAAATGATAAGTAACGATGCTTTAATTGAATCGACCGTCTGAAAAAGATAGAAAAGCCAGTCTTAAGGAAGTTACTGTGTCAATTGTTGAGTCGGGGTGAAGGAGCACTTAACCCCAAAGTATTCGCACCCTCTGTTGGCACGTGAGGAGTGCAGTCTAGTCGTTTTGACCTGGCTGACACAAATTGGATGCACGTACGTGTGCACGTATTAGGCGGTAATTAACACGCTCCATCGAAGAGCGGCGACCGCCAGCAATTTAAACAGAGTTAAATGTGAATCTAATGTTGTTTCGACAAATACTGCACACAGATTCGCTGGCACCGTTGTGTGACTGCGCAGAGGAAGCGCTTGGAATCTGGATAAGTTAATTCAGCTAAAATGCCAGCAACGAAAATGTAGTTCAATTACGGTCAAAGAAATTCTTTTCAAACGTCAGATAAAATATTATATTAATGTTTTGTTTGCTTATACAGGGAGAAATTATTTCGTTCGGTGACGTTGATTTATTGGTTCTATTTTTATTAAATGTGCGGGTATTTGAGTGAGATTATTATGTGGAAAATATGTATACTGGGATCCAGCATGTCTTTGGAGGTTGCACCTCTAATTTCAACTTTCTATGCACTTGACATCGCGAAGATCCAGTCCGTGTAGAAACTTCAGTGCTAAAAAAAACACAAGGTAGAAAGTGATTGTGTAATGCTCTTGAGATGAGCTCGTATTTAAAGAAAAAGTGGCCAGTTTTTCGAAAGTGGTTCCACATACTTGAAAAGAAAACATTTAAACTTCAAGGCAACGAATAACCCCGTGCAAACTATTACATTTTTTGTTCGCAAGTTTCTTCACTCAAGTCTGCAAAATAAATATTGTAATTCTTCGAGGCATCGTTTCTCATTAATTTCATGACTTTTCTATCGAAACCCAGACAAAGCACTCGATTACTCTAACACAGTACTCCACCAAGGTTAAAACATTAGGAGATAAAAGACAGGCAGAGCTAAAGTATTGTCAATTTGCGTATTTCTCCCAGTAATTGACATTTTTATAGCACAATTTGGGTATACATGTAGACAAATTAGAATGCCTCTATGTTTGTTAGACCTTTTTTACCGATCTGAATAAAATATTGCACAGTTCCTCTCTAAAAAATACAACCCAACGTGAAACGCTGATAGTTCAGTATTTCTCTGGATTTCATGTCCCTGACACTCGGTGTCATACATGATAGTGATACATGTACTTAGAAAGCTATACATATTTATGCTGTCGATATGAGAATCTTTTTTCCTTCTCTCTTCTGGTCTTTCATAACATACTGAAATGGAAGTTCGAAGGAGAAACATAAGGGAAGAAGGAGAGTTCTAGGATAAAAGTAATGGAAAAAGTTAACTGATACAAACGTATACATATAGCGTTGTGCATATGATTTATCTCGTGGTCAATTGTTGACAAAGTCTTTATTGTAATATAAAATTACGAAAAAAGTGAGAACCCTAATATGTTGTGACATAGTTGTGGTAGATAGTATTCCCACTTGTAATAATACATAGTGTAACTGAAATTACTGTATACGGCGAAACAAAGTGATACACAATATGGCTTTGTGAATTATAAAATATTGTTCGATTTTCGTATTTCCACGACATCGGGTACCTTAAGTTAGCCGGTCGATTATTATTAATTATGCAGAAGTTCCTGGGTTCCGACACTGGAATGCTTGAATTATCTGTATTGTTGCCTAAAAGTTTGAACTTTATACATTCCCACACCTTTTCTAAGGCGCAAACTCTTTCCGTTTTAAAGTTTCAACGCTAGAAATATCTACGCTTTAAAAATTCTACGTCTTTAAATTTCTCTAGCAAACGTTTTGTAAGTTTTAATATTTCGGCGTTTCAGAATTATTATGTCCTAAAATTTACAGTTCTTAACATTTTCAGGCTTTAAAATTTCCATTTCTCACCATTTCTGCGTTCCAAAATTTCCGTTTCTCAATATTTTTACTTTTTAAAATTCCCACTTTCTTCTCCCGAAAAATTTCAGGAAAATTCACGCTCGAAAATAGTAGAACTGACTTATAAAGTAATCATTAGGAACTCTTAGTGGTTTCGAACTTGACCTACACATATGGAACCATACCGTTAGGTAATATTTCCCAATTTAACCGCTTGCATTCCTATGTCACCTTTCGAACACCCAAATACAAAAAAACGAGAACTTTGGAGCGCTAAATATTAAAGCCGACGAGAATACAAAGTGACTGTGTCGCATACAAAGACATTAATTAATCACAATAGAAAAACGCCTAATTGCAAATTCACACGCGGACATATACAAACTGTAAAAAGAAATGCGTGATCTAGAAAATCACAAAACAAATGCGACAGATACATATACATGTACATGTATGTATGTATATCTATATCTATATATATCTAGTATATTAGGGTGGTCGTTAAAAATTAAATCTTTTGCGACGCCCTCCAAAAAGCTTCCTTATGATGCAAAAACACTGGGCATTTTTTTTTAATTAAAAACAGCACGTGCCTCAAAACGATCTAAGTTAATTTTTTGGTATAGTTATGTTTTTGGGAATTTTTATGAAAAATGCAGTTTTATTCGAAATATAAACAATTATCGAATCCAAATCAATAAAAAACCCAGTTAATCAAAATAACAATAAAAAAAAATTTAATTCATAATTTTTCCCAGTTGATTTGGTCTATTATAAAAAAATGAATGATATCCAAATTAATATTTTTATTTTAAAACTAAATTAGTACAAACGTAACTTTAATACCTAGATTTCTTCACTCCAAGGTTTAAGTAAACTTTCTTTCGTATTAATTTAGATTATAATGAGGCACGTGTTGTTTTTAATTTAAAAATAAAAAAAAAATCCCCAGTGTTCTTTAATCAAAAGGAAGGTTTTTAGGGGACGTCGCAAAAGATTTAATTTTTAACAACCACCCTAATAAATATATATCTATGTATATCTATATATACATGTGGTATTTGTATGAATGAATCAATAATATTATATGAAAGTCGGATTGCGTGATTGCGAAGTGTGAATGAAAAGTATTTAGACGACTGTCATGAGCGAGCGAGGAACGTTTGGATCGAGTGACTACGTAAGGTGCGAGAAAAGACTGTTTGGACCGAGTGACAGTTTTTCCGTTGAATGTATCGAGTGACTCTTTGTGCGTGGATCTAGAAAGAATGCATGGTGACCCGTGACCGAAAAGTCGGCACGTGGCAAGAGTGTGTGCATACGTGTGAAAATGAATGAGGGATGAAACAGTGTGAATGCGAGTTTTCGTTAAGCGAAGAGCTTGTCGGAGACGACAGAACGAAGCAGCAGTCGAAGTCGAGATTTGGTAACGAGAAGTGTATTGCGAGGAGTATCGTGAGGAGTTGTATGTAGTTTTATTTGCGAGGAGTTTTATTGCGAGGAAAGTGTTTTCGGGAGTTATAATTATTAATTAAATAGTTAATAAACACTTTTTACATTATTGAACAAACTACATCTTGTTCCCACCACGGAATATCCCACATACATATGTACAGGATCCGGCGCGGATTCTGACCGGTTAACCCATAGCATCCTATGGGTTAATCGGTCAGAATCCGCGCCGGTCTTTGTACATGTATACCTATAATTAAGATTGAGAACGTTATTGCAGATCATTATATGTACTAGCTTAATTGTAACACGCGGTTATATGTATTTCTAACACATACTAACCCCTAATTTCTTTCCCGTCCAGGTACTTGGAGCTGCAGAGCAGCGGCCGGAAGGACGAGCTGCGGCTGCACTACGTGTCGCGGCGCGACGGTGCGGTGCACGTGGAAGCGTTCCCGTTCCGGTTGGCGGACGGCGCGTGGCACCGGGTCGCCCTGAGCGTGAGCGGCTCGCAGGTCGAGCTGCTCGTCGACTGTCACCCCCTCTACAGGCGGCTGCTGAGGCCCGGCCCGCCCGACACCAATTTCACCCTGCCCCAGCTTCAGCTCTGGGTCGGCCAGAGAAACGTCCGGCACTTTTTGTTCAAGGTACTCGGAATAATGGTTTGACACTAGAGTAGACGCGCGATATCTTTCCGATTACGGGGTGGAAAGTTTCGGGAAATGGAGAGATATCGATAGTCCTATTAATGGGCCTGCGTTTATCGGGGCCCGTAAAACGTCGAGGAGTAAATATGGTATGATCTTTATCGCAGGAAACGAATCAGTTAATCTTAATTAATTAATCTTCGTAATTAATCTTATAGAGAGGTAAAATCAATATATCGTAATATAATTTGTAAACGAATATCAATTACTTATGGGGTGCAAAGTTTCTGGCAATGGAGAGATATCGGTAGTCCCATTAATGAGCCCCCGTTTATCGGGGCCTATAATACGTCAAGGAGTGAATATGATCTTTATCGCATGAAACGAATGAAATTCGAGTATGTCCAGTTTTAGGTAGATATCGATTGTTTATTGAGTTAGTGAGTAATATATTAATGTTAATCTTGTGGAGTGGTAAAATCAATATATCGTAATATAATTTATAAACGATTATCAATTGCTTGCTTCCGAAGGATGAAATAGCAGTAGGTAATAATGGGATAAACAAGAATAAACTTTTAAACAAGAAACACATTGAACTAATTTCTAAAACTACGAAAATTCAAAAGTAGCTTGATGCGTTCATAATTATGGCAAAATATGAATTAGTAAAGTAGTCCTCTTTTCTTACTGTACTGCACTACACGACCTGCATGATTCTTACTCTGTTTGACTGGCGAATTCTTCTAACAATACGGTATACCATAAATTTTCGCAAAAAAAGAGATTTGAATTTGAATCTACGAAACGTATAGAAATTTCATCTGACTGAGAATCTTTATCGTGCGATTTGCGTGCCACAGGGTGCTTTGCAGGATGTCAAGCTGATACCAGGACCCCACGGCTATCTTTCCCAGTGTCCTCAGCTTGATTCATCCTGTCCCACTTGTGGTCAATATTCCATACTACAGACTACGGTGGAGCAGCTGATGCACAATCTCAATGAGCTGAAGCGTAGGGTGAGTACATTATTTAATTAATTATATACCACAACTTTTATTATCGCACATATCTCCAATTTCGAACATATTTTTTATGAGGCGAACAAAGGAATAGTTGGTTTCTATTCTATAAAATGTCTGGAAAAATAGTTTGTTCCAATTTACCTTCATAGTACTACTACTTGTTGCAAAGAAAATTGCAGTAGTTAAATATACCGTTGCTGCCACCATATTCATTTGTGGCCCAAAGTGTATGGAAAGAGATTTAATTTCTGTGAGCCTCACGTTCAGAGTGTCTGAACATCGCGTTATAGTTGTAGGAGAATTAGCGATGTTTTCATATTTCATCGTTTGTTAAACAAATAAATATTATTTTATGAATTGAAGCGAACAAGATATGTGAATGAATAATTAAGCGTTCGATACTCTTGGAATATAATTAATGACCGCGATGGGTTAAATCAAATTTGTTTATACGAAATTTACGATTAATTAACATATTGACAACTGCTGATATAATATTGTGATTTTTTAACGCGACGTATCTGCTTTACCTTGATGTAATATCAGCAATTTTATATACATAAGTAGATGCAAATAATAGTGAATTCATGATTCTAGTATATACTTAAAAATAAATTGATATCAAATTAATTAGACCGAACCTTCAAATGGGGGAAAAAAATAAGTTTTCATTTAAAAAACGCATTACGCATTACCTCTATTTCGATTGATATCAATTTCTTTCGATTCGAATGGCGAGACCGAGATGAGAACGTTAAACATTGAGTGTACTTGAGACACACAGAATGGTTCTAGCAGATATAGAAATTGATTCCGTCGACAAATTAAGTGAGAACTATTATTCCTTCTGTTTCACAGTCCTCCGTTAACAATAGCTGACGACACATCTATTTCTTTATTTACAGCAATAACAGTAATTAATCACTAACAAAGTAATGACTGGTAACTGTTCGAAATATTCCAATGAATCGTTAAGTGAATTTTATTTTCCACAAAGTTGAAACATCCACAGTGCCAAATTAATTAACGATATTATCCAAATAAAACATCCGGTCGTTGATGCGTCAAGAGGCAATTTACTTCCGCTGATGAACGTCCTTCCTTTCAGCTAGCCGCTGCAGAGGGCAGAATAAGCAAGGTGGAGGAGTGCGAGTGCCAAAAGTCATGCAGGGCGAATGGTACCGTTCACGAAGACGGTGCTACCTGGGAAAAGGGCTGCCAACAGTGTTCCTGCGTCCACGGGGAAATCGAGTGCAGGCCGACACCCTGCGCCCCCGTCACCTGCAAGAATCCTGTCATCCCCCAGGGCCAGTGCTGTCCGATTTGCCTAAGTAAGTACTCGATAATTCAACATCGATTCTCCATCGATTCCGAGGAAACTACGTGGAATGTTGGAGTTTGTTAGAATCTATCGAAACGTTCGGAATTCCACCCCATTTTAAATGTATTCATTGGTTACTTCGTGTGATAGAACTTTATACCTGGGATCACTGCGAGGTCAATCCTACCTCGGATGCATGACGTTTTTAAAGGGTAAATCTGAATTTTTGTGTACATTGATGATATGACATTTTTTTGGCGGAGAATTTAGATTGTAGATAGGTGACTGTTTTTTTTGCCGGTGTCAAATGTATTTGAAGATTTAAGGAATCAAAGGTTTGGGGAAATTTTTGAGTATTCGATTGCAGAATCCACTGTTATATTTTAATGACCATAATGCAAAAGAATTGTTTACAGCATTTACTCGATGTAATATTTAGAAATTGATAATTATATAACAAAATTGTTTATGCATCCGAGCATTCGAAATAAAATCGCAGGATTGAGAAATAAAAATATATTAGTATACTTAGGAAATTGTGATGAAATAATTATTATCAATTATTCTGATCTCCAAAGCAGATATATAGAGTTGATTTCCCGTTATAAATAAAGTCGGGCACCAGAATTTCGAACTTTGCGAGAGATAAAACTTCATAAGGATGCGATAAAGTTTGCATTTTCTCCTAGAAATTTAAGGTTTTCTCTAGGTATTATTCTTTCTCTCACTTCAATGCGTATTATAGTTTCTCAAATATGAATTTTCTAAAATACAATACATTAAACGTTTACTGTGTTATTATAATTCTGTTAGACATTTTGAAAAATTTTGAATGATGTTAATGGTACTTTTTTAATTAATATGAACGATATACAAACAGAAATTGTGACATTGTTATTGTTGAAAAGGATACAACTGTTACACGGATGTAGTATTTACTCTAGTAATTAGTAATCGATTCATTTGACGACCTTTGAAATTATGAACAAACGGAGAATATAATCCCTATGATCGTGCAATATGTGCAACGATATTATCAAGTCTTCTGGAAATTTGCATAAAACATGCGAACATTCTTACTAAATGCATCTCAACCGTTCGTTATATACAATCATAAGGAATGATAGTATCAAAATTACATAATAATATGTACTACGTTCTGTTTGTAGCCTGGTGGCTATTTTTTCATGTGAAAGATGTCAACAAAATTAAATTTCTTACGCGTTACTTTTGTATCATGTTCGTTTCATGATGATACTCTTTCTCCCTCTTTTCCTATTTCCAATATTTTGATAGATAATTATGGAGTCTTTTCAATGTTACATGAAATTCGTTTGCGTGTATTGGTCGTCATATAATTGTAGTTTTAAATAATCTTAGTATGAATAACCATATTTCATTTCCAACTTCATATTCTCATGTTTTGTTCAATATTGGCTACACAGTAAGATTTTGAAAGATATTTCTAATTTCCCAAATAAAATCATTTTGTCGAATAAAAGAGTAGGGTTGAATAAAGAAAACTGGAGTAGTAACTTTTTAATTTTTTTGGAGTAGTAATTTTAATTAAAACTATCGACATTTCATCTTATTTTTAATATACGAAACTAGGTCTAGAATGATAAAAAAGTTACTTTTCAATATCGACTTTTCTCGATTTGACTGTATAATACAGTCTTACTTATGTCCATTAAATTATTCGAACTGTCATTAGCGACTTCAAAACTCTTTTTTTTTCAGTCACTGCACACTTTTCTGTAAAAATTACATGATTTCTCATTGTTAACGTCACTGCATGTTTTCTGAACTATTTAAGTATTTTTCCCTTAATTACATCAGTTTATTATTTTTAATGATGTAACCATATTCGTTACGTCTACCGTTTTTTTACCTTTTTAATTATCCAGTTTTCTCTCCTGTTTTTTAGATGACCAAGTTTTTCACTCTATTCAAATTCTCGTTGCTACTACTTTACCGTACGATTTCAATTGTTTTTTTTCATCTCTGCTTTCTATTAATACTAATGACACACCTTTCACATTATCTTCCTGACATTTAAAAACGTTCATAAGGTGTCACCATTAACGCTGTGATACGTTTTCCAACTATTGTGCACTGATGCTTTTGAAATTATGCATGACTGCGTGAATAATTCGCTTTGTAACTTTTAGTATTATGCTGTACTCGGGGCGAGTACAATTTTTTTAGCTCACATATGTCATAGAATGACTATGAAAGGACAAGCATGTATGACCTTGTTACCGTTCATTTCATATTTTCTTAGATTAAATAAATTCTGTTTCGTTACCTGTGACGTGCTATGTTTAGTCATTCTGATTGTATGTACACAGTCCAAGTAAATCAAACGAAAAATCCAATTACAATTCAAAACGCCATCTATCGTTTGATACAGTTTCCGTTAAATTTGTTTCTATGTTTTACAATTTTTTTGTAATTAAATATTTAAATGATACGATATATTAATTTTGCTTGAATTGTACAAGTAGAGAAGAATGAATTGCCTGTCAGCTTACCTTGTACATATTAGCCGCTTCCATGTCATAATGGAGAAATTGGTGAAAAAATTTAAGTGCATAGTCTATTTGATTCACCTACAATGAAAAGTTTTCATACCGTTTTAATATGTAATACTAAACCTATCAACTTAAACGAACGGTGCTTAAATAAAAGATACATTTTTTAAAATTGAATGCAACTAACAATCAATTTAGCTCGTGACAATAATGAATAAAATAACTGTTAAATAATAGTAACAGGATATGAAATATTTCATTTTAATTAACGTTAATAACGTCGTAAGCTACAACGTTGATTGTTGAATTCGTAATTTAACAAGTTGTAAGATTTAAAAACGATTATTTGAGCGGCCGAGGTAGGTTTAGTGTTAAACTAACAACGGAATTTATAATATACTATCTACAGAGAAACAAAATAAAATGTTTTCTCTTTCTGCATGTTATATTTCGAATGTGATATTTCTTCTGAATTACGTCGCAGAAGTCAAGAATGGACAATAAAAAATTCATACAAATGCGAAAAACAATTCTAAAGAAAAGGAAACAAAATTGAGCATTAATGAAGTTTGTCGAGTTTCCGTTGCCGATACCGCTACGTTTTCGTTTTCTAGAACAATGTTACTTGCACGGTGTGATTTACGATCACGGAGAGAAAGTTTCGCCGAAGCAGTGCGTGGAGTGCGACTGCTTCGACGGTAGCTTCACCTGCCAAAGGTTCGACACAGAGACGAGATGTCCGCCACTGCCGTGTCCACCTAGCGAGCAAATAAGCGTGGCCGAGGAATGTTGTAAATTCTGTCCAGGTACGTGCACGTTGAAACTCGCAATAAAATAAAACTATACACATATATATACATATATCGTTACTTAAACGGTTTACTTTTCTTTAAACAATATTGATAATTAATTGGAATTTCACCGAGTGAACAACTTGAAACTTTTAACGTTAGATTAATTGCAGTTAAAACTGAATAATCGATTGCACGTGTGCGATTACTTAGTCATCTCGAAAAGGATCGTAAAAAAATTAAAATTAGAGATTCGCTTAGAACTAGTCAATTAAATATGTACGAGAAGGTAACAAGAACTGCATGTCAGGCTGGAAAGCGAGCAGATTAACCTTGTCATTCCGTCAATCTTCATGCATTTAACGTTATCCCCCGCATCCACTCATGAAAAATGAAAATCGCCTGCGAAATGACGAGCAACGTCGAGCAATTAACAGAAATTCAGCTACCCCGACAATTCCAATCCAATATCACCGGCGTTGGTCGGTCCCCGCTAAAACTACTAAATCGCTAATCGAGTTTTCTAACCGTCTCTTCATCTGCCTGGCTAACCCAATTTAACCAGGGGTGGACTACTGCGCGAAGGGCCACAAGTGTCACGCTAACGCGTCCTGCCTGAACCTCCAGACGACCTACGCCTGCCACTGCGATATCGGTTTCCAGGGGGACGGTCATAACTGTCACGGTACCTAACTTAGAATGCTTTTCTAACTTACTAAAAATCTTGCTTGATCGTTAACCTTTATCGTCATCGTCGAAGCATGTGCTGCTTGTCCGTGGATCGATGCGATTCTCGTTAGACCGCATGTAATTTTTCATCGATCCCCTGGCATCACGTGTTCTCGGGAATCGTTGACAGATTGGGACCAGTTGATGTATATTTGAACCACCGGGGTTCTTAGAAAATTGTCGAGTTTTTATTGAGCGGGATTTTCTATTGGGTTGAAGAGAAATTAAGTTCGCGTTGGGAAATATTGGTTTATTTCTATATCTTGAAAGATAGGCAGCGTTGTTTGTATTGTTTATTTTTATATATGTCAGCTTCAAAGAAGACTGCGTTTTGAAATTTTGTTCGGTATTATAAACTTAGTTTTAATTTAATTTTGTTGAATCAATGGCAATATGTTTGTTACTCTTTCGATAAACTGAATATAATATTTGATGCGTATAAATATACGATACATGAGAGAAAATATATTTCCTGAATAACTTAATTTCTTTCTCTACGATAAAGGTTAATTTGAAACTGCAGATTGCTGTTATCTACATTTTCCTCGCTAGAGGCATGAAAATCTCATTATGAAATACGTATTTGTTGCATTTGAACAGTTTAAACAAGACGTGACGGTATAATAATGTATTTTACAGAAAAGTGTTAAACGCAATAAAACGATAAATTTGCTAAAATTTTATATTGTTCAAATGCAATGAAAGCTGCATGTCATGAGCTCCATCCAAAATGAATTTGCAGAACTGTTATTGTATATTTCAGGATTAATTTAACCAAGATTTTTATTTAACTAGTGTAAATTGTTTAACATGTTTTAATTTATTTCAGTTCTTTACCTCATTGTGACATTCTCATCAGTTCATCAACTATTAATATTTAATCACCAGAGGAAGTTTAATCACGAAGTGCAAAATACTTGTCAATATTTTTAACATTCAACAGACAACTCACAGACAATTTATAAACACAGCATAAGTAAAATTCTATAGAACAAAATTTTATTTTTAAACCCTAAAGTTCTCGTCGACGATGCAATATTAAACATATAACAATTATTCACCCCCCCCTCCTATTTAGCATATTGTTGGACGTTGTTAACATCTTTTAATGATCGCACAATTTGAACAGATCAAAAACCATGTACCGCGTTTGAATTTCCATTTTTCCCCTAGACGTAGACGAGTGCAAACAGCAAGGGGGCTCCGAGGGCCACCACTGCAACGCGAACACCAAGTGCGTGAATGTGATCGGGTCCTACACGTGCGAGTGTCTTCCGGGCTACCACAGGGTGGACAAATTCAACTGTGCCGAGCTGGACGAGTGTGCGACGGGGCATCACACGTGCGACGAGCACGCCACCTGCGTCAACACTGCGGGCAGTTACTATTGCGTCTGCAAGGATGGCTACACTGGCGACGGATACACCTGCAAACGTACAGTATTCCCCTTTGTACACCATTGGCATTTGATATCGAACTGTTAGCTCATAGCCGTCTGGGCCTTAGTTATGGGTTACAGTGGCTTTCCAGTGTAAAGAGTCAAGCTTTGTACAATTTTGTTAGAAAATGAGTTTTCCAGATAAATTTCTGTAACTTCTTAAGCGTTAAAGAGATTAAGCAGTGCATTGATCATTCGAAGACGAGAAGCGTACTGATGTACACAGAGGTTTTTAAATAGTACCCTAAGACTAATTATTATTTCTTTAAACTTTAACATAGGAGTAAGCAGAAGTATTTAGATATATAAACAATTGTACGGTAATCTTAACCATGGAAACAAAATTGGTATACTGTATCAATCGTTAAGATCACCCTAAAATTGTTCTATATTCCCTAATTCTGCTATAAAACCTGTTTCATCACCCAACCTAACACCCGGTTGCCCGTTTTCAGCTGTATGTAACCAGACCTGTCAGAACGGCGGCGAGTGTGTGGCGCCAGGAAGGTGTTCCTGTCGGCGTGGCTACATCGGCAACAGCTGCGAGCTGGACCTGGACGAGTGCGCCAGTGACTTGCACAGGTGCCACCAGTCATCGACCTGTTTCAACATGCCGGGTTGGTACTACTGTCGCTGCAAGCCTGGCTACAGGAGCGCCCTACATGACAGCACCCAGGGCACCCAATGCCTAGACATTGACGAGTGCAACGATCAGACCATCGAGAGGAGACATACGTGCCATCCGAGTGCGAGATGCGTAAACACCGAGGGTGGGTACGAGTGTGTCTGCCCGCCACAGCAGGAGGACCACGCCCTGAACGACTGCAGACTCAGTAAGGTTTTATCTTTGCTCAACGTTTTCGACTGTGAATATTGTACAGTGGAAAATCAGGCTTTAATGCTAAATTGAATGTGATAGTTCTTCGTTTCGGAAGCGTAATGTTTGTTATATTTGCATTTTATAATTAATTAGCTGCACTCATTTCAGGTTGTTGGTTCGAGGGTCGCGAAGTAGGGAACGGTGAGACCCTGGCACCGGCCGGAAATCCCTGCAGAAGATGCACGTGCAAGGATGGCGTGGTCACCTGTAGGGATCCGATTTGTGACTGCAGCGCACCGGGAAGTCACAGAGATAAATGCTGCCCCCAATGCGATCCTGCAGCCTCCTGCAGGCATCAGGAGCTGCATCACCTAGTCTTCAGAAGCGGCGAACGGTGGATATACCAATGTCAGACTTGCGAGTGCCTGGTAATAATATTACATATATGTTTCCTTTAGCAGGACTCCTCACGTATATTTAGGACCATTATACAATTTATTTCAAGAAGAATCTCTGTTGTCGTCGATACAACAGGGGATAGATTATACTCCGTTAATGAAAATGACGATTTTTAGCCAATACCTTCACACTCATCCATTTAATGGCCCCTTACCTTTATCGTATCAACAAGAAAATATTGTCTTGTAATACGATCAAATATTAACCCTAGTCACACTTATTACCAACACATTCTGCTCCCCCAACTACAAAATTGATCGGCTCTACTTCCATTTATTAAAATTAAGAATGCACCAATTCTTCAGCAACTCTACAACAGCAGTCCAACATCCATATCTATATCATTCTCCTGTTTCAGTACGGCGAAATAGACTGCTGGCAGATGGAGTGTCCGCCCGTTACCTGCTCGAACCCCGTGACGGAAGACGGGGACTGTTGTCCCCGGTGCGAGGACGATCCCTGCGCCAGGGAGGCGGTTGCGAACGGTAGCTTATCGGTCCCCAGTAGGCCCAGGCCCTGCAGCTACTCCGGGATCATCCACGACAGTGGCAGCTCCTGGCAGGACCCCCACGACAAGTGCACCACGTGCGAGTGCAAGGTAAGGAGGACCTGCTCACGTCGAAGGACCGATCGGACGAACCGTCGGTCCTTGCCCCGTGCGAGGCCCGCAGGATACGGCTAGGATAGGGGGGTTCGCGGGAGAAGAGAGGTCGGGGAAGAAGTTCTGATTGATGCGTAACAAGGAATTTTGATTAGGGTTCGGTATTAAAGGGCTGGACAAAGTTTTTTGGCTCACGTAGTTTGTGGAAATTGATGAAATCGGACGAAATGTACTGGAATATTTTATTTGTTGTTATTTGGATATTGACACGTCAGATTTTACTTGTGACAAAGTTTAGAAATACGCTAGAACGTTTTTAAGATATTTCTTTGTGTAATATTTAAATAACTTATTCATTTTGTCATAAGTCCGGTGTGAAATGCTAGATGTATAAAAATAGTACATAAATAAAATTCTCGTGTATACATTTGTTCGAGTTTTTTTCATCTTTTTCTGGAAGCAATGTGACCGGAAACTTTCAGCTTATGATGTACTTAATTACTTTATTTTCTCTGAGACTGAGCATTTATTTATACATGCCTGAGATTTTCTTTGATTTTCTGTAATTTTGTTTCGTCCGATTGTGTTAAGGAAAAGGGAAATTCCGATTTTAATGTAAAATGAAATAAAACATGCTCGAACAGATCTTCCTTCCCATCGAACTCTCTTTTCGCGCGAATTCAAGAGCTCAAGGTCAGTAAACGATAAAAAAAATTATCGCCTCAATTTAGCCGTGGATCTGTCATGTGCCTAATCAATTGCGTTCGCTATATTACGTCGACGTAAGACCAGTTGCTGTGCGGCAGGCGTCCATTCTAGAACATGAATGTACATAATATACGTGGCGGATTGGTATTCCAACTTCTTCACTTTCCTGGCATATTTTCGTTGTATCTAACTCACACGCAAGAAAGATATTAACATATTTTTGTAAATACCTTATCGACTGGTTATTTAATAAATGCACTGAGGTGACAAATTTGAAATATGTTTAAGGATATAAGTGGATACAAATTTATACAAATAGCTGGATATCTTTTGTACATTTTTTTACTATTTTCGTAATAGAAAGTGCATACTAATGTACTGTTGTACAGATAAAGTGTAAAATCGTCGAATATTTATAAACGGAGTGATGAAAGCAAACTAATAGGTTATTCATTTAGAAAATTATATATTATATTGGTTCCTAAAAATGTATAGCTAGTTGTTTATAAAATTAAACAAGTTTTTCTAAGAGTTTTCTAATATATTATAAAATTTTTCTTCCGTGTTATGAAATTATATCAAATTTTCTATTTCATTCACAATCTAAAATATTATAACTGATCTTTTTACTATCAATTTTATATCGGACCCTTAAACTTCCTACCAACTAGCATCAGTTCATTTAGAAATCATTGAATTATTTATTTTTTAATATTCTTTCAACACGACACTATTATATTGATAAGTACTTCATAGTATTTCTCAACAATATACAAAATATTTTCGTGTACACGAATGATTATACGTTAATAAAAATTATACTCTACGATCATTGATTTCCATTTTTATTTGATGAAATTATATTTTAACTTCTTGATTAATAATACGGTAAAAACATTAGAAAGGCATATATACACATATTTGGTTGACTCAGTTTCATGACTTACCTTACTTAATCATCGAAATGAACTGTCCGCCACGTGTACATGAAGTCACACACACGAGCATATATACCTTTTTGTTTTCTCGCTCTATCTCTCTATCTCTTTGTCTCTCTTGTTTATTTACCGTGTCAGTAGGTAATCCTCGTATAATACAAGGTACATACTGACTGTAATTTTGTTCTAGTATGCCATTTTCTTTTGCGGTTTGTAAAACGCGAATCAACTTTTGCAAAGCTATGCGCTAAAGTTTTGATCTTCATACGTCGAGAGAAGAATCGAACAGAATCGAACGAGTTGAACTCACTCAACGAATAATTAGATTAAGTCTTTGAAGTAATTAGTCGGGAATAATTGTCCGGGATAGATCATGATATTTCGAACAGTTTAGCTTTCATTCATTTTTTCAGACCAACTATAAACGACTAGGTACTATTACTACGGATTATAATATTAACAAATCATTACAATGTTTATGAAATATAACTGAATTTTCAATAGAAAAAGATGAGTACAAAACCTAAAAAAATGTAATTACAGTACATATACAGTGTGCGGCAGAGGAAAAGTATGTCTTTCATATAACAAGTCAGTAGATTTACAAATACAACAAAATTTAATTACATACAAGTAAAGCTCGTGTGTTGTAGTTTACGTTCATAATTGATTAGCTATCTCTTACCTTCGGAAACTAACGTCTTTCATGTGAGACTCTTCCTTCTACCTTTGGCAATCTCTCTTTAGTTAAAATTAAAATTCTCCATTGCTCATTCCAACATTTCTTCCTTCAAATCAGCAATTTCAAGACGAATGGAATCTTTCAGTTCCTCGATGCTGTAGCGTTTGTTCATATACACTTTGATTTGAAGTGGCCAATGCTGCACACAATTAAAAGAATTAATACAGAAGGTCTTAATTATTATTTTTCCGTGGTACTTTCTAAGTCATTAACATAAACAGTGTTGTACTAACTTTATCTCTATGTAATGAAATGTTGTTTAACTTAAAAATCTACTGAGATATTGTTATTCGAAACACCTACGTTTCGTCTGTCGGACCCTGTATAGTCACTCGAAGAAATTAGCTTCTAGATGACGAACAATTAATATCCCGATTGTCACACAGTTGCATTCGATATCTAAGTATTTTAAAGACTTATACACGGTATGTAAACGAGCAGTGATTAACGAGCAGATGACAGTAATTGAGTGACGGGAAGATATTTCGATTCAACGAATCTGGTCTCTCTGCGTGGGCCACCATTGCGTCGTGCTAGTCTTGTTATTATGCGATCTGAGCTATATATCACCACTTGTAAATTACTCCAAAATCTTTGGCATACCAGCGTCCGAGACACGTTCAGGGGCGTCCCCAAGCTAGCCTTAAATTAGATATGTGTTTTTTTTCCGTTGGCTGCCTTGCACGCGGCAGTGTTCATTAGTCTTTCACCTTCAGTAAGAAAGACAAGATCCTAATTCGGCACCGTACTCTTGTTATGCATGTTTTTTTTTACCAACGATCAGAGTAATGTCATTCTCGTAAGGTAGAAACGAGAGTCATTATTATTTTCGTAGTAATAATTGATTTACCAATCGTAATACGTTTTTATTTGATCCTCGCTCACTGTATGGACCAGATGCTACATAGTTTGGACGAAAACAATAGTACAATTTCGTAAGAAATATTCCAGTTTCCGTCTAACGTTAACCCTTAACACCAAATATCGACTTCTCGAGCCATAACTGCCTTGGAATTTTTACTAATACTAATCCTGTTCACGGTGTATATATTCTTAATTGAAGCTAATTGCATGTATGTCTGTGCGCATTCGTTCCGCTTTGAAAGGTTCGGCTAAAATTTGCTGTCGCATTGTTATTCGTATTCGGAAGATATTTATTGTAAATCAGTAACATACAAAATTCCTAAACTAATAATATTATTTTATCCTACGATTACGTTAGTTAAAAAGTACATTCGGCCTACGTAGAAAAATATTGTACATATGTGAAGATACTAAACGCGAGAATTTGTCATTCGCTTCTTTTGAGGCACAACGATATCGATATATTTATCAATCCGATATTTCTTCTGTCCATCGTGTCTCGTTAACGATCAGACAAATAAACAAGAACGAACTATTCAACGAATAGCCTCAACATCTCCAGTTTAAAAATGATAAGGCAATTGTCACTTGAGAAATCTTCGCACTGTTAAGGGTTAGTTCGAGGTCTCCATACGAGTAAAAAAAATATATAAAGTACGGGAAATATGCATATCTTTGGTATAATTAAAATTCGTTTATTAACGATCGAACACTGCCGCGAGATTTCGATTCGGGCCGCGTAATCGAAAGTTGAAAACAGAAACATCGCCACAAGTTCGCTTGTTCTTCGAGTGCTTCGACTTCAAATCGTCACACGGAACAACAAATGAGATCTCACGATCGCGCGTGCTTCGGGTCGGCCCTGCATGGATCGTTTTAGTATTATACTTACTGCCTGGCGACGATTAATCAAAAGCGGACCCAACCTCATAGCGACCAACTTGTAGCATGACCTCGACCTCGCCGATCCGCTCAGGCTCATTTTGAAAATCGAGTTTCGATTCAGAACAGACGAATTTTCCGGCTAATCCGATAAACCAGGAAACAATGAAAATTACAGGGGGAAAAAATGAAAAGAAATCGTAGAATTATCAAAACATGAAAAGTATGTTTCGGGAAAAAAGATATAGTAAAATATAAAATATTATGAAAATTAATAGACAATATACGCGATTAGGTACGATTGTTCGAAAAATATCATTAATAGACAGTTTGATCTAAGAGTGATAAATAATATCGTGAAAATTTGCAACTGGATCGGCGTGGAGAGGTGCGCTAAGGGCTGAGCAAAAAGATAACACGTTCGAATTAACCGAGTGCCATACCGTAATCATGCTGTGAAATTTTAACCCCGCCATATTGCCCGTGACGACTAACCTGATAGCCTAACGATGGGTATCCTTGCAGGTGCCGTACTGCGCCCAATTGGTGAGCAATAGCGCGTGTTGTGTGCATCGGTAATCACGTCACTTCTACCTCACCTATAATCTACCCGCCTATTCTTTTAATGTTTCTCTACTTATTGTTTAATGTCCACGACTAATCGAGCTCGAGTGCTTTCGTTCCCCTCCTGCCTGCTTAGATAGCTAGTATACTTCTCCGTTCCCTGCTTTCCGTCTGATTCTTTTTCTCGTTATCTGTTTCTATTACTATTTCTCTTACTTTTATCTTCTCTGTCTCTTCGTTTCTCTACTTACGTAAACTGCGGATCCCCATTAGGAGATTTTCGTTCGTTGATTGCCGCACGCTGGTCACCAAGGCTTCTCTTGACACTTTCTTGCCGGATAGTTTGATATACATATACGTCTATGCCATACGTTTGTTTAGATAAAAATAGTGATTCAATTGGAATAGCGAGAGAAACGTTTATCCAACCGTGTAACGTGTCTTGAATCGTTTTACTTGGTGTAATTTGGGGTGGACTATATGGGTAGGTGTTCCTGAAGGAGTAGTTCATTGGTTCTGTTTTTAATTGAAATTAATTTTTTTTTACCACTTCGCGGATTAGGGAAAGGGGCAGTGAAATACGGGATATTTTTGGTATGATAGTGATTATTTTTATGTAAAATGCAAAACGTTAGTCATTCACGGAATTTAATTTGCGCACAGTAAAATGGATTAATTGGCTATTGAACAAGTATTCACATTATCACGAACTTCGTTTGCAAATTTAACCAACACTCCGATATAATATCAAAATATGTATGGTACGTGCAAAGACATGATTCAATAGTTGATCTCACATTTACGTATAAACATCGAAATGTAGTGTAAACTTACATTTGTGATTAATACACCTACATACATATCTGTATATTTTGTATAAAAGTCAAACTCTGTAAAATTGAATAATAAAAGAAGTAATTTATGGAGATATAGACTTTTCAAAAGCGGTTTTACAAATGCGAAGTTAAAGTAAATATTTGAAGTTCTCCAGAATATAACTATAATAATACAAAATGTAAAGTCATTAATACCTTATTATTGTTTCTAAACTTTGACAAATCTATTAATGTATCGATATACACTTGCTTGTCACATTATTTGAAACATAAATTTCTATAATTTACATAATCAATAAATTTCATAAAATTTTGAGAGTGTACGTATAACATTCGATTTTGTTACTCTTTTGAACGTCGTACATAAACTACAGCATAATAATAATTACAATTGAAATATATTTTCCAACATACATATACCCGGTTCTAAATATTTATTATTCTTAATGTAATAACTGCATAGATACCAAATATTTTGTACGGTGCGGGGTTTCAATTGATACGCCAATATTTAAGAAATGTTATCAGAAATCTCAAAAAATATATCACTGTACATGTATAATATACAACATCATATGCAAAGTATAATATTTAATTTTAATACGGGTTGCACAAACTTTAGTAGTAAAGTAAAATTAAATTGTAAAGTGTAATATTCATTTAAACTACTATTGGCTTAAAACATTGCCTCGATTAAGATGCTGCATTAAATTTGGCAAAATTATGAAAATATGAATATTTAAGCGGGTTGTCACGAACAATAGTTGATCACTGATTTTGAATCGTACATGAATTAATTTGTATAGCAGGAATATTGCGTGGCATAGACTGACAACAAGTGTTTTATTGCGACAAGAAGGTGTTACTTACGAGAGTGGATCGCGAGCACGTCGCATGTTCTACGTCGAATTCTCGGCGAAATTATTCTCGATCGGCAAATCGGCGATTCTTTGAAATATAATGCGTCAGGTTTCCCAAACATATACATATATACTACTTTCTGTCGACATAATCGGGACATTTTTAAAGATTTGCCCTTAACATTCAGATCATTAATTCAATCCACACATTATAGGGCTAATTATTGTTAAAGTCATGATGTGCATACAATTTCTCAAAAATTGCAACCGCTAATTTGAAGAAAAAAATGTTTACATGAAAATCATGAATCTGAAATCAGGAAATAACAAATATAGAATAAGCAACTCTGTGGGGATAGAGTTTTAGAAAAAAGACTTAAATTATATATTTTGTTTGGTTATTATAAATTTGTATAAATCTAGATATAAATAATATTTGTTTAGAAACTATTATCATTAGCGATCTTCACGTATCGTTTATACATTTGATAATTTCGCGTAGCATTTTTATATTTTTAAACTTTTGATTGCCTTCTTTGTTTGATCTTTATAACTTGGCAGATATTATTTGTTAGTTTATAAGAATCGCCGATCGATCGAACGAGAAGTGTACATTCGTTCGCTCTCGTGTAATGGCTGAATGCACGTTTTAAAAGTCGCATGCACCGACTCACCTACACTTCTGACACAATATTTTCTCACTTGATTTTCGCACACTCTGAGACGCACTGTCATCGATAGAAAACGAACAAATGGAAGGTCTTTTTTTCTGACCGGTTTTATTCGGGTATCGGTCGAGGCGCACGGCGCACGTGGTGACAGACACACACACAGACTGCATCTTGGATTCGTTTCTTTATCTTTTTTGATTAAGTTTTTTGTTATACTTGAGCCTCTTTTGCACCCTCCTCCAATCTGCATTCGAGATTCGATAGAAGCACCAAGAATTTCTTTCTCTCTATCTATCGATTTTATCAAGCAACGATTCTGGCAAGGATTTAGAAACAAACAAGCATACATCAAATAAAATTTTGTTTACAAATTTAAAGTCTCCCTTTTTTCTCATTTTGCGAGGTATGTGTATCCATAACAGCGTTTAAATAATTGAAAATTAATAAGTTTGCCAATTGTACGTGACGCAAAAAAAAAACATTGTATTTATTGCACGTTCATTCGAGTAAAAATAATCTAATCGACTATTATCATAAACGGAACTGCCTTTGCCAGGATCGATTCTGAACGTAGTAAAAGCATAGACACGTTGTCGTCAGGTATCAAATACATACTATGAAAATTCATTGTTTTGTCCCCCGAATGTCAGCATGATTGTCATTACAGTTACTGTAATTGTGATCGTAACGTTTCTTGAGTCACGTATGCATACATGCAAGCGATAGGGGGGCGTCGATAGGGAGGCGCGAGTGGAAACACCATGAACGGGAATACATACCGAGGGAACGGAAACAGGCGGATTTGCACGTCGATGTCTGATCGCCAAGGTGGAACCGTGCACCACACAACGAAACAATGAATTACATATTATGTGGAGGATGACCTGCTTCCCCTCTGCGTGCGAAAAGTCTTGGATTTAGTCAAATTTCACTGTCGTCCGAAAAGGGCGACGAACCGTGAGGAATCATCGGTGTAGGTTTTTTTCACGCGAGTTAATTTCGCGGACACTCGTAAAAAGCTGTCGATTGAACGGATATTAGAATATATTTTATATACGTTTACTTTGTTAATTGTAATTGAAAGAATTTCGTGGTTATTAAATGCGAAAGTAATCTATCAAAGTATCGAGTATTATGACAATATAAAGGAGTAAAATATATCTTGTCGATGTACGTTTGGAAATCTAATTACAAGAGCATTTCTTGTGTAATATAAAGTTTATTGTCATAGGCCTTTTATATGGCGGCACGATAGAAGAATTGATAGCAAAAATTGCCGTGCCATGTAGGGACATATGTTTACAAAGATAAACGCGATACGCGATAAAAAAAAAACGGAAGTCTGGTTAAAATCGTAAAATACTAATAAATTGTTGAGATACGTATTCGTGGAAATAGTGTGCAAGGTAAAGTACTCAAATAACGATCTACAGGTAGTACAAAATATATTGATTTAAAAGTAAAATAAATTAGGTACAGAAAATTATATTTCTACATCTACAATGAAAAAAATTACATTCATACAATTTATGGCATTATTTTATAGTAATAATTGTTGTGGGATAGAACATAAAAAATAATTTCTTGAACGAAAAGTACAAAAACAAACTTTTGATTCGAAACTGTAATAGTATATAGGGTGTAACAAAAATACTGGGATACTTTTTCAGTATCGATAGTACGCACGAAAAGATGAATAAAAAGTCTATAAAGTTTTGTCTAAATACCACCCCCTATCGAGATACAACACCTTTTGTAAGAAATTTTTATAAAATCATATCTCCGAAATGGTACGTTGTAGAAGACCCGTTTTGATTGCAATATAACCGGAGAAGATCAAAGATAATAGAAAAAAATATAATTGCTGCGATTATTGCTGTTAAATAGCATTTATTCTTGTTTAATTATATCTCCGAAATGATTTTTAAAAAATTTTTTACAAGGGTTGTACCTCGATAGGGGGTGGGTTGCGCCCACAACTTGTAAGACTTTTTTTTCTTATTTTTATGTGTTCTATCCACAAACCTAAAGTGTCCCAGAATTTTTGTTACGCCCTGTATAACAACAGTCAACGCAGTTAGCATCTTCTATTCTATTCACTGACTACTAAATAGTAAATTCATCAATTTTTCAATATCAGATGTTAACGCAGCGCATGAGATTTGAGTACTTTTCCATAATATTTGGAGTACATACTTAATTAATTATTTTCATAACTTTTCGAAAATACATGAGAATATTAATTATTAATTGACATAATTCCATCCAAAACTCTAATTAAACACTATTCCATAGCGTATACTGTCCTCGAACAGATACCCAAACATACGTCACACATACGATGGTGGATGGAAAACTTTGCGATCAAACGCATAAGGAATTTATTATGAAAATCTATTTTACGCTATTTTTCAACATACTCTTCTTCGAAATCTTTACGTTTACTCCCTCTATGTTGTTGTAACGCCATAATCATGCTAACTTTCTTCATCCTTGTCTACAAAATTCATTAAAGCTCCTGGAAGTTATTCCGTCGACGAAAATCGTCTTCCTCCTATATAATTTATGCGTTTTCGCAATTGGTTAATTGGAGGTTGAAAAGTAGAGTACTCAAATTTCTTAATAAACTCCGTCCGTGTTCCACCGGGTATTGTTCAATCCGCTGTCGTGTACGCGATTGTAGAGAGAAAATCAAGACTTTTCGGCTGTTCGAGGGGAAGAAGGGAAAGAAAGCGAAAAATAGTAAGTCGGGTTCGTTCCGGCGTGGCTAACCCAGTGTCCAACAAAACTCTCCGTAGGACGGGCAGCTATGCTGCAGCTACGATTACGGCTGCGCTGGCGATCTGGGCAACAACGAGCAGCAACGTCCTGCAGTCGCTGTTCCTGAGCCTGTCGTTCGCGGTCTACCGGGCCCTAAGGGGACACCGATGGCTCACGGTGCACCGGAAGCAGCTCTACCAGCGGTTACCGCTTCCACAGCCGGTGCAACACTCACCAGCACCTACCTCCTGTCACCCTCGTCTTCTTCCTCGTCCATCGGCACCACCGGTGGCTCAAGTGCCGCCAGCGTGCCCAGAAAAGTTCAGCAGCCACTCCAAAACTCCCATCAACAGCAACAACAACGGCAACAGCAACAGCAACATCAAAGAGACGATCGTCATCTCAGAGTCCAGCAAATCAACCACACAACAAGATATCAACCAGCCGCTGGAGGACCGACGACATCGTCGACGACGTCCCACCGTAACGCACCCGTCACGGTATCGACGTCGACGACGACGACGACGACGACGACGGCGACGACGCCGCCGACGCCGTCGAAAGCCCCGGTCAAGTACGAAATCGCATCGGAATCCGTGTCGCGTCGTCAGCGCACGAAACCGTCAGCAAGCCTTGGAAATCATCGAGGTAACGCTTCCTCTTCTTCGTCCCCGTCATCCTCGCCTGCGCTCGCCATGCTGGTGTCATCGTCAACGGAGTTGCAGTCGGAAGAGCCACGATCGGGCAACAGTGCGACCAGTAGTACCACCGTCACCGACGGTAGTAGCGACCCATCGACCGTCGGCGGTGCCTATCGTCAGCCATCCGCGGCCCGTCATCGACGGAACGACAAAGGCGAGGCCGTCACACGCGATACCGCCACTTGAGACCGGTGCTTCTAGAAAGAGCTAGAAAAGAAAGAAATCAACATTGGCAAGGCATTCCAGGGGGTGTAGAGGAGGAGGGGTATCCCGATAGGAGCGAGGGGAGAAACGTTCTCCATGGTCACCTGGTTCACTGGTCACCCGATCGGTATCGTCGAGGGAAACGAACGAGGAATCTCAGAGAGAAGGAGGACGAACAGCAAGCAGGAGGAATTGAAGAAACAGACAATGGATTCTATATGATGGATATCATTGGGCCATCGTAACGGCATCGATGCTTACGACGATTACCAACGACCGTGACGACGACGGAGACGACAACGACGATGATGATGACGACGATATACTTCAGGAGTGTCCGGTTCGTGTTTGGGCGCTGCCACGAAAAAGACGCGAACCTTTCGAAGGTATCGAGTTCGTCGCGATCCTCGGTTTCCTCGACGACGAAGCGGAAGATCGATGTCGGTGGTAAAACGGCGGAAGACAACAATCAGAAATTGAAACGACGGATCATCGTTGGATCGGTTCGACTACGCTTGCAGCATCGAGCAGAAACGGAAACGGAAACGGAAACGGAAACGGAAACAGAAACAGAAACAGGGACAAAGACATTCGTTCCGTCGTTTACGCTCGTTCACCACGGGTTAATCTACGAGTCGACAGTGCCGTCAGGACGCGGTGGTGAAAGGTTCAAAGGACGATCGGTGTAACCCCGGGCCCCCGAGTTCATAATCACGTCATTAGACGTCGCGTTCCTGTTCTGTCTGTAGGAAAGTTTCTCGAGCGACGAAACAAAAAGTAACACCATGGGCCTTTCGAAGAAGCCACTAGCTTCTCGAGAATTCGACGATCACGTTATTTAGCAAAGTATTCAGACGAGAACATCTTCTTTTTCGGAATTTAAGCAAACGAGTAGAATCCAATCGAACAAACCGCGTCTACGATAAACCATCGGTGAAGCCGAATTTCTCGTGAAGCCGGGAACAGTCCGGTGTACATGTTCGTGGTGAATTCGCGCTAGGTCGCGTAAGTGAATTGTCATCGTAAACGTAGCGGAATTAGGTGCCAAAACGAGCCTGCCAACCTAACACCAACCAGCTTATTCTATTTCCGTAAACGAAGATAATTATGGCGCGTGGAGTTCGACGTTTTTTACAAACTTTCGTACGAATCACGTACGAGACGGTGTCGTTAGAATAAAAAAAATGATTTAAAAATATATATATATATATAAACTCCCCAGGTAAAAAAAAATACTTGAAAAAGAAAAAAAGCCCGTCGTGTCCGTCGTTAGCACCGATTGTCGAATGAAGCCTTCGCGCGTTAGCCATGGGTCAAGCATAACGTTAGTTGAAACGCAGCGACGTCGAAATAACGTGCACTACGTTTCCGTCAGCCTACGAGACTGACAAATATGAGAATCGAGAAACTGAGCCTAAATAAAGAAGCGTGTGAGTGTCTTAAACAACACTACTGCTTTTGCAATTCCTTTGGCGTATTTGATTAAACAGGTAGCGCACAATATTTGGGCCTTATAAAGTATAAATTGTCGATGTTCCGCTATAAACCTCGTATTGTACTTCTTGCCGGCGGACGAGAAACGATGTAACTATCGTAAGGAATTGAATCCCAACGAGAAGGACAATGTTATACATAGGAGAGTTCCGTATATACTATAATATATACAAATATATATTATATATAAATCTATATATATATATACATATGTATATTCGACGGTTACGGATACGTGCGAAACTTGCGAATCTATCGATGTTGATATGTCTAATTATAAAACGTACGACTGTTTATCGAGTCTGGAAATCGGAAGACTTTACTATAAAATATCTACTATGGAAGATCATATCTTGTGACAATATAGGTAACACGCGACTCCGAGGGAATATACAATCACTATAGCTCGTGATATTTGGCGGTATAGTTACGCTTGAGAATAAATTTAAGAATTTAATAGAATACGGATCTTATCCATGGAGATAATTAAATAACGAACGTAAGAAATCTATCCCGGTTCAGTTTCTCTGGTTCCGACACGCGACTGGCTTATGCCTGATCCAGACATCGAATCATCGAAAAACGCAAACGTGTGCCTCCGAGGAAAACGAGGCTTCGGACCTCGGACATTTTGCACGGTGGAAATCAGATATGTTTAGTTTATCACAAGAAGCAGAAAAAAAAACAAACAAACAAAAAAACGAATCACGAGATCATCACCGATCATCCGTTTAACGATTACCCTCAGCCTTTTTTTTATCGAACTCGAGTTATCAATAATTATATACATCGTACTTATATACATATATATACGTCGTGTCCAATAGGATAGAGACATCCCGTTTTTGCATTTGTCACACCGGGTAAATTTTACCGATCGGACAGCGAAATCATTACACGACACTTTCATTCGCGAACGATAGCCTAAACGAAAGAATAAACTATATTAGTAAGTTCGCGGGGAAACACGATTAACGTAACGCGAAGAATCGTGTATAAACTTAAGTAGTAATATTTTTAGAAAAAAAACGAAACAGATTATTATCAATCGCGACCGTGGAAACGGCCTAAAGAAGCTAGTATCGATGGACTTCGTGAACGTGAGCATACACAAACAAGAGCAGAAAAAAACGAATAAAATTGCAAAAAAAATTGTGCGGAAGCAAGAAAATGAAAATCTGAAAGATGAGATCGATAACACACCTGACTTTTCACCATGCCAATGGCCTCCTGTTTAATTATTAGTCGTACACCGGACGATGAACGTGCCGGCTCGCTCGAACGATTCTTTATCTCGCTCAACCCAACGCGACCACTACGACTACATTCCTCCTTGATTAACAATAAGTAGGCACTAATGAGAGAAACATATATAAATAAATGAATAAATAAAGAAATAACTAAATAAGTAAATAAATAAATAAATAAATAAATAAATAAATGAATAAATAAATGAATAAATGAATGGATAAATGAATATATATATATGGTGATTATATTATATATGATTATAAAACAGAAGAACCGTACGAGCATACATATATATATGTACACATACACGAAGAAATGGAAACGGCCGTGACAAAAGTAACGCGAAGAAATGTTTAAGCGGAAATCTCGCAATATGTATCCGAGAATTCATCGGTAATCGTTTGTTCAATGTGCAATAATTTTAACGGTACCAATTTAATTTGTAACAGAGACTCTAATTAAATAGTTCCGAGGACCCCACGACGGCTAGTGGTAATTTCTCGTCGAACGGACGACTTTCTTAAGGCAAAACGATATATTAATTGGCTCGTAATCGTGTGGCTGTTACGTACATACACTGTTTCCTTCTGGTTCGTACGCGAACGAGTTTCATTCGTTAACGTCATGGTACATAAATAACACCCTGTCGAGTTGCAACATAAAACGAAATTTCATTGCGCGAATAACATTGCCGAACGACTACTATAATGAGATTCGTTGACATTGTTAATTTGTTTCTAATCTGTCGTACTACGAATGTGTTTTGCATATTTGAAATATTCTGTGTAAAGGTTATTTCTTTTTTTTATCACCATGAGTTAAACACCTGTCAACAGTAATATCAGTTTCGGTGTGTCAATAACCTAAGTAAGTAATGTAAATTATAGAGAAGAGTAGATGTTATTCGTAAAACATATACAGCCATGCGATATATTCTTAATCGCTGTAACGCCAAAACCACGTACGAAGTAGCGATGAATTACTTTACGTTCGAACGTCCTTATATATACGCGTAAGAGTCTAATTTTTTTATCGTCGTGTACACCGAGCTTCTAAAATTAAGATCGAAAATTATAACGATTCGCAGAAACAACGACACTAGCTTGTGCTTTGTCCAGTTTCTTTCAATTTTCCCGTACGTACACGAAGAAACGTGCCGCGCAGATCATCGACGAACGATAAAATAGCAAATTGTCAACGAAATAACAAAAAAATTCTGACGCGATTCGTCGTATCAGAAACTTTGAAAAACAATGACACTCGTATAAAAACGAAATATTCGTTAAGACCTTGCTTTATAATTGCAAAACAGCTGTCGAGCGTGAACCACCTTTTTCGTTATTTCAGTTATTTTCTCATAATCATAAATGATAAACCTTAACTGGCTAAAAAACGATCAAATTAGATTGGAACTAATTTAAATTAGATTAGATCTAATTTGATTGTCTTTTAGCCAGTTAAGGTTTATCATTTATGATTATATTCACAATCGTTAAAATTGATATTATTATATTTCCTCATATTTGTTGAAAAGTGCACACACGTCACGTGTAAACGACGGATAAAAACGAAATGCATGTTCTTCGTGTACGCCGTGTATATTATAGAGTCGAATGGAGAAGAAAACGTAGTTCCTTTGAAAACGACCCGGTTCACGTAAGAGCCGTCACGACGAGAGAATAAGAATGAAAAAGCAAAAACGAGATAAAACGAAGAGCGTATTTCAAACGGAACGGAAGTCGGTAAACACTCTAAGTGAACGAGGAAAAGTTGAGGAGGTGTAAGTAACGAAGTGTACGAATTAAAAGAAAAAAATAATAAAAATAGAATGGAACACAGGCAGAAACCGTATACATACATATATATTGAAATAAAGCTCCTCCGCCTTACGCACTTCGTACGTACACATACATATACATACAACGCGGGCACGCCGATCGGTAAAAAAAAAAAGTCTGAGTCGGCGAGAATGAATAATAATAATAACGATAATGATAATTAACATAACAATAATATAATAATTATAATAATTATAATAATAATAACAATAATAATAATAATAATAATAATAACTAATGATTAATAATGATAATAATATTAACGATAAATAACGCTGTTGCTCTGATTGTATATAGACGTGTAATGTTATAGTGACATATTAGGAGGGCGTACATACATATATATATATATATATACATATACATATATTATATATATATATATATATATATATATATATATATAAATATAAATATACTACTAACTGAAGAAAAAAAACGCGCGCGAAAAGCGGTCGATAACGATTTACCGTATGATTTTAACTACCTACGAATAAAAATGAAAATCGAATTTACTGACGAGCGACAAGAGAATCGAAGATCGAACAGACGGGAAAGAGAGGATCATTCGATACCATTCTACTAACAATGGTCGTTAACAATGAAACTTCGAGTATCACATCGAAATCCGATTAGGACTTTTATCGCTTCTATTTCTATTCGAAATCTAAACGGAATAGAATCGGAGGGAATTCTTTCGAGTCTTACTTTATCAATGTCATCTTAACCACCTTTCCCTCTCGCTCCGTCTTCGTCTTTCCCGTTTTATTTTTTAATTCTCTTGGACGCAACGTTCCTCGCTTCCATGATCGAGAACGAGACGAACGACATTGGCGCATCGTATTATAAATAGTATACAATTAAATGATAAATAGATTCGTATTGCCTATTGTATTATCGATATCTTGTAATAAGCATTTACGACGACTAATCCCGAGGATCGAGGTGCGCGCGTGTGTGTATGCCGAACGAAAGGGAAACGAAACGAGGGAAACAAGATTATGCAAGTCGGCGATGCCTAAGTCATTTATCAGTGAAAGAGGGTTCCACATGAGACTTCCGGCGAGTGCCGGTTTATTAAAACTATCGATTATCGCATATACATATTAGGATGCTAGTGGGAAGAACGTGCGAGATAATAGAGGACGCACTTGGCACAAAGAAAACAAAAAATGACGATGAATCGTCTCGAAGATTAGCGAATACCTTAAATTGTACATTAGATGTAATATTGCGTAACTTACCAAGGAGAGGAGAGTACGAGCAAGATGTCTCGTTGCCAGAAACTTCGGTCATGATTTTACGAACCGTCATTGCTTCTGTCTGAATTTCACCGTTCAGAATTACCAACTTTCGCAAAGAAACGAATTTTCGAGACATTTTTTAGAGCCAATTGTTTGATTGAAATTTGAAAGTCATCCGAACCAGCCTTCTCGGGTTCCCTCTACTCGGAATTTAACTTTCAATTATTAACTGGCGCCAACATTTTGCAAACGTAAACATCGAAAACCAAATCAATGTTAATCGAGTCACTTGGAAGCGAACTCGAACGACTTTATAATTAAAAATTTAATTATTCATTCGAATCCGAAAGAAATTCAGCACCGAGCGTATGTTCGACGGTTAAAAATGCGAAATTTCCACGAAACAGAGTCGATCGGTTAAGCTTCGGTGACGATCGATTTCGCGAATGCAATTTCTGCTGGTTTTTATCGTTGCATTGGTAAGAATTGATAAGAAGCACATATGGCAACGAGTCATTCCACACTATCGCCCGCGCGTTGTTCTTCGTTCGTTTAGACAAGATAGACAGACAGGTCTTGTAATCAGGTAGATAGATAGGTAGATCGATAAATAGGTAGATACCTAAAAGCAGGGCGGCGATAGGCAGAGCCAGTGTCGCGTACTATAGCGGATCTAATTGTATAGTGTTCACTCGTTACTTCGTATTTTGAATATAAACAAATACAAAATCACGCAGATAAGGCGGGGAGAATATGAATGGTGGACCTGCGGAAATTTCTATCGACGATGAAGAAGATGAGAAGCAAAAACTACCAACGGACTATAAACGTTAAGAGAAACCAAAAGGACTTCTTTTATAGTGTTACCTAATATTAATACAGTTTACCGTTACTCCTGACTACTACTAGTACGCCTAAAACTACTATACCGAAGCAACTACTACAACGACTACTAGTAAGCGCTTATTAAAAGAGATTAACGAAGATCTACTGCAGCCAGCCTAGTCCCAATTTAATCTGTGCTAACCGTAGACGTTACCGACGTTACTATCTACTGGCACTAAAACTGTCAGTATATCATCGTCATTTCCGTTCGATCGTCGTTACGTGTAATCGAGAACCGCGTCACAACGGTTCACAGTAATAATAATAAAACCAAAAAAAGGAAAACGAAGAAAAAAGGAAAAAAAATGAAACAAGTGCTACTAGTGTTAAAATGTCGACGTACTTGCTAGTGGCTGACATTATATCGTCACTGCCGGGGACTATCATCATCATCATCATCATCATCCTCATCATCATCATCATCTTTTTTCATTCGATCATTTTCGATCAGGGTACAGGCGGCCGACAGTCGTGGATGTCGAGTTTCTAATTGTTAATCAGTGCTACTAACGTTACTTATACTATACTATATCGATAGTATCGCTAATTGTCGATGCAATACCTATGGTCGTTTTTTTCGTACACTCGTGAGATCGTTTGCGATTGAATAAAGGAGTTGAAACGATTGAACCGGATGGAGAGTGATCAGTGCTACGTCTGCGCCGCCCTTTGCATAGGTGTACGCTACCTGGTGATGTGATGTCGGTAAATTGTTTTTTTGCCATGAAATCAAAAGATATTTATGAAAAACGAATTTTGCAAAATCTCGCTCTTCCAGCTGGATCGCCGGTGAATTTTTATTCTAATAAAGAAAATCAATCTTACACACGCGTTAACGTCGGCTACTGTACTTTCAATCTTTCGTCGTCGTTTTACGATCGGCAGAATATATTTCATGATTGTTAAGTTGAAGAAAAATCGTTTGACTGGTTCGAACAGAGAACTCCTAATCAGAATACAGAATTTCCCATTTCGTTCAACTTCAATAGCTGACTTTCCACTGTTCAGGATAAAAAGATGATCTTAAGTAAATTACATGTCTATTTTGAATTTATCTTGCAAATCTCAATGAAACTCGAAATGTCACTATGTCTATCTGAAATTAATCCAAAGTATTTTTCTATACCGCAAACAAAAACAATGTAACTCTATTTCTTTTTATTGTTAACGTGTCTCTCGTGACGTTCGATACCACCACGATGTGTTTGTTAATTTTGACGATGAAAGTACTTGAAAGAGAGGACATGGCCACGTGACGAAAATCGTGTGAATATTCGCTGGTAATTTCTCGATCTTTATCTGCTCTGGGATATCATATCACTATATCGTGCTACCCTCGCCGTTTCCACCTGTCTTGTCCTTCCTCCCTCATCCCTATCTCCTTTTCCTTATCCTTCCTTTAGCTGCTAGTATCGAGTCTCCTCGAGCGAACGAAACATCCACCCGACCGACCTTCGACTCACTGTAAATCGTCCCACACGATTAATCCGTGCGGTACAAAAGATCGTTGACCCGTAACGAAACGATTCGATTCGCGAGATCCATCGATTTTTCGAACGATCAATCGAGCGATTTTTTACCAATCGATTTTCCTTCTTCGATCGATACACACATGAAACGTCGGGACGATCACGTTTCGATTGTGCGTTGTACACACACACACACACTCAGTCACTCGCGCAGAGAGAGATGGATTTCAGAATTCGATCATTTCTCACCGGTCACCGAACTGCTTTTACTTGCGCGCAAACGATAACGTAACACGTTAACGATAACGTCGGTCTTGGACTGAGGCTTGGTGTAGAGAGAGGAAGTCACGAGAAAAATATGTTTAAATCTCGGATTTATGAGATATCCGGAATGCTATCGGAAAGCGTGCCGTGAGCGTCGCCGAAACGGAAGCACACACCTTGATATTCGTTCGTATGGAATTCATTCGTCTCGAATTGTACGTATTTTTACTTGCTGTATCACTTCTATTTCGGACTGTTTATAGAACATAAAACTAAGCGGAAGGTAGTACCCATACTCGATAAGATTACGGTCGAGCGATGATAATACCAAGGATTTCACCGTAAATTCAGCGTTTGTTTGTTTTTTTTGGCACATGTCACATGTAAAACAAGGAAATTCGGGTCACGTTACAAACGATCGGAATCATTCTGTAAAATATGTGTAACGAGCTCGGAAGTGATTGTAATCTTATCGTATGTTCCCGTAGGATTGAATTTTGTCAAGCAAACACGTAATTCAAAGAAAATAATAATGTTAAAATAACGACGTTCTATTTCGCCAGACGACGAACAATGATGGTTAAGTAACTATTGCGTGAATAATTAATTTAATTTGAACGGTCTCGCGACGACGTTCACCACGTTTCCATGCTTGTTGTGCGACGAATGTTTCTATGTACGTGTACAACTTAACTTGATAGCCTACGAATTATTGTACGGTACCGCCGTGTAAGAGTATAAGGGGGTTCATTTTCTAGTCAAGTACGAATAAATAATTTTCGTTGGCAGTCAGTCATTTTTACATCGCTGTGAATATGTAAGATTCTTATTTTTGTCGAGTCGAGCGCGGCTCGTCATCGAGGACGGGCCAACTAACACACGTCGAATGACGGCAGAGATGACGATTATAACATACGATTTCGAATTAAATATTATTATTAATTATTATTATTATTATTATTATTATTATTACGAATTATTATTATCATTACGATTTATTATTATTATTATTACGAATTATTATTATTATTATTATTATTATTGATTACCGATTATTACCATCATCGATTATTAGTTATCGCTACAGTCATATAATACCTTTGTAAATGAGAATCAAGACACTGACGGCTAGGAAAAAACTTAATAAATTGAAATTCTATTAACCCAAACGCGTTCAATTGTCATTCGACGGTTTAATTTTTCTTTGTTTTACAAGTCTAGGGGAACGGTAGTGCGTGTTCGTTATTTGGAATAAGGTAAGTATTGGAAATAATGCATAATATGAATATTATAGAGAGAAGTTGACTTCACATAGAAATGTTGCAATTATTTTAAAAGATTCACTTGCCCTCGAAATTTGCAACGTAATAATAGCAGATAGAATAAGATTTATTTCCTATTTCCTTATATTTACATTTCGAACTACGATTAGCGATATTTATGACTTCTTACAAACGCAACCTAAACCGATATAGTGTGTAGACGAAAACTGCCTAAATCGAGCAATTTAAGAAAATAAGGGTCCTTGAGCAATTTGGCATGCTTGTTTAAAAAAGTATTTAAGTAAAATGATATCTTTTTTTAATAATTTATAGAATAAAATTATGTACATGCACTTATTAATTATACTTATTGCATTTTTTAAAAGTGTCCCAAAAGAAAGATTTTGGTAATCGGTATCAGAAATCGTAAAAAATATATTCTACAAAACTAATCCGGGAAAAAGTACAATTTCATGTGAACACAAACCTGGTACAGGGATAAATTTTGTACTTTTTAAAACACCTCCACAACCTTCATACGTGGTAGCATGATTTACGAAACATTTCGGCGTCTTATAAATCGGTTAATTTCACCTCAAAATGATTATTATAATGTACCATACAACGAAAGCACAAGTACCTAATATAAAGTGCAGAAGATTTATAATTGACATACATGGGAATATATTTGAGGTATTTTTAAAAACGATAAAGCTTATATAATTAATAAAATACACGTCAGTTTTAAAATCATCTGCAGAACACAAAACGACGCATTGCTGTTGGAAAAACATTTGTACAATGCAAACAACGGTCGGTACGTACACACATACATCCATATAATCGTCAGATGCAGCTTATTCGTATAATATACATATAATAATAAAGTTATTATTCACGGTATACGACATAAGTGACCAACACACATTTGACAACTTTCCTCTGTATACAACAGTCATAGCTTTATTTAGTCGGAGCTGGTGTTTTGTTATCTAGTTTTACATACGTATATCGGTCCGGGGTATCGACCATATCCTGGCCTTTGTTGGACTGTCAAGAGGCTCAAAGCACGAACGGTTCAGGGTCGTGACCCTTCGAAGACTTCAAAATTTCACTTTGTTGCGACTATTTTCAATATCTCTACGAAGTTTTACAGAGAATCAGCCCGTATATTTTAAGAAGAAGTAGCCGTTTCTGGATGGACAAAAGCCTCCTTTTTGCTTAACAATACGCCAGCTAGGTCCCAGGAAACAAATTATGTTTCCCCGTGAAAACCTTCCTCCTGTACACTTTCAGCGCTTTGTCAATCGACAGTACAGGTTGCATAGCAAATATCGTTATTGGGGGAAAAAATACTCAAAAATGTTAGCAATAAAGTAATTGCACGAGTATGCAAAAGACTAGATTAGAAAAACGAAAGTCACGGTCACGTGGTTTGCGAATTTGTCGATAAGAATACTATGGTCGAACGATGCCGATGAAAAAGAGTTCGAATTTTTCGCTGGTTCACAAAACACCACGCCGTTGTTTCACAGTAGTAATGTCAATGCCATAATCTTTCGAGCCCAAAAACAGGGTGCTCGGCCCCTGCCCCACTACTTCTGAAAAAGAACAAATGAATGAGCAGGGAGGAGATCCTAGATACATACATGTATGTCGCCTTACAAGTTGTTAGTGTACCACTTACTGACATCCCTTTGCTAGGTTCACATTGTGGGCATAATGTGGCCATAATGTGACCATAATGTGAATACATATATTCACTTTACGCCCCTGAGGCGAAGCGGCCGTTTCTCGCCACGAAACGTTGCGCTGTTAGCTCATTGGTCCTTTTTAAAAAAGTAGAGAGGCAGAGGGCGAAAACCTCGATTTTAGACCCGAAAGTGACCTTGACATCACAGTTTTACGTAAACGAGGGTACATCGATCGTCATTCGTCAGCAGTGGAGGAGTTTGATTTTGTTTTCCTAGGATTATTATAAAAATGTGTGCGCATTTAGAGTTTTGGGACTTGAGGAAATTGTGGTGAGTATAACGCTGTTATTTTGGAGCAAGTGTTATTAGAGATTTCAATTGTATTTACTACATTATTATATAATATTTAATATGCCAAGTAGTAGAGTAGATACTGCATTATTATTGTGAATCAAAAATATTCGGTCGTTTAACGTAGTACCTACATTTACACTTAAAAAATACTTTTATTTATATTATTGACTTGCAATAATTGTAAAATTCAATTTGAAGTCGTTTCCAATATTCCGTCCAGTGGTGCTTTAGCTACAATTTTTATTTACACTGTCTAAATATTTATTTCTCCCACTAATATCATTTAGAAAAATATAATAATAGAATAGAATAGATGATATAGATATACAACATTTTGTTCTATTGTCACATTAGTTACCATATTATATTATATGTATTTTCCATTTCCGTTTCATATTTTTTCATGATTAGAAATTAAAAACACGTTATCTAAAATACTAGAATTGCAAATACAGGTCAGCATATTGCAGAAAGAGTTGGCCGTTGTTGTAGTTGAAATTGGAAGCTTAATTAGCAAATACGATAATTACAGTTCCTTATGAATATACCGAAAAATAATGATTTAAATAATATCATAGAATCTTAATAAATGACAGTCTTGCGCTTTGCTCCGCTTCATTAATTTATTGGAATCAATTAACTTTCAACAATACACCCAACTGGCAACCTTGACAATAACGTTCAAAATTTTTTTGCTAGTAATATTATAATGACAACATACTATTTAAAAATCATTTTTGGAAAAACAACATTTTATTTAAATTCTCTTAAATCCTATTTTGCAGCAACATCCTTAAACTCGCTTCAAACTGCACGAAAACAAGGAAAGCGAGAATACGTATCGCACATGACATTAAACATACGAATATTCTCATTTTGGGAATATTGAATTCGACTCTTATATTATAATTAATAAAAATCAAATCGATTCTTTTTCGTTACTGGATGTTTACATACATGAATGTAGTTGGAAGTGATCGCGGGGACTAGAACTTCGTTTTTCGAGCATGCGCCGCTAAATGGACCAAGCTGTGCACGTCAAGGACCCTGGCGAAGCCAGTCGCACAGTGGCATGCTCAACGAGTATGATGTACTTATTGTTAGCCGTGAAAATGACAAATAGTTCGCGGAACCGCCGCGGCATTCCTTCAGCGACGGTATCGGTGAACTTTACTCGAGTTTTCTTCCTGCTCTGAACTGTTCGATACCGCAGTCACGCAGTGTCGGCCGGCGACGTTTGACACGGTTTTCCGCACCCTCGCGGAAAGAACGGAAGATCCTCCCTCCATTCACGTCCAGTGTATGTAATGTGTTCGACGGTGAAAATAGACGCAATGACGACCGTCAGGAATCTGCTAGAGTGTTCTCCGGAACAGGCGCAGGCCTTTCTGGACTCGTTCGACGTCGTTCTGTCGGACTGCGATGGCGAGTTTTTTTTTTTGTTATTTTTCTCTTTAGTTGATACCGTTATAATTTCGCGCCACGATAGAAATATGCTATCCTGTGTTTCTCGTAGCCTTTGTAATGATCTCGCCAGTTTTCGATCGTTTCGTGCGTTTCTTTACGGAGTACTTGTTTGGCGCCAGGTGTTCTTTGGCATTTACATGAACCCGTCGAGGGGGCCGTGGCGGTTTTGCAGAAGCTACAGGATTTGGGGAAGAGGGTGTACCTTGTTTCGAATAACAGCACCCTAAGCATGAGTACGTACTGCAAGAAAATACGCAGTGCTGGGCTAGATGTGAAAGAAGTGAGTACCGATCTTTTGTCTTTTTATTTGCCGTTTTGTTTGTTTATTCTATTAGATGTATTTGATAAATGTTTTAGGGGAGTATTACTCCTTTGGATGTGTGTGTTAAGGTACTTTGATTGTAGAAAGGGTGTGTGGTTCAGTGACAGGGTATTTATGACGGTGTCACCAACGCGTGAATTGTTGACATTAAAAAGGAAGTCAAAAAGTTTCATACAGCAATTCTTTTAGTCTAAAATATTGAATGCAAACTGTAAAAATCTGCTATAACTGAAATGTTCGAACGCTATTGAAATTGTAATACAAAATGTGAGCCTTTAATATCTTTCTTTAGCTTTAATTAGCACTATTAATTTATTAACTCATTTGAGGGAAAAATAACTAAGATTTAACATTTATTTTATTTTCACTGAATGTCCTGGGAGATATTTATTTATTAAACACTAAAACGACGATAATTGTGATGCCAAGAAATGTCGCAATTGTTAGTCGTTCCCTTATAAAAACAATAATTTTCCCTTTGAATTAGGTACATATTTATCGGCGAGGTCTTGAAAATTTCGAATTAATCGATACGTATCGATACTAGTTTCATTTCAGTGTTTGCATAGGTCATATTTTATTTTCTATAATTCCCATAAATCAGTTGTGCTTAATTACTTTTTATGCTTCGCAGGATGCAGTCTGAATAGGAATTTTTAAATTAAGAGAAACGGTTACGTAGAAAGGTAATCAGGCTTATCGTCGCACACACATCTATAAACTTTGATATCAGCAAATGATAACAGATACATTATCCCGAAATCACACTTCCATGTTTATCTTGCGCTAGAATACATTGTCATGTAAATGTTATGTTATTATTAGCCATTTCTTCTCAAATTTTTTAATTATGAAAAGAAAGATAATAATTTAAAAAATTATACTTTTAAACATGAATCCCTTAATTTAAGTTTTATTTCATTTGAGTATATCTTTCTTGTAAATCTTTCAACTACTTCGAATGCTCGGAGAAAAGATGATTCATAGTAAACAAAACATTCTCGTTTCGTTTTCCTCGAATACGGATTACATGATTACAAATTTCTAGATTAACGTGTTTTGACAAAATTATGACAGTCACGTTGACGTTTTTAAATGGCATTGTGTAATCACTTTATTTAGAAATGAAAACGGGATGGACAAAAGTTGAAGTATAATATTATTTTTATAACTCGACATGAGAAGTTTTGTGCTTGTTTACTGTTATCATATGCATTATATATATATATATTCCTATGATGACAGTTCTTAGAATCAAAATTATAAATAAAGGAATAGCTTTTTTTTATTTAATAAAAATGTATAAAGGTCGATTTGCAAATTACTTTTTATCGCACTGTTCTCGGTATGAAATTCGTGATTCTTTGTTAATACAGTGCCTTCCCATATTGTATAAAGGGCCTTGCATAAAATACTTATTAGAACGTATTTGTTAAACTTGTACATAATCCCAGTGCAAAAGTTATGTATTTGAGAATAGACGATTGCAATTTTTATCGAGTAAAACGTGAAAGTACACTCGTCACAATCTTTTATCGGTTTTGATATATCAAAGTATATTTGTATACTTTGTTATTCTTATCATTTGGTATAAAAAATTAGCAATTTTACTTGTCAAGAATTACGAGACTTGATTGTATTATGCGCAGGAACAAATCATAATTACATCCAAAGTAATCGCCTGGTATCTGAAGAAAATAAAATTTCACGGTGAAGCATTCGCAATCGCATCAACGCCATTCAGAGAAATTTTACACGGCAATGGAATTAAATTAACCGAAGAAAGTATCGTAAGTACTATTAATTGAACTATCGTCATTTTGCATGATAAAATAAACAATATTATTATTGTATGTTCTTTAACTCTATAATTACCGATTACACCATAAACTACTTTTCTAGAAAATAGAAATCTTTAATAAAGCATAATAAATGCAAAGCTATGGGCCAAGTACAAGAAGATGTTACATTGGAATAAATTGCTCAATAACATAAGCTTCATTTTACCAAGTATTTGAAATCAAACAAATGTGTGCAAGTACAAATTATAGTACAGCTTCGACACAATACTATTGCTAAATAAATGTATTCGGTTAACTAAATTTCCCAAAAAATGATTTCTCCTCATTTAATGAATATATCTTGTCAGCCGAAAATTATCAGAAATCAAAATCACAATAAAATTTAGTTAAAAAATGACTAAATCCTCCCGCCAACGTTAGTAATTGTTATTTTTTTCATTTTTAAATTATTGGCGACCGTTTGAAGCAAAAATTGCGATTTTTCACTAAAATTTCCGTCATGTTGCAGTTGGAAAAGCCCCTTAATGTAAAAAAAATTAAGTATCATACTCAACGTTGAGGGTAGGTATTTTATGTATTGTATATAGAATGTATGTAATACCAAGTTTGAAAAGAATCGGTGAAGTATTTTTTAAATGGCAGTGGGCACCGACTTTGAAAATGTGAAAGTCGTAAACGTGTTCCGTAGTATCGATTCAAATTATCGATCACTTTTCCGGTGCGTTTTCCTTTGCCGCTGAGTCATTTGTTTCTCCGTTTTTTCCCTGGATTTTTGTGTGATCTCGACACTCAGTCTAAACACTTTTCATTTGCACTTTTTAATCGCGCAATTCAGATTTTCCTATCCCACACTACTGTTATAAAATCACTGAGCGGCAAACGCTCGACCGAAAATATAACGACTAACTGGTCAATAACTTCGAAAGTTTTGCTCCGATTACCTTCAAATTTTGGGCAGTACTCTCGAAATATTTAACTATAAGAAAAAGCAAAAAAATGACCTACAAACCCTTACTCCCCCCCTTAAAAACACAAGAATGCTTCCAGATACCAGAAGTCGCTGTTAATTACCTCGTATGACTTTAAACGAACATATCTAAAAAAATTCATTCTATTGTACACGGGGCTTTTACTAATTATGCTTGATTTATAATACAACTACCGATAATTGCAAATAAAATGCATATACATATATGTTTCGATATGCAATATATTCAAATGAATCTGTCGCGTACGCAACATATATTAATTAGGTATGTATTGCCAGTTGTATAATAATGTACATATTCCAATAGACAGATATCACATGGACAGAAATCACTCTAATCAACGGATTGAATATTAATTTAACGGAATATTTACCTGTCGTGCATTTTATGTTGCAACGGCGGTTTTTGGAAGTACATAATTGAAATACGACATTTAATTCTTTTTCTCGTTAAAAAGAAATAAGTTAGTGGTACAAAGTGTCAAACTTAGAAGACAATTTAAGATTTCTTCGTTTTGTCGTGCAGTTAAGATTTCACTGCGTTTCATTTCTTATGTCAAACACGTGAGACGTATGATCACAAAAGCCTGGATCGCGACTAACTCTTCGAATGAATTATGTTAAAACGTAACAGTTCGCTATAGAAAGGTCGCGGAGATAAAATGTATGTATTGGTTTTCTGCTCCGCCGATTACAGCGTGCATATCACGTGCAATTATCGTATTTTTTCATCACTTTTCCTATCCGAGCACCGTGCCACCTGTGAAATGATTTTTTTACAACTGAGTTAATTATCGACTCCACTAATTATCGGTGTTTTCGTCAATTAAGATAGTCAATGGGTCGCATGCAGAGAAACAATGTCACATGTACTAGCGTGTATTAATATTGAGATGTATGTCGGCACGCTAATTAGTAAACCTCAATTACATTTTACCGTAAAGTTCGAGGTCTACATTACGCAGGGTGTAATTACACATCGGAGACTTTTTATCAGAATTGATAGTACGCATCAAAAGATTAAAAAGCAATAATGAGGGGTCATCAAATTACTCCCACTCGACATATACTTACCCCTTGTTTGAAAAAGTTAAATTTTATATCACCGAAGTGTCGGTTGTAAGGGAAAGAAAGTCTTGACGAATGCCGCTAATGTTTTGCATATTAAACACCTGCTATGATATAAACAATCGAAATTATTTAAAATAAACAAATACAAATTTTACATACCGGTAGTATTCGCAGCAATTATATTTTTCGAAAATTGATCCTTAACGACTTATCACTTTGGAGATTTAATGTCATTTAAAATTTGTACAAATGCGGTTGCATCTCGACAGAGAATGGTTTGTGAACCTAAGTGTTGTATTTTCATCTTTTGACGTGTATCATCAGTGTTAATAATAATTGGCCCCTAACGTTTTCTTACGCCCTGCACATTAAATTAAAATAACATGAGCTACATCCCTCGGAAACTCCAATTTTCCTACATTATCTATACTCAAGTAATGCTAAATGTACGATGAAACTATCATACCGAATTTTTAAAACAAGGACAAAAAAGCTGCTAAAGAATACGACATAATGAAAGATATTATTAAAGACAAATATTACAGGGAAGTAGCTAACGTTTAATTCTCTCCCAAACACTTTGCCCTTTTGGAGTTAATCGGTCTGCTAATCAGGGTGATGACATGTACTTTAAATCACATATGAAAAATATATGCGTTATGTAAAATAAAAAGGAAATTATAAAAGCATTCGTATTATCTACAAAAGAAAATGCATTTACATAAATACTCGCAGTGGGGGCATTGGAATTTACATAGAGGAAAATGTGTTTATATTTATATTTATTCATATTTATTTATATTTATTTATATTTATTTCCATTTAATACGATAATATTCGGTAGGATATCTTAGTTTTTTATGCTTCTTGCATTAATAGAAATCTTATATTCTATTCGTTATTGGTAAAATAGTATCGTGCATTCGAAGTTTCTCCATTACTAGTTTTCGAGATATATTGATTTGAAGGGAGAAAATGTGTAATTCTTACAAGAACCGACACGAATTTTTAGATTAATTAATATTGCATACTCAGTCATTTAAAATGTAACAAAAAATATAAATAATCATTCTCGAGTGTCAAAATGCAACGATATAGCTTCCTACGTTATCTTCCTTAATTTACATACGAAAAATACATTTCCTTTTGTAAAATTAACTATTACCTCAATTCAATTTTAAAATTTATTAAAATAACAATTACAATAGACCCAAGGGTCCTGGTAAACTAAAAACTGGAAAATATTCGATCAGTCACAGTGAGCTATCAATTATTTTTAATCGATATCAATAAAACAGTGTCAACATTTCTTTTATTAATTTAAATCTGCATGGGAAAGTAACTTCGAACGAAACGTTTCTCTGTTTTTGAAAATCTTCAATTACAAATAATCGAGAATCAATAGAAAATAAAAAAGAACCCCAGACAGTCGAGGCTTAGAACACAAAAATTAGGAACACAAGAAGAATAGAACACACAAACTTATTTTATCTATTTTATCGAAAATTTGACTTCCTCTTCATTTATAAGTAGTCGTGAATATACAAACACTTATTTCTATTGCGTTTAGCCACACATTACGGAAGAGGATCAACTGGCGACAATAAAGGCCATCCGGGATAGACCGTCGGTTAAAGCAGTGGTCGCAGATTTTCATATGTTCGCCGATTGGGGAAAACTTGCCCTAGCTGTATCTTGTCTCCAACGAAAGGATGTGCTCTACTTATGCGGTGCTCAGGACGAATGGGTAATCGTTGGCGCCGAGGAAAAAGTTTTGGGTAATTGCTCGAATATTTCCTAGTAATTACTATACATATATAATAATCATTTTGATTCAATTATTCAAACATCCATTTATTTCAGTTTTAATACTTTCGAATGAAATATCAACGAAATGATAATTTATAATTATTTAAAGTAGTTAAAAGCAAAAGTATATTCGATATAGTAGTTTTGCGATAACTTTCTACTCTCGCAGTAACACGATTATAGAATTTCTAGAAACGGATATTTATAGGCAGCCGCCGCTATGGGAATTCTATGGTATTATAATTTATGTACAATCGAATAATAGAATTAGTTTCAGTAAAATACATGTGGCGAGATAGTTCATATAGCGGAAAGTTTTCAAAAGTCTACTTTAACAGTATTTATATTAGAGGTATTTATTTCCGGTCGTTAATGAATTTGATACACAATATTAGTATCTTTTGGCTTTAAAAATGATCAACAAAGAAATAAGTAAATTCAATTGTTAAATAAGAACGATTACTTACACATTCATAATGACAAATAATTTATTGTATTGAAAAATAAATCCAACGATTTGGTCCGCATTGACCCTCTGTAGTATAATATATCAACAATGAGTAAGTACAGGCCGCCCAGATAATAGTTAACCATCTCAGGGGAGTAGTACGGCGAGGGGATTGATTTTGCCTCGCGCGATTCGTTTGTCGTGACGCGGCGTCGTGGCGCGGCACAAAGGCAAAGTCAATCCCCTCGCCGCACTAGCCCCTGAGATGGTTCACTTTTATCTGGGCGGCCCGTACCATAACTTTTCCTTTGTATACTGCTTTCATGATGCTTACAATTAGATACATGCCTTCAGGTATCCAACCTCGAATACTCGCAAAATCCATTGCGTAATTAGTTAACGTGCTTTCACCACGAGTTTAACGTGTACAAATTAAAAAAATCACGTGATTCATTTCTAGGGCCGGGTCCTTTAATTGACGTCATTACCAAGCAAACGGGAAGGGCACCGATTGAATGCGCAAAACCTAGCAAAGTTCTTAGAGACTACATTTTAGAAGAATGCAAAGTAGACAATCCTAAACGGTGCTTATTCATCGGTGACACGTAAGTGAACTTATGTTTGTTTACTTTAGTTGTATATGTATTATATAACGTAATTAGTTTTAACACGGAAACATTTTTTTTATTCAAGAAATAAGGTATAAGGCAAAAAAAGTTAATTAAATCATTAGCTAGTTAAGGGCTAAACATTAGCTACTGGAAACTTTACTTTTTCCTGATACTGAATTGATACAGGATATCTCACAGTCAACTAATGTAGCGGTTCTTGTAGCAGGTGATAGCTGTGGTAATTGTAACATAGTATTGTAACACTTTTGTTGCTCTGTGTTGATCCGTGGCAGAGTTACTAAAGAAAAACGACAGCCAAGCAAAGCGCGTCGTTGAAACTTGAACCCTACAGTTCCTACTAGTACAAATCAATTTCTTGTAGCAACGCAATTGTTTATACCACCGCGTCAACAGATCTCGCGAAAGGGTTACTGAATGGCCACTCATCTCTAAATTCCTTCTGCTACCACCCGGTACAAACACCACAAAATTACCTGGGACACTCTGTATAAATTATTTTTTTTTCTTATTTTACCTGTGGTACTTTTTTCTAGTTTTAATACACGAGGCCGTGTAATTGAATGTATGTGAAAAAATCGCATATCGTTTATTGCATTACTCTTAAAAATAAAATCACTATTTCATAAAGAACAGTATAAACATTGAAAAATTATAACTTATAGCATCACTTTTCTTAAAAAACAATTGATTTGTTTTCCCTTTACAAGATACGATGTGGAATTTGAGATAAAAGTTAGTCAAAAACCATGTATCTGTGATGGTATAATGGTAGGTGGTCCGACGGAATAAAGAGTTCGATTGAGAAAGTAAGAGACTATATTTTGAGCGAGACTGATTAAGAGGAGGGCGACTTTCCTAGACGGTAGTTGATTGAGAAGTGAAGTGTGAAGCTGCCCCGCGAAGGCGGTTCGGGACCACCTCGCTCGGTCCCACAGTGGGACCGCGGTATCTAGGCGCTGACGCTGGGCATTCCGCGATAAGGGTAGCGTGAGAACGTCATCACAGCACTCTTAATGATAAGGGTGGCGAGAAGTCGTCACATATCCTTGACAGCTATACACTTAGAGTAGTAATAATTTTATATTTATACCACAAATAATATGGTATTAATGACATAGTATTAATTTGTTATATAATATACCATACATAGTGGAAAAGCGTTCTGCATATATGTATTATTTTCTTTAACAATGTATTTCATGTATTTTCCAAGATTTACGATTTCCATGATTTCAGCGTAAACTATGACATGAAATTTGGTACGATGTGCGGATTTCTCAAACTTTTCGTGGAGACCGGTTTAGACAACGTAAAGGACGCAAAGAAGAGTGCGGAAACATGCCCCAATTTCTATATTCCAAGCCTCGGTCAGCTAAGTGGAATCATCAATGCGTTACAGAAAAATCCGATAAACAACAATAACAGTTAATGATCGAGCGACATAGTAATTACGAGATTAATTAACAATTAGCAGTCCCGTTTTTCGGTTATAGAAGGGGGACATTCTTGGGTGTTCTGTTCGGCCACGTTACACAACGCGCTATGTAAAAAACATTCACAAGATTTTTCACGGTGAAAGTGATTATATTTTTTTATTTAATTATATTTTCAATTAACACAGAAACTGTGTTAAAGTGTACGCTCCTCTAATAACTTGCAAGAGGAATAATACATTTAGATATAATAAGTATGATCGGTCGTATTTCACCTTTTTTTTAAAGTTTTTGTTCCCTCATTAAAAATTAAGGTTTTAATGCCTAAAGCAAAGAACTCTGAAAATTGTAGAGTCCCTTGTTAAACTCCTTAGGTTTATAATCGATGAACTGTCACTGATTTTTAATTCATTGAACATCGGTCATCGTTAAAATTTAAATCATATTTTTTATGAAAAACAAACTTCTTCTTGTATACTTGAAGTAGCACACTAATATCATTTTTCTATGAAAAAAGTTGTTCAAAAATTTCATTAGAATTTCTTTTGTTATTTAATTATCGCTCTTGCATATCCGTTCATAGTACCTTCTACATCGCGAAAGTTTGTACAGCCACGTGTTTCCGAAATTTTGTTTCCGGCTAATGAACATACATTTAGTATTGTTATAAACAATGTGCTACGAGTTACCGCCAATTACAAGTTCCAACGAACAGACCGTAAATGAGGGTTTTAATAGCCTAAATTCATATCATTAAGCAACTATTGAAAACCCGAACTTTCGAAACGCTTTTGCAGATAACTGGGTGAAAATAATTATTATAAAATATATACTAAGCTTTATCACGTACATAAATTGTTATGGAATAATAATTATTTAAAGTACGTTACAATTTGTATACCATTCGTGAAAGATTGTTCAATGAGGAATACAAGTTATTCTAATTATGTATTTTTAAAGTCGTTGCGTGTGTAAACTGCTGTATCACAGATCTGTTGTATTTTTTAATTTCTCAATTACTACTGTTTAACATTTCTCTCTCCAAACGTTATGACGTAAATAATGGATGTGGCATCCAATTTGAAGTGTATGAAATAAGTTCAGGTTTGTGACAATAATTTAAAAGTCAACGGGCGTGTATATGGGAATACTGACGACGCTATGAGGATCATAATACGTGAATGTATAGTTGTTTGGAGTAATGGTAAATAATATCTAGGAGAATTTTCTTCTAACAGATTTCGGGAATTATTTAACGATAAACAAATACATGATCCTGTCCCTTTTTGTCTTCGGTCTTCCAGAAGAATACGTATCTGCATATACATATATGTATACATGCGTAATCTAGTGATTAGTGAAATCATCAGGGATTCGACGGCGGTGGGTTGTTACAAAATAACTGTATTTTAAAATAATAAAATGTTTTTATTATAAAATAATATCTGTTTATTAAATAAGTCGTTCAGCCGATTATTATCCACTCACGCGTACAAAGTCATACTCTTTCATGAACCGTCATTTCTAAACAGTAATGTAAAATAATATTCAATTATGTATTTCGTCGGACCAGTAGATCCAAGTGACAAGATCACTTTCAACGATATAAAGTTTATTTCAAAAGTTTAACACAAATTTAACTTTAATGCTACTATTAGCCGCAGTTTGAAAAATATATGAATGTAATAAATCAGTGTAGAATGATTCTGTCATTGTTCAAATGTTTTGGAAAATCGCTAATGTTCTGATTTGTTTGACTATTGAAAATGCTTGATGGCCCCTTCATGAATTTAAACTAATAAATGTTACTAATCGCTTGAAAATTATAATGGATGAATTATTTACTTCGGCCAATAATGCGATCCTAAAAACTCTATACAATTCTACACTTACTTAGATATGAAAAATAATATTTTAAACGACTCACCCATCCACAGTGAGGAACACATTTACTAATTTGAAATAACGGTCCGACGTTTCGATCCTTTTTGGGATCCTCATCAGGGACAAATCTCATAAACTATGTCCCCTTAGTAAAAAATAAAATAAACTATTATATCCGGAACATACCTAGTACCATCAATTTAACAAACCAAAAATTAATTGAAACATTATTTCACTGTAACTACTAAAATAAATTTTATATCCATTGGATCACTATACACTTATTTAAACAATTAATAAAGATATTACTAAATGAACATAATAATTGGTCGACTCACCTACTGTGGATGTTAATTAAGAATTGGAGACAAAAGGCAAGACACGTCTTACCCGTTGTACATATTTAAGCGTAATGAGCGTTAAGATAAAAACGGGGGCTGAAGATCTCAGTACTGATATTTATCTAGATTTTTGAATTCATGAATTTCCCGTTAAGTTGATCGTGAGTGTGGTTCGTGGAAGGGGTATGCTGCTACTATTCTTCCAGAAAACACCTCGGGTAACGAACAACGTTAGCGAAAGGTGCAATGATGCACATCGTCAGGGTATGCACCTGGATGCAATTTAGGTTTCTGGACGTAAATGTCACGGTTGGTGAAGATATTTGTGTTTATTACCTATGGAAATGGTTGGGAAGCTATACAAATTCGTGTAAGAGGTTCAAGGGCACTGGTATGGAGATTGAATTTACTTGTGACATGCTGGTAATAAAGAAATACACTCTTTCACACTGTTAATATTCGAAGAACTGGAACGGCGAATAATATACAAATATGTGCTGTATGGTTGTAAAGAATACAAATAAAATAAAATCGTTGCGTTCGAATTATAGAATTATCGGGGACAGGCTGACTTTCTTTATAATTTTACACATATTATATATTCTACTAAATCATAAAGCAGACTTTTAATGTTCTGCAATGCTCATTGGATGTTAAGGCGCACCAGTTTGAAATATTGTTTATTTAATTCGATACTTTTCCTTACCCTTCGATGTTTACATCAAAATCGAACGCAGATTGTCGAAGTGCGAGAAATTTGAAAATCCTATTTCTCGACTAATTAATTCAAATCCAACTTACTATTTTCAGCCTATCCGGAATTATGGTTTCCGGCTGTATGTATTATACATCGGAAACTGTGTGTGATCGGAAACTTTCAGGTAATCTACCCGAATCCGCGATACTCTCGAATCCAATTCAACCGGACGTTTTCGGGTACCTGCAACCCCTGTTCAATTCAATTTCTTTCCTTCTTTTACTATCTCTTCTCTTCGTATCCACTTCTTTCTCTACTTCCTTTCTATGTCTCATTGTCTTCGACTTCCACAGATTCAAGTCTAATCCCTCGTTCTCAGGGATATGTCAACAGCATTTCCCTTTGTCCTGTACTCTTCCCATTTTGTACTAGGCTTCGAAGAGTTAAATCGATATAATGTTTTAATTCGTTGCGTTTTGGATTTCATGGATTGATTATCAGTAATCTGTGCCGGTAACTTATTGTTAGTATAGGACCGTGGCCATAAAACAGTACAAAGTCAAGTGGCAGACGATGAAGACTGATACTACATCGAAGAACTAGTTTGCACTGACGTTAGGCGACATATCGTTAGCATTTTAAATACATACTTATACATATTTAGCTATGTAACTTCCACGGTGGTTTTGCTGGTAAAATACTGAACAGCTGTCACAGAAAGTAGAAGACGAAAAAAATTACTGCAAGGAAGTTAATTTTGCCTTTTGTTCATTAATCATAGTTACAGTTAAATTAATAACACATTTAGGAATGTTTTTCATCATTAAATAAATATTACATTCTAGCCGTAGTACCTATTTTTCAAACGAGCCCTCTCATTTACATAAACTTCTACAATCACATATTTTACACATGAACATACATATACACCATCAATCATCTGCTCTGAATCAAATACCTGCTGTGTAAATCATACACTTCAATTAACCATTGTTTCTGATTAATCCTACCCTTTCTCATAATCGTCGGTTAACCTCGCGGATATTGATGCATAGTATTGATTCCCCTCGCGAAATATCTCAATTGCAATTGTTTGCCCATATCCAACCGTGATCGAGGGTCTTTACCTGCACCGACCAGTTCGTTAATCGCGTACCTGGCTGCTTAACACTAGATTTACCAACAATTTCGATATACCAGTCAAACTGACTGGTTTTTAGAAAAACTGCTTAACAATAGGCCTCTCCTGCTTAGTCGTACCTTGTCCATATTTACGATTCTGATAAACCGTCTCAGGAATCTTAAGTGTATAAATCAATCGAGTTAATACTCGTTCTTTTAACGTATTTCTATTATCATACATCTGATCAACACTTTCCAATTCTGGAACATTTCCCTTATATGTTTTCTCTATTTCGATTCCTCCCCTTGGCTCCTATTTCCTAGTGTTAGTCCGTGCTGGTGAACGAGCTTAAAAACAGACCAAACAATTTCGTGAAGCGTAACAACCACGTTGGCGATTCCACCAGATTTGCCAGTGGTATGATCACCTTGGTTAGCCAGGACGTCACAAATAATCTAGTAGAGTTGTTTCAGTAATAAGTATTATCATTAAAATAATAATCTAAGTGACTTAATTGAATATATGACAGAGTTTTACTAGCAAAGCGAAAACAGATCTACACAAACCTACAGATTTTGGTGTGTAAAGTACTTTGACTAACCATTGCAGGCTCAAACCCATTAGGATAAGAATCATTAATTGTATCAACTGGATTTTCGCCAAACTGTCCGTTACGTAAGTATTGAGTTGTAAAAGTACTGGTACTTACTTTGTGTACAGTCGACTTTCAGTACCTTCGACCATTGTATTCTTCGAAATATGTATATTTCGTTGGTAAGTTGACTGAGAATAACTAAAAATATATCTACCAAATTGTTACATTATCCAAGTAAATTTATATTTAATAAAAGCAGAATCTGATCAAGCAATCGGAAAAAACATAATCTTCTGATGAATACTGTAAAAATTCCCAAAATCCAAAATCGATATCAACACTTTCGACAACACTATCAAACAATCAACACTTCTCATTTTAAACAATAGTTTAAGTAGTACATGCGCACCTAATCAATTCAAATACAAACTTGACATTCTTGAGCATAAAAAGAATATAACATCGACCATTTTGGCCTATTCTCACCTAAAGCCGTGTAGTTCCCATTAATTTGCGAACACGCAGGCACGATATCTTTGGGAGAATCTACCACTAGTCTATTCACGGTATCTTGCAACAGTCACGTAATATAGATACGTCAGCACGTGTGACTACGTCTTCGAAGGAAATTGTCGCGTGTCGTCTGTGTGCGATCGGTTCATGGAAAAATCAATGAACGGGACAATCATTGGGCGATAAAGAATTTTAGTCGGAAAACGCGATATTTACTGATCATAGCGAGATATAAGTCATTGCATGAGATGGAAATAAATGTGTTAGTAAGAGAATGATTATTGGGCCTTCGTGTTGAGTATATACTAGCACAGAATTATATTTACGATAAAATGAATCTATGCAGTTCAATAAATAAGGGGAAACAATTTCACAATGGCAATGAGTACAGTTCTTTCTAAACATATTTGTTTCTTTCTGCGAAATCCTTCGGGACGTGAGAGACAGTAGTTATAGAAAGGTGATTACGCATTAAATTCTTTGTTGAAGTTCGAAGTAAACAAATTTCCGTTTTAACGAGACCAATACAGTGGTCGTCGCTTGCGAACAGACAGCTATGGTATATTTCATACTGAACTTGCTTCACAATTCAACGGAGAACAACGTTAAATTCAGAGCGACCTGATTCTACGTTATACGTATATACAACACGTCGTGATAATAGGTCGTTTGTTAAAGAGTTATGGAATTAATGAAAAGTGTCCTCCTAGTTTTGGTGATATCTTGTGAAACATTCCACGCGTTCTCGGAATTAGAAGTCGAAATGGATCTTTTCGAAAAGATGACGGAAGAAGTGGTAAACAATATTCTATAAATTTGAACGTTGATTATTATCTAAAAAACGATTACGAACATTGCTAGGAATTAAATAATAAGTCGTTTTCTATTTAACTAATTAACAATCGTTAAAAAATAATTCTAGTACTTTGTAGGGACTGTTGTTGGGTAATTGTAAGAGACTTCCAGTAAATAATATCGCCGTCCTGTCAGATTCGAACGCCACAATAAAATGGACTTCGAAATCGCTCGAAAGGATTTCTCTGGTTAATTTAAAAATAAATGATCCGTGGAAACCATTCTCCTGGGATATGACGTGGCACGAAAAGTTTCATACTTTTATAATTATAACTTCGACAGAAGAAAACTTGAGCTACTTGATAGCAGGATTGAAAAATTCAATGTTGTGGAATCCTACAGCACTCTACGTTCTTCTTGATAATCGGAACTTGGAACACGGCTGCAAGGCACTGAGTTTCTTGAAAGAAGCTTGGGAACAGGATCTATTATCATCTACATATTTCTGCATTGATTCTACTAAAGGTTTTGTCCTGTACACATACAATCCTTTTAGTGAATGGGCACCGCTGTCCTGGAAAAAAGTGTGCAACGACAATAACAATGTTCGAAACCACACTGGTACACTATTCGTAAAGAAGCTTATTCCAGGTTTGTATGAGTAAATCATCGCTTATAATTAATAAGTGTAATACCCGAGATCGGATTCAACAAGCTTTTCAACAATTTCGTGTGGTTGAGATACAGCAAAGAAAGGCCATTACAAATTTATTTACTGACGTTTATTTTTTTTTTCATGACACAACTGTCTGAGAAAATGTGTTTGCAAATCATAAATTCACCTTATATGTATAAGTACTTAGGGATGTTCTATTTGTCTACAATAGTATAACAATTACTCGCGCATTCTTGCTTCTTCCCTTCTATATTCTCTAACATTTAAAACGTTCAAAAATACTTTTACTAATTAGCAATGTACATTTAAGGTGTAACAACCTGTAAGGACATCACGTTCGAGAAGACGATGGCTCTCAACGGTTACCCTTTGAGCATATTAAGCGTGCACCTTCCACCAGTACTATCCGTGAATATGTCCAAACGAGGCGGAGATATCTTCGGAGGAATAGATGGAAATACGTTACGCGATATCTGGATGAAATGGAACAACACTATAAACGCAACCCGGTACCCTGGTTTGACACATTCCTATCCGTATGTAGCAAACATGACGTCCAGCGAGTACGACTTACTATTGGGCAACCACTACCTCTTCAATCAACGAAACGTACCGATGACTTACACGCACGCATACTCGGGACTTTGCGTTCTGACCCGTTTCCAGGGCTATGAAGATGCATACAAAAAGATCCTGAAATACATGAACCCAGCGTTCATAATTGGGGTTCTATTGTTTTCCGTAGCTACAGGAATCGTACTTGGGAATTGTACTGGACAAGGAAAAATGAGAGGATGTTTAGAGGTTCTTCGGATAATGCTAGGCGTCTCCATGAAACACTTCCCTAAAGCTAATCCTTTAAGAATCTACCTGTTGACGATTTTGATACTCTTCATGATAACGTCATCCATATTTCAAGGTAACTTATCCTCTTTACTGACTAAACCCACCCTCAAAGCTCATGTAGATACCATAGAAGATCTCAAGGAGTCCGGATACCCCATCTTCATGCTCAACAGCTACAAAAACACGATATACGACGAAATCCTTCACTCTCGATCCCACGCCCTAGGGAACTGGAACTGTACGGAATTGGTGGTCAACTATGAGAATGTGGCCTGTGCGGGGGATAAACCCCTAATGTTGAAAGTCGCTATTGCGAAGAACCTCTACATCTCCAAAGAAAGGATGAACACTTTATACACGGCATATATCGTGCGACCCAATTGGCCGCTGACTGATCGACTAAGTCGCATGCTAATGATGTTGAAGGAAGGTGGACTGACAATATTTTGGTGGAGACACACCTTAGCTGAGTACAAAAACAAGTGGCTGAAGATGGAAGAAGATGCGAAGAGCAGAGACTACCATACTTTAGTTCTGCGCGGTGTCTCCTTTGCATTTTACATACTTCTATTTGGGCATACGGTTTCCATAATGGTTTTCTTTGGTGAGGTCTTGGTCTATCGTTCAAAAAAGCAGAAGATGCGAAAGAAGAATGTAAAGAATGTTATTCTGCCATATGTTCATTAGGGTGTGTTTTAATTATATGAATGACATAGAGTTAATCGAGTAAGCAAAAGTCAATGGAAATATATTGATTCTGTTCTGCAAACTGCCTTCACTTATTTTTGCGGAATGTCTACTTAACTCCTTCGGGACCCGTTATTAAATTCTCCGTTGCACACATATGGAATTTTAAAACTTTTTATGGCTTCGAAGAAAGTAATTTCCAGTACACTGACAGAAATGAAATAGATGTTTCTTCCAATCCGACGGCGGTACATTACGTAGTCTACTTTCGAAGTGTTCAGAGCATAATCAATAATATTATTGAATATTCTATACGAACAGTTCTTAAATCTTTTCCACGCATAGGGTTTAACAGTAACTGGGTATTTATTAAAGTGCAATGGAATTATTAATAATTGCTCTTGTAATCTTAACAATACCTTGCCATATACATGAAACTTTGTCGAAACTGGTACTCGAATTCGATCAACTCGAGAAAATGACGGAAGAAGTGGTAAAGTATACTCCTTGAAATTAAACATAAGCTATTTCCTAATAATAATCGTTTACCTTTATAGGGTATGTTATTAAATAATTGCACGAGACTGCGAATAAATAATATCGCTGTCGTATCAGATTCGTTTACCACAATAAAATGGACTTCGAAATCTCTCGAAAGAATTTCCCTACTTAATTTGAACATCGTAAATCAGAGAAAGCCATTTTCCTGGAATATGCCGTGGCATGAAAAGTTTCACACTTTCATAATAATATCATCGACGGACGATAATGTGAAACATTTGATAGAAGGTTTAAGGAATACAACTTTGTGGAATCCTGCGGCACTGTACGTTCTACTTGACAATCGTACTATTGAAAACGGTTGTGAAAATGCAAAAGATTTTTTAAAAGTCGCCTGGCAACGCGACCTTTTATCGTCTACATACTTCTGTGTGGATCCTGTAATAGGTTTTATGATGTATACATACAATCCTTTCATTCCATGGGCTCCAAAGCATTGGAAAAAATACACCAGCGACTATATGAATATTCAGGATCCCATTTGGACACTATTCAAGAAGAAACTCATTTCAGGTTTGTCAACTACATGTCTCATTACAATTAAGCTGTTTAATACTAGAGGGCGAAGTCATCGACTTTTGCAAGTTTTTCCGAAAAGTTTTGAATTAATGCATCAAGATTTTCGAAAACGATAAATTATTGTATGAATAATTGGGGTAATACTTTTATTCAGCTAATTTATTTTTATTATGAAACAAATTGTACATAACTGCAAATAAACGTTTAAGGTGTGACAACGTGTAAGGATATCACTTTCAAAAAAACGAGAACACTTGACGAGTATCCTTTGAAAACATTGGCAGTGAACAGAGGCCCACATTTTGGGAGCAAAAATCACACATTTTGGTACGACGTTGTGGACACACAAATTTTCAGAGATATCCGCAACAGATGGACAGCACTTTCACACGGACTAGTAATTTATGACGAGTCTGGAGACTTTTCGTATTACGCAAACATAACGCGAGGCGAGTACGACATGCTGCAGAATGCACAGTTTATGTACAAGACCACACACCTGACGACAACGTATCCCCACCGAAGTGTGGGATTCGCTATCCTTACTCGCTTCCCAGGCTACGCAGCAGTTCCCGAAAAGATTCTGCGATACATGAATCCACTATTCATAACTGGGGTTCTACTGATTTCTCTAGCCACAGGAATTATACTGGGAAAGTGTACTGGTCAAGGAGTGACGAACGGATCCTTGGAGGTACTCCGAATAATGCTAGGAACGTCCATGACACGTTTCCCTGAAACGAATCCTTTAAGGCTCCACATGCTCACGATTCTGCTGCTCTCCACGATATCGATCTACAGCTTTCAGAGTAAACTATCCTCGTTACTGATCTCTCCAATTCCGAAAACATGTGTAAACAACTTGGAAGATCTCAAAAGGTCCGAATATCCGATCTACATTTTCCATGCTGATCGATCCACGATGCCCCTCGACATCCCTAATTCTCGGATCCGACAAAGTGACTCCTGGGACTGTAGCGAGTATGTGGAAAATATGGAGGGCGTGGCTTGTGTGGCGGATAAACGCGTATTGTTGAAAATCGCTTCGGAGAAGAATTTGTATCTCTCGAAAGACACTATGAGCAACATGTTCATGGCGTACGTCGTGCGGCCCCATTGGCCATTGTCCGATCAATTCAGCCGCATGTTGATGTTGATGAACGAGGGTGGACTGATAAACTTCTTTGCGGAACAGGTCCAAAGCGAATCCATGCACGATATAAAGTTGAAGAGGTTAGAGGCTAAAGCTACCAGCAACGATTATCGAAATCTGAATCTGCACAACGTGTTGTTCGCGTTTTATATACTTCTGTTTGGGTATGTAGTTTCTACGGCCGTTTTCGTTGGAGAGTATCTGAGTGAGCGACTGAGAAAGATAAAAATAAAAAGATAAGAGATAAAACTGAAGAGGAAGAATAAGAGGAAGGTAATTTTGCCATTTGTTCAGTAGTCAGTGTTATAAATATGTCAGTAATCTATGTGATTTTGATAAAACATGTGATTTTATAAAACGATCTGCCGTTTGCGCATGGGACGAAGATAACTGTCGTTAGGGTTCTGTAAAATGGTTGCGCCAGTGTGTTAGTATGTGAATACATAGGCAATTGCCGCATATCGCCTGTGTGCAACGGGTTGTAAGTTGTATGTAAAATCAATAAATAAGACTACCACTTGTCGATAAACAGTTTTAACAAAAAGGCGAGATATTTACGCGTCACAGTGGGATATAATTAATTGCGATAGATGAAAGTAATTTTATTAGCACGAAAATAAATTGTGGTGTTTCGTTTTGACCATTTTCTGTATCACAATTATATTAAGAATGTATTTAATGTATGTAGTAGAATAAATGTATATACAATAACATTAAAATATCGTGGAGTTGCAGTGAAAATTACTGGATGCAAACATAGTTATATTATTTTCCGAACTAGTTTATCTTTCGAAAATCGAACGGTAACCAAAATCCTTCGGGCCGATGAGTCGGTAATTTTGGGAAAAAGTTTGTTTGCCAAATTATCAGTTGAAATTAGAAGTGGACACATTATTGAAACGACAAGAAAAATAGAACAGTCGTTTGGAGTAGTCAGCCGAACATGATGCAATTTGAACTCAACTTGTTTGAAAAATTAACAAAGACTAACTTGAGACTTGAATGTAAAACCACTTATAAGTTATACAAATATATTCCACGTCATGGTGATCGATCATTTGTTAAAGCATTATGGAATTAGTGAAAAGTGTCTTCCTATTTTTGATGATTCTATCAGAACCATTTCGTACCTTGTCGGAAGTAGAAGTTGAAGTTCATCTTTTCCAAAAGATCATAGAAGGAGTGGTAAAGAATATTAAATTTGAACGTAAAGCATTATCTAACAAATACTGGTGTAAATTGTATCGCCATCGTGACAGATTCGCAGCTACGATAAAATTGACTCTGAAATCGCTCGAAAGAAGTTCCTTGTCTAATTTTAAAATAATTGTCCTAAGGAAGCTGTACTCCTCGAATATGACTTGGCCTAAAGTTTCATACCTTTATAGTTACAACTTCGACAGGATAGAACTTGAACGATTTGATAATTGGATTAAAAAATGCAACGTTGAGGAATTCTGCGATATTTAACATCTTACTTGATATTCAGTACTTGGAAAACAATTACAAGGAATTGGGTTTTTTGGACGAAGCTTGGGAACTGGATCTATCACTCTTAACCTACTTCTAAATATTTCTGAAAAAGGGTATATAATTTTGCTTAAGGGTATTATTTTACACGTTGTTGGACGTTGATCGGAAACAGGAAAGGGGACAGTAGTGAAAAGGAAAGATTATTATTGAGGGAAGAGGAGTTTACATGAAATTCTGAAAAGAGTAATGTCAGAAGGTATTAAGATAGTCGAGCCTAGAAAATTTGGACATTTCAAAGAAAGACCTATTCACATTTAACAATTAGAGCATTCTGCCGCAGATTTTGTTTCTATATTTTTTCAGAGATGAGGTGATCCGTGTTCTGGGTCCTAGGGCCCCTTAACCGGAATTTATCTGAAAAATATCTCGAGATAAAGTGCATGGGATTTAATTTAGGATTGGGCAGTGCCGCATGATGTTGCGGTAAAAGGTAAAATTTTTCAAAAAATCAATGGGGAACCGTAGGTAGAAGGAATCAAATGCCATGAAATTAACTCAAAGTACACACTCTGAAATTCTACGTGATAGCACTATCACATCGACCGAGGCGATATTCTGGCCACAGTAAATACTCTGTTATTAAAAACTGTGTATTCCCCGTTTCGGTATAACTAATCTTCATATTTATGTATACTAAGTATAAACTTATCTATATTAAAATGAAATTTGGAAAAAACTTACACACAGCTTATTACAGTTCAAATTCATTTATTAATAATCGATTCCTTGAAAGAAATGCACAAATGTCCCAAAGATATAAATTTGACACTGTACAATGTCTAGGATACACGTATTTAAATATAACAAAATACACATAATGAAAGTATAATACTGTAGTGAAAAAAAGTGTTTATATAAAAACTGCAAACTAATTACAAAGACGAACAAATAACATAATAATAACAAATTTTATAAAAAGATTTAAACGTAAATTATGTACACGTATTTAAGATATAAGTTCAAACATTAAACATGCAATAAGGGTAAATTACAGCAAAAAACATTTAAAAATAATATTATTTTACACATTACGTCGATATCAAATTCATACCGCGTGCTGACAATATACATATACACAAAAAAATATTATTTATTTGCAAATTAATGCATCTTATTGTACGCAATAGCGGAAAGAAGTAATTTGTCGTTTGTCTGTATGGACTCATCTGCACTAATCAAAGATTTTCTAATTAATTTAGTGTATCGTACAATCATATAACGAACACTTTTAGTAATAATCAAATCTGAAAGAATATTCGCATGCTCACAAGGGAAAGAGAATACTATGTAATTTTTACAAAGATTACTTAAAATATTTGATACGCGAGGAATATGGAGGCACTGCGGAAGATAAAAATCGCAAATATTTTTTACTCTACGTATAGCATGATCAACATTTGATACATATGCTTCTTGGCAAATATTGCAAACAATGTTCTTTTTTAAAATTGATTTTACAATATAATTTTGAAAACGATGCAACATTGTATCTGGTAATACTGCATCCAAATCGAAAGACTCTGGCAAGGCAGATAAATCGCATACGTCGGATGAGGATTTGAATGTTTCACATTCAGCTTTACAATTAATTAAACATTCTAAATCCAGAAGCAGGCTAGAGGAATCATTATGCTCGAGTGATTGAATATAGTTTCGAGTTAAAACGGATTTATAGTAAGACAAAAATGTACATGAATTTGGCCTCGCATGTTTAACGCTATACTTGCGGACTTGACAAAAGAAATTCTTCAAAGCATATAGACTGAAAACCCGTGGCGCAAATTGGGGTATGCCGTGATGACGTAACTTTGATTTCAATAATAAAAACCCGTGAAGGGTCTGAATCCAGTTAGTCAAAGCTTTTGGAAACTCCCGATCCCCTGGCCTTCTTTTGACAAAACGCATATTTGTTAATATACAAATTGCTTCCTTCCACAGCTGTTCATGTTTGCAAGATTCATTATCAGTACGTACGACCGTACGAAATTTACTTACTCTGGATGCGCGTTTATTTTTCCCGGAAACGCTCTCAATAAGAGTACTAAAAAATTCTAATAAATGAGCTGTATCTACACCCTCGGGTGGCACGGGTTGTGAACCGGGGTTGTTAGTGAATCCTATGAGGCTCATGAGGTAAATTGTTCCAGCTACTATCTGACTAAATATTTGCTTACAATAAGAAACATTCATCTTGTTTAATTTGGAAGGAATCACGTGACCTTCGGTTAACTTACGCATGGAACAAAAGATGCCTCGCCCTTGGTCAATATGAAATGCCTTTTCGATGTGAGACCAGTCTGCGGTACATGGTTTACCGTCTTTATTAGTAAAATTCAAATTGTTAGTTACCAATTTATTGCGCACGGATTTCAAAAGATCGGGTGGATGATACAAATGTATGATCTCTTTCCCGTCAACTCTAATAACCGGGTCGCGAGACTCTACATTATGAATAAGACACTCACGTCTGCCAGAAGCAATTAAACTTTTAATTGCTTTGACATTCGTGGTTCTCTGGTCGCATACCGAAGCCACGATTTCCAAGCCACTACTATTGGCTTGGCGAACAATCGCTTTGTACATTTCCGCGATTCCTTCCCACTTGGTCATCGCTCGACAAAATGTGAACGCAACCGGTTGCATCCAGGATGGGTATGGATAGATGCCTTTTAGCATCCATACAACAACATGGTCTGCGAAATTCGAATTGCGTTCACATCCGTCATCGCAGAAACCCTCCACCACATCAGTTGCTGCATTATACATTACAGACGGTGACAGTGCCATTTCATCAAATACTAGAACACAATATACACTTCTGTGGTCAAACCTATCAATTGTGCATTTAAGTGCCGCAAATAAATTATCACAAATCCTGGGCTTAGCAGGTATACTATGTACCAATGTACGTAAATATTCCGGACTCGGAAGGACAAACATTTCAGCTAACAATTTATATGCTACTCTATTTTTCCTAAGGAACACCAGAGCAAAAAGTTTATCATGTTTTGTATATACCTTATTAAATTTATGTCGTCCTGATTTTCCTAATTGAGAAGAAAGAATTTGTTGTGTATTTTCTGGAAAACTATCAAATATGATTAGCGCACCGTCTGCAAATGTTTCACGCGCACATGCAATTCTTTCACTGACGGGTTTCTGCCGCGATGTACGCACCATTTTTAACAAATACGCTAATTTATTGTACGTCAGCTTCTCCCAACGCGTTAACTGACGCTTTCGGGCCAAATTTAATATTTCCATAGCTGAAGCTGTAAGGAGTATGAATATTAAGTGCCAACACTGAATGAAAAAGAAAAAAAATGCATAAAATGACTTACGTCTTCGTGATTTTTGCACAGCAACGTATGCTTGACATGTTGTGTGACCATGGGCCTCCAATTTGGGTGAGACTGTGGTATCTTCATCGATATTCATGCTCTGAGTACTAGTTTCTATATTTAAATGAAACGCTAATTAACAATTTCATAAAATTAAAGTAAATATCAAATTGTTATCATGTGTAAGTATAGAACATTCTACATCATTATTCCTACCAATGTTAATGGTCTATACAGTAGGTTCTATAATTAAATAAATTTTTGGTACATACCACCTGTTGCTGTTTCATCTGCCCCTGTCACATGGTTATTTCCACCACAGTACGTAATAGGTTGCATCTCTTCTATAATATACAATGCAAATGGAGGAAGATAAAATGTAAATGAAACATTTTACACTTTATAACGTGAAAGACTCATTCCATATCAAATGGACTATCATATTTCATGTGAATTTCTTGTGCAAAACGTACCTGACAAAAATAATGTTGGCACTGCGCTGCGGGTCAGCTTTCTATTTAAAAAATATTTCCACTCAAAGTGAAACGCGCAAACAAATCTATTAATAAATTTGTGGGGTGGGAGATGAATTAACTCGGAATTTTGAGCGGCTTCAAACCACTTTAAGAATCGCGAATGATCCTTTAAAGGGTTAGGAAAACTATATAATTTTCCGCCTCTATATGTACACCCGGATACATAGCACTTTTTGACACACATGATTCGCGAGAAAGGCTTAATTGAATTAGATAATGCCGTTTCTCTTTGAAGTGGAAAAATTTATTTAATTTGCTTTAGTCGTTGAACGTTGTCCCTGTTCCTGTCCAAAGCCCTCCTTTCCACGATATTTTTTATTCACCATTAACTATCCTCGTCCAGATCCTGACTGATTGTGGCTAATCCTTCGCTTCGCTTTGTTTGCTGCTATTATAAAGCGGGAGAAATGCCGCCAAATCCGATTTCATATGAGAAGTAACTGTAAGGGGCGCCACTATCGGTAAGATAGTGCTGCCACATATCCGATTTACGACATAAATTTTGGTGTATTTTGTTATTTTGTGATGCTGAACGGGAATCAAAATGCAAAAATCGTGGCTCGGTTACGGTTCTTGAGATATAAGCACTTATCGTTAGCGAAATGAGAGGTTAAAGTGCCAATATTTTACGCGTGCGGACCAGTACTGTTTCGGCAATGACAACGGATATTTCGATATGCGCATGCGTAGTTTTCGCTTTAGCTGCATTTTTACTATGGTCTAAAAGCGGGTCATTTAAAATTTAAATTTTAAATCTTTCTTGCCCTAAGGAGGGCCGCTTGAGCCCTAACAACGTCTAACTGCTTAACACGTGCTCCATCCAGTGGAGTCGCATGGGATTATGCCATATATTTTCCTGGCCGTCATTCTCGGTCGATTTTGTCGAACAAAATGTTACTTGAGACATAAAGATTCAATGCGATGTGTATTACGAGGATATGTGTCATAAATTTTCTCGTTCGTAATTTTTGACCGATACGGACGAACATACCTTTAATTTATAGAAAGAGTTTAAAGTATCTATGCAATATATCGAAACGTGGCAACTAGATTGTATATAAAGCCTAAAAAGGAGAGCAAAGGCAAACGGCAATGAGTTCGCAAAGTATTTAGCTACCGGAATCTGCGACCAGGAGAAAGTTTTCGTGCACCTTATATCCAACAAGCACCTCAACCCTTTTTGTAGAATTGTCAACAAAATGCTCGGTCTAGAAGTTGTAGAAATAGACGGCAGAATCCCAACTTATAGCAGTCACCCTGCAAAGCGAAACAATGCAGTGAAAGTACATAGTTGGGAATTGTAAAATCCTTAACAAAATCCTACAACGATTGAAATAGCTAAAGACCCAGCAAGCTATATCAGTATTGCCTTTCTTTAGTACCTATGAGGCCCAATAACTGTTTGAGTTGAAGAGCCAAGTGAGTGAAGGCTGTAAGATACAACCCTGCATTATTGAATAACACAAAGAAAATTAGAAGAAATCCATGGAGGCTCTGAGCCTAGAGCACCGTAGCCAAGAACCCGAGGTTCCGTGATCGAGTGTCCCTAAGAAGAAATGCATAAGGTGTCGGAATTTTATAAGAAAATTGTCATTTTCTTCGACCCCCCCCCCCCCCCCACGTAGACGGCATCGTGGATTCCAACGAGGAGGTTCGTATGATACATTTGACCGCGTCCAAACTACGAGAAGCCAAAATCAAGACCAGTCATGAAGTAATGGGCAAAGATTAGGTGCTCTTTATGAACAAGGAGAGAGTACCTGAAGCCCTGATAAAAGGGTGATTCAGAAACCGTTCAAAAATTATAGAACTCTGACAATAAAAGTCCCAACAACCTTTCAAATCTGGAGCCCAGTCAGCCAGGTACCGAGTTAACCGGTCGGACAGTTGACTCGCAAAGGGGTAGTGATTAGGGGATCAAACCGTAGGCACACCATATCAGAACCCACAGGGCAAATCGTTCAGCCAAGACGTAACAAACATTTAATCTGTGAGGTCAACTAGTATAAAATGAAGTCTTTGACTAAATTGTGTTATTGGTACATCACGAGTTACGTACTTAAAAACCAAATCATACAAGTACAAATTCTTATTACAAAGTTTCGATTTTTTGATACGTTTGGTGAATTTTAAGAATTTTCGGGAAATTTAACTTATCTACAAGCAGAATATAATAGCATAATTGGTAGCACAAGTTCAGCCGTGGTATCATCATGTTCAAGGTTAGTATTATTATACCTATTATCAATATATCAATTTTACTCGTTGCACCGAACTCTATTTTGTCCTATTGTTGTCTCCCAGGATACTACTAGGAATGAAGCTGCGATATGATGGAAATTAAATTTAAATAGTTTACATGGTTGTCTTCATTGGTGAAACCCTGGTACTTCAAACCCGAGGAAGCAAATACATATGTAGTGAAAAAATGGAACGAGTCGAAAGCTATTTTACCATTTGTTGATTAGTCAGAGTTACGAGAGAAAATTGGTTCTTACAGACATGTTGACACAGTTCAGCAACGCAGTTTCAATGAACATTACTACATGACGAATAAAATTGTGCGGAAATAATGGCTTAGGGGTGAATTTTCCATCGGACACGTATTGATTTGTAAATGTGTTGACACTTTAAAGAAATTACATTTTCGTTACACCGCAGTAACTAAAACAATGTACTTCCTTAAACTAGTCTACGCCTGTACATTCCCAGGCCTGTGTTGTCCCGACGTAACTGAGAGTAACTTTAAATTCCTGTACGAACATTTTGTACACAATTTCTGTACAGAGACAAGTATTGTAAATAACGTTTTATTGAAGTATAATGGCATTAATGAAAAGTGTCTTAATCTTCATCGTTATTTGGCAAACACACCAAACGCTTTCGAAACTGTCAGATGAAGGCGATCAGTTCCAAAAACTCACGGAACAAGTGGTAAACTATATGATACAAATTTTAACGTAATGTAAAATATTTTGTGATAATAATTCTTTACCTTTATAGGGTATATTGATGAGTGATAGCACGAGGCTGCGGGTAAAGAATATCGCTGTCGTATCAGATTCGCGCGCCACAATAAGTTGGACTCCGAAATCGTTCGAACAAATTTCCCTTCTTAATCTATACAGCGTGAATCCGAGGAAACCATTTATCAGCAATATGCCGTGGCATGAAAGATTTCATACTTTTATAATAATAACATCTAGTGCAGAAAATTTGAAATATTTGATAGAAGGTTTAAGAAACTCAACTTTGTGGAATCCTGCAGCACTGTACGTTCTACTTGACAATCAAACCGTTCAAAACGGCTGCGAAAGTGCAAATAGGTTTTTAAAAATAGCCTGGAACAATGATCTAGTATCGTCTACATATTTCTGCGTTGATCCCCCAAACGAGTTCATGGTATACACGTACAATCCGTTCACGGACTGGGCACCGAAGACATGGATTGAAGTTCACAGCGACTACGACTTTGATAGACATCACATGTCGGCACTGTTCGAAATGAAGCTTATTCCAGGTTTGTAAATCACATAGACAGGTCTAGTTTACATTTTTAATCCCCGACTGTCAATGTATTGACTTTTGTTGACTTTGAGTAAAACACTTTGTGCGCATACTGCGTGTAAAAAAAGTTGGGGATGTTTGTTCAGGATCGATAGTACACATTAAAATATGAAAAACAGCAATAAACTGAGTTCCATCAACCACCTACTATGCAGATGCACCCCCTATACAAAGTACTGTTTAAATAATAATATCTCAAAAATAGAAGTACGTTTTACAAGACAGATTTTCATATTAATGTTACTGTGAGAATCCAAAGTTTACGCAGAAAATATCACTGTCTATGGAACTGAAGACTAAACGAATGTCATTAATGTTTCTCAAGTTGTAAAAAACGTGTAATGATAGAAGCAATAGAAAGTGTTTCTATTTATCCGCAATAATCGCAGAATTTATATTTTTTCATAGACCTTGATCTCTATTAGTAACATTGAAATGACAATCGATCTTCTAAAGCTCATCATATAGAAAATATAATATTTCTTAAAATTTTTTAAAAAGAAAGCATGTCTCCACAGGAGATTCTTTGCGGGCATCAGTTTATTCTTTTTCTGTTCATCTTTTGATGCGTACTCCCGACTTTGAAAGAAAAACCCGAAGGTTTTTTAAACCTTGTAAACCGATGTTTCTTAAAATCAAGAATATTTATACTCAAAATAATACTTGAAAGGAATTCTATTTTTGTGTCCTAAAAAAATGCCAAAGTAATATTTTGAAATCATAAAACTTCTCAGCATCCGTTCCGAAACAAAAGCATAGATGTCGGCCGGTAATCTTTGGATCTCCTTGTGAATTTCAGTCGGGAATTAAAAGAATAAAAATTAAGTATCGAAATAGTCCGAAAAATAATTTTGCCAGAATTGCGAATAAATGTTTAAGGGAACACAACCTATCACGATATCATGTTCGACAAAACGAGAACGCTAAACGGTTATCCTTTGAACGTGTTGGGCCTACATCTTCCACCCCTGCTATTCGTTAATTCGTCCAAGACTGGTTTCGATATGCTGAGCGGAATAGACGCAGATATATTATGTACGATCTTCAAGAAATGGGACGTCGTTCTGAACGCAACCGTCTATAAACCACGCTCTGGTTTTTACTCCTACCTAGAAAACATCACTTTGGGCCAGTACGACTTACTAATGAACAGACAGTACATCTTCAATAAACCACACATGAAAATGGCTTACCCACACGTAAGTACGGGGCTACGCTTTGTGACGCGTTTCCCAGGCTACGAAGATGGATACAAAAAGATCTTATCGTTCATTGGATCCATATTTTTAACTGCAATTCTGTTAATTTTCGTGGGCACAGGAGTTATACTTGCAAAATGCACTGGTCAAGGATTATCTAGTGCATGCTTGGAGGTCCTTCGAATAATGTTAGGCGTGTCTATGAGACACTTCCCTAAGGATCGCCTTTTAAGAATCTATCTGGTCACGATTTTAATGTTCTTCATTATAACCGCCGCCACGTTCCAGAGTAACCTGTCCTCGTTGCTAACCACCCCCACACTGAAGAGTAGTATGAACTCCGTAGAGGATCTTCATCTATATAAAGTACCGATCTACATATACGAAGGGTACAGGGGTGCGCTGTACAATGACACGATATCGTCTCAAATCCGACCCTATGACCATTGGGATTGTAGCACGTTGGTAGAAAACCTGGGGAATGTAGCCTGTGTGGGAGACGCAACCCTAATGTTCAAGATTGCTTACGAGAAGAATCTTCACGTCTCCAAGAAGAATATTGTCAGTTTGTACGTGGCGTACATGGTACGACCGAATTGGCCACTGATCGAAAAATTTAGCCTTATGCTGATGGTACTCAATGAGGGCGGGTTCATAAACTTAGCATGGGATAATAGTATAAATCATTACAAAGTCAAATTGCATAAACTGGAGGCTGCGTCTACATCGAAGAACTACCAAGTTTTGACATTAAGCCACATGTCATTCGCTTTTTACATCCTTCTATTTGGCTATGTAATTTCCATGGCGGTTTTCGTTGGTGAAGTGCTCACCAACCGTCACAGAAAGCAGAAGATGAGGGAAAAGACTGCGAGGAATGCTATTTTGCCCTTTGTTCATTAGTCGGAGTTGTAGTTATATTATTAACGCATATAGTTAATTTGCACAGTTTTACATGGAGGTGAAACAATTGTACTGTCGCAGTGACAAAGATACCTGCGGCCATATGAATTTTGTTTCAGAACGTAGTTTTAGTTGACATGATTGGTTGTACGATGGGTTGACCGTCATACAGTTATTGATTTGCAAATGTGTTACTTTGCGAAGCAATTACATTTTCGCTGCACTACATGCACTAAAATAATTGTTTCCAACCACTGTACTTTGTGCTGTATAAACTTGTTATACCATATGATTATAAACAATATAGTATAAAAAATTTTTAAAACTACATCTAAAAATGAAAGAACGAAGTGAAGCTTTCTGTTTAAAATTGGTTATTATTTCTGATAAATGAACAGAGAGTCTCTTGATAGGCAATCGGGGGAATAGTCAACTGCTTGCAACGAACGACAGTATTTTCTTCTTCTCCTCTGGAACGCCATAAATACAGAATTTGTTTTACTCTAACCCGATACACGCTCTTTCCAAATTACCAGCGTCTATGTTCTGAAGGTTTTGTTTTAATTTCACGGTCTCGAAAATATGGAGGTTTTACAAGTGTGCTCTCAAAGTGTGCTAAATGTATATGTGATACATGCACGAGGACACATTTTTCTCAAATAACAAGTATCAATCCCCACAATCGAAGGCAGGAGTATGTACTCACCGAACGATTTCTCGACCATAAATGACGAAACGCTCTGTTGGAGAACCTACGGTTCATCTCAAAACACGACACATAGCGATTTGCGATTGCAAGTTTGGGATTGAACGTACTGATGGAGGTGGAAGCTGGCAGTAAAGACTACTGAATTCTGAAGCTACAAAAAGTGTTGATCACTTTGAACTTATACTTTGGCATGTCTTTTCCCTAGTCTTTGGCTGTTGAAACAGAAAGGAAATGATGAGGTCGAGTGAAAAAATGGTTATATTCCCATTTGATGAGTATGTAATCAGTGTTTCAAATGTATAATGTATGTATATAATCGTTGTGATCTAATAAAAAATGCAAATCAATTTGATGAGTGCAATGAGGAGAAAACCAGGCAATCATATCGATTCTATTTTGCAAAGTACTTTCACTAACGATTGTTGACTGAAATCCTTGGGGACACCAGAATCAATAATTTTATAAACATGATTGAGTGTTGAATTGTCGCTTTTAAATGTATTGGTTTATAAATGCCTTCATAGTGCGTATCAATATGCACCGCAGCAACTAAAACATTGATTCTTTCACAAGTCGGCAAGTAGACATTTCCAAGTGCACTTGGTTTTCAATTCGTCTGAGCATAACTATAAAATGCTGAATTGAAAAATCATCAATAATCTAAATGTGTTCTATATTATTGTAATTTCTCGATTCCTAAAATACAATGAAATTACTTAAAAGTGTCCTAATCTTAACGATCCTTTGCCAAATACAACAAACTTTACCGAGGCTGGGAATTGAATTCGATCAACTCGAGGAAATGACGGAACAAGTGGTAAACTATATTTTATAAATTTCAACGAAAACATTTTCAGATAATAATTACGCTTCTTTCCGGGGTATGTTTTGAGTAATTGTACGAAAGTTTGCTTAAATTAAATCAAATAATAAGTGTTTCCTGGTAATGTAATAATTACTCAACTTTCTAGGGTACGTTGTTGAGTAATTGTACCAATATTCGTGTAAATAATATCGCTGTGCTATCAGACACAGTAGCCACAATAAAATGGGCACGAAAATCTATCGAAAGAATTGTCCTCCTTAATTTAAAAATCATGAACTTGAGGAAACCATTTCTCAGGAATATGTCGTGGGATCAAAAGTTTCACACTATTATAATAATAACTCAATCTTCGGCGAACCTGAAAATTCTTCTACGAGGATTAAAAACTACAATGTTGTGGAATCCTGCGGCACTTTACGTCCTATTTGAGAAATCTAAAGTTGAAACCGGTTGCAAAAACGCGCGAACTTTATTAAAAATAGCTTGGGAAAACGATTTATTGTCGTCCACGTTCTTCTGCGTCGATCCTGTGGAAGGTTTCACGTTTTACACGTATAATCCCTTCATTGAATGGGCACCGAAGTCCTGGAAAGAATTTGGCAGCTACAAGGACAATCTTAAGAATCACACTTGGACGTTATTCAAACAGAAGCTGGTTCCAGGTTTGTAATACACCTCATTTTATAATTTTAATACCCAAGAATTAACAAAAACATAGTAGGTCTGAATTCGTATGAAACAGGTCTATCTTTTAACACTTTTTTCTAAGATATCTAAATCACTCGAGTATTTCTCTCTAGTAGTAATAATTTCAGTTGCGTATTAAGGGAAAGAAAATTACGCGGGGTATTTTGTTTTGCATAAAACAAGTTGTCGACAAATGTGAATAAACATTTATATACATTTAAGGTTTAACAACCTGTAAGGACATCACATTCCATAAAACCGGAACTCTAAACGGTTATCCTTTGAACGTATTAAGCATAAACATGCCACCGACCATATCCGTGAACTTATCCAAACGTGGCTTAGATGTATTTGGAGATTTCGAGGGAAATTATCTTCGTCATATTTGGATGAAATGGAACGTGACCCTGAACCCAACCCTCTGTCCGAGCGGCTTGACTCACCACTATTCCTATCTAAACAACATCAGTTCCGGGCAATACGACATCTTATTAAATTACCAGTACATCTTCAACAAACCAAACAGTACAATGACTTACGCGCACCTAAATGCAGGACTCAGTGTCCTAACACGGTTCCCGGGCTATGAAGAAACGTACGTAACGATCCTGCGATACATGAATCCGATGTTCACTGCCGGAGTTCTACTGATTTTCTTAGCCACAGGAATCGTCTTAGGAAAGTATACTGGCCAAGGAGTAATGAGCGGGTTACTAGAGGTCCTTCGATTATTTGTAGGTGTCTCCATGAAACATATTCCTGAAACTAATCCTTTCAGGATCTACCTGCCCACCATTCTGCTACTCTTCATGCTAACGACGTCCACCCTCCAGGGTAAGCTATCGTCGTTACTGACTGCTCCCATTCTGAAGCCTACGATAGATACCATTGAAGACCTCGTGGAATCCGGACATCCGATATACATATTTTGGGCCTATCAACCCGTAATAAATGACAGTGCTCTCTACCCTCGGTTTCGAACTCATCACAACTGGAACTGTACTGGGTACGTCGAGAACACCGTGAACGTGGTTTGTGTGGCGGATACGGTGGGATTGATGTCGTTCGGTCTGAGGGAGAACTTTTATCTGTCCAAGTACAGTATAAACACTGTGTTCGCGGCTTACGTAGTACGTACGAATTGGCCCCTGGTTGATCAACTTAGCCGGATGCTGATGATGCTCAATCAGGGTGGGTTAATAAACATGGCGTGGGATCAAACCGTTGCTAAGTACAAACGCAAGTGGCAGAAGATAGAGGATGCGGCTACCAGCAAAAGCTATCAGACTCTGAAGCTTCATGACCTGTTGTTCGCTTTCTACATCCTCGTACTTGGGTATGCGATTTCTATCATGACTTTTGTCGGTGAAGTTCTTGTCATGAGAAAGCGGAAGATGGAGAATGCGAAAGCGTTTGTTTTGCCATTTGTACATTAATTAGTGTTATAATGTTGAGATCGGTATCAAAGAGTGGATTAATTTTTATATACGAAGGCAGTATTTTTGCATCAATGGTTGTTTCAATTTCCTTGAACAATACACTGAAATGTTCGTTAAACAGAAACCACATTTTTTTATGTCCAGTGTATGTACAACATTAGAGTGGATCTCCTTCTCGATCATCGAATATTCCTCATAATGACCCAAAATTGAATCATTTTCTTCAGAAAACGATTTGTGCGGAATTTGAGGTCGGTCGGGTGAAAGGGGAATACAGTTGAAAGCGTTACCGGGCGGAGGGAGTCTAAGAGAACTTTTTCAAAAACATTTGGATTAACCAACCGTTAGTCACAGTTCACATGCCACCCTTGATGTGGCAGTTCTACATGTGACTCTCGGGGCCTGTCGCCAATACGTTAGTAGTTAGGTTATGTCCCTAATTTTAAATTTAATTACTTGGCTAGAGGCTGAACCCTTATCCTTAAAGTAAGTCCCTTCAAGGTGATGTTCAGGGTGACTAACTTCATTGAACCATCCCACCAGTCAACTCTAATCTATATTCTCCACCCTTTCTTCAATCTACATGCTCATGACTCTTCTACTCTCCGTGATATATCTACAGGTGCTAGAATAAACTAGCCTTGTTGCTGACGTCTCCCATTCCGAAAACATGTGTAAAGATCTTAGAAGATCTCAAAGAGTCCGACAAAACGACATCTCCAATTCTCGGATCCGACATAGTGACTCCTGAGACTGTAGTGACTATGTGGAAAATATGAAGGACGTGACTTGTGTGGCGGATAAACGCGTATTGTTGAAAATCGCTTTCGAGAAGAATTTGTATATCTCCAAAGACACTTTGAACAACATGTTCATGACGTACGTCGTACGACCCCATTGGGCATTGTCCGATCAATTCAGCCGCATGCTGCTGATGATGAACGAGGGTAGGCTGATAAGCTTCTTCGCGCAACAGGTCCAAAGTAAATCCACGATATAAAGTGGACGAGGATAGAGCCTGAAGCTACCAGCAACGAGTATGAAAATGTGATTCTGCGCAACGTATCGTTCGCTTTTTGCATACATCTGTTTGGACATGTTGTCTTAAAGAGACGTCGTCTTAAAAGAACAAAAGTGATAGAAAAGACAAAAATGAAGAGGAGGAATGAGGGGAATCGTATGTACATATACACATTTGTATAAAGGGAATTGTCGCATATCGCCTGTGTGTACGGGTTTATGGAAAATTAATAAACGCAACTGCCGCTTGCCAATTGATTGCTAAAGAGCGCGATCTTTGCAGGTCACAGCGATAATTATATTATAAGTAATTAATTGCGACGGATAAAAGTAATTTTATTAGCAAGAAAATAAATTATGGTTTCATTATTGATGTATTCGATCTACTTAGCGCAATAAAAAGAACATTAAACTATTATGGAAGTACACTAGCTCTGCTGCTCTGCTCGTTGCAAACATATTTACTTTATTCTACGAACTAATTTCCATTATGAATGTCGCATGTCAACTGAAATCCTTCGGGACCGGTGAGTCGGTACTTTTAGAAAGACGGTTATTCGCTAAATTACCAGTTGAAGTTAAAAGTAAACAAATTATTGGGTCGACAAGAAAAGTAGAACATTCGTTTCTTGTAGTCAGCGGATTATGATAAAGTTCGGACTCGACTTGGTGCAAAATTAACGGAGAATAATTTGAAAAGTCAATGCAAACAGTTTATAAGTTACACAAATATACCGCACGTCGTAATTATCGGTCGTTTGTGAACGCATTATGGAGTTAGTGAAAAGTGTCCTCCTATTTTTAGTGATTCCATGGCAACCATTCCAAACATTCTCCGAATTAGAAGTCGAAATGGATCTTTTCGAAAAGATGACGGAAGAAGTGTAAATAATATCGCCGTTGTGACGGATTCGCACGCTACGATAAAATGGACTCCGAAATCGCTCGAAAGGATTTCTCTGCTTAATTTAAAAATAATTGATCCAAGGAAGCCTTTCTCCTGGAACATGACATGGCATGAAAAGTTTCATACCTTTATAATTATTACTTCGACAGAAGAACATCTGAAATATTTGATAGCAAGATTAACAAATACAACGTTGTGGAATCCTATGGCACTTTACAGTCTACTTGATAATCGGACCACAGAACACAGCAACAACGCGATTAGTTTTCAATCCTTTCATTGGATGGGCTCCAAACTCCTGGAAGGAAGATGGCAGCGACAATGCAAATATTGAGAATCACACTTGGACACTATTTAAATCGAAGCTGATTCCAGGTTTGGAAAGCACGTTGCTCTTTATAACTATCCATTTTAGTACCCGTCAGCCGATTCATCAACTGTTGCGAGCTTTTTGGAATCTATGTAATTTTGGAAGAAGAATAATTTGTTTGAATTGTAATTCGGAAAGAAAAGTATATAGTTTTGCTTAAAGATATATACTTGACGTATTAACAAAAATATAAAATGAAATTTTTAGAAATCGTACGTACTTCACTGCCGTAATTATATCTAGGTATTAAAAGGATCTAATAGTAAGAAGGCAATCGCTTGTACCAAACAAACTTTCCATAACTGCAAATTTACATTTAAGGTGTAACAACCTGTAAGGATATAACGTTTTATAAAACAGGAACGCTAAACTGGTACCCTTTGAGAACGTTAGAAGTGCACAAAGATGACGTGTATGAGAGTGGACGAGGCTTACAAATGTTCGACGACATAGACGCAGAAATTTTTCAAACCGTCTGGTTCTATTGGAAAGCCACATTAGCAGGACATTTTGTTAAAGACAATGGGTCCGATGTAATATATTTCAAAAACGTGACGCGTGGCCAGTACGACCTGCTGCTGAATCCTCAATTTATCCACATCACGCGAAACATAACAACGACTTACCCACACCGAAATTTGGGATTCGGTGTCCTCACTCGTTTTCCTGGCTATGAGGAGCCACATGAAAAGATCGTTAGATACATGAATCCAATGTTTGTAGTTGGAACACTATTGATTTCCCTAGCCACAGGAATTGTTCTGGGAAAGTGGACTGGTCAAGGAGCAACGAATGGATGTTTGGAAGTCCTACGATTAATGCTAGGCTCCTCTATGACTCGATTCCCCGATGAAAGGCCTTTAAGGATCCACATGACCACTATTCTGTTGCTCTGCATGCTATCCACCTTCAGTTTCCAGGGTAACTTATCCTCGTTATTGACCTCTCCCAGGCCTAGGCCTACTATAGACAACGTAAAAGATCTCAAAGACTCCGAATATCCGATTTACATGTTCCACGGCGATATCTCTGTGATATCCGACGACATCCTCTACTCTCGGACGCATCCCAGTGACTCCTGGGACTGTAGCAAGTTTTTGGACAAGTTGGCTGATGTGACATGTGTGGCGAATAAACGTCTGCTGCCGACCATCGCTTACAGCAAGAATTATTATGTTTCCAAAGAAACTATCAGCAATATGTTCATGTCGTACGTTGTGCGGCCGAATTGGCCACTTTCCGATCAATTCAGCCGTATGTTAATGATGATGAACGATGGTGGACTGATAAACTTTTATACCGAAGACATCAATCGCGAATCTATGTACGGTATGTTGTGGGACAAGATAGAGGTTGAGGCTACTAGCAACAAGTATCGTACTCTGAACCTGCGCAACGTATTGTTTGCGTTTCACATTCTTCTCTTTGGGCATGTGACTTCCGTGGTAGTTTTCGTTAGCGAGCTCCTGATATCTCGCTTCAGAAAGCAGAAGATGAGAAAAATGAATGAAAGGAATAATATGTTGCTGTATGCTCTTTAATAATTAGGGCTATTCTTATATCAGCGATATACTGGGAGGAATTAAACATCAGGTATTATTTTCACGATCGAAAGTACGTATCAGAAAATGAGAACAAAACGAATAAACTTAGGTTTGTAAACCACCCTCTATTGAAATACAGAGGGGTTATACATACAAGGGATATACATATATTGATAGGGGGTCGGTTTCAAACAAAACTTTAACAACTTTTTTTTCTTATTTTCGTTTATTCTACTGATTCTGAAAAATAGTCCCTGAAGTTCTATCACACTCTGTATGCCGAACGTCGTATGGAATCCTTTGCGTCCCAAGTATCCGTAATTCCAAAAAACATTGCTAAGAGCTGAAGTCGCTATTACAATATTATTTTTGATTTGTAATAGTGTTGCTGATTTGCTGATGTCAGTTGACCATTGTGTATCTCCAAGTGTGTTTAGTTTACTGATGATGTAAAACACACTTTAAATTTCTCTATGACAGGTTAATAAATTATCAACATGTACTACAAATTATACTAATGGACCGTTCATTATAATAAAAACAAATTATCCAAATGTGAGTTTCTAATTATTACGATAATTCCACAAGCACACTAAACCGTTCCCGAGATCCAAGAGATGACAGAACAAGTTGTAGATCGTATTGTATGAATTTTTACTAATTGTATTACCGCGTAAACAAGTTTGTTCCTCGGCAGGATATGTTATACATAAATTCATTATTATATTGAAAGCCACACAATCTGAGGAAGTTGTATAGCCGAAATATATGTTGGAATCAAATATGACGTACTTTTATAATACAGAAAGATGAAAAAATACCAATTTGCACCAAATTTGATCAACCTTACTTAAAAAAATTAAAAATTGTTAACAAACCGAACAATTTACTTACATAGTGCAAATTCATGAAGAATTATAGCGGACAGTACTGTCCATTGAATCCGTACAAACAAATGTTTCGCGGGGTTGTTAATGGACTATTCGTAAAAATAACTGGAATGTGTGTCAAAGCACATGTTTTGTCAGTCCTCTTAATTAATAAAGCACCTTTAACAAAGCAACGACTATTGTAATATCAATTATATTAAGGTTTGTATTTTGAAAAATGTATGCTACCGATTATATTGAAGAATAAATTCGTGAAAAAATGCTACTTAACGGTACTAATCGCAGCTGTTATATTTTTTTATAAACTTTGATCTCTTCCGAATATATTGCAATCAAAATCGGCCTTCTACGATTTACCATTTCAGAGATATAATTTTTTAAATCTTTTTTACAAAAGGGGGTGGCTTTTTACAAAACTGTAAAGACTTATATTTGTTATTTTGATGTGCTATATCGATTCCCAAAAATATACCAAAATGTTTTGTTACACCCTGTATACGTAACCAGTGAAGAAGATAAATTTCGGCATCGTATCGAAACGATAGAAATTGAGTTATAAAATTTTAAGTGAAAGTAAATCCAGCGCCGCATCTCTAAAACCCGATCACACCCACGTCATCCGGGGTTAAAGTAAATAGTACAACTCAAGCCCAGTCCCGAGTATAGTGGTCTGACCGTTGAATTTTTTGTCACCGTTTGACTTATACGTGGGCAAAACAAATTTTGACCCCCGGTTCTAACCGTAGTCGTACCGTTTACAAAACCTCGATACGAATCGAGTGGTCAGGATTTAACGATAAGTTATAAATAATTGTACAATTTTTTCCTCGACATTTTTTAGGATCGATACAAACAATTAGTATAACTTAAATGATTCCTTAAAATTAAGATAATATCATTATACCAATTATTATTGCTACAATGAGGATCATTTCGTTCCGTCGCTGTTCCTCCAAGATGCTACAAGGAAGGAAGTTGAGAAATCATGGGAATTAAATAAAAAATTATTGTAATTTTCATGGTTGTGTTCGTTGGTTAAATCCTGGTTTCGCACACGAGCAATTTTTCCATTTGTTGATTAGTCCGAGTTATGAGAGCAAATTGGTTCCTGCAAACATATTAACACAGTTCTGCAACGCAGTTTCAATGAACATTATTGCATGACGACTAAAATTGTGCGGAAATAATGGCTTAGGGGTGAATTTTCCATCGGACACGTATTGATTTCTAAATGTGTTGGCACTTCAAAGAAATTACATTTTCGTTGCACAACAGTAACTAAAACAATGTATTCTTTAACTAGTCTGCGACTGTACATTCCCAGGCCTACGTGATCACAATGTGACTGAGAGCAACTGTGAATTCCTGTACGCACTCTGTACACTATTTCTATGAAGTGAAAAGTAAAATAATACTAGAAAATAGTCGTCTATTGAAGTACAATGACATTAGTGAAAACTGTCACAATCTTAATTGTTATTTGGCAAACACACCAAATGTTTTTGAAACCGGGACTTGGATGCGATCAATTCCAAAACCTTACGGAACAAGTGGTAAAATGAATTGTACAAATATCAACGTAATATATTTTCTGATAATAATTCTCCACATTTATAGGGTATATTGATGAGTGATAGCACGAGGCTGCGGGTAAAGAATATCGCTGTCGTGTCAGATTCGCGCGCCACAATAAGTTGGACTCCGAAATCGCTCGAACAAATTTCCCTTCTTAATCTAAACGGTGTAAATCCGAGGAAACCCTTTTCCGGAAATATGACCTGGCATGAGAGATTTCATACTTTTATAATAATAACATCTAGTGCAGAAAATTTGAAATATTTGATAAAAGGTTTAAGAAACAGAACTTTGTGGAATCCTGCAGCACTGTACGTTCTGCTTGACAATCGAACCGTTCAAAACGGCTGCCAAAGTGCAAATAAGTTTTTAAAAATAGCCTGGAACAATGATCTAGTATCGTCTACATATTTCTGCGTTGATCCCAAAAACGATTTCATGGTATACACGTACAATCCGTTCACGGACTGGGCACCGAAGACATGGAATGAAGTTCACAGAAACTACGACTTTGATAGACACCACATGTCGGCACTGTTCGAAATGAAGTTTATTCCAGGTTTGTAAATCACATAGACACGTCTAATTTGCATTTTTAATCCCCGACTGTCAATGTATTGACTTTTACTGACTTTGAGTAAAACACTTTGTGCGCATACTGCGTGTAAAAAAAGTTGGGGATGTTTGTTCAGGATCGATAGTACACATCAAAATATGAAAAAAAGCAATAAACTTAGTTCCATCAACCACCTACTATGCAGATGCCCTCCCTATACAAAGTACTGTTTAAATAATAGTGTGGGATTCTAGAAATAAGCGGAATGAGTGTTTTCGAGTGCATGAGCGAGTGTCTGCCAAATGTTATTTTGAAAGAGAAAGAATGCGAGTTTATGGAGGTCAAGGGCAGGGGTTGAAGAGCGACCACCATGGGCGTTTTCATGGGAAAACCCGGTCGACTCTTCGACGGCGGTCCGTAGGCCCTTGTCCTAGGTATAAGGGATGAGTGTGAGTGAGAGAGTGAAGAAAGTGAGTGAGATGGATGAAGTGCGAGTGAAAATGAATGAAGAGTGAGAAAGATAGAAAATGAGTGTATAAGCGAGCGAATGATGGGAGAGCGAGGAGAATGAGAGTTGAGCGCGTGAAGGAACGTTGTGAGAGTATTGCGAGAGATATTGAGAGTATTGCGAGGGTTTAGTGAGAGTTTAACGAGTGAATGACTGAGTGTCCATTATTGTGAGTTTTGCGAGATTAGATTTAGTGATTATTTTAAATATAGCTTATTCCTACAAACTTGGAGGCTCATCCAAAGATTTTAACAAAACCCCACTTTCCAATATTTCCCCTACAATAATATCTCCAAAATAGAAATAGGTCGATATTTTTCAATAAGAAAGTCTATCTCCACAAGAGATGGTTTGTGGATCTCAGTTTATTGTTTTTCTGTTCATCTTTTGATGCGTACTCTCCATTTTAAAAAGAAAACGCGAAGGCTTTTTATACCCTGTATACCGATGTTCCTTAAAATCAAGAATAATTGTATTCAAAATTATACTTTTGGGGAATTTTATTGCTGTGTCCGAAGAAAAATGTTAAAATAGTATTTCGAATTCATAAATCTTCTCAGCGAAACAAAAGCGTCGATGTCGGTCGGTATTTTTTCGATTCCCCTATGAATTTCAGTCGGGATTTAAAGAATAAAAATTAAGTACCCAAAATAGTGCGAAAAACAACTTTGGCACAATTACGAATAAATTTTTAAGGGACCACAACCTATCACGATATCATGTTCGACAAAACGAGAACGCTACACGGTTATCGTTTGAACGTGTTGACCCTACATCTTCCACCCCTAGTATTTGTTAATTCGTCCAGCGTTGGTTTCAATATGGTGAGCGGAATGGACGCAGATATATTATGTACGATCTTCAAGAAATGGGACGTCGTTCTGAACGCAACCGTCTATAAACCACGCTCTGGTTTTTACTCCTACCTAGAAAACATCACTTTGGGCCAGTACGACTTACTAATGAACAGACAGTACATCTTCAATAAACCACACATGAAAATGGCTTACCCGTACATACCTACGGGGCTGAGCTTTATGACACGTTTCCCAGGCTACGAGGATGGATACAACAAGATCTTATCGTTCATTGGATCCATATTTCTAACTGCAATTCTGTTAATTTTCGTAGCCACAGGAGTTATACTTGAAAAGTGCACTGGTCAAGGATTATCTAGTGCATGCTTGGAGGTCCTTCGAATAATGTTAGGCGTGTCCATGAGACATTTCCCTAAGGATCACATTTTAAGAATCTACCTGGTCACCATTTTGATGTTCTTCATTATAACCGCCGCCACGTTCCAGAGTAACCTGTCCTCGTTGCTAACCACCCCCACACTGAAGCGTGGTATGAACTCTGTAGAGGATCTTCATCTATATAAAGTACCGGTCTACATGTTCGAAGGGTACAAGGGTGCGATATACGATGACATGATATCGTCTCAAATCCGACCCTATGAGTATTGGGATTGTAGCCAAGTTGTAGAAGAGCTGGGGAATGTGGCCTGCGCGGGAGACACCACTTTATTATTGAAGATTGCTTACGAAAAGAATCTTCATGTCTCCAAGGAGGAGATGAACAGTTTGTACGCGGCGTACATGGTACGACCGAATTGGCCATTGACCGAAAAACTCAACCGGATGCTGATGACGCTTAACCAGGCCGGGTTCATAAAGTTGGCAGGGATCCATGCCGTCCGTCAGTACACAAGCAAATTGCATAAATTGGAGGCTGCGACTACGTCCAAGAGTTACCAAGTTTTGAAGTTAAGCGACATGTCATTCGCCTTTTATATCCTTCTATTTGGCTATACAATTTCCATGGCGGTTTTCCTTGGTGAAGTACTGACCAGCCGCCACAGAAAGCAGAAGTTGAGAAAAAAGACTGTGACGAAGGTGATTTTGCCCTTTGTTCATTAGGCAGAATTAAATAGTTGTATTATTAATGCACATAGTTATTTTGCACGATTTTGCAATGCGGTGAAACAATTTTGCAAGCGCAGTGACAGCAGCTACTTGTAGTCATATGGATTTTGTTCCGGAATGTAGATTTAGTAGACATTATTGGCTGTACGGTTATTGATTAGTAAATGTGTGTAATTTACGACGAAGCAAATACATTTTCGCTGTACCCCATGCACTAAAATAATTGTTTCTTACTACTGAACTTTCCGGTTTATTTCATTTCCGATGAGTAAACAGAGAGTCACTTAATAGTTAGTAGAGGGAATAATGCAGCGAACAAATGTATCCCCCTTTCTTCTCCCCTTCTGGAAAACGTAAATAATTTGTTTCGCTCAAACCGTTATCACTTTAAGAATTTCAAACATAATTCAACTGCGAATTTAGCGTCTAGCTTTCTTTTCCCAAGTACGGCGTCTATATCCTGAAGGATTTAGGTTAATTTCACGTTCTCAAAAACTACTATGATTTCATGTACGAGCGCACATTTTTCTCAGTTCAGTATCATTAGTCAGTATAATTAGTTTGAAGTTATTCGTCTCGACGCCGCCTTTCCAAATATCACCGTACTTTTTGAGAAGCTTGCTGTGTTAATGCCGTATGAATTCATCAAAAATTCCGATCTAATCGTTCGTGAAAACTTTACAGTGTAAACTTTACACTCTTTACGCTGTAAAGAGTAGTCAAAGCTATATCAATCTTGTACTTGGTCCGAGACAATACCTTGTCCCTTGATAACGTCCGGTCAAAACGACCTGCTCCAGATCTACGATTCATCTCAAAGCGCAACACACGACGATTCACCATTCGAAGTTTGGGATTGAATGTACTGACTCGTTGCCCGGGCTCAAATTCAAAAAGATTCTGAGATACATGAATATTCATAGCTGGAACTGTATTGATTCCTCTAATGAGAGGAATTGTACTCAAGAAATACACTAGGTAGAGAATAACGAACGATTGCTTTGGCGTGGTACGAATAATAGTAAGCTCCTCCATGACTCTTTTCCCTAATACAAAGCATTTAAGTACATATTTGCATGCATACCATTTTGGCACTTTTAATGCGTTCAACCTTCAGCGTTCAACGTAACTCATCGTATCATTCATAACCACTCCCATTTTGATTCCTTCTATAATCAACGCTGCTGTTTTGACTATCGTTTCTATGAAGAATTTCTATTTTTCCAAGGGTAGCATTAACAACTTGTATGCAGCGAGTGTTATGCTGCCACATTCGATGATAGTACACCAGGGCCATCATCCAAGTATAATATGTATAAAGTGGCAAATGATAGAGGCGGAGACCGCCAGTAAAGATTATCAAATTCTGAAGCAACAAAAAGTGTTGTTCGCTTTGTAGGTACTTACTTATATTTTGGCTTGTTTTTTCCCCTAGTCGTTTTCACCGTCGAGGTCCGAATTTCACAACTGAAACAAAGGGGAGATAAGAACGTCGAGTGAAAAAGAGGTTATCTTCTCATTTGTTCAGTGGACAATGTTCTGATTATATTGGTAATATACGTACTTAATTTTTTTGATCTAATAAAAAATGCAAATCAATTTGATGATTGCAAGGAGAAGAAGACCGTGCAAACATATCGATTCTATTTTGCAAAGTACTTTCACTAACGACTGTAGACTGAAATCCTTGGGGACCTCGGAATCAATATTTTAATAAACATGATTATGCGCTGAATTGTTCGTTTTATACATATTGGTTATAACGACGATGAGTATAATTGCAGTGCAGCAAGAAGAACGGTTGATTCCTTTGGTAATCGCCAAGTGTACATTTCAAAGTGAACTTGGTTTTCGAGTTGTCTGAACATAAATGTAAAATACTCTATTAAAACTTTCTGAATAATCCAAATGTACTCTGTATTGTAGTAAATTTTCGTTTACGAAAATACAATGATTGTTGGGTTAATTGCACCAAAATTCGTGTAAATAATATTCCTGTCCTATTAGACACAGTAACCACAATAAAATGGACATTGAAAGCTCTCGAAAGAATTTTCCTGCTGAATATAAAAGTTATGAAACCGAAGGAACCACTTCGCAGGAATATGCCGTAGGGTCAAAAGTTTCACACTATTGTAATAATAACACAGGTTTTCGGCAAATCTGAAAATTTTGGTACAAGGATTAAAAAATGCTGCGTTGTGGAATCCTGCAGCATTTTGCGTTGTACTTGAGAAACGTACAGTGGAAACCGGTTGCAAAAACGCGGGAACTTTATTAAAAATAGCTTGGGAAAACGATTTATTGTCGTCCACGTTTTTCTGTGTTGACCCTGTAATAGGTTTCACTCTGTACACGTATAATCCTTTCATTGAATGGGCACCAAAGTCCTGGAAAGAAATCGATAAGAATCACACTTGAACATTATTCAAAAAGAATCACACTTGAACATTATTCAAACAGAAGCTGATTCGAGGTTTGTAATATATCACCTTTTATAATTTTAATACCCAAGAATTGATATGTACATACAATGACAATTCATGAACGATTGCGTAAAACGTATTAGATCTGAATTCGTAGGAAGGAGGTCTATGTTCTTTTAACACTTTTTCTAAGATATCTAAAGCACTCGAGTATTCTTCCCTCGTTGTAATAATTTCAGTTCGATATTAAGGGAAAGACAATTACGCGGGGTACTTTGTTTTGCATAAAACAAGTTGTCGACAAATATAAATAAACATTTATACACATTTAAGGTTTAACAACCTGTAAGCACATCACATTCCACAAAACCTAAACTTCTAAACGTTTATCCTTTAAACGTATTAAGATTAGACATTCCACCGACTCTATCCGTGAATTAATCCAAACGTAGCTTATACAAGTAGATGTTGTTAGATGTGTTTGAAGAATTTGAAGGCAATTATCTTCGTCATATCTGGATGAAATGGAACGTGACTCTAAACGCAATTGTATAAATTGATTCTTATTTCCGATTTGAAATGAAACACAGTGACTTAAAATTCAGAGCTCTTTCGTGGCACTTAAGCTAATTGTAGTAGTTGCGGACCGATAAAGTGCGAGTAAAGATTATCGCTCGTGTCAGATGCGTGTATGCGTACACGCCACAATAAAATGAACTTCGAAATCTCTCTACACAATGTAGCTGGAATTTTATTGATCTTTCTAGCTACATTTCTCGAATAGAAAATTATGTGCAAGAATTTTACAATAGTAATTTTATCTAAGAAACTAGTACCCACAAATGAATAAATTTATTTACGTTTGCTTCGGGGTCTAATTACGTTGCACCGATGAGTACTGCACGTTTCAGGGCGTGTGAATATGTATGCATATGAAGGGAAACGTCACATGTCGTTTGTGTGCGATCGGTTTGTGGGAAATCAATGTACCAGACTTGATACATAATTTTAGTCGGACCTCGGCATAGTTGTCAGTTTGTCAACGAGATATAATTCACTGAATTAGATGGACGTAAGTGTGTAAGTAAAAAATGCAGTTTGGTGTCCTTAAACTATGCAGTTTAACAAATAACGTTAAACAATGTTTCAAATGCAATGACTGCTGTTCTCGGAAAACATATTAGTGACTTTCTGTGAACTATTTTCATGTTGCATTTCAACCAAAATCCTTAGGGACGCGAGAGCTCGTAATTTTATAAAGGTGAGTATGTTTTAAACTCTCCGTCAAAGATCGAAATAAAAAAAATTTGCGGTTTAACTAGACAAATACAATAGTCGTTCTTCGCAACAGTCAGCTGCGAAATACTTCAAACTGAACAATGTTTCACAACTGAACGCTGAATATCGTGAAAATTCAGAGCGAACTGGTTTTAATATACATATACATATGTATACATACATATATACAACACGTCGTAATAATTGGTTGTTTGTTAAAGAATTATGGCATTAATGAAAAGTGTCCTTCTAGTTTTGGTGATTCCTTGTCAATCATTTCACGCGTTCTCGGAATTAGAAGTCGAAATGAATCTTTTCCAAAAGATGTCGGAAGAAGTGGTAAACAATATTCTATAAATTTAAACGCTAATTATTATCTATAAATTGATTACGAACATTGGTAGGAACTAACTAATAGGTCGTTTTCTATTTAGGGACTGTTGTTAGGTAATTGCAGGAGACTTCCAGTAAATAATATCGCCGTTCTGTCAGATTCAAACGCCACAATAAAATGGACTCCAAAATCGCTCGAAAGGATTTCTCTGCTTAATTTAAAAATAATTGACCGGTGGAAGCCATTCTCCTGGGAAATGACGTGGCATGAAAAGTTTCATATCTTTGTAATTATAACTTCGTCAGAAGAAAGCTTGAACTATTTGATAACAGAATTGAAAAATACAAAGTTGTGGAATCCTGCGGCACTTTACGTTCTACTTGATAATCGGAATTTGGAACACGGCTGCAAGGCACTGAGTTTTTTGAAAGTAGCTTGGGAACAGGATCTATTATCATCTACATTTTTCTGCATTGATTCTACTAAAGGTTTTGTCGTGTACACATACAATCCTTTTAGTGAATGGGCACCGCCGTCCTGGAAAAAAGTGTGCAACGACAATAAGAATGTTCGAAATCACCCTGGGACACTATGTAAAAAGAAGTTTATTCCAGGTACGTATTAGTAAATCAGCACTTGTAATTATTCAATTTAAGACAACGGGCTTTTGCAAAATCTCGAGTGATTGAAATACAGCAAAGGGAGGCCTGTACAAATTTATTTACGGATGAATACTTTTTACTGTGATAAACTGTGAGAGAAAACATATTTATCATAAATCACCTTACATCCTAAGGAATGTTCTATTCGTCTACAATCGTATCAAAATTACTTGTGAGTAGTATAACAAGGCGCAATCCAGGACATCTCGTGGCAAGGGGGGTTGGGGGTAAGGGAAACTTTTTTTCTTTCCGTGGGGGAGGGGGTGTGGTCGGCGGGACCCTCCTTACCCCCAACCCCCCTCGACACGAAATGTCGAGACCCCCCCCCCGCACCCCTCAACCCCCCTTGCCGCGAGATGTCCTGGATTGCACCTTGTTATACTACTCTTGTGGATTCCTGCTTCGCCCTTTGCATATTCTGTGGGTAAAAAAAAAGACTAAAATCACAAACGTACATACTAACTTTCCAATAATTAACAATGAACATTAAAGGTGTAACAACCTGTAAGGACATTATGTTCGAGAAGACGAAGGCATTAAACGGCTATCCTTTGAACATATTAAGTCTGCAAATTCCACCAGTACTATCCGTGAATATGTCCAAACGAGGTGCAGAGATTTTCGGAGGAGTAGATGGAGATACGTTTCGCGATATTTGGAGGAAATGGAACAACACTATAAACGCAACCCTCTATACAGATTTAACAAGTTTCTACACGTATCTAATAAACATGTCGTCTGGCGAGTACGATCTACTATTAGGCAACCACTACATCTTCAATCAGCGAAATGTACCGATGACTTACACGCACACACAATCGGGACTCAGCATCCTGACCCGTTTCCAGGGCTATGAAGATGCATACAAAAAGATCCTGAAATACATGAACCCAGCGTTCATAATTGGGGTTCTATTGTTTTCCGTAGCTACAGGAATCGTACTTGGGAATTCTACTGGACAAGGAAAAATGAGAGGATGTTTAGAGGTTCTTCGGATAATGCTAGGCGTCTCCATGAAACACTTCCCTAAAGCTAATCCTTTAAGAATCTACCTGTTGACGATTTTGATACTCTTCATGATAACGACATCCATATTCCAGGGTAACTTGTCCTCCTTACTGACTAAACCCACTCTGAAAGCTCATGTAGATACCATAGAAGATCTCAAAGAGTCCGGGTATCCCATTTATATGCTCGATAGCTACAAAAAGTCGGTATATGATGAAGACCTCTACTCGCGGACCCGACCGCTAGAGAACTGGAACTGTACGAAACTAGTTGTGGAACATGAGAACGTTGCCTGTGTGGGGGATAAGGCGCTATTGTTAAAGGTCGCTATTGCGAGGAATCTGTATATCTCTAAAGAAAAAATGAACACTTTACATTCGGCATATATCGTCCGGCCAAATTGGCCGCTAACTGATCGACTGAGTCGCATGCTGATGATGATGAGGGAAGGTGGACTGACAGACTTCTGGCAGATGCACGGCTTAGCAGCGTACATAAACAAGTGGTTGAGGATAGAAGACGAGGCTAAAAGCAGAGACTACCATATTCTAGTGCTGCAGGATGTCTCTTTCGCGTTTTTCTTACTTTTATTTGGGCATACAGTTTCTATGATAGTTTTTCTTGGTGAAGTCTTGGCATATCGTTTGAGAAAGCAAAAGATGCGTAAGAAGAAGGAAGCGAAGGTTATTCTGCCATATGTTCATTAATATGTGTTATAATTATATTAGAATTATAATGTGCCCATAATTATGAAAGCGGTCTAATTGTATGTTACGTCCCCGCGTCTAAACTCCTTTTGTCACTTCGACGCCAGGATGACGCACTTGAGAAACTAATAAATTCCTTTAAGAAAGAACACTGTGATCGTCTTGGTCGAAACTGGAAAATAGTATAGAAATAAACACATACATCTAATCCAGCCGTCGGGAATGTAAACTCTTAAGATTAGACAGTTCTAAACAACAGATTGCATCAGATACAATGGAGACCTTGTCCGCAAGAAATTGTACATCTGGCACCAGACCCCGTCTTGTTCTAGAGACACTTGAAAGGGAAATATAGACAGATCCTTTTTCGAGTGCATTCTCGATAAGCGTGTTTGGATGCTGGATCAGGTCTTCATTGTTTTTCCGAAAACCGTTACAAACCGACGTAGTGGGTGGGCACAAAATCCTGTATATATACTGGTGCCCTCCGCCACGGAGCTCAGTTAATCAGAATCAGTTAAGAAAGTGTGTTAAGAAAAGTTAGTCAGAACCAGTGAAGACATCCAGACAAGAAGAGACAGTCAGAAAAGTCAGTTATCAGTGAGTTATTCTTTAATGCAGTTCCGTGTCAGTCTTCAGTGATAGTTTTTCCAATTCCGATCAAAATACTAAAATCCATGATCAGGTAGAATAATGATTTGTTCTTTCCCACATCCTATTATCTTAAATCAATCCTTTTCAATAACAACCGTCCTACAAAGCGAAAGAACCGGGATCGAGTTGCCGAGAATCATATGATTCCAGGTGAACGATCTTAAACGGTCAGGAGTAGCTGCGAGGCGAATATGTTATACATTCCCATTTCCATTCCTTGACAAACTTATAATCCTTTGTCAACCCAAGACGCTTAAGATGAAACACCTGATCAGGTAATATAGTTAAATGAAAGGAACTACTTATTTGTATTAGTAAACGAAACATGTGAAAGTGTCCAAATCTCCGATGTGAAATACAAAGTTGATCAAGAATATACTCAGTGTCAAGAATCAATTATCCTGATCTAATCATTACCACGAGCTTCACACCTTCGTCATCACCTTTCGATCGTAATACGACTCAGCCCCATCCCGGATAAAGTGGTCTGACCATTGATTCATAAGAGGGAAAATCACAGACTTTGTCAAAACGAATCGAAGCCGCACCGTTTCCGTAAGCTCGAGGAGTGACGCATAGTCTTGACGTAACATGTAAATCAATATTTGAACAAAAATTAAAGTCTTGATAATTTGTTAATGAATGTTCCAAAACCTTTAAAAAACGTAATATCCAAAATTTTTTAAAAAATTGACTTAGACCACTTTCATAATTATGGGCACATATATGTACTGGCCATGTACAGTTATTCGATTGAGTAAATCGATTCAGTAAAAATAAATGCAAAGATGTCGATTCTGTTCTATAAACTGCTGTCACTTATTATTGTGAAATATTAATTAAAGTTTATGTATGAAGAGTTACTAAATTCTTCGTGGGGCACATATAGGATTTTAAAACTTTTTGTGGCTTAACATAAATTAATCAGGACTGTTATTAAAATGTGTATAATGTTACATAATTGGCGAGATTAAAACTAAGTAAATGCTCGAAGACTTGATCCGAGCGCATTACGATACGTGGTGACTTAAGGACATCCTGTCGCAAAAAAATTCTTTCCATTGACCTTGACAATGTTAGGACGCGTGTATATGAATTTGGTTGAACTTGATCTGCTAAATTTAAAGAATTAAGGTGGAATAAAAAGTACAGCGTGGTGGTAGAGGTACAGACGATATGAATGTGTTGAAAAAATGATAAGAGAGCAACTTATAGAAAGTTTTACGAGGTTTTTCTCTCTACCACAGCCATACACAATCACCGTGGATTATTATGTATAAATATTGAATATATTTTCGCTGCGGTTACAATTTGGTGCATAAGTATATTAAAATTAATTCGCAAATATAATTGCAAAGATTTCCTTCCGATATCCTCCAAATCAAAGATGCATGCAAAAAGAAGCTCATATTATTAAATTTGTTTATGTCATGGCAAAATGACCATATATTTGACTTGTTTCTTTGAATTTCGATTTAAGCAGTATTAAATTCATGATTTTGGACCTTTCCAATGATATTATACGTGTAAACCTGTATTCAGTTTTCTCGGTACGATTGTTCGATACTTATTCTTGTCAACGAAGCGCTCACAAAACCGTGGAAATCTAATTGCGCCGGTAATTCAGGTCCGGGGCCAACCAACATCCCTTGTCTGTGCTAAAATCTTTATTTAATAGCGCTAACACGGTATACATATATTCTATGTGTATGAGTGAGAGTTCGTTCCTTTTGGCAGAAGAAAAATTATACATATAAAAGCATGAATTTAAAATAATCTTATAAGTCATTTCTGGCGACAGTACGCCGATAAATCAGATCTCTGACAAGAATTTATTGTTCGTATGCGGTAATTGCTTTCATAGTACCATAGCCTACGTATAGGAGTAGACAGGACATCCAACGAGGTTTCGTGTGTCACTCATTTGAGGCCAAAATTGAGGGTTATTGTGATAGTACAGACGAGAGATAGGATTCAATATTTCGTATGTGCCTATGCTTTTCGGCGTGGCCAGTTTCGGAGGTTCCTGAGCCTCCTTACCATTTTAGTGTCACTCCCAACGTTACCATTTTTGGTTCGAATCTAGACTAACGATGGTTTAATAGTAAAAATATTATACATTAATATTACAAAATAAGAATTTAATCTTATACAAGTTCTAGTTTGTGCGTATTAATAATGTTATCTTTGTCATGAGATAGAACAGTAAATTCACAGTTACGAAACTGTAAGTCGCAGCAGAAGTCTATTCAAAGTTTTCGGAATATACATAAATATTGACGTTTTCAACTGTCGTTTTTCATTTGCTATAAGACGTAATCGGACTTTCTTAAAATTCATTACCGTTCTATTTAGTATCAATAATTTAGACCTCTCCGATATTATGATAATGTGAAACGTAATGAAGTTTATATCAACTGAAAATTCATATAAAAATAAAATAATATCGTACAGTACTATGCTTACACGTTGCTCATGTGATATTTATTTAATGTTGGCAATTAATTAATTTCTAATATTTTTTTGAAAATTAAGTCAAACTACTAACCATGCACGGACTACGTGAATGATAGTAATTTAAACAGTTTCACTTCAGGTGATTCCCTATTAGGAAGAAATAAATCAAAGCAGAAAAGTTGACATTAAGTAGTCTTATAACTCAAAGGAGTATTGAAAACAGAATATATTCAATTAAACAAAATTAATTGCCTGTTATTTACATACATATACTATACAGAAATAAGTAAAACGTAAATTTTGTTATAGTTTCCGATATTGTTATAATGAGGAAATCTAACGAAAAATATAAAAAATTGAAGTTGTAAATTTTTCTACGTAATAAATGGAAATATTACTGTCAAAGATGACCGATTAATTTTGTTTTGAATTCAGAACGATCATTTAAAACTAACTTACGTAATTTCGACGGAAAAACAAAAATTAACAAATCAAATTAAGACGCTTCCAATATTATTAAACATTTATGAGTATCCTATGGCAAAAAAGAGATTTCTGGATAATTACATATTTATTAATTTACTTTTTCGTAACGAAAGTTCTTCGTATTTCTTTAAATTAAAGAAAAAATCTGTTCGCGATATTTATGACGGATATAAAAAGTTCCATTTAAGCGCATCCTGATCCTCTTGATCGTTCGGCACGAGAGAGAAAGTGAGAATCAGGAACTACCGATGTGTACTAACAACTATAATGTAAATTAACCCACGTGACCTCGTGTGATTGGCGAAATGTCAGGGCTGCGATCGAGCCTTAATATTCCTTTTACGAGACGGCGATTTTTCTCATCCCGTTCGCTGATGGCAGACGTACGATATCGCAAACTGGATTGTATTTTGCGCCTGTCTGCACGCTTGCCTTGTAGAAATTATGTATGTACACACGTAAGTATCTGCTGTATAAGTTTCATGTTTTCCCTTTCGACAAAACACACTCACGATTATCTCTTACGATAGATCATTTTTTCACGATTTTGTTGCGGGTGAAGAATACTTTAAACTACCATCTAGACACGGTGCAAACAGCTAATTTTTTGGTAATCGTTATTTTCCGTTTTCTAATTGTCTGAGTAATGTTTGTTTATTATCGTTTATCAGATTCGTAATTCGAGATTCCTTATTTGAAATGACTGTTTTGTAAATACCTATATGTTTTGTTCATCGTAGATATAAAAAATATACCAAAAATATATAAATGTATAATATTAAGAACTCCAATAGAATTCATAACTTACTGATTTTCAATAAAACAGATACATTTGTTTTTAATTATTCATTTATAATCTATAATTAATCGATTATGATGTGTATAATAGCTTCTTTTCAAAAAATGTAATTCTTGCGTATAGTTCTTAAAATATATTCGAACATCGTATGCTACAAATCGTTTTTTCCTATCCAAACAAATTATGAAATAATTGAGTTCACAAATTTTTTCGTCTGTTTAACAAGAAATTCTAATTGACGGAAACATTTGTCAGTCCTATAATTGACTCACATAGAGAGAAAGAATTTTAAATACATTTTTGACGGGAAAAGTGATTCGGCGTTTTTCAATTTAAAAACATTAAAGACGGGAAGCGTGAATCGACGGTTTTCATTTTTTAGACGCTGAAAATTGGAGACAGTAATTCACTTGTCTTGTCCCTCTCAGGTAGCTCTTAGGTACAAGACAGGTGAAAATGTTTTCATCATTATCACTCCAAAAATGCTACTAGCATCATCATTCGTTGTAACGACCATTTTTTATCAAAAGCTTTCGTACAGTAGAGTATCTACATTATTTTCAATAGCCGTATGTATATTTCACATACATATATGTATGTGTATGCCTAAAGTGTGTTAGAAATTTCATGGTATCCGATAATTTCTGTTATAGTAACGCAGCACGACTGAAATAAAAAACCTAGATCAAATTTTTACCACCAATTCATATTATTTCCTATGTTTCCTCACTTCCTCTTTCGATATAAAGATAGGTTCTTAGTTATGCATTATATTTTATATAAGATTAATCGAGGTGCGCTATACATAAGAAAAGCAGCATGATCGAAACTTTCGTTTAAGCTATTCACGCTTAATATGGTCCATTCAGCGAGTATTCAAGAAGCTGCACTCTTTCTCTCAACTTACCGGTTTGATTTTCGTCTATTCCATGTTCTACATTGTTTTATCTTACACTCACAGATTCGTAACAGTCATTGTACATACACGGCGTCCTCAAGTAACGTTGTCTTCCTCGTACTTCCTATTTGAAGTAGCGGGAATCATGCGAAGCGTAGACACGGCATTAATGCTACGTTTTAACATTACGTCACATCGCGACTTTCTACATCCTCTTCGTGGTACTGTTATAAAAATTTTCTCGACATTTAATCACGTGAAAGGAATCTCTCGAGGCTCATACTTACTTGAACTCTTACTAACATAAATCATGTTCTCCCCGATAAAAAAAAAGAATTACATCTGTCGCTGTGATCGTAATGAAATATTACTCCATCTCCGCGATTCGATCGAACGATAGTCGCAGGAAGTACATCTGTTTTTGCGGAAATTACAGCCGGTTTCGTACGAACGTTCAGAACGTGACCGTTGGAATTTGATATTTGCGCAGCACGGGTATTAATCAATTTTCCTAACGATTTATCGTACATTGGCCGATTGCGTGCGCAGAATTTTATACATAGAATTATTTCAGGATTCCGAGTACTCGATGATCGGGAGATAAATTTACGTGGGTGTCTAGTAGCAGAAATTTTGAACGCGTTACAAACTTCGTAACTCTGAAATTTTTAGAGTGCTGAAGCATCGGCATGTAAGACATTCAAGGTGTGGAAATGTCATAGTATAGAAAACGGTAGACGTGAAAATGTCAAAGCGCTCTATTAGCAAGTAATTTGAATCGGTCTTTAACAATTATGTCTACCGAACCACTTGTCGGTATTGCTCATGTTTAATTATTCGATAACAATGGAATACAATAGTCGTCCATAGATACATATGTCATAATATGTCATACATATGTATGGTACGACTATTGGAAAAATAGAAATTAAAATGATTTATTCTCACAAATCAATGTCATGCTGGACTAAAAACTTGAATAGAAAAAAATATATTTAAGTACAATAATATTATTATCCAATTGCGTAAGCTTAGTATCACTATTTACACGAAAACTCTGACACATCTTTGATATTTAAATAATGTGTTTATTTAATTATTCATAAATTCCTTCACAATACGTAAGACCTTCTTGAATTTCTTACCTCATCTCTTCGAAAATAAAATAAAACATATTCAACTATTTATACCCTTATTCCATATAAAGACGTACCATATTTTCTATGAAAAATTCCGACAACACGAACTGCGCAGAGATCGATAATATTTTCTTAAAAATTATTCACTTTCTCGATGTTGCTCTACCGTGACCGAAGTCAGGCCGCTTTTTTCCTGTTTTCCCCATCTTTTCCTGGGACATTGCCTCGCGATTAGATGCCGCCAAACGTTACGTGAAATTACGCAAGCTCATTTCCATGAGTTTCAGAGCGTATTCCTAAGGTAATCGTCATAAGCCGTTAGTTTGATTAGATTGAACTTCCTTCGACAACGCAACACAACGATCTGGATTGTACATCCGGTTAAAAATATTGTCATTCGCATGATATAGAGAGCAAAAAAGTGTATGTGGTTTCGGGGAAACGCTATTTGCCTCGAAGAAATAACAGTATCCATTTTATTATCGGTTTACCGTTAGTCTAAATAAACAGTGGCGGGGGGTAGGTTTGAAAAATTGCATCGATTAAAGATGGTCGCGCAGAATTTACTGTGTAAATGATAGGAGACGCACAGATCTCGATGACTTTAGCACTCGTATCCGAATAAATTTCCATTCTTTTTATTGGACTCTTTCGGTAAGCAGATCTCAGCTTACTTAATGCAACAAATCTGACAATGGCATTGAAATATTAATGCCTAGACGTGACTCCCATGTTGCGTTTAACCATTTTAACATTCTCCCGAGGATTTATCGGTTTTTATGAACTCGGAAGTAATGTGTTGAGTCGATATATCAGCTTTGAGGCAAATCGCGAATAATTATTCAATACTTAATATTTTTGAAGATTGAAATTCACCTAAAGATCTAGCTGCGTAGGTTTATATTTATGTGTGGGGGATTTTTTGTATCGTTTCTATATTAAGTATATTGTTTAATGTTCTTCCTACAATGATTGAACTTATTCAAATATGAAGGGCATTCTTATTGTAGAAATGAATACAACGAATCTCTTTATAAATGTTTCGGTCGTAGCAATTGTATGTTTGTTCTTAGTTTCTATTTGTACTTTTATTACTTCCTGTACAATTTATTAAGCCAAGTGTTAATAAAGAAATGTATATGTATAAGTCTTGAACATTATCAAACTTCTGCCCTACAAAATTATCTAAATTATTTGGGTAGTTTGTAGGTTTTTTAATAAACTGGGCATCATAAGGCCATCACACAGCTGATTCGATGCTTTAATTACAAGAGCCCTTACTTACGATACTAGCAACAACAAGACCAACTTCCTGCCTTCCGCAAACAATCCCTTTCAATTTTCCAAAACACAAATTCGTAAAACAAAACTTTTATTCATAACAATGGCGCAGAAAAACCACAGTTCCGTTAAACAACTAACTGTGAAACTAACCATCCACGATCGTCAAGTAAACAGTTTCCTATATCAATTTAATTCCACTACAATTAAAAGTGTGCATCGAACAATAGGATCAAAAAAGAAACGTCCTCGAAAACCCGTTAACGAAGTAACTGTAGACCGACGCGTCATGGCGCAAGTCTCGTGCTCCAAAGTGAGTTATCTCGTTGTTTCCGCGTCGACGAGCAATCCTTTAAAGCCGTATTTTTTTTGTTTTCTTTAACGCGTCGCTGATGCGACTTCTTTTTCTCGTCGTCGCGCGTCGTGATACTTCGCGACATCAATCCCGTTGGATTTCGTTCGCGAAACGTGCTCTCGCATTCCATAGAACCGGAGGGAACTCGACTGTCACCCCGCCGCGGAGAAACGACTGCATCTTATTTCTAATCGCATTCCGCGGTAATACACGCGACAAGCCGATTAACGCGATTTCGCTGTCCGTAAATCAGTTTCGGCGTGGAACGTGCACGGCTGGAATTTAATTTCATTCACGCTAGCACCCTAGTCATTGATACCATACGCCCTGTTTTCATTCTTACTTCACAAGGATAAAATTCATAGATAAAATCAGCTGTTAAAATTATGCAGGGGATTGTATTGATCTAGATGCACTGGATTCCGTGAATAAGAAGAAATTTGAAACTATCATGGTAAATAGTGATAAACAAAGAAAGTTAGATTTGAAAAGTGTAGGGTAAATAAAAATTCTCTTCGTACTTAAGAATTGCGCTAAGTACGGTAAGCAAATGCGAATGAATTTAATTTAACAAATTTCAGGACAGTATGTAAAATTGAATATCTTATAACGAAAACTAGCATAAGTAAACATTGACCGTTCTAATAACGTTAACCATTATTATTACCTATACACATAACAACGCCTTAAGTTACTTTTCGGTCCTATAGAATACGATTTCACTTCTAGAAAAGCGAACAAAAGTAGAATACTCAAATTAAATCACTAAATATAAAACATAAACGATATAAATTTTCGGCAATGAATAACAGCCCAAGAATTCAAATATTTTTTCGTCGATCCCAAACTTTTACGTTACACTCTTAAATAATAAAAACACGTTTCGTCCCACGGTAATATTATCTTACAAATTACCTCGCAATTAAATCCGCCCGCTCGGTCTTCAAAATGATCCGTCCGCCTACAAAGTTTCGTTTCCCTATTTAACTATCGGCATTGCATCCTCCTCGGTAAGTAGGCTAGTATTTTTTTCTGTTCCGCACGATAGAAGCGTACAATTTGCCGTGCCCCGCCCGTGGTAACGACTCATTATCCGCCTCGCGGAAATTTCTCTCGATAACGCGGCCGATTCGGGCAGACGCAATCGCCCCGAAGAAGGGCAACGCTGCCGTTCGTTGCACGATGCGCATAACGAAACGCGGGTCGACTTTTACGTCCCCGCAAGTTGGCCAACGATACTTAGCGCATCTGGTTAGCATTCGCGTTTTGCGGCGGCTGAGGTGTACGCTCCACGGGGTACGGGCAACCTGCCTTTGTAAATGGTCTTCTATACCGGGTGACCCGGATAAATAATAGGAACAACGCACCCTTACACGTTTAACTGTATATTAGAAATGTGGGCTTAGCGGTATCCGAGGGATAGCAGGAAGTACAATAGAGTTTTGGTTCAGAGGATTTATGTTTGTATGGTTCTCATTGATTTCGGGATTTTGTTTGTTAGATTTAATATTAAGTATGGTATATTTAGTTATGGAATATTTAAATATTAGAGGGAACGGATTGTAGCATATGCAAATCTCGAGACGAGAAAATTTAATAGCGTGGGGATTTTGAGGTCTGGTTAGATCTCGTAGCGCGAAAATGATTGGTCGTAAAATATCTCAGTACAAATTTTAAAACGTATAAATGCGAATTTATGGAAATTGACTGTCGTTAGTGTTTCGAGACGTGGAAATTTATAACGTAGAAATCTCACCCATAGAAATTTTCAAATATACGGACTTTATACCATAGGAATTTTAAGGGTTGAACAATTCATTGCAGAGTAATTTATAAACTTGGGAAAGTCAAAATATAGAAATTGAATAACGTAAACGCTTACAGAGGTGAAAATTTGATGTCGTACAAGTCTGGAAACTTGCAATTTTTAATATGGGGAGATTACGTATGCTGGAAAATACTTATGCGCACGAACTTCATTCACCTCTGATCCTGTTTTGAAATATTTGTTTCCTTTTTGTAAATCGTAGTTAATGATATTCATTTTTATTCATCATATCATGTACAGTTTTTAAAATATATAATGTTATAAAATGTTTCGATCGTGATTTAATTTAGCTCTACATACAGCGCCAGTTTTATAACGCTTATGTGTTAATTGTTATAAACATGGATTTGAATATGTATATATACGCATTGATTTATACGTTTTATATAAATTTTATTACATTAATATATTAATATATTTTGGAAACATGAAAAAACAATCAAGGCAAACCTCACTGTTTACCTTTACCTTTTCCTAATCAATGTTCAATATAACTGCTTTAACATTGGAGCTCACTGTACTCAGAATTAATGCAAATAACAAAAGTTATTCCTCTTAAAAATATTATTAGCAAAAAAGTTAGATCTGTCTACAGGATAAAGTAGACAAATTAAATATCGCAATAACACTACCATTGGAAATAAATTTTTTGTAGCACCATTGCATTAATGTAATGAATGCCGAATCACAAGGTGTAGCAGTAATATGTATGAAGACTTAAACTTATGCAGCACAATTAATTATCTTCAATTTCTTATTAAGTGTAAAAAAATTGCTTATTTGAATGTTCCGTATATTCTTCGCGCTCCATGAATGGGAGTCTGCGCAAACATTACACCGCTTATACATATAGTTTTACATTCATGAATTACAGTAATAAAGGATTTAAAAAAAAATAAGACGCGGTGAATTTTAAAAATGTTTTTGTAAAAAAAAATACTCTTCCCCATCATACAGCAGAATTCGTTTAAAAAAACAAATATTAGAAGTATTTTATATACCCCTTTAAAAAATGATAAAAAAGAATAAAATTCATTTAATTTATCGTGTTGTAAATTTTCGTATTCATTAAAACGAAAAAAAATTTATTTGCAGTCTTCCCTGGCGCATCTATCACTTCTGGTTTCGAACTTACTTACCAAGTTTAAGTTTAATGTTATACTTCTAATTTCGCTTTAATTGGTTCGCTGATAGATCATGTGTGTTATGTCCTTGCAGCGAGTCTCGCATATTCATTGACCTGAATATATAATAAGTATTGGTAATATAAATGAATAAATCGATAGAACGATTGATATACACTCATCCCCCGATTTACGCAAAGTACATATTTTTATAATTGTTGTAAAAACGAGTAGTTCTGTCCGTTATCAATTTTTCTAATATCAAAACAAAAACTACGCAGACAGCGTAGGATTATTGGCCACACATAAGCCGAAACTAAACGAAAAAAAGTACCGCGTCAAACGAGGAATGCGTGTATCGAATATTTAATTGAATTCCGATACGAAAAAAGGATTGTTCTATTTTTGCGCTTCATTTATATTCGCTGACTGATTCTAATAGACGTGTAACGGGATTATGCAATTTTATATTACGGATGTCTGCCGCGCATATCTCGCGCTCTGAATAAATATAATATTTATAGTGACTGATAGATCTAAAAATTAGTATTCTTCTTTATCAATATACATACGTATATACATACATATAGTATTGATTAACTGTAATTACGATATAAATACGCTCGAATATTTATAACATTAAGATTTATACTGCCAATAATTTTAAATGTCCACGAAATAAATCTGTAAGTACTACGTATTTATATGTTACATAGTACGTACTTGGATCATATAAAATCTTCAATTTCGCATAGTACTTTTTCATTTTTATAAAATACACACAGCAAATATTTTTAATCAAGCTACGATTCTGAATAAAAACAAAATTGATTAGAGCAGATCATATTTTCAATCTTCAGATTTTACCATTGCATTTCATTTTTTAAATAATAATCAATCCTGTATTGCATGGGATCGGCATAATAATTTCCGAAGATCTTCTCAGTTACAAATGAACTTTTAATAGATACGTGTAGCAACGTGGCAGCGACATGCAACGAAGGGTTACAAATCAAACAGTATATGTACTTACTACTAACTCACGTGTTAGAATCCGCAGCTATACATGAGCTAATAGTGGCTCGAATAGCAGCGAAAGTCTTAACCTAACATACATACAGGGTGTCCCAAAATTATGCAGCAAGCGGGAACAAGTAGATTGTTGATAACAAAAGAAATCGAAAATTCCTTTACCTTTTTTTTATTTGAAGCCCCGTTTTGGAGATACAAGCTTCCAAAATATCGTGGTCCGGCTTCCGGCCCGCGCAGTTCGAACGTCGGCTGGAGGCATCTACGCGAGAAAAGTATAGACGAGCGGTTAGCGGGGAGAGGGGCACAGCTGTCGCTCGGCGAAATCTCAGCTGAGCGTCGATGGATACCCCTCTCCCCGCTGACCGCTCGCCTATACTTTTCTCGCGTATATGCCTCCAGCTGATGTTCGAACTGCGCGGGCCGGAAGCCGGACCACGATATTTTGGAAGCTTGTATCTCCAAAACGGGGCTTCAAATAAAAAAAAGGTAAAGGAATTGTCGATTTCTTTTGTTATAAACAATCTACTTGTTCCCGCTTGCTGCATAATTTTGGGACACCCTGTATATGTATTGCGGTACAACGCTTGATACAATAAAGCAGAAAAGATCATTGATATCGATACGTCATTAGAAACTGAATTGCGGATTCAATCTCCTTGGGACTGTTTATTCCGTTTATTACATTAAGGTAATTAACACGTGACACCATGTTTGTTGGAAGAAAAGTGTACTAAATTTTAATGCTAATAAAAATAATAAAACGATTATCATTAAGTGCACACCGGAAAATGTTGAATAATAAAAAGAAAAACAATAGGGAAACTTTCTTACGCGAGTATGTATGTATAATATGTATGTTGTAACGGGATCAGTGCACTACAGTAAGAAATGGAGTCATTGCTATCGATGGAACTTTAATGACCCTGAATGAAATTATCATATGACGTTGATGAATATGAATTCGTCCTTGGTAGTGTAAGAAATTGTAAAATGCTTAGGGAGTTTTCTATAAATATATTGTTACGACGGAGACGTAGTGTCCGTGGTATTTATGAATTATGTATGGGGCGTCGAAAAGAAAATTGCTAGACGATGAAGAAGTAAAATTCCCTTTTGCTATATAGAATGAAAATACGAGAATCGAACGATCATTTCCAATGCTAGGACATCGCAATACATTACCTAGCTTTCTAATAATGCCACATGCTTATTTCTCGCATATAAATTGTAATCGATCAAAATAGAAATTTAAACAGTTTCTGTATACTGTAATATAAACAAAGTTATAATTAATCCGTACGTCAATACAGTTATTCGACATAAACCTTATTCTTATTAAACATAGGTATATCTTATTAAACATAGGTCGTTAAACTGCCTCGATTTGTTCGTTTCTGTTTTAAAAATATCAAAAGATCGCGCTCCGAAAGAAGTTATCATCACGACCATGTTGAGTTAATACACAGCATTACGTTGAACTATACTATACATAGTCACACCCATTACCACGAGTACCCACGCTGTTTCAGTAATATGATAATCTGCAGGTTCGGAAACTCGTCCCCGATCATCAGAGATAATCGGATTACGAGAGAGCCCGATGATATCATTCTCCCAACACTCGTTGTACATTCGCCGGTTTAAACATGCCCATATCCTCCTTTGTGGAATCGTCCACCACGGTTCTAAATTAATAAGACCACACAGGTGGTGTGTGTTCTACCAAGCCCACAGCGGAGTATCACTGTTGTTTACTTTCCCCGCGTAACCTAATCGCGTAATCTTTGCATTAAACCACGCGTAGCCTCGTACCACCGTTCGTCCCGTGTATTCTTATCTAAACGTAATTACTTGTTTGCAAGACGTCCCTCCGTACTGGTAAACATGCCATTCCTTCAGCTTCGAGATAGAAAACTATACGTAAGCATCGAATATAATCACGCCGGTAGATACGGACAATTTAATCGAACCGCCGTGTATCTCGCGAAAATCGTCGCGTCAGCTGCTTTCTGGGACCTCTTACCGAATAGACCCTTTAATCTCGGAAGATCGTTAATCGGTACACCCTATAGAGGCACCTGGCATCGGGTTAAGCGAGTCGAGGAGTATCTATATAAGCGCGTAGGTGGAGAGGGGGGTCAGTCCCCGTTGGAGGCCTCGCCGGGACCGCAGCAAATCGTGCTGGTGGGACCGTTTTAAGATAGAAAGGGAAAGAAAGAGGCGAAGAGAAAGAAGGAGGGAGAAAGCGAGAGGGAGATGGCGCTAGTTTAGCCGCGTCCAGCGGTGGGATCGTTGGCATGGGCTGCTTGCGTCGAATCAACGGTAGTGATGGGACTGATCCGATATTTATCGGTTTCTCCGATCCGCAGCGTTTATCTAACAGATTTTGCTTACCGACTGTTACAACGTGTACGGAGGATTCGCGCTAATTGCAGCCATGCATCCGCAGGCTGGCTTGTTTTACTGATTTTACTTGATTGAGAGATGTGTTTATCTTTTGCTCTCTGATTGACGATCGCTGTCGAGTACACGGGAATATGCATTGGTATATGTGATGCACGTGATATTGATTTTAGATCGAAGTCTCGGTAGTGTCTGAATGCAACTGACAATATTTGTTGACCTTGAATATATGCATAAGTGTTATCAAAGTTCTTTACAGTATACACCATTCTCATGCTTTAAAACCAGTATTACGTAACTATAATTAAAACGTTACGAGAGTACGAACTCCACCGTTCCGAATAATAAATATAAAAAAATCACTTAGTCGAAGCTGATTCTAAGAACAATGTAACTTCCAAAGAATGATACTCGTAATTGAAAAATGTATATTTCGAAATAAGGATTCCTTCGGAAATTCCTGCTGGTACATCAACGTTATAGCGTTGAGTGTACCACAGACGATATCCTCGAACCACGAACGACGTATTCCGTGTATCCCCGGTCATCACAATCCTCAATGATTACGTTATCCCCCACCCCTCGGAGCATCGAATGCCGTTGTCAAACAAGATCCGCAAGAACATACACGTCCACGCAATCGGCACCAGCCGTATGTCGGTCCCATCACTAATCAACGGACCTCTCTCTACCTGCCTGGCCTAACCTGCCATCCTCCTGCAGGGGCTACGCGGCGAAGAGACTAAAACAGGCAGGTAGGGGAGTCGAACGGTAGGGAGAAAGACAGAGAAAGAGGGAAAGGAAACGTAGAAGGGGCCCGGTTCCCCCACCACGTTCACCACGGACCGTTCTCTCTCGTCTCTCTCGTTCGGACTTTCTCTCTCTCTCACGCGAATGAGGCCCCGGGACTAAAATTCAGGACAGAAAACCGTCCGGTTAGTTCGAGCCCGCTGGCAGAAAACGCGTTACTGCCGATCGCGAGTTGATCTCAGCAAGGTGTGGCGGTTCGTCCAAAAGAGAGAGGAGAGAAGAGGAGAAGAGTGTAGCAAAAGATCGACATTCGAAACGAGCGAGAGGGGGCCTTACTAAAGGACAGACAGAGCCACGACGAGTCGCTTACTTCTTTCCACCACGCCGCTGTTATACCTTTCCCTCTCTCTCTCTCTCTCTCTGTCTCTCTCTCGTTCCCTCCCTCCCTCACTTTTTCTCTCTCGCTCACTCTCCCTCGTCCGCGTTTCACTCGAGCTCTTCGTGGAGGATCTCCGCCGTACACTCAGTATCCCGGGATGGTCAGGAACGCGCGAAACAACTCGCGCCGCGTTGACAAGTGAGCCGCGCCGTTTTTCGTAGACGTTTCCACTGTGTGTATTTATATATATAGACAAACTATATACATAGAGACATCTATAGAAACGTCGTCTAACCGTTCGAGTCGGTTTTCCCCGTTTCCGTTGTTTCCGTTGTTTCCGTTGTTTCCGTTCCGGCTGGTTCGCGTCGTCTCGCCGATGCATGGACGCACGAATCGCGAGCGTGGAAAAGTGGTCGGGTTCGCGCAGCTGTCAGACTAACCGGAGCTCTCTTCTTTACCGGTCAGCGGCGTACACAGGATCCCCTGTATACGTATAGGCGGCGGTGTGCATGCCGCACACATACGTGGGTACGTACGCACCGTACATACAACCCGTTCCTCTGCTGCTCGTCCGTAGAACGTACGAACCCAGGATTCGTTGACTCCTCGTGGTGTTACCTTGCCGCTGCAACAATCGAATTCGGAGTTCAGTTCGGGAGCGTTGCTCGATGCGTTCGAGGAACTCGCGCACGTTTCACGCAACCGGGTCGGGAGGGAACGTTTGAAATATCGTACACACCCTGTGTTCGGTCGGGAGCCGGTGCCACTGTAGCCGGGAAACCGTGTGTTAAGTAGATTTTAATTGGAATGGTAAACAGTAAAACGTTCGAAATGTTGATCGATGAATATATGTTTTTGTCGAGAAATATGCACGTTACAGAAATATTTCGTTGTGACAATGTACAACTGGATTTGAGAGATCGTGTGTTAAGTCAAATTTCAGGAGAATGATAAACACTGAGGCATTGAAGTATCGATTAAGTAATTTTCGTTAGGTGACAGAGTTTGCCGTTTGTTAGTATAGAAGGGTAAACAGGGAATTTTTTACCGTAATAGAAGATCTAACGCGACATATGTATTCGTGTGGTTTGAAACGATGGAATGGTAATGTTGATGTACTACTGGCAGATTTTATGTCTGAAAATATGTAAGATCTGCCAGATTCGGATGGATTTGAAAGTACCGGGTTGCGTAGAATAATTACTGCTTCACTTAATTGTCGGCTTTTAATTGTACAACCTCGGTTTATAAACATTATATTCTCACGTAATTTTGTCATGCTTCTTTGATGAGAAATATGTGAAATACACGTGACATAAGATGCACTCTAATTTCCACGCGAGGTTCCGCCAAGATTTAGGTTTTTGATTATTTCATTTATAAAACACCATGCAAAAAATTATCCAATAAATAATGTGTTCTGTACCTGGTAAAGAATTGAATAGTTTTTGATAGATATATTTTACCCTTAAATTTTGTTTTTCTTTGGAACATAGTACTATTTCTATTAAAATGCAATGAATCCCAGCAGTCAAAATATTTATTATTAATTTATACGTAACACATCTCCCATTTCTATAGAAAACACCTAGGAAATTGTTTAAAAATCTAAATTTCTTAGTTAATTTATTTCACTTGTCCCCAGAATTTTGTTTGTTGCGACACACCTATTTCATTTTTGTCATGTGAATTTATTCAATGCTGTATTGCTTTACTTAAAGTGTTATAGATTTTTCAATATTTTCCCAATGTGTGTTATCCATGACCACAAACAAACATTTCTATGATCTGAACAGATTAAGGTATTCAATAATTTTAAAACTCAGAAACAACAATTCTTTCTATGAATTGCGTCATAACCGGTACAAATGCCATAACAGTTCAGAAAATAAAGCACATGTTTGTGCACTGCACTACTTAATGACCGTATTGTGCAATTAATGACGATCCCTACATTTACAGCATTTCAAAACATTCCGTATGAAAGCATAGATGTAAACGTGTATCGTAAGACCAGACGTACTCGTGTGTTTCACATGCTGCTGTGTCAAGACACAAATTCTTCTGAACACAAGCATACCGCGTGGGATTTAAATGTTAGCAAATTCTGCGCTCGTCGTGTGGTCTATGAAAAACAATGTATACCTTTTTCACGTCAAAAACACCTGCGCCAACATTCTCGTGACTGGATTTTCAATTCTTATCTGAAATGGCATCATCGTAGTACGGTTAAAAATGTATTTGTAAAAAAGAAACCCGTGTTCACCTGCTAATACCTTAAATTACTCCGAATCTCGTGTTCCAATCGTAAATTAATTCAAATACACCGCGTGATACATTTCAAAACAAGCAGGCAACAGAATTAATAAACCAGAAAAAATTTCGGAATCCATTGTTAAGAAAATAGAAATAAATATTTGGGGCGTTTTTGCGTTTAAACATTACGGAGTACATATATCGTAACGGAACATGCGACGTATGTACGTACGTGTAAGTAGATAAGCGACATAAGTGCTCAGACACGGGTTGAGTAACAGGATGTGAATTACAACGTCAAATGTGACGATATTTTTTTCAAACGAAACTTTAAACATACTGCATTCTTTTTAATGAAATTTCAATGATACTAATCAAACTTCAATGGTATTTCCGGTAAAGAGAGATTTCAAATAATTTCTAAACCATCGATGTTGGTTAGCACATAATATTAGACATTATCGTAATATTGTCACGTTCCATATAAGAATTAAATTTCTAGCTTCCTTTAACGGAATTGAAAAGTTAAATATCAAACATGTTTCTAAATTGTTTGTTTTTCTATAATTTAATATTAGTTTCACTTTTGTCACAAAAAATGTTTAATATAAGTATTTCATACGTAGTCAATGATTTCTGGAAATAATCAAAGGGGTGATCAGGACTTTTCTGCCCTATGTGAAATTTGATTCTTTTAGGTATAGTTGTCTCAAAAAATATTTGAAATAGTGTGCAATAATTTTCATGAGCAGTAGAATAAAACATCAACTATTACCGTACTAGTTGCGTATACATATAGCACTGTATGTAAAAAAAAGTTTCTACTATTATAAAATAATTTAGAAAGTAGTGAAAAGGAGAAGAAATGATTTTACCAATATTTATGCACATAATTTATTTATTTTTATACACTTTGTACGCGTTGGCTCATGAAAATTGCCGTTTCTTAAAATATATCTATCAAATATATTTTGTGATAAAAGAAGATAATTGAAGATAATTGAAGATAATTGAAACAGGGATGATAGATTTGCAAATTTCTGTTCCGATGCCAAAGTTATTCTCATTTCGTACGTAGTATCGATGCGATGTAGATCGCTGGGAACCGATTCCCTCCAAGACGGATAACGTGGAAACGGGTTTAAGCGTGAAAGTAATTGAGGAAGCGGATGAACAGACAAGGTGTTCGTGCTCTTCGCGAGGCAGAGATAGTAAAAGCATACTTCGTGGAAAATCGATGTTTCTGTTACGCCGAAGGAAAAGTTTCCAACGATTCATAAATCGGATGGAAATATTCGTAATCGGTACCACAGAAACGTAGATTACTTCCTCGAATTTGTTTAAATCTATATATTTTGCAATAAATCTTCTGGTTCAAACATAACTGGGAAATACTAGTTACAGTTTTGACATTCCCACATTAGTAACAAGATGAATTTTTGTATTTTCATGATATGTTCGGCTTAAAATTCATACGTATTTTTGGGAACTAAAAATTGCACGTACATATTTTACGTAGTAGCTAAACAAAGAATTAAAAAATTTCTGAGCCATGTATACGTATGTTTATCAGCATCAAAACACTTGTAGATAATATTAATAAGGTAATTAGACGTTTTTAACGAATGTTGTTGCTGTGATAATGATCAAATTATACTTCCGTGATGGAAAAGCATATAGTACGCCATCGCATGTTACAAGTACTTCCTCGAAGTCCACTGTATCCAACTGTCCACTTTATCAAATTTAAAGTAACTGCACTAATTAATATCTCTGCAAACCAATTTCATACGATGTGTACCTTAATTGCGATATTTTTCCAAATTGTGCTGTCAGTATTTTCATTCATTAAAATTCCCTATCAATATACACCGTCATGTGCAATCGAAGTATTTCTGCGAACGTGTCTGTGACAACTATTAATTACTACTTCTTATTACGCAAATTGTAGCGTTCACATGCCGCCACGTACCTCCTTGTTTTATGATTGCCATAAGTTTATCTGAGAAGACCTTCATAATAATTAAAAAGCGATATTATCCATTTATGTTTGCGGCAGATTTCAAAGTAATTGCATCATACGGTTATTATATCCGTGTAATGTCACACCTATCTTAAATATAACAATATTGAAATAAAATCGAAATTAACAACGTGCAATTTCAAGCAGTGAAAATTAATTTGGCGAAATTTCTTTTTACTTCGAAGTCAACTCATAATTTTTTAAATATATTTATGACATAGTACTGCATAAAGACGCAAAAAAAATGTTTTGCATCCATACGTGGCTAACACCTGCGATCATCCATGGAAAAGTCACCTAATAATGTCATAGAATATATCATACTTTTTGAAACACGACTCGAAGTATTACATGTACAACTTCAATGCAATCAACAGTTTAAATTTCCACTCTGCGCAACTTCCAATCTATCCATAAAAAAACGCGGGGACATAGTGTTAACTAAAGGAAAGTATAAACGTATGAGAGTTGTAAACATCTTAAACATTTTGTTACGATGAATGAAACTAATTAAACGCAGAGTCTCACGCTGTTCAAAATAGTCTCACACTTTTATGCTTTCGAGCCCTTGTGCTTTGAGATTCCTACGCGCTAATTTGAAGCTTTTAATCGATGATTCTGACGTTAATATTACCATTCTTTTTATACATGTATCTAACACACGACATTGTGCCGCGTACCCTCTGAAATCCCTACACCTCGATGAAATCCTGCTTTAACCTCTTCACGCCCTTGGCCCCATACGTGAATGTTTAGTAATTTCTTATAAAATAAAAATCCCATTACCAGTGCAGTCAAACCAAAAAAAAATTTCTTCTCTTATCGAGGGATTCTATAGCGAATAATCTGTAGTGACAATTTTAGTCTATTTATTATTGACAGTAACTATAATAATAACAAAACTAAACGTCCATATCCGTCCATGGGCGTGAAGAGGTTAAGATCTAACATAGAATTTCCCAAAAATCCTAAACTGACCAACATCTAATCCGTGTGCGGGATTCTGTTTGCTGTGCAGTGCGTGATGGCCCTACGTCTGAGGGGTGGCAAGGATGTCAAGAAGAGCTCGTACTACGTCTGGTACCTCGGGGCCAGGGAGGCCAAGGGGGTGGACGCGATGCCCGGTGCCATAGCCTACCTGCTCGAACGAGAACGGCTTCAAGAACCTTTCAAGGTCACGTTGCAGGTGAGCGGTACCATTCCGAGATCCGGTTTCGTCGCGCACCGAAAATATCGCGAAAACGAATGAATTGTCGCCAGGAAGGGGAGGCGTCCGACGCGTTAACCACTGTTTCTTTTTCCTCCACTCTTCTCGCCGGAGATGTCTTTTTCGTTCCGCGGGTGGCAGTGAAAGCAGCTCGCGGGTCGAATAAAAAGCGTGAATTTATGACCTCAGCCTACATACCGAAATCGCGGCTCTCGACCTGCTGGGTCGATTATCAGCATCCACGGGGACGATCGTATTTTCGGCGTCGAATCGTGTCCGGCTGACGGGCACGGATTATCATGGTCCCCCATTGTTTTGTTTTTTTATTTTTTTTTGGTTATGCACGCGCCAAGGGATGTTTTCTGAGATAAACGAGATACTTGGGGACCCCGTTTTAACGCGCGATATGCAAATTCTTGGCGGGATAGTGAATGTAATAGCTAAATCTCCCGAATTCTCTGGGGAAAGTCTTTTTTCTTGTGTAGAGCAATTTTAGATATGAGACGGCGATACGGTCAGATTCTAATATTTGAAAGAGGAACGCGTAGGAAAAACAATTTTGGCCATTCGGGTCTGAGCATTCTTTTTTCGTACGAGGAACTGTGTAACAAGATCGAAGCAGTTTTTGGCTGTCGTTGTTTGAAATTAAAAGTGTTTTTTTAAATAAAAATCGATAAATTCTTGAGCAGAGCCTATAAGTTCATTATCGTTAATTTAAATTCTCTACATACCTGTTGGATAAAAAATCCTATTCAAATTAGATCTATTATTTAATAACATTTCTGTAACAAGAGTTGTAAAGCAGTGGAGGAGAATTCATATAACAAATATCAGGTCGTTGATATCGGGACACATTTGCTCAAAATAGATAGAAATTCCAAGAGAAATAAATAAAAGAAAATGTGCTTCTTTGATTGTGAAGCCTTCAGCTACTTTTTAAACTTTAATTACCTTGTCCGAGCAGATTATAGACAGTCATTAAATTTGATTAATTTCTTTCGTTAATCAAGTTTTTGTTTCCATAAATAAAACTAGAATTTTAATTCTGTATAGATACAGGATCAAATATCGTCTGTTCGTATTTTTGCCGAAATTACGAAACTCATTTTGCTACTGAAATTTTGGTTCCTTATTTTTTTTAAAAGCTTTAAAAGAATCGATGGAATATTATTATGCATTCTACACGCCGACAAAAAGATACATCCTATTTTCATCCTGTTTGCTTTCAAGCCTCCGGTATCCTTGGGAATCAATTTAAATGAACGAACACAATGCTCCCCGATAGGCGGTTTAATTAGATAAGTATAATAATAAATTCGTTGACCTGAATCTTATAGAAACGAGTACGCTGCTAATATATCCGGTGAGTTCAATATGGGAAAGAGAAAACAAATGGATGACACCGAAATTGTTTCGCGACCGTTAAGCTGGCATGTCGCTTGGCATTCCCGTTGCATGTCAATTGAAATTTGCAAAAGGAGATCCATGCCAATTTATATACTACTCGTGCTCATTACTTCAGAATCAAGCTGAACAAAATAAAAAAACGAAAATTGCCGATATAACATCTATTTTTGACCCTCGAACTTCGTACGAATAACGAAATTCAAAACATGTTTCCAGATTGCAACGAAATATGCGTATTATCAACATTCGCAGGATATTTTGAGCGGAATATTCAAAATTAGAATTTCTCTAAAAATATCATTCTATATTCGACAGTTGGAACGACCTTTACTCATCGCTGTAATAAAGTAAAACAATGATGTTACAGTCGTAAAGTTAAGATCTTAATGCCCATATTTCGAGGGAGATTCAGCCGGCGAGTTAATTCGCCGCGGGCGCGTACGTTGTTTCTAGCAAAATGTTACGAAATTCCGGGACCCACCTAATTGTTGTGTAAGTGTAATTGCTGGGTGTAACATTGCGCGAGACTTTACGATGTGTCTGAGGCCGCGAGATATTCATGAGTCACCTTGGGAACGTTTTAACACTCCGAATTTTCGCGATAATCAACGCGGCGTTAATTGACAATTTGCATAGGGCGAATGACAAGTTGCACAATGAAAATTTCGCGTCGTTTTATGTGGCTGATTTCCTTGAAACCGCACATAATGGTTTTAATACGTACAGCGTGGTTCACAAGCAACGTGCAATTTCCAGATTTTTACCATTAAGACATTTATGTAATGAGACATAGTGTACTTCTCGAAATCTGTGAAACCTTGGGATTCTTACGCGGCGAAATAATTAAAGTTTGGAAATTCTAAGCCTTGACATCTCTACGCAATGAAAAATCACTGCTCTGAAAATTCTGCGGTGTATGATTTCTAAGCGAAGAAATATGTACACTCCGAAGTTTCCGAAACTTGAAACTTTGAAACCTTGAAATTCTTCCGCGATGAAACGGCAGCGCTCCAGAATGTCTGCACCTAGAAATTTCTCCGCGGTGAAGTGTTGCTGCAGTTATATTTCTGCGTCCCGCAATTTCTGCCTGGTGGAATGCCAATGTCCCATGTGAAATTTGAACGCGATAAATTGCCACTGGTATAAAATTTCTGTGACTTCGAACAGTAACAGCCGTAAAATATCTTCGTCTTGAAGTTTCGACGCAATGGAATGTCACTATTTTAAAATTTCAAGAAATTTCTTCACGATGAAATGTCACTATTGTAAAATATCTATGCATTGTGCATGACTTGTCATTCAAAGTAATAGGGAGGAAAGTTAGATGGAGATCATTCTGTATCGAGACACAGAGACACCGCGATCGTTCACCTGTGCAGAAAATATGTGAACATTCTTAGATGTTGCAATATTGTTGCAATCTATTTCTCGATTGTAATCTTGCCTATGAGAATTGTGGTTTCCTTACCGCAAGTATGTTAACTATTTCCTTCGTGAATACAACGAAAATATTTCGGTTAGCTAACACGTTGGGGAGTCATTCGTAACGATAACAAAATACTTATTTCAATGGAACGTGTATGTCTTTAATAAAAAAAAATATAAGAAAACGCGGCAAGTTTTCAATTATATTGTAATTATGCAGTAATGAGGTGACGGTCATTATTGAACGTGACACTCTTTAACGTAATCTTCATTTCTGTTAATTTACATTACGTTTCATACTTACATATGTGTATAAAACATCGATAAACATTAACGATTGAAATTTCTTAATGAAGTAATGCATGGCGTCATACTTATATTAATAAGACTGGATCCAAGCATTGAAATATGCATATATTCCAAACATATTTCATCATTAAGATGTACTGTAAAAATCATGATCATGCACGTATAACTTTGTGGTTACAATAATTACGTTCAAGAGTCGTTGTACTAATTATCATAGTAATAAACGTTCAAATTGTATTACCTACGTGGGATGAGAATTGGGGTAACAATTTTGCTTGCTACTCTTGAAAGACACATTCTTCTTCTGTTATGTAACATTCGTGATTAGGTTGCACCAAAAGTAGTTGATTACTCATTGAATGCGTAATGGATCTTCATGGTCACTAATCAAACACCCGGAGGCATATAATTACAACACTTCGGGCAAACATTATATTTACGTCTGTTGAAAATGTGTGTACACATAAATTTCATTTTTTTACGTACACGTAAAGTATTGGAAGTGACGTCTCTGAAATATTACGCGAACTTTTTTTTACTGTGGACATGGTATCAATGTAAACTTCACATTTTTACGAAATTTTGACTAAAAATGCTGCATACAACGTTATAACGTTCAACGTTATTTTCATTAATTTTAATTACAGAAATACATTTATTTTATTACTATTTCAACATTATTTCGTTTCCTATTAGTCGTACTAAATTTACCGTTACCTGTATTCAATTGCAAAGTTTATAACTTTCATTTAAAGGCCGATCACTTGATCAGCTCGACAGTATACATTATATGTATAAATCGTCAATTGGTTTAGTATTAAGATATTTATTTGACGTTTAAATATGAGATACAGCGTGAGCATTGACTTTTCAATGGATTAAAAATAATTATTAAAAAATGTACGTTAAAATTTCATCGATAATTCTTATGATCACCGCATAAATTTTTATTATCGAATATCTTACGATTCCCTGGTAATTTTCAATATCTCTCGTACTTACTATTCCGCTTGCGTCGTACGATCGTGGTATGCATTTAAAGAAAAGAATTATATCAGTGCAGGACAACGAACCTCGCGAAGTGTCATATTACGATATAACATCAGCCAGAGATTTCCATTCGAAAGTTACATCGGTATTATTAATATCATTCTACCGACAACATTTAACAGCAATCCGAAGCCCGGATTCTATTTTCTTGTTGCACTTTCTGTCAGAGAGGTCTCGTAAGCGCAGCTACAATAATTGCAAATCCATGATTTCAAAGCGAGCCTAATTAAATTCGCATAAATCAGTCTGCGATTCAAAGACAGCGAACGATCCGCATAAGCATAATAGAGGAGCACGTAGACGAATGATTTACACTTTAAGGATTATTATACGGCACTTCTGAAACTCCTTAACTTCTGCTAGCACCCGCGCGCCCCCCATAGAATGATGAACAACACGGTTAAACCGTGTTATTAACAGAGACGGCTATGTGATACAGGATGTTTTACGATTGATAGGTGAGCAATAAAGGGCTGAAGATCATACAGACGGTTCATCCAGGTGGCTCCAGCAGGTCAGCTGTGAAACATTTAGTACCTGGACATGCTGTGTTGGCCGCCGTGCAGCGGGACGACGTCGTCGCCGCGACGCTCCTCCTACCGAACCCTGCCACCAATAATCCAGTGCACGTGCATGCGTACAGGTTACTATCAACACTATACATATATCATTCATGTTGGTAACGTTAAATATCTTTTCAATCAGAAAATACGAGCGATCGATGCTTAGAATGAAGATTTTAGGGGATTTTCTTGGTATGAGAATGGTGTGATTTAATAGATACTCGAAGTTATTCATGACTATTGCTAAGATTGGTTTTGAATAAAATAATGAAATTTCAGGGATATTCACTGATTTGTGTGATTTTGATGGAGATGAGTTTTTATAGTGTTATCACTTAAATAAAAGAACACCTTTTATTGCGTTTGTTTAATTTGTTTATTCATAAAGTCAAAATATCAGGAAAATCAAATTTACGTTTGGTATTGAAGCAAACAAAAATGGGTTTAAAGTACATGTAATATTGCTTTAGAAATTTTAAAGAAAAATGAAGCAGTACGCCGGTTATTGTAACAGTACCTACTTTGTGCAGTTTAGTGAAATATTTCAAGGAAATTTGTGGTCCACTACGCCATTCGATACAAATGATTAGGAAAAATTTTATTTTCAATATAATTAACATCGAACAATCAGTTACATGGGTGCTAATCCATAATGCTAATGCTAATCCAATGGACATTTGTAATTCAATTTAACAATACAAAAGTCAAGTTGAGTTCTAAATAAAATTTCTCCCACGAAAATGGCGGACGTACGTTATCAATGTTATCACATAAAAAAGTTCTACTTTCCCAGATCATCACAAGTTCCGTAACGCATTAACAGCAACTTTCGCGGCATTTATTGGACTGAACTTTTTTAGTAGCACAATAAACTCTTTAATGATCTATCTAAATTCAGTAATTAACAGTTCCAACTGCAAAATTTTTATGTTACATTAGAGTGGAGTAATCAGCTTCCACAGAGGCTATTTTAAATTCATCACCCAGATCTCACCTATTATGGACTACGCTTCCTTCGCTAATTAGCGACTTTCATAATTCGAAAGAACCATTAATGGTACGGATAAACAACGAACAGGAGTTGAATATTCGCACATATTATTTCTATTATGTCGCATCCGTGCCATGTAATGCGACAATGAGCGCGGGAGTGACCTTGCCATTGAAATAAAAATTCTTACGTTTTCATTTGAGAATGATAATGATGGAAAATCGCAACGTTACTTACAGTAGCATTTTCAGCATTTTCACATGTCTTTCATTCTTCTCCTAATGATTTCTTTATTAACTATTTTTCTTTACATTAAAAGAGAATATTTTGCCACGCTAACGACAAAACGTATGGAGTTTAACCATGTTTACAGATCAATGCGTAAAATGTATTTTTTATTAAATTTAATATTCATTACGATATTCATTGGAGTAAATTTAACATTTATTAACTTATTTAAAGGCAGTACTTGATTTCTCGATGTATGTTTGGACCTGTTTAGAGACACTTAAATATAGATAAAAATACAATTTTTAATTTTTCGTGTATTATGCAAGGTTTTGCTAACTTTTGATATTTCCCATTATACCGATTGTAATTTTCTACTCGAAGGTGACATTTCACCTCGATACCAAATCCGAATATTAGTTAAAATTTATGGAAAATGGCACAAATTTTCTGTTTCATATAGACACACGTATAAACAGTTAATTCATTGCTTCTTAAAGTCCTTAATGGAAAATATGTTTGTGTATTCGGTAAATTCCTATGTGACGTCCATGAAATACAGAGAATTAAGAAAGGAAAGAATGTGACACAAGGATTCTTCGAGTCACCGAGATATTTTTTTATTATTGTCTCCACGGGCTGTTTGTAAAATTCCGTGAACGTCGCGACATTTAAGACACAGGCGCCGATCGATTTTAAAAGAGAGATTTTATTTTTTAATCGACATTGCGATACGAGGAAACCAGATACAACGATGACAAAGCGCGTTTCGTGAATAACTTTACGTGGGTCCGTTCCTTCTGATTTTAGGTGCGATTCCGTCGAAACTGCCGAACTGCTGGGCGGCCAGTTGAAAGCACTGGCGTCACACACCGACAATTTGGCCAGGGTCACATCAGTCGAAGGTAGAATTCGCAGTAATTTAGGCAGCGATGGTAGAAGCACGAGAGAATCCGAGTCCTCCGAAGGTAGCGGTGAACTCAGACACGATCCCGTACAAACGACCACGATATATGAGTCATTGGCCGCCGAATTACGGGCGAAATTAGGTAAATATCCTAGTAGTGTGTTGTTGAAACATTATCTTTTTACGCATCACCGACTGTGTCAGAATACAAGATTAAAATCATTGTTCTATGTCACAAATTTGATTAAGTGGATATTTCTTTTTTATATAAGTATAGACAATTATTTTGCTCTATAAAATTACATAATATTGGATATTGAGTGGATTTGAAAACGAATTACATTATGTATTTAAAGATTAGTGTTTATCGAAAAGAGTCATCTAACGGAAAATAATCAAAACTTTATTTAATAAAACTATTTAACACTTGTTAGAACATGTGCATCGTCTATGTTTCTTTCTGTTTTGACTACATTTTGGCAAATAGTGTCTTGGGATAACAGAAAACAGTATTCAAAATTAATTATTTTTCATAACTCACCCGATTTCACTGAAGTACTCAGTTAATTTTGTGACACACTGCAAAACGCTAGTGTGATATATGTACATACATATGTACGTATAGTGTATACCCTACCAAATATTGATTTAATATTTCTCTAATTATTACGTTAAAAATCAAATGATACATACACTCATTCTTATAACTCAAGAATAGCCCAACCTGAATAAAGTATCCTAGGAATCTTAACATAGAATTACATCATCCTTTCATTAAATCCATAAAAAGACTATCCAGCAATTTCCACATTGTTTTTTCCAATTCAGCCTCTTCCCCTCCCACTTAACACACCTTCATCTCCCAAAGCGAAACAAACCATCCACATTAAAAATCCACAACGGACTAAATATTCGAAAAAGAAACATTGCTGCCCATTCCTCAATTCGCCCGAATCACAGCCAAGTAATATCTGCGTTTCAGGAAGAGGAAATTCCGGGGAGAACAACGTGGGTCCCATTCTCCTGCCCCCGCGGGACTACGACACGGTGCACAGGCACCGGGGCAACCTTGCCGGGATCGAGTTCCGGCGGTGCCTGAACCAGACGATCGTGGGGGGCACGGACAGAGGGGGTACGCGGAGCGCAGCGAGCAGCGGCATCGGCTCCGACAGCGCCGCGACGCCCCCGCCCTACCAGACCCACCCACTGGGCCCGAGGCCGTCGAGGCCATCCAGAGACTCGTCTTCTGGTAAGTGGAGAACATGCAGTAGCGATATGAAGAATATTTCAGACGTGGGCAGATGGAAAGAAAGAATGTGGAAACTGAGACCCTTCCTTATTGGATATTCTGATGTACGATAGGGTCATTTGCTGATGTTTCGTTGAAACGTTGCTGGAAATATTCAGTGGTTGGGTTGACGTAATACAGTGCTTTGAAATTAGTTGGGTTTTGAAGTTGACGAGAAATTTGGTTTTAATTTGTAATGAATCTGATAGCGAGTACTTTTGGGGATAGTTAACTTGTGTACAGAGTGTTTTGTAAATCGGGGATTAATCGATAACTACAGGTTTTGTAATGTATTCGAAGTAAGACGTAAAATTTGTACATACTATGTACTCATATAAGGTAACTATAACGAGAAAGAAAAATGTTCGTGCGGTCATAGTCCCAGGCTGAAAAACATGCAAAACACTGCAAGGTGTGTTAACGGCAATAATACTTGCTTTAAGTACTTCTTATCATGTACAATCAGTTACCTAAGAAATTCCCATAAGTTTATAAAGCACTGATTCAAAATGATTAAAATTAATTTTAATTAATTTAATTTTAATTTAAAGGAATTTGTTAGGCAACAGATTTTTCACGATGAAAAGTACTTAATACTAATTATTTAAATATTGCCGATTGAATACATCGTAGTATTTTACAAATCTTTTTTCAAGAAATTTTCCTAGTCCAGGAATAGACTGCGTACAAAAAATAGGTATACAATATCGATATGTATGTCTCTGGCATTCGACAGAACATTTACGAAGTGTATCATAAATGATCCGTTATCCACCGTGCGAAGTAGAAACGATGGAAGTTCTCCACAGTGAGCATGAACCTTATAATCTTAAATTATAACTTTCCTTAACGACAGCACGAGGGCAAATAGCCTCGGCGAATAATGGGGTCTACGATCGCAGATCCAACCTCCACTTTCGATATTTCTGATCTGAATGAACAACACTGATTAGGCCCTATTCGGTAGGACCTGAGTTTATTAGGGGATGAATTTTTTAGGTGTTCTTGATAATCATTCTACCAGTGCTATCTTCTTATTTCGACTTGATCAACAACAATAAGAGATCCTACTGTTTGAAAGGCAAGCCAATTAAGATGAAAAAAAATAAAAATTCACTCACGTATCATACGTTTATTGATACCACCGGAAGGTGTTTCATAATAAAATCCCAGGTGTCCTGCAAGGTGTTCCGTTTCTGCTGGAGTAGCGTCCTCAATGAGTTCAACCAAAGACCATTTTTCATTTGGTCATGGTCCTAAAGGATAAGCCGTGGCGTGAAGATTAACTTCCCGCTACCTTTTCGCCGTTCATTTTTTTATGGGCAAAGTGTTGGAGCTGGTCTTCGGTGATGGGGCCCTGTCGTCTATCGATGTAGACGTATGGCTCGTATTAATTCATTCAAGAGTGGTCGTCCTATCAAAGGAACGTCACGGGTTACGTTGATAAGATTTGTCTTCCATTATTCAAGGATAAATTAAAAAATATGCAAATACACATGCAGCTGGCAAATTAATCATTTAAATACGTATACGTTTTATTATTAACGTATACGTATACGTTAACATACATGTTAACAATGACACTTGAATTCAGATCATTTGAAATTATCATTTATCAGTTAAATGTTATTTTGCAAATTTACACGAAGAGCAATAAAGAAACGGAAATTCATCGTCAAAAAATTTTGCAACACGTGGATGACTAATGTCGTGAAATTAAAACTTATAGAGAATTTATAACGGTCCCAGAATCTGCCTAAAAGTACTTGCATTTCATGAGAAACGCTACGCACGATAACGCGACACGTAACAAACTATCTTGAAAATACGCAAGCATTGTGCGACATTTGCTGCGATTATGATAGTCACGGTAACTGAATGTGAAATTTATTATGGATGGCAAGATTCGCCGCGAGTGAACGCGGAATCCATTATGACTGCGATAGTCGGGTTCAAAATAAATGTCATGGCGCTGGTTAATGTTTCGACTCTACATCCGACAAGCATAATCTGTTCCCGCAGTATCTCGACCAGGCAGGCATTGAACGCGCAAGGATAAATGAGTTTCTTTTATAGAAGTCAATTGGAAATATATGAACGCAGTGAAATATGTACAACATCTGAACATTGATTAAGCATTCTGCACTGAGTTTCATCGCGTTTATAGGGAATCTTTGTTAATTAATTCAAGGACTATTAACGAAAGTTTTAATTAATACAAATGTTTTGTTAATAATAGTTAGCGAGACTTACAATTTTTCCTAGAGAACTTTTTATATACATCTTTTGAATTTGAGTATAATATAAATTTTAAAATATAAAAAACTAAACCATTTCTAATATAATAAAGTATTTTTGTATACAAATTTTGGTTACAAGTGACTGTAATAATATGATATTTCTATCGACATTAGAATAAAATTTAATCCTATAGATCATGTCTGCTCTATTTCAGTCCACTTCATCTAATTTATTCTAATTGCAAGTACCTACCTCTTATTCTACCATTTTTCTAACATTTCCACCTGTATTCTTCCTTCGTTTCCCGAAATTCTTTCTACCAACCATTCCTCTTTCATTCTCCACTTTCAAATAACTTACAAATTCATTCCTCGTGCTACACTCGAAAGCATTTTTTTCTTTCCTTACTTTTGATCGAGGTTTCGCCGTCTAACGCTATTTCGTTAGTGTCACAGTGGCACACGGTTAATATATGATAATCCCAATATACGATGACGTAGAATTTCTTCAACTCAAACTCGCTTAACAGAGGATTAGTAGTTATCGGATCGTGACGTCTTGGTTGACTGGTACGCACGATATTTCCTACAAGCGGTAGAAAAACTTTTTCAAAGTAGAATAACACTCGGTGGATCGCAGCAATTCTTTTCTACGATGAATTATAACTAATGTTACAGCGAAATCATTTGATGGATGGAAATCTTAGTTTATTAACAGCCGGCAGAAAAATAAGTGTCGGCGATGATTTCGACTATTTCGCTCCAATCGTAGCCATCGTCATTACAAACTCGTTATTTTCTCGTTTGATATTGCTTACCATCAATCTACGTACTTTCGATGTCTGAGAAACAGCTAGTAATGAGCAATGAAATAAAATTGAAAATTGCGTCGCCGTAAAGGAACCTCGGCGTTGTTGGCCAATCTTCCAATACTACGTGGTACAAAATTACATTCGTTCGGTGAATGACGAATAAGCATTTGTATCTATTCATTTATCTTTTAATTAATGCGATTAAAAATCAGAAGTCTTTCCGTAGTCCATCTGAGTTTTATAAAAGGGTGAATAAATTCAATGGTGAATAATAAAACTATTAAAAAATAAAAACTACGAACTTGTCAAATAAATGCGGAAGTCAAATTTGCTTCGACTAACATAAGAGTTGATTCGTCAGATTTTTTAGCAGCATATTAATGACTTTTAAATTACGCCATAAAAGATTTGCCCGAATAAATTTGATCCTGTCGAAGCGGAAAGTGTCCTCGCGGTGCCTAAGTACCTGGGAAATTAGATGATTCGACTGAACGCATCATTATGTCTGCCAGGCTGTTGCATTAGCCGATCCTGAGTGCTGCACGAAAGTGAAAGTCTTTACTTTTTTTCTTGATCGCACTCAGGAAACGATCCTGTAGCCAATAATAATTCCCGTTGAAATAGTTAGAGCCTGAACGTGGAAGCCGACGGCATTTCCGCGGAAGAAATAAATCCAAATTTTATTATTACGCGTAGAACCTTTACGGCAATGAGACATCGGTTGCTGAATAATTTACAACGTGGAAACATACGTTATCTTCGTTTAATATATTTTTCATAGACATTTTACGCGTAAATATCACTACGGGAAAATTCCAAGGAACACTGTTGGTTCGTTTATAGGCTTCTATGTCTGTATGTATCCGTCAACTCATATTTTTCCAAGTTCATTGACGATATAAATACAAACATAATGTGGTGTAGAAAAATATATGAAAAACGCATTAACGTGAGTAAATCAAATGAATTAAATATAGGATCGTAGTGAACATTTATTTTTCAGCTACACGTAATAAATTAAAAACTACTTTTCTTAATATTTTTAAGTCCCACATAATATACATTCTTGAGAAACTGACAATAATTCATTTTTGGGGTATTACTAACACCGATGAAATTTTGCCAAATAAAAATATCCATACAATTTCTTAATTAAACATCTATCATCGCATAGAAAGAAAAATTACGAATGATCTAATAAACACTCAATTACCAATGATATATTTAACATCAATCTGTCAAGTTTCAAATTGAAACATCCGCGAGAATTACCAGTTAATATTTGTATTCCAAACGAATGCCGCTTACAGCACTTTTTGCGTTACCATTTCTTCTCCGTTGAGTACTTTCGTGCGAACCAGATTTTCCGGACTAAAATGAACCTGAATTATTCAACGCCAAAAGTTGCGACCTCTGATTCAGCAAGAAGTTATACGAGCCAATCGATCGATACGCGCGAATTCTGTCAGTCAGCTGATATCGGAAGAACCCGGGAAACGCGTTGAATAATTCGAAACGAGCCAGGAAATTCGTATCTGAGTCGATGACAACAATTTCGGCGCTTTCTACTCTCCAAACAGGTGCCCGCGTGTATACGTTCCGCCTCGAATCTTGTCTGGTCGTAGAAAACCGGGCGGAAGGCGACCTCGTAACCCAGTTCCCCGTCAGCTACGAAAAATCGTCGACGTCGTGAACGTCTTCGATTTTTTTCTCTCTTTCTCCTCGCTCGAGGCGTCCCCGCGTTGAATGCAAAATCCGACGAGCCGGTAACAAATTCCCCCAGTCGACTTTCACTTCGAAAAATTCGCGCCGGAATTTGACGGATTTTGCGCGGCTCCCCTTTGAATCGTTAAACACCTTCTTTTTCGTTGCCGAGCGGAGAAAGTGCGGGATTTTTGGAAAACGAACGAAACCGACCACCGCGTGACTTGCCTGACTCATCGAAATTCGAATTTATCGATCTCCGTGTGCGGACGGTTTCTCTCCTTTTTAATTGATCTCACAAAAAAGTATCGAAGAAAAAGATTACGTCAGAATTAGGCTCTTGTTACATCTCTGTATGTACCCGTTTCCGGATTTACCATACGAAGGGTAGAAATTTACAACACGAATTTGACAAATTTTTTCGTCGAAGCATTTGGAAAGCCCCGAAAATGTCGAAACTACTCCGAACTACAAATCTTTGAATCATCAAAGTGTGAATCACGATCAAGATAAGCCAAGCCTTTCGAATCAGAAATCGATTTCGAAACTTGCCGCAGAACTTCCTAGTTTCCATTGAGAACTTTCGACAAAAACATCGTTATTTCGATGAGAACCACGACGGATCGTAATCTCTCCGAAGATTCCGGAAAATCTGTCGATTGGGTCGCACGTCCCTTGGGATCTGAACTTCGAAAACGCAAGGTTGGACCGCGTGTCCTTTTGGGCGTGCCTTCCTCTCGAGAAACACGTTTTTAACGGACGACTGACCCATATAGCGTAAACGAATAAATTTCAAGAAGAAGAAAAAAAAAGCAAGGTATTCGCTCGTACAGCAAGAGAGACCTGACTCGGCGTTAACTACGTACAGGGGAGATTGTATTGGGCACCTGTTACAGTGGAAGGAATACCGTTAGGACGTCGTGTCAGTGGCAGGTACCAGCCTGCGGGTACATATGTACACCGTCGTCCACAAGTCATGGGACACGAACGGGTTCGATAGTCACCGGAAAATGCAGATTTTTTTTCCAATCGTAAAAATCGCGGAAGAATAGCAACGCGATAAAACTGTAGTTTTTGAATGTATGCTTTTTACCGTGGGAGGATCGAAAAAAGTTTTTCTGTGTTCTTATTAATTTGATGTTTAATGTTATTTAGTACCTAGGTATGTATAATTTTTGCGCAGCAATTTAAAATACTACAAGTTTGAACAAAGAAATATCAAATATGTGGAAACTTCAATGCATTGTAATCCGGAGGGGTAACATTTCTGAGGTCAAAAATTTAAACGCGATAAAAATTCTAACGGATGGATGTTTTCAAACGTGGAATTGTCGAAGTGTAGAAATATCGGAATGAGGGAGGTTCGTGTTATGGAAATTTCAAATTTATATTGAGTATGGTAAATAACTACTTTACGTCACATAGGTACTTCATAGCGTTGAGTGACTGGGAATCTGAATTTATAAATGTCCCGTAACTTATGAACGCACCTGTATATCTCAGATACATAGGTGAACATCCAGCTAACAGCTGATTTGATTTTGTTGTCCAATTCTGACCCGTGTTATGAGAATTTGAAAATCTTAGAATCTAGCACGTGAAAAGAACTGTCGATTTACATTTATTTATCAGGAATTACGAAAATGCCGCGGTAATTTTCACTGTGAATTCCTAATGATAAGCAGACGTGAATGAAATATAGAGAAAGAACATCTCAAATACTTTTTAAATAACAGCTATTATATGGTATAAATAAAATGTTGTTTTAAATAGGTAACAGAATTTCCCCGATTAAAATAGTCTTATTTTCCTAGCGTAAAACATAAAATAAAATATTTAGAACTAGTACACTAAACGTAAATATATCGCTAACATTTCTTGACAATGAATACAAGGTGAAATTAACAATGTTATTATGAAAATTAAAATAAATCCATAATTTCAAAATTGAGTTGCACTATTTTCAGTATCATTTTAATAAAATACTATTTTAAAAACTTAATGCAAACCAATAAACTATTCTGTTTTCACACTTATACCCAGGATATTAAATAAAATAGGCTATTTTCTACTTACCATTTAAAATGTTACTTTACCCAGCTCTGGCGATGAGTAGCTTTTATTTCATGCAAGTACAATTTATGTGATCGGTTCCACTAATTGCAAATAGCAACCCGACCTTCCAATTCTTTAACCGTAAAATTACTTGAGACTATGGGCAACCATATGTTCGATGTTTTGCACAGTTGAAAACTGTAAAAAAATCATGGTAATTACCACGGATACACGGCTCGGTGATTGTCCACCTGACTAGAATTTAAACGCAGGGTTCGAGCGTGTAATGTCAGAAAGTCAAGGCAATCTCGCCGTTAGAGACGCGAATGATACATTGGTTGTCAATTGTAACGGATGAGTACACGAGGTCCACATCCATGTTAAGCTCATTATAGAGGAAAACTATCTCATAAGCGACAGGATTTGAAAACTGAAAACTAGTTTTAAAGCTTTCACGACGTGTAAATGATGAAACGCAATTTAATTATCTTCGTTCGATTAAGTCTTAGTATTATTTTTTAATGGCGTTTAAAAGACTATTATTACTTATAGACTTCAATAAATTGACATAATTGAGATACTTTAGTAACTCGAAATTGATAAACGGATAACAGTAATGAATCGACGTCGCGTTAATGGGAAAATGATATTATCATTAAATTTTAATGATGCTCCGAATCAAATCGTAATTCATAAATATGGAAGTGTTTGTATTATTATAACGATTAGCTAAAAATCTGTTGATGGAAACAAAATTTTTAAATAACTATAACTCAAGTTCGTTTATAATACACCACGTGGAATGTAGGATCTTGAATTGAGTTATTGGCCTAGAATTTTGTCGAACAGTTGCGCCACTATTTAACATGTTAAAAGATGTAGCTTTCATGTGGAGATAAATTTCAAACGGACATTAGATACATTGATCTTTCCGAACGAACCAAAGATAAAGTATTCTATCGACAAAATGAATATTAAATAACGAGTGCTCAATGCAAAACATTTTTAACGTCGATAAATGAACGTCAATTCATTTATCATTTAAATGAATGATACTTTCTTGTGAAAACTAACCTGTGCAAATTAATAAAAGATCGATGAAAATTGTTTTTACGAGTGAAAACTCACTTGTTTTCACTTCTCACTTGTTCTGGTAGTTGCAATAGATAAGTGATGTTAACATTGATTAAGAATCTTCAGTTAACAGAATTCAGGTGCCGAGACCGTTATAAATCAGTTCTTACGTGCGGATAGTCAAGTAATTCTTCAGAAGCCAGTGCTAATTTCTAATTAAAAGCAGACAAGCTAATTGAATTTCCACCGGAAGGAGTGAAGTTTTACCCGAGTCTCAATGCATTTTCGCATATCACTAAAACCTCTTCCAGCTATAAATTTTATCCCATTAGAATAATTAAACATATTTTCATCGAGATTATCACGCTTTCCCAACATAGATTTCATCGTATTGTACAAATATCTGTTCAAATCTCTGTAGCTTTGTTCTCGTTAGAACAATATTTTATTCTCAAATCTGATCTTTATAAAAATGTGACACTTCTAAGTTAAAAGTTAAAAATATATGGGAACTCTGAAATATTATAATGCTATACAATTCATACTTTTCTTAAAATAAAATACATCGTGGTTAAGTAAAAAATCCATTATTTTTTACAATAATACGAATTACTATACATGAAATGCCACGTTTCTCGCGTTACAACAAATAATTTCAACAATTTTTCAAGTCTCCAAAAAAAATACCCTTAGCACGTAATGTCAATTCTGCGAAACGAATCCTGAAACCTATTACAAAATACTGATAGAACAAGAACCGACTTACAGGCACACTTCCCCGCATAACAATTCCTAAACAGAAAGCCATACCCACTAGCAATAGTTACTCTCTAAATTCTTTAGATTTTGCCGCGTCTTCCCGACGTTATATCATCGCGTTTGAGAAGCGAACACACTTGCAACAGGTGTCCCGGGGATACGACGCGCTTGGCTGATCACGATTTTCACGTTTGTATCTCCATATAAGCGATCCGGCACACTTTGCCCCGTCTGCACTCACGATTTGCGTACGACACGTACATACGTACGTATGTATGTACGATATACGTACTATACGGTGGCCCACAAAAGTACTCGTACGGTACTGTCAAATTCATTTCACTCGTGCAGAAATGCAAGTAAGTTTGATAAATTGAAATTTGAATGTTAGAACTCCGATGAACTGGACGGCATGGGAATTTCAAAGCGAAGAAATATTATTGCGCAAAAAATAATCTGGACCAGTGATTACTGACGCGGCATAATTAAAGTGTAAAATTAAACCTCAGAATGTGGTACACATATGATATACGGATATATGTATAAGTGCGCAGAAATTTTACCACCGATACCAAACTTTATTAAACAATTTGTTTAATTACTTTTCCTGGAAACGCGAAGTTTCTTTCAAAATATATTAAACTGAAATAGTTATCATAAATATGAAAGGAATAAAAGATTTTTCCAATAAAAAATACTAAACATTACAACGTACGACGATTGCTCCATAAAGATTCAAATGAACGTGTGGAAGAGAAAAAGATTAATGAGTAACATTAGGATTAATGTCAATGTTCGTATCTTACAACGAATTTGAATTTTCTAAAGGAGGTTAATAAACTTGCTACCATCATGCACGAGTGATTAGTTTGTGTAAACATATTGTTAAAAGGATTAATAAAATGAAGTAAATTAAGCTTGATATCACGGCTTTTGTGGGTCAACTGTATGTCAGGCTATTTGCCGCATGTAGAGATACACAGCTGCAAAAAGTTTACGACCAACTCGAAATTCCTTACAGATTTATAGCTTAATAGAAGTTACGCGAAGATTTTACACGGCTTTCCACGTTTGAATATATGTAGGTTGACATATGTACATATATAAACACGAATAAGTACAAAAATTATAAAAAGAAAACATTTTTTACGGATAAGGACAAGTACAAAATTATTCAACCAACACATTCCAATATCAAATTTTCTGTTTTGTCAATTCTAAGCGACTTCCTTCACACGAACCGTTCTCTGACAGCTTTTTTTCATAGTATAGAGGAATTTCACACAGTACTCAGCTTTTATACTCGTTTTCCGGATGAAATGTGGCCAGTACTGTCTAGATGATAATTACCTTTTAATTGCATACCTGAGTACGGATCGAAGGTTAGGTGTCAGCATATGCTAGAAAGAACTGACACAAATGAACTGATGGGCAATATTGCCGTTTCACAATATACACTCACAAGCTTTGTCAGAGGACAAAGCGCTTATTTGAGAAATTTTCGACTTTAATATAAATAAATTTCCTGAATATCTACATTTAAGTGTGACTCTAATGTTCGATCTGTCGGATTAATCAGTGAATAATTAATATACCTATCATTACTAAATAACAGAACTTTTGTTATTATTTTCAAAAGCTAATGACATTAATTCCATACTATAAAGGAAATCGTCAAAATAATGCAATTCAAATGCTTATAAGAATTTAGATAATTAAAATGTTCATCCAACGGTAGCATATAGTACATATGTACAGGAGCCTTTAAGTGACCTCAAGAGCACGTTATCAATTTTCTCCATTTTTTATTTCGCGAACTTAATCGAAATTTGGCGAATGAAAGACCATTATCAACCCGTATTTTCGAAGAGAAAAGAAAGGTGGTCGGAAACTTTCCGCCGGCAGTGTACATCGCGTGAAACTATCCCGCGCTTCCCAGATTCCGAACGGAGATTAGCCGCGCGCCGATTAATTTATCGCCGCGTTGAATAACTACTTTAGCATAGACGTGTTACTCCGTTTCGATGGTTTCGCACGGTTAAATCCTTATGCCGCCCTACTGAGCGCGTACGGGCTAATTGAACATTCTCTGTAAGAAACGAGATCCTACATCGCCACTGATCGATGCCTCGCGTTTAATTATGAATGGGCGATTAATTGCCCTCGTTAGGTTATGCCATGTAATGTTTGTTTTTAGCCGTTCGCAAGACGCAATTTCATGCCGTACGGTTGCTTAGCCGGCATCATTCCAGATGAGTCGGATTTGTTTGTACTTAATGCAGAAACAGTAAACTATTAATTACCCACGATTAATCACATATACGGCGAGTGAACTGTTATTATAAACTGTTCTTACAGGATCCTACTCAACGGTATGCGTTTAATTTGTATAAAATACTTTTTATGTAATAACGTAATGCACGTTTTATAGGCAGCTTTATGAATCAGAACGAACTCAACAACGTAAACAAAGAACCTTTATGAGAAGCAGAACGTTCCTTAGCGCGTTACACTTCATGACCTGATTATTAAAAATGTACTTAGTTTCATAACGTTTAATTTGCCCCGCTTTAAGATATGCATATAAATCACGGTCAAGATAAATAATTAGAATCAAGAGGGGCAATTGATATTTTTTTAAAAGTCTAATGGCAAACGCATTATTCGTCACTTAGCACGTTCGAGTCCGTGTGCAAATATTTGTGCGGTTCATGTAGTTTCTAGCTAAGTTTGTGTGCACATATTTGTGCGTTCCATTAAATTCTATGTTTATGATATAACGGAGAAAATGTTCCTGTATGTTCGGTTGGTCTATCCAGTTTTCGAGTTTGTGCAACGTGTCAAATTAAGAAGACTCTACAAATATTAGAGTTACAAATTTTGTAAGTAGGAAGTTACTAGGAATACATCGTGGTTTTAATCAAGTGTTCACCTATATGCATCACACCTATTATTAAATTAAATCTACTTGCATATATGTAACAAACTTATAAATTCCCCTACGTAATAATGAATTCATCTAAATATTGTAAACAAGCAAACTATTGAATTCTTTCTACAATTTAGTGATAAGATACCGTAATTACATCAACATATTACAATTGTATATTACAAATAAAAATCATCACCGGGCCCCAGATAACATTTTTTAAACAACCAAAAGCGAGCCATAATTAATATTTTATCCCTCCCAAGAATTCAATCAAATAATTAGAAACTACCAAATCCATATTCGCAAATTTCAACGCAAACACCTGATTCCTCCACCAGGATTCTTTTGTGCGCCTAGCTTTCCGATGATATTAAGACGATACCCGTCTCTTTACCCTTTAACTTTTACCCAGCTCGCTAACACGGCATTCCGTTCCACGAGCTGCACGGTCACCTATTGCGCAAAACTGCGCCTCAAACGTGCATTTCCATGCGCCAGCAATGGCGTCGCTTCCCGTTCGCTGTAATAGCGACGACATCGGGGATAATCAGTGGTTGATGAGATCGATGACGAGTACCCGTGAATTCGCGCGCAACTCGACCTCGCGAGAGGTCACGCGGAATAAGGTTCCGCATTCTCGGCCCACAGCCCGAGGCTCCTCTTTAGCCTCCTCGTGTCTCCCGTTTCCTTTCCAGCTTCTCTTCAAAACCCTCCTGACCTCCGCGAGACGCCAGATTCCGCCGAGAATTCTCACCGCGACCGATTTTCATCCGGGCGCCCGAATGATAAAAGAGAAATGCCAGCTCTTACCGGCGCACTTCCGATTTTTTTTTTCGCGGGCCGCCGGTTTTTGCGCGGCACGGTTTCTCCGGGGCTCGCGTCGATTTTAATTGGAAAGATATCCGCGGAGGCAGTCGACGTTCCATTAGGCGAACGGGGTTCGAACGGTCGCGCGAAAGTAAATTATGTGTCGGGATATATGGATAGACCCGTATAGAAAAGTAAGAAAGGAAGATAAAATGAACAAATTTTATTAAGAGGAATATTTAGTTGCAATTGTATATTAAAGCAAATAGTAAGTTTCATTGAGCAAATCAAATGAGTTGATTTAATTGTGTGAATAAAGTTTAGGTATAATTAAATGGTGTTTTTTTTTCTTTTTTTAATACGCCGCGAATGTACGCCTTTAAAAGGAAAGAATCGTCCCGATTTGCAAACACTCTGTACGGAAATCATTTGCATAATTTGCGATCGTCGTCAAATGATTCTAACACCTTCTGAAGAGACACTGGAAATATTACAATGGGCGTTTCGTCATGTACTCCTTTCATTTACAAATAATAGATTGCGGGTTTTCTAAACGCTTCACTGCATCATTGTGTGACGAAAAAAGAATTATTATAGAAAATCATTTCCCATTTGCCGTGAGAAGCATGAAAAAAAACATCAACCTATAGCTTGCAAAACGAAACATTCAAATGATACTGTAAACTCGCTGTACCTGATCGAGTGAATTTTTATCCGCTATTGACATTAATTACTAACACGATCATGTTTCAATGCTAAACAAACTACTCGATCCACGTTGACCTTAAAATTACTATACTTGCAATTATCTCTTCAACGAAACAAACGGGTTTTCCCAGAACGAATCATACAGTGAAGGGTTTAAAAGGCGTCATGTTTCTTCGACAAAAATTTCACGTTACGTGCGAAATACGTTGCAGACGACGATTGGGGCGCACCGACAGAGGAGAACGATTATCTTCCAGAAACGGAGACGGGGACCAGTCTAACTTTACCGCGACTTCCACGGAGCCCGGAGAGACTGCCCAGCCAGGTTAATAGGGGAGTTTCACCGGGCTGCAACCGAAACCGCAGGGCCCCGGAATTTAGGCAAAGATCGCCGAGCCCGCAATATCAGCCCCGAGTGAACCCTGGGGAGGTGACCAGCCCCAGGGAAAGATTCCAGGATGCGAAGGAGATGTTCAGAGCCATGGAGAGAGAGGCCATTTCCAGGCCTGTGCTTGCCAGACAGAGAGAACCTGATCACCATCCTGTTCACAGGTACGTACAAACGTTTATCTATTTTTCTTTTGGTATGTTTAACCCATAAATGCACGATTTTTTCTATTCAATTTCTATTCGTCAAACTTTAGTGCAAAAAAGTGTATAATAAGGGAAAAATAAATAAAAAATCCATTAAAATAATATTTTTAATACAAAACTATTATACATATGTTGCCTATAGGTGCCTATAGGCTACAGCGCGCTAATAGCATCAATGCGTTTCTATAGAATATGGAGTCAGAAAATACATACGTTGACGAATGGCAACACGATGCATTTAAGGGTTAAGAATATCATCTGCACTTTGCTTCTGATAAATTCGTGGATTTTGTTCTGAGAAAGTATTTCAAATAGGCGTTTAAGGTTTTAATAACTTTTAAGTTAAAATGCATGCAGGCTGTAGCAAATAAATTATATTTGTTAAACTCGATTGAATAATTGTTGAAACATTTTTACTAGTTTTGATATTATTGTGAGAAATGTGGATTTTTTTGAGCAAAAAGAGTCTAACAGTGTTGTATAAAGGTACGAAAAGTATGTAGCTTATCTTTTACATTAATGGCACTGAATGTTGTAGTTCGTTATTTGAAATACTTTTTCAGTCGGATGTCCTTAAGATAGATAAATTTCACATTGGAAATGGAGTACGCAAATACCGTTCAATTTTAAATTACATACTTTATCAGTCGTCTATTAGTGATAGAAACGAATTATAGAAATTTCAACTGAAAATTCTAGCCAAGTAAAACGATTAAATGTCAGCCGAAAGTTCAAGATGGTACCACGAAATTCCACAACAGTTATTCGCTTTCAATTCCCTAAAGCAGTGCCCGAGTCGGTGTGTCGATTTGAAGGCGAAAAAAACAGCGGAATGCCATCCCAACATTCGTTTTCTACGGTATAAAAACCCGGTGGGATTATTTTTTCGCAAGAAACCGGGATTTGACGTACACTTCATTTTCAGTCCCCAACCGGACAGACTTGTTTTAAGGGATTCCGGGTTAACCTCGCGGTTTTTCTTCCTCGCTCTGACATTCGTTTCGGACCAGCAATCACGGGTGTCGATCTCTAGTAAAAGCCGTCGTAGAGAGTGGCCTGGACAACGCGTTGCCGCTTACTCCTGATTTTCGTTTTCCGCGTATATGGCATGGTCCAGCTTTCCACGCTGAAACGAGTTTAGAGAGATGCGTGCGACAAACGTGCCTATCGATGAGACATACGCATTCCGCGCGTCCCTGATTTATATCGCGGAAAATACTGTTTTCAGCGCGTGCTTATCGGATGTGGCACGTAACATCGCAAGTAGAACAAATTCGGAAGTGGCACATCGTTTTATCTGACTTTGAACGATGACCCTGTAAACGTGTCTCTCGTTAGATTCGAGATTATTCGGAGGAATCTGATGAGATACGACTTCGTACGAAAGAAAGCTAAAGTACCGTTCCTGGGTTTTTGTAGTAATGATGAAATTTTGTTGAATCCTTGTCGTAGCATATCGGATATCTGGTTTTTAAACAGTTACTGCCACCTTTGGTTTCGTCAGCAAAGTTCTGCTGCATTCGTTGAATAAATGATATTTAACTAGTATAGCAAAGAGAAAGTCATGGGTTACTTAAACAGAAAATAAACAATTTACAGTTGAAATTGTGGAAACAATTATAGTTTGTTCTCTTTGTCAAAATAACAATTTTAACTTTTGTAAATTACATTAATATAGAAAAGTTAATACTATCGCAGCCAGAAATTTTAGTTCAGGACCTAAAATTGATTGACGCGGGGTTTTGTTGAAGAATAAAAATCATCTAATTAGTTTTAAATCATCATTTCAACAATTTCTAACTATTCAACATTAAAAATAATGATTGCCTAATAAATGTAAAAATATGCAAATCCAAAGTCGTTATTTCTAATTTGAAAATTAACTTAATATCATACTGTTCCTAAAATCTTAATCTAACTCCAAGTAACCCGAATCCCCCAAAAAACATAAAAGAACCGTCATATTACGTCGACGGTAGCCAATCTCTTAAAAAAGGTTATCCTTTTAACGCCTTTCTACCAGTCGAGGATGAAATATCACAAAAATTCCACCGAGCAAATAAAGCGTCTCTAAATCACATATTAGTATTCTATCAGGCACACATAATTGATCATTTTTTCCCGTTTGACCATAACAGGGTCGAGTCAGCCAGACAGACACACGAGGACCGTGCGAGTCGCCAACATCCAGCGAGCAGTTCGACGACTGGCCATGAGCACCTGATCAGACGAAATCATTCGGAAGTATCGGAACGGGAGAACGATGTTTCTTACAGGGCCCGACCACGGCCCAGAACCCATCATTACGCGATGGAACGCCCACCCGAGCAAGAGGTCTCGAGACCCCGGCCGAGAAGCTTCTACGAAAACCCGACGGCTGGACGGGACTTCAGAGATCAAAGGAACATGCTCGATCCGAGAGAAGTAAGGGTCACCGATCGTTTTACGATCGCTGTTACAGGGCGTTCGGCTCCTTTTTTTTTTTCTCCGCGATGAATTCGTTCGGATCTGTAGCCTGCGGTTGCGGTGGATGCGTGTACTCGAGCGAGTATCAGAGAAGGGAGAAGCGTGCGGTGTTTTGCATCGATACCACTTGTTCCACAAATTTCTTGGAAATTGTTCGGACGTGAACAATTTCCACGCGTAGGAATTTCACCGGCAGATATTTTATTGCAATGGAATTTTAAGCAGTGCAAATTTGAAAAGTGTGCGACTTTTATGCGGAGAAATTTTAGGATGTTAAGAATTTAGCGCAGGGGACTTTTTGTCCCTTGAAACTTTGTCGCGATGAAATCTTAGAGCGTGGGAATTTCACGACGTAGAATTGTTCACCCTTGAAGAAGAAATTTCTATGCATCGGAATTTAACCCCGTGGAAATTTTTGGAACACTGGAATTTTGCTACGTACGAATTAGAGTTCGCAACAATTTGTGATTATTAGAATTTTGTGGTGCAGGAATAATACTATTTGAATAAAGAAAAGAAGACATTGAACTTGGATTACATTCGCGCGAATACATGATCGATATAATCCTAATCAACTTTCATCAACAACAAATATTTGTTACAACATTTAACGATTATGAGAATGCGGAGAACATTAATTTAAACGCAATATGTACAGCGTGTGTGTATTTGTTAAAAAGTAATTTTGACAATTACAAGATAGCAGGAACAAGATTATTAAAATTATATTATATTATTAATATTATTTTTTTGGTAACAGAAATTGTTTGATAGATTTTGAAACACATTTATAATTAAAATGTCTGTATACTTAGTTGCTTCCTACGGGGGACTTATTCTTTTTGGATTTAATAGAAAACGACTCCAATTCATGATTAGCTATATCTCGGAAATAAATAAGTATAATATCGAATAAGTGTATAAGTAAACGTCGAGCCTTTCACTATTGAATTGCATAGAGTGAAATTTTTGGGGAATATTTCATGTTACTAAAAACTGCTAGAAATTATTGTAGTTCGAGTCATACAGTATATTTAGAAGAACGCTCGAACATTGAATCTTCAATATTCAAATTTGACGTGTCTGCAGAAAAATATGTTTACTCGTATTTCAAAATATGAATTACGTATTCCATCTACTTATATCTCAGAATATTAACCACGTTCATTTAAAGTAATGCGAAACAAACTATTGCATACATTACCTAAATTACTACAATACATTCGTAACAACACAAATTATGACGCAGGAACAGCAATGTCTCCCTTAATTAAAAACGATAGCTAAAAATTTAATATCACCATTAACACTAGCACATCCCACGATAAAAACATCTCCTAAGCATACCGCAAGGCACGACAAATCAATCCGAAACTCTGCTACACGTGCGTAGAGTGTGGTTCGGTAATCACACCAATCATATCGAGCAATCGAGATTTACAGTTAATCATCAATTGACTTTGAATTTTCTGTTCCAAAGGTGCGAGATTTCCGGGACCGGGGTCACGTGCGCGACATCCGGGACAAGGTGCGCGGTCGGACTTCCTACCAGGAGCTGTCCGAACACGAGCGGTACCCAGGTCTAGACCGGGAGAGCGCTAGACCACCGTTGGAAATTGTTCCGACACCCGGTAGATACCGGCATAGCTACGCGGAACCGCCAAGGCTGGGCCTGGCCGCCCTACACCCTTACTGAGGTCCCCAAGGTTCATTAGGGAAGCGAGGACACCCGGAACGCTCTAAAATTTAGGGTCTAAAGTTTAGACTCTAAGTTTATTCTTTAAACTTTAGAGTCTAAATAGAGTCTAGACTCTAGACTCTGAACTTCACAGTCTAAACTTCAGAGTCTAGACTCTAGAGTCTAGTTCCCTAGACTCTGAACTGTCAAAATGTGGGCTACTTGGGTCATGAATATTTGCACACTCGAATTGAGTCAACGAGTAGGACATGAAAAATGTAATTAAAATATAGATCAAATATTGAAGCTCAATCAGAAGATGAAGAATGGAATAATTTCTGTTCTTTATATCCCAGTGACAATTGATCATGGAAGAAATCGTCCATCGAGGACGCTTATGCGAGATGCTAAAATTGATCGAAAATTGCATGAATTTGTATTATAAAAGGAAAATTAGTCCCATGTCTTATGAAACAGCGGCGTGTGTACGTAGTCATAGATATTGAAAAGCTGACGAGAACTCTGTAGTCAGTTTCAAGTAGCATTACATTTCTACTCGACACGAATTTCTAATCGAATTTCTACGCTTTATACAATTAGTATATTATAATAGATGTAATTTCCATGGCACATCACACTTAATACGGAATTTAATGGAGACTTTGTTTTGATCGTTGATAGACATACAATTGTCCTATATCTAATTATTTCCAAGGATACGTAATTACTTACTTTGATTTAAATTTGAAAAAATAACAATTCAATGTGACACTAACCGCAAGTGTTCCGGGTCCTCTTAATTAATCAGCGTATCGTTATCGCACCGCAGACATTTTGACGGTGCAGCGATCGCAACTACACTTGTTAAACAAAAATATTGTGAACAGTGAGCTTTGACACGAATACAGTCGAAAGCAAAAGAGATATTTTTGGATACAAGGACGAAGGTACATAGTACCCTCGCTGTACGGTCAATCGTCCGGATGGATACTGTATATGGAAATAGATTAAAAAAAACATTATCTTTCTTCGCTCGCGTTTGTATTTGTTATGGCGGACCAAGTTTCTCGCGGAGAAAACTTCATTGTTGAATTCTAACGCGACAGAGACTTCGTACTATATTGTTATACGTCGGATGACAGACTAACGATAATGATAGGATTAATAACAACAGTAACATCGATAATAACAGTAACAATAATAATTGTAATAACAACAGAATTTGTTTTCTCTTTCTGTCCCCCCACTGATCCTCGGATGTAATTGTATGTATGTATTGTTTCGCCGGTGTTTTGTATTGTACACTGCATTGCCCTGCGTGTAGTACTCAATTTTAGGGCGCAAAACTTATTCGGATACTAATTGTTACACTAATTTATATTATGTTTACCATAAATTTATATTAATTCGAAGTATAAAAAAATGCAAATTAAGACTATATTTACAGATTTACTAGCAGATTCTGAAACAGAACTAAAATTGTCAATTGTTTCGATATTCTTTGTGTTTAAGTTTGTTATTGAAATAAAGTTCACTCGTCTTTAATAAAATCGAGCAATTTTAATCCTTCATATGACATCATCGGTAATTAACATTTGTAAAAACTTCACCCGTAAGCAAATTTCGACACGATTTTCTTTCCACCTTGTAATTTTCAGTATTTCGGTATATTTTACAATGAAAATATCCATATTAATAGCTGCAATAAATATCCGCCAACGTTGAACAGAAATTGTATTGCTGTTGAAATTCAGAGAACGAATATGTTAATGCCAAAGTGTTCCGTGACACTTGAAAATAAGACATTTATGTGAAGTATCGAAAAGTGCATTTTGCCGGAATCGTCAATGAAGCGGCATGGTTTGCTCAATAATTCATGACACGAAATACAGAGAAAACCAAACATTATGTGTATGTAAATCCCAGATCGTCGTGGAATAAATGTTTCATGGACGTAGATGTGCTTTACAAAGTGCATAATGCAATTCCCAGCTTTTTTGTTATTTGATACATCTTCTTATTGATATCTCTGAACTACAAAAGTTTCTCTAATTTGAAATCCCGGATTGGAACACGCTATTCGCGGTTTATTTCAAAGTCACGTTGCAACATTGTACAAATGTTAATAAAATGTTAACAAAATGCTAATAAGAAACTCTATGCAAATGTAACATTTGTGTATGGGAAACTGGAGTCATATTGCATACGTTACATTGTCTTCATAAATGTCTTCAAATTACCATATCAATACAACACGTGTTAAAAATTTGAGGAAGAATTCAGCTATAAAAATGTAGGCACTAATAGAGCGTGAATATCGTACGTTCTCTGGATCGTCTACTTTTCTGTTCCTTCTACAATTTCAGAAAACTTCAACGAATGAAAAATTGTATGGGATACCTTGTTAGAGGCCGAAAAAAAGATTGGAAAGTACATAGAGCAATAAATGTAAATAATTTCACTGGCGTTATAGAGCCGAATTAAACCTCCTCAATTTAGGGGAAAATTTCCAGGCAGATTTCGAGGTGCACAAATTTTTTGCGACGCCCTATCAATTTCACGAAGAAATTTCGAAGAGCGAAAGTGAAAAAATATAAGATAACATCGGCGTGTAAAAAACATTCAGCTTGAAAACGTCGGCGTGCAGAAAATGTCAGGTGTAGAAATTTCAGGATTAATCAGACCTTACTTAATACATCATTATTATAGTACACTGGTTGAACGGAATACGAGGTGACCACGCATTTACTCGCACGCTAAATCGCTTTCGTGGTTAACGGAGCAGGAAGTGGGCAGTTTGCATTGTTTCGATATCTATAGTTGCTGCACGAATAACAAATGAATAGAAAGTCTTTCACGTCGGTGAGCAAACAAATCTCGAGTATGTGTGTCCCGTTTTGCAAACTTTTGAATTGATTTATAGCGATATTATTAGGTACAGGAATTTTGTTTATGCAATCTAAATACCTGAGTGTAGACGTGAATTACGTGAAACATTTATTAGTCCCCGTATTGGAAGGCCGTTAGGGCAATTCGATGGTAATATCAGAGCGACCTATGCAGTAAATTGACACTTTTATGGTTACAGAGAACAGATACATTTGTAGACGATTGACAAACACGTAACTGTTTGGAATAAGAAATTATTTCGCACACATATTTGCAGTGAAAGTAAAACAAATAATCCGCCGTATAAGTTTATACAGGATTTTTCTCTTTTGACCGACTTCTGCAAGTGCATCACTACAATTTTTCCTTATTATTGCAACGGTCAACTACAATATATAATTATCACAATCACAAATGCATGTACCTGAAAGATCGTTGCATCTCGGACATATCATTACGGAGTATAATTATCATGCAGTCTCTTTTTAAGATGAAAATAGCAAAAGTATTTCAAAACAAGAATTTGTCACATTTATGAGAAACTGGAGCAATTTCTTAAAATGCAAAAGATACAATATTAATGTGACCCATTTTCTGGCAATTTTATTTTCTATTTAAATAAAAATTTAATAATCGCTATGTATTTATTTTATTCACATGTAAATCTCTCATACATCCCAGAAGTCTGTTTAATACTCCGATACATTCAATTTCCCTATTTTCTTTTACAAAAAAGGGACAATAAGTGAACGATACAGCAAACCGACACGATTTTTCTTAATTATCAAAGCGGCCGGCAATCACGCGTAATCGCCACAATTAAAAATAATCAGTCACTCGACGCTGCGGTGCCCGCCGCAGAAACGATATCCATTTACCACCTGATTTCTAACGCGTCCCTGCGGTTTCGCGGACGCACGATTTCGCGCGGGAATTTCGTAAGTCATAATGCAAACGCGTTGCGCAAAACTGCGCAGCCCGAGAGTGCGCGCCGCGTAAAATTGTCGCCGTAGCTGGCGGTTTTTTTTTCCCGGCTAGGCATCACGCGAATCTGTATACCGGGTGACCGTTATGCGGTAAAAACGGTACCCGCGGCGGAATTCTCGTGTCACGTGTAATGAAATTCGCACGGTCGAGCCTAATGTAATTCAGAAATTTGATTACCGTTGCGAGCCGTTACGGTAAGGCGTTCGATGCTGACTGAAAGGTGTTTCTTTTTACGTCTAGCTACCTTGCTACTTCGGAGCACCTTTTCGAGTAAAAGTGCTTTTAGTTTCGTTAGCGTCCGATAAATGTGATTGCGGGTTTGTTAACAAGTTTGCAAGAACTTAAAAATGTTTTAATATAATTTAGAGTTTAAATTCTGCGCGATGAATCTGATGAAAATTAAAAATTTCAAAATTTCGTCATACGTCTAAAAGGTCATACGTTCTAAAGGTTTGTAATTATTTTTAAATACTTAAAGTCTTCACATAGTTAAAAATCTACGCTTTAGATCACTCGAGACTGAATAGAATCGTTTATTACGATTGAGATTTATTAATTACACTTTGCACATCTCATCATGGATTTAGTGTCTAATGTCACTGATAATTATCTGCTTTTTCGATCTACTGTGCAAATACAGCTATGGTATGGTTTAACGCACTAACTGTCAAGGTAAATCAATAGTGACACACTTCCGTGGCCACGATGCTTTTCTTTAAAAGAGTTTCATTACACGGTTATACACACACGATCTAGAATTGCCTGATAAAATTGCACGATCGTTGCGTTAATTTGATATGAGTTATGTACGTAAGTATTGATTAACACTAATTTCCATGCGTAAATCAACACTGTACGTTTACTCGTACTTACTGACTTTTAACAGGATTTTCTAACACGTTTATTTAATTCACTCTTAACATAACCGGAACCAAAGGATGATTATGTGTATATTATAAATTGCGAGCATCTACACAAATGCGTTTTCCATACTAAACCAAGAATAAATATCGCCTAAACTAAACATTTCATGCCCAATTGTTCTCTCGTAAGACATATAAAAATTCTCTAACGATGAGAAACACTCCCGCACTCTAACAATCTAAGATCGACATTCATTAATTTACAAAGCTAAGTCGACTAGCTACCAAGTTGTTCGTCTATCTGCAGGTTACCTGAAACTCATCTTGCTAATTTTGATTAACGTTTTCGCAACATTGTCGCTAATGGAGACATTGAAATCGGATTGCGTTTAAATCACAGAATTAACCGTAGGAAACCGTACACATTCGCGTTCGCGTTCATGGACACATAAAGAGTAACGTGGATCCCCTTCTCCCATAAAGGGACTTGGTGCTACGAACCTGCTTGCTTCTCTCGATGGCAGTGACCTGTTATAGGGGTCTCACGGAGCCCAGGGCCTTTATGCTCACGTGCGATAGTTCCCGGTTAAATGCCAGCCTTCGTATGGTTAGGAAATTCGTACTTCTACAAAGGCTTGCTCGGTACCACAGCGTCTCCAGCGATACTTCTTTGTGTTATGGTACAGACTATATGTATACTACCAACTGTACCAACTGTTTACTATACAGGTTATTAAGAGATACTTAGGTACCTACTATTAATCCTCGAATGGTATACGTTGTTGTACTGGTCCCAAAAATTCTCATCTTTTCTAATGTTATTGTATCACTGGTTTTTTAAATTTGAGAAAAATTTGCATTTTTTTTTCACACTGAAAGAATATAATAAGGCGTTTACGTCTAGAGGAAGAAAATATTATGATATAAAATTCATTGCGAAATACCTAGGGATTATTATTTAGGCTTCAATATGAAAATCTAATAATACAAATTATCAATTGATTAATTGGAACCATTTAATTTCGTACGATAAAACGATTTATATAAATATAACTGAGAAAATGATATAACCGTTTGTTTAGAAGGGGGTGGGATTTCGGAGACTTCGGTATAACAGTCCGTGTATCAAAAATAAAGACGTATAGTAGCGAAACGAACAGTATTCATCGATAATCTTGTTATATAATATTTCATTTGATTTGCTAAGTAATAGTATACCTACATATATTTCTGTGTCACTGTCTTGCGGAACTATAGAAATAAACACGAAAAGAAAACAGAAAATTGTCACAATAGTTTTTATTATAACATTAACATAAAGGGACGTTTGAAATCAACTGTAGCCAAAAATTAAATATTGCATTACAGCTTTAAAAGATTTCTCGATATAGAAGAAAGGAACAGAAAATTGGTTATAATAACGATATTCATACCTCCTCCTGTGTTAAAACCGTACGAAAAACATCAACTACAAACAGGAAAGCAATTCACAAGTTCGCTTTCCGAGATTCATATTTTTTACAGTTACATTAATTGCATACAACGCATATAACAGAACTATGACAGAGCCATTTGAAGAAGTTTTAACGAGACTATCGAGCACGTCATTCACCCTGTTTCGCATGAGTTTCATGCGCCGGGCAGTCATCAATAGGCACGGCAACGTATTGCAAGCTATGACCTCGTGACTATCTACAGGCAAAGCTACGTGACGGAAAAGCGGATATTTCGTGTCGGAAGTTCCGTTGCTCCCGATATGCGTACGGGAAAGAATTTTTCTAGTTTCTCCTCTGGTATTTAATCGTGATTTTAATTATACGCCTACCTCAATTACCTATATTTTAATGAATTTACAATTTTCTTTCTAATTTAATAGGGATACTCATCCTCGAAATAAAACGTTTCCATTTTTCCATTACGACTTTAACACTATTTCTACCAAGACGTGTCAAAAGACACCTTTCAAATTTTAACTTAAAATCATTCGTTAAATTGAATCATTTCTCCACAATTAATTTGTTGACTTTTTATACGATAGTTGTTAAATTATCTACGTTTAACTGGTAATTAGAAAACCCAACAATTTTGGCAAATATTTGCATTCAAACGAAAAGGTTTCAAAAGACACCTTTTGGTCGAAATAGGTATACACACAATCTTGGTAGAAATAGTGTTAATTTTAATTGCTGTAACATAGTATTTTTTTCTATTCAACCTTGAATTTTCATGTGTTTATATTTCTATCCTTCCGATCACCCGTTAGATCGCGCAGGACATGGATACACAAGTCGAGCGCATTAAAGGCCCCCTACGTGCGTAATAATTTTGCGCAATACTTAATACCCCCGTGAAGCGAGTTGCTGCGAAGATTATTCAGCGAAAATTGTCCGACGCATTCGTATGCTATATTACGCAATAAAATTGACAACATCCGACATTACTACACTTCGAAACTTCAATGCGACAGTATTCTCACGGTCTGAAAATTAATGATGTTTAATCTCCCAGTTTTGAAATTCTCACGCGTCGACATGTATTTCAATACTGCGACACTTTTTGCGTAAAATTTCTACAGATTCATGAGTACGTTGCAGAGGAAACGATAGATCCACTCCACGCGATACAATCGCGCTTCAGTATAAGTGACCAACTCCGCGCATCATCTCCTTTCCCAGCGCTGCCATCTCCCGTTATTCTAATCGGAGCCGGAGATTTCAATGCACGCATGTGTCGCCGGACGAACCCGGACGAGCCCGGTCGAGCACGGGAAATTGAGTGTTGCGTGACGGGAACGGGAGTCACATACGCACACAAGTGCACAGGAAACAACATGTTTTCGTCTAAACGCATCGATACTTTGCACGCCGCAGCCCAACCAAACTCAAGACTGTCACGTATCCTGCGAATACCTGACAGCATGTTATTTCGATCGGTAAATAGTTTCGAAAAGTCGAGTACTAGTTAGCTATTGTTACACAAGAACGGTCCATAAGACTCTTTGTTTTTCTGTTGATCAAGGAATTAACTTATGCACCACTTTTGTAAGTGATGAAAATTATTTTAATTGTAAGTATCGTTTTCATTTTCCGGATCTTAAATGCTTTTTATTATGTAGCAAAGGGTGTGCCAAAATGCACGAAAGATTTGAATTTGCCGCCATTTTTACAATAAATTGTTGACAACCCTGAAAAAAGAATCATTTGACAGCTGAGAGTTTAGCGTTAGTAAAAATATGAAGCGTTATACGATACAACGACGTGTTTTCATTATTGAACAATATTTCAAAAATAATGAAAGTTTCATCGTAAGCGATGAAGCAGATTTTCACTTTGATAACTTTGTTAATCGCCAAAATTTCCGTGTTTGGGGTTCGGAGAACCCACATCTGATTATCGAGCAACAAACGCACTCATAACGTGTCACTGTTTGGTGCGGGTTTTGGGCTGGAGGCATCATTGGACCATACTTTTTTGAAAATGAGGCTGGTCAAGCAGTAACTGTTACTGGTGCTCGATATCGCATGATAACACAGTTCTTTCTGCCGAAATTGGATGCTATTGATGTGGCCAATATGTGGTTTCAACAAGACGGTGCCACATGCCGTACAGCCAGTGAAACAATTCAATTACTGCATGAGACCTTTCCTGGTCGTGTACTCTCTCGTTTCGGTGATCAGTATCGGCCGCCTAAATCGTGTGATTTAACACCATTTGATTTCTTCTTATGGGGTTATTTGAAGTCAAAGGTCTATGTCGACAAGCCCACAACCATCTCTGCATTACAAGAGAAAATTAAACGCTGCATTAGCGAAATTTATCCACAATTATGCAGAAAAGTAATGCAAAATTTCGATAAAAGAGTACGTATGTGCCAGCAAAGCCGTGGAGGCCATTTGCCCGATATGTTATTCCATAATTAACGCTAACCTATGTACATTAAGATTCAATAAAAAAATAACAACCTAATGACTAAAAACTGTGTTTTCTATGTAATTCAAATCTTGTGTGCATTTTGGGACACCCTTTACTATCAGATCATTAAAAGAAAAATCGAAAACTCGTGAGTTTCTACGGTGTTTTTGTGGTGCACGAATTGAAACGGTCCTTCCGCCTTGAACTTCGGAAATCTATTTGACAGCTTCGTTGCGTACAAAATATGATTAGTGTACTAATGGCAAAATATTCGAACTTCCAATGGGTTATGATTTTTTCTGGAGTAATACATTTAATAAATTAAAAAGTACTGTATATTATAAATGATAAGATAATTCATGCAAATAAAATCACTTTCGAATCGACTAGGAACCGATTACTTTTGAATGTAGTATCGAAGAATCTCGTAGGGAATTATTTCGCTTTAGAAATCTGTTTTTAAAAAGATTGCTTAAATAAGAAGCTTAAATAAGAAGTAGTTTGAAGGTTTTGTATTATTTTGAAATATATTTAGAAACTTGATCCCGAAAGCTTTGGAACAATTTTAAATGACGATGGTTAAAGTTGCATATGTACTTTTTATACAAATATATAATATTCTTTCAATTTATAACATTTCAATAATAGTGTAATACACGAATACTGAACATTATTACAATTTTTTTCGTAACAACTGTACAATTCCGCTAATATCTTTATTGCACTCAGGCGGCTAATGAGTTCTACTTATAATTTTTCTAAACATTTATTTCAACGCGAAATAATATTCTACCCAAGTTTGCTAACGAATCAACTCAGTATTAATGTGTAAATTCTTTCCACAGCGCGTTAATGTGAGAATTTTCGTAATTAGCAGCAAGAACATAAGAAGAAAAGTAAATGGGAAAACATTGTAGAAAAATGAAAACCGCGTTACTTCCAATGAACAATTCGTGTGCTCCGCAGTTCGTTCAATGGTCAACGCAATCAGGTCTTACGAAATACTACAGATGAAGAAAAAAATCAATAATATTGTATTTCCCTTATAATCGAGGATCTGCGTTCTTCCTTGAGTGAGTAATTTCCGTGTCTTACTCGGTGTTACGTGAAGACAAACATAATTTGCGGTTAGCATGGAGTATCTGCTAGGAGGAATTTATATTACGTCAATCCTCCCTTATTTTTACGTTTCGCGCGAACTTTCCCATCCTACCGTTGATTAAACGCGGACTCCCGGAAAACGGTCGTCGACGAAGGAAAGTCCCCGTCTAGACGAAATGTCAAATACTTGGCAGTCGGCATCTGTGTCGGGTCAACAGTCTCGGAAGTATAATAGATTTTACCAGTTTACGGATGTCACCGTATCCGAGGCTTATTTACATACAACTTTCGAATTGTTGGCACGGCCTTCCTATAGAAAGCCGTTAACACTCGCAGTTAAGTGGTGTTAAATTAACTCCTCGCCGTAGGAAATTATACTTTCATTTCCCTCGGATAATAACAAATGGTCCTTTTTCCGCGCAAGTGCACCGTGATACTCGCAGGGATTACTGTGCGATAATTATTCGAGAGAAATATTGTGTAAAGAACGGGAAAAGATATTAATGGGAAATTGTTTCCGCATCTGCTATCTGTCCTTATAAATTTTCATAAAATTCTGGTTTACATTAATTTTAATGTTCCTCAAGGTTACCATTGCAACTCAAGATTTACGTAGGAAACAGAATTTTTCATAATTTGGTATGGTATCGTTACATTTGACAATTAAAAATAGAATTCAATTAATAGACTATGTTATGGCTATTACAATAACTTTCTCCGAACGCTATATGTAGGTATATCGTTAGAGAAAATTCGATTAAAATCAAAGATGAAACTCACGCGTCCATCTAAACTTTTGTGACAAACTGTAGATAAAACGAACAATTGTTATAATATTCGTACTTAAATAACGCACACTTCACGATCAAATAGCCATACACCTGTAAATAGTAATAAATATCGATACTGAGAATGATAATGGCGACAGGCAGTATATTTTTAACATCTTCAGCTATATCTCGGATCTGCTGTTAATTGTGAGATCAGCTAAAAGACTTATGTGAAAGTGAGAGGCAGCCGAGCTATCTCCAGCCGGAATAAAACTCGAAGAGGTATTTTAAAATGCATCTATGCGCAGTTTTTTGCGTGGTATGTAAATCAGGGACGAGAAAGGATACTTTCTTTTCTTTTTATCAACGTTAGCGTGCCTCGAATCGATCTCTGTAGCAGGATTCTTCGGTTTTATCTACATGCATTCATCCCAAGTCACTTCTTCGGAAACATATTATTCTAGCCTGCACGTAGATATAACTGTAACATCTTCTACAAGCAAAATATCAAGTCCACTGACGCCGGTACGTAAACGGTATTGCAACGAACGTGTATCGATAAGAGCCCGTAATTAGGACCGACATGTTGCGCGTATGTTTATGTGCTCTACAAATTATACGTCATCTGATAATTTTAAACGCAACTTATCCTGTTATATTCACCTGAAACGTGACGTGTAAAATAAATCAGAGCTAATGGCGGACAAGATCTACGCAATTATTTTAATTCCTCTTTTATAGTCCTGTGCGAAATTATATTTCATTAATGTTTCTGTTCTAGTCAAGAATTGTATTATATATACAATTTCAACTTGTGCAGTGTCAACGATTAATTTTTGAGGTAAGTGAAGAACGGAGAATAAGCTTCCTTTCTCTCTGTTAGTACTAAAACGATATGCAGGTATTTCTTTGTCCGAAAATTACGTGTGCAATAGTGCTGTAAAAATCAGTCAGAAAAAGGCATGACACAGTTGCAGTAAATTACAACAAAATTTCTTAGCCCAGTACACCTTTTCTTTCAATTACAATACAGCCCTTCTGCGAAAAGATTGCATTTGTCTTGTGAATAAAACATCGCAGGAAAACGTAAAAAGGAATGAAATATTTTTTTTAGTAGCTGAAAGAACGTGGTTAGCAGCTTTTCGGATATGTTCAGTAAAACCTGTACTGCCGTTCTATGGAAACGGGAACCGACGTTTCTTCGCCGCTTCGAACTTGCAGGTAGCAGATTGTCATGCTTCGGCGCTGACAATATCTTCACCGATATGCTTGTCAGTCACGGAAAACCTTTTAGCTACCGTTCTTAACTGCTCGCAAGAAGTTCGAACAGCGTCGAAAATTGCAGAAGCTTTCTTTCCGGCGATTATAAGAATCCACCCTTTCAAATCTGTTATAAACACAATATACAATGATTTACGATCAAATATATTGACAAAAAACGGGTAGAAATTTTTAATTCTTCGTCAATTTGCAATTAAATATTTATAAAACATATGATACGGGAGAAATGATACTGCAAAAGTAGTCTGGAAAGTAATTCTAATATTTATAATTCGTCGAAATGAAATGAAATTAAATATTGTGATTTTTCGTTCAATAATTTTTCAAGCCATTGACCTTTTTATAACCCAATGAAATTCATACGTAAAACTAAAAATTCTCTACTATTTTAAACACTTTTGTGGTACATTCAGTTCAATCATGTAAACCTCGTATGAATCTCAATTAAAAACTATTATATTTTAAATATTTATTTATATGTTTCCGAAAAAATTTTAGGAAATAGATGAATCCATACTTTTCCGTAGGTATTATGCACAAATAATCGTTTTTATACTACTTCTTGCATAATAAATACGGTTTCAGTCAAGTGTACTGAAATTAGTCTACGTTTTGCCGGCAGTGTCCTCATACCGGAAGTCTAAAGCAACATTTCTTTGCAGCGTTAAATTTGCGGGTAAAAGTTTGTCACAGTTTTCGTGTTATTCATCCATTTGCAGATATTACACAGCTTGTTTCGTCATCGGCACAGATACAGACTCTAACGGTACTCGAAAACGTTCTATTCCGGGATTCAAACGGGGAATTGTTTAAAAACAGTTACTGCAATTCGGTTTTGCCACTGCCGGCTAACACGAATAATCGATGAACGATAAATATGTTTCGCATGGATCGTTTTTAGTTAATGCGTCCCGTTGGAAACATAGTATTGTCGTTTCCGTATTGTAGAAAACTATGTTGATTCATCGTCAGAGAAATAAAATGTATCATAAGAATTGAAGTATTTCATTTTATTTATAAAAATCAAATTGTTATTCGTTTAAAAAAATGTCAACAGAATCTTCAAACAAGTACCTATGATCCAAATAATTTCTCTTCGATATTACTTTTAACAACAAATCGTAAGGTTAACGTCTGTAATTTCACTTACTAGAATTACGTACAGTAATAATGGAAAAGTATATCTCCAAACAAAGTTTGTAAGCTGCATAAAATAATACAAAAGCCGTTTCGAAAAATTTGTAGGAAAATAAAATCGAATTCTTTTCGTATACAACGTCATGTGTCAAGTAATAGAAAGTACCTTCTCTGGGTGCTATGTGTACAATAACTGTAAACCTAAGTGATAAATACCAAAACGAAGCGGTCAAACGTAGGTATGTATACATAGAACGGAATACATAAACGAAACTCCGTTTTTATAATAGGCGTTATCTAGGTCGAAGTACTTAAAAATTGTTTCATTCCATACATTTTTAATCCGCCCACGAATTAACATTCCAACATTTCCGAACAAAATGGCTTTCGTATTTTTCTGTCGATTCAAATAATTCTGAAAGAAAATTCTGTAAACAATTTCTAATGATAAATTTAACTGCGCTTGTACGTGAGTATTCATTATCGCAATTTTTTCTAAATCCTAGATAAATATTTGTTTTAAAATCAAACAAACATACCCGAATAAAGTGTTTTCCTTATGAAACGTCATGTAAGATCCGATATATTTTAAAGTATACGGAATTTCATCGTGGAAACAAGTACAAAACTCTCTTACACCTATGGCATCCGAGATGAAAAGAAGGGTTACAATGTTGGGGAAGGGGGAAGAGAATTCCCGGACGAGGAGGTGATTGCTCGAGGTGCACACAGCTTCTGGATTCCTCGTAATTAACGTGGCGACGACCTACTGACCCACTCGATCGTTGATTTTCATTCGCCGCTGATTTCAGGAATCCTCGAAAGATCGGGCTTTAACCCGGTCGCGTTACACCTTTACAATAATATTTAAGAGAACCTCTACTAACGCTCATTACCATGAGTTTCATCGTTGTGTTTCTCATACGTATAGGTATGAACCAGAATATGTATTTAAGAAGAATTATGTGATGCAAATTATTCAGAATAATTATTTACGTGAAGCAAGACGTTGTTTTCAAGACACGTTAGGCGAAATGGCAATCGACATTTTCTCAATTAATCAACATTTAATTTGGTCTTTACCAAATTTCACACACTACCTAACTTAAAATAAATTGATTGTAGAAAGTAAGAATTTTTGTATATTTAATTTAGTTGACATTATACAAAAATTAATAATTATTGTCAGTGCGCATTAGATTTTTAAATAAAATAATAAATTATAGTTTTAGTATTTTCTTTGCAAGCTAAAATAATATTATTGGACGACAAGGCCACGTAGAATGTTATATGTATTATACAATATCACACCTAAGAAAAAAATAATTCTTTCCCCAATAAAATAATACGATATTCCAGTACAGTTTCTCACTACTCATACAGTAATATTATCGCACCGAATGGCGAATCATTAACACCCTAGGATCCACGATTGATCTAGGGCCAAGATCAATCGTGAATCCAATGACCGTGAAACGCGCGAACAAGATACTCGGTAATGCGAAAACCTGGCGAAATTAATATCCAGAACAGTCGTAACAATTACTATTAACTAGAATGTTATTTCACGCCCTCCTACAATCCCGAGCTTTGCAATTCTCCAGGAGTTCCTAAATTTACCGCGAAATTCACGGTCGTGGAATGGATCGTGAAATTGGCCAACATTTTAATATCTGCCACCATAATATCTGCGATTCGTGGATTGCCCCGATCGGCAAACACCGGTCGGCCTTCGACGAGGGTCCCAGCTCCCGAAATAAATATTTCGAGAGCCCGGGACCTGGATCCGACTATTTGCATGCTAATGGCCCATTCCCGAACGCTCCGGTATGTACGTAAGTTTCGGGATTCGTCGACGAACGAACTTTATCGCCGGTGGTATTCGCCCGAGTCGAAGTTCTTTCGTTCTGCGCGAAACAAGGTATAATCAAGTTTTTACTTTATTTCGGATTTTTTTTTACTAATTCAGAGGTGACGAGATATTCACCTTTGGATGACCTTCCCCGTTGCACCCCTCGCGAGATAAAGAAAACAGAATATTTGTCTTTCTCGCGTGGGTCGTAGAATGTGTTTCATGGAAACCAGTGGGTAGATTTTTTTTAAGGACGATTGATGCATTAGTTGCGTGTCATATGTATAATTGGACAGCATCATTTTCGGTGACGTTAATTAATTTTGTCAATTATCAAAGGCATGACTTATGTCAGTTCTTGTTTATGTACTTTTTTTGCGCATCGCGGTTATTAGTATTTGCAAAATGCTTTATATGAAAATAGTGAATTATTGTATTGTAAAAGGCAGGTTCGGAATATTTAGAAAAACATGTTGAATAATGATGTAAAGTGTTAACAATACGAGTCTGAACGATGATAAATTTAAATATAAATACAATATGACAAACTGACTGTCTTTCTCTTCAATCAAAACAACTTTTTGTCGTTTACTTTTTGGTTTTAAAGTTCATATATCCCGTCTAGAAAGGTGAATCAATTTTTATGTAACTTATGCATCAGAACCACAATAATATACAGGTGACTTGGCAGAATTTTTCCTAAACTACATAAATCAAAAACAATATTATATATTACTACAAAAACAATATACAAATTTCATTACTTAATACATTTGTAGCCGCTGACGCAGCGCTACTTTTTAAAATGAACTGTAGCTAATTGATTGTAACATACCTGTAGGTTCTTTTGTATTTCAATCTGAAATTAATGACAATAAGTTTTAACATGAATCAATCTAATGTGTTTCCGTAGTAAAATGAAAATTTACTGGTAACGTACTTATGTTACTTACACGTCTATAGGTAACTAATGTTGTTTTTATCTGAAAATGTGGAATTAATTTTTTTCGACATATACATAATCAATTTTAAATAATTTTTAACTTAACATTCTCCATCTTGCGACCTTCACATTTTGTCTATTTCGATTTACAATAGATAACATTCTGATAATTTCACACAGTAATTAGTTATAACTATTACATTTAACATAAAATTTTCAATTTATTTTTTTATATTCTAATCGCAGAACTTAGCGGTAGTTAACTATAGATTCAAGTTTATTACATCCAGCTTTCAGTTATAGAAAAGTGAACAAATTACCGTCTGCGAAAGTGTTAACGAGTGATGTCGTCCTGAAGATCTCTCGCGCTGCGAACGCCGTAAAATCTACCTCGTCACGACAGAACTACACTGCCACAACATAATAAGAGAACCGTTTCACTTTCCTTAGTTAAATGCGTCTAATCTCCATGGCAGCTATCTTTTGCAAAAGTGACTCATCCACGGATTTAAACGTTCCCCCCTCGCATTCTGGTCTGTGAAACGTCCCGCAGACCGTTTCCCAGTGCGAAACGCTGACGTAGGGCCACGGTCAGGGTCTTCGGTCACGCGACCCTGATTTCACGTTTGCGGCTTCACGCGACACGGTCGCATTCCACGATTTCCTTCCCTTCCTGTCCTCGACACACTCGCGGCTAATTGCACGGAAAAGCACCGTCGTCGTCCGGTTCCGCCAACGGAGACCACCCCGCCTCTAATCCGACGAAGACGTAGAAATTACAGAGGAAGTGATTCGGTTACGCAGGAAATGCCAAACCAGACGCGCCGGATTCTATACACTGCCAACAGGATGTATGTCTTTTTAAGCGAACTACCAGTTTCGAGATTAAAGACGTAAAGTGGCGGCTCACTTTGCCTCCTTTAACGTGTGTCGCGAGACCTTTGTATGGGTATCCTGATTATGTGGATAGGTAATAATAACTCGCTTCGCTCGTACATGTTTACACATACATGGCATAAATGTTTTAAAACGCAAGACAAATGTTGACGTGATCTAATTTTGCATATAGTCGTGCATTAATATTGGAATAATTCCTGATGTTATGTATTCTAACATAGGTGTTATTAAAAGTTACAAGCTTTCTTAAAAGAGGTCACTGTAGATTTCTTTTCCTTTAAGCGACCGATGTATCTCTGAACAAAATGTTGATAAACATTCTTCCGTTGTACTAATAATATTGTGAAAAATAAAAATTCTATACCTATTGGTTGTACAACCGTTTAATAATCTCCCCTTAGCGATTCCTACGTTTAAAGCTAACGCGACTAAACGGCTATTTTCGTCCGTCAGCCACGACCCAACGGTGGCAATTAACACGCACCTGGCGGTTCGATATGGCCCGCGATAGAAGTTACGCGGTGGACGTCTCAATCCGCTCCGTTGCGCAACGAATTCGTGGTTTCGCCTTCGCGGCCGGTGCGCAACGACGCATCCAGACGCCGCGACCTCGAGACCTCGAATCGCCGCCTGTCAAAAGAGAATCACGCGTTTTTCACGGTGCGTACGCAATCTCTGACCTATAAAGGGCAGCACGGTGTGTGCGTGGCCTTAGGCTGCGTTTACACCGGACTGCGAATTGGGAAGCGAAAGAAATGTGCACGGCCTTTTGTAACGATGACCCGATGACCAAGCTTTCTAACCTTGAAGTTTCTGTGTCGGGGCCCCGGCGGTCGGAAATTTGGAAGTAATTTATGGAGGAAGTTCACGAGCGATGCAAAACGACGTCCAGTGTAACGGCAGCTTTACCCGCAGATTATGTACCTGGCGACTACACCCGACTACACCGTTCGTACCACCTGCTGTAACCGGGAAACCGTCCGACTCGCCGTCCTGTACTCTTCGTACACACGTTTCAGCCTTTCATTGATCGCGATTGGCTCGGAGAATGGCTTTCGTTGCTCCACGAGTCCGGCGTTGTAATAAAGATTGTTGCTTCATTCTCGGTTACCGTTTTGTTATTTCGGTATCGTGGTCGAATTGCCTTTTACCGTGATTTACGTACGAATGCGGAGAATTTTTATTTAATACCGTTCCCGTTCGCGTGGCTTTATGGATACTTGCTTTTCATTCACAAATGAATATTTTATAGAAATGTAAACAATATTAAATTTTATTCCGTTTTGTATGATGTTTTACGCATATTAAAAGGAATAGTCAGAGTGTCGAAAAAAATTATCTCAGATTTAATAAAATCTCAATACTGCAAATATCTAATAAAGGTCATAGTTTCTCTATTTTTCTATTCATAATAGATTTGAATCCAAATGCACTCGAATACTATTGAACAGAGTTTCCGTAACAGTGTAAATAGGGATAATTATCTCTATACTGACCACAAGATATATAAAATTAAAGGGAAAGAATGTTGGTGTTTGCAATAGTGAACGCGTACAACTTTCTTCCGGCGCGTTAGGTGAGATCTAATCGGTTTTGATTAAAATTGTAAATCTCTTGGTAGGCGTCCGATCCAGTAATATGCATGTATACATATACTATCGTTTGTACGATTATGTGCATATAAGACTCCATGGCCAGCACCGTAATAAAAGTATACATTACTGTTTTTATACAAAGGAATTAATTACTAATTTTCTTCTGAGATAAATATCTTTTTCCTACGTAAGGTCGAAAAATAAGATTGCAATTTCAAGATTACGATTTCGTACAATAATCTCATTTTGCATTCCTTGCTAACTGTAAACTTATTAAGCAACGATTGTTCCTTGACAAATAAGAATAAAATTCTTATATTATGTGAGCAACAGGTTAGAGGTATAATAACACATAATGTGATAAATTTGATGTTAAATCTATAGGCAGTTAGCCAATAGTACGTTATGTCTTGTGTAAACCTCAAAGGAATAAGTATCGAATAACTTCCTGACCACCTTCCACAGGATTCGAATTTCCGAACCGCTGTTTCGTGTCAGAAATGGCACGTTCACTCTGACAATTCCCGGAACGAAAGGCGGTCTGTTTTACGGTGAAATGGTTTCCACTCGTCAACCCAAACTGATCGTAATCGAACGAAATTAAGTTTTTCTTCATATCGAACGAAACGAAAAGAAAACACACGAAAAAAAGAGAAAAGAATCGACACACCAGTAGCACGACGATATAAGCACGACGTTGCATCACTCGCGGAAAAAAGGCGAGGAGCCATTAACGTTCCTACATAAAATCAGCCTAAGAATGTCCATTTCCCTCGGCACAATTCCAGGCACCCCATCGGGCGAGGGGTTCCCGAGGCAGGTACGGCGACACGAAGCCAGGGAGTGCCTCTCCTGGAGCTGAAAAGCTAAGAAAGAGAGGGGCCTGTCGGTGTAGTGGGGTCCCGTCGCGAAGTCTCACGCCTCGGAGCGGTGTTCAGTGCGACGAGAAGCGTACAGCCGGACAGAACTCGCTACTCCAGTCGGAAGATTATCCGTGCGCGTTCGGTACGCAACGGATTAACCGGACTTTTCCGATCGGTGTGCCCAGTGTGTCCTTAGTGTGTCCTTAGATCGTAGAATTCCGTGACAGGATCGTACCATCGGCGAGCGAACTCTCGTCGCGGTCCGAGCGAACGCTAACGCAGCGCCATCTGTTCAGACCAAGAGCGTCCGTACTGTAAGGAACGGCGAGTACTCGTGGAATCGCGGTGTTCCATATCGAATAGAAGAAGCAAGTTGGTAGCCATTTTAATTCGTTGGCAAGTCCCCGATGAGGTTGATCGGAAGCACGGAGACGGCGGCTCGCGTGGCTAACGCCTGCGGCCGCGCCTCTGGATTCCACCAACACACGCGCGGACCGCTACAGAGTCGTTGAATTCCATCGCATAGGTGAGCGTAGCGTTCTGTCAGTGTGGCCGGGTGTGTACCTGTCGATCGGTGAGTGTGCCGATACACGTGGAGGTGAGGGGTAACCAGCCGGACGGCGACGCCACTGGCGTATACCGCATACCTCAGGAGGACTTGGTTGGCCGTTTGGTGGGGGGTTAGAGAAGGTTGGAGAAGTGGCTCGGTAGGAAGAAACGGAGAAGAGGTAGAGGCCGGCCAGGTAGAGGAAAGAGGTGCACTCCTGCTGGTGGGGAACTCGGTAGAAGACGGCCATAATGGCCTGACGCGATCTCGAGCGAGCGGCGGCGGCGGCTACAGCTGCTGCGAAATATCCGAGAGTGGCTCTCCTCGTCTCCACGCACGCGTATTTTGCAACTCGGACGGGCTACGTCTTTGGAAAGTGACTGCGTAATCGCGAGTGGAGTGAGTTACCGGGTGGAGTCCCCCTTTTCTGTGACCGTGTACACGTAGTCGCGTGTGTGGTTGGATTTTAAGTTTGTTCCGTGCGTAATACCGACCGATGCTTCGGATAGTGTTTGATAGTCGGAGACTCCCTGGGTCGATCGTAGTTCCTCTGTGATCGTGCTTGATCATTCCCGATTCGCGTTGTCCCCGATATAATTGCATCGTTCGTAACAGAGGTATCTTTCAAGATTTCTTTCACGCAAGTTGTTCATTGGATCGTATTAAAACAATGAGGGGTGCTAATCAAGACTCGGCAACGCCGTACTGTCGGTGTAGAGTCCTTTATCTAGGCAGCTCTGTACCGCACGCGAGCAAAGAGGGTCTACTAGGCGTACAGGAACCTTTGCGGGAGCTCTATCCCGAACAAGGGGCTCTCGGAGCACGTGGAATCGATTCCTGGCTGAGCGTTTGGAGCAACGGTCTCCTGTTAGAGAATGTCGACGAGCACCGCAAGAAGGTCACCAGGTTCTTCCCGATCGAGGCGCTTCATTACTGCGCGGCGGTCAGGCATGTAAAAGGCGGAAACGGGGATGCTTCTAACACGAGGTTCCTGCCCCTTGATTCACCGTTCGCTCGAACGCCCAGTGCCAATCATCCACCTCTGTTTGCGGCCGTGTTACGGCGGACGACTGGCATCAAGGTCCTTGAGTGTCATGCGTTCATCTGTAAGCGCGACATGGCGGCCAACGCCCTGGTCAGATGTTGCTTCCATGCGTACGCTGACAGCAGCTATGCGAAAGGACTGGATCCGACGACAGCAACGACCAACGGGGTGACTACGGGTCACCCGTCCAACAACAGTCTTTACCACACACTCGGTGGCTCCAGCACCACCTTGGACAGTCCACAACCTAATCGTTTAGACGCCACTTCGACCGACGATCTTAGCCTTTATAACGGCGACGAAAATCATAAGGTCTGGGCGAAGGGTCGCGACGAAGTCGATGGTGTTTATCAGGAGCAAGGTACTCTACGGAGCACGAAGGGCTCGAGACCCCGTCAGCTGGTCGCTCCACCTCCACCACCGCCACCACCCCCTCCTCCATCCCAGCCATTACTTCTCGAAGAGTCTTCGGCCTCCTCTGCCCGGAGGAAAGCGAACAAGAAGATAAAGAAACTAAAAAATCGACACGAGGATGCGCTACAGCAGCAGCATCTGCATCATCAGCTTCACCAAGGAATGTACACAAACGGTCATGGACACCACACCCTCGGTCATCCGATCAGGCAGCAACACTATCATCCCCATCCTTTACCACCGAGCAGTCGATCCGTTGCCGGTACTTTAGCCAGACCGGCCCCGGTGCTTCTGGTACCAGCAGCCACGTTACCCAGAAAGGCTCATCATCATCCTCGAGGACTGAGGCCAATTCCAGCGGCAGCGCCCATCGTTCCCGTCTACGCTCCCTTGCCAGTGCCTCCACCACCAGCAGCAGCAGCCATGTACCCAGCGGGGACGTACGGAACAGCCGGTAACAGGGGCAGAAGGCAGCAGACGGAGCCCGAGAATTCCACTCTGGGCACATCGAGAAGGTTAGCGGCGTCCCATGCCGATCTGACGGCCCCCGAGATCTCCCGCGCCGCGGACAGTCCCGAGAACGAGTCCCGTTTCGGCACCGGGATCTATCGACGGAAGGGTCACCTGAACGAGAGAGCGTTTTCTTACAGCATTCGAGCGGAACATCGCAGCAGGAGCCACGGCAGCCTTGCCTCGCTGGGATTCAGCGCGCAGAACGGCAACGCGCTACCGAAGGAAGAAAAGAAGGACCGGGAAATCGCCCAGCTGGTGGCTGGACTGAGTCTGGACGATTCGCCGGACAGACCGCTGCCTGGACCGAACTCCAGGACTGGCTACCCGCATCACCATCAGCAGCAGCCAATGCAGCCGTTGCCCAGGCCGCGACCTCGTTAGGATCCGTCGTTTCGAGATTCCTCGTTTGTTCGCAAGTGTTGAGGTCGGAGCCGGGAAACTAATCTAAGGGCTGACCGTTTGTCGTACACATTGCATTCCCGATCTTTTCGCGCGATCTTTTCTGTGACTGAAGGCAGAGGTGGGCAAAGGATTTTCGTAACACAAGATGTTTCGTTAGAATTAGTATTTTATACTTTATGATAAGTAAGAGAATGCAATACGGATAATTACTGTTAGTTTTTTTCGTTTCTTCTCTAGAAATGATTCAGTGAATGTTCACGAGGAATTTATCTTGATAAAATGTCACCGATTAAAATCAATAATTAATATGACAGATCGTTGAAGTACAAAATGCTAATTTGGATTAAGCTGTTGGACTATTAATATATTCAAATTATCCGCAGTATTTCAAAACGTGTTAGGATTCTTGGGTTTTAAACGTCTATGAGTAATGCCCAACTCTGCAAACCAGTTACCGATATGCAATTTCTAGTGATACGAGATGGATCGAGGTTTCCTTTTTCGTGTCGAAAATTCGGACTGCAACGTCCACATTTGGATTCCCGTAAGATTATTCGTTTACGGGTAAAATAATATTCTTCGAGGGACGATCTTTTTCTCGTAACATTGGCGTGGAAAACCGTGATGGGTGGCTTTGTAGCCAGACTGCACCCGACTGGTTCTATTGGCTTTCGATTCTTGGAACAATCTCGCCCAAGTAGGAAAATTGCTCGGGTAAAAACTCGACGAAATCCGGTCTCATCTTCGTCACCGGTTTCTACTTGTGACCTCGTTAATCTTATCTCGAAAGCCGATCGCTTTTGTCGAACTAATGGTTTCGATCGTTCCCGAGAATTTCGAGCGAATTTCATTATTGACGGCGCGATTTCAACGGGGAGAATTAATCGTTCTGTGATTGAAGATTCCTTAAACAGTTGCCATCGTAGAGTGACGTTGCGAATATGCAACGAGAATATAGATTGTTTTATTTCTCTGTGTATAGAAACGAATAATTTAGTTGAAAGTTGAACCAGTTTCTTCAACTTCGAGTCGTGTAATTCGCTACCGCGAGCGGAAATGGAAGAAAAATTTATTCACATGCTCGTTCGTAGCTGGGGCAATTGATGTCTCACGGGAAGTATTTCCGAAAGTTGCGATTTTTTTTATAATATAACTTACGTTAACTCGTCGTGATCGCATGTCACGAGCAAATGCGACATCATATTCTATTGAATTCTTCAACAGTTATTGCAGTGCTAAAATAAATAGGAATACTAACTACAAGAATCTTTGCAAATTCTTTCTCAAAAAGGAACCTTGTTATAAACTCACTCTCTCATAATACCTAAATCAATTAAAAATTTAACACATATTCATTCCTTTCTATTACGAACACATTGTTTATCATTACTACCATCAATCAAAATAAATGCTTTCGGGATCGACGGTGCCACGGTCATGTCAAAATAAGATACATTTCTATTTCTTTTTTTCATTTCTTCGATCGACGATCGCGGGTGGAATCACAGATGCGTTTCAGGGAACACGATGACATAATGTCGTCTCGGAGCGTAACGACCTTCCTGCCGCAAACCGTGCAGGCTAATTAGCCGAGCACGGATAATTATTGTCGTCTTATGAAAAAGACTGTTCTGATGGCTGGAGCTCGTTACACGAAAGCGCGGAGGCATGGAGCCGACTACCTCGTGATATTTCCTCTGAGAACAAAAAAACTCGGTAGCTATGCGAACGATCCGTCGAGTCGAAGTGCGAACTATTTTGCGTGGAAACTAGGTTTTCGCGGGTTCAATCGGGAGAAAGTCAATTTCGCGGCAGAACTACGTTGACGATTACGTTTCGAACGGATTTTACGACGGCAAACTTCATGTACAATATATAATGACCAAGAACCGCAATTTCAGACGAACGATGGAAACGCGGTTGTTCAAATTGCTGACGTCGGGACGCCAGTCGCGGAATGATTGGATGCGGGCAAATCGTTTCGGACGATGTTTATCATTGTGGGGAAATTGATTGACCCGCTGTATCATGATTTAAGGAAAATTTTTATGGTGAAATTTATATTTCAACTATCGTTGTTATTGAATTTGCCAGCATTTTCCAATTTTGTATTAAACACCCAAAATAGATAATCAAATTTATAAGAATTTAACAATATTACTTCTTTTTATTTTGATTAATAAAATGTCGAGGTACGACTATGGATCATTTTTTTAAAGAAAATAGAGCTTATTGAAGGATTCGCTTAAAAAAATTTGTTTGCGACGTCTGTATCTCCAATTACTCATTCTTCCTGCAAATTTCTTTTAATTTAAACGTCTGCCGACTTACTTGCTGACAAGACATCATGATCTTAATTACATGAGAAAATATTGAACAATGAATATAGACCGTACGCTAAACTGTTCAGACCAAATTCGTGAAATCTAAACATGTATGTATGTCGGCATGAACACGTAATTTTAAAATGAGTTAATTGCGTGCGAAGAATATTTTTAGAGTCGCAGCACATCATTGAAGATTCTAATGAAACATTGTCTTGACAGAGAATTTTAATCTTTGTTTCCCGGGGAAACTAGATTTCTTCCTCTTACTCGTGAGAAATAGAAACAGAAAGAGAAATAATTTCCTATGATGAAATTGCGTTAAATGACATGCTAGAGTAATTAAAAAATTCCGTAAGCCTATTCATGCAAATATTCTGCGCTATTCACGTATTTCACGAAAAAGATGCTAATTATGTAACGATATTTTTTCAATATACATAGATCCATTATTTGTCTATGTTGAAAATAATATTTTAAAGAATATGCAATGCATTTCAGATAAAATATTTCCATGGCATGTCGTAAAAATATTATATGCATATTGTAAAAGTTGGCATTGCATCGTTTCCTCTGAGAAAATAAGTTTGCAAGGGATCCAACATTAATATCGAGGGAGAAATGTATGTTCGTACTCGCGTACTTTTCCGTGGGAAAATTAACCGTGATTACAGTCGACGATCAGTTAATAACCGAGAAAGTTGTCCAGCTTTTTGACGACGTTATTACGGTCGTTCGCGGTTAATGTTACATTCGACTGTTGACACGAAGCAAATAATTACGCGGAGTCCGAAACGGTTTCACGAAAGGGAATCTGGAAGATGTGACGTAAACCTAAATACAGTGTAAAGATATCACGAACGGACGTAGACTGCAATCTATTTTCTCGGATGTTTAAAGCAGAACTGTAATTAGAAGGTAGACTTTCTGAAAAAAAGTCCGAGAGAATCGAACTCCGAATGTTGTGAAAGAATAGGTTGGACTAATACCCTACATATTTCTAAGAATTTTCAAGAATTTATTTTCATTTTTCTACCCTAAATTGAATTTCATATAAATTAAATGCAAAATTAAAAACAAAATCAAATATTCCTGTTTGCTCGTCGACGTGCATTCACTAAAATTATTGTCAAAAAGTGATACGGGGTATTTAAATAAACTGTACACGTCGTTCCCATTCATACATATTTCCAAGCAGTCATCGAACGTAATGATGTCGCAACTGATCGCATGAACGCTCATTGCCATCGCTACGAACGCATATAATTAAATTTAATTATCAGCATCGGCTTGCGGCCGGTGTCAGCCTGTTACATGCACTACATTTCGCAACTTGATCCAGATTTTTTAGGCGTGTCCGGTGCCTCATTTATTCACGTCCACGAATTCATTATCGTGATAAAAGAAACAACTTCTTCGATCTGTAAATGGTTATGAATTCGACGTACGTTTCTCTCAAGTAATTATTATTTTCCTTCGATCTTCACTTTACATCCTACGAAGTACCTTGAAAAACAACAGACAGAAATATATGAACTGTAAATCTGATGTCAGTCCTAGATATTAATCATAAAGTTCGACAATGCATCGCGTTAACTTATTTCTAATGAACCGAACGCAAAAACCTAATCTTTTTTCACAACCATTTCCCTAGATTATATTGCCGGAGTAATTAAAATTATCTCGCAATATCGCGCAAAACATTCGCTAATGACCGGTAAACTGTCTAAGTACCAGCAGAAGGATACATGCAAATTAAGAGCAACGCAAAAAAATGTTACAGGAGCGTTTCTTTGTTCATCTGCGCTTCATCGATCGCGTTGATTGCCGGTGAAAAGTATCGCTTCTGTTTCGCAAGAAGTTTCGCCGTCCGTTCGTCGCGACACGTAATATCGATTGAAAAAGAAAAGTGCAAGGTAATATTTCAAAGACATTGCTGGTGCAATCGACCGATTCATTCCCGACTACATAATCCCTTGAATTCGAGCCGACGGTATTTTTGTTTAATAGACTCGTTTAACGAACGCTGCTATTTATTTTAACGAGGCCACGACACGTTTAACAAGGAATTTCAAACGAAGGCGACAGAATTAAATGCAAACTACGTAATCGGCGATCTCGAACGAAGTCGGGAAATGTTAGTGTTACGAATTCCTGTATTCGCCTGAACACTGTCACGGGAAGCCAGTAGAGCAAGTCACGTGCAACAAGTCAAAATGTAATTTATCTATTAACCCTTTTAGTATTCTGCTAAAATTAATAGGAACAAAAATACCCCTGCAATTCAAATACTTTTGAAGAGTCAAAACAAATTCCTCGCAAGTTTGCAACAATTTTTAAATATTTTATTAACACTTTCTTGATATTTGTATTATCTCATAAAAATAAATTTCTTAGATAAAATTATGCAGAACAGCCCTTCTTGGATTTCGATGAAAAACTATTACTGTTTAATTTTGCAAAATTCGTTAAACGGGATTCACGCTTATTACAAGTGTTAATGATTAACTTCCTAACCAGCAAAGTACGCTTAAGCTTCAATCACTCTACGAAGCTCCACGATTATCTAATACCTATGGTATTCCGCGTAGCATCTCGTGCGAAGCAATGTTCGCACGTTGAAAACGCGACGGCTTATCGACACTGAAATCGCGGAGGAAGTATTGTACGTATGTATATACGTACGTACGTCGGTGACTGTTATCTCAGGAACGAATCGTAACGCGACGGATGCGGCTCGCACACTTTATTAGTCACCCAATTGTCGTTTCCACGGTTGTTTCCACGCCAAGGCTGCGTGGCGAATCGTAATCCGCTGGTTATTACGAGCGAACGCCAGGACGACGGCGCCATCACCGTTTTTGTATTTTTTTTACTCCGTCACTTCGACCACGAAATCTCGAGCATGGGAATTAGTGCCAAACGCTGTAAAGCGTCCGACTTCACGAGCGATCCGTGACCCTTATTGGGCCCGGTTTTACCGTTTCCGCTTAAAACTTAGGGCAACAGGCGAAAACTCGACGTAACACTCGACGGTCCTGGATAATCGCGATGTTTTTGTTTACTATCGAAACGACGAGGGAGAGATCGATAGTTCGTACGATTTAGGGAACAAGTGGACCGGCGAGTGTTAATCGAGAGAAGCAAAAAAATCGACTGCTCCGTGTAAATTTGAAGTCGACCTTAAGTTTTAAGTCGGACGGGTGCAACTGGAACTTATTTATTTAATCGCATGTGCCAGATGAATACATGAATATAATTTCTTATAAAAAGGGAGGACTTTCAAGGCGAGAATAGATACTTTTAATCGGTCGTAGCAGTTATGTAGAAATTTTCTGAGCATGACCCACGACTGTACTGACTCAGTATTTGGCAAATTTTGAACAAATTCAAATTTCATCAGGACTTCGCTCATAATTAGATAGCAATGCATGTATAAATTTACACTCAGAATTTTTCAAATTAATTCAGGATTCAAATCTGGGAATATTTTCAAAATATAGTGCATCACTATTACATAAATAAGAATCTTATTTTAAAAGAGATGCGAATCAGCTTTCGTTTGATCAATATTTTTCACAGCAAAATAAACATTGCCTCAGTTTCTATACATACATATAGACTGCATTGTGTCAGCTTGTTATTACTTCAATTTATATTATCATTTTCAAAATAACGTACCAGATATTAAAACTTTGCCAAATAAAGAGTCAAGCGTTAACGAGATGTACCGATATTTCCGAAGGTAAACAACAAAAAATGGGTGTTGTTCATTCGTTTAATTTTTTCTACGCCAAATCAGGCAACGGAGTTTCCTGTCAACACCGTAATTTCGATCGACAGCACACGCCGATTTTTTTTTGTAACACTGTGTACGTACTACATACACGTTAGCACATGTTCTCTTGTTATGTAACTCTAAAGTTCAGCCGATCGGAATACTTGAATCATAGTTGACAAACGCATAGAAAAATAAATGTATCTTACACGATGTTATACGTTCTAGCACGTACTTTAAGAAATAGCGAGTCGAGAGTGGTCATAGAACATGCCATTAAAAAAAAAGTATATTCGAAATGCCACGTGTAAATGATTAGTTTACAAAACGCGTATTATTTAAACTTATTTGTTAGAAACTCGAAGATTCTTTTATGTGTACCGTGGATATATATGTATGAGTAAAATGGAGAGACGGGTGAGAAAGAATTTGGAGTACTTTATGCTAAATAGTTTGAGAAATGTGTCTCGCGCAGTTGCATCAATGTATTCGTTTAATAGTTAATATACGGTTACAGTCTAAATAATAGATACTGTTTTCTAACGTGTGTAATTGTGCGAAACGTAAGTCTTTAACTATTTAGTGCAACAACTAGTATAGTTCACGCGTTTAGTTCAAAGTTTCAATGAAGGGTCAATACTTTATATATAGCTTGTGATTTTCTAAATTAATGATACGTATATTGGTTTGAGTAACATTTTTTGTGATGACAAATTAGGAAATTACGTTATCCAAAAATATGGAAAAATTGAATGTCCATGAAGTGAGTTTTTCAAAATTGTAATTGATGTAAAATTTGTACTCGGAACAAACGCAGGTTTGGATACAGCAAAGGTAACCCTGCTGTCAGGTATTTCGATTGATTCCAGTATAAACGAAGGACTTTTTTCGCCTAATAAAAAATTTATTTTTCAGTACAGCGTATCTAATGTTACAATGTTTCTAAGGTAAAATGATAGAATTTTGGGGGCAGTTCAATGTTTTTTCCATTAACAATGTCACATTTACAGGATAAACCTTTATTGTAAATACGAGGCATCGAAATATTAACTACAGATCGTCAATACTGAGATACTAACCTGTCAAAATATAAATTATTCAGACAGACTGTCCTTGTGTATAAAATTTTCTAAATGCTTGCGTAGCCTTAAAATGTTTAATAAACATCATTTCTTATTTTGCTAAAAAATTTAAATTTTCCGTGAAACAATACATTAATATTCATAAGAAATATTATTGATACCAAAACAAATATAAATAAACATCAGATTGTAAAGTACTACAATAGTAAATTGTAGAACTACATTGAAGAAATTGAAATTCAAAAATAACTTGTTGCAAAAAGTTATACCAACAATTCCAATTAGATAAATTTTACACAGAATCAAAATTTCCTTCTAGAAAACATGTGAATAACTGTTGTCCACATCGAATAATATTAAACATAAAGTGTAGAAAACTTATTTTTATCCGTCGATAACTTCTAATACATTCTGTATCCACAGTTATAAACGTATGACTACAATGATATTCTTTAACTCGCGTCAATCCAAACTAACCATAAAATACCGCTATTCGCGGAATCCCGATGAAAGAAAAACAGTTTTTTTGACTCTTTGATGAAGTTCCGTTATTCAAATCAGAAACTATTACTTAACGCACAACCGCATTGATCGAAAGTTTACCGACGAGGTCACGGCTTTGAAACTTTCTATCCGTGCTATTCTCTTGAAACAACGAAACCTCTTACGCGATGAAACGCAAAGAATTTTATCCCCCCCCCCCCTCCCCACTTCCACATGACCTCACGCCTCACTTTTAGTTATTTTTCTTTAAATCTGCAGTTTTTTCGATACAAGAATACCCATTAGATTTACCCTGCTATTTTTTGTCACACACACGTGCCTGCACTACGATCAAAATGTTCTGTACTTACACCATTTAATTAAAAAAAAAAACAGGTGAAGAAATTGAGATAAAATTTGTTGAGCAAATAAATCCATCGGTAATCAAAGTTTCTCTTTGCGAAAAACAATACTTTGACATACGCAACGTATACATAATAATAAACATGAACATTTGAGTATCGATTCTTTGAAATTTCTTCACCTTTTTCAACCAATTGTAAATTTGCAGAAACACCTCCCCCATAGCGTATATTTCGAGAGCAACGTGAGGTTGGGCACGTAAGGGGTTACGGTGTCTCCCGCGATTCGAAATCGGCCGTTTTCGCTTACGGTGCATTACTCCGCGCCGACGAAAGCACGCGAGCCGACGTCGTCGTCGACCACATTCCGTTCTCGCGTATAATTTTCAGGGTTAACCACAGCCGACGATACGCTAGTTTCAGGATTGCAGCAAACACCGCTGGAATGCAAATCGCCTTGATTGGCAGCTTAACTGGAACGCGATTCCCTCTTTCTTTTCTTACTGTTTCCCTTGCTCTGGCAACGCCTCGGAATTAACGAATTTCATTAACCTTTATATGTTAAAAAGCTTTTGCCACGTTCAAGTGGAAACGTTTTAGAACAAAGATTTGTAAGGCTGATGTTTCGATTGGATTTTTGTATTCAATTCTTCGATTGTTACTAACTCATCTAATTTATTTATAAATATTAACATGGAGTATTGGTGCAATCCGGAACGTACTTTCGATTAATAATTATCTGATAACTCTGGTGTGTTGAATACAGATTAAATTCAGCTTATTGATTCACTATTCTCGGCTATCGATTGACCGACACCATTGTTCACCTAATTGGCCTTGATGAACGGTATCAAAGACATTGGAATGTTTTCAATGCCGGGGAAAGTGTCGCTGTGGATATGCATATCGGTTCCACAACAATTAACCAATCATTGTATGAAGTTTCATGGCTGGCTGTAGAAAGTGATACAAAAATACCTGTTCAATGCATATGCACAGAAAAATGTGCTGAAAAATTCAAAAGTAAATGAAAACACAGTGACCTACAACAGTCTATGCATACTATAGTGAATTTTTATTTAATTTAACTGCTTTTTGAGAATACATTACTATAACATAAGATTCCTTATGCAATTCAGGTGTAATTATATGAAATAAAATATTTTTTAATTGTGGCTCACCAAAAGTAGATCTGCAAACAGTTATCTGCAAAATCGTTAAAATTACAATGCAATTAAATTGTCACAAACGTCATCCTACTGCGCGAAGACCTTTTTACGCTCCGCATCAGGGAGAACAGACCGAAGCAATCGTGAAAAGAATACCGTTAATTTAAAACAGTCAGTCTGTCAAAGCCTTTAGAAAACGTATTTCGTACACGTCTCGCATACGGTACACTATACATTGGCGGGTAATTGGAATCAATCACCGCTGAAAGTGAAGTCATGGTTAATCAACGCCTGCGCTTATACAGCCAGCTATTACCTGTCCGTGATTTAATCGGTGACACCAACCTCTTAATCGTTGCGAATTGCTCGTACGCGTTAACCTTGAGACGAGTCGAGTGCATCGAGGCGACGCATATTTCAACGTTTCAGATCCTTCTTTAAAATCGTAAACACCTCTTAACCCTTTCATGCATCGGATTCACTCTAGTAGACGAGCGAATGGAGGTACGTAATGCCAAAGACTTGCTTCATTTTACGATATTCGAACGACTTTCCGCTTTATCTTTATGGGACATTTTTTCTAAATTGATGTGTTTTCGCTTTGTCACATTAGAGAATCGAATTATTTGCAATAGTATTGCATTCAAGGTTTATTTATAGTTCTTTTAAATTAATAATTCATATACATATAAAATTATGTTTCGGAATGAGTGTATCATGTTATTTCATTTCGTTATATGTTTTATATTGTAATATTATTTTACTCGGATTGGGCGTCGAATTTATACAAGACGGATGTGGGAAGGGTAATTATGCGTGAAAGGGTTTGGTAATATAGGTAACATAATTACAATGAAACTCAAAACCAGGTAACATAACGGAATCACGATATTTCTGCCGATACATCTACAATTGGATCTTAATGAAATATTCACAACAGAATTTAAATTTAAATTTCAATAATTGTATTGCAATTATAATACATACTTAACAAAATCTCAGTTCTTGAAACAAAGTTAGGTAATATGTGTTTACATGAAAACAAAAATGTTGAGAAACCGATAACGAAGTATTCGATGATAATTCTCAAAGCGGAGCAATAGAAAATTAATAATTCAAATAATTACAAAATATACGCGCATATACCAAATTGATTCGATCAGTTACGGAATCATATATCTCAAACAGTCGAACAGTTTCCCGAACAACAATATCTTCAACAGCTACGCATGTACGCGTACATAATTTTAGAAATGATACGACGTGAACGAATACAGAAGGATTGTAAATGTCGTAAACTATCTGTACGTAAGCATTAGCCTTGAAGATGCGTCTGTATCCTCCTGCTAATCCTCCTGCGTCGCAAAACCCTGGAAAAGTGCAATCATCGTTAACGCTTTTACTTGCATGCTTAACGCGTTATGTGACTGGATTGTCTGTTATTTAATCAGCAATACGACGTTCACCAGCGGCACGAATGAAAGCTGTGAAAGTCGTACCTCAATGGTTCTCAAAGCTTTCGATACCCCGTTCAATTAACTTTTTAAAATCGTTCATTTTGTATGAAATTATTGTGTAAAACCATGGGTAAACGTGGACGGTCGTGAAAGTTTTGTAAAATGTTGGATAAGTGTCTCCACAACTGTAAGTTTTCTGTCTGTTCTTCTAGAGATGATTTTACAGATCGAATAGTATCTCTTGTATGGTGCATTATATTATTATACATATATGTCATAATGCTGCTATCGAATATTGCCATAAAGATTAAAATTGAAAATAATTTGTGGAAAAAATGGGGGTAGTATTTTGAATATCATGAAACGAAGAACTATGACTATTCCCAAAAAAATGTTGAAAGTTATACATAGATATACATAGAAATATCAAATTTCGAATAAATTGTTCAATGGTTTTTCGGTAACATGTTCTCTAAATTTTGACATGATCGGCTTGCCCCTTAAAGACCTCTAAACACAATATTTTCTACGCCACCTAAAAATGTTTCATAACTGTATACGTATTTCTACTACTAGTTACAACAAATTTGAAAATGTAAATGACAGAATAGTAAACTCCGAGATTTCAAAGGAAGATGATTGCACGGAAAAACGTAAAAAATTACATTATTTCATATGGAAAGAAAACCTTTTTCTTAAACTTTTCGCGATATAAAACGAAGGAATGTATGACGCGGGTAAAGATAAATTTCCTTTGAATACCAATTTCGCAATTTTTCCGTCTACACAATAAATAACGACACGTAAAACGCTGCCAATAGATCATCGTTTGAAAAAAGAAACTTGAACTCAACTTTGTTATGCAAATCAAATAAAAAACCTGTGGAACGACCTTTATAGAATGCATGTTGCTCTAACCAGTTTTTATGAGATTATTCACGTTCTAAATGTATCCGACATTTGACACTGTTTCTTATGCAATTCCACTCATCCAATAAAATGCATCGCTTTTGTGTCATAAGAAAATAAAAAACACGGTCAGTTGTGGATAATTTAGAAAAATGTTTTATAAGAATTAGTGTTTTTATACTCTAAAAGAAAGACAAATGAAGCAAGTAGGGTATTTCCATTCGCATACGGAAATGTCTAATGAACCACATTGTTTTTGAACAAAAAAGAAAAAGGCCATGCCAAAAGAATACCATAAGTACACCAAACATTTCAATGTCTACCTACGTGATATCCTTTAACAGAGCAACAACCATTGTACTCGCGTACAGCGCGTTTCAAGCGTGGGAGTACTCACAACGTCAGAACTGAAACGTAGTGGCACCGCAACGCCGCTTTACCGTTACAAATTACAATTTACAGATCGGAATTACAAATCGCATTCCGACATGATTCCTGAATTATAATTTGTAACCAGCACTAACGGAAAGCGGACGGTTCGGCGGGAAAACTAGTCGATTGAGATGAAAACGTGCAATCAAAGTCTAGAAGGTACCTTGAAGTTACTTGAAAATCGAGGGTTTTGCAAGTGAATACACATAGAATTATTTCCACGCGGATATAACTATTCTAGATAAAAACAATTTTTGCGTAGCACATGATACGAGTACGCAAATTTCTAATACAAAGCAGATATATGAACCTATTTTAATAACCAACATATTTTAGAAAAATTCAAACGATTAATATTCTTTGTTGAAGTTTTTATTTTACCCCCATGTTTTATAAATATTTAAAGTTTGCTTAATCGAACGTTCTGCGATTCAAGGTGTTTTCAAACACATTTTCATGCGGAGCATTTTCGCTTCCAGTTGACAAGCAATTTTAACACCAGGTGTACCAGGAGTTTACATATAGTCATTTATATTAAAAGCTTCTTAAAACCCCAGAATACAGGAAAGATTAGATTTGCGATTATATGTTTTATAAATTCTCATAAAACCGGAAAGACTAATTTATCGATCGTATACAGATGTATAAAGATGACAACAATAAAACTTTTCCTGGCTATAAAACGATCTAATTAAAAATCACAACTAAATTATTAATATAGTTATACTGTGTAACCAACTTTAAATTAATATTTTAGTTTTGATTTTTAATTAGATCGTTTTATAGCCAGGAAAAGTTCTCATGAAATACAGCAAGAATTTTTTAAAGAAAATTTCATAAAAACTTTTCCTACAATCAGAGGGGTCCAAATGACCCTTTAGTAAACCTAGTGTTAATCATACCGTGCAATCTATATTCCACACAACATTACGTGGTAACGTAATCCACGAGAAAGAGAATCTATGCGGGCATCCTTCTAAATAATAAAAATAAGTTATAACCCTGATTAATATACCTGTACAATTCCGACAAAGTCTAACGTCTTCCATTATGATTCGCGTTAGCACGCGCACGATAAGTATCACGTTACCTACGTACACCAGGGACGATTAGGCGTACTATTAACGCCACTATTAACATGCGACCAAGTGAGAAAGAAAACACGAGGGAGTATGAGAAAGAGAGAGAAAGAGAAAGAGTCAATGGTGTGCTATCGAGAATACGAAGAAAACTCGTTACGTTGTAGCTGCATACGATTCGCATACACGGAAGGAAAAGCGGACGGTGAAATTCCGAAGGAAATCTGCGGAATTCAGACGTGGCAATACGTTCCTTTTTACGGGTTACGTTGTCCGTAATTATCTTCTCGGAGAATGAAAAATATTCGGTAAGTGGTGGTAATGACAACTTGCCGGCAGCAGGGGTGAAACGTTGTTATGGAAAATGGAAGGGAGAAGAGGAATGAATTTTTTTATGGAAATTTATCATTCATATTTATGCGTTTGGTTGGGTAAGCTGATGGAGGTCCGTGGCGGAGCATTGTTTCGTAAGAAAGCAATTACTTGGCACACAGTTTCAAATATGTACGGATAAAATGTGAGTGTATTTTGTTTATTACTTCCTGGTGTGGCATTTTTTACGATAATTAACGTGCATCGACTAACACTTCTCTGATGATTAGTGTGTAACGAGTAGGTAGAAACTTTTAGGCTTGCATAAAATTTATTGTCGTTCTGCAAGTTTTGTACCCGGCAAATTGAAGCGTATCGAACAATTCTATAGAATGTGTAATTGACTTTAAGATTGATTTAATAGAAAACTAAAATGCAGACTGTTAGACGAAATTTTCAAACGTATAAATAAACATGAAGTATATCTGTAGCCAATGAAAAAGAATTACATACAGTACGATGATAACTGTATCAGCATCATTTCCGTGTATCAGCACGCATATATCGGTAAGGTTATGCAATAAAAAAATATGTATGTGAACATTCTGTTCACGTGTTTGAGTAAATAATAAATACGGTAGCTGTATAAAGTAGACATAAATAAAATGTTTCACTTTCAACCATGTTAGTTTATTATATCAATTTTTGTATTATAAAGTGAAAGAGCCTTTACAAGATTTTATGTGCTTATTGTTATTTCATCTCTTGAATAATAAAATAAAATGTTATGTAAGATCTACCAATGTACAAGAAATAAAGTGTGTATTTTTTAACATTAAAGTAATTGTATTTTTATCAAATTTGTTATGTTGAAATCAATGTTAATATAGGTTTTTGATATTTATTTTCTATTGCCAAGTGTTTTTCGATTGAATAATTTTCAATTCAATTTAATCAGCTTTTATGAAAGGTAGGAATACCATGGATGTATTTCAGCACCCACCTACAATATCATAGTGTAATTAATATTTGACAACTGTCATGTAAATCAACTTTTGCAAATGACAAACACATTCTAAATTATTCGTAAGTAATATTGATATTACCCGTGCAACTTTTTAAATCCGTACACTATCAGTCAGCATCCTGAAAAATGTGAAAGGTCGTACGGTGTTAAATGAGAATAGTTAATCATAGTCATTTACAGATAAATGAAGAATATGTTAAGATATGTCATCGTTTACAGAATGACTAGCAAAAAGCTGTAAACAATGGGTATTTACACAAAGGGCAATAGAGAAATACTTTTATTAAATTTTGCAATCGAATCTGAATTACAAAAGTAATCATTTATTCAAATACGCTGCCCTAAGAAAATTAATTAAATTCCAGTCAGAACTAAAAGCTTCAAACAGATAAGAAAAACATAATCGTCCCAGGAAACCGATTTTACCGTTTTCTTTAATATATTTGAATAAGAGTATTGTACTGTAAAACAATTTCCAATATTTCATAAAAAGTAGAATTTAGCTGATACGCAACGTTACCATGGGAGCACTAAAAGCCCAAATTACAGTTAGAACGTAACACGAGCGTTTACAGTTACACACACGCAAGCGTACACAGTCACGTTGGAATCAGGTCAGCGATGGAATTAGTCCTTAATAAACCCAGATATCCTCCATCGGTAGTCTAGAGATCAATTAAAATCGAATTGCGGGCAAAATTAATTTTCAAACGGCATCAAGTTTAGCAATTGTGCAGCTTAAGTGGCACAATGTAATTAACAGCAATTGTATGAAATTGTATCGTGCAGTTTGACTCACTTTGTACGTACGTGTGTAGAGATTGTACCAAATAGAGCTCTTCTTTATCTTGAAATAGCCGGTGCGATTCTAAACTTAAATATATGATGTTTACATTTATTTGTTAACTATCTTCTGGATGTATTGGATATACTACTTCCATCTTTTGGTTTTGTACAGAACTTCAGATGACGTGTCTTACGATTTTAACCGCTGATCTTAAATTTTGGACGGAATTTACTTACGAAACATAAACGACCGTTTATTTTAATTTATTATACTCTTCAACGAAGAACTGGTACTCATTTGAGAACAGTATGGTTTATGTTTATGTTTTTTTAAATGCACCTATATTTCTTAAATAGAAGCGGACGAAAGAAATTTATGTGTATACTATAAATAAAAGTTATATAAGTAATATGAATATAAGTACAAATAATAAGGATAATAATGAAATATCGTATTATTGCTATAAGTACCGTTATTTATCATTCTTGAATGAATCACAGCAACAAGTAAAGAAGTCTGTTTTCCATTTTAAAACATATTTCCATATCATTCCGTAGCAGATATTTTCTGCTAATTTTAGATCTTTAATTTCATTTGCGTAAGTTCATCATTATTATCACTCCAAAACTGAGGATTTTAGACAAATTGTACAATTTTGTATTGATATTAAAACCAAAAATTTTCATTGCTACATTCCTTTCTTAACAACGAAGTAAATCCTCACAGAAAATAAGAGCCGGCGTTTTTCTATTGTACATTACATGTCTATTTCACTCCCATCATTTTCACTTTCATTTCTCCGTTTTCCATGAAACTAAGGTAAATAGTAATCCCATTGCCAAGTACATGTACGTACCCACACGTCACAGTTTAAAAAATTATTTTTATTAATCGATATTTCCCAAACATAAAATAAAATCCTCGATCATCGGGACTGTCTTTGTTCATTGAAAAACTGTTGAATGAATAAGGGCTCAACTAATTTATAAGCTTATAGGCGAAGCCAAATGATTTTGAAATAATTTAGGTACTTTCGAAGAAATACAAGAAATTATAATTTCAAATTTCTTGCATTCTTCGGAGCACATTTATTCGATACCATTACGTGTTTTGTACATATTCAAAAGAAGATAAATAAAGTAGAAATAGGAATACAAATTTGATTGATATACATACTTTAGAACATAATTACTTGCATTTATAGACTTACAAAATACGGATAAGATTTTATTTTTAAATAGATTGAATTGTTTTGAACATGAACATAGCTGTTAAACGCCTTTGATAGATATTATACGAAATCAAACATGGATATAGAAGAGATGTAACAAAAAATTGAACTTAACAGTAACAATTGTGACACTTGAAGTTATGAGTATATTTCGCAACTAAATTTTATGTGTAGTCACTAGCGGATTAACCCTAATTGTCACTGATTTGTATAGATCCCATCATATATTATTCGAAAATGTAGACAAAATAAATTTATAATATTTTAAATTATAAACAATATTATTTTTTTGATTTTATATATTCACCGTTACACGTGTGACATTTTCTAACTGTATGCAAGATTTCAACTCGGAATCAATTCTAAAAGTAAAATAAATAAATAAACAGCGATTTAGTATTTTTCTAACGCATTTGTACCGAGGAATCTCTACCCCCTCTATTTCTGAATAGTTCCCAAAAACCGATTTACCAGCTGCCATGTATTAAAAAGGTTAAATCCTCGATAACTCCAATCAAAAACAAAAATTCAACGACACAACCGAAAACAAATTATTCCCAGTGTCGTTCAGTTTTTACCGTTAGCCCTATCCACGTTTCTCGGCAGCGATAATCGGACGTTCCTTTTCGAACGAAGCAGACTGTGTAATTGCATCACGCATCAGCGTAATCGCAGCTTCGAATCTGGAGCAGAGGAACACACTGCGAGAGAAAAGGAGCCGTTCTTGCATAAAGAAGAGAGAACGAAGGATGGACTAACGGAGGAGACGAAAATAAATGGATTAATAAATTATGGATGTCCCGTGAAAGCGGATTTTATCACACTCACATAAAGGGATGTGTGCGTGTGCGTGTCGGTTGGAAGTTGCGTTAAGGATGTGACAAGTAAAAAGGTTCTCAAGAATGAAAATATATATTATGTGGATGATTGTCCAGAAAGGTCGTTGCGAAATATCGGAAGAATTAATAACCTTTTCACAATGAAACATTAAAGTATTATGCCACTCCTATAAAACTACTCCCAGAAGCAAGAAGGTTACTTAACTCCAATACCAATGCCTCTCGATTTCAAATATTCCCATGGGAATATCTTACAAGAATGGATGATATTATGCTTGCATGGAGTCTGCCTATCGCTCTCTTTGTTTGGCCTCTTTCGCGTTAGTGTATCTTCAACATATTATATGCACGGATAGATTTCTTGAACCTTTATATGTTTTCATAATAGTTATGTCCACATTTCTAATAACTTAAATTTATAGTGTGAAAAATGTATTAATAATTTCTAGATATGTTTAATAACAACTGATACTCAGTTCCGAGAATATTTTGCAGTCGTTTTTCCATAATTGCAGTCTTCGTACAAATTGAACCGTTTATTGCATGAATAAATTACGTTTCACTTATAACATCGACGTCGGAGGTTACGTTTCTCGAGGAGCGCATCAAATTATTCCGCTTGCTCCATTTCTACTGGAACATAATTCATCGAGTAGTTTCAATTACGCGAAAACGTTACTTAAACACCGTATCGGGAGACTTCAAAAGGACAGAATGGAAACAGGTGCGAAACGAGTACGGTGAAGAAATTAATCGTTGTAGCTTTCCTTGCGTGCGAAGCGTATCAGATGATATTTTTGCAAGCCTATTAAACTCGATACGTTTGTTTAAATAGATAGTAATAGTACATGTTACAAGTACTCTGGAATAGATCCAGCAAATGACATTAGAATAACAGAAATATACATAATTATAAAAAAAGAACGCGGGGATTAAATATGGAATGAAATGGTAATGAAGCAACATACTTAATTAACACTGACTAAAATGCTAATACACCTATCATTTAACTTTTCGTGCTCCAGCGACGAGACACATGTATTTGCATGATACGGTGTGAAGGTGGAAAGAATATAATTAACCTAACCATCTGGATCAAGAATACAAGTGATAATAAATTATAATCACACATATTAAATAGAAATATACATACATATAACGAAGTAATAAAATTCTCACAATATATCTCAAAAGATGCGTAAAAGTTTATTCACACGTAATTAACCAAAATCGATAAATCATCGTGGAATATAAACGACAAATGACTTCTGCCGACTGATTGCAAGACATTAACAAAAGATCGTCAAACAAACATATTCCCCGCATTTCATTTGTAATACATTATTACGGGACATTGTATGTACATCCGTCAAACAACACCACGGACATGTCAGTCTCTTATTATTCCGGTCGCATGTTCTCCGTCGAAGGTAAAAACGCGTCAGGTACAGTTCCAATAAATTAAAGAATTTATTCCGAAGAAACGCGCTTGAAAAATGCCGGGACGGCGACAGCTGCGAAAATGGCTCTATGAAAAATTGGCAGGCGCGATAGCTTCCGTCTCGAACGGGTCTATGCCAACCGTATATGCCACCTGTCGCTGATGCAACGATACTCACGTGTTAGCGATAATGGCACAATGCATAAAATGACCGGTCATTATTATAAGCTCGCAGCATGCCTGCGCGAATTAATCGACCACTGGCAAACGCCAGAAACAAGGAACGGAATTCCTCGACGGTTTCGATGAACATGGAAAATGTCACGCAGCTTTCGTGACAATGTACAAAGTGGTCCATAAGGACTCTCTACTAATTTAACGCCGAGTTTTATTGAAAATAAAAAAGTTTCTGAGATGCAGAAATCTTACAATTGTTAGTAATTAAAGATCAATGAGCTTTAGTAATTCGACTAGTTTATTGCAAGATATCTGTGAAAAAGCACTATAATCGTATGAAAAGAATTCCAACGTGAAGTACATGGTCTGTCCGGAAAGTAATAGGACTGATTTTTTTCCGCCGCGACTGTACTTCGGAGCTCTCGAGTGCCGACTGGATTCGGTAGAGGAGGTCCTTAGCTAATGAATGAGGGGTTGGTCAATTGTCTCCGAGCATCTGGAGAGTCAGGACAGCCTTTTTCCCGCGACGTGTTTTTGTCCGCGGTACAAGCAGAGAATGCAGCGTTCGTTAGAGCAGAGGTTGGCAATCGCCAAAATTTAATCAATTCTGTGTGAAACGCGGTAAATCTGCGACAGAGACATTTGATATGATCAAGCAGACTTATCCAGATAATACTTTAGTAAGAAATAGTGTGTTTCGGTGGCACAAGGCCCTTTCGGAAGGCCGGGAAGAGACCGCCGATGAAGACCGCGCTGGAAGACCTTCGACTTCGACAAACACCGACAATGTGACTCGTGTGCTCGAAGTTTTGAACTCTGACTGTCTACTGAGTACTCGTTTAATTGCCCAAATGTTAAATTTCCCAAAAACTGTGGTTCATGACATTGTGACGGAGCACCACGACAATGCAGCGGCTCACACCTCCTTTCTTGTGACCAGCTAAATGACCCAGGCAGGTATCCTAACGCTTCCCCAGCCATCCTACATCCCAGATTTGGCCCCCCCGGACTTCTTTTTGTTTCCTCACCGGAAAATACCGATGAAAAAAAATCATTTTGAAACGAATCATTTTGAAAAGAGGGGATCCAAGCAGCTTGTACCGCGGCTCTAAACGCCATTCCGGAGAATGCTTACCATGACGCCTTCAATGCTTGGAAATCGCCCTGGCAGCGCTGTATCGACGCAGGAAGAGCCTTTTTTGAAAGTTTTTCAAGAATTATAACGATTGGCTCAATAGTTTTTTTTTAATCGACTCAGTCCTATTACTTTCCGGACAGACCATGTATGTACTTATGTACTATATACATACATGCAAGAATTTCGTAGCCCGCTGTTTATAAGCCACTGGTATTACAGTTCCATTAGAATTCCAGCACATAGCTATGGATTTTTTAAAATGTCATATGATTAGCTACACGATATATGTACATATGTGTTGCGTATCAATTATAAGTACGAAAATAACCTGATATGTATGTACCGTTAACCCCTAGATATTGACTCAAATTTAATGACGTTGATCCTGATGAACTTTGACCACTCCAAGCTACTGAACGTTAAACTATGATTACCCCGTATGTTAAATTGCTCGGTCAAGTTTACCTGTATTAAATATTCAAGGTGGACTGAAGAGTAAGAAACGCCGAGTGGAAAGAAAGAAGAAACCCAGGCAGACCGCAGTTGCTCATTCTCGGTTCAACAAGAGAAAAGGATATGCAAATTTGTTCGCAGTTGTATGTACACGCTATTGTAATGACAATCAGATGTATTTATTGATTCTCAATAGGTTACTGGCACTCTTGTCGACTACCTACGCTCATTCTTTCAAGAACATCGATCGTAAATGGGAACGAAAGGTACTTCGAATAGTTATATTGCAGTACAAACGCAACTGCACAAATTCAACAGACTTCAGAGAAGATTTGTGTACAGACTCATCTACAGTGAAATATTCGCTAGTACGTATTTATATGTGTTCTCGGACGTACGACAAAGCTCGTAGGACAAATTTGCAAGTTTCGTTAACTTCTAATTACTTGAATTTATAGGACTTCAAAGTTTGTGTAAATTTCAAAATTGAGAAAACGTTTCTAAATATTTAAGTACCAGCATATATAAATTTGAAAAATAAGAACACGCTGTGAGTTAAACAGAAGTGGCGACTGTATAGCACTTGTCATATGAATTAGATCAAATGTTCATTGTGAATTTGAAATAGAGAAACTATTTCACGTAGAGATGTTGTTAGTGAAAGGAAGAAGTCAGAATTTATTGAAAATCTTGCCCATAAATATTCAATAACTATTTGGTCAATATAAGGAATAACTAATAATAAAATTCTAATAAACCTTGCTGCTTAGTTATACATAATAATATAATCATCTATATGCACTATGCAAAATTGCCCTACATTTATATTAACAAATGTTTTGAAAAGATCATACAAAATAGGGTATTGAACTGTTTACACAAATTTCGTTCATTGACTTGTAAATGTACATTATAAACAAAAAAACTAATATAAATGTTCTTTCGTTTTCACTTCGCGAACACAGTATTTTGAAACCATTTAAATAATCTTACATTTCATCCGGACTCAGAGAACATTTTTAAACAAAGAGCGCAAGTCGTAATACACCAAGATGAGTCACATGTAATTCTCTATTGCAACTTCTAACGCGAGAAAAAAATAGCGTGGTACACCACATGTACACCAACAAGAATATATCCATGGACGTAGGTACCCGCATTATTCCTAGAATTGAAACAATGGATAATCTCAAGCAGCACATTTACACGTATACATATTTCTTCACTCATCAGGAATCACTTACTACTCGACATAATAATCACCGAAGAAATCAGCCTAACCCAAGTCCTCCAATTTTAATAAGCACACCAAGTCCACGATCAGATCAATCAGCTTCATAAAAATTCTCTATCTCCCTTCCTCCCACAAAAGGAAGAAAACAAAATTTAATTCCCTCCATTGTTCCCATCGTTATTAAAAAAAAAAAAAGAAACGAAGGATCGACAAGTCCTTTCTGACACCGTGGAGCTACGATCCTGGCGAGCGTAAGAGTGACTAGCGTATCTTAACGTAACTTCTAGATGGAGCGAGAAAGAAGGACAAGCAGGGGAGAGAGAGACAGGAAGAGAGAGGGCGGCTGCATGGTTGGAATAACAGTACTCTCACATTGGTGAGCGCCGTCGAAGCACGGTACCGTTATCGGTTACGGCGTTACCACGCCGAGGAGTAACGAGAGAATCCAGACTCTGGTAACACTCCTCTCCTTCTTTCTCTTGTGTTTCTTCATCGCGTTTTTCCTCCTGTCTCATTTTCTTGCCCGTTCCGTTCGCGGTTGGCAGAAAAATGTCGGTCAGACGACGCGCCGGAAACCGTAACGTACGTGACGTCAGTTTTGTGAAGGCTTTAAATGATATGTCATGTTTTCTTTGATTCTTTCATTTGCACTATGAAAATGTTTATTAGGAATTTGGTATTCATTGGAGTTGTACGAAATTTAATATTCATTGGAATATAGGTGATAATATGTACGATGCATTTTGTCTAATTTGTATGTTTAATTTGTTGAAGGTCATTCAAGTATTGGTCGTGTTTGGATTTGACTGTTTTAGTGTAAAGTTCTGGTGGCGAATAAAGTTACGTAAACCATGTGAAACATGAAATTTTTAGATTTTTAATTTAACCATTTGAAATATTCTTACGTTTGCAGTATGAAATAGAATGATAGTTTTTAAGTACATTTGTTAGTTTTTTATTAGTTTTTAGGTACATTTTGTCCATATATCTTTCTCGGCATTGCATTTCATTGAATTCGGTGTTACTTGTGATAGGCATAACATATATGTATGTATATAGTTTTTTCATAGATAAATTTAAGATTAATTATTTCGGAATACAGCGCGAACGTTGGTCAGATACTGTACTCAGAAACCCCTTAACAATCGTAACATAAGTATTTTCAGAACTTTCTACTTTCCTATATTTGTTTTCTGTGATACTTTCTGTGAATCAACTGAATGTGTTCATTCAAAAAGTTGGACGGCTATTTTTTTTAAATATCGATTTCATTCAAACTCTTTAAAAACTTTTCCTTTATTACGTGGTTAGCAACGTATTTGAAAAATATTCTTGAAACAAATACTAAAGTACCAAATAAATAAGACATGAGCGACGTATAAATTACGCACACTCATTTCTATTTTTGTAAACATATTAAATAGTTTCACCTTACGGTCTTTGGTTTTATATATTTAATAACTCATTTGTAAAAATAAAAAATAACTGACATTGTTAATGGGGTATGTTAATGGGGTAATATTAGGATTAAAAAAACATAACGGTTGATGTGTTTTGTCGCGGATTTCAGTTTTACTTTTACGCTCAGCTTCGATTTGTCTGATTCTCGTTCAGTCTGTACGATGTGGGACAGTTGTCGCCAATATCGATTCTATTTGCATTATGTCTGCTCCGATACGGGTTTTTAATATTTGTATATTGCTCTTTTGGATTCTTTTGCGTATGCATGTTAATACGATGAATATGTCGGTCAATCAGAACCAGCGAGCAACTGTGACGTGCTATTTATGATTGTTCGATTTATTTCGCATTCGTAGTTAAAACGATTTTCACTCTCCCGGATTCGCGATGGTGAATCTAGTGAAAATATGAACCAGGTTCCAACTAATTTTTATTATAGTTTTTAACTTTTTCCTTGATACATAGTTTCTAATGTGAAATCGATCAAACCGCAGTATCATCAAAGTTTATAAGCATTAAGTACTTAAGAACTCGCAGGATATTTTTTTTCGACGTACAAGAGTATGCAACAACTTGGAAAAGTGCATTCAGAAATATTTTCGAAATCGAAACAGGGAATTTTCAAAAATTATATTCCATTTGATTGGCTACAGTTTGTATTAGTATCTGTATGACAGAATAAAATAATTAAAATAATGTACATTTAGGATCTAACTTTTGTGTAAGTAAAATGGAAATCTTTATACTGTATCCACTGGAATATTGAATCATTCCATTTCAAGATTAAAACAGATAAAACAAAAATTTGAAATTTCTTATCGTACTTTCTCAATATTGCATATGGGAATTATCAACTTCTAAAGAATTTAATTACCGTATAGTTCACCTTTGGGATGATATATTTACATAACACGTTATAATAACTTTTAGTAAAAAGAAGATACACAATGAAACAGTTGGACACTTGTTGGACATTTTCAGAAACGGATATTTGGAATTAACTGTATAAAAATATTACTTATTTTACTACTTATTATTAAAATCATAAAAATTCTCTTTATAATTCTTCTAGAGAAATATGTGCATTTTAATATACATCTGTGATTATAAACAAGAATCGAATACTATTTGGTTTAATTTTCCCGTCAGTTTCGTATTGTTTCTGGATTGCAAAATCAAATTACAGTAAAATAATGAGTCTAGAGCACAGTCGGCCAGTTCCTATGTTGCATTAATGCACCCCAATTCCATTCATTTTTTCGTGTACAAAATATTTTATATTCTATATATTTAAATATCCTCAATTGAGCGTTACTTCCTGCTGTAAATTGCGAAACAAGTTTTACATGATATACCAAACTATTTATCGAGCACACGGAAAGGGACCGCAATCTTTGAAACCGGATTCTGAAGTCTATAGTAAGCTCTTTAATCATAGGTTTAAAGAAGCCTAAATTATATGTAACGCGGTATCAAAGCGGGGGGGATTAAATTACAAATGCTAAGCGAAATGAAAACTAAATTACTACAATATCTATATGTTTCTGTTACTCAGAAAAGTAACTTCATTCGTTTCATTAAATTCATTCAGTTTTTAAGGAGAATATGTATTAAAAATAATGTAGCACTTCAATGAAAATTAATCAGTGAAATTACTGAAAGCATGTGTTGCAAGTTTAAAGGAAAAATTCGATTCTGAGAATAACAGAATTGACAATAGACATTTTACGATTTATATTCAGAACAGATACGCTATAAAATTCTGTGCAACATTTAATCGTCTCGCATTTATTTCCATTTCATATTAATTCTTATTTTACATTTTATAGCATAATCTGATGTATGTATTATGTGTTCTATGTGTAGAATTATATTCCATACATGTATATGTATAGTATAATCCGGCCCATGTGTTATACATATATTCTATGTATACTATAATCATTCCATTGTAATGTGAAGAGTGTACAACCAAGTGTTCCTACGTAGTACAATTTTTTTTCGTAGTATAATATTTTTTCCGATATACAGTACAAATTTGTATCAATTCAGTATTATTTTAACTACCAATACGTTCTTTAACTAACAGCGTTAAACAATTTTTTATAAATCTCAATTTTCAAAAATAAATGTAAGTAACAGTTATTACAATTTCATATAATAAACTAATTCAAAATATTTTTTAAATGTTGTGTTGAAGTTAATTGATCTTGGAACCCCAAAAATTTCTACTTGTGACGTAATCTACTTCCAAATAAAAAGGTTTATATTATTTTAGGCAATGATATTTATTATTAGACGTCATGCTAAAAATTGAGAATCAAAACTGTTTTGATTATTCCAACGCAAAAATTAATAGTCGGTAATTCAATTTTGTTAATAAACATGTTGCTGTCTAGTCACTGCAGCTTTAATAATATGTATGAGCTATGAAGGAAATTTTATCGTTTAATAAAACGAGGGCTCCGCACGAAGAATTTCAATTAGTTCCAATGAGAAAAAGATTATTATTGAGATGTAAATACTTCGAAATTCCGTATTTACTATTAGATCATTCGAAAGTTTCACAGAATTTATTTAATTAAATTTGAACAATAAATTTTACTACTTCAATTTTACTACATACTTACAAGTATAATAATAAATTTTTTCAATAACCTTCTCTTAGTTTGGAATTAAATAGATTATCTTAGAAAGCGTTAGATTTAGCGTTAAGAAAAAGTTCTTTAAACACTACGACCTTTTTCGATGACTTAACACGTAAACCCCCAACTCTTTCAAGTCATCCAAAAAAGATAAATTATCCTACATTTTTCAAACAACACCTCACAAATACTCCATTTCCCCCGCATTACTCAATTTCCGCAAAACAATTCTCATTTAAACGATCCAAACAAAAGCACACATCGTCGCAAATGTTGTCTCAATCCCAGGAAGCGATCGGTTTCACGCAAAATGAGTCTTAATCAATCAGCCGACCGCGCGATTAATTCGCATCTACTTCAAGCGAAATTTCCGGCAGTTACCCTCCACCCGGAGAGAGCATCTCTCTCTTTCTCTCTGCGTCTCTCCTCCTCCTCGCCGTTCCACCGCGGAGGCGCCGACTCGATAGAGAACTCGGGAGAGGAACATCCCCGGCAGTTTCACGTCGACGGTCATCCGGATCGACTCGCGGCCAAGGTCGTGCGCAGTTTTCTTCGCACGCGAAACGAACTTCCGAAACGAGAGAAAACGGTCCACGGATTTTTCGGAAAATGATGAATTTTCGCGCGTTCGTGACCGACGTGAATCGGGACTGTGGATGTTGCGGTGGTGATGTGCGAGTGTTGTCAAGAGATTTTTAACGGAGTTCCATTCACGCAGATTGGATAACGGTCAAGATGATTTTGGCGGACTGGTAGGATCGATTCGACGACAAGGATGTAAGTGGGGAAAATAATATGGAAAATTTCTGCACGTATTTGTATGTATTTGTAGTGATATAGAAAATATTCAAGCACCGTGGAGACTGTAACGATTTCCAGTACGTTCGCGGAGAGATTCTTACATTTCTAATTGCACTACCGAGCGAAATAAATGTAGCTTACGTGCCGATAGCGTTTTTTCGACGACTTCGTCGAACTTCCGTTTCGCGTGACATGCTCGTTTCATCGGAAATTAAGACGGTTTGTGCTATTAATTTAATGTCCGGTCAATCATTAACCGCTAACAAGATCGATCTAACCATTTTATTAAACAGTGTCACGGAAGCTGCGATGACAAAAAAAAGGAAAGTATCCGCGAACAGATTCGTCCGAAAACGTAAATCGTACGTCAGTATTTCGAACATCGCGAGTCTGATCGGACGATTCGATTCCCATTAAAGCTGAAGGCGGACAGCAAACGAGCCGTGAACTTGGTAATTGCGAGTTGAATGTGCACCCGAGCACTTTACACATACGCACGAGGATACAGTTACTCACAAAAATTTCGCGCGCAGCAAGAAAAATGTATTCCATTTCGCAGACATGTTTAAAAAAAGTAACTGTAACATTTCCCCAAATTTTCCTTTTGGAAATTTGTCTTAATTTGACTTTCTGTCATCCTTTGATTATAATTATTCTACAGTCTTTCAAGACGATCTACTAAGACTTTTTGCATTTAAAGAAGTCTGCGATCGTACCGCTGTTCGCTCAATTTTGTGTGTAACTGTATGTGTATCGGCTACCTCTTCGCGCGATGCACCGACACGTGATGCCGTAATCTGTTTGCCGACCTTAATACCGTTGGCTTCGAGATGCAGCTCAAAGCCGCGACAGTTATGAAAACATGGATTTTCTTCAGAACCACCGAAGGAGGATCCTCGATTTACGGAACACCGTCCGGGAACATCAATGTTTTTTCTCCTCGACCGTTCCACGAACGGCAAATGTCTACTGACAACTCGGTTTAAGGAGGTTGGATGTATTCGAAATCGTGCGGCTTCTGAATTTATTTGAACAGGAATAATTAAGAGTGGGCAAAGTAAAGTGCTGAGTATGAAATATTGATTAAGATGCAAAGTTTCTTTATATAGAGGAGATATTTTTTTAATGAACGCTGCCAGCAATGGCTTCGCGTAAGTACACAATTTCTAAATTATCACTTATTCATATTTATTTGTTAATGTAATACTATTGAATCCGTTTAACCTTTCCTTTAACCATCGTGAACTAATAATGTTTTGAATATTAAAAATTGTTTACGTTGTAGAAGTAAACCCGTATCATGGATTAAAGCAAATTTCAATTATGAATTACAATGAAGTTGCATTATTCGTTAACATAAAACAGTTTGTGGGTCCGAGAATTCCATTTTTAGCCTAGAAAAACCAATTACTTTCGCATTACCCCAATACAACGTGAATAAGCATAAATCATTGATGTCCACTTTTTTGATTGGATGCTAGGACTCTAATTTTAAAAAAACCTTGTGCAATAAAAAATTCTGCTCAGTGAAAGAAAAAATAAATGTCGAATATTAAGGAATAGATGTAGTCATCGAGTTTCGTGATACGAATTAGGTACATTTTTTAGCTTTTGGTTAACAATTTAATGTGATATTTGTTCAAAGTAAACAAAATAATCATTGCATAATACATTATATCCATATTTAAATAATTCAAACGAAAACATTATATTAAACCCCCACCTTAAATTTATTCTACACACAAGAAATTATCTACATGTTTTTAAATCGATCGTAAACAATATTTCTAAAACTGTTTGAATTCAATAATTAAATCAATCTCGTAATTCCCCTTAAAAAATAGATAATCCGAGAACTTGTAAGGTTGGAGCTAAGAATACACACGTAGGATAAACAAATTTCTACGTGCTCACGATAATTATTCACGGATTACTTTACAAGCGTATTCATGTAAACAACTTTATGCCTAAAATCCCCGTGTAGCCACGATACTGTTAGGATTCAACCATCGAACTTTATATCTTCGAACGCGCTTCGATGGCACTTAGCGGGGCACCGTGAAGTCGTTTCCACGTAATTATAATTTCTAATCCAACGATGGATTCCAATCCAGAAATCACTAATCTCCGACAAACGGTTTTACAGTTACCGAGAAGAAGATCCGTATCGGGCGGAGGGCGTCCGAATGCCTCGGACATTTCTAACGATTACGGAATAACTGTCAATGACACGTAAGCGTGATCGTTTCACGTAGTCCCATCTCGCGCACGTGTTTCGCTCCGAGCCGACTACGTGACGAAACCGATTATCGAAAAGTGGACAATTATGATCCGTTGCCGGCTAATTGTCGCAACGGTAACGGCGATTCGCGGAACCGGGACCCGCGTTTCGTGCGTAGACTTAATGAACTAATTTAATACGTCTGCGTGTCATACGAAACGTACGAATTTTGCGTTTTGGGAGATGAATGTGTCTGGGAACTTGGATTTTATAGTTTAACGAGATCCGTTCGGACTGATGGGGAGGTAATATACTTAATTGGTCGAGTAATTAGGAAAGTTTCACTTTACGATCAAATTTCGCATTGAAGAGATTGCCCTAAAAATAATCGTTGGTCGTATAGTACGTTTTACAGAATATTGAAGTATTTGGACAAAAATACCATTATGTTTCAATTCAAGGATTGTCCTTCTAATAGAATATCTTCTAAGTTTATCAAATCTGCCTTCGCTTGAACTTCACAAAGTTACATTAATTTTATACTATTTTTAATTATTAATTTCACCGTCTTTAATTCAATATCCCCCAAGTTCGGAATATTTTCTCAATACCCCATTAAACTTGCCATCAATTATGAACCCGTTAGAATGCCAAAAATATTCTGTCAATTAAACAGTCACTAAAATAAATCGAGAACAGATCAAAAAATGAAATAAAGATAAAAAGAACAGAACCATAAGAAGCAACATTGAACATTGTTTGACACGTAGTTAATTTGTGGCAACACACTTGAAAATTAAAAAACAGAATTCTAGCACAACAAAATGCATTTGTACTCCACTTATAAATTGTACAGTCATGGTGTAACTTCTTATTTCACATTGCTGTGCACGGAACAAGAAATAAGTTCGAATCTTTCCACTTAAGAAATGCGTCCAGCCGGTGAAATCCAAGCAACACGCGCGAGTTATAATTTCCATGTATCTGCGATTTCTAGCCGTCAAGACAGCAAACAATGTAGTGATAATTAGCGCGTTCTTTCATGAATGGGGCCCATTAAACGATACTTTTAAACTGAGAAGCTGTTACTCTCACCTATTAGTTTTAAACACCAAGATTACCAGTTTCATTTTGACGACGGTCAATTAATCAATATTTACGTATGAAACAGTAAATTAACTGGAGTTCCCTCGATCCATGAGCCATGAAAATATTTGATAATTCAATTACATGTGCAATAATGTTTTATAAGCAGTAAATTGAACCCACGATTCTTAATTAATTGGATTTACAATTTAAGCACAACAAATAACTAACATATTAATTACAATGTGATTCTGATTATAAAGCAAAAGAGTTTTTGCATTTATCATACCAATTTTATTTAATATTATTAACACAACAATTATTAAAAAATGAAAAATTTGTATTCACGTGGAGTTTCTAAAAAATCCGAATCAGTATAATTTGCTCAATTATGAACGGTATGGCACATAATATGATTGTGAAAAACAATCCCAATGTACCTGTTACATACGGTTATTTCTAGTTCGCGTCACTTTTACTCGCGAGAACCGTTAGCGGCGAAGTTCGTCGATCGAAAATACCTTATCGGATATCTCGTCTGAGATTCAGCTTTAATTGCCATCGTCTCGCATAAATTTAACGCTACCGTGAGGACGAGCGGCAAGGACCCGTGGAAACGAGGTGAAATCCCGGGGAGATCCTTGAAATTTTTCCATCGGTACGTCGAATTTGGATCGGAATTGTTTTCACAATTAACGATATAATTGCTATTTGGAACGTACTATTATTCGCCTAAGTACGATAACGTTGCGTGTACGCAGCAATGTAATTATCATTCGCGTTGCACTATAAGGATGTCATAATTATCGTGCCGTAAACTGCATTTATACTCCATGTTTTGCTAATATTTAATCAATGTTGCGACAGAAGTTTCACATCACGCGATTTGGAATGTGAAAAACTGATGAATGAGAAGTAGGTAGCTTCCATTAAACAAGGTATGTTCCTTATGGAATAATAAAAATGTAAACGTAATAACGTTACGATACTGGATCACATTTCCGTTGATCTTTCTTTCACACCGGATATATTAGTTTCATAATAAAAAGAAAACGTATAATTAATACATTTCTATTGTTTTTCGCGGTTTCTCATGCTGGTTACTGTTAGCGAAATCTATTTTAATAACAAGAAATCATCGTTACTCCCTTCCCACACAGATAAAACTACAAATTACTGTTGTAGCTTCAATAAGAAGTTCGCTTTTTGTTGCAGAATGAATGCCGCCAATTAGCAACGATACCTGCAAGAAGAGTAGTTTTGCAGAACTTGCGAAAAATTCCAAAGTATTGGAGGTTCATTTAACATCTCGATATCCGCGAAATAAAAATGTCCTGCGTGGGAATGCCTTGTTACGAAGACGGCTTCCGATTGGCCGGTCCTCCATCCGAGTGTTCCCTCAGGAGCAAAGCGCAAATCGATGCACTTTTCGAAGATTCCAGGTAAATTAATTTTTTTTTAAATTTATTAGTCAATCTGTCGGAACACTGTTCACCTATTACTGAGTAATTTGCAAAACAGAGAAACTTCTATTAAAAGTTTGATCTAAAGAATTATACTGCTAATTATTCAAATATTAATTGTCTACATTTGTGTAGTTTGACTTGAGTTCAATAGTGGTTATTTTCTAAATTATTTTACCAAGAAATATTTTCTATAACGGTTTCGTTTTATATCTCTCACAATCAGTTTGCTATAAATTCATCGAAATCTAAATATAGGTACCTGGTCTTAAAGCACATCTTTTAATTACATTAATACAATACATTATCTGTAGACCACGTGATAGTACGTTTTTAGTTGTATGTATAGCGGTAAACTGTGAATCGTCTAATAATTCATTTTCTTACCGGCTAGCAGTGAAGAACGGATAACATATTTAGATATACACATATGGTTTAGTAATTATTAAAACACCCGAGACAAGTATGTTAGTTCAAAATACAATTAAAACATTCTTCTACCGTCAAGAATGTTAATCCGTTAGAATTTAATATTATATTCTCTAATTTAAAACCATCTATCCGATAATATGAAGATCTTTTTTTAAATCGACTATTATCTACATCCAGCTATAGATTGCGAGATACTTCTATTAAATTTTTTGTTTCTATAGTAGAACAATTATTTTTTACTCCTTCGATACATGTTTTGCGTTAGTATTTTATGTGCTGGCAAACTCGGCATACGCTGTAGAGAAATCGCGTAAATCGAGTCGAGGTGGAACGTATGTATCCCCCGCGTAAATCGACGGATGGGTGTGCTTTTAATGACTGCGGTCAGTACAAAAAATAATTAGCAAAGTTTCATTGAGAATGGAAGACTCTCATTTTACCACGAAACTATTAGAATTGAACTAACGTAGCTAACAGCCCTACAAATAATTTCAACGGGTAACTCGATTAAAAAATGGGAACTATAAATAATATTTTGTTAATCAATTAAAATAGGAAAATATGAATCACGACTTAATTACACAAATTGTATTAAAAAGTCTGTTTATCTATAAAAGTTATGTAATTAATTTTGCAACTCAGGAAAAACATTTAGCTTTTCAACTAGCTAACAGTATTATTTACAACTTCATTATTTCATTAGTTTCTCTTAATTAAAATAAAAACTTCTTCCAAGTAATTTTCCAAAACATTGAATTCTACGTACATACGCGAAGCTGAGATAAATCTATCTACATTATACCGGAAGTTTTTTCACGTAAGAGCCGCTCGATACAAGTTGAATGTCGTATCTGCTGTTTAGATCAATCTATGGCTCCACTCTCGGCGGATGGTACGCGGGAGTTTCGACCGTGAACACGAACAATATCGAGGACGCAGGGACAGATGAACAAAGGAGGGTGAACAGCGCCGTCCAGGCGCGAATCGAGGCGATGTTCGCTTCCGTGGAAGCCGAAAGCGGAACACCCGGGGAATGCGCCGCAGCGATCTTACCGGTAAATTTATAAATTACTTTCTTCTTTATTTTTTCCTCCCGTATATGTGCCACTGAGCACACACTCCGGCAACACGGTCGGAAATAGCACGAACGATCGGCTTGCGCGCGACTTTTGAATTAATTTTGCGACGGTGACTACTATAGCCACGTGTACGGAGATAAGAACAAATTTGATGAAATCGTGGCTATTTGTGTTACGTAGGAATATTCCAGTTTTTAAGGAAACACTCCGAGCATGTAGAGTACAGTAATGTTACGATCGGAGCTGACGCAACGGATTCGCAGCAGCTGACGTAGAAGTACGTCTTTTTGTGAACTGTAGTTGGTTCCCGTTGGCCTACTACTACGTCGTCTAAAAATCAATTGTGGGTTGCAGCTGACGTAGTAGTTTAAATTTAAATTAATCAGAATGTGTTTTAACTTGAAATTGAAATAAGTTTGAATAAATTGTCGGTGGTAAAGGAAACATAAATTTAATACATTTTTTTTTAACTTAACAATTCTCACGTTCATAATTTCATATTATATCTGCATTAGGGTTTGTAACAGATAAATTTCCATTAATTTTAGCCAATATGTAAACACAAACGTAATGACGGAAAGCAAATTATCTACTTGGTTTTCCTGATTTTAATTATAGAGCTATGCAACAACCACTTATAAATTTAAGTCTATTTTATTCAGCTTCCAGTTTTACAAAAGTTAACAAAATGTCGGCTGCCAAACTATAAACCATTTATCGTACAACTAAAACTTATGAGACCGTTAGAACTATTAAAGTCATATTTTGTATTGACATAAATATCATAAGCAAGTAACTTAAGTCGAAATCGTTCGTTAGTATCAAAATTTGAAAGATTTGCCATCGAAGAAAACAATCAAAGTTAAATGGAATTCAGGAACATCCATTTGCGGATCTGCACAGAAAGATTTCGCTGCTGTTAGATACGATCAAAAGCAGAAGATTTTCACTTATGTTAATCCCATTGCAAGTCCTAGCTTCTCCCTTCCTCAGAAAATCGCGGAGACTGGTCATTCGTTCCACTCTCGAGACGAGTTTGCACCTTAACGAAGGATTCACCTACTTCGCTTCCAATCGTGTATCTTCGTCGTCGATATAAAAAAGCAATACGCGTGACCCTTTACGGAACATCGAATGGGATGCCCGTCTAAGACGGCCTACGCGAAGAAAACATTTGCAATTCTAATGTCGACCGTTTTAAGATGCATCCTCTATAATTTGCACCAAAAGCGATCTATGTATAGATAGTTCTAATAGAGCTACCGTGTAGACGTAAGGCTATATTTTCGACCTCTAATTTGCAAACGATATCTTCCGCAGAACATCACGATTTACGCAATTTCTATTTTACTTTATCAATTTTCATCACACCTACATTAACGTTACTTGAACGTCCGTTTATTCCCATTACGTCTATTGTACTGATATACAAGTATTAAGACTTGGTACAAATATGTATACAAGTATACATATACACTAACAATATTTCTATCAGTGTGGTAACGGTCAATGTTTCCATTTAGGTGGTGCATTCATTTTCATTGTGCACACGATTTACACTTGCGTTTAAGAGAACCATTTATCCTCGTAATGCGGCAATTACATTGACGAAGAATCTGTGCTACTTCGAAATTTTCATCGAAACGAAAGATTCACTTATTTATCTACTAAACGCCGACCTTAATTACACCCCCGTTGCATATTTTATCATTAAAATATGGTGGGTAGAGTTTCGCGAAAAAATGAAGAATCCGTAAAGGAGTTATCTCGCAGGTGTCTAGAAGAGGTAAAATTTAGATCGACGTATAATTAGTCGCGAGCTAATTGCTCGTTAGAAAAAAAAAGAAATAACTGTAGATAGTAGGCTTTCGAGGTGAACGATAACGGGGTTTTGCGAAAATAAAGAGAAAGCAAATACATAGGGTGCAATCACGCTGCAACAACGTACACATAATCACTTTGATGATAGTACTACGATTTAATTACGATTGATTTATATTATTTTCCTCAAGTTTCTAATGGATTCGTAACCTCTGGACAGTAATTGTGGTACTTACTTGTTACATTGTAGCTCAAGTGATATAATAGTAGAGAAATGCAAAATCACATAACATACATACAACAGTAGACATGTGCATACCCGTGAAAAGTAAGGAATAATCTGATTATTTTTTACTTTTATTTAAAATTACTCATATCTCTGAGTTGATGTTATGTGGGGTTGTCTAAACTAACTTCTTATACGTGATCATTAAAAACACTTGAAAGTTTATTTGTCCATAACATCACCAATCATTTCTATAATACTAAAGCAAGATTCCCAAACATATGTAAGTACACCATTTTTTTTCATATTCCACAATGTTACAGCGTGAATTTTAATCAACATCTTATGGCACACATACAGGAAAATTGAGATGAAAATGCCCATTACCTTATACATGCAATACAAAATTTACACACTTTGATGTCACTTATTGTTAGAGCTACAATGAGCAAAATCTCCCTAAAAATAGTAGACACCCCAAAAAGAGCAGATAAAATCGTGTTTCCCCAATTATATCAATAGAGAACGCGAATGTATATGTATATAAAAAGTATTGTACAAATTCGTCGTGGCATTTATTAAAGAATAAATCATATCAGGTCAAAAAATATAAAATTTCTATTACAATAAATCGCAAATCGATCGTTGAAGTGAACTACAAACGTAGATGAGAGTTGAAAAATCCTAAGATTTTTTTGTGCTTTTAGGTCATACAGTTCTTGATAAATTATCATACTCTTTTCTCAACTGTGTCGGCTGAGGAAATACTCTTTATTTGTGTTGACACTAAATCACAGAAAGGCTTAAAGAAAAATGCTACTGATGGTATCCCCAGTGTCATGCTCCGCATTATAGCACGGTACATATTTCTGTACAAATTAAATTAATTCGAGAATTAATGGGTGGGGAAAAAATGGGTAATTGTGAATTACCAAGAATTTAATGCATTTCTTAAACTGCTTAAAAGTAAATGCGATATGAACTGAGAATTTGTCTTATACCCACTTACAACTATTTGTTAAACGACCGATTTCTGAACTATTAGAAATCCGACAATTCAAGTTGCATGACCTAGAAGTTATCAATTTCCATATTGAAACAAATATTTAAAATACGACCTATGAACGGCGATATCATTGGTGAGGGGGGAGGGGGTCATAGACCCCCTAGACCGCGAGGTTAAATACATCAGTGGTTACACACTTTCCAGTCATTTTCATTAGCAGCCACTATTAGACTTTCGTGTATGAATGACTTACGAGCAAAATGATAGTGCTCTAATGAATCAAATCACTCATATTTTCTATTAAAATAGACAAGATACCTTCACTACTCAAATGAAATTCACATTCCCTTTTATACGCACAGTTAGATTTCATTATATCCGTCAAATAGTACTAGAAGGACACCATTAAATAGCATCGAAAAATTAAACCTACCTTTTTAAATGTATAAAATTTGTATCCGTCAAACTAGACTGTATTTTGCATGTCAAACTTAGATTCACGATTTTCCAATATCTTTTGATTTCTTTCGCAGTCATTGTTGGGTTTCAGTATGGAATTTAAATACAAACATGTTGATACCCTTTAAGATTCTTTCCACTTCCGTAGCTTCTTAAAAATACAAAAAATTTGATCTCGTCGTTATTCTACACTTTAACTGACTTTGACCGATAGAGACACAAACCTTTATGTATAACTACGTAAGTCAGTCAGTCGTGTTAGTAGTGTCACCTGTGACTACGGATATCAGAGCGTAAACTTAACAATTGTAAGCCCTAGTATTTGAAGTTCCATAAAAAATAGGTCATAGAAATGAATTGAATACTTAAACAAATAATTTGTAATAGCACTTCAAACAAATTTGAAGCACGTAACAAAATTTCTTAGTAAGATTTGAAAATAAAGCTAATGTAGATAACGAAAAGCTGTTTGGTACACCTTTTTAAACACGAGAATTTGTTGTCACCCACATGCATGCAATTGCCATCCGAAGTGATTCACTCGGGTATGTATGTGTTTCATCCGCAATTATTATGAAATTTACATCAAACATTACAAAGACGATATTTATGATCCATTTCGTTTGAGACGTGATTCCAAAAACTTAAAAACATTGTTCCAAATTTCAAATGTAACCAATGCATCTTACATTTTGTCGAAACCGTCAGATCATTTTTGATAAATTTTACACGGAACATTAAGCTTTTAGAAAGTAAGTGTTACTTTTAGTGACACAATTAACACTATCTCGCTAGGAGCTTTAAAATAAAATTCAAAGTTTCCATAAAATCGTTCTCCTTCAGTTCAGAATCTATTGTAATTTAATAACGTTTAAAAGCACCGTTACACTATACTTTAACTGCCTGCAACTCAAACAAATAATTAGTATGATAAAATTCCCACCAATGATATCTGTTTGTGTCATAACGTACAGTATATTTATAATTTTATCAAAAACCGCGTTTGGTGTGTTTGCACCTTAATTTCGTGGATACTCTGTTATGCCAATTTCAAACACATCTTCGCTTGTATCACGAAAATTAAAAAATTATATTATTCTTGCTCTATTAGTTAACACAAATCCTTCTTCGACCTACTTTATGTTACGCGGAAGAGAAAACACTTAATAATCTTAAGCATGTATGAAACTAATCAAAGGCTTGTAATCAAAAAATCACAGAACAGTAATTACAAACGTTATATTATACATGTTACAATGAAAATGCAATGACCACATATTAGGTCTATGAAGGACATTGTAACACTTTACATTGTAAACTACTAATTAAACGATACACTTGAGCAAGATTTCCATTAAAAGTCGTATGTGTGTATAAAGATACATACATACATACATCAGCTGTAACACATAGATGTAATTACTCTACTACTTTTTTAGAAAGGCTAAACTCACGTGAGAATGAAAATATTTCAAATCTATATTTCTTGTGCTTATTTCTAATGAGACCACCTCTCTTTTAACATTCCAAATACCAAGATTCTATTTTTTCCCTAACTTGAACAATCGAAAAGAAAGTAGGAACATTATAGTTAGATACCGTCGTTTCAGTTAAGGTTGTCGATTCTTACAAACTATTAGCGATGCATTTTTCACTTGCTTCATGGAGGAATTACGAATGCGTTTAACATGCATAAGTACTTTTCATTTAATATCTTGCTGCGTTTAATTAATTCACGAAAAAAGGCGTCACCAGAACTATTAGACAAATATTAGAAATAATTTTGGGTAAATAATAATTTTTTTGTATCGTCAATATACAGTTTATTTTTAAAAAGTGACAGCAGATCATCTGTACTTCATCTTAATACGTTTGTAATACGTTTATGTGAAGTATGATAGTTTCAATAAAATGATTTAAAATTTCTCGAAATAGAATATTATATATTGGGAATCGATATTGCATATCAGTATTAAAATTTCATATTATACTTAAAAAATTGTGAGGCAATACATATTACGTAATAAGAAGAAATATTGATATAATTGATTGAAGATTAATTCACCATTTCCACTACATTTTCGCTTCTTAGGCCCCAAAATATGAGCATAATAAGAATTTTCAAGTGCGAAGAGTTCGTTTTAAATGTAGAATACTAGATAACGTAAAAAACAATTTACAAAATCTCTGTGGCACACTTTCTTCAGTTTAAATTGATATGGAACATTGATCTGGTTCATTTCACAAGAAGTGTTATGTTTAATTAATTTTAAATTCAATCAAATGCATCTATTATAACATTCGTTGCTTCAAAATTTGCCATTCAAATCTTACAGAAGTATTTTTACTGAATCTGATGTGCTAAACACATTCCAAAGCTCCATGTACCTAATTAATACAGATCAAAATTTCCTCTAGTGTGTTAAAAACATAGAGTTGAATAAACCACACAAGCACGTGTACGCGGATGATGGTAATGTGGTAATTTAGATTATAACGTTCGAAAACGAGATACTATCAACGCAGCATACCAATACAGGTCCTTTCCTTTAGAAAATTTAACCAATATCAGGTCCGATATAGTTTTACCGTTCCATACCAGTATGAATCTAACATTTTTAACGTTGGTACAATATCGACTAACATTATTTTGCAAACTTGTATACATGTATCACGAAAACAGAAACCATTTCCCCGACTTGATCGAGGTCGCGCTTTTCGTAAGTTTCACCGAAACGAAGAAGGATCGAACTTTCCTCGGGATCGCAGCGGCGTACCGGAATTTTTAATCGTCACTTTCATTCTGTTCACGATTCGCAGAGCGTGACCAGGACTATTTGGAACACTGAAAAATTCTCCTTCGTTGTTACGCAGGTATGCGAATGCTTCTCCTTGCGTCGATTTTATTGCACCCTCTTCCGCATCGTTCAGTTGCGCTTCTCGAACTGGTCGAGGTCAAGTGAACCGTACCAGTTCATCGATCGATCCTTCGATCCTGATCTGTGCGTTGCATAATACTCGGCAGTGACCTTGAGGTCTTCGTATATTATAACTGAATGTCAGTACGAGCGAACAGATTTATGACCAGCTCAATTAACGGATCTATCGTTATTCATACTGTACTTCGTATATCTTGGGATCTTTTATACTTGAACACCCGTTATGTAAATGTTTGATTGAGTATTATGTGAATTCTTTCGTGCTTGCGAGATTTCTTGCTCGAACGTGTTATATCCTTACCATCCACGTTTGGTTGTAATAATTTCTATCATTAGATATTCTTCTGAAATATTAATGAGTCGACTGTCACGCGGGTCATCGACGATCGGCGTTCTGAAACTTATTTGAGATGCTTGTAAGACACAAATGCTAACACTTGTAAACATCTAAATGACTCAAATGTTATGAAAGTAATGTTCAAATTTTATTGACAAATATTTACGGAGACTTAGTATTTTAGTTATATAATACGCTATGAAATTTCAAAGTGGCAAAGTAAACAATTCGTGGAAATGTCAATGCCCTAATGATCCTATGAGATAAAATAATCTTTCAAAATCTGGTTAACTGTAGATGTAGAAAATACGATATCGTGTAATCTTCAACATTGTTGCATAATGTGCAAGTGCTGGAACACTTTACTAATACGCCATATATTATGCAATAAAATTGAAGTACCCTCTAACCGATTACATAAGATCGTTAGAATTCCTAAATTGAACGATATAAAATTTAAAAACGATATAAACTGAAGGTAGATAAACGCACTATAAACTTTTATCAACGTGGATTAAACGACAGTTTAGAAAATAAAGTAAAATTTAGTATTTCCAATATGTCGCTTAACACTTTTCTATGAATTAATATACTTTCTAGAGTGTGGAATGAAGAAATAAATGTGCATTAATAAAAGGTAATCGACTGATCCCGATAATTAAAAAACGAGACACATATTTTTAGCACGTTGAAACATATTAATGAAGAACATCATTATCGTATGATAAACGTCTGTATGCATCAGACGTTTATAATACGTCTGGTTGTCTACAGGCTTTCGTGCTGCAAATAGGTGAGATGATGAAAGTTCATCAAAATGCGACTGCCGTGTAAATTATGTAAATTGAACGATATTGCGTTGCTATCTGTAATTTTCACCGTACACGTCGACCTTAGACTACTTCTAGACCTTTATCTTTAATACACCAATATTATGGGCATACAAACAGAATTTTTATTTCTACACCAAAACTTTAACTTCCTTATTCTTTCGATTACATATTTTTTATTTAATATTTTATCGAAGTCCGGTGAAAATTTAATTACCAACTTAAAACCGTAAAAAATATATATAACCAGTGCAAAAGATTACTAAATACGTGGAAGAAGATGCGATTTTTATTGTACTCATACAAGTAAATAATGCTAAAAAATAACATTTTTTGTTAACTCTGTAATCAGAGAGAAATTAAACACTAAATTATAACCTTATACGCTAACTATCATAAAACTAAAAAAGAATATATAAAACATAGAATTTTATCTTCCAAAAGTATCTAAGAAGCGTATAAAAGTATAAACGAAAAACATGGAAAAGTCATTATTTTAGGAATTCCGAGGAGCCCAATAAAATATCCATTTAATAGGCTAGGCGGTTGAATCTTCAATATTATCTATACTCGTAAGGAACTGGTTTTTATTATTCACGAGCAGAAAGACAGACACCTTTCTACACGATTCTATTTTTAACTACATACGTCAGTGCATAACTATTAGGATTTGTTACCAAAATACAAATAAATTGTATTTATTTACTATCTACCATCAAAATAACAAAGTATCAGGTAAACCACCGCTAGAATCCAAGTGTTGACGATAGAATTTGCGTCACTGTAACGAATTCAAATTATGTCAAGTCTTATTTGCTCTTGCGTCGAATGATTTTATTTCCATTTCATTGTCAGTCATCAAATATAGTAAAGAATATCTTTTCTGAATAACAAAAAGCTGTAACAAACAATGGACATTTAACAAATAATAAAAAAAAAGGTTCGGATACGTAACTTTAAAGTTATACACCGTTGTACTATAGAGTATACAAATATGCATAGATTAAATTTAATAATTTTTTAAATTTTAAGTCCATTACGATTCTAAGAAAATCTGATTGCTTCTAACAAAATCGTTTCTAAAAGTTATTACTTGCTATTCCTCACGCCAAAGGTAGTGTCCACTTCTACAATAAAATACTCATAAATCGCAAATTAAGTAATAATTCATATCCCACCCACAGTGTTCCTCGTTTCACTACTGTATAACTGCTTCGGGTTAAAAATTGATTTATACAAGATTAAATTCCATTCAATCGACGATTGCTGAATCACCGCTACAACTTGCAACTTTCCATCTAAACCAGCGATTAAATTCCACTAGGTAAAATACATGGGGGCGGCTCCGGTCGGTGGACGCGTGGCGTCGGTGCGCGGCCTCCAGGAGCCGCTTCGGCAGCTCCTGGAGCGCGTGGAGTGCTCCGTGCGAGCGGAACTCGAGGTTTCCCGTCGCGGGCTCACGTTTCGCACCCTGGACATCTGCGAGAAGACCAACCCCTTCCGCAGGATCGCGGTGTGGAGCGCATTGCGGCTGCGAAGCAAACGAAGCCCGGCCGGCGAACTGCATCACGCTTTCTTGCCGCTGGTCGGCGATCAAGATCAAAGCCATGCAGCCGAAGATAAGCACGCCGATCTCTACAGGTGAGTACAGGAAAGCGGGGAGAAATTAATCGCCGCGCGCCATCGCGATTAATTGCTCCGGCAAGTTCGTTCGTAACGGGACACCCGATGGTTCGTACTGAATTCCGTGCATCACGCAAACTTGTACGCCTGGCGGCATTATGACTCTTTGAAAGGATGATCGCTTCGTTAATTAAGCATTACGTTCTGGTGTCATTTGAATCTATCGAAGCGGACGCGAGCAAATGTAAGACTAAATTCTTGCGTTTAAACGACTAATTAAATCGTTAGATTAAATCGTGGCAGTAACGGTTCTTGGGAGGAATATTTTTAGTCTCGTTGTTTTTTAATATCGCGGTGGGACTGATGCGAAAAGAAAACAAACATAGTTTTATAAAATAATGTTTAATATGCGGTAGCTCACGATACGGCAGACAATGCTTGTGAGTACAATATACTGGGCACCATCATTAGATATCAATTTTTAGAAAAAATCAAGGAAAAAGTGAAGCAATTACTTTGGTTCATGTATTTGTAATAAACAAAAATTAAGTAATTACTATTCAATAATATAATATAAGTAAATTTAGCAAACATTCACTTAAAACTCAACTGTCTTAAGGACACCCAACAAAAAAGACTCATAAGGCATATGAAAATTTTGAACACAATTTCAACATTCATATCTTTGCTTATAATTCAATTAAGAGTAATCTAAAAGAAACTTAATTGCTCTAACGAAAATAGTGTTCCAAGAAGGTATGACTAATTAATCTCCCCTTCCCCCTCTTTCAACAATTCCCAAACAACATTCTCAACATCCACAGGACAATGCGTGGCCTAAAAAACAGCGCCGACCATTATCCGCCCATATTCGCCGTGGTGATGCGTCGTCCCGGCGTCACTCGACTCCTGGAGTGTCACGCGTTCGCCTGCGAGACGGAGGAAGACGCCGTAGCAGCCGCCGCGACGCTCTACCGGGCCCTTTTAGCGGATTTGGACGCCACTAGGCGTCGACCGCGACACACAAATGGCGTCGGTTGCATGAGCCTGGCGTCGGTGGCGTCCAGCAACCGAGAGCAGAGTCCTTGCAGCAGGTTGAGCAGAATGAACATCCTACCTCCACCCTCCAGAGCTGGGGCCCCGGTAAGGCCGCCCAGGACGAAGAAGACATCTGTGTCTAGTTCCATTATGGAGGAGGAGAAGTCTGACCTGCTGAAGGTGCCCAGGAGGAAAAAGAAAAACTCAGACGTGAAGGCTGAGGATATTCTAGAAGCTCGGGGAAGAAGGAGGGAAACTAGTGCAAAAGAAAACCTTCCACAGAATTTTGAGTCAAAGGTCACTCAAGAGGAGGAATGGCAAAACTCGAAGAATATATTGTACATGTGCAAGGTCGAGCAGAGTTCGGAGAAACTGGACTTGGGCCACTCCGAGAAGATTTGTGATATTCGGGATAACTCGAGCGCACTTTACGAGAGGCAGTCGAACAGATATGAAAAGTTACCGCTGAAGAAAGCCGAGAAAGACATTAATTCGGGGAAGATATACTGTACCGTTGGAAAAGAGAAAACTCTGGAAGCGATGGAGAACATTTACGAGAAGAACCATGGCATGTACGACTTGAATCGGAATGAATCCTCGAAAGACATTGCGAACCAACAAAATATATACTCTTCGAGAACCGACAACATTTTGATTTACGACAGAGTCGATAAGTCGATCTGCAGGAGCGAGGAGAACTCGATGTACGAACGTAGTGACAAACGCGGCAGCAAGGAGAAATTATACGAGGAGCATTTCAAGGATGCCGAAAAGATTTACACGCTCGCGCAGGATGATATATACAGTACTAAAAGTAACAAGTTCGATCAGAACAAGATACGAAGCTCCCAGGAAGACATTTACTTCAGCAAGAATTTGAAGAACGACACTTATCAGCTGATTCAAGAGACACACGGAGAGTCCGTGTCCATAGAGCGGAGAAGATCGAGGGAACAGGAAAAAGTTTCGTCGACAAGAAGATTGAGCAGAGTGGTCACCATGGACAAACCATTGAAGAAACAACTTACCGGTTCGACGACGAATTTAAGTCAACCAGAGTACAGCCAACCACGTGTCAGGAAGAGGAGCAGGGCTGGTAGCGAGCCCCCCGTTAGTCGATCAGACACCGCTACGAAAGTTCTTCAAGAAAATAGACTGAAGAGATCTCAGAGCGACGTGGACGTGGATCGAGGAGATCTATTGACGAGAGTGGAACTACCAAGACGGGGTAGTTTTCTGAATCCAGGAAGCACTAGGAAGCCTAACAGCATCAAAGGTGGCACGCCCCTGGGGTTCACGGAGCTTTTCGATGAATTTAGGAATCAAGAGGGTTTGACGAGCGTCGATGACATTTTGGCAGCTATTATCGGTAAGCTATTTATGAAACTGACAATAATCGTTATGATTTGTACTGATTTTATTAATACTAGATCTACTATCGGGTTTTTCATATACGTTTAGAGAGACTAGGAACAGACCATAGAAATTTGAATAGTAGCTGAAATATTAGTTGTACAAATAAATCATTTTTCTGTCGCAATACAAGTCAACATAAATTTCTACAAAAGTGCTTGAATAATTTTTATAAAACGCGTGTTTTGAAATCGAACAATTTGACTATCTGGATAGTTCTAGTGCTGAAATCATTTGTAATAAACAGTTCTTCAATTCTTTACAGTTTTAATGTTAAAATGATTCCTTTCTCTATTATGTAATTTTCAAACAAGTAGTACTTAATGGGTAAAATCAACATTTAAAATACAGCTACTGTTTCTATTAACTAAAATACTAATAATAAGAATTAAGGATAAACGTACTCATACTAGAAACGTAGAACACCATTCCACAATTGGTATTTTAAAATACGAAATATTCATATTTTCCTATCTGCGGCACTACTTAAGAATCTAACAAAAGAAATTCTCAAATTACTTTGTGCTAAATCGATCTACATTATAACCCAGACGAGGAACAGGATTTTATATCCCTCGACGATGACTATAATAATTGAATATACATTCCTGAAAATGCATTGAAAATGCATGACTTGGAGCTTAAATCAAAATCCATTTTTATAATCAGAGCACATACTACCATCCACTTTCCCATTCATTCTAATACCAAAATCTTGATCATTTTAAATTATAAATCTAATACTCTCAAATCGTTTATTTGCATAATCTACTAATTAGGCTACAATGTAATACATTCTTTCACACCATAATGGCATCTCTCCACATTTCCAGATCCCGAGGGAATGTCCTTCAACGATTTGAAACCGTTGTATAAGGAGTTCCTCCTAAAACTAGCAGCAACCCTAACGCAGGACGAGTTGTATCAACGATCCGCCAGCATAATGCGTCGACGTCGCAGGCCGCAACGAAGACGCTCTACCCGAAGACCCTGCCTCCTTGGGAGAGCTATAAAGCGATCCGTATCAAGGTTGAAAGGTGGTCCAACCGAATTTACTTCCGTAATATTCCCTGCGAGAAGGCTCAACGACAGCTTCGGCAGCAGTTCGTCCTGCGATGCGAGGAACAACAGAAACAGAGTCGCGGCAAGTAGATTGGGCAGACGGAAGCCCTCGTGGAGGAACAAGAACGGGGGATGTCATACCACGTCGGAGGACAGCGACACGTGTAGGCATTAATTTCTCTTAAAAAATGTTTAACTGTACCGAAGTTGCTTTACTAACCGATATACATGTAAAATAATAAATGCTTTAGAAATAATTGGTTTTAAGCTTAGGTGGTCACGTTGAACTCTACGATGTAAATAGTGGCGTGGTGTCAACTTGAGTTTAAAGAATTTTCAACATTTTAATAGCTGATTTAGGTACACAGTTTCCTCGTTAGAACGACGATAACTGGAGAATTTTTAGACCTAAATTGCTTTGATTTCTATAGCATAAATCATATAGTAAATATATACATATATGTATAGTAAATCGTCAGTTGAAATGAAGTTCAATTTTTTTTATTTTTGTAATTGTATTGTAGAATAGGGTTGACGGATCTCAGATTTGTAACGGAATGAAAAAGTCGTAATATTTTTAATAAAGGTTTTCTACGTCGAGTTTGATAAAAGTGTAAATTAAAAACGAACGATCGAAGTAGATGCAAGATTTAACTCTTTTATATACTTTTATATACTATAATGTTAACGTTGCATATACATTAAACTGATATAACGTAATTAGAAGGCGAATAAATATTTTAATAAAATAATTATTGTCTTTACTTCACTTTCAAACGCACTTATAATGAAATACACTCTCGCGGGTACAATAACACCAGATTATTTGTAAGTCATGGAAATATTGAAAATTTGTGCCTATTCTATTAATTATCAAAGACTTTCTAAAGAAAGTGCGCGTATATGCTACATACACTACGAATATAACGTTCCAAATCGTTTATAAAGCTCACAAAAAGTAAGAAAGTACGCGATCATTACATACTTTTCTGCGATGTAACGAGAAGGCAAAAACACTTCATTCATATTTTCATTATTAGTAACAAGCATTTAAAGGAAAAGAAGTTCAACGAAAGTTCTCTTGAAAAAATCATCCAAGCATGACTACACACTGTACACGCAAAGTGCAGGCACTCTGTGTAAAAATGGTACTATTTAATAAAAACCCTACCATGACTATACACCTGCTTTCCATATACATCACAGACATAAATAGTATTCTATGCACACAAAATTTGAAATTGTAGAAATCCTCGTAGCTCACAATTTACATCTTCGAAGTTCTACCATGCTACTTATTAATATAAACTATATCCATACATGCACAATAAAATAACTCATTCTCTTACCTCCCAGGTAGAAGACTAACGCGCAGTGCAGCAGCGGGTGCCAATCGCAGCAGCAGCGGCTACGTCAGCTGCAGCGAATGCAGCTACGACTCCGAGTCCTGCACATGCGTCTCAGCCGACAAGTGCTACTGCTCCCTGTCCCGCAGGATGCCAGCGGAACCCGCCAACGTGGTATGCGCCTGCGACACGGACAGCTGCTCCGAGAGCAACAAGTGTTACTGCGCGCGGCAACCGATACGACCGACGATACTGGAGCAACTACGTCAGCGGGGTATCGTGCCCTCTGAGAGCACCCTCAGCAGGGGTAGTCCTGAGGCGGGACGTTCCCGAAAAGGAAGCCAGGCGTGTCAAGTCAGAGCACTGGAGCTCAAGGTTTGTTTTCTTTGATTTATCGCCTGTGCAATATTGATTTTCGTGGAATTACCTGGATTGGGAAAAAGAGGAGGTTGTTAGTAGGTGCTTTAAGTGTTGGAAGTATTTGTGTGGCTTTAAGTATATTTTGTCTATTTAGGAATATGCTAGAGTTGCATACGTAGAGTGATGTTGAAAAACTCAAGTTCACGTGTTTAAGGCTGTGCATTATGGTTACCATTTGAGAGATTGTAGAAAGGTAATTTTTGAATCTTAAAGATTATACTGAAAATAATAAACGCATGATATATGTTAAAGCATGAATTGAATAAATAAAGCAGCAAGTAGAAAATCATTAAACGATACAGATTGATAAATAGTAACGAAACAAATTGTTCCTCACTTTTTTAAAAATTAGAAGTGGTTAATTCGTCTCTAAGACTACGAATAAAAAAATTATACCGTCAAAAGCGGTCACATTATGTCACGAGCTATTAAATGACAAGTTTCTTAATATGTCTAATAATTAAATGAAGTACAGTAGTATTTTATTAAATCTCTCGTATACCTGAAATAAAATACGTTATTCTATAGTCAGTACGGATATTTGAATACTATAAGCACGCAAACTTACGAGTCGACGTAGCGTGTCAAACTGTAACAGCAATTCCACGAAAGTTTATGCATTAGACTTCATGACAACTGTATAATCTGATGTGTCCGTGTCAGTTATGTGCCAGGATCTAGTAACACGATAACCATCTTTCGTACCAATGCTAGTATAGTGCAATTGGTGTATGTATAAAGTATTCTACAATACTCAACGCTCTGGGAGATTTACATTGACTTGTATGAATGCATTTACATAATGTAATGTTCCCTTTAGATACATTGTGATACAGGTATACATGGTCTGCAAGTCATATTACACATTATAAATTTAGACCCAACTGTCCTGTTATCAGGGAAGGGATTTAAAAAATTTCATACAATATTTTTGGAAAGGTGCGCAGGCGTAATATTTGCTTCATCTTATCACTTTAAACAAAATTAATGTATAAACGGAACATAATTAAGAAATTATATAACACTAACATTCTTCAAAAATCCGATGTTTACGAGTATTAGCATTCAATTTGCATTTGAAAAATCAAAAGTTCTTTTGTTTTTCTGTTATTATTTTTTCACTTTTTTTTACTGAATCGATTCATTTTATTTCTATACGCGATGTATCATATTGAAGATCTTGAATTTCTTTTTTATATTATTCGTATTCAACCTTAATATCATTTTAGAAAAAATCAAATATAACTTCTTATTAAGTGCAAAAATGATACAAAGTATCACGTTTAAAAACGATAAAATCATGAACCACCAAAGTAAGAATGTCATAGCCTTCAGATATACAGACACTAAATATTATGAAACAGCAACTTAAAACCATGAGAGAGTTATAGGAAGAGAACGAGTATTTTCATCAACTTCGAAATAATTTTCCCAACAATTTTACATCAGAATCAATATACCCACATTATGTTCTCGTAGAATCTTTCCACTTTCATAAAAATCAAAACATTACAATTGTTTTCCTTTCCAGAAGCAATCGACTACGCCACGCGGAAGCTCGGACAATCTAGCGCTTGATTACGATCTCTTCAGCCCCGGAAGAAAATCGCAGCAATCGTCGAGTAGTGAAAAAGTGCTAGTGGTTAGTGCCAGAGACACTCAGGGCCGCTTGGTTTACGTCGGCGGCGCAGAAAGGGACAAGAAATGCCTGTCACACGGAACCGGGAGGTCAGGAGCTCACCACGAGGCGCTTTCGATTAAAAAGAGCGCAGAAATAGCGGCCATTTTTGGGCCCGATTCGAGTAGAATTTGCAGAAGAGCGAGTAACGCTTCCAGTATTAGAAGCTCGATCAGCTTGGAAGCGGGATTAGGATACTTACCTTGATAATAGTTTTTAGAATAATTTCTACGCGGTCGGATTAGAAAATTTCAAAGTTTAAACACATTTCACTTTAGTACACTAGAGCATACAGACAGATATTTATTATAATGCAATACAATGTGAAACGTGTGTACGATGTGATTCCATTTTTAAAGTCATTTCTACACGCCGAATGATTTCTGTAATAAATGAATATTAATTTATTGTATATTTATTATTCAGTGAACTGCTATGTTCTCGTATCAAGTATTTAACATTTCTTGAAAGTAAGACACTTTGGAGAGGTATCGAGGTGACGAAGTTCGCGTGTAAAATAGCACAATTTTAGAGAAATTCTTGAATACTGGATATCGGATTCGTCTGAGAAGTTTTCGATCAGATCCCGTAGAAGTGTTCAGTTTTCGATGTTTATACGATTAAAACCATCGTCAACACTCGAATCGTATTTGACACGGACTACAGCGTGCCGCGGTTAATGGTTGAATTATTCACATTCGTTAAATTTAGCGCCGGTAATTAATCAATATGCAAATCGCATATAGCTGACTAAAATGTGCTGTTTACTGAAGCGCTATCCCGAAATAATTTATTTTCACGAGAAGCTAGTGATATCGTTTAAATGTAGTCAGACTTTTCGAAATATAATTCGATATTTATATAATATTAATACTCTAATAGTATATATTGTATGTAAACGACGTGAACTGAAATACTGAGGTGTACGACTGTGTTGAACACACTATCATATAACATATTTCAATTTATCGATATGGTAAAAATATCAATGAATTCAATGTAGTTTATTGAATCGAAAATTTTCTACTATATTAAATGCATCGTTAATTTAAGATTTACCGATATATTAAATATGCTCTTATCCATTTGCTAGATCGAAAATTGGTGTAGAATGTATATGTATTAATAAGTCGGAATTTACCGGTTTATAACTCATTATGTTCTTATAATGAAATGAAAATTATTCGATTTACACAGACGCTGGTAAATTGAAATATGCCAATTCTACGGGTATTAATAAATAATGGTACTGATCTCCACAAGCGCCGCGGATATGTATGTACCAGCACTTTTTATAACGGTACCGCATTCCAATTTCTCCAAGACTTGATTTCAGCGCGTGCTGCTTTGAGTCCAGCAGACTAATGTAGTTGTAAAAAAAATCGGACACAATTTATTCGTGGCCCGGAAAATGAAAAAAATATACGCGTTGCGCATTCCTGAAGACAAAACAAGGGTAATCAATTTTCACAAGTATTTCTTGTAAGTACCTGTTTTTGCACATTTTTAGAAGTAAAATTTACGTAATAGTGATACCAATTTATTTATCGAATTTTTTATCAAGGTCGTATTTTGAACTGTTAAGTATAACGAATGAAAGCGAATATAATATGATACATCATGAAATGAAAATCAATCCAATGTAGAAAAAATGTGATCAATTTTGAATGTAAACGTTTGTTATTCCTTTTTGCTACACTGGACCTGATAGTTTAATATAATACACTAAATAAGGGAGCAGTGCAATATCGCGGACGTACAGTCCAAATGTCCTTTTTTTGTAAAGCCGATTGTCGTTTCAATGTAATACGCGGATAGCTATATAAGTATTATGTATATTATGTGCAATATATACAGAACAATGATACAACCATTATAGGGTTTATTATATTGAATTTTATTATGAACCATTAATAAAGTCTTGATCCATTTGATGGAATTTGTCTTTATACTCTGTGGGAACTTCTACGTCCTTCAAATTGTCCAAACCTATCTCATCTTCAGTTCTAAAATTAAAGTATAGTACAGAATTGAATAAATTAAACTTTACAATAAAAGAAAATTCTAAGTAAGGAAAGACATTTAAATACCTTATTAAAATATCTACAACATTTTCACAAGCTAGCAATGCATTCTTATCGTCTTCCCATTTATGATATTCTCGAAGTATTACATAAGTATTTTTCTCCCTCAATATTTCTCTGCATTTTTTGGTAGCGCAGAGCTGTGCTAAAGCTTCCAATAAAATAATTCTAAAACATTTCAAAGTGAAAATTTTGCATTAACATTACATCAGTATTCTTCTTCAATAACATTCAAATATGTTCATCGGAACAGTCTTTCATCCAACCATATTTTACCTGATATCCAAGTCCGGTTCCCGTTGTTTCGTTTCTGGTAGATATTGTAAACTGATCGGCAATTTATCGTTATCTTCATCATCGAATTCCTCTGGCCCAGCCAAGGGTAATAACAAGTATGACAATAAGTCTACATCTTGACTTAACAACCATTCATGATTCTCTACATCGAAGCAACAGTTTTTTAATGTACCAACGATCCCACCGCGTCTTACTATGCTATCGGCATATTCTGTAAATGGGAGCAGTCGCTGAATAACACTGCGATCTTTGTCCATCAAGTACCTAGTTTCGTGAAAAATTGATAAATAAAATACCTTAGTAATCTTTCAAATTTTGTATACATTATAGATCCAAATTATATTCCAATGTACCTTCTTACACGTGGAGACTGACTGAGATTGCTAAAAACGGGTCCTAAATAATGCAGTTTAGCACCTTTAGTATTGTACTGTTTTGCAGTGAACGCAGCCACAATACTATCCCAAGCGTATACACTTTTCTCGATAAGTGTAATAATTCTGTCCACTAAATGCGACGGTCTGGTCATGTTGGAGAGTATCATACAACATGGATCTGCTAGTAGACTTTCTTTATCCATTATACACCTGTATTAAATGATAAGAAGAAATATGTAGAAAACGAAGTATCATTGTTATACGTGTATAATAATGTTTCTACCTAATACAAACTTGTATTAAATTGTAATCATATTTTGTATTTTCCTCTGATTTTGCGGATTCTGAAATGATTAAGAAAGCATTGCTTCCGGCATCATCCGCAGTTATGTTTATTAATGATAGAGCAGCATCCTTGGCGATTGGTATAGTAGAATCTTGCATGAGTGCAATTAATTGTGACAGCAGTTCCGGCAGTTTTAAAAGTAACTCCCTTCCATCAGCGGTTCCAGTCATACCTATCATTTAAATAATAGAAAAACAGATTCTAATTATACATTCATGTAAATAACACAATATCAACGTGTTAATGCAAAGCCCATCACAGCAGACAACATATCGCAAATGCATGTACACAAACTGTTGTCCGTCCCAATCAAATCAGTCATTTGACAATGGTCTCTTAAATTTTATACTGATTGGGCGTAGCGTTAACAAGGAACCAATTGAACTAATGACTTTAAAATAGACATTAGTTTTAATTTATCATTTTCAAAGTAAATGCCATATGCATTTATCAATGTAAACACTGTATTTGCATAACATGCCTCAGTAAAATAATTTGTAAAATTCAATTATCTCGTCCTGTTATACACAATATATAAAAAAAAGAATAATAAGAAATTAATAGAAAGAATACAAGAATACAATTTGAGTCCAAAAACATAGGTAAACAAAAGTATTATAGGTTACAATAATATTTTCGAAAAAAGTAATACTTACTAAGCACATGTTCCAGAGCGACAGCTTTTAAATCCAACCGTGTCTCAGGATTTAAAAACTGACACATTTCTTGAAGGGATTCCATTGTAAATAAATAACAATTCAGCCTAAAAACAAGGCAATTATTAGGTACTTAAGGGAAACCCCACGAAACCAAATCATTCCATTCAATGCTAACATGTGCCTTCTGCTTCTCAGAAAGTTTGGTTGAGCGTTGTCGGTAAGGAGAAAATCTAATGTCAATGATAACAAGATGAGCAGAGATAAATGACAGAATAGGATTTTTGTATCAATGTTATTATCTTATTATCAACGAAGTTCTTGAATATGTCCTCATAAGAAAAAATATTTTGTTTTAAATTCATCCTACTATCAAATTCTTCACCCGCCATAAGGGAAAAAATATATACATATATACATATACACCACGTCTGATTTATTAAATCACAGACGAGAGATAGAATAGACCTTGCACCCCTATGGTTTTAAAAACTGTCGCCAGTTTTTACTGCACCACAGCCCTTTTACCATTATAGTGTCACCCCCTACGTTACCATTTTGGGTTCGAATTTAGGATAATTCAATAATTAGACTATGATAAGAAGTTGTAGTTTGTACGTGTTTGAATTTCTGCCTTGAGGAGTGCACTGGTTAATAATGTAAAATCGTAGAAAGGTGTTGAAAGACGTGCGTCTTCCTATGGGACATTCCCCTTGTGGCCTTAATGCTAATTCTCAAACAATACGTATTAATAATGTGTAATGGTGTAACCAAGCGGTGCCGTTTAGAAAGTATCCATTCGCTTGGAAGTAAAACGAGCGACTAAACTTTTTCTATGGGAGTGTTCGCCGTCTGCTGAAATTTCAACGCGTCGGTAACTCAGTTTTGTGGCAGGGATTCCCATAAGGTGCAAGGTCTTGTCACGTCCCGGATCGTCGCGGCCTTTTTAAATAGGAGTTCGGAAGGAGCTCGGACGAAACGGAATAAAACCGCTGTTTTCGGGGCACTAATGCCGTTCCGGGGATAGCGCGGTTTCGCTACCACGGGTGATAGAAAGTACTTACCTCAATACTTACCTGTGGTCCAGGGATTATCTGCTGAGATCGTTCTGATTTCAGTGATTCTGGGAGTGGCGGTGCCAGTATTTGTCGGCTCGATGACGCCGAATTCGGTTTTGAGTATAAAAACGCGTTTGCTTAGATATATTTCGCGCCGCGGATCATTAAGGGGGAATTTATACGGTGGTATATTGAAGTGCGTAAATATAATAGGAGTCACCTTATATGATGTGTGCTCCGTCTCGACTCCCAGTAGTTCCTGGTACGGAGAATTAGTATCGTTTAACAAATTGCGCAAACGGCGTATTTGGTTTTTACGCCCTGCTCTACGGGCACGGGTCATGAGGAAGGATTTTGGGGAGACACTGGACCCTGTAGTTCGTTTCCAACGTGCGGATTGCCTCACTGAAGGAACGGTTTATAAATGCCTTGCGATGCACGAGTGCTAATGAGCGGATGTCCTCTCGAAAAGCTATGGTCTCTGAGCGGATGTCCTCTCTGAGAGACCAACGTGTAAGCAAGTGTATAAATTATTAATTGTCAAACAGCGTGCTGGTTTGGAGAAGGTGTGTTAGGATATTTGAATGAAAAACTCTTTGAATTAAAGTAAAATATAAGAAAAACGCTATATTGTTACAACTATATATGAATTAACAAAATTAAAAATAAGGATTTGAACTAAGACTAACTTATCGGTACTAGTACTCCGGGGAGTCTGAATTAAAGCTAGAGTTTGACGACCAAGGGAAGTCTGTTCCCTGACCGGATTGGACTTAGGACGAGAAATGATTAACGAATGCGAATATGAATGAATCTGAATGTCCGATTTGAATGCGAATGAATCTGAATCTCCGATTTGAATAGCTCCGATTTGGTCCTGTGCATCGCCTTATATAGGCGTGAAATATTATTGTTACGCAGGCGCACTGCGTTTTGGCGATCCCCTGGTAGAGGGGTTGACGATGACTAATTTTTTATCTTATGTGATTCTTAAACAATTCTCTTGCTTGACGCTCGGCTAGGGTACGGGTTAAGGTATGCGCTGAGCGCGCGTAGGTAGAGCGAGAAAGAGGGTAAGCAGCGAGAGTAGGGTATGAGTGCGAGTGAGCGAGCATGCGGGTGAGTTAGAGGGGGTATGGAGCGAGTGAGAAAGCATGATGAGTAAGTGAGAGGGGGTATGGAGCGAGTGAGAGAGCATGTGAGCGAGTAAGAGGGGGTACGGAGCGAGTGAGAGAGCATGATGACGCTTGGCGGGCTGCCGCGTGTCAGGGGCTGAGGTTTTAGAGAAGTCGAAAAGGTAGTATGAAATAAGGAGTGGTGAAAAATACAAGTGTAGGAAAGGCTTAGTATCTAAGGCGCATTATATATATAGCTAAATGGTGGGGTGGTCGAGTGGTGTACGTAACACCTCCCCCCTTAGTTAGAAATGCTGCAGGCGGGCCTCAGCATTTCGATTGGAAACGATCTAACATTCTATTTAATTCAGAAAAATCCTTAGAGGAACTAGGGGTTTGAGGAGCTAGGGGCGCTTCTTCAAGGGGTATTGTCTCTTTGGGCACAATGTCTTTGGGCACACTCTCAATGGCACTTTTGTTGGGGTTGTTGGACTCTTCGTTTTCCGAGGGATTCTCCGTATGGGAAAGATGAAGTAGTAGATGGGCGATTGACGACCATATGGCTCCAAGTAGGTGAAGGCTCCATCCGTAGACAGAATGTAGTGCATATCCTCTGACCAGCATGTCGACGAGGACCTTGATTATCCTCAGGATGAGGAATATTGCAAGTACTCCGGCGCTGGCTGAGCCGAATGTAATAAAGCTGTTCCACAGGCGTAAACCGGCACTTTCGGCTATCCTGTTTAACGATTCTTCGTCTAGTAAGTTATGCAGGGCGACGCTTCCGGCTGGAATGCGGCGTCCTAGGGCTCCTCGAGCTAGAGTATTTAGCATCGCTGGTTTTTCAACCGGGAACATGATGTGTTCTCTTAGTCGTTCAAGATCATCCTTGCCGTATATACCACTGGTGGCCAAGGAAGATGGGTTTTTGTAACGCCATGTGGGTTTTGTAAGTGGTTGGATTGTCTGCGGCGCCAATGATTCAGTGGGATTTGGCTCCATTTTATACCAGGCGTCGTCAAGCTGGTACATTACCGGAAGTAATCGGTTGCATTCCCTAGGTGTACCGGTGATTGTGAGTAGTTTGGCCTTTGGTGTCAGGAACATGCTTCTGTTCTGATGCGTGACTGGAAGTTCCTGGTAGCATTCGGCGGTGATCCGAACCTTACACTGGACCGGGATGCATTTGATAATGTGAACGACTTCTCCCGCAGTTATGGCCATATAACCGGGGCCTTTCATAATGGTCAGTGCCACCTCTTCTGGTGCGATGCTGGCAAGGCTGAGTGCGTTAGCGAGCACTTGTCGCTCCAAAGCGCATTTCTGCATAATTATGTCTTTGTATAGATGAGAAATCTGGGTGCGTATATGTTTCTCTACGTACACGAATTTTGAATTCACATAACTGAAAATGTCGAGGTTGTCTACGGTGACAGGGCCTCGAACCTTGAAAATTTGGTCTCGAACTATTTCCAAAATTAATAGTTTCGGATGCTCCGTCTTCACGAGTGTGTAACCGCACACACTGATTTCTGTGGTACGGGTGAGCGCGAAAGTGGTTTCTTTCGTGGTCACTGTGTAAATTGTTATGGCTCCTTGGCTGTCTTCCTTCGAGGTGAGTCTCGTCGCGTGTCCTTCATACAGCACGTCATACTGGTTGAAATGACATGTTTCCATAGGCACTGACGGCCAAAATGCTAAGTCACCGTTGGCGTCCTGGCAGGATCCGTCCGACACTGGACAGTGGAGTCCTGAATGCAGGATGACTTGATTTGAAACAAGTTTTACCGGTGCTCGATAGTTCGAAAGCGAAATTCTAATACTGGCTTGAACAATTACGTTGTCCCACGTACCATACGGATCACTATATTGAGTTCCCGCGCACTTGCCGTCTACGGCTATTGTTCCCGCTAACGTAACACTGCGCGTTTCCGTGGTATTCGGCACTAGTCCCGTGATTTGCGCGTTGCCACCGAGGTATATTATACCTGATTTTTGCAATTGTTGGCACAACTCTGAAGTCATCGCGAGAATGTATTCACGACGGCCATTGTGCACTGCAGAAATGTGCGAATGCATACCACAATAAAAAATTGTTCGGTCTATTTCTACGCGGCACTGTATAATGTCTGTGTAGTCAAATTCGGAAAGTTGTAGCAGCTGAATATTGACTTCCTGTGTGACAGGCTCGGTGTCACTAATTTCGCACTCATCAATCTGTGTGAGTGAAAGCGTTGTAACGTTCATTCCGTCACTGGCACAATCGTATCCAACAAGGGATAAGGCTCCTGGGAGTAGGCATCCCAGCATAAGAAGCTGTAAGTTGTAGGTCATCATTGTAGGCGATGGCTGCTCCTGGTGTATGATGTCCGTCCGTGCTGCTCTGACAGGTGGGTTATTGTGCTGTAGGCGCAAGGCGATGAAGTCTACTGTTGTAGTTGTGTGGCTGCGTTGTTGCCGTGATACAGGCGCAGAGCGAAGTGATGAGGACTGCTAGACGGGTCCTCCTTATAAAGGGGCTTATCTTCGTCGTCGTCTTGAAGTTACGGAGGGGATGTGCGTGCCCTTACGATTTTGGGGGGGGGGGGGGATTACAAAGATTATGCTTAATAAAAGAAAGAATAATTAGAATAGGAATTGATTATGCGTCATGCGCTAACTTATAAAATAGATATTCTACGTGGTATAAGCGTGTTTCAGCTTGTCCGTATGTACGACCTTTGTAGTCGATCCAAGATCGATTCTAACATTTCGGTTATCAATAATTTCGGTCACCTTATGTGGTCCCGTATATTGGTCGGAGAACTTCCCTTTGCGGGGCTCCTTCAGAAGGAACACTGAGTCACCCGGAAGAAAAGTTACCGGCTTAATTTTTCGATCGTAGTACTGCTTGGATTTGACTTTAGCACCGTTCAGATTGTCTCTAGCGATTTCTTGTGCGTGTCTTATTTTCGTAAACAGTTCGATAACGTAGGCGAGGTATGTTTCGTTCTGCAGATCATCGATAGGAGGGTCACTCGATGGGGTGCGAGCGAGACTGCCGAAAACTAACTCGTGAGGGGTATGTTTCGTTCCCTCATGCATACTGGTGTTATATGAGAACATCGCATATGCCAAGAGCTCGTCCCAATTATTATTACGATCGATGAACTGCTTGAGATATTCCGTAAGCACATGGTGAGACCTCTCAAGAGAACCATTTGACTGAGGATGGAAAGCTGTAGTTTTGTATCGTTTGATTTTAAATTTCTTCGCGATGGTTTTAATAAGCGACGTCAAGAAAACTGATCCTTGGTCGGTTAGTATGGCCCGTGGAGCACCGAAGCGACAAATAAAATGTTCAGTAAATGCGTTGGCTATACTGATGGAATTCGCTTGGCGGAGGGGAATGGCTAAGGAATATTTCGTGAGGAGATCTTGAATGGTGAGTATGTATATGTTTTTGTTTTGTGTTTGAGGGAGCGGTCCCATGATATCAAGCGCTACTTTATCGAATGCATTACCTGGAGTATCGGTGAGTGCCATTGGTTGTCGCGTTTTGACTCGAACTAATTTTTTTATCTGACATGCTGAACAATTACGAATGAAATTTTGGACATCTTCCTTTAGATTGGGCCAATAGTATCTTTCTCTGATTCGGTACGCTGTTTTAGCGACACCTTTGTGTCCTCCTACTACGGAATTGTGATTTTCTTCGATGATTTTAATTCGGTCATTCACTAGAGGTGTTTTAATTTGATTGAGACATATAACGATTTTTACTTGAGTTTCGGAAAACATTTGTCGTAAATTATAAAATATCCAATTCCAGTTTATATTATCTACGTTTCCCTTTGATATGCTAATTGTTTTTAAGTCTAATTCGAGAGTGACATCCAGAAGGGATTCCAGGGCATCGAGCATAATTTCTTCCTGCGTTAATATTGAAATATTTTCTTTGACTGGTAAAGCTATGAGGTATCGATCATTGATTTTAGTGACTTTAGCGCGTCCCAAGATTGCATCTTCTATTTTTGGCAGTTTATTATGTTTTTGCAAGTCTAGAGCTCCTGTATCAATTGGCTTTCCTTTTTGTGTAACGAAGAAAACTAGATTACTTTTGCGCGAAGACAAACTTTCTTTTATACTTACTGACTGGGAAGCGGAAGGGTTAGGAGGTGCACATGGTACGTTTTCCGAGGTGAAGATCTCTTCAAAACTATCGTTAGGTGAATTTGGAGATGGAGGATCCAAGGAAGAGTCATCGATGTATGGGTTTGGTACAACAATTCTTTCATCTGGGAGACTGAAATCGTCGTCACTGTCGTCGTCGTCGTCGTCGTTGTCGTCGTCGTCTGAGAGTAATCGTTGCCTTTTATCTTTAGGGGATTCGTCAGAACTGTCGGAGGTTACTGGATGAATGGGAATTTGAATTGAATTTGGAGGATTGCGGGAGAGTGCGTCCGCATTGACATTCATTTTACCGGCTTTGTAAACGACTTCATATTCGTATTCCGCGAGCTTGAGTCTCCACCGTACTAGGCGTGACGTAGGATCTTTCACCGAATGAAGCCAAACTAAAGGCTTATGATCAGTGACCAGAGTAAACTTCTTTCCGTATAAATATGGTCTGAAATGTTTCACGCAATGGACTATGGCAAGCAGTTCTTTCTCGCTAGTTGAATAGTTAGTTTCAGCGGAGTTCATTAGTCTCGAGGCATATGAGATGGGCAGATCCTTCCCGATTATTCCCTGGCTGAGTATGCCTCCAATCGCATAATCCGAAGCGTCGGTTGTCACAATAAATTCTTTAGTGAAGTCGGGGTATTGGAGAACGGGCTCCTTACATAATGAGTCACGGAGAGATGAAAAAGCTTTCTCTTGCGGTGGTGCCCATTCGAAAGGCGTTTCTTTCTTTAAAAGATTAGTTAACGGCTTAGCTACCTGTGAAAATTGTGGTATAAATCGCCTGTAATAACCCGCGAGGCCTAGAAATTCTTTTACATTAGTGCGATTCTTTGGCCGCGGAAAATGTTCTACCGCGACTATTTTGTCTGGATTTGGCTTGACACCGGAATCGCTAATTACGTGTCCCAGATACATGACCTCTCTTCTCAGGAATTCGCACTTGTCGGGTTGTAGTTTTAGATTTGCCTTTCGTAATCTTTCGGCTAGCGCATTGAATTTTATGGCGTGCTCCTGCAATGAGCTTGCGTATACGACGATATCGTCGAGGTACACAAAGAGTTCTGTACCTTGGAGACCCGAAAGAACGCAATCCATAAGACGTTGGAATGTTGCGGGCGCGTTCTTTAAACCGAACGGCATACGATTAAATTGATAGTGACCATGCGGTGTGGAAAATGCAGTTTTCGCTGCGTCGCTCTCGCCCATAGGGATCTGGTGGAACCCGGATGCCAGGTCGAAGACCGAGAAGTACTTGGCTCCGCCTAATTGATCCAGAATCTCGCATATGTTAGGGAGAGGGTACGCATCGCCAACCGTTTTCTCGTTTAGACTGCGGTAGTCGATGACCATTCGCCATCTTTTATTACCGTGCGAATCTGATTTTTTGGGCACGATCCACAAGGGGGAATTGTACGGAGATACGGAGGGTTTAATAACATCATTTGTTAATAAATCAGAAATTTGCTTATTGATTTCGTCCTTGTGAATCGGCGGGAAGCGATATTGTTTGGTATGAACCGGACGATCGTCGGTTGTAATAATTTTGTGGGTTATCGCGTTCGTATATTCCAGTTTATCCGAAGGTAAGTGGAATAAATCGGCGTTCTCGCCTATAAGATTCGCAACGTGCTTGCGTTCCTCAGTGTTTAGATGGTCCAGCCTCAGGAGAGGGGGAATTTCGGCCGCCCGATCGGCGTGAGCTTGCTGATTGACATTATAAACAAATATGTCGCCTGGGTTCAACGCGCTCTTATCTTCTTCGAACTCATGCAACTCGACTGTAGGCACAACAAGTTCGACATCTGTATCTCGACTGTTTGTTACACGGACTAAACCACGACCTAGACGATTTTTAACGATACAGTTCCCTAGGAATATACCGTCTCCTGCATTTAGTTTAGGAACAAATCCTTCTTTTATGTTCACGTTCGCGATTTTAATGTAGAATTGCGAGTTAGTCCGCGCGGGGATAACCATTGTTTCGCGCTTAGAGAAAGGGATTTTGATACCTTGCCATTCAATTAATTCGTTTGGAAAGTCGATTTTTGCCGCGTTATTACAGAATTGAGCTCCTAATATTCCCTCTTGAAGGATGGGGAAATTATTAGGCACGATATAAAAACGTACTGGGTACCCGAAAATGTCCACTTGGATCGACCCTAAGGTTGAGACTCGGCCCTGAGTAATTCCGCTAAGGATGAGGGAGTCATTCTCATTGATCTTCGTGGCTGAAGGCACGTTACGCAATTTGATTAGGTTTGGTTCGGCACCGGTATCGAGCATGAAATTGATATTAGGCAAGAGGTCTTGTGACGTGATCGCGATTGTCGGGACGTTAGTCGTCGTGTTTAATCGGAGAGTTGCGACTTGGACTCCTGGGGATCCCCTATCGCTTGTATCGCACGGACTGAGGTGCCCTGTATGTTCCTTGACGCGTCCGGACGGTTCGGAGGGCTCTGCTCGTTTCCCGTCGGATTTCGTGAATTGTTATATTCGCGCTTACGGCATTCATTGATTTCATGACCGGCAGTTTTGCAGTACCGGCAAAATTTTCCCTGAGGGGGAGTATTCACGGATGTATTTTGTTGTGGTTCTGGGTTCCGTCGTGGATGTTCCCATTCGCGTCCTCGCGTTTCGCGCCCTCGCGTTTCGCGTTCTGAGTTTTGGTTACGGTGGTCCGGCGCGTATCTAGGCTCCGGCTGACGATGTGACGGCATAAATCTAGAGTCTTCCTTATAATATCCGCGGTTCGAATCTCGGTGATTTTCGCGAGGTGCGTCGCGGTATTGACTACGGGGTTGACTTCTGTACGAGTCGCGGGGTGGGTACGCGTTTCTACCTGGATCCCGACGTGACTCGTCGTGTCGCGGCGATTCGAAATAATGTTGGCCGTCTTGTACCGCACGTAGCTTCCTACACTCGGAGCGTACGTGGCCTTTGTTTCGACAGAACGAACAACTTATCTCACGGTCGATGTGTAGTGATTGTCGTGTTTGGGTTTCGCGGCCTGGCGTTCGGGCTTCCGCGAAACGCTCCTTATCAAGCTCCATCTCCTTGTGTATATCTTTCGCGTTGGCGAATGCTTCTGACGGTGTCATATATTCATGCGGCCGAAGTTGTATGCGGTATTCTAACGGGAGGCCCTTACAAAATGATCGGATCGTAAGGCCGTCTAATTCCTTCAGGATAGATTCCGGGATGATTCTATGGTTTAACCGTTCTCCGTCTAGAATCGATGCGCGAAGTTCCTTTACTCGACTAATGTAATCTAGAATGTGTTCACGCGGATTTTTAAATATCATGCTAAGTTCGCCTCTATACTGGTCTATGGATTTGCCGCTTCCGAATGACGCTTGAAGGAGATCTGTGAGCTGTGTTATGTTTCTACACGGTTCGTCTTCTATCGCTAGGTATGCGCGTCCGCGTAGTCGGTTTATTAAGGCTTTTGTAAGATTATTTTCCGCGGAAGGCGGTAACGTGTCGCGTGCGCGTCTACATGCTCGAATAAATTGCGCGACGGGTATGTTATAGCCGTCGAAATGCGGTACGCCGTCTATGGCATCGCGGATTGAGATTTGGCTTGGCGGTGAAACTTCTTGTAATCTGTCATATACTGGATGTCCCGGAGCAATGTCTAGTAACGGTACTGTGGGTGCTGTGCTCGCTTTTGCATTGTCTAACTCACAACGAAGCTTATTTATTTCACGGTTTAAATCATTAACGTCTTTGCTCGTTGTTTCTATACGTTCGAGTTCGCGATCGATATTTTTCTGCCGCTCCCGTAGCGTTTGATCTTTATGTCGAATTGAGACTTCTTGTTCGCGAAGTAAATCTTCCTTATTTTTTAACATTTTCTGCCATTCGGACAATTCTGCTTCCGACAAGGGTACAGCCGCGTCATCTACACCGCGCCTTGAACGTGTCTCCATGATCATGCACTTAATTTACGTAACGAGAAAAAAACTGATTCTATTATTTCACCCGACGGTAACTTTGACGTATCCCACCGCTGTCACCAAAATTTGTCACGTCCCGGATCGTCGCGGCCTTTTTAAATAGGAGTTCGGAAGGAGCTCGGACGAAACGGAATAAAACCGCTGTTTTCGGGGCACTAATGCCGTTCCGGGGATAGCGCGGTTTCGCTACCACGGGTGATAGAAAGTACTTACCTCAATACTTACCTGTGGTCCAGGGATTATCTGCTGAGATCGTTCTGATTTCAGTGATTCTGGGAGTGGCGGTGCCAGTATTTGTCGGCTCGATGACGCCGAATTCGGTTTTGAGTATAAAAACGCGTTTGCTTAGATATATTTCGCGCCGCGGATCATTAAGGGGGAATTTATACGGTGGTATATTGAAGTGCGTAAATATAATAGGAGTCACCTTATATGATGTGTGCTCCGTCTCGACTCCCAGTAGTTCCTGGTACGGAGAATTAGTATCGTTTAACAAATTGCGCAAACGGCGTATTTGGTTTTTACGCCCTGCTCTACGGGCACGGGTCATGAGGAAGGATTTTGGGGAGACACTGGACCCTGTAGTTCGTTTCCAACGTGCGGATTGCCTCACTGAAGGAACGGTTTATAAATGCCTTGCGATGCACGAGTGCTAATGAGCGGATGTCCTCTCGAAAAGCTATGGTCTCTGAGCGGATGTCCTCTCTGAGAGACCAACGTGTAAGCAAGTGTATAAATTATTAATTGTCAAACAGCGTGCTGGTTTGGAGAAGGTGTGTTAGGATATTTGAATGAAAAACTCTTTGAATTAAAGTAAAATATAAGAAAAACGCTATATTGTTACAACTATATATGAATTAACAAAATTAAAAATAAGGATTTGAACTAAGACTAACTTATCGGTACTAGTACTCCGGGGAGTCTGAATTAAAGCTAGAGTTTGACGACCAAGGGAAGTCTGTTCCCTGACCGGATTGGACTTAGGACGAGAAATGATTAACGAATGCGAATATGAATGAATCTGAATGTCCGATTTGAATGCGAATGAATCTGAATCTCCGATTTGAATAGCTCCGATTTGGTCCTGTGCATCGCCTTATATAGGCGTGAAATATTATTGTTACGCAGGCGCACTGCGTTTTGGCGATCCCCTGGTAGAGGGGTTGACGATGACTAATTTTTTATCTTATGTGATTCTTAAACAATTCTCTTGCTTGACGCTCGGCTAGGGTACGGGTTAAGGTATGCGCTGAGCGCGCGTAGGTAGAGCGAGAAAGAGGGTAAGCAGCGAGAGTAGGGTATGAGTGCGAGTGAGCGAGCATGCGGGTGAGTTAGAGGGGGTATGGAGCGAGTGAGAAAGCATGATGAGTAAGTGAGAGGGGGTATGGAGCGAGTGAGAGAGCATGTGAGCGAGTAAGAGGGGGTACGGAGCGAGTGAGAGAGCATGATGACGCTTGGCGGGCTGCCGCGTGTCAGGGGCTGAGGTTTTAGAGAAGTCGAAAAGGTAGTATGAAATAAGGAGTGGTGAAAAATACAAGTGTAGGAAAGGCTTAGTATCTAAGGCGCATTATATATATAGCTAAATGGTGGGGTGGTCGAGTGGTGTACGTAACAGTCTATCCTATCTCTCATCTGTGGTATCGCTCAACGACCGTCGACGCCATAGCGGTGTCGTGCGCAACATACCGCTCAACGGCCGGCGACAACACAGTGGTGTCGTTACATTCTGTTGGTGATCAGTGGTGTTCCGTTCGTGTTTTTGTGTTTATAAGTACTTGTGCCCTTTCATCATGGCAAAGGAAAGAGAAAATCCGATTACTTATGATGAATGCGCGGACGACTTGTCTGACGTTCCAATGGACTTTGGCGACTGGGAAGAAGATATTGCATATCCAAGAAATGAAAGTGAAGCAGAATTTTCGGAAGATAGCGAAACACTTACAAGAATTCGGCAAACGGGAGGGTTGCCAACTGATTCGGATGAATCAGACAATGAAGACAGCGTACCGTGGTCAGACTTTCATTTACCGAGGACCAATAATGAATTTGAAGGGTGTCCGGGTCCAAACATATTTCCCGAGGATACACAGAGCGTCCAGGATATCGTAGAATTATTTATTGGGAAGGATTTATTTGAATATATTAGTAGCGAAACGAATAAGTACTACAATCAAAATTGCAATAGTAGGAAACTAAATAAAAAATGTGCCAAATTTGTCGACGTTACGGCAACCGAACTTGCAAAATGGTTTGGGCTTGCTATCCTTATGGGAATTGTAAAAAAACCAAGAATGGAGGACTATTGGTCAACGAATCCGTTGCTAGAAACTCCAATATTTCGCAAAACGATGTCCCGTAACAGATTTAGACAAATATTATCATTCTTACATTTTTCCGACAACAATAATAAATCGGATAATGCCGACCGACTTTTTAAAGTGCAACCTATAATTGACTATTTTTCCAAAAAGTTTGAGGAAAATTTTAGTCTTGGTCAAAATATCTCAATTGATGAAGGGATGATACCATGGCGTGGACGATTAAATTTTAAAGTTTACAATGCCTCCAAAATTTCAAAATATGGCATACTCGTTCACATGCTATGTGATTCCGCTACGGGATATATTTCGTCATTCAAAATATATTCCGGCACTGAACAGCCTTCAGCAAAAACAGTGATGGAACTATTGGAACGTTCTTATGGAAAGTGGCATCACCTATATATGGAGGATTACTGCAACAGCGTAGAACTTGCGGAGAATTTAATTACAAAGAAAATTAGAGTTTGTGGAACGATACGGCAATATAGAGGATTTCCAGAAAAATTAAAGCGCGCAAAACTCAATGTGTTTGAAGCTCGCCATCAACGAAAGGGTGAAGTACTCGCACAATTATGGAGAGCATCGGAAACTAAAATGATACGTATGATATCTACGATACATAATGCCACTTTGATTGATACTCAAAAAAAATGTAGAAAAACCAATTGCAAAATAAAAAAACCTGAAAGTATATTGGACTATAATAAATACATGAAGAGAATGGATCGGGCAGACCAATTTCTGAGTTACTACCCTATATACAGAAAAACTATAAAATGGTCAAAAAAGGTTTGCATGTACCTTTTTAATTGCGCATTATTTAATGCATTCAGGGTATATCAACATTTCAATGCAGAACACAAGAGTCTTCGATTTCATGAATTTTTATTGAAAGTGTCTGAATCTTGGATGAAAGATCATTTACCTGCTCCTGAGCAAAACTCGGAGATCGCCACTACATCGCGTGCGTCCCATCATGATACGATCGACAGACTTTCCGGTCAGCTAAAACAACACCAGCTAGTACTTATTTCCGAAACTAACAAACGAAAGCGAAGAAACTGCCATGTATGTTCCAAAAACAATAAAAGAAGGGCAACCAATTTAATATGTAAGTCCTGTGGAGTTGCGTTGCATCTTGGAGATTGCTTTGCTTCATACCATCTAAAAGAGAAATACTAAGTTAAGTACCAAAGAAAATGTAAATAAAGAAATATATAAAGCAAACAAATTTTACATTTATTTACATATGTATATCTTCGAAACTTTATGAAAATGGGGGGACAAAATGGAAAAGTTATGAGAATTAACGATGAGACTAGTAATACTTGATAATTCCCCGAATAACTCTCCCGAAAGACCGACTTGCGACAAACGAAGTACATACTTGGTGGGTTCATCGAAAACTGTTTTGCTCGTGTGAGCCATTTTTCTTAAAAAAAAATATTTTCAGTAAGCGTGTAATATCCTATTGAATATATTTCGCTTGCTGCGTACTTTCGGACGCTTTCGATTATTCTATTGTTGAATTACCCACAATAAACTATTCGTTCGCGGCTTTGCATGGATGGAAGAATGAAATATTGTGCGTTCGTTCTACTCTTTTGAACATGGACGATTATAAACCAGCGATTGTTTGTATCTCAGACCAGAAATGAATCCGATGCCAAAGGGATCGTTCCATGTCAAGTGATCGCCTTTGTTAGAACCATATCACGAATGTAGATAAAATTATAAAAGGTAACGCCTGCGGTTAAAACTACAGAGGTTTAATCATTCGAATAGGATGTCTCGTCTGTGATTCGAACAATGATTATTTTTGTGAAGGAGGCACGGTTAAACCACATAAGAGAGATAGATCTATCTCATAGCACAAGCGAGGTATTGATACCTAAACATATAATATAGACAGACTCGAAACATGTGTACTTCTCGTATCATCAGGCAATGCAAATAAAAGAGACGTAAAGAAATCTATACTACTCGTAGCCAATTTGTTCCATACCATTTGCATCGAAGCGATACATTCCAACACGAATACGTTACAGTTATCGATCATTGAATCTTCGAAATACTAATGAATTGCATTATCGATCGATGCAAATGATATCGATCCAGGTCTCACCACGTGGAGGTTGCTACAATCGGAGACCCATCCTATCCATGGCACCCGCCTTCCCTCCTTTAAACAATACGAACGGACTCCTCGTTTTCAGATGGAGAACGAATTCCAAAGGTACATGGTCTGTCCGGAAAGTAATAGGACTGAGTCGATTAAAAAAAAACTATTGAGCCAATCGTTATAATTCTTGAAAAACTTTCAAAAAAGGCTCTTCCTGCGTCGATACAGCGCTGCCAGGGCGATTTCCAAGCATTGAAGGCGTCATGGTAAGCATTCTCCGGAATGGCGTTTAGAGCCGCGGTACAAGCTGCTTGGATCCCCTCTTTTCAAAATGATTCGTTTCAAAATGATTTCCTTTCATCGGTATTTTCCGGCGAGGAAACAAAAAGAAGTCCGGGGGGGCCAAATCTGGGATGTAGGGTGGCTGGGGAAGCGTTGGGATACCTGCCTGGGTCATTTAGCTGGTCACAAGAAAGGAGGTGTGAGCCGCTGCATTGTCGTGGTGCCCCGTCACAATGTCATGAACCGCAGTTTTTGGGAAATTTAACATTTGGGCAATTAAACGAGTACTCAGTAGATAGTCAGAGTTCAAAACTTCGAGCAGACGAGTCACATTGTCGGTGTTTGTCGAAGTCGAAGGTCTTCCAGCGCGGTCTTCATCGGCGACCTCTTCCCGGCCCTCCGAAAGGGCCTTGTGCAACCGAAACACACTACTTCTTACTAAAGTATTATCTGGATAAGCCTGCTTGATCATATCAAATGTCTCTGTCGCAGATTTACCGCGTTTCACACAGAATTGATTAAATTTTGGCGATTGCCAACCTCTGCTCTAACGAACGCTGCATTTTCTGCTTGTACCGCGGACAAAAACACGTCGCGGGAAAAAGGCTGTCCTGACTCTCCAGATGCTCGGAGACAATTGACCAACCCCTCATTCATTAGCTAAGGACCTCCTCTACCGAATCCAGTCAGCACTCGAGAGCTCCGAAGTACAGTCGCGGCGGAAAAAAATCAGTCCTATTACTTTCCGGACAGACCATGTATGTAATACCTAGGAGAGCAGTGGGAACACGTTAGGAACACGTCTTGACACTACAACGGCTTATCGGAGACTGATGGGTCTCGATGTACTTGACAAAACCACACCATGTAAATTCAGGGATTTCAGGGTCACGGCTGACAACACAAGTTCAAACACACTTAGTGCGGATTTTATTTCATTTATAATAACACAAGATATCTCAGAGCACCCGTACCACCCGTTTATAAGCTAACAGGGTGCTCTAAAGAGAAAAACTTAATATGTTTGTATACATAAATCGGGTACGCTCTATCGATTGGTTCCATTACCAACTTCCGGTACCAACCGGAAATGGGTCATTCTGACCCAAAGTTGAGTTTTTTAAATGAAACATACTACTTTTTATTATGGATTCGGATTACCTGTGAAAAATCAAGAAACTTTTACTTGAATCATTTCCCAGGAGAATGCTGCCATTCACCTTGAAAATGAACTTGAACTGCTGATGGCGTAACTCAGGACCAACTACGAGGACGTGGCAGTTGGTTGGCCACCCGTGCGTGTAAGCAGAGTGAATTGTTAGGTGTAGAAGTTGAACTTGGTTTTTCTTAAAACCACACTTATTTATTATAACATTCTTATAGTCTTAATACGTCCGTACAGTCTTACAGTCTGATTACGTCTAGCTTACACATAGAGAACTAGGATATATAGCGCTCCAGTCTAGTAGTCTGGATCATATCAACTATTTAGTAATTGTATAGATATCGCAGTATGGATGTTTCAGTAATCCTGTGATTGCCTCATACATATACGGTAGATATAACCTTAGTGTTACCTATATCTAACAGTGCGCGTGCGGGTGTGTGTCTGTGTGTGTGAAGACGTACCCCACGGGTCGTCAATTCCGCGGCATTTAGGGACTCCAAACCGCCCTCCACGAGAGTATGTGTGTGTGCGTGTGTGGAGGGCGAGTAGGGTGGTCCATGATCAAATGTTCAAAGTGCCTGCCACCTTGAACCACATATTCGCGCAAACGCTTAGTCACACGATAGGTAGCCTGCAAGATTTCCACGTTGCTCAGCAATTGCCAGGCGTTGCAAATCCGCTCTTTCATATCGCACCTTGATGTTGGACGTTCTTGATGAACGATATCTTTGACCCGGCAGCAAAAAAAAAAATCCATGGAGTCAAGTCTGGAGAACAAGGTGACCCCGCTACAGTATCTCCTCTTCTGATCCATCGGTCAGGAAACATTCATTAGTGTAATAGTAAAATAAAAAAAATAGTCAATATTTATAACTTTCGTATGTATTCCGAAAAACTGAATATTCTTCTGTATAAAAGAACTTATTTTTGCTACGACTTACAGTTTTGTATCTGTGAATTCACTATCCTTTTTTATTCATACAAAGGCCGCATTATTAATACGCATAAACTATAACTTCTATATTGTATTCTTGCTAATAACCCTTGGTGATCCTGGATTCGCACAAAAAATGGTAACGTTGGGAGTGACACTAAAATGGTAAAGGGGCTCTAGAGACCCCAAAAAACCGTCGACACCGAAAAGCATGGGGCTGCAAGGTGTATTCAATACCTCGTCTGTGGTTAAACTATTAAAACTCATTGTGTCGATTATTCAGTTCCCGGATTAGAACGGCCATTAAGTGCGATCTAATCTCTCGTATGTAGTATGTAGTTCCGACGAAGGCCGATAGGGTCGCAATAATCTTAATTCCTCCCTTCCATGGATAAAAAATCTATCTTACCCAAGCCTTCCCTCTGGAACCCTTTTTCTTTCTTTTACAATCACGAATTTAATACTAGCCCTTTATAGATATACGTGAAGTAGAAACAAAATGTACTAGATGACTAAAATAATAGTGAGTTTGGAAAAGATAATTTTATTGATTGAAATACAAGGTAGGCAGGTTTCTACCGGTGTCCGCTAGCTGTCGCAAGTGTTCCGCGCCGCCGAATTATTTTTATTATGGCGTTCAATGGCCATACGGCCACGTGAGTTTTTAACCTGTCAATTGTTTACATACAAAAGTTCGCGAACATTTAGCAAAATCCACGACATTGTTACAACAAGAAAATGAATACAGACGAAAAAGTAACGAGAATGGAAGACATTCTCAATGGGAATGTTACGGTTACTAATAATTCAAACACTTCAGATTCTGGCAAAGACAAAATTGAAAAGAAAAAGGATAAATTGATAGAACAAGGTCCCAAGGGTAAGCCGAAATCTGGCAGAGTGTGGAAGGAACAAAAAACGAAGTTAGTTTATTTTCTAAAACATTTGTTTACATCTTTTATGCATCAGAGCATAACACCTACGCACATACACTTGAATGAAGAATAATGCTTAGAAAAACAAGTTATATTTTTGCTCTAGACTTTAAATTTATTTATTAACATGATGGGAGGTGTAAATATTATTTACATATACTGTACATAAGTCGCTAATTACTTTTGTACTCTTATACTTTGTTTCTAATTGGTATTTAAGATACACAAATTTCAGAAAGAAATTTTATATTGAAGTATTTTCTATTGATGTCCTATTAAAATGTAATAATGTAGAGAAAATGTGTTTTTCATATAGATTTTCGTCTATTGTGAAGACACGTGGAATACGTCTATCCCTTGAGAAGAAACAGAAATTAAGAGAAGATCTAAAGCGAGTCAAAGAGATGTCTAGAGCGATCAAGGCAGAAAGACAAGCAGCAAAAGAAGCTAAAAAACAAAGAAGAATTGAGAATTTGAAGCGTGCCGAAGAGAATCGGAAAAAGGGTGAAATAGTTCAGATTGTACGTATCATAGTATACTTTATAAAACATATAATGACATAAACGTATTCTTTACAGTGATATTGATTACCTATATTTTCCTTTCAGATCACTAACACAGCAAAACTGAAAAGAACTAAGAAGAAGCAGCTCAGATTAATAGAAAAAAGGGATACACTTAATTTACAAAAAAAATAAGTATTATAAAAGTACGTTAAATTGGACATGATTGATTGAAAATATGTAAAATGTTTTGTATATTTTTTTTAAATAGAAAATCATTACATTATTGGTAGAAACGAAGCTTATTTTAATAATTACAGATATCTTTTTGAAAACAAACTATTACGGCAGTACTTGCATAACAAAATAATTCTTTTTCTGATCTCACATTCATGCTAGTAGCATAATATTAGAAGCGTATAAACAAGGCCTCCATCTAGAATAAGCCTTCATCTTGGACAAAATTGAAATTTGATTTCTGAGTGCATTATAGGCACCACCATCAGTCTGGATTTTGCTTTATCAACAATAGAAACACGTAATTCATTTTTTGCTTTCTCTCGTTCTCTGTCTCGCAACAAAATCTTGTAGTTCTGCCGTCAGATTGTATCCGTTGTGTGAAATCCACTGTAATCAAATGTTTTAGTTGAAACATGGGAATAAAATTGTAAATATTGTGTAACAGTTTGCTTCATAATACTACAATTATACTATACGAAATTACCATTGTTTTCACCCATTTTGGTAGGTACGCCTTACTGTCTGGTGACTGAAGTCTACAAATAAAAATTACTTGTATAACAATAATTTAACTACGTGTCTTTCATTAAATTCTATACGCTTACCTTTCGTCAATTAATAATACTGCTCCCCAATCATCGATATGCCTCAGACAGCGACCCAGCGCTTGATTTAAAGCCCTAAACGCTTGGATAGTATACCATTCCGAGCCTCTTAACAAACCTCTTGCTGTATTTAAGTCATTATACTTTAATTTCATATCGATTACCGGGTCTGTTCGTACGGCATACGGTATGCCTACCTGTAGGGGTTAACTCTTATTTTTTAACTTTCTGTAATGCCACTTAACTTTGGTATTACATAGCGATACAAATATACTTTTTAATTTGACCTCGTTTATTTATTACTGCGTGCCATTGTATAATTTTAAGGCAATAATATTGTTATTAAAAATATTGTTTGTAACGGTTATTAGGATTATTTCTCACGCTGGAGTGAGTATTGCTTTATTTACAGTGTACCATTGATGAATTGAAATTAAACTAATGATTTGCATACCACGAACAATGTTTATCATTTTCCTGTTAAGCAGTTTTTTTGGAGGCAAAAAATGTTTTATGAAGGATCAAAGTGCAGAAAATGTGAAGGGCGCGATTGTTTTCATATGCGCTGAGAAAACGTTTCATTGTTTGAAAAAGTTACAGTAGTGAGTTCACCACAATTTGTGATCTACATTCATTCTAATTTAACAGTTTATTAATAAAAACAATTTCGATACTTTGAGCGTTATTCCGTAATAAATTTATCATTTCTTTTAATTCCGCGCAACTTTTTTTAATAACAATAGAAGTTCCCGGTCAACGTTACATTTATGCTCGACGTATATTTAATGAATTCATCAATAAACAAAAATATATAAAAATAATTAAACAACATCGACAAAATGTCAATATCACGTTAAATAACATCGAATAAAATGATCTGTTTAATGTAGATCAAATGCGTTAGTTTTTCCTGTTAGTTAACATTTTCTTCGAAAAAACTTTACGCATTTTTAGTGATTTTATACCATCCCATATTAATATGGCAATGTAATAATATAAAGATTGACGAACTTACCGTTACCACGCAACGTGCCTCGTCGTCCCTGAAGTCGATTCCCTCTGCCACTTTTCCCCTGAAGACCGCTAAGAATAGAGCGCCATTGATTTTCCCTCTTGAACTATCCGATGTTTCTTCTATAACATCACGATACTTCTTCATGGTTGAATGGAGATCACCCCCGTAACGAGGTTCCAAGAACACTTCCTTGATGCTCGTGATTTTGTTCCACGTCGAGTTGTTCTTCCATCTTTCGATTTGTGTGTTCATTACATGGTAGGACGAGAAGAAACAGAGAACACCATGTGGTACCGCTTGACAAATATCGAACACGACACGTCCGAGCTCGTCCTATTAAAATGATTAAAATTTTAGTGATCCGTAACTTCGTCAAGTTTTATGAACTGTATTACTAAAGAAATATGTTATGACTTTGAAATAGCTTCTTCTGTCTTTGGCAATTTCCATTAAAGCTACACGGCGAAATCAACCAATAGAACTAGAAAAACTTACGGGAAGGCGTTAAGAGGGAAGTAAACTATTTTCCCGTAGGCAGGAGTTTCCGATCAAACCTGTCAGTAAATGGGGTTCTCCGAGTGTAGTTTGGAAACCGCCGTAACCCGATCAGCGATCAGTCTTACCTGAAAACTCCAGCTATTTACGTTCTGGTAGTTGGCTTTTAGCGGAACTCTATTTGGTCCTTTTGGTATACAGGTCGCGTAAACTTGTTCCTTGGGTACCACATGGGGGGCGTTGAGCACGTGCGCAAATTTCGTACCAAGTTCACTTTGAAAGGATGCGGTCGGTGACAGGGTTCCCGAAGCGAGGATTACGCTACGGGCAGCATTGGCCAGCGGTTCGAAAATTACCCCGGGATTCATGCACATCAACTTCAGAGTCCGGGCGCGTTGTTCTTTTTTATGCGATGAGTACCAAGTGTCGTCTGCCGCCTGAAAATTAAATATTGTTTAGGAAACGCGTCTTGAAAATCAAATTTCTGTAGGTTTTGGGATTGATTGTAGTCATGGATGACTTTGAAGTACAAGTTTTTTGAAAAAAGTCTGTCTCTTATTGAACGTCGGAGAGATCATTTTACTATTATACTTGTCCTTACGACCTCCCCCCGGGTCTGGATATCTAGTTAAAAGGCTTGAAAATACTCTAAATTTTAGATATAAAAACGAAAGATCATTTATCTGTTTCTTCTTAGTCGCGGACGCTGCTCATTGTCATCGCAAAAACTTGATTGTCGGCGTGTTATATGGTAAATACCAGTAAAACAGTCGAATTGAGTTACATACCAACGAATGGGAAAACATAGAATTCAGTAAATAAAGTTAACAATGAAATCGGAGATCTCCGTGTGAAAGTGTTATTTAGTCGGACATTCGATTAAATTCAAAGGCATGTTCTTTCCTTTACAGTTTATAATTCAAATAATTTCATACAATTTTTAATTGAATTTAATACATTTAACGTACTTCAAAAACCCGTTACACCCAACTAATTCACAAATAAAATGCATAAATATACGCGCGCGGGCAGTAATATGTTAATATAAAAAAATTCGCTCTATAAATCCAAAACTGTGGAAAAACTTACGTATTGAAAATCTTTGACCATAGTCTCGGTTACGCAGGCTCGGTAGTCGTTAGTGAACCTTCCCGGTGAGATCATTTGCATGGTAAATATGAGGTGTTGGATGATGATCTTCGTGGTGTTAGAGATGATCGGTTTGGGAGCAGAGTGAGAACTCCGCAAGTCTTCTTTTGCTTTAGTTGCGTCCGCGATGGCTGCATTACCGGCATTAAGAAAATCAGGGTACGCAGATTCCCCGATATTGTGCATGTTAAATAATTCCATCAGTTCTGCACCGGTCCAATATGGGCTCGACAATGAATCGGCATTGAAACCCTATTGTTTGAAGGGAAATTTTTAAATCATCATCACGCAATTAGTTATTTAACATGAAACCTATCACGACTAATCTTTTACTGTTTGAAAACTTAAGACTTTTAATGTCCTTTTTTGGTAATCCTAATAAAAAAATACGTTCTTTTAAACAGTAATTGAAATTCATTTTCTTTACTAATGTATGTGTTAAATAAATACTTCTATTACCTACATGCAATTTTAAAAATGATAAGTTTTAATTAAAGACAGGTACAAGACCATTTTGTAAAAGTAGTTTATATAAATTGTTTAGTCTAACAATCAATAATTATGTATAACACGTGTAATAAATTTTGTCAATCGTGTTTTGAAATTTGCGCAAAGTCGAATTATCTACGCAACGTAATAGAGTAGAAAACTTACTATTTTGTCGACGCCAATTTGTTTCAAAAACGTCACAAATTTAAGGATATAGACTTTAATGGTGTTGTATGTTGAAAAATCTGCAGCCCTTTGTTTCGTGAGACTTTCACACTCGTTGGCAGCCGCCACAAGATAATCCTCCCTGAAGTCCACGCTTGCCGCGTCTCGGCAAATGTCTTCTATGTTGTGAGCCTCGTCAAGAATAATAACCTGGTCCTTTAGGCTGATTTGCATCTGTGTAAACAATACAACAAGGGTACTAAACGTGTATCGATGCACACATAAAACGTTCGTATAAGTTTAAGGAGATTAAAAAAATCATTTAGACATTCAGAGGCAAGCCAAGTTCGTGGACAATGCTTAATAAGGATTTATGGTAAAATTGATTATTACTATGCGTTCTACTTTCTACAATGATTCAATCAAATAATACTAATTATAAATCCTAAAAGAATATTGAAATTTAGATTATCTATATTAAAATGTTTAGATTTTTCACGATTAAAATTTATTGGTCAAATTTGTACCGTCGATCAGCGTTTAATCCATGCGGCTATCAGTTGACTTTTAGTTTCAAAGATTTCTATGATAATCGTAAAATTAGTTCAATTTATACTTACACTTTCACGAATGTCCGGATCGATAAGATAGTTGTACGGACAAAAAATAACGTCTGCTTCCATCATTAAGTTCCTAGCAGCAAAGTATGGACACAGGTCTTCTTCTTTCCCTAAAGTAACTAAATCTTCGATATCCCACACCGGCTTCATCCCGTAAGCTTTCATTGCACCAAATGAAGAAAGGGCCTTTTTATTGCTTTCGTTGTAAAATGGACATCCTTTATGCTGCGGAATATTTTTTTAATCAACATTCAATACTATCGTAATCATAATTGTCATAATTATTAGCATACACCAAATTTTCTCGTAGCAAATTTTGAGTACCTCAAAATTTAAATTGTAAATGGTATAATTTATAATATTTAATATTACTACTTGTATACAAATGCTTTAACGCATGATTTATTAAATTATATGTTGTATGAATAAAGAATGCGGCAAACCTTTGCGGGATCGAGTAAGTCGTTGCAAAGTTCAGTTTTATTTCTGGTAGAATCCTGAATGCACGTATGCTCGCGACTGCTCAAAATAGTTATTCTGAAAAATAATCAAATAATTCTTGTTTCCATAACCCAGTTAACGGACGATATCGTGCAATTACAATCCTATTTACTTTTTATGGGCGTAGTTAGTTTTCCTCAATTCTCTGATCACTTGTTCGATCTGCTTATGAGTTCGAGTGCCGTAATACACTTTTGGCATTTTCGGAGTTTTCCTGAAAAGAAATGTCTTTAGATGTCGCACTTTTTATTCAGTCACTATATTTTTCATATTATCATGTTTCTTCTATTTGATAATTATGTGCCTTTATTCTCTTGCAGCAAAAAAACTAGAATGTAATGCATAAGATATGTGACATTTTTTTGATTGGATTTTAACGTGAATTTTTATTATCAGAGTTTGTTAGTATCAAATTTATTGTTACATTGATGGTGACTAGTAAAATAATCTGATTCTGTAAGAATTGTGACGGTACATTTTCCATTGCACTATGTATGTATTACAAGTTAGGTTAGATAATAAAGTAAACGTGGAAGTACTGTAAACTCTATTGAAGTACTTTATCAAGTACGCAACCCTACAGCCAAGTTTTAAAATAAAGTCAGCTTTACCAGTAATGCACAAGTATCTATGTATACATATGTCTAATTATATGTATTACATATACATATATATTTTAAATCAATAGATATATCCGGAAATTAACGATTAGCCAAAACATTTATAATACAACATCGAAGTAAATGTTTCGCCGAAAAATGATTACATAAATAACAATTTCTGAGAACTTTCGAGTTAATAAAGTTATCCTCACCCCGTGTTTTCCATCACATCTAGATCAGAATCCTCGTCATCGAAATCATGAGTGAATGATTTCACTTTCTCCAACGCAGCATCATAGTTGAACACCGATGGACCTGAGAAATAACGTGTCCGTCATACGCAGTACTACTTCCGTTAAAAATTATATAAAATACATATGTCTGTATACAAACTGTAAAATTTCGCCGTTTTGAACAAAAAAGGTTACAAATTTCCATGTGCAAAAATCTCCTTGCCAAAAAATAATCAATGCGCCAAAACTGTTATCACGCACCAATGTCAATACGCAAAAATTATATTCGCGCAGAAATTTCCACGATTTTACAAAGTACATATACAGAAGTAGGTTTGTTATTGTACAATAACAATCGAAAATTAAAAAAAAATAATTCAACTCAAACACTCCCATTGGTGCCCACGACGCTCCTCCATTTAATTACCGGCTAATATCTCCCTCCAGTGACAAGCCGATAACAAAATCTAATTTCCAAAGAAGAACGGCCCGCGAAACTTTTATAGTAATCGCGAAATTGAGGCAGGGTGCTCTCTTTTCTGTCGCGGCCGATTGTGCATCGTCGACAACGATTTCTAAGAGACGCGTTCGAATAACTGAAAAGGATTACGTTTATTTCGGAGCATCTTCACGAATAAATAGAAGATGGACGGAGGCGCTCTATTAATGCCGTGAAGTGAGCGTGGACGAGCGAGAGGAATGTCAAAACACTGGCATGGGTGGCAGGTGAAAGGGCACGAATCCATTGAGCCAGTTCAATAGGATGGTTTTATCCGCCCCTGTCGGGGGCCCACCGACAAAGCGCGAGTTGTTCAGAGGAACGGCTGGAAGGGGGAGAACACTCGAAGGAGTCATAGAAGAAGCTCGCTTAATCCTTTCGTACGATTTACCGAGTCAGAAAAATAGAAATGATCGTAAATGACGATGAAAAGCATGAAATGGATGTTTATTCCTAAGCGGATTTCGACGATCGAGCTGATTCCGAGGAGGGCTCCGGCAAGAGGACGGTTGAGAGCCTGACGAGAAATTGTGAATTCAAAGAAACCCGCGTACCAAAGCTGCACGGTATAGGCTTCCTTTTTTTTATACGCGGGAATTAATGCTGCGCCTTGTGTTTCATGCAAAGTGATCGAACGCAACGGATCTTGCATCACCGTCGTCCGGTAATATAGAATATTTTTCTGTTGCCGAATATTTTTGTTGGTTATTAAAAAATAATTGGCATATCTACGGAAATATGTTGACGATTGCAATATCGAATATGTTACGAACGGAATTGATCCGTTTCGCAATGTGCAACATATTTGCATTCTTCCAAATTAATTTCATCATTTTTTACGCATCGCGAGTCTATTCCTACGACGCTAACGATTCGAAATGCCTCTATTAATCGTCCCCAGCGACGCGAGTGGTTAAATAACTCAACGCAATTCCAACACGGTTAATCGTCCCGATCGTCAACAAAGTGACCCACGGTTTCCAAGCAACTAGAAAACCTTGCACCGATATCCCAACAGCGACAAAAGCGTGCAATTTAGTCTACACACTCGGCGACAATTACACGCCGGCTAATCTGCCATGATCTTGACGCAAGGCGCGGAGGCCGCGTGATTTTTCTACCCCCGTTTTCCACCCCGTGTGTGTGTGTGTGTGTGTGTGCATAGGTGAGCCGGGGGTCTCGCTCGGAGGATGGTTTTGATCGTCGATAGGAGGCATGGTGCCCGATTGTCGAAGGGAGTGAGAAGAGGGGTACTAAGACAGGAAAAGCGGGACGGGGCCAATCAGAGCGGGGACTCGGAGGGTGTCGTTGCCAGGCAACGAAACACACCCCAACACCCGAGGGGAGAAAACCCCGAGGGGGTATCATCCGGCGATACAGTCGACGCCGAAAGTTATCGCACCCTAGAGAGACGCCCCCTTTAACTTCGCCGTCGAATTACCGACCGGCGTCCGGGACACTTTGCGGACCGCTGATGGCGATAAAAAAGGAGTCGAGTTATGTACTGCACCCACGTGCGCGGTACTCGTGGTGTTTTAGGGTGAATTAATTGGGTATTGAGAGAAAAAATGTAATCGGTAGTTATTCGGTTTGGTATCGATGCTTGGAAATTTGTGAAATATTTGCAATATTATTGGGAAACACTGACGCAATGTTTTCTCTGGATGATATTAATATTTAAAATTTAGTGAATGTTAGTCGTAATAAGAAAAGAATTAGTTTTGTTACGTTATTCGAAGGTACGTGTATAAAATAAAGTAACAGTTGTATATACATTAACATTAACGTGGGAAAGTGCATTTTAATCGTTATAACATTTAAGTTTGTTTTGTATATTAAAACGGTTATCGATAAATAAACCGATAAATTAATTGGTTTGTAATCCTTCTCGAATTAAATAAGTTTTAAATGATTCTGCCATATCGATATTACTATAAAAGAAATCAATGAATTATGTTGGAAAAACTGAATAAATACATAAATCAATTACTAATTAAGCTCGGTGTCGATTTAATATATCACTAATTATGAGTAAAAGAGATTGGCCAATCCTTTCCAAACGTATCAATTATTCATTAATTGAATTCGGAATATTAATTTATCAACGCTTCACATCGTGAATGCGGACCCCTGTTAATCTCAATTTAAAAAGTATAGTGTATATGAATCACAATATATTTTCTGGTTAATTTATTAATCAAGGAAATAACATTTTGAAAAATATTCGACGCCCGTATACATATAAGATTTCCCCGAATAAATCTTTAATTAAGTAATCGTAATATCTTCAAAGAAGATACGAAACAATGATATTACCTGTTAATTACATTATTGCTTCTGAAACTTTTACATGAAACTTCCTTTCTCTTGCTGCTTCTGTAATTCACACATACTATTCCGAAATCGTTTAATTCTTGTTGAACGTTGTACACTTTTCTACAGTCTTTCGTGTCATTCGAATGAAACAGGTTTTAGCGATCAACTTCGATAAATAACTTTCAACTAATACATATTTCGTCTGCATTAATGTTTGTTACACGAACAATAGAAATAAAGTGAAAATTTGATAGTAGGTTCATTCTTACAAGTATGAGTACATATTGGTATGAATACACATACATTAATAGTGCTAAAATCGTTTTCAACGCTGTAAAAAGAGTGAAAAAGTTACCAAAGATTTATTATATCTGCAATTTAATCTTTAATTCTTTTCGAGCAATTTCATTATTTTTCGTTATATTACTCCAATCACATGTGCATATTCATAATTCACTACATATATGTAGCGATTCCATGTTGACACAATCACATGCGTTTCATCTTTAAACGTTTTTGCAGAGCTTAATTAACAATTAACGTCAGAGTTTGTATTAACTATAATCGATGGTTATATTAACTAATGGCACGACCAATGACCTTTTTATGGAAAGTCGTTGATTTCAAATGTATTACATTTTATCGCAGTTTTGTGTCGCAATGTAACTTTGAAGTTTCATACTCAAAGACCCATATTTTTTAAATTCATTCATCCTTGTGTATCAGTGTGATTTAAAAGTATAAATAATGTCCGATATTGCATGATTAATGTGGATGCAAAAAAAAACACGAATTCTAGAGGGATAATCTCGTCGACATCGCTTAAGTTGAATTTGGAATACACTTAGTTAATTTATGCCGTTGTAATTAAACCAGATAAATGATTTACATTCGATGCAAAGCATAATAATTTTAATCCACCCCCCCCCTCTTGGTTTGAAAACATAATAAAAAAATGTTTCACGAAACAAGACGTCTAAAATTGTTCGTAGTATTAAAGCCTTATGTAATCGCAGACGCAAGTTATTTATTAAACAGTGCATTCCGAGTAAACATGCCTTTGTTTGAAATTCTTCATAATTAAAATTGTAACACGATTAAAACGTCGCGTTGGTAAGTTGTAAACACAAACGTGGCAATTATAACGATAAAAGGAGACGATTTAATCAGCTAATAAGTGCTTAAGCTACTCGCTTGAAAATGCAATTCACTGTACGCAGCTCCACGTATGAAAGAAAACAGAAAAACCAATGCGGAAATGAATGACTTCTGAATATCAAGAAAAATCAAGCCATATCCCAGAGGAGGCAAGAACCGACATATACACGATACGAATAAAAATAATAAAACTCGCTATCACGAAATGATAGTAAATGATTGCTGCTGCCTTCATTCCCATCCCGCAATAATTCCAACAAAAGGAGTATTAATCCAAACAATTCGTCGGAGTGTCCCGTGATCCATTTGGTCTCCATTCAGCGTCACAACGACCGTGAGCATGAATGAACTCGTTTCACGTCGATCACTCACGTTCCATATCCTCTCACTCTCTCTCATCCTGTGCCTCTCATTCCCTCTAGCATCACTCACTCACTCTCTCTTTCTCTCTCTCCTTTCGTACCCCGCACGGCGCATATACTGAATAAACAAACAGTTGATTCGCGAGTATAAAGCCGGCGTTTCTTCGATTTCTTTTTTCCCCGCGTTTCCTATCGGAACGGCCGCGCCCGCACCGGTCGCTAATTAATCGAATCGTCGTCGTTCCGCAATTAGGCACGCTCCCATTTATAGCGCGAGATATGTTCCTCGAGCAGAATGGAACGGGCTGGATGCGCATTTGCGGAATTGCATCGCGGTCCGCGGCTCCTACGCCATATGACAGTCGTCTTCTCTGTTCCGCTGCAGATGCAGCTGCCTCTTTCAGATTCGAATCCCAGATACGGAGCATCAATAGCTCCGGAACGGATTCGAATCGAATCGTTCTTGTTATCGTTCGCCGCTTATAAGAATATACGGGCTCACTGTTCGAGAGATGGAACGCCATCGGGAAACTAACGCGATCGTTAATTGTTTGCGCGTATTGTTCATCGCGATTGTTCAAAATTTTGGCATGTTTGAAACCACAACGTATGTGCACCCTGTCGAGAATTCAGACAATGAGTTTATTGTAAATATAATGCTCTAATATTTCGTCTTGAAGACGGTTTTGATATCCGGACAATTTTTAATGTTGGAGACTTCTCGCTGGGTAATTTTTGTTGGTCAGGTTTTTTCATTGCCCCTAGAAACAATTGCGGATTTTTTTATATAAAGACTTAGAAGGCTATAATGTACTAGAGATTTTTAACATTTTCGCACACAGATTTTCTTTGAAATACGTGTTAAAATATTATGGTCGTTCTTATTTATTTTAAATTGACAGAAATATATGCGTCACACATTAGAATAAAGAAAATTGCAATGTTATTTTCACGGTAAATATGATATTCAAAAACAGATAAACAAATTTGTTTGATTTTCAGAATTAAAACTCTTATTTTTACTGTGGCCAAATATTCAGTTCGATTGATCTGAAATCAATTTAACGTTAGATGGGTGGTATAATCATAAAAATGTAATGTTATGTTATTCGTGTATATGTTAAAGTCACGATGAAAAACATCAACGGTAACAATATGGCAGTATTATTTCTGACTATTTTCAAAATTGTATGTAATCGACACATGCAATTACATAAAGTTTTAGAAATTCCTAATTATTCTCCTTGGTGTCACACTCTAATCCGAGGATACACGCAAACGGGAAAAAATACAGAAATTTAGCCCATTTGCATACAACGAATTTATAAAAAATCATTGCCAAATTGTAGGCATTGCCCATCTGCGGCAGATTTTTCTCTGACATACCATTCAAGCTTCAACGATACAAATAAATACAAAAGAGGCACAAACGCAAACAATTCATTCGAATAGTAATCAGAATCTGAATTGACACACGTTGAAGTTTCTGCCGCATGTACTTGCACTAAATATTGTAAAAAATAAAATGTAGAAAGTGAAATCGAAATCGGACAACGATCCGGTCCGTTTTAAAATTTGTTTTGCTTTTAGACCTAGTAATTGGGATCCCGATCGCAATAACTTCGATACCGATGCGACGTAACACGATTTGTGGAAAAACGAAGAAAAGGAGGGTCGAATCGACGAGTGGTTTCTTCATTGAGGGCTAAGAGGACTTAGAGTATTTGTTGTCGACGTTCGTGGTTCGAGAGGAGCGCGATAGAGAGAAAGGGGGAAGAAAGTCGAGTACCAATTAATTCGTGGCTGTGACTTGATTTAGCAAATCGTCGCTAATTGGTTGGATTGTGGTGCTTCACGAAACTTTGTGGCCGGCCGAGACAAAAGCCATATCAATACCCGACTCCCTTCTAATAATCTCTAATTCCGGAGGTAACTTCGATCCTTCGTATTTAGACAAAAGGAAGACCGAACCCGCTTGTGTTGCACCAGCGAGCCAAAGGACTTCTGAAGTCGCGATATGCCGATTAATTTACCCGAGATTTCGATTAGTCTGGAGAAATCTAACGTTTGTAAATGAAAGACTTTGAAAGTATGATTAATGTAAAAAAATAACTTAGTTTTCAAATTTTTCATTCCAAAATGTTATCAATGAAACATGCTAGAAAATACGTAACTTCTATTTATGCAAATTTTATCTACATAATTTGTAGCGATATACGAGGATGTATTGAAAATTTGACAGCAAACCATAGCAGCAGATTACTAATTTTTCGTTTACATTCTTCACCTACATTATCTTTTAAATTCCTACAGTTCGTTCATCCGGTAAAATATTTCGAAAAAATATGTAATCCACCTCGCTACAGTCGCTACAACATCATCAGTCGACGAAATTATTGTTTTTCCAGGTCGTGTCTGAAACTTTGATGTATTTTAGGGAAGTTTTCATGACATAAAGCTCAAGAACCAAGCAAGAGAATAACAATTTTCGTCGACGGACGTAGCTGCAATATTTAGAAAATCAGGATTTTATTACAATATTCATGGACCAAGCGCGGAAATTTCAAACAACGTGCGATGAAACATAATGTAAACGAAATTCTGTATAAACTTCTCCTCTGTTTAGCGGATAATCGTTCGATTCCACCCCCGCGGGGTTCCATTATGGAAAAATGAAAAATGTTGTATTAATGACACGTGCTGTTGGCGTGAAATTCCTTTTTATATATCGGACGTCGCGTATTACTAAAATTCCACGTCGGAATTGCCGTGTTTCCACGATGCACCCGCTGCGGATGCAAAACGAAGTGGGACAATGCGTTCTGGCTCGACATATGGACGACTTCCCTGATACACTATGAGCCGCGGAGAGAGCCAATCACTTAAACTCGCGTAATCCCTTTGTTGGTGACCATGACGACTCCGATCACAGAATTTGTAATCGCCGATACAAAGAGCCTCATCGATTTTCATTCGATGCTGGCAAGAACAAAGAAGTAAAAACAGAAGGGTTTGTATTTTTAAGAATCGAGGATGCGTGTGAGCGGAGGTGGAATGAGGCGAGATAAAAAGAAATAAAATGCTGACGTAGGGAAAAAATGTAGTTTAAAAAGCGAGGTAAAAATATGGGACGGGGATATAAAAACGGCTAAAAGTATATGTATTAATTAGTGAAACCGCCGGGAAATTTTGTATTTTTCAGATCGATAAGTGTGTTGTACGATGTATTAAATGTCGGCTTAGAGTCAAAGAATGAAAAACAAATGAGATGGGAAGCGTTAGATAATGTACAATAAGTTGTAATATACATATAGGCTTTAATTCGGAAAATCGTTGATATGAAAATAATTTCGTAATTTTACGAACACGACGTATGCCGTCATTAGCGTATTTGCACATTTATTTCTATACGGAAATAGAAATAATGAACTTAATTGCAACAAAGTTCAGGATACAAATCGGAAAATGTATAATGAACCTTAGTAAAATTTCTATGGAAACTTGCGTTCTACGAAAAATATACAATCGAGACCAGCACAATTTTTCACAGGGTATTAATCGCACGTAATGGACGAAAGATGTATATTACAGATAATGTGCAAATTACGTTGTACAATGGTAGGGTGCTAATATAATTGGAATTCTCAAAACCGACTTACGTACCAAATGCGAAACTTCCATCCACACCCTTGAACAGAAGCTTTTGATTTTCAATGCGAAACTATCGGGGTCGCCGTTAACATTGAAAACAGAAAGAATAAACGCCCGCCGCGCGATGTATAGTTTCAATTAAAAAATGCATTTGTATAAATCTGCAGATATTCAACCAGAATTTCGATATAAAATCGTCCAAGTATCCTCTCTCTTTTCCTTTCAAATCCCAAGATATTATATCGAAATGATATTCTCATGTTTAAATAGAAGTAGCAAGTGGTTGGGATTGCCAATCAATAATACATTACTATTTCAACAGAAATACAAATACGTTTCCACCCGCGGTGTTTCACTTCATCCCGGAAATCTCCGCTACACCGTCGAAACCAATAATTGCACTCGATAGCGGGCGGCGTAAAAAATTTCATCAAAATTCATCATTCGGACACGGACGCGCCGCGAACGTCTGTGATATCCGATACCTCGTGGTTCGCGGCTGTGTAACGGAACTCAGAATCATTACATTCCCGGACAAAAGCCCCACGTCATCGCAACCCTCCCATCCCTTGTCGTAACATTTCAGCCGAGAACGTGGAACAAGGAACGAGGGAAACAGAGACCGAGCGAGCGAGGGAGGAAGAGAGGGAGAGAGAGAGAGAGGGGGAGAGGGAGAGAGACGGAGAACGACCAAACAAAGCCGGAGCTCGTGATGAAATCCCTCTCAAGACCGAAAGAAAGGCAGCAAAGAGTCGAAGAGAATGCGGCTCGTCAGATACGAGGAGCAACATTCAGGACAGCATCCCGACACACGCAGCATCCCTCCGGTGGTACCGAGACGTTATTAGCACGAACGTGGACCCCGCACATCTACCCAGTGACCCCGTCACTGTGTTAGTCCCGTAAGTCTGGAAAGGGGAAAGAAAGGAACGCGCGGAAAAGAGGGACGAGACCTCCGGGGTAGAAGAAGGATCGACGAAAGAAAGATAGAGAGGCGATATGAAAGGAATCGAAAGGGTGTGTATACGGAAAGGGAAAAATCGAAAAGACCGTCCGTTAACAGGACAGAGAGAAGTTGACGTGTAAACAGAGAGGAAAAAAACATTGGAATAGAGAAGGAACGAAAAGGGTACCCCTGGAAAGAAAGAAAGAAAGAAAGAAAGATCGAACGGAGAAAGGTCGACAGATAAAACAGAGACGGAAACATAGCGAAATGAAAGGAATCGGGTGTACGTTGGAGCGAGACACGCCGAGAGAAACTCGTAGCAAAGAGACAGCGAGGAACGAAGATGGAAATGTACCGAGGGACAGGAATCGGTGTTTGGCCGAGAGGGTTGGGCGAGGAGGGTTCGGTCGCCATGGCGACAAGCAACCCCCGGGACCCACGGAGCTCGTCGCCGGGGTTGGTCGAAAAGGGTGGCCCAGGGCGTCTGCCGGGCAGGTTAGGCCGGGCGTATAGCCCGAATGTCACTCGACAAGGGGACACAAGGATGTCCTGGACGTGAGAAGGACAGAACGTTCCACCAAGTGGAGGAGGAAACGGGAGAGTATACCGAGAGAGGAGGGTGAAACGAGAGAGACACTCGACCGGAGGAGAGGGTGCGCGGTAGGCCAAGATGGCCGACGACGCGACACCCACCATGTCAATAACACCCTTCTTCGACGCAAACCGAGCCAGCCACCTCCCGTCGCCTCTCTCTCTCTCCCTCTCTCTCTCTCTCTCTCCGTGCCCATTTCCAGCTGCTTTCCTTCGACGACCTTTCACCACCAGCTCAGCTTGGACCATCGTATCACGACGACGACGAGAACGACGACGATGACGACAACGACGACGAGGACGACGTCGACGACGACGACAACGACAACGACGATGAGGACTTCGATGCGCTCTCTCATCACGATTTTCCTCGGCTTCTTGCCTCCGCTCGTGGTAATTAACGCGACCTTCTGCTACGAGAGGAAAGGGGATGAGAAACGAACAGGGAGGTAGATGAAAGAGAGAGAGAGAGAGAGAGCGAGAGGGTACGTCGGAAGAGACGCGACAGGAGAAACAGAGATAAAGATGTGCACCACGAGCGGAGGCCATTGCTGGTCTCGGCGAGGGCGTAATTCCGTTAAGTGTCTTCGTAAACTTCGTTAGCTGCATTTCCCAACATTACTCACCCCACCGCGTTTCCACGCACCCGGAGCGTGACGCGGACCGGGGGTATCCGCACCAACTCTATCTGCGTACTCGTCGGCATGGTTGCCGTCACACAGACACCGCTCGAACGCGGTGCAAATAGTATCTTGCGTGAAATTCGCGATGCTACTGCGATGCGGAATCGAGAATGTTCAGGGAATTTTCGGGCTGTTCATTTGGGCGTGTTTTACGTCGCGATGAGTCTGTTGTATGGAAGAAGTATGCGATCGATAACTGTCGGTGAGGCGTATTTGTTAATTTTTTTCAATCGCTAGGTATATAAACATGGGAATACTTTTCAGAATTGTCAGTCGACTTCCTAATGGCGGATTTATTTTTGTTTCATACCACTTTGGCTAGCAAGCCGGCAATGGGATACTTTAAACATGGAAATGGCGTAGAAAATATTGAAAATGAGATGTACGTTTATCAATAAAAATATTTACACTGTTTGTAAGCTGTTGTCATTGCTTCGGTTAATTGTTTGTATGCGTATTATTAATAAACTGCGCAAAAATATATTCTCTATTTTCAGTATTGTTCAGAACACGCCAGGATCTTGTGCAGAGTTCATTCATCCTGTACACTTGAATTAAAACCTGTACAAAGATAAGTAATACTTTACGTCTGATACGTGTTACGAGAGAATATAATGATGTAAGATTAACTAACAGACTAAATACATATCCAAGGATTGAAAAGCTCTCTCGCGTTTTTGCCGCAATTCATCTTTTCTCAACGAGTAACGAAATTTCCCAGATAAATATAAATAGCCCGCATAAATAATTGTACATGCAGTCATTTTTTCTTGATGTAAAAAGTAATTATGTATTTCATCGCAGTCGGTGGGAGTGTTAATATTTGCGGAAAAATAACATTGCGGGAGAATAAATATGATTTTACAAAAAAAAAGGAAAAAAATAGGTACATGGAGTATGGAAACACGGAAAAAGAGAAATAGAGAGAGAGAGAGAGGGGGAGAGAGAGAGAGAAGTAGAGCAACAGTTTATTCACTGGTATGCGTGAAGTGTAAGCTATGCACGTGCCGCATTTTTATGGTAAATGAGGAAAGAAAAAGCACCTTAGCTGGAAGTAGAGCAAAGAAAGGTAAGTGTAAGTACTCAACCCATTTAGTCTCGAGTTATGTTTCCTCGAACTTTCTTCCCTGCGTACTATAAATTGACTTTACCACTCGGCAAACTATTCGTTTTCTGTATTCATAAAGACAACTTTTTCTTCGACAAAAGTCATTAGCATTTTAAAATACGCGAAACGTTTAGAGATCTTAAAGGTCTAATCTATTTGCCGGAAGCCAGGTGCGTAGCACTTATTGTCTTTATATCGATTCTTTTTAATGTCATCCAGCCACCGTAATGTATGATTTCTACGAATTCGCGGCTTAGCGATTACGGAGAATGTCCGCGAGAATTTAATAGAAGTTTATTACAACATTTCGCGCAAATTCAGAGGTCTAAATATGTCATGCGTACAGTTATTTGCGGTACTTTGACGAACTGTCATATTTCCTCACGACGGTTTCAACGTATTTTCTGGTGGACATTAATTGCGGGGCTAACGAGTAACAAGAATAATGCGGTGAACACATTTTGTTAGTATCGTCGGTAGTTATGACGAATATTCGGAGTAATAGTTTCATTTCGATGATAATTATAGGAAACAGCGGTGCCTGTTGAACATTACAGAAACCGGGGCTGAAATAAATGAATTTATTGTTAAATTATAATGTTAAGTGATGTTGACGCGTGTACCGGGAAATTGTGATGGATACATTACGCGGATATTAATTTCCCCGATACGGCTAATATGTAACGCACATTAATGTTGCAAATTCGATTGTACTATCATCTCAATGACGGTAATAACAATCATTAATTATGATGCGCGAATTGCGAATTGAATATCCTAAGTTAACCAATTATGAGCGAGTAAATAGCACGACCATTCGCGGCTGTTGTAAACCTTCGTTTTCCAACACGTTAACTAAGTTTTGCGCTCGTACAAACTTACCAGTAACGTCTTAAAATTTGTTTAAATTATTTATAATACACCCATTGTCCCGCTAATTACAATTTTGAAACTCTAATAATACCACGCGTTTGCCACTCGCTTCTGAAACACGTTGCAGAATTTGATGGATAAATCTCTACGTAATTTGCAGACAATTTCGTTTCGCTTCCTTTTTAAAGATCCCGGCAACGGATTTTTTTTCCTTTCGTGCAGTCCAATTTAACGAGCGAGAAAACCGTCGAAAAGCAGATGTTGCGAGATCAGGTCGGTGTATTAAATATAATAACCGTGGAGGGTTTTCATGCTCAAACGAGTCGGAATATGTTACGTAATATTCGCCGTTCTATACACTATCGGTCCAACACAATGGAGGCAAAACCCTGAATGCTTGGAGCATCGTTTTATCCGCTCAAACTACATCGTTTTTGACATGTTGTGTACGGGTGGTGAAAAAACCAACAGCGATGGTTTCACCGACCGTTCGAGGTGGAATTAGGATTCGCAATCTGACGTGTTCGCAATTTTATAATTACCTTGACCCTGTGAACTTGAACCTTACGCAGTTAATACAGACGATAGAAAAACCGGTGGAATCGTTTTGGAAACTAGTGTAGAAAGTAAATGTAGCATAGAAAATGGAGTAAAAGTATGATTAACTATAATAGTAGAGTTGTTATCACTGAAGGACATTTTTTTGATTTATAAATTTTCCGGTAAGAGTCTTTTAATTGAATTAATTTCGGAAGATAAATGACGGAAATAAATTCATAAGAAAGATGAGTAAAACTGGACTTACCTCCGCATGTTTTCGGCTTTAATTTCTCCAATTCAACTGAAACAGAAATGAGGCTTTTTAAAAAAGTCATGCAATGCGAAATAAATAGCAGATTGGACATTTTTTAGATAAATGCTATTATAAACCATGGTTTTATACCTTGTAAGCGATACGGAATACATTTGAATTAAATATAAGTACGTTAAGGTAAAATAAGAATATATGAAACACAATATTACACGAGATTTGCGATAACATGATGAAAATGCCATTAGTATAGAGAGTGACGAAGAAACATATTTTAAATTATTGTTTCTATGATCGCTTTATCAAATATTTTACATACTTGTTCAGACGAACTCTCTGATTAGTTCATAACCGACATGAAATAAGTTATAATAACTCGAATCCATTACAAACTTCAACATCGTTGATGAAGAAACGCGTTAAATTCGCTGCGATTAAAATTGCTTATAGAACTTTTATCGACGGGATTTCATTTCTTTATCGATGGAATACCGTGCATGCTTATCCTGCACACAACATTTCATTTTAACAATTAACATAATTTTGCACAGATTAACATAGGTAAGAGTTCGCTGTGAATTATGAATTATATTATAATGATGATCAAACAATAATTCAATATCGAATTATTAGGAAACAAACTGAAAGCACACGAGTAACACTTGTACCTCAATTTTCATCGTAGGATTATGTCAGTTGTTAGTATTTTACTGCAGTATTCAGATTTACGTCAATGAAGAATTCAGTAAAAGGCAGTTGACGTAGTTCTACGTTGTAAGTCATGATACGCTGGCTACTGTTTCGGACCGTATTACCCCTGTCACAACATCAATAAAAGTTGTCTGAAATTTCAGATTTCTAATACAACATGGCATGAAACGTAATCGTGCAAAATTTAACTTTCTAATGTTACCGTATTCAACGGTTAAAGCATGGTGGGTTGCAGCTCGCTTCGCAACTGTATAAGCTGCCTTATATTGTATCATTTATTACCTTACTATTATTAGTTCCAGAAATGTACGCGTTCTAAGTACGACATGTTTCCCATACACTTGCTACCTTTCACAAAGCTTCCGTCTGTCCACTACCGGAAAAGACGTAGTTTTACGTCAAGGAAGGCGACTAATAATTGCAATTGCGATTGTTCATGCGAGTCGCTAGTCCTAAAAACGATTGATAAACAAATCTTTTTCACCAAGGCTATATTTAAAATGTACCACAAACACACAATTGTGTCCATAATTATAAAAGTGGTTTGTCAATATTTCAAACAAAATGAAAGTCTTGATAATTTGTTAATAAATGTTTCAACACCTTTAAAAAACGTAATATCCAAAATTTTTAAAAAATTGACAGACCACTTTCATAATTATGGGCACAATTATAAAACACATTTGATTTAAGTAGTTTCGGTTTATCACCTCCTATGTCGCGACAGTACACTTATTATTTCCATAGGTATCCACATAAAGGGTAAAATCATTGAAAATAAAAAATCAATTAAGATCAAAACAAAACCGTTTCCGTGACTTCCGAGCAAATGATCTGAATCGGTGGAGCAGGTCGTAGCGACGAAAGCCCACATTATTAAACAAAAGTTCTAAGTACGCAACCCGGAACGATTCGTCGGTGACAGACTACGGGGCGTCGCATAGGTTCACCCGCGTCAATCGAATCGGCCCGGGGACGCAACAAAGCGAATGGCACTCGGAACATGTCCAAAACAACGAGCTGACTTCGAGATCGTACCCTCAGATTACCGCGTCAAACGATCCGTTCGAAACGTCACGCGTGTTCACGGAGCCAATCGAGAGAAAAAGGGGGCCGGTAGCCTCTCTCGTCGATCCGCTCGCACCCTCGACATGTCGAAAAGGACCAAAAGAGAGGAAGAAGGGCGGAGAAGAAGCGGGAGAAGGAAGAAAAGGAAAAAGGTGGAGGGAAAAAGAAAACAAATAGAATCGGAAAAAAAGAAGAAATTGAAAGTAAAAAAAAAATAAAAGAAAAAGAAAAAGAAATAAAGAGACATAAGCCCGAGGAGGGAGAAGAAAATATCCCGGGGCAGCGGGAATGAAAAGATCGTCTGCTAATGGGCATTATATTTTTCGTTCTGTGCGCTACGAGAGGCGGTGGGATTATGGGCCTGTCAACGGCCTAATAACTGGTCCAAGGCCCACCTCACATCTGATACGGGAAAAGGGACCCTTCTTATACAATGTGCGCATTAAAATACTAATCGCAATGCGCACGAGCACGATCGTATTGTGGTGGCATTGCTAGCTGGGCGAGCTAGCGGGATCATCAAAGGGTGCCGGCTCCAGAAAAAAGCTTTGCAGAGAGCGCCGACGTCGTACTTCGTGAGACTTCTTCGAGACGGAGGAGTTTATCGCCCGGGCCTTTCCTACGATTAGAATTTTTTTTTTGCTCGCGTACCAACCTGTCGTGCCATTTTTTCTGTTCCGCGATTTCTCGGAGCACGTGGAATAGAAATAAGATTTTTTTCGTAGCACGCGTAGGGTGAGCAGTCATTTTTCGGGCAAGTATGACAAGTTGATTTTTCACATCCTTTGGGCTTCGGTTCGAAAGAATTTTATTGATGAAAACGTCAGAAATTGTACAACAAACAAATGTCAAGAAATCAATTCTACCTACTTCTTAGCTGTATGAAAAATAAAAATTTGATTTTTTTAACTGTGTTGTAAAAAATAAATATTACAGTAACCTATGAAATTCATGAGCATCGATAGCGAAACGCAATTGAGTTATCTCCACTGTTTTATCTAAAAGCCGTTTGTTTAATCTGCCATTAAAATAATCTGACGTGATTTCAAATTCGTCGTAATGTATAAAGGACGCTGTTATTCTATTAATTATCTTTTGTGTTACAAAGAAGCTAAAATATTCAGCGCCCGGTTACGTAATGGAATTTGTGCCGACTATGAATTACTCCGATTTAATTACTCATACGGTCACTTTGCGTGCCAAATGTATTTTAGCTTCCCTATAATTCGATTCTCAACAATTATACATTAAAATAACAAACTTTAAACGACGTTGGAAGTATATCTATCTATTAAAACCCTTTTTTGCATTACAATTCTCAAATAAACGCAGGATGTATTTGTTAATGTATTCTCTCGATATTGAATAATCTTGCAGTTTGCTCACCGTCACTGATTCAACTTTGACATCCCTGTGTAATATCAATTTCGTCGTCCGTTCCCAATCTCATCAGATATCCGACTTAACACCAAAGCACATATCGGTGTAGGATACTATTCACGCGGCAATCGATAACACACAAACGTCACGGATATCTTACACCTTCTGGCAAACGTTTCCTCGACGCATAAACAGAAACCAGAGTGCAGAATTTCAAAAATTCCAAGTCCGTCTCATTCGTCGGTTTCAAGAAGTACATCGCAATTTCTTGCGTTTCTCGCGCGAAAAATAAATACACCCATTTCCCATGACCTTCTCAAACCATCCCTTAAAATTCAATACCCGACGAGCACACCTACACAAATTATACAGACTCCCGAACACATTTAATTCCCCTATCGTGCATAACCGAATTCCCCCGAAAATTCTCCATCAACGGAAACAGAACTGGAGAGAGAAATCGAGAGGGTGAGAGAGACGGCGAAGCGGCGGGTTCGAGGAGAAATTCGGGCATTCAATTTGCATGAGTTCGGCCATTTTCCGTCATCGAACGGCTCCCTTCCTCGGCTGCAATTTCCTCCGTCGTTCCGCTCCTTTCGAAAGGGGTTGCTCTCGGGGGTTGACGCTCCTCCAGGAAGGGTCCGTCTCTCATACGAGGAGGGTGGTACGGAATTCCAGCCCCGTGGGGACGGCCGCGGAGATATCCCGGAATATTATCCCCCGGGAGGCCGTGTAATGAAACCGTTCCGGCACCCCCACGGTATTATCCGCGCTGTTATTACACAGCCCAAGGAAATGGCCGAAAATTTCAGAACGTGTAATGCGAGTGTTTAATTACAGGCGATAAGACACCGGCTGTACATCGTACATTTTTCACTGGACGTTCTTATGCACGGTTTCTATCGGATTTTTGAGGGAACATTTGGCAAAAGAAATGGAAACAAAATTTTCGTTTAATATGAAATTAGAAGTAGTTTTGATTATCGTCTTTCATTTGCAATAGACAATCATGTAATAATACTACAAAGTTGGCTGAATCTAGGTTTTAGTAGTCGCCTAAGAAAAATATCGTAAATGGAGAAAATATTCAGATGGAATCTGTACAACGAGGTTTAATTTAATATGCAACAGATGTGACTAGAAATATCTACATTAAGTTTAGTCAAAGTCTAACGAATTACCGTCTAACATAAGCCACGCAGAGTTCTCTATTGAAAACACAACTTTCGCGAACGAGACTTGAGTCTACGGCTATTTCTACGGGTAATAGTTGCGAGTAATCCATGGCTAACTACATCAGCTTGGTTAGTTCTCCTCCATAAATATTTCAAGCATGATTAGATGTCCCTTTAATTTAGTAATGTCTGTTCATAAATTTAAATTCTGGTAAGTAAGTATGAACTGCTTGCGCTCCAATTAAATACCATCTCTACAGAATTCAAACTGACCATTTACAAAACGGATCGCCCTCGAATAAAATATATTCATTATAAAAAACGAGCAGAGCCTTGCAAAAATGCTCAAATTAAACTACCCGAGATAAACCGTGTTCAATGATATCATTTTCGTTCACATCCCAAGAAACCCCATATCCGAACGATTAACACTAAACGCACCAAGCGGGGTCAAATGACCCCTTTTGAAAATTTACTTTAAATTACGAAGTTTACGTATTTTTCATCAGTTTTTCAACTGGAACCTTAGTTCTAAATTCAGATAGGCTTCTCCAGTGACTCTTTCATTTGTCGGAACCTGATATGTGTGTTTGATTTCGGCGTAAGCACTTGGAAGACCCAACCGGGTCCATATGACCTAACGCAGAAACAGAACGGACTCTTACCGGAGACTTACAAGCAACACTCCCTCCAATGAGTTCTCTGTAGCTAAAAAAAAGATGCAGTCGTATATTGAGAGTCGTATATTGAATATGCGTTTAATTTTATACGAAATCAGAAATGATGTTGCAAATTATTTCCTTTAATAAATAAAGAGTTTTTTACGAAAAATCTCCGTTTATTTCATACAGGGTCAAATGACCCCCCATGGTAAGATTAGGTATAGAAAAATACCGGTACGTTTAGTGTTAAGAATAAAACGGAAAACTGGAAAAATTCGTCGGTGGTAGCCTAACAGTATCAAATCGCGCAGTATTAGAAAGTGTTCAAAGAGCACACAAACACGAAGATATCGCTGGATATTATCCCCCGGGAAGCCGTGTAATGAAACCGTTCCGGCACCCCCGTGGTATTATCCCCTCGGCAATAAACCTCGGAGCAGGCTGGACAAGGATATAGGTGGCTGATACGTGGCACAGCTGCACCGGCCCCGCCACGCCCTCTTTTATTTCATCCCTTACGGGGACCGGGAGATAAGTGGAAGCGCGGCAAGAAAGCCACCGTCAGCGAAACCCGACGTCATCGTCATTAACGAATCCGCGTAATTGCCTCAGCCCTCCAAGAACCGAGCAGCCGCCATCCTCGCAACCCTTTTTTTTCTTTTTTCTTTTTTTTTTATCTACCATGGGGGTTGGGGCATGGCGACGCCGACTCGAATAAGGCTGCGTATACTCTGGACGCGTATCCGCGCGAATATGACGGAACGACTGGCGTTTCTCATCGATACCTTAACGAACGGGAGATTGCAATTTCTTCGTGTGCCTAAATTTAAAAAAAATTGAAATTCTGCAGGAATTTGGGACAATAAATGATCATAGGGGTGGAAGAGCAGAGGCAGGGATTTTGATGAAATTTCGGACGTTGGCTATGTGGACGCGTGGGAATTTCAAGGTTCAAAAACGTGCAGAGCATCGAAATTTCACTGCTAACAAATTGTAGGAACTTCGATGCGTACGACATGGAGATTGTTCAAAGAGCGGAAAATAGGTTCGCGTGCCTTCAAAAGACCGTGTCTGGGTTAGCATCGCGCGAATACGTGATCAAAGTAACCAGAATCTATCGCCAAAGAGACGATTATCGCGAAATATTTCGTCTACCAGCAAACACACTTTCTGCGCATAGCGAGCCACTCGTGTAAGTTTGGAAATACAAACGCCACGGGAATACTATTTAGGGTGGTTTCACGGACTTGGTATTCGGAGATCGAACGGCCGCCATTTTGCACCCCTTTTTGTGGTTTCACAGCCATGGAAAAGGGCGTATTATTAACGGGGTGGCGTTAAGATGGCAAAATTGTCAGCTCGTTCTTGTTTATCGGTGAAATGTGTTCCAATTAGAAGTATTTATTAATGACCTCATATTTGTAACGGTTATTACTTGTATTTATTTAATTTGGGAAATTGATAATTTTACTTTTAGAAGGTGTGAAAAATAAAAAATAATGTGACCCAACTATGAAAAGTATTTTGTTAATTAACATTACTGATTTCTTCATTTCTATAATGTACTTCAAGGTGAACTTTTGTAACTGTGTAGAATAATTTTAAATACCTCGCAGGTGTATTTATTATTTCTTCTTGGCGAAAACTAACTTTGTAGATGCGGGTAGGAACAAACAATTATTTACAATAATGTTTTCATTTCTTCCGTCCGTTTTAACTCGATTAATCGTGCCGCAACGCGGTTTCCGCCTTGAGCAAACGGAACCGGTTAAATATTTCGCTAACGCAACAAAAATAAATTTTAATAACCGCTCGGATTCCCTCGAAACGGTAAAATTACCAGGGCAATGTTTATCTTCCGCGCATTATGTTGACCGTAAAGTTTAATTTTGTAATGTAACTTTGCACGTCAAGAAAAAAAGATTGTATAACCACCGGTCCCCATTGCCATCGTCGCCCTTATTCCACTCGTTTAGTGCCGAAATAAACGAGAAAGAAAAAGCGAGAGCCGAGAGATAGCCCCTATCACCGTCGACCTCGTTAGCATTAACGAATCCGAGTAATTACTTCGGCCCTTAAAAAATCGAGGAGCTCTCGAGTTTCAACTTTCCTTTCACTTAATAGACTATATTGATTTTCTTTCTTTTTTTTTTTACTTCTCGCACTGACCTTCCAGTGGATATTATTTATTAATGAAATCACATTACTTCCGAAACGGCGGCAATGTTTGGACTGCCAGTTTGTATGTTGAATAAACTAATTGGGTATGGTTATTATTATCGTCGGTAAGCGTGTATAATTAATTTGTTTTCGGGAAACCAGCAGTTACCTATTTCGTAATAATTGGTGAGTATATTTTGAAAACGGATTGCACCTTTCATTATGATATCGTCGGCGAAAAATAAAAGTGCGAAGAAAACATTATTTCTCGGAACTTTTCAATTTTTTAATACGTATGCTTGGTACCCATACTTAAACTAACAGGAAGAAACTCTGGAAGATTGTGTATTTTCGATATATCTTGAATAGAATTCTTGTTATTTGTACAAGAACAACCACAAGAAGAACCACAAGAAGAACACGCAAGAAGAACGCGATATGAATATTGCTCGACATAGAGCAATATTTGTTATCCTAATACGATATTATAACAATTTATATTAGTAAAATTATGAAATGTGGAACAAGTGTAGAACACGATAGACTGAAGATTTTGAAACAGGACTCTGACTCTTTTAAATGCGTTGCAAACCTTTGAAATGTGTTTCGAATAATTTAAAAAAAAAATTGATAGAAGGGTAATGGAAGTTTCAGATTTGGAAAATGAAACCCTTCATCTATAAGAACTACCTTTTTATCCAATCAAGGGCATGTCCTTTCCTCTGAATTTAAAAATACCATTTAGATGAAAGGTTTGTAGTATTATGAAATAGTATAAACGCGCATCGGAAAGTTCGATTATTTCAAATTTCCTGCATCCCCGTTACTAAGAGCTCTGAAAAAACCATTTGTGCAATCTCCATTAGGTGTTGATCATATCCGGGATAAACTCCGGAACACATCCCAACTTAAATATCTCTCGTCAACCAATCCTTTTTGCATACGTAACATCCACCTAAAAATCTCAATCAGACGCGATCATCGTCTTATCAAACCCTCCTTATCCACACTTCTCAATTTCCCCCGACGAACCATGGCATCTCGGCACAAGTAGATAGAGTCCGCACTTCGTTGAAAAGGCTAGCATTAACCACGATCCATAATTATTCCGGGAAACGCAACCGGAGCTGGCGAAATTTTTCGCGAAATCTCGCTGAATTTCGGCGATCGCGACGTTCCGACGAAAAAAAAACTCGAAAAAATAACCAAAAAAAAAGAAAACAACGAACAATGCGTACAATTCCAGGGGGTGTGCGGACGCATAGTCGTAGGCAAAGTCTGAACGAGGATAAGAGCAGAGGAACGAGAGGAGAGAGAGAGATAGATAGAGAGAGAGAGGAGAGGGGGGGGGGTGAGGCCGGAATGAGAGCGAGAGCGAGAGCGATTCCGTCGGCACGTGCACGCGGTTAAAAAGGTTCGCCGCAGCGAAGTTTCGACGTGCCGGCGCGGGATTATAAAAGCGGAACCGGCTGTCGCGATACGGATCTGACCAATCATAAAAGCCGCATAATGGCCACTTATTCATCCATCCCCGGCCGTGGAGCGAACAAAGGCGGAAATTAGTCAGGTTCGGTATGCTTATTAATTGACTGACATTTCCGTCATATTATTGTACAATGAATCGAAAGCCGCTCGTAGAGCCCTCGAAACGCACCACCACCCCCCACACGCCCCGCCGCGACCTTACCCTACAGCCGCCAATCGGCACGCCGTTGCTCGCCGCAGGACGTTTACGTTTTCGCCGACCGATGTCACCGATCACGATCGAGAGCGACTTAACCCTTGCATTCGGAATTCCGTTATTTTTGCCCGTCAACTCGGCCTGTCGCTGGAAACGGGAGTCAGTAGTTTGGGCGTCACAGATTTTCACGGAGCGGAGTGTGTACTGTTTTTGGTTTGGTTTTGTTTTGTTTTGAGGTTCAGGATAAGTTGGAATGTTTAATAATGGATATTTATGGAAATATTTTTTAAATAGAACAGGAAGCAAAATTAAACATGTGTTTCAATGAGATCGGGTGAAGTTTTTTTAAATCTACTATTTTGAAAAGATTAGTTAATTAAAATGCTTAATAGGAAGAGAAATGTTAATTTTGTAAAACTATTTCGCTCTTTGGATATTAGCTTTGTTCGTATCCCTTTGGAAGTTTTGAACTCGGTGGTGAATAATTTCAAGGTTGGCAGTAGAGAATGAAATCGTGGAAATTACACGAAATGTCTTTCACGGTGTCATATATCTGTACGAATCGATCAGATGCGATTAATATTTCCCGTGTAATTATTTTAGATTTGTATAGATATAAGTAGAATACTATCTATCAAGAAAACAACAATTTCATCGAATGTCAAATATTCTATTTCAATTAACTCGCCGCAAACCACTGCGCAGGAAAAGACACAAAATTATCAGAATACAAATACATGTCAATTATATGATATCGATTTACGTTTAAAAGCCGTCCGGGGAAGAGCACAAAAAAAATAACCCCAGCCTCACATTAAATCCAAAACTAACTACGACTACAATACTCGGGGGTTCCCCGTTTAATTAACAATTTCAACAAAAATGCAGTATCACGAGGGAAGCAGAGAAGCGGTCTAATTCTTTCCATATCCGCGATTCAATATCGAAACGAACCGGTCCTCTCGTTAAAAAAAAGAGAAAGAGAGACAGAGAGAGAGAAAGAAAAAAAAGAAAGAAAAACGCTGCCATTCCATAGAAACAAATAGAACCTTTCAGATGGATCCCGGATTATCAGGGAGAAATATAATCCTGAATAGGGCAACGTCGATGTTCCTAAATACCAAAGAGGTCCACGTCTTCAAAAATAATGATAGCACGCTAAAAGGACGTGCTATTGCTTCCGAATCAAAGGGAAAAGACAGGGAAAGCTCGTAGAAGAGGGACGAAAAAAGATACGAGATAGAGAGAGGAAGAGAAAGAGAAAAAGGAAAAATCCGCGGCATGTCTCAAGAGTGCTTCGTACGATTCCACTACTCTCACGAAGGCCTATCCTCTGAAGCCTGAATACTATGGGCATTCAGAGCCCTTTTTTCCACGATAATTATACGCGAAGCCACTAATTACGGCTTTACATGGCGTGCATCCACCGACAAGAGGAAATAGAAGAAAGAAGGGAGGAAAAGGGAGAGACAGGGGGTGGGAGGAAATCACGGAGAACGGATGACGGGGGTGGAGATACGTCGAAAGACAGAAAATGGGGCGGAAATTAAAATACTCGACGCGTACGACGATGGCTGTGAATCATCGAAATCTTCGACGTTCGTAACGATATGCGAAATCATTGTGAGAAATTGCAAATAGGCTTACGAAACTTCGATAATTTTCGACGCGTTGAATGTGCCGTTTTGGGTGTCGCAATACGAAATCTAATTAAAGAATTTTCTGACAAATTGTTGAACATTCTTTTTATGTCATTTGAATCAAAGTTTTGGTTTAAGGTTTCTAGCACATAATTTAAATTTATGTTAATTTGATACTTCAACCATTTTCTTCCTAGTTTCCAAGACAATTTAAGAAGATGAGACAGAAAAATGTGAGACCGAGAAATTGCATGATGTCATTCTGGGTAAACATAATTATCTGCAAGAGTTATCGATGTATTATTGACACGAGTACGACACTTGGCAATTGGTAAAAGTTGGTAAATATCAATAACTTTCTCATGACATGTTATTCTACTTGCATTCGCTGCTCTTTAATACGTATTTAATACAAAAAAAAATAAAACTTTAAAAATACAATGATAAGAGTAGACGTTCGAACCAATAGAAACTTGAACCCATTTTTAATCCTTCTAAAATTCAACTACTACAAGTAAATTGTGTCATTGTTTTTTGGGTACCAATTGAGATAAAAATTCCGAAACAAGTGTACACTTTGAATACACTCGATGCTTTGTAAGTATAATTACGGCATCGATTAATTCAATGTCATGTTCATATTCTTTTTCCATGCAAAAATCTGCTGTCGTAAAACATACCGCGACAAATTCAAGAACCCTAGGAGGGTGAGATCCTCATATTTTTATTCTGATACCCGTAATTGGAATATTAATCGAGAGGATCCCCTAGTTCAGTCTTTTTCATTCTCTCAATTACATATTCCGTTTTGATCAAGCTCTCCTGCCACTTCGGAGCTGGTTTCTTTCCATTTTGTTTCTACCCCGTCCGTCTCTCTTCTTCGTCTTTCTCTCTCTCTCCCTCTCTCTCTCTCTCGCGCGCGCGCGCGCGTACTCTCCTCGTCTCCCCTGCGAGGCACAGATAATGTCGCGGAAGGGGTTGAAAACTTCTGTGAAGATCACCGGCGCTTTAAACGTTTTCATTTCGCGGCTCTCCTACGTACGAGGGGGGTCACAAAAAGGAGAGAAAAAAAGGGAGAGAAGAAGGAAAACGACGGGAGAAGGGTCGCCATGGCGTCCATGGATCCGTTGCTGATTGGACGATGGCAAGGGTACGCATTTTTAGCCTCCCTTCGGATCTGCCCTCATTGTCATTTTAATTTCAATCCCCTCGAGGCCAACGAAAGGTGGGGCGAATAAGGGGTGAGGCTGCAGGACGTACGCACCCTTCGCAAGATTGGTTCGACGACGCGGAACCCGGTAACAACAAAAATTCGTCTAACGGGTGTCTCTATAGAAATAATCTATTCTGGGGATACCCTGCGGATGAGACGAGACCAGCCACTTATCTATCTCTTTTGACAGAATAGAAAGAATGTGCTGTTGGAACCAAATATAGGCTTGCATATTTGATTTAATATCATGCTTATACTTGACGGATTAGTATTATCAAACGTATTGAGCTTAGTCTCCATGCTAAGAACGGCACATATTTTGAATCCATTTTTTGAATAAACAAAATACTTTCTCAATGTGTGAAATATCACGTATAATCTTTAAACAGATTTTATCGTGAATTAGTTCTAATGTGTTCAGTATGCCAATAACATAATGGATCGATAATTCGGGATCAGATTTCCTTGAATCTGTATTATATCTGTATATGCAAAAGTACTCGAATACATATTTCAAACCTTTCTGCAACGACGTTCAACTGTAAAGAAATAATTGCCTCACCGTCTCCTTTTTTTAGATTGTACAGGTAGCACGTGGAAGAAAAATAAAAAATAGAAATTAAATGTAAACGAAGTAGGTAAGTAGGTACGGCAGTGTTCGGCGATACGATATGACAGTTGAAATGGTCCGACGTTGTATTCGAAATGACCATGTATTATTAATAAATAATTTCTTTTTAGTTTTGATAAAGTTACATACAGGAAAAGGCCTACTCTCGCCTTGGTTTTAACAAAAAAGTTAGTACACCTTCGGTCTTCCTACGCGATGAATGTACTTGAACAATTCAGTTACGTTATATTTGTTTCAGCGATATGAGATAAATACGGAAACTTCGCAACTCCGTAATTCTTGACCGTTTATGGAAAACTGGTTCAACTTTCATGATAATTTTATTTCGAACTTCACTTACGGATAGTTAAGACGGAATAGAAGAGCGTAAATGCACTGCAAGTTAAATCTATTTTTCTCGAATAAAACGCTACAAATGTAAAACACAAATTAGAATAATTTTATTAAGCCACATATTTCACTTTCTGTATACACGTACAGATTGCAAGATAAAGCAGGTTTATTCAAAAACAAATTTATCTTGCCGCGTTAGTTTACACTCTGTAATTGTCATTTAATACTGAACGTAACTTATTTTCAGCAGATATTCATGATATCAAAATAATATTGGATTCCATTTTGATTTAACACAACCGCATGTTTAAATTTCGTTTGATCGTAAGCATCTACCGTTATCATCTAGCCAAGGATGGAATACGCCCGCCGCAATTACGATTAATGGTCATGCTTCTGACATATTTCTTACAATATTTATAACAGGACAGACATCATAATTATGCAAAAAAAAGTAAAGGATCCCCGGTATGATAATGGCACTTTAGATATTACTCAGTCGTCTATACATGACTTTACAGCAAGGTCTAAAAAGTATTTCTCCCTTAAGAAAAAGTTTATACGGTTTTAAGGGAAAATCCAGTGTGGAACGCATACACCTCAGAATGTGTTAAATAGTACAGTGTCATAAGTATTTTAAAAAATCGTAAAACTCGATATTAATTCAAAATCAATTATACATATGATATCATAAATATTTTGCAGATTCCTTACAACTCTCCGTAATCAATGATCTCAAACCTATCCACCAGTTTCATACCTAACCAACTAACGCGTCGCGAGATCGAAACGATACCGAATTATGTCTAATCCTGATCCCTCATTTAATCCCAATTTTTCCAGAATTTCCACACCCGAATCACGTTCCGCGAAAAGTACTCACCGTTGATCATCGGGAAAAAAAAGCGACGAGTGATTAAAAGCAGCCTCGATAACGCCTAGCAACGAATTAAAAATACACACGCACACACGTACATGAAAGAAAAAGAAAAAAGACGGATAAGGTAATGGGGAAAAATATAGGAGAAGTACGAAGAGGGTAGTCGCGGGAGGGAGGAGGGGGTCTTTTCATGCCGCCTCCTCTCGCCGAGGTTTTCCGCAGGAAGAGCACAACCCCCGGCTGCGTGTGACAGCCATTTTAATTCCGAGCCCCTAGGGGGTCCCTGATTTTCATTCCCCATGATGGAACATTAGCCGTCCTCCTCTTTTCATCCTCTCTCTCTCTTTCTCTCTCTCTCTCTTTCTCCCTCTTCCCATCTTCTCCTTCTCTCTCCAGCGAACATCGTTGCGCTCGTTTGCTCTCCTTCTCCGTTATCTCATTCTTACCCTGCCGTTTTTTCCCTCTATCTCTAGTCATCGCGCTGTCTCCGTTCGTTTCTCAGCCGCGATCCCGGTCCCACCTTCTCCGGCAACGAGCTTTCAGATGAACACACCGCGGTGTGTCGGCTATCTCGGCTGTCGCATCACGAATCGAATAAAAGCGCTCCCCGACTGGGGGATGAACTGCGCTCGTTTAATTTCAGGAGTAAGAATTCCGCGGCTGTCTCCGGTTTTTTTTCTCGCCCATGGGAAGCCGTGGAAGCTCCGGCCACGCGGAGGGACTTCCGTTGTTACGCACGCTTTTTCGCTGCGCGCAAAATTGTTTTTCCACGAGAACGACCGGCCGGATTTACGCGCGAAAATCTGCCTGTCCGTGATATGTCGCTCGGCATTCCGGTGAAACTAATTCCGTTAGCGAACGAATAGATGTGACGTGCTTTTTAAATCGATCAACGTGCTTGGGCAATTAGTAATTGGAAGTTCAAATGCGGACAAAAATTATATATGTAGTAGTTATACATAAGAAAGGGGAATATAAAATAATGATTTTTACAAACTAAAAATATTCATACGTAAAACAGTAACTACTACAATATTGAAGTGTTTACAAATAACCAATATTGACCGAGTGTGTGTAATATTGCAGGAATACACCAACCTTGGATCAAAATGGCCCCAAATTATATGTGCTATTACAATATTAATAATATACTGTTTATAATTGGTCAAAGCAAAGGAAATATATAGAATAACATGCTATGTAACACTCTGTCCGTTATATTATGAATTATATGTATTAAATAAATATAATTTGCATTCCTATTAAGTAGAGTACGTTTTTTAACGCGCCACCGAATAAAAAATACATTAATTTAAGTATCGAAGACACACACACCAATAATGGGTATCATGGTGTTCTAATATCAAAGATCTAGTAAATTTTTTTTAGCAAAAAAATATTGTTCGGCACCTTGAAGTGTATAATGTTTGGTGCAATAAAATATTTTTAATATCTCGTTTGAAGGGGAAAAAACAATAGGTTTTTATACTCTATACTCTATTTATTAATTTAAATTCAAGTTTTCATTTCCAAAACAGATTTGAAAACATCAAGTATGCTCCTGATACGCTGCAGATATTTAAGGAGTAATTCATCATATGTAATAGAAGCAACAAAAAGAGTATCATCGTGGAACGCATAGCAAAGTTATGACAAGACGTGCAGGAATGCAATCCCCACGTGAATGTGATACCAGATCGATCATAGAATTACAAATCAAATATAATTGTCGCGTCGGCGAACGAATTACAAACCTTTAATTACGGAAACGAGGGTTCTAAAGCTCGACAGTGGCGCAGCTTCTGCTGTATAGCATTTCATGAAACCAAATCGAGCAGAGTTCCGTTACAGTTAATTGGAAATGAACTGCGATCGCATTTACCCTGATTACAATTACATTAAAGAGGAAAACTGTTGATTTCAACAGAGAGTAGAATAATTACGATCTGTAATTGATGCTTGAAACAACGAAAGCCGACAAGTGAAACGAAGAATTAACATGCATTCGGATTTTCGTCTATATTTCACATTTTCATGGTTTCCGAAGTTATACAATTTTGCCAAATTAAGTTCAATGCAGATAAAAAATGTTCGCACTTATCCTTGCGCCTAATTCGCCGTAATTATTCTCCAACAATTGTGCAATGCACGGAATCAATACTTGTTTTTCATTACTTAATATTTTGAGTTTTACAAAAGTGTTCATGCGATGCAGTAATACGCTCAAATCACGAAGGTTTCCCAAAACATTCAAAGAACGTACAAAACGGACCGCGACAGCGGCCGGGGTTATACTTCCCGCAGCGCGCGGGTGCATCCCCGTAGCGTCTGAAAGACCGAAACAGAAGACACGTAACAAAAAAAAAGGAAAATAAAAAGGAGAGCTGAAAATGAACTCGTTCAACCCTCCTTCATTGCGAGCAGCGTCGCCTTTCTTCCCCGCGAGCCCAGACGAGAGCTAATCCCGAACGCGGGAGGAGAGAGGGAGATAGAAAAAGGGAGAAGTAAAAAAAAAGGGGGGAGAGAGAGCCAGGGGGTGGATACGCACGCGAAAATTGTGCCTTTTTTTCGCGAGCTTGCCTTTTTTCCGGGGTATCCGCCGTGCGATATCTCGGTGCACGATCGTGCACTGTCTTTTCTTCTCATTACCCCCTCGTCTACCCCCCTTCCCAGCGGTAGATGCGCCTCTGCTACGACCCCGTCGTCGTACAGCGTCGTCATCCACCCCTGGCCTCACTTCACTCGCTCACTGACTCATCGGGGGCGTCTAATAATGTCGCCAGCCAGGCGTTCCACGTTCCACCCCTGGTTCAACCACCCTCCCACACGCCAGATGAGCGACGAGGGTGGCCGAGGGGGATAGCGTGCGAGGGAGCGAGAGATAAGAGAGAGAGAGAGGGAGAGAGGGTGACGGGGATACGAACGAGATGGGGTCGCATAAAAACGAGGGGGGGTGAAACGAGAGAGACACACCGACACATGGAAATGGAGTGCGAAAGCTAGAAGGAGGAAGCAGGTGAAGAGAGAAACGACGAGAGGGATGATGATAGGGATGAGAAGGGAAAGGGGTAGGCGATGGAGAGAGACAAAGCGAGAGAGAGGGAAAAGAGTGAGAGGAGAGGACTGCACCATCTCTGCCGCCGACAAAATGAGCCTCGCTTCGCCAGCCACCATCCCAGCAGCCATGCAGCCCTTCTAACCCTCCCTGCAACCCTCGGTTCAGCCGGCAGCCGCGGGAAAAGCAGCGAGAAAACGATTCGCGCCAGCGGGATCTCTCTCCGGGAAACTTTTCCACCGGGCTGCAACTTGTCCCACGATTGTTTCCCTTTCTTCCCCTCAACCGGTTTTTCGACGGTGTCTTTTTCGTTTTGTTACTCGTCCGGGGCTAGATTGGGTTGGATTTGTGTTTGTTACGAGCGACCGTACGGCGCGGATTTGGTAATTAAAATTCGATTTCGTCTTTTCGACGGATTCGTCCGGCTTCCTCGGACTTTTTACACCGGATTCGGTTACGGCTCCGCTTTGAGGTGTTTGGACGCCCTGATTGACGTGTCCGCGTGTGTTGGACGGATTTGCCGATCGGGAGGAAAAATTGTATTGGCTTTAGAACGATCACCCCGCCCCCCTACATCCCCCTGAGACTCGGTATTATTTGCCGTTTTTTTAAGTGAACGGCTTAGAGTGATTTTTGTAATATTCCGTTTTCACTGGAATATCAGTTTCATACCGTAATTTCAATAGGAGAATAAAAAAAGGATTTATAAATACAGAGCAGGGCGATTCCATTGGAAATGTCCCGGTTAGACATCATCGTATTTTGTAACAAATTAGCAGATATTGAAAACAGTAAGCAATTTAGGAATATAATAATACTATCGATGGTGATTGCGAGTTACACATATAAGTGGTTGACAGTCATCGATACTTTCCTGTTTTGAATATTTTATTCATATCGCGACGGTTAATCAAATTAACTCGATACGTTTGTGCTTTAATTTAATGCGTACGTTATAGAGAAATCATATTATTTACAGTTACTGTATTTTGTGTTGATCATTATAAATGTATAGCATTTAACGTACCCAGCGACCAGTAATTTAACCACTCGATTGATTAGAGATAACGGCCAAATACATCTTTAATTAATTGAAATTTCAAATCAGAGGGCTACTAATTAACAAACTACATCTAGTAAATTCTGTATCTAATACAAATTTCCATACTTCTTCTCCCTACTAAATACACTTATCTATGGCGAATCGATCAACACGCCATTAATTACCAGCGCGAAAAGATTCTCCCATGAAAAACCTGTGAACAACTAAAATCAAAAAAACAACGAATAAAAAGTGTCGATCCATTTTCGATACTTAAATCGGTATGAAGAGGTCCAAGGGAGGGAGGGAGAAGGTCGAAGAAAAATTGCACCGCGAAATGCCGTGGTTCGCGTACCGATTTTGCCGGGAGAGGAAAGCGATACTGCGTAAATCGAATTTCGCAATATGTAAACCCAGCTTCCTGATATTGACAGAAACTGACGGACTTATTCCCCTATCGCCGGTTTGTTTTGGCCTTATACTGCTGGTGACACGTTGCGCAGATACACAGGTGTGGTGCATGTCTCTGTGTAACCTCCCTCTATCAACCCCCTTCGTGTGCGCGCACGGAGATGCGTGAAAGAGCAAAAGAGCGTATTTCCGTAAAGCAGCCCGCCTCTCTAAAGGCGGTTTCGCCCGGAATTGCGACCAGCAGGGAGGATAATTAAAATCTAAATAAAGGGTCCTTGCCCCGCATTTATTTGTCGCTAGACGAGGCTTCATATTTTATACTTCATTCTCGGCCGCGTTTTTGAATTCCCATTGTCGGGAATTCGATTGGCAATTTTTGCTGTTGGTAAATACGAATGTTTGTCATTGTTCGCTGAAACGTTTCGTTGAAAATATTTTTTTTTCAACATTTCTTGTGCCTTGAAGAGCGCCGGGAAAACTAAATGAAATATGTCGAAAATGGTTTTGATAACCGGCAGAGAAATATCGAGTGTTGGAATAACGGTGAATTTGTTAAACAAATAAAATACAAAATAATACGGATGTAACGTAACCATTTTAAATTTCTAATTAATAATGTATTTTTTAAATGACCCCGTTTGTAAGGTGCAGTATTTCACATTATTTGTTGCCAACCATATATGGTTTTAAATGTTTACCACACTTTTCAGGGCATCGTTTCACATATTTTCCTAATATTCACGTACCGCAAAGATATTTGAAATGTAAACGATGTAAGTGAAGTTTTTGTACCTGTGAAGAACTTTTTTTACAAAGTTTTTAATTATACAGAAAATTTTGTAATTTAAAGAATAAAAATTGTTCGCGAAATTTCCCGATTGAAACGAGAACGACTACAAATGTAAGAGATTAAATTTTCTATTTATTTAAGCTATACACTTGGATTTTTTAACGTGACGCTATAAGTAACAATTTTTATTAAAAGGGTAACATTTTTTAAGATTGAATTTACATTCTTCATATACTTCGAGACATCAATTAACCATAAAATTAATTAATTTAAAATTTCATTCTTTCTCTTAATTGAGTCGATATAATTGAAGAAAATAGAAGTCCAATACGCAGCGTAAATTTTCCACAGTATTGCACGTTGTCAACGTAAAAATATGCAGAGGGTGGTGTGCTTACAGATTTTTAGCAGGTATGTGAAAGCTACTAGAAGAAGAAGAATAACATAAATCGGCGAACCATATTTCAAGTGTTAATCAGATCGACAGAATAATCATTACAAGACCAAAAAAATCAATACAATTTTACGAAAAAAGAGGTGCTTCTGTAGGAACAATTAGAATCCAATTACATACGTAAGTTTTGTTTTATATTTATATTCACTCTTCAATGTTTTTCTTTAATTATCAATAACGACATTGAATCGTAATAAAAAAAAATACATTTTATACACGTACTAAACTTTCAACGGCGATTTTATTCAGAGTTGCGAGGAAACAACGAGAATAAAAAATTTCGATGAAATTAAACATTATATCCTGACTACTTGTATTTTAACTCGTTTAATAAATTTTCAGTTACACCGTTGACTAATCATATTTCCCATCGCACCGCGGAACAAAGTTACAATAAACGTTTCCAAAGATATCCCAAACACATTTTTTATCTAAAATGTTTCTGATGATTATAGCGGCAATTTAAATATGTGGAACACACGTAAAACCGCTTATAATAGCACAGTAAAACTCTAGAACACCTGAAATATTGTATGATTTTAATCGAAAAAAGGGAAAAAAGCCAGCTCCAATAGAGTTTCAACGTATCCCGACACGGGATGAGAGAAACGCGTCGCTAAAAGAGAAGGCACGGCCGAAACTCGGAAATAAATATGATCCACGACACGTGCGAGTATTTTCCCTTGAACTGTATTTTGACTTTCACAACGTTCGTTCTCGCCCTACAAAATATAATCTACGCGATCGTGCACGGCCATCAAGTAGCAATATCCTGTAGTAGACATGGACACGTGCAATCGCGAACAAAGCACTTCGATTTCAGTGATACTGATCAAAGTAACTTCATTCGTGGCTCACCGAACCCCACGTCCATCCTCACGCTGTGAATGAAATTGTTTCCCACTCGCGAACAGCGTATGATGGACAACGACACGCTCACGGTCGACGACAAAGCAGCGATTGAAACTGCATCAAAATCTCTATTCCTCTTTTTTTCGCTCTTTTTTTGCATCAAATGCAGAAATGCGTGCGATATTATACGTATAATATACGGGAAGTTTATCTGGGTAGTTAGAATGTTTTTTTTTTGTTATTTTGTTCTGGAAATCGCGATGAAATATTTCTACTCGAATTTGATAACGGACAAACCACGGCGAGATTAATTTGAATCGGGCAGGAAAACGATAAGCGATAATTTAGTTTAGAATTGATTATTGATCGAACAAATATTTAGTTAAATAATATGAAAGTATGTAAATAGTTAATATTTAATGATTCATATTTTATCACTGTGACACGACAAGTTAACAGAGTGAGTGAGATACGTCCGATTGATAAACTTGTGAAAGTCTAATGATTAGTAATAAAATATTTGAGGTATACGCATTCATAGGTAGTCGGCAAATTGACTATAACTACAGGCCTTTCAGACTGAAGTACTCGCTAGATTATTTGGCTTTGTGTTGTAGGTAGCATATTAAGCCAACGTAATGTGAAGAGCTCATTAACAGCGAGGAATTTAACTCGAAATAATCCACACGTATACGAGCTGCCTGTAAATAATTGTTCAATATAGAGGGAAAATCTACCGCCGATCGATATGTTCTTTCGTACACGTGTCGTTTAAATTTAATTTTTTAAATATTTTATTAAAAATTGTATATCAGTGAGAATAAAATATTACTATGATCATTTTTCTTGTTACGAAGTAACAATGTAATTAAAAGATAAAAGTTTTATGAAAATATACCTATTTAAGGATAAAGAAATTTTTGGTTATATTTTTTTAAAAATTGGTCGGTACGTATTGCCAGTTTTATACAATATTACAATATTTTCATTTCGTAAAGCTGGTTGTATTTTATGTATTTACAAACTAGTAATTTTCTATGAAAAACAAATTTTAAGTATAAAGCAAAGACTTGCTACTCTTTTGTTTAGTTTATGACTGTAAATTTGTTTGAGTAAGCAATATTCTTTGAAAAATTCTGGAAATTTGTATTCCTCATTAGAATCTGATTACAGATACAAGTTTTATGTTAAAAATTTGTATACTCGTCAAGATTGCGAGAAACACTTATTTTACCCGACGTAAACCATTAATTCAAACCAGGGCCGCAAAATACAAGTTTCAAAATATGGTAAACGTTACGAATACAACGAAAGAGTGCCAAGAATCAAAATAAGTGTCCAGATTTCACATCCAAAAAATCAAATCTATACAAAATTGAATATTTTACCTAAAATTTCTGGTGTCTTGCAAGAAAGATTACAAATGCAAATAATTAATAATTTGGTTCACACATCACACTTCCGCTACAATTTTAAACGAGACACCATAATTAATATCATTATTTTAAATGAGACATTAATCAACAATCAATGCAATTTTAAATTTACACCCAAATGTCTGGCTGCAGAAGAGTTAAATCTACTTAAAAGTACTACCTACCACCGAGTTCCTCAAATACTACTGTACTTCAAAGATTCATTCTCTTTTCGAGTACATCAACACGAGTTGGGACAAAAATTATATAAAGTAGTTTAGCAAGTCGATATCTCCATTAATCCTCCAATCCATTCCTATCGATATTCCTAAAAGACTTTCTAAAACAATAATATTGGCATTCCCATACAAAAGAAACTCTCCACGTCCCGCGATGAAAGTATGATCTCAAAAATAAGATCCAGCAGAAACAACTCCCACTGCCAGTGGTGTATCACCGGATCGAAAAAGAGATAGCCGTAACCCCGACGCGTTTCCCCCGCAACAGACTTCATCATCGTTCCATCTTTTTACCGCATCAACGACAGTCGCGATCCAAGGAGCGTCGCTCGATAAAAACTAATCTCCGCATCTCTGTTCGGGGGTCGTTAGTTTGTTCCCGAAGTTCGAGAGCGGATACTCGGCCGCATCGCAGCTGTGCCACCATCGCGGCGAGCGGGGAGAGAGAGAGAGAGAGAGAGAGAGAGAGAGAGAGAGAGAGAGAGAAAGAGAGAGAGAGATCGTGTAGCGGCGGCCTCTCAGATTGGATCACTCGGTAGATTATTTGGCTTTATGGTGCGGGGAATATACTATGCCAATATGACGTGGAGGGCTTGTTCACAGCGAGGGTGGTGGTAGCCATGGAAACGCCGGCACCCGTGAGTGTCGGCTCCAACGCCACCCGAGTCTCTCATCTCCCTCCTTTCCAGCCACCCCCGATGGAGCCACCACCCCCGTCCACGCCCGCCAGCCCTCCTGCTCACCCTCCTTCCGGCACCAGTCGACAGCCCCCTCTGGACCGTAGGGTGAAAGCCACCCCTAAAGCCGTCCTGTAACAGATCTCTATATACCTCCACCTGTATACCCGCCTATACGCGCGGCTATATTATATGTGTACAGGCTGGTTCATAAGGTCGAGAAACAGCCGCGAGGGAGATAATGTAGCGTCGAATAGAACACACTTATTCGTCTTCATGATTAGGATGCCAGCGTCGCGGGAAATGAACTTGAAGCGTGTCTCGTCGGACTGTACACCGCGATGTCGAAGTTTAAAGAGATATGCGAGCATCGGATTTTCTAATAATTTAGACATCATCGGGGTGATTATTCTCCCGTGACAGCCAATTTTGTCCGAAGTCTATCGTAAGGGGTGAATCAGATCGAGATGAATAATCGGCCGTATTTTATCTTATTAAACGATCCAACGATCGTTTGTGACCGTGTTTATTAATCACGTCTTAATAGGTAGGAATTGACCTTTTCTGCGAACCTTATGAAACACCCTATATATAGAAATACACGTGAGTATAGGTGCATCGATGAATGTATATACACTGGACCCGCGCGTGTGTACACGGGGCATGTATAAGTGTGTACGTATAGACAGCCACGGTGCCTACCGCCTCCACGATCAATATGGTGGACAGACGCACCGACACCCTCCACGGGAAGGCCAACTCGATTTACGAAATTCTGTCCTACGACCCGGACGTTTTGCCCTTTTTTCGGGTGTTTCTTCGACGTTTCGCCACTGCTCAAATAACTATGCAGGTGAATTTTTTCAGAGCCCCTGCCAGGGGCAAATGGACATGGAGATTATGTTTAATTGACATCGATAAAATTAATGGCGTCTTAGTTATCGTAATATTTACGAATGATGATTTGCAAAATTGGCGGTTAATGACTGTACTTTTCTGAATATATCGAAAATATGTAATTGTTGTGTTATAACAGGAAACGCAATTTCAACCCTTGTTTGTTAATAAGTATCATGAATTCGAGATTACCACTTCAGAGATCATCACAGAAATAAATTGAATACAATTTTACGCGACCGATAATTATGTTTATAAAATTTTAGTTTTAAACTACATCTTATATTACTACGTTTATAATCACGATTCTACAGGAGGATGGAAGTGTTATTCATAATTAACGTTATTGGTACGTACGATCTTCCTGTTGAATATTGACGATGAAGATTGCCAAATAAGATGAGATGCAAAGATACAGTTTTACGTTTCGTAGTTAGAAACAAATATTAAGTCATATGTTTAAAATTCTGTAATTTGTTAGCAACAAGTATTTTAGTTATACATATACAATTGTATAAAAGAAACAAAAATGATCCATTAATCCATTTCCCAAATGAACCGATTCTATTTCCGGTTACATGTATGAAACGGTATTATCACGTTGTCTTTCATATTTTAATTTCAAGGAAATCGTTTCTCTATTGATTAAATTTAAACCATGATGAACATATTTTCCGTTAAAAATACCGGGGAGATTATCATGTGTTTTCCAAGGAAGGTCAAAGTTTGCTCTTGAATACGACCAAGGGAAACTGGTACAAAGAAAATATTTCTCAAGAAAAAAGGAGCAACTATTAAGTGGAATGTACTTTGCTACGGAATATTAATAATTCGTAGATTCGGTACTTGACACTAAAAGCACGTTATATATATTTTGTGTGTATGTTATACACACGTATACGCAGAAGTATATGTACGTCTGTGCTTTGTTCGACCAACTAACTGTTATATGGAAGACTGTGTAACTTTCTGAATTACCGTAGTCTGTATTATTAAACGTTCAACAGAACTTACATGTAAGTCTTACGCCTTGCAGATTCTTGCTTAATTAAATCATAACAAGCATATTAGTATTACAATTCAAGTGCAAAATATCTGTAAGTTATACGTAACCCACCTGTAAACCTGTTACGTACGTAGTAAATATTTGACACTTAATAATTGCTATGGCAGAGTACTCAATTTGGTCTATGAAACTTTTGTTTGCGGTTACAAAAAAGCTAAACAAGTACCCTCACTTTCCCTAATCCCGCCGTACAGTGGTTGCAGGAAACTTTTCAAAATATAGAACTATGTAATAGCTTTTAATTTCAGATTAGTTACACCATTCGAGCGAACCGTTAAATTAATCACTCTAACAATAAGTAATACACACATTATTATTCGAATTCGCCAACGAACTTGTAAAACTTTCATGCTAAATATCTCTTAATATTGATTAATTCTTTAAACGAGAACACTAGACGAGGAAACATTATTTTGAAAAATTTCAAAGACAAATTGACAACGGTACAAAAAGTTACAACACACTTACAACAATCCAATCAAATACCAACGCATAATTACGCCGCCATCAAATTTTCATTTTCAGCGGTCATCGCTCGCCGAGCAAGCGAATTTTCGATTCAATCGATGTGCCTATCGTAACTTTTTTTCCCTTCCCCGTTTCTTCATTTCCGCATTATTCCCACTGGCAGAAAATTTCGCCGGCTGTATCGCATTCACCGGTCGTGTCGGTGAAAGATGCCTGGCGATACGGCCGATTTGCAAAATTAGACGCGGAACTGACGTATGATTGGATCGAGTGTATGGAGGCAAACAGATTGCAACTGACCGAATATCGCGAGTGCCGCAGGGAATTTTTGCGCGAAACGTTTAGTTACATTCGTTTCCTCTTTTTTCCGTGAGATAACTGCTCGATAAAATTGGAACTACGCGAATCCGCCGATCGCTCGGAGGCAGACGCTATCACGCGAATGGAATTACGAATTTATTTGCGATACGAACCTACGAAGGATCCGCGATAATTCGTGCCCCCACTCCCTTCGGCACCCACGCGAACCCGTCGAATTCGGCTCCGGGAGTCTCTGAGCAAATATTCGCGGCGCGTCAAAGTTATACAGCGTATAAAACCGGAAAGAAATATTTGCGGAGGTTTGCGGGAAATTCATCGATCCCTGAAAAAACTGTGAAAGGGGACGGTTTGTAGCATACAAGAAAACAGGTGAACACTTTTTTTTGTCGCAGGTAAATTCGAACGTCACTATACATATAGAGAAAAGACTCGGAGAGATTTGTGACCAAGTTTGAAATTTATTTTTGTGTATACATATACCGTAGAATGTCGGTGATTCCACGCTACCATTGCAAATGGAATTCCGAAATTGTTTGCGATACGAAGTTACGAAGAATTTACGTTTGTTTTCCAAATTTTCCAATCCAATCTTTACGTGCAAAATATTCCTGCGGTTGCTGGCTATCGCACGAGCCAGATTATAGATTTATTTTGGACGTAAAACAAGGGAAAAGAACTGTCATTTACAGAGTTTTACAGGGAATTCATTGGTTCATGGAATTTTGCAATAATATGACTGCCATTGAAAGCCATCGTGCGAGTGGAATTACAAATTTATTTACGATGCGAATCTAGGTAGAATCAGCGATGCTTATCCATGCAAACAGCAGCGTTGGTTTTTAGAATATTTGTAAAAACATTGCCGTCATCTGCTGTTAAAACCGAACGAAATTAAAATTTATTTTAGCCGGCAAATAAAAAAAAGGTCAAGTGATGCTTATTGCATAAACTCCGACGATACATAAAATTAATAAAATATTATTACACAAACCTCTTGTCGCGAGTGAACGTAGGAATTTATTTCGAATAACCATGGAATGAGAAAATATAGCGACTCCATAGTACACAAAAAAAGCAGAATTAATACATTTAAAAGTATTGTTACGATTTGTCTCTTTTATTCTATACATTTATCCTGCTCTCGGTATTACTTCTTGTAACGCAGTAAATCAATATTAGGGTGCAAGTTTTGCCAATGGGAATTTCTTCAACGATTGTTTGGAGCTTATTCTAATACATTATTATTATTACTATTATTATTATACACTAACAATTTAAGTTAAAAAAACCTATTAGTATATTAACACTTGACTGGCCGGCCACTACTAAGTAGTTGTTCCAACTATCACACACATGTTGTGTGAGCGGCCTTTAAACTGTTAAGGAACTAAATATTTGTATTTCCTTGTTTAACATTGTTTTCAGGAATGTAACATTTACTTAACTATTATTTACAGTCCCTGTTAATTCAAATCGACACTAAATAGCCCAAACAGAAGGGGCAATTAGTTTGAAAGTTTGAGAGCGGAAGCGTAATATTTTTAGCTGAAATAGGTACTATGCGGATAGTATCCCTTTTGACAATTTAGAATAGAGATTTGTCTGGTGTATCCGACTTGTGTAAATCATTTTAGACTGAACTTAACGGAAATAAATACTGAAAATTTGATGGAACACCTTGTATGTCTCAAAACCGTGCAAAGCACGAAACAAGTCCAGCAAGAAAGCAAACTCTCTCAAAAGAGGAAAGAAGAAAATAACGAAATCGACGGTCGAAGAAAAGAAAAAGGAAGCACACTGCGACAGGACGAAAACTCGATATTCCAAAAAGAGTCTTCCGCACTTGGGGAAAGGCCTCGGTTGGCACAAAAAATTCGTCACGGTTTAATGAATTTCTCTCGAGGGCCGCGTGGAAGAGCAATTAATAATGCTCCGCCGGAATTATATCGGGAATACGGCAGGGTTCAGGTGTGCAAACAAGCCCGCGGCTGAAATTACCGAAAACTCCCCGTTGCACCGGGATTTAATCTTTCGCCTACGGCCGATTTCCTTCCTTCTCGGGGGAAAAAAAAGAAAATAAAAAAATAAACGCGCTCGTCGCCCGTGGCGTGGCTTGCTCCACATCTCGCAGATGGAAAAAGAAGTCCAAGATAATATTCCCGGCAGTGGTTTTTCGAAAGTTGGGAAAGAAGCGGGACGGTGGAATCAATATGGCCGCTGCGGATGCGTGAACGTTCGTTCCATCGCGTCGTTAACCGAAGATGAACAAATTCTATCCGGGAAAACGCGAAGGACGGAATTAAAAATTCGCAAGCTACTCGGCCGCTCCCAGGCGGATTTCCTTTGCAGACAAAGTCAGGTAAGGGAGCGACAGTTGGCCCTTTGAAATTCGAATTGTTCGCCAGCGGCGAGTGAGCAAGCGTTTCGTCGGCTTCTCCGGTTTCAACCGTCTAACCGCTTTCAGCACACTTCGGCCTGAACACCGTGCGACAATAAAACACACGAAAAAATGTAAAATAAATCGCCGACCGGGGCCGCTTCCTTTCAGGAACGCGGGAGCCAAGACGAGGAGAAATACGTGGGCGGATATTTATTAACGAGAAATCAGTGGGACGAACTTGAAACTGATTGCCGAAATATTACGGTGAAATTAATAAGGAATTCGTCGAGATAGTGTGTCGTCGCGGTTGAAAATAAATACCTTTCCACGAAATCTGACGCATCACGGTTTCGCTTCTTGATACGGTATTTCTAATTACACGAGCTGCTATTTCGTTGGATATGAGTACCATCGTCGCTACTTTAAGCGAAATATCAGAAAAAGAATAGCTAGATGGAACTTATATTTCAAATCTGCTACAAATGTAAGCGCGATTGACTTTTTGCTACAAGTTAGATGTAACAGGAATAATAGGGCAACCTCCAAATGAATCTGCATTTTTACGTAATCGCCTATCTAATACTTTTCATTGATTAAAAGGAGTCACATTATAGGGTTAATTCCTACTTCGTTAAAAGGCATTCCGAGACTATTGATTTTATTTTCCATACAATTTCCATAAATATCCTATGTATGATTCCATGCTCTACTCAAATATGACAGTTTCCAATTTTATAACAAGACTACAATTAATCTACAAAGAGACAATTATACAATCAATCGGACGATACCCTTCATAGATCCCACATCCGTCTAACCATCAAACTCCACAATGATCTCACACCCAGGTGACAATAGCACAAAATCAAGATCGCCTCTGGATTAAATCCCTCTCCCAGTCCGAAGACGTGCAACTATATCAACCTGTGGGAACCGACGTAACGCATAAGCGCGTAGAACAAGACAGCAAGCGTGATAAGTAAAATTGTACATTAAACCACCAGGTACATCACGCGCACACGCGCACACGCGCACACACACACACACACACACCCATACACACATACGCATAGAGAATCCTCACCTAGCAAAGTTTAAACCGTGAACGATTCGCAATTAATTCCCCTCACGGAAATTCAATCGAGGGTGGAAAGGGACAGGGAGTTAATGGGACGCCCTGTAGGTACATCTACATGTCCGCGTGCGTGTACATACAAGAGTACACAGGACAAGCCTCTAGGAAACACAAGGGATCTGATAGGCTTCATAGAGTGCCGCGGGGCTTTGATTGGTCAGCCGGCGCGTGCACACGCTCGTACGCCTGGGCATGGCTGGTTGCATTGCTAATTCCCAGCTTTGGGCTTACCTATCCTATCCAGATTCGCGGGCTCTGTCCATCTGGACACGTTCGATCGTGTTCTCATCGCATTAAGCCCATTACAGATGCCCGTTCGGATAATCATTATGTAACTAAATGTTTATTCATGAGCCACGAAACTGTCGATCCGCGATTGAAATAACATGGAGATCAGATAGAAAAGAGCTGACGGATACGGCGTCGTGTATGTGTGTGTAACCTATTTTTCCGATCTGGCATAAGTTCAGTGGGTTAGCTGGCATTACGAGGACTGTCGTACGTTATTGGAATCCGTGAAGGAATTCATTTTTCAGATTTCATTCCGCGATGGGTTTTTGTAAGTAACTTGTGTCGATAGTGTACGTACGTTGGAAGTTCGGATGTACATACATACGTACGTCAAACTGTCTTTGTACGGGCAAAGTAATATTCCGGTGAAAATAATTACAATAGTTTCAATTTATCTGTTGAAAATTTCTAATTCTGTCATACATGTGTCTTTTCTACTACTTGGGGGTGAACTAAGTAAAATGGAAAGTAGGGAAGAGTATTACTTTTACGGCTGTGGTACGTTCAATAAAAATAATGTCATTTTTCAAGAAGGAATCCACTGGAATTAGAATCAAACGCTGCGACCAATTGACGGTGAATTAAACAAATCTGTCGGTATTAATAACAATCTAAGTATCACGTGCGTCAAAAGCATGCTGCGATGTTGTCTATGGTAGCGGTACGTGGCACATCTGCACACGTGTAGGGATAACACTCAAGTGATCGTGTACGCAGCAGTTACAGACACAGTAAATACAACTTATTACGTTAGCCTGAATATTTCTGGCTTCCCTTTGATAAAATTAAATTTACTTTTCTTCTATAAAACACTATGATATAATTCGTACTATATTTCCACTGCCAACAAATCCTGACCGATAATGGAAAAGTATGTGACAGGTTTATATCGTCATAGAAAAAAGGGTTACCAAGATTTTCATGACACAGAAGATGACTACGTTCGGTATACTAAAATAGTATATTAAACCAAACACTGTGAAATATGACACGAAGATTTAAATTTCAAAATGATCGTATTTTGTTGGTACTACGACGAATAAAGATGTTAATACTCAGATTATATTTCTACGAATTTAATGAGTATTTCCCTCGTCAAAACCTAAAACGAATCATCTAATCCACGAACTTCACAATTTGGTCTTACTTCAGTTTGACTAGATAATTTTCATTTTATACAAAAATTCGATTATCTCCTACTCATTAAAATAGTATATTACACGATAGAAAACGCGACCTCAAAACTGAAACACCGAAATCCCTGTATTACGTAAAGCTGTTATCAATGAAAATATTATTCTTCCCACCTAATTTCTATCAATTTTAAATGAAGCAACGTCGATCCTCGGATATTTTCCCCAAGCACATGAAACAAATCATCCGATTCACAAACCGAAATCCGCTCCAACTTCAGTTTCACTCGGAATACTTCGTGTCAGTTCTGAACTGCACACAGCCAGAAGATACATGAAATATTGCACGTTACCGAGACAAATGTGGGTCTTCCAGTTGGCAAACAGGGCCAGGTTGGCCCGGTCTTATTTACCTTGGAACGTGAAGAGTATCGCGGCGTTCTCCAAGTTGCGCTCGCGCAACGGCGAACGAGTGGAACTCGTCTGCAACTTTTCTCCGGCAGGCCCACTCAAGGCTCAGTTTTCCTTCATCCTCGGACACTCGTTCGTCATTTGCCAGGGGGGTTGTTTGCACTAGCTGTCGTGACGTACCTAGAGAACGTGCAGCCCTATTATCGCGATGGGGAGAGCCCGCTTGTTTCCCTCGCCCGTGCCGGTCTTGGAAGCCGGATGAAAAAAAAATGGGGGCCGTGGAGAGAAGGAAAGAAAGACAAAAAATAGGAAAAAAAACGATTCGTAAGGAGCGGAGAAAAGAGTCGAGGAAGCTCGTAGCTTGTTAGCAGTAACTTGTTAGGCGAGCCACTCCACTAGAAACTAGAAGAGGAGGACTCTAGAAGCCCGAAGCACGGACGTCGTGAGAAGAAGGAAATTCTCCTTCTTTGCCGCCTCTTGCCGGAAAGATCGGAAAGTACAAGATCGGGAAGACTAAAAGTCTGACTCCGAGTAGATGTGAAAGTCGGGGACGAAGGAGGAAGAGAGAAAATGGGGGAAGGAAAAGTCTACGGAATGCTTTCGATAGAGGCCGCAGACTTTAGTTTGAATGACCTCTACTTTTCTTCTATATCCTTGTTGACGGCATTGTACTACCCCGATCGGCTCCTTCATCGGGGTTTCTTAAACTTTCCTTCCAGTTTGGGCAGCAATTGTTGCCTCGCTACGCTAAGGTGAAAGGTTTACGAGGAAATTGCTAGTTACAAAGTTTATACGTCATGGTGTGAATGCCGTTTATGGAAATTCGTCAGCTGCCAAGTAATTCTACGAAGTTTTGTTGAATCGATTGACAAATAAAATTGATGATGAATCGATAAGAAATTTCTTATCAAGTTAATAATTGCGGAATATTTAGAGAAACGGGTTGAAATCGTTCTTTCACAAATATTTCAATTTGGAGATATTCGTGAATATCTGGGATATTCGTAATTTGTGTTTTTTCGGGATTTAATTACCGAAAATTCGACCGGATGAAATATATACGTTTTGTATGAATGAAAAGCTGCAGCAATTGCCGCAGTCAATTAAAAAATTCAATCTTAATTATTAGATTGAAATCTATCGTCATTAACTCTGGTTAAACTGAAATAAGACCAACTTGGAAAAACAACCCTTGTACAAGATACATATTTTTCTGTTTGCTGAATATGAATAAATAAATTAACCCAAACGTATCTAAAAGTGTAAATCTTTCAGGAAACAGTTCAGGAAACATTCTTGAATAACTAGTTCTGTCGGCCATATTCTTTCAGATGTTTCTTTCTGAAAAGGGGTAGACAGCGTGTCTTTGTACTTTTGATCGAAACTGTACGCCACTTACGTGGCGAATATGGGCACCATGCGTGTAGAGACCCCCTACAAGGTTCACGATCAGGGTAAATATGGCTACTATAATGGCGTCCTCGCGACATTTCACTCTTTGACGCGCTGAATGCGAATGTCAAAGGGCGCTTTCGATTTCGTACTATAGGGAACTGAGGCATTAAATTTTCTTCTCATAAAATACAGCAATAAACTCAAATTCTCTATCTGATCGATATAATTAATTAATTCCTCTGATAATTAAATTCGGATACTAAGAAATTTCTATTAGGTTTACTACACGCAATTTGCGATGTTGCAGTTTTACGATATTGCAGGCTTTATTAAAGTGTCACATTGCAACACGGGTGACACACGTGATACATTCGAATACAGATGAAATCGAGAAGCTGATTAATATTCATATGCAAATGGTAGAATCATTTCAAAAATTTAATCTGCAAAAAATATATTTTTCTTTATAAAAAAAATGTGTACATATTAAAACAATAGAGGGATGTTGTAAAAATTTAAAAAGTGTGTCACTTATGGCATGAAGCTACACGAACGTACGCGATAGAATTTTGCATACCGTATAAATAACTATGTTTGGAAAAAAGGCATGCGAAATGTTTTATCGTGTAATAACATAGGCCATTTAACGTTTTATACAGTATGTGAAATATTTGTGCCCATCGGTAGAGAGGTTTTATTGTTTTACGGTGATCCGGATTATTTAATTGATAGACAGATGCAGGTAAAAAATCCTTTACAAATTTTTCAACGATATTCAACATAAAATCAGGGCAGCGATCATCAAGTACTGACAAGAAACAGAGAATTTCAACGATATTAAAAATCTGTTTCCACGTTTCTTATATTCAACGTTTAAGTACTCCGATAAAAAAAATTTGTCACACCACTACATAAATTTTGCTGTTTTCTCGGTTGAAATATTCGTGTTAGTAAATCCATACCTAGGTGTACAGATTATCGTAATCGGATTCTATAGTTACCTTTCACCGCAACGTAGACTTCGCAATTCAATGAATCGATAAAACAAGGTTTGCACCTTCTATGTATTCCTCATCTGCCTGTGTTATAACTGTGCCAAAGAAATCCCCGCGCGTATTTGACACAATTGGAATACAAATTACAGTACGCAACGCATTATTAAATGTCATCGAATGAGATCGAGTACGCAGAAAGACGACGACGCAACTGTATCAAATCTGTGCGCGCGGTATCCGGAATAAAATCAGGATCCCCAAACCACCGTTACGATCGCCGAACTCGTTGGCATACGCGTAAAAAAAGAGGAACACGTTACGCAACCTAAAAAAGAAAAATGCTCCAAGTCCTCATCCTTTATTACGCGATAAATGCTGTACCAACACGGTCCTCGGGACGAGAAAACCCACCCCAGGATGCTGGGTGCAACCACCAATAGAACTCGAACAGAAAGAATGTTCTATCCAATTAGAAAAAGACGAGTCCTTCGCATCGGGCAGGATCTTGATCATTGTCGGATACAGAGAGAAACGCTAGTAGTAACCTGCCTCTCTGGTTTGAGCGAAGGGTGTACCTAGAGATCGAAAACCCTCGAAGAAGAAAAGAAAAAAAACGAAAGAAAGAGGAAAGACTAGAAAGATAGGGAAAGACATAGGGTGAGCGAGAGAGAGGGAGAGAGAAAGAGAGAGGGAGAGACGGAACGGTTCTACAGGATCCTAGCAGCATCCTCTTCCCTCCGGCCCCTCATTCCTACCGCGGAAACGAAAACCTCGGGAGCGGACAAAGAACAAAAGGGGGACGAGGCTCGGCCGAGCTTCCTTCATAAAGGCACAAAAGTACATCTTCGAGAGAGGAGAGCGAGAGAACGACGACCGAGAACGGTGAAACAGGAGTGCGAGCTGGAGAGAGAGTACGTCGTGGAGAAAAAGAAAGCAGACGGTCTCTTCCATCCCGGCACTCGCGGATATCTATTCGGTAAACAGACAGACAGATGGACAGACAATGATGCTCATCGCTCGATGGACAAAAGCGTCTATTGCGTAAACACTCGAGAAGGACCTGGCCCGAGGCAGCTAGCACGGTGCGCAGCAATGTCGAGGAACAAGGACGAGAAGAAGAAGACGCGGTATCGTCGGGTACGGCCACCTTTTGCTCTAGATTAGCAGGATAACCGAGTTCGGACCCGTGATGCCTGGCCCCTCGAGCCTTTTTTTCTTTCCTTTTCGTTTTTTCGTTTCCCAGGTATTGTCGATTGATCAGATTCCTGGTCGATACGATTCGTGGATGGAATCGATAGCGTTCCTCGTTCTGTAGAACGTACTGAGAAACCTTGGGGAAACACGAGTACCCGTCGTTCGTTCGTCGTTTCCGTCGCGGAATCTGATTACGATCGATTCCCCGGGTAGCTTTTCGGGATATAGTTTTGTACGAATGATGAATACGGCGGATCGATAGTGCAATTGAAACGACCATGTGTCTCAGAGCGGATGTATTCTCGAAGTAACAGTCTAAGCTGAATCACGTTTTACTATGAACAGATCTATCTTGACACAGAGTTTCCTAAACGTACTACAATACTGCTAGTATTGGCACTTTTTAATTTTGAAGGATATACAAGGACAACAGGGAAGAACAAGATAAGAAAACAGAAGAGTCATGCAATGTGCATTAGGTTGCTTACAATTTGAAATATTTAAAACACATGTATTTAATTCAGACGGATTTGAACTTTAAACTTAGTATGCTGACAAACAACGGAAAATGTAATTCAGCAAGCTTTTCTTATTTGGTCTTCATATTATGCACTTGTTTCAGTGGAGAGTCAATAAAAATTAAATGATTACATAAGTAATGGGACGATATAAACTGCTAAAGTGAAACACTGTACTAGACTGTAATGTAAGATTTGAAACGGTAGAAAAGTAGTACGCGAACTGTATAATGATTCTAAAGCAGTTTCTATAGCCTTTGGGTTATTACATTCAAGCACTCTACATAAATGACATACTGATCTTTGGGGTAACCAAGGGATGTTAAAACATTTCATCGTTAATACGTCGTTGAACATGGTGTGAGGTCAATGTGTCCATATTGAAGACTTGAAAACAAAGTCAATCATACCGTTTTAAGACTCATTAATCTATGAAAGGATTAATGAATAACTGCGGATAATAATACTTTCGATTTCTTCCTTAAAACAGATTAAAATATTTCATCCGCGAAACTTTTGAACCAACTGACCTTAAAATAATTCATACTTTTTGCCCGTTTTTTTTCATTCACAATTCTCCGTATTTTAAGTAGTCGTAGTTTTATATTTTAGAGAAATTATTGGTAATAAAAACTATAGTACTTCAGAGGTTTATAAAAACTGCTTAATTAACTAACAACTGCTATAAGAAAATAATTCCATTAGAATAAATACCAATTGAAAAAAGTAGTTGAAAAAATTTATTCTCGATGTTTGAATTTTATTTTACTATACTCATTTAATCACGAGTACAATATTATCAAACAAGTCTTGCGCATTATTATATCTAAATACAGTAATACCATAGCGTATCAAAAAATGAAATACGAACCACCTTTAGATAAATCAAAGAATGACAAATGCGAGAAACGACAGGTTTTCGAAACTCTCCTTGTTTTCCGGAATCTAATTTTGATCGAGCGAACAAAGCTCTGTGAGATGTATTTTCTCAAAGACGGCTTTCATGTAAGCTTCTAGCACGAATGTCAGAATCAATATGTTATCTCCCTTCAGAAAGCGCATTACATTCTTCTAATAAATTCAGGACCGAAAACATCTGTGTCGGCGCAGACAGAAAATCACATAAAATACAGGAAAATGTATTTTATCTGAATTTAATGTATTTTTTCACCTATCAAGATATACCACAATTATTTCGAAGAATCGTACGGCATGATTTTGACCGGGAATTGATTTTATATAATAAAAAGTCTAGTGCCATTCATCATCTAAATAATACTACAGCAATTTTCAGAGAATATAATTAAGTGCGTCATGTTATTTTTTTAATTGTTATGGAAAAATAATCACTTTCAACATTAAAGAAAATTCCAATAATTTGCCAATTGTGAACGAGAAAAAAATATACACTGTTTTAGTGTTTTAAGAACGGCATCCTAAAAAGTCACCCCCGTAATTATTTATACGTCTAATTACAGCATGAAATAAGCTTTACTTCACAATGTAGGTAACTTTTCCTGTCTTCGATATATGTTGTAGTTCATTTATTCAGGCAAAATCATTTGCTCAATTACGAATCTATCGATTAAATAAAACTGTCAGCTCTAACTTCTTGGAATTTTGTATGTATAGTGTTACTAACGCGTGGAAGGTGAAAAATATCTTGAAACTTTGATGCCTACAGTAGCGGTGAGAAGTACGTCGAGGGTTTAAATTTCATCGTAACCTTGTACAAAATATATCGCCGACAATGAAATTCTGTACGAGTTTAGTTTAAACATCTTAATAGTTGATACATTTAATAACGTTTTACTTCGTTCTGTTTTCATGAAAAACGGAAAATAACAATTATTCATCTGATTTTATCTGCCAACTAGAACAAACGATTGGCCTAAATTCGCAAAAATTTCATCTTTATCAGGGCAATTTGTGAAAAATACCGATTAAAAAGAAATCGTCTTTTTTGATATTTTTCACGGCTGCTTTATTCTTCGTGTACAAAAAAAGAAATTTCCCCATAAGCCACATAAATAAAAAGAAAGAAAATCAAGAAAATGATTGAAAAGCACATCGCGAGAACGCGTTACGTTTGGAATATACTTGTTACAGTTTCGGCGCAACGGATGCGGTATATAGGGTGGAATTAAGAACGATCAAAGGCTCGGCACGTATATTTAATTAAAGGAATTAGAAACGATATTATATGACGGCGCGGCTGTCGGATTACACTATGTATACATGTACGCTCCAAGAGGGATATACGTCTCGAATATCCCACGAGACTTTTTGCCCGTCCAGATTTCCCACCAACGGCAAGCCACGACTATTTATTCGTCTCCCTAGGGAACCTAAGTCGGCGAAATGAATTCGTGGCTTCCTCCCGGGAGCAAATTAAAAGCGGCAACGCGCCAATCGCGTCGGCTCATCTGATCTCGCGATTTCCACTTCCGAAGACGTGTTTCCAATCATCGATCGACGACGGGCAATGTTTTCACGTCGCGGGAAATCGACGCGATTTTTGTTAACGAACCAATTATATTAGCCTCTGCGGCACGATAGGGCGGGAATGATAGCGACTGTAAATAATGTCGGAATGTGAACCGTATATAAATGGAGATGTTAAATATAGGGATGAAATTACGATAATTTGTAAAATTAATGTTATCGAAATGATTAACTCTGCCGAGTTCAACGCGGGAAAACGAGTCATCAATGTAATTACTTTCACCGCACTTCTTTCTAACGTATGCATTTTCGAATCAATATGTATTTTAAATCCATATCAATATTTATTATATAAAAATTACCAACGATAACTGAAAGCTATTCCATGTTAAATCAACAAAAAGTCTCTGTTAATTCACGTTTCCGCTATCCGATCTAATTTATACCGCGTAAGAAACGTACCCTTCTATTTTTTCCAATACAACGTGTAAATATGTGAAAGAATGGCAACACAGCACCAAACATGTCAAGAAACTCTATGAAAGTTTCAACAAAAAAAGTGCCCGAACCGGAAGGACTATTTTTAAATTTCACTTCCAAGGCAACCGTTACAGCATCCGATAAGAGTGACGTCTAATGCCGGCATTCTCATCTAACTTTACCGCGTTGCTCGACCTGGAGGGCCGGAGAAGAAAAGAAGAGGCACGCTGCTTTTCTCCGGAAGATGGAGTAATGAGTACGGTCAGCTAGACGAAAGTCTAAAAAGCGAAGTAGCCCCGTCCTCCCTCACATGTGTTCAACAACAAACGGCTTGGCCGCCACTCGAAAAACTCATCAGTGTTCCTAGATATGCCTTGTCCCTCCTAGGACCAAGTTAGCGAAAGACTCGAGCCGGCCACGGCGATAAGCAAGTAAATAACAATTCCCCAAGAAACAATTGCAGCAAGACAATTATTGAAACTCTCAAGAGTTAGAAAAGAAATCGGTGAAATCGATATATTTGTATAATTTTTATAATTATGTAGAGAAAAAGTGAAACGAAAGAAAGAGGTTCTTTTTGAATGATTAGTAAGTAAGTCGGGATAGAAATATGTTAATCTTTTGGAACATTTTATCTAATTGAGTTTCCAGATTAAATAATTTAAAATGTGACAAAAGCTACTATCTCTCTTGATTTTTTTTGCCGATTGAAATGTCACGTCACTGTCAATGACGAACGTTCAAGCGTTAATATAGTGGAAAAAAATTTCCACGTATTTCATAACCCCTCAAGTTAATTGCAGCGCGGAATTTAATGGCGCTCCGCGGCTTCCCTAATTCCCGGTGGTTTAATTACAGTATTTAATTGGTCGGTGTCCAGTCTATGCGGGACGAGCCGATCGTAAATTAACCCATCGACAATCCGATCCTCCCGCGAAAATTATTCAAATGTAATTCTTCAATCGATACCCGATGGTCGCGTCGAAGCTCTCGTCGCTTAATGATTTACTCCAGAATATTTTCATTTTTGTGCCGCGGGACGAGCTTCGTTATCTCGAGAGGAGTCTCCTTCATCCCCGCGCGATCACAAACGACAAAGGAATAAATTGTTTTCGAGAAATCTACCGCGGATCGGAGCCCTCGCTAATAGCGGCCCTCTCCTTCCTCTTTCCTTCGGTCGAGGGTAGTCTGAACCGAGGTAGCCCCGGTTAGACCATATCTCTCTCTCTCACTCTCTCCCTCTCTCCCTCTCTCTCCTTCTCTCCTCTCCCTTCCGCTGAAAACAGAACCGAATAAGAGACCAAGACCGTAGTGAAGCGGCAGAGCAAGAGTACAGAAGGGGTAGAAAAAGAAGGGACCAAACTCCACGGAGGAAGATAGACGCGAACCAAGGGAGGAAAGAGAAAGGGGAAGGAGAGAAGAAGAGCGAGAGAGAGGGGAGACACACACAGAACGCGGAGAGAAGAAGAAGGAAAGCTGCATGTGCAACGTGTGCACGCGTGCATCGTTCGCACACGTACGAGGGACACGCACGTACACCTGGATGCTCGAGCGCACACAGAACCCTTCGGCTCTTCTCTTCTCTGCAACACCGGCGAGAGAGCACGGGAGAGAGAGAAGGGGAGAGAAAGAGTCTCTCCGAAGACCCGTAGGTATAGGTGAGCCTCTATAGAAGGCCAGATGGGCGTGGTGGCTGTGACGGTTTTCGTCCAATGGGAATTCAGGATCCTCCTGGGTAGAAGGACAATGTACATGGGCATTTTGTGTGTGATGGAGACTATCCACCTCCTCGACAAAGAGCACGAAGTCGAGCGCCGAATGCCATCCACGGAGAAATCGAAGTGCCTTTTCCTGAGGCCACCATCCGGTTAGCCGGATACAGAGGAACCTCCGAGTCGTTTCTCTCTCGCTTTCATTGATTTCGGACCGGGATCGATACCGACGATCGATCCCCGATGGACCCGGCCGTGACGTCGAACCGTCTGCGAATTTTTCTTTCGCTTTTTCCGATTACATCTTCCGTCCCGGACGTTTCGTAATTTCGAACCGCGAGCGAGTTCCGCGACCGGGTTGCGGACCCTCGCGTTTCACCCCTTTGAACGCGACATTTGCGACTGACAGGGATTTAGATTTGATATGGTGGGTCAGATACCGATATTCTATTTTTTTTTCTTTTTTTTCGTTGACGACGAACGATTCACCGCTGATATTTAAAACATTGTTAACGAACTATGTTAACAATTTAGTGGATACTGGTATTTGGGCTCATAAAACGAACAGGCTGAGTGACCTTAATTTATGTATCGGCAATGTATTGTATTATAATATGTTGGCCGTTCGTCATGTACGCATCGTCTACTACGATTATCTCGGCAAAATAAATGTGTATGTAGTAATGAAGAAAAGTCGATCGGGTTGTTTCGATAGGAGAACATTCGTGTTATTCGAATGATGAGCAACCTGCTTTACACGAATAATCCAAACAATTTAGACATCGCTCGGTCCACATGCTCGTTCATCGACATTGGGATAAACAGATCGCAAGTATACTTTACAGTGTCGAAATTCCAAACAATAGCGGTAACACAGACATTAATAGAGATATATCATTGCTGATTTTGGAACATATACTATGAATTGACGTTCATGATACCGTTAAATGTTTATCGCTACGAATATGAAATACTGACGGATTAATCCGGCTTTAGACGAAGCCGGTTTGTACCCAAACGCGGGTTAGAATTTCCGGACATTCGCATTGTTTGTTTCATAATTTTCGCAAATTTCTTCTACTTCCTTTCAAATCGCACGATTCTCCTAAAATTATAATTTCCATCTAAAATAATCCAAAACTCCTTATTCAAAAAAAGTATGCTAACGTCAAAGCGAGAAATAGAGGATAATTTGCAATAACGTTTCAAAATACTAAAACACAACTTTTCAAAAATTCAATCCAACCCCTTACAGCGCGCAATTCTCCGTCTACAGCCACCGGGACTTATATCCGTTCCTTCCGTTTCGGAAAACAGCGTATCAAATCGATCCACCGAACGCAAAAGAGGCGACCGAGAAAAACCGTTTTAAAACCTCGTTAGACCAGTCGTTCCGCTACTGTGATCGATATTATCATAACATATTCCTATCCAGACGTTCTTCGCGAACTGTGGCCCGGTCGTTCTTCCGCATCTAAAAAAAAATCCGTCCACCACCCACGGCGGAAACCGATCGGCTCTGTGACATGAAGCAGCCAGCCAGCCAGACGACGTGGACAGGAGGCGGAGATGCCGGATGAACAAGAAGAGGAAGCGGAGAGGAGAAACGCGAGGGAGGGGAAGGAGGAGGATGAAGCCGGTACGTACTGGTGGTCTCATTAAACGCAGCCTCCTATAGCGCGACTACGTAATGAGAATCAGTTAATTAGAGCCGTAGCGCGGGGCGGTTTCACTCGGTATACCCGAAGTGCATCACGTGCATACTCGCCTTACGTTTCCCCCGTGGAAGGGAGGAAACGGATACGTAGGCCGCGTATCCGAGGAGGAATGAAGAGGCGGCTTGAAAGAGGGAGAGGAGGAGAGAGGAATGGCGAGAGGGAGCGCGGAGAACCGTATTATAATCCCGTAGCGATAAATGTGGTCAGTGGACAAATTTTTCCAGTTTCGCTGGAAACTGACTGATTAATCGGTTATTAACAATGGTTGAGTCAAACATAGCAAGGGCTGATAAACTCGCAGCACACGGAATTCGGGAAGGGGAAACTCTTAAAGCGAGAGTCTCGTTTTACGTTTTATCGTGTAAATATTTCTCGTCGTACCGAACTGTCGTAGGGAAATGTCAATGGTATTTGAGGAAAAGACTCGAGGGAAAAGTGTAGGAAAGTAAATGTGCTAAACATACAGATGTCGGGGAAACAGAAAAATATTTGAGAGATGCGTTCCTTATCGTATTTTCATCAGCGAAAATAACGTTTCAGCGTGGAATTATGTAATTATGCGACGAAGAGGGGATAAGAATATTGCGGCGTACAGAGGAGGAAGGAAAATGTGGAAAAGAAGAAAGACGTTAAGCTACGGGGGCTTATTGTTACGTCAGTGTTGTACAGGCGATACATAATACAGAAGGTAAGAACGTACTCCGACTCGACGTCGAGGGTGAAGCATCATCAAGAAAGATGTACCGATGCAAAATCCGTGCGCCGTTTGCTGCAGGAGGAGCATGGTAAAATGTTCAAGTTGAAGAACAGGTGGTTGCAGATCAACTTCACACAGACGTGTAATTAGAGTACGTATTTAGATGTCCGATAGCCTAACATGCTTCTTGACGATATCAGATGGTACTACTAAAAAAAACGCACACGCACAGTATACGGCGTATAATCACTATGTTCGAAACTCCTATTAGAAGGTAATCGATAGAACATATATGACTTTTAAGTTTAAAGTACAGTTTGTCGGGATTAAATTTGCGAAATTTATACAGTAAATGCGAAATGAAATTATGTAATAACGACTGCAAATTTTTAGAACTGATTGCTTGATGACAATTGAATGGAAAACGGGAGTGAAAATAGCACTTAAAAATGGATAGCATCTGTGACATTTAAAAGTTTATCGAAAACAAATAAATTCAAGTATATGAAAAATGAAAGAGGAGCGAGATAAAAGGGTATAATTCTTTCAGATCTTCATTGCAGATGATGAACAATTGAACGTTGTAAAAGATGTAATTGCTATCATATAAAGAGCGCAAAAACCACAAATAAATCAATTGTTTGAACAATACAGAAACCAAGTATTTTCAAGTAACCAACGAAAACAAGAGAATTCAAACAAATCAGGAATAAATACGTCTCGGAAAGGTTACCCAATTCCTCTCGATATAACTTCCCACTGAACAAATATAAAATATCAATAAAATCCCAACAATAAAACAAGCTGCTTAGATAAACTAAAGACAAATAAAGATTACACAACGGTCCCACGGCTTCCTCGAATCTATCTTGACATTCTACCCCGCAAAACTAAGAAAGGCGTGAAAAATTACGCTAATAACCCGAAATGCAACGCTCAAACGAACCTAAGTAATTCCAAAACAAAATAATCAGACCTAGTCCTCCGAAAAAAACAAAAGGTACCGTTTCCAATAGTCAACCAAAGAAATCGAAGCCGGAGACTCGGCAACCGGCGGATATTACCCGAAACTTCCTCGACACTGGCGAACAGAAAATTGAAACCGTTGATTCGTCGGCGAGACAAAAGCGAACGAGGGGGGGGGGGGGGGGCGACGAACGAACGGGATAAATATTCGAACGTAGTTTCATGGAAGTTCATCGTCGTCGGCATCGTCGACGTCGTCGTCGTCGACGAAACGGCGGCGCTGGAGGGCGCATTGACGCGGAGCCCGCGCATTGTTTTTCACTGGTCGGGAATATCCTGGAATCTGGTGGAGAAGCCTCGGACGCGGAAACCTGGAGCCTGTTCATTCCGCTCTCACCTCCTTTCGTGCTCGCTCGCCCGCTTCCAGGCGCATTTTTAATTTCCATTGTCGTCGACGTACCTCCTACTGGATGCCGGCGTGCATTGCAAGCCGCCCACGACTACGAGGAGCCACTTCTGTGCCCCTCCAACCCCTTTCCGACCGCTTTTCCACCCCTCCCCACCCCCCTCATCTTCCCCCTCCCCCTCTCGCTCACCGTGTTACGCAGATTTCTGTCACATGCGCAACAGAGATGTCGGGCTAAGCGTGTGTGTTTCTCACGTCTTTTCTCCTTTTCCGCCTACAACCTCTTCTTCCCCACCTGTCCCCCCCCTTCCCCTCTAACGTCGTGTTTTCTGCCCCCGCTTCAACGCGGCTCTCCTTTTTTCTTTCTGCTAATTGCATGTCGCGGTGCTCCGATGTTGCGAGTACGGCTGAAAATGGAGCCGCGCTCGCAACGAAGACTTCGTTCTCGGTCTGATTTTACATGGGCACGTGATAACGCCGGTGGATTATGGTAACATTGGGTATAAAGCTGCCGGAGAAGTAATCGTAAATGAACGGGGCACTTGGTTGTTTGTAGTGAAGTTTCTGCAGCGTTCGTTTTTGTCCTGTTTTTAAATTTGATGGACGGAAAGTTTCTAAGAACGTTCCACTGTCTTGTTCGGATTTTTGAACATTTTTCCTGCTGTCGATTAATTAGTTTCATATTTTTATAATGTTTTGTTGTTAAGCATAATTGATTTTTTATTTGATTTCCTTTATTTTATTTTACTGTTTTCATTATCAGAACTTCATTTTTCACTGCTATTAAGATTTTCACCATGATCATCATCTCCTAAGAGTCTTCTTGTGCTTGTTATTACAAGTAATGGTAAAGTTGTTTTGTGCAAGATTTTCTGTCGATTAGTTGAAATAACGAGACTTCCAAGATGAAGTAAATTGCGAATCACGAAGATCATCAATTTAGACGTATACAAGGTGCAAGTAAATCCGTTCATTGCAAGAATATCCTGGCAAGCAAATTCATTTGTCAGACAATTGTAGCAAATGAAGAAAAAAACAATTTTCAAAATTCATTCTTTGATAAGTAAAACAACATTGATAATATTGGAAGAGATTTATCTATAATACAAGTTTCAGTATATCTAATTATTAAATTATTATACTCTATTAAACACCAACTATATTTCGATGAAGTAAATTCCGTTGAATTGTATGGAACCTGTCAAACAGTATGTTACGATTTTTCCATTAATTCACTTCACAAATCTTGATTTTATAAGACAATCTTCTACTGACAATGTATAGTTATTTAATCATAATATTTTTTCAAACGATACGATACACGTAAAGTGCAGATCCGTATTTATATAATCTCTGCATGTGCAAATTGAAAGAAAAACGAGTAGGTATACATTTAATCATGAAATTCTCTTCTGAATTACCTACAACGAAACGAATGATCACAAACGGACCTTTCGTGCAAGCATAAGAAACGGGAAATCGTTTGTGCGTCATAATATTTAAGAATTGAGCCTGTAAATGATTCCATACCGGGTCAGTTTCTTTTTAACCGTTTGAGTGCCAAGGAGCGATATTGCGCTTCTTGACTGTCGCTCGAACAGTGTCAGCGCTCGGTTTCCATCGATGCGCAACTTTAGGTCATATTATTTAAAGACGCTAATATCTGTACTTATGCTCCAAATGATGTTAGAACAACACCGAATTGAAAAATTTACAGTTTACCGTATAGAGCAGAAAACAGCGCAATAGCGCTCCTTGGCACTTTTGGAGAGGGAATCGGACGAGCGCTATTGCGCCGCTTGGCACTTTTGGACGGGGAAATAGCAAAGACGCGTGGCACTCAAACGGTTAATAATCAGAGAACTCGACGACACGCGGTGACACAAGAAAAAAGAACTGTTAAAAAAGTAGGTAGCATGGTAGTGGACAGAGACTTTCATATGTATATGTATCCGTATAACTCGTCCAAGGGATGTTCGAGCTAGCAGCTGTGCAAATTTGATGCTCGTTTTCCCTTTGTCCGGGTCGCTTAAACTTCTCCATACATGTCGCGTATAAATCCGACCGATTTTAATAAAACTCGCTTGCAAGTGTTCCCTGGACTTTTCGGGATTCCGATTAGATTCGGTATTTTTTGCCCCAACGACATCTACTTTAAGTCGACACGAAACACGAACGTGTCGGAGCAACAAATTTTTGTTTTGTTTCGCGATTCTTTGTTGAAGCGTTTCTTCGGGATGGTTTTAAAAATATTCAAAAAGGTTTTTTTGCAAATGAAATGTACGGAGAATAATAAGTTTGGAATAATAGATTCTGATGTGACATCTGTAAGACAATAGTAATAGAAATCATTCGCAAAACGACTCATTTTTTTATTAAAGTCCTGTTTTCAGTATAGCAAATTTTAATATTATTCACAGCGCTAAAAATTTAATTATTCCGGCAAAGCTGCTTTTTACAGTTGATATTTAAACCGTTTAACCCGATTTGCAAAAAGTTCGCTTTTCATTAAAGTGGCATATAATTACAATCTGTCCAAATGAAGTGCAATTATTTCTTAAAAATCCGCTTAAGCAAAAAATACCCATTCATCCTAAAAGATTAAACTCAAAGCAGTGTTTCAACGAACGCAACAATTTTCTATCAACCATACAATCAATGTAAATAATTATCCCGATCATGAAAGTGTTCGATCCAGAAAACGAAAACGAAATGCCCTCGAAGCACGAAATTAATCAACAATTTCTTCCACCTTATCGAACGATATCGCTTATTTAATGCGAATTTCTAGCACACCCCGTAGAAAGGGTTCGAGTCCCGGCTACCCCATCGAGAAACTTTCAGCAACTGCTCGGAGATGGAGCCACGGGCACTGCCCGGTCAGGTCCGCGGGTAGATCGAAGATATTCGTCCAGGTCGGCCTTGAAAAATTAATCCGCGGCACCGGATGGATCGATCCACGGGGAACGGGAAGTCGAGTGTGGGAAACGGAGCCGAAGTCCGAAAGAAACTAGCAGCGTAGAGAGGTACGGGCGGTGTGTGAGCTTGAATCGAGCCGATCGGCGTTCGCAGTGACCAATTAAGAAAATTAAGAGTCATTAATTAGCATTCGCTTCCGTCCCGGTGTGCTCGAGACCGCAATGAAGGATTCTTTGTGCTGTGGGCACATTATTCGCTAAATGCCTTCCCGGTACCGTCTTCCGCTTCAGACTTTAATAAATCCTCTCCTACCTCTACTTCTTTTTCTTTTCGTCCGACGCTCTTCGCCAAGAATTTTCTCACCTCATTTATACGTCGTTTCGCGCTTCAATTACCTCGAGCTATTACGAGCACTGGTCTCTTAAGAGCTAGAATACCTATCGGTGAGGGGAGGAGAGAGGGGGGAGGGGCTGTATACGGCGAACGCTGCGACACGTAACGGAATCGGGGAATTTTTGTTCATCGAATGGAACAGCATTTTTCTGTGGTATGTCGGTTTTTGTAACGACGGCATAGGGTGTTTATCATGAGACGTTTCTGCGATTCCGTGTACTTGCACACTCTTGTTATAAAGCAGGAAGGTTAATTCTTTTAACTAGATTTAAATAAATGCCTCTGTTGAGTATAATAGGTTTCAGGTAGTTTATCAGAAGTGAATCCATTGAACTTACACGGGACACGAAAGATTTTACGCTTACCAATAGTTTATCGTTCCATTTTACGTTAGTCCACGTTACAACGTCCAAGGACACTGCTTTGTTTCATTATAGGACAAAGAGGACTCGAATTTATATCATCCTCTTAAACGAACATTCTTTGAACTTAGAGAATTGAAAGAGCGCTTGCTTTCAAACGTTACCCGCATCTTTAATTGCACTTGGATCATTAAGCCTCAGACACTAATTGCGCGGGGAATATTAAATAGGAGAACTGTATCATTGCACTGTGTCGGTAGAGTGGCAAGTACTTAAAGATCACACCAAATAAATATCTGCTGCAAAAAGACAACGTAAACAAGCAGTGATAATTCTTGTTTTATAATTCCATCTACTTAATTTGTGGTACTTGAAAGTTTTCTTGAACATACTCGTCGAGTATGTTCTGTCAAGAACGTCAACAGACTTACGAAGACCTAGCGGAACCTAAATAAATAAATCTTTTAAAACTGTTTTTTTTGCATGTCACGCCAATGAGTTTGGCACTTACTCCTATATGAATATTAAATAAAGTGCAAGGTGTTATTAAATAAAATGCAAGAATTTGTTTTTCAAAAAGAATCAATTCCCACCGACGGAAAGAGAAAAATTGTTAAAAACCAATTCAATGAATTTTCAAGGAAACACTTGAAAGATAAAAAATGATCATATTTCATACTAATCAACCTAGCCGGAGATTTCAATGATCTTATAATTGAGAAACGGAATTCCACTGCCAAATCCCAGCAGAAATCTCGTGAGAAAACAAATATTCATGTTTCAAGCGGCGGATGAAATACACTTTCAATTTCGCACAGACGTGTTCGCACCGAAATCACACGACCCATCCTTACGAGAGAGAGAGAGAGAGAGAGAGAGAGAAGAAATCCAGCATAATCCAACATAATGGTTTTAGAGTAGAAACGAAAGGAGGGGGGGGGCGATTATGGCAGTGCTCGCTGATAAATTTTACCTTCGCTCGTTAGATCCAACGAGGAACGAACGCCGGAGTAGAAAATCACGCGTGGCCGTGTGCGAGAGGGAAAAAGGAGTGGGAAACGAGGATATGGTCGCGTAATGTACGTACGCACGAATAAAGTGGGGAAAAAGAAAGATGAGGGTGTGGGTGCCGTGGAGGCTGCGAACGAAGAGAGACAGCGGGAGAACCGCAGAAAGAACGAGAAAAAGAGGGAGAAAAAATGCGGCGTACACGAGAGAGAGAGAGAGAGAGAACAAGAGCGAATTTTTACGGGAGAAAGAGAGAATACGTGTACGCGTGTAAGAGAGAAAAAGAGAGAGAGGGAGAGAGAGAGAGAGCAGCGTTTAAGAGCGAGAAAGGAAGGGAGAACGACAGAGAGCAGTGTGGAAAGGGAGGGAGAAAGAAGGTGGGCGGCATCCTTTGATCTTACGCACACACGCTGCTGGAAAAAGGACACGCGCATATCTTCCGCAAAGACCCATACATATTCATGATCCGGTGCACGCACGCGCAAAAAGGCGCGCACACACCGCTACGGCCGGCTTTTGTTTAACGTCGTGTGCACGCATATTGTGCGTATGCACGCCATAAATTTGTATACCTACCTAGAAGTGCACGCGGCGCAGAATGCGCGGGAGAAGTTTCTGCACTTAACTAAGCACTCGAGAGAGTGTTGTCCCTCTCTCACTCGCCCTTACCCCCGTTGTTTCTCTCTCGTTCTCTCTCCCTCGCTCCGTCTCTCACCTACTCGCGCGCCTTCTGCTCCGCGTGTGTGCATATGTGCCCGCGAGTGAAAGGGGGGAGTGGGGCAAGCTTCGATAATGAAAGAGCTAGGTGGATTGTACCGGATATTCGAGAATGGTATACCGGGGATACCGGGATGTTCGCGGTTTCCGACCAAGAGAATACGCGGACGATGCCTAAGGAAACGAAATCGTAACTGCGCGAAATGTTGACCAACGGTAGGTTAACTAATTCGAAGAATGAGATCTTACGCAAGAATTTTGTGTTTGTTAAGTCTTAACGACATCTCAGGATCTTCAGGATTTTCAATTTACTATGTGAGATAATTGGTAATGTACGAGAAAGGATGGGAGAAAAATTTAAACTAATCAGTTTGCAAATTGCAGAACAGACTAGAATATAATATTAGCTGAAATGTTATTGCACCAACTATAAATGAAGTGATAAACGGCGAATAGTATAGGGAATGTTTACAATGATCTTCTAAATAAATTTTCACATATGAAAACCTTACAAATTTCCTAGATTTACTTACTGCCTATTAGTAAATTTATTGATATCAATTTATTTCTTACGATACAAGTTGTGAATAAAACACTCGGATGCTGTATTCGAAATCATTCATTTGATGTATTAATAAATTCCACGAAGCAAATGAATGAAATAAAAATGTCCAAGAAGCTTCGACGTTGGTTAAATAAATATAACATCTCGATTAAAGGTACCTAAGAAATTGACAAATCTTACAAGAATCAAAAACACAATTAATATGTAGCAAACGCAATCTACACTACCATAATGTAATGGCACTTTTATGGATCAGTCTACATTCGTATAAGTTACTTACACTTAATAAATTATTTGCGAAATTACCCTTCCCGCGGCGCAAATAATTTATAACGCCATATATACGCAAACATCAGTCGGTGTGAAGCTGTAATAACGGAATTCGCTGCTTAAACTGTTCATAGTGCATGTTAATACACATAACCTATAGAGAAGACATGAGATTTCAAAAAGAGTAACAGAGAAATAATTGATAACAACGTAAAAGTCAAATAAATCTTGTGCTGCCAAACCCTAAAAGAACATATAAATCAACAGTCACTGAACTAATTTTAGACGTATTTAATTTGTCGTTAAGATATGATACAGTAAATCGGTATAACTTGTATCTATCTTACCAAGATTACGTGTTACGGTGCTGCAATGATAATGCAGTGAACAATAATTATTACTTCTAAGTTATGGTAGGCATGCCCAGAATTCTACATCTGTCGAGTAAATAGTCTGACAGAGGAATTTGAAAAGTTTCTGACCTAGAAAATGTTAATTTTGACGGTGTGATATGATAATGCGATATTACTGTTATTTTACGTCATGGTGCTATGTTTACATATAGCCCTTCAACTCCTCCAACACGCACATAACAAAATAAGTATTACCATTATTCATATTTAATATCTCACATTCCACTGCATTTCCTTTTATACAATTTATTTCGACGCCATTACCAATACACGGTTTTGTTTACTCATACAGAAAGATTTGGACAACACATACGTCTCATTTTAATAAAGTGACAACGTTATAAAAATTTAAACTTTTACCTTGAACGTTCGGGTATTATCAGGGTATTTTATTTACCGAAAGTATTTTGTGCTATTTCTGTTGAAATTCTCTTTCGCGGCCTTTCGCGCGTAACATTTAGTTATATTTGAGGTCGTGAAAAAACCATTTCATAACGTTAAATACAGCGGACGGGGAAAAAAGCGTGAGAATTCGCATCGAATGCACCGATTGCGAGTATCAAGGGTACACCGCGAGAAGTGAACTTTCCGGAAGCGAAATATCCAGTGGAACAATCGAAATTTCAATTCCGTTAATTCAGAGAACAGGAGTTTACTGTCGGAACATTCTGCGGTTAAAACCCTTGCCGAGGTAAACGGCTAAGCGAGAGAACTTTCCAGCGAAATTGGAGTTACAGTCGCGATTAAAAAACAATTCACGCCCGCGATCGGACGTTGTAAAAATATAAAGAATATTTATTTAGACGCCGTTTAACTTTGATTTGGCAAACAGAGCTTTCGCAATGGCACTTCGTTTAGACGTGCCGACCGATTCGTATCGCCAAATGAAAACGACCCATCGAACACAGGAAAAACAATTTACCGAGATCCAATCGGTGGAGCGAAAAAAAAGAGTTTCTCGCCGATACGTGAAAATAATCCGTCTGTCGTTACGAAATTCCTGCTCGCTGGAAAAAGCAACTTCATTTAACTTTTAATTGTCAATTGCAAATTCAGCCAGCCCGGCTTGTTTCAGCTTATTCCACCGGCGTACTACTACGTTCGTTTTCCACTTGCCGGCGACTCGATTTTGTTAACGAACTTAATTACTTTCCGTCACTTTCCGCCGCTCCAAACAAGAATGGTCAAAACCAACCTAGCGATGTCTACTTGCCGTGACAGGTAATCGTACCGTAAAACCAGAAAATTTCACTACTCGCGGCGTTTCATTTTCAAACGGAATAAAAAATAAAAATAACACAAAAAAGGAAAAAAAAAGGAGAACGATAACGTATGCAACGCGAATACAGACGATCCGAACGATCGTAAAACCGTAGAGAGTAAAATAAACGAGCCGCGACCGGATAGAACGTGTCGCTGTACGATCGAACGACAAGATCTAAACGACACGTGAAAACTAACGACGCGAGAATGCGAATAGGCAGCACGGAAGGCGGCGGACGAAATTGCGAAAGTACATCGGCGTCAATTGGCGAAACGACGACCGAGCCGATACGCCCGGGGCGCCTGGCGCCCGCAATTTACCTTCGAAACATTTCCGGCCGAACGAAAAATGCCCAGCCGCGCCACGGTCCGGGCCCTACACGATCGATTCCACGTGAATTACATCAGGGAATGCGCGCTCGAATTCGTCGAACGACCGAATTCACCCGGGCTGCGGATTATTCAAGGCCAAGAGGCAATTTATCTCAACGGTTTATACGCGTCATTTTTCATTAAGCCACCCGGCCGCGGTTATGTTGCATATGAAGATGGAAATACAATTTTTGGGAAAATTTGCAACTATGGGCGACCGGGTAGAGAATTTTCGAATATGCAATTTTATGTTTGGTATATAAATATGTGATTGATATCGGGTTCAATTCCTTTGAGAATTCTGTAGAATGTAGTGAGAATCGAATTCAAGCCAGATTTAATATTTTTTTACTCAAAGAAGATGATACATTTCATTTATTTAAATCGTACATACGTCACATACGTAGGAACTTTGAGATTATTTTTTTCGTAGTGTACGAGGAGCTACTTGAATATAAAACAACTCGATTTTTTAAATCATTGCGCAACATTGACGGAGAACGTATACAAAACTGACTACTTATAAGTCGCCTGCGAGTATTTATGCAGGTACACATTTTTTTATGAAATGAATTAAAAAACTACACAGGAAGCGAAGTGTTCTCCATCGAGTTAGAGGGTTCTTAAAATAAATTAGAAGAGAACTATTATGAAACAAGTGTTTGTTCTAGCATCCCATTTATTGCCTTCTACGGAGAACACAAATTTGCACAAACATCCGCAAACTACTTATAAGAATACCTTTATCTGAAATCTCCTTGTCAATTTTACTTTAAAACAAGGTGTTACGGTTCTTTTCACGCTAACAGTCCCCCACAACATGAAAACCACAACATTCCCATTAAAGAAAAGCGATAACAAAAAATCCGGAAGAATTAACCCTACTCTCGTCCATATAAATACACCGAGCCGCGCAATACAGTTATTCCTCCGTTAGATCAAAAGAAGCACACCGGCATGGAGAACGAGGGACTTTCTAGAACGGCAGATTAAAAGAATCGGCCCCGTATCTGCGAGATCCTAGCCAGGACTGCGGTCGGGCTATCTGGAATCGTTAGCTCGGCCCTGGAAATCCTGGAAGAGGCGATTCCTGGACGCCGGCCGATCTTCCAGAGCATGTGGAATTATGTAAGATCGTGGTTCGTCTGGAATTCGCAAGGGCGGCGCTTTTTGAATCGCGGATCCTTTCTCGGAAGGAGGGAGATCTCCGTATCCTGCCGGCGGACCAACCGACCGTGCAATCGCGGCTAGTCGATCGAGTTCCTCGCAGCATACGCGGCCCAATGATATATCAAATCGAGAGTCGAAACAATAAAAAATAGAGCCCGAGACACTATTCTTCATTTGTAAGAAATCGTGCGGGGGTACGGGGAAAGCCGTGGATACGCGAGTGGGATTTTCTCGGCTCTCTTTTTGCCTCGCGTCATATCCGTATTTGTACGTTTCATTCAATGTAATGCAAAGACTGTGGACAAAATAATATTTGTGCGATTCATTCGATTCCATGTTTGTGATATAAAGAAGCAAATTTTCGTATAGAGGTTGCTTAGAGACTTATAGAGTTTTGAAGTTCGTTTTACGAATGAAATTCGGTTAAGAAATTTTGTTTTCATTGTGAATTGTAAAGACAGGAATGTGAGGTACATACTGTGAATTTAATTGAATTTGTGAATGTAGAACACTTCTTCCGAAATGATTTCGCAGTTTGTTTTGTAAATCGTGTACCGTCGATTCGCGAACTATTCAAGTTCTCATGCACTTTGGCGATAAAAGGCTATGATTCCTTCATTGAATTATAATTGTATATTATGTATAAGAAAGTAAAATATGTCCCCTTGTCTTAAAATTTGTAGCTAATATTTGATTATTAAACGTGTAGAAAATTAAACGTTTATAATTTATCTGGTACACACACGCATGGAATCATTGCTAATTCACATATGTATATCGATTCTATACATGTATAGTATCGTAAATAACTAAATTTTGGAAAAGCTATAAGCGGTTGCGTTAAATATAAAATGAGAATTATTTAACATAACTTGCAATTTGCATTTGAATATTGAAAGATAAATGTGAAAGTTAAATGACTAAAGTGTCAGATAAATTATGATTTTATTACGATATATTGAGGGAAGTAGCAACATTTATTTCTAATTTTATTAAATGAACAAATCGTCTGAAAAGATGACCACAATTTTCTATTTCCTCGACTCACAGTGTTAATCGCAGAAATAAATTACTGATGAAACTAAACAACTTACCAAATTGAACTGTACAATACATTCATTCTTAATTTATATTACAATCTATTAATCTTCTAACCTCTTGAATGATGCTGTAATGCAAATATCCCGCTCTTACAGAATATCTTTAATTATTTAAAAAAAGTTCGGACGATTTTAATCGTACAAGCAATTAAAATAATATTCGAAAGAACAGAATTCCTCGCTGAAAATCTGCGTTGAGATCTACAGCGTAAACTCTACAACCATGGTAATTAAAATATGATTTGGAAACTCCACAAGATAACGTACCGCGTTATTCGCGCAAAATATATGAATTTATATCAGGTTAACTTATAAACCGAGTAAAAGACATTTATCCACGTATTGAAATCAAATTCTAGAATTCACTCCCTAAACTCCCCTACAAAAGTAATGACAAAAAGAACATTCCACATTAATCACTAATTGAGCCAAAGCATTACACTTTAACAACCAACCAAAACTTACAAATTACAAATCATTTTCAACCAGGTCCGACTATAACGGAGACGTTCCAAACAACCCAAACCAAAATCCCGCGATCAAATCTGAAATATCTACTCGACGATAACTTTGCGGTAGTCCAATTTTCCGAACGCGTTAAAACGAGTCCGGAAGTACCGCGGGAAGCATCGTAGTCGCGTCGCAGGAGCGGAGAGAGGAGAGAAGAAGACCGCGAGAGAAAGGGGCCGTATAAAAGGAGCAAGGAGGGCCCGGGAACGCCGGGGACCACCCGAGAGAGGAGTCCAGGACTGGTTGGGAACCGGCGGCGCACGCCGTACCTTTGGGGGGTCCCTTATCTCCCGTGGTTGGCCGGGACCATCCGGGACCTCTTGCTCCCGCGACCGGTCCGCATCCCATTACCGATCGATAGGCGCATTCTTAAGGTACGTGTATCCACGGATGTTGAAAAGCTGACCGGCTTCATGAGCGGTTGAACGCCCGTGAGGTGGAGCTCGAACGAGAATATGAATGTTGAGGATTTACGGAGAATCTCCGTCGCGACGTTAAAGTTTTGAGACACGTGAGTTTCTGTCTCGTGAAATTTTGGGGACTGGAAACTTTAACACGTTCCCGCCGGCGGTCTTATTTGTAGTTCTCGCCATCGGACGGCTCTCTTATTCATAGTTTGTCATAGTTTGTTTGTTAATTCATAATTGTTTTTATTCAGTTCATTTGCAATTTTTTGTCTTTTTATTAAGAAAAAAAACACATAAAATTGATTGCTTCATTTGTACCACTAGTGGTACATTCCGCCCGATGGAACAATTGTGCATGTACCACCAGTGGTACATAAAAAACTGTCCCATGGGACAGCATATAACACTGGAAGTATATGCCGGCGGGAACGTGTTAACCCGTAGGAGTCGGAAAGCGTGAAGCATGATTCTAACGATCGGAAAGTGTGTAAATCGGGAAGTTTTAACCCTTTAAGTGCCAACGACGATATGTTGGGGCCTTTATACGCATCACAAGAGTTTTGTGTTTCAAAGTATCTTTATAAAACGTTATTCAAATTCATTGCATTGCAATTAAACAAATTGTTTATTAGAACTATTTGTTATGTTTTTGCTGTTAGTACCGAAGCATTGTATACGCTAGAGCGATAAGGCGTCAAATTCCTGCGGGTATCTTCGCACAGGCACAAATTTACGCGCGGCACTAAAAGGGTTAAAACATTTTTGGCTTCCAGAAATTTGCAAGTATGAAAATATTAGAAGATTACAATTATAAATGTAGAAATGTAGAAGCATTAGGAACTTCGAAGCAAATCGGTTTTAAGATTTAGATACAGGGTGTAACAAACATTCTGGGACACTTTAGGTTTATGGATAGAATACATAAAAATAAGAAAAAAAAGTCTTATAAGTTGTGGGCGCAACCCACCCCCTATCGAGATACAACCCCTTTTGTAAAAAATTTTTAAAAAATCATACCTCCGAAATGGTACGTCATAGAAGACCCGTTTTGATTGCAATATAACCGGAGAAGATAAAAAATAATAGAAAAATATATAATTGCTGCGATTATTGCTGTTAAATACCATTTATTCTTGTTTAATCCAAATAACGTCGATTACCTATATCGTAGCAGGTTTGTAACAACTTGAGAAAAATTGAGGGCATTCACTAAATCTTCCTTTGCGTAGATAGTGATATTTTTTTCGTAAACTTTAGTCTCTTCCGGTTATATTGCAATCAAAATCGATCCTCTACGACGTACCATTTCGGAGATATGAGTTTTTAAAAATTTTTTACAAAAGGGGTTGTATCTCGATAGGGCATGGGTTGCGCCCACAACTTATAAGACTTTTTTTTCTTATTTTTATGCGTTCTATCCATAAACCAAAAGTGTCCTAGAATTTGTGTTACACCCTGTATATGACGACCAAAAAAGTATACACGTTTGGTGTTTCATCGGAAAGAAATGTGAGAACGCAGAAATTCCATTCTAGATACACGTGAAATATAAATGTAATACAATTTGACATAGCTGCTGTGAAACCGAGGTGCTTAATAGCGTCTCTTTACATGACAAATGCGCGAATAAAAGCAAAACAGGACACGTCACCGAAATACTCGTATGAAATTTCAGGTGAAAGAATATTCAATAGGTATATCAAACACGTGGTATGTAACGTGTGACTGACGTTAATTACTATTATATTGGGAATCTGAAGTTTATTGTATAATTATTGTGACCCAACGTAAAGCGAAATTTCTGTGGCACGATGAAGAGTCACAAGGGAATAAAGCTTTGACAAATATAGCAAACACAATTGCGCTTTAATCATTTCAAAGTCTGTTACTTAAATGTAGGATTATTTGATCAAATATTAACATAATGAACAGTTTCAATTACATTTTAATACCCCTCGATGTTTCATTATACATATCGTCATCACGGAAAATCACGCGATAGTACCGAATACTGGCAATACTGGCAGCGCAGTATAATTTCTTCCAATTCTTAATAAACTGTTCAATCAATATATTTCGTATCAATGTCATGCAAATTTCTCTAACTATAGTGCCATCAAAAGATCTCAGTTATCGTATTTTTATTATTTCTGTGGATTAACATACCTATGTAAATGTATTCTACGTCCATATCCATTTACGATGAATAAGCAATGCTGTGATTAATCGGTAATGTTTCTCAATCGGCCACTGTCGTTTGACAAGCCTAATCCGCCAAAGGCAACGAGAGCACCGCGTAGAAATGCGCTTAGCGAGTGGCGCCATTTCTGCGTCTCGCGGGATGAAGTGCGGCTCCATGGAGCGTTGCATTTCGGTAAACAGAATAACGATTAGCCGCTGCATTATTTTTTACTCGACCGCGACTCTCTATATGTATATCGACCTGTTGTAAATAATTGGCCTCGTTAGCTGCTGCCACGCAATCAATTATATTGCCGCTGCACTGGCTGTAATCCCCAAACGCTGCGGTTTATTATTGCAAACTTGATAATCCTGGATATTTTACGGTTTATCGGCGAATATGTTTCCTTCGCCGGGCAAACCGATAATTTCGCACACCCCGGAAATTCGAACAAAGTGCACGTAATTGTCGAAGGAAATCTACGGGTTGTAGAGGCAGGGAAAAAGAGAGAAACGCAAAGGATAATCACGGCATTGGCGTACATTGAATAATCGGTGCAAGAAGGGCGCCTGCTACAAATCAGTACATCGTTGAACAAGTCTGTTATAAAACTTTGGGCAAATTTGATAAGGAAAAGCAAATTTCAGTATTACCCGTGCAAAAGATAGCCCGATAAATTTAAATTTGAAAAAAATTCTCTCAACATAACTCACGTTAAATTACAGAAGCCATATATCGTGGATTTTGATTAAAAGCACTGCCAAATGCATTGGAAAATAAACACAAAATCCGAAGCTAGCCGTACGTAGACAGCACAGAAAAACAGTACTCTCTCGGAAGGACACCAGTCACCATTCCCAAAAATCATCGTCAAAGCGCGGAAAAGTTGCAATCAGCAGGAAAGGAATAAAAAGTGAAGAACGCAAAATAGTACAGCACAAAAACAAGTAAAAAAGAGAATCCCGAAAGAAATAAGGGAGACAGAGAACGACGAGGAAGGAGGAGAGACTGAAAGGAGAGCAAGAGACAGAACAGATCGAAAGATAGATAGACAAAGACACAGATAAGGGGGAAGGGAGAGGAAGAGAGAAAGAAAGACAGCCGGAGAGAAAGAGAGAGATTCTCATTGTGAAGAAAGGCGTATGCGTACGTAGAAGACGTGAGATCCGTTGGACCCGCATGCGGACCTTATTGTGTCCCAAAAGGGCGTATACGGTAGGTACCTTAATGTCGGCATGGATGAAAGCGTGGGCCCTCCTTTGTCTTTCCTTCGTGAAGCTGCCACAGCAAGTAGCATGCTCTGCGGGTAGCCCTGCACCATTCCAGGACTACCGTTCTTCATTTCTCTCTCTCTCCCTCTCGCCCTCTCGCCCTTTCCCTCTTTCTCTCTCGTCCCGCTCTCCTGTTCATTCTCCCTCTCTCTTTTCCTCGGTCTCTTTCTGCGAGCTCCTTTCGCGGATCGTACAGAAGCGGAGTAACGTTAGATCGAACCCGATTTTTCGTGCGGCCGGGTAAGTCGGAAGCGATTAGCGCGATTACCGGTGATTAGATCGTGATTAGTGGCGGTTAACGATTATCGTAGCTAGTGGATGCGGCCGGAGAAATATGAGATATTAATGGTGCTAATAATTGACATGCGGATCACGTTAAAGGCATTTCAATGGAAACCGAGATGTTCTTATCGTGCGTTATATAAATCGTTCGATCTACTACATTTCACAAACCGTAAGCAAACATACGATAATAACGAATTAAATTAACAAATCTTTCTACCCCGACCAAAACGTCTGTCCCTTCAATTAAACCTAACCAATGAATTTTACGAAATTCCAAAATTGATCGCGTAAATTAATTACTCCCAAGTGTAAGAAACGATTCGACAAAGTCCGTATATAATTGGAACAATAGTGCTCGTACGAACATTAAAATTTCTATTACACGGTTCTCTAAGCACTACGGACCGTTCGCCATGCAGAGATAACTCTGTGTCGGCGCAATAATATTGCCCACGGCTTCGAACAATCGCAAAAGCTCGCCAGCGCAATGCCATTTGCCGATTGTGTGAGAGCGTAACGCGATCGGCGTGCTCCTTCTGGGAATAGTCCTCCACGGTGGTACCACGGTTGGTACCCCCGGCATGAAAGGCGGGCCCACGGCACGTTATTAATGTCAGGACGTCACAGGACACGTAGTTGCATATTCCGCGGAGTTGCATGCTGAGGCGCAAAGACGATTCACGGCGACAACGACGACGATGGCGATGCCGTCTGCCAGAACACAATATATAATTCCGCTGTTCGCCGATAATTATTATGACTTTCCAAGTTTCCTGCCGTACAATGGGTCTGGTAGCTACCGGTTATTTCGAACTTATTCTCCTTCCTTTCCGGTAAGCACAGGTAAACCTGTCTGCTCGTTGTCGTCGTCTTTTGCCGGTATAATAAAGTGACATTAGCCGGCATGCGATTCCGCGATAAACTTTCGAAATTTATTCGTCCGACCCTCTCGATTTCCCTTTCCATGCACTGTACTGCCTACGACGGGATCACGCTCCTCTTTTCTGCGAACGATTTAATTCTGGAAATTCCTCGGTAATTGCCGGGAAATGTTTGGACTTTTTGCGGCGATGGGTAATGAACGTTCGATCAAGCTTCTTTGGAATGAATTCTGTTGTTTAGAAATTATCATGTACGGAGACTGTTAGCTTGCGGTTAACGGCTGGCTACTTTTGGGTACGCAATATTCGAAACATGATTTTTGGTCATTATTAAAGGAAGAAGTAAAGGTAAGTGAATCAATTAACTTTAATTAAGGTGAAATGTATTGTTGTCTAATAGCAGATGTGGCAAAAGTTTTATTGTACTTCCAAGATTCTGCAGAATTATTCTCCTTTCTACAAACGTTTCACTTTGAGAAATAGTATGACAATCGTCAGAAAATCGTTCGAGGTTCGCCCGTGTAACAAGGCCATAGATAATTACGAGAGAATCATACTAATCTATAAGACGTTGAATTATACTTCCACGGTCCTAGGGATAGACACGCTTTGTATTTCTAGAAACTGTTTATTCCAAAATTCATGTTCGTGACCCGAATACACCTTTCAAATAATATGCTAACTTCGAGCAGATTGTATAAACAAGAAATAAATTCTCCGAGCCCATTTAAACAAGGAGGGTCGGAAAGTGTAAACGATAAATCTTAAAACTCCCTTAATGGTCAACGGGAACGTTTATCGATTAAACTGCCGGCCCATGAAATTTTCTATTCCTTCTGAAGAACGTAATTTATATGACTCTCCAACTGTACGAGCAAGTTTACAATTTTGGCGGCTAGCAGTACCACTCGACCCTGCTGCAAAGCGTGACAGTGCCAGGTTTAAGGCATAAAACGAATTATAACTGAAAAAAGAAGGATGTCGTGCGGCACACCTACGCGTTATACCGTTGCGCGGGGGATCGGTATCATGACTAACACTCATCGAGCCCCTAGATTCTCATTTGCCTAATTACGAATGCGCACTACAAAGCGTGTCGAGCGACCAAGTGTCGCACGACATGAGTGCTGAAATCAAAGTAGGACACATTAGTCAAATCTGCACGTGGCTGTTCCGCGGATAGCGTAATCTCTCCTTTTTCCAGTTCCATTTCCGTCCAGTCCACGAACATTCAATATCTTACACATTTTCAATGTTTTTGACCATGTTATCGCGTCATGTGCGCACAGGTATTTGTGTCATTCGTTCAAGTATACGTTTGTCACACCGAAAAATAAACTTTCTTGTATTTCTTGGTTAATTTATTAAGTTTTTGTTCCTGCCAAAAGAGGTGAATTAAACAAAAAAGTACAGCTAACTTGTGTTAAAAGTTTCTAAAAATATTATAATAACACAGTTCGCAGAAAATTTACTGTGAAATTAATTAAAATTGGGATTACGTTAGATATCTAGTGAAATGAACTGATGATGACGTTCCGTATGAATATACGTTTAAAGCAATATCTTACAAATAAATTATTGAGCTTCTTATATAATTAATAATAATAAGATACTATGGAAAAAGAAATTAAAAAATACTGCTTCCTTTCAGATTCTAAAACTTAGGTGGTTTTTAAACTCCTTAAGCTTGTTTTATGTTTGATTCGATACGAGACAAATTTTCGAAAAAATGAGAATGCGATCGTAATGTTACAATATAAAAAAATGCGGTTATTTTCTAGCAAATAATACTGTGTAGATAGAATCTCATCGACACTGGTTATTAAAAAACATATTTCCACATTTTTGGAAATGTCTAATCGGTACACTAACTTCAAATTAGTTTACAAAAACCGAAGTACAAGATATTTGTGCAGAAGAAAGAAATCTGCATTTAGATTGTATAGGGCGACGTAACGGCGAGAAAAGAAAAGTATGAATTAATGCTAGAATTTTCTTTCTGGGTGGTACAGCCGTTCCACGATTACTCAAGCGAGAAAGAGTTTCGCGTGCTAGATAATTCCCGGTTTAGGAACGATGTCACGAGAAAGAGGAGGTGGAGGAAGAAGATGTAACTGGGGAGGATCACATCCGTAATTCCGTAAGCGGAACGACTACCCGCGGTACCTGATTTGTTCCAGTCCGTTCCTGGATACGTTCGGCAAGGTACGTATCGTCGCTCCGGACGAAAAAAAAAGTTCGCGTCGCGCACGCAAATTTGACGTTAACGTCGAGAAACGTTTAATTTGACCTGAGCCTCGAAATGGCACGCGATCGTTTACCCTCGCCGAGTATTCGCGATGCTCCAGACTCCTTGTAATACGGCCGCATCGCGATCAGCATATTGAATTTCAGATGGCCCCGGCATAAACCGATATCATTCCGCTCTATTCCGCGAGATCACGAATTTCTAAATTATTTTTTTTCTTCCGACGCTCCGGCTTCTATTGAGAGTCATAGGAGTAATTGTACGAGGAAAAAATTCCACCACGAGTCAAGAATAGATTTCTATACACCTTCAAAATTTCAGAAAATAATTATAATTGAAATAGAATATTTCAAAAATATTCAGAAATTACTTTTATATTTTTATGTGAAAATGTTACATTTAACGGCGTCATGTTTCATGGGAGGCAAATATAATTAGCACAATTTTTTCCGTGTCATTTGCATCCGCAGGATTTCCAGTTTATTTTATGATAAATACTTCTTCATACTTGTGTTACCACAATTAATTTTCTGGCAGGCTCATGTTTAATTGAGGTATTTTCATCGATGTAATTAATGGGCAACATATTTAGCTTTCTCTACCTGTTTGCAGTGTTTCAGATCTCACATAATGAGGTACACGTGTTCACAGAATTTAATTATATGTACATTATAACATTATTCTCAATGGAGTCGATTCTATACGTCATGTAACAATATTAGTCGTTGAAAGTATTTAAAACCATATACATTTCTCAACTCATTTTTAATAAAGTGTATCTCGTTATATAAATGTAATCGATTATCAATACTATTATCGTTCAAAATAATAAAGAAATTAAGTTTTCGCAGTAATAATAAAGCAATATTGATGGTGGACGTAGACGATATCCTGGAATATTAAGATCGTATCTCACGATAAGAAACCTCCCGAAGAGTTCGTGAATCACCGTGTCCGATTGCACCACCCTCGAGAAATTTTCGGCTGTCAAATAGTTTGCGTCGGAAGTTTCTTACAAGATAAGCGGTAATGTGATTGCTGATAGACGACCGCCACTTTCTGCCATGCAGAACGATGACGGTAGTCATGGATAGTACGGGAGGCCTTACAGAATACCGAGCAAAATAAAATAAAATAGTAACTATCCGAACATTAAGATCTACAGATACTTTGTGTTCTACTGTGCAAAGAATTCTGAAATACAGAATAATAATTTGTCTATTCTCAAACACTTGTAACATAAATAATATTTTTATAATTTCGGATAGAAAAATTGCATACCACCCGTTGTTCGAAACAAGATAATTAATTTCATGATTAGCGAATATTACTGGTCTTCCATTTTAAAGGAATACCGAATTCAATCATTATGCAAATACCAGACCGTCGCGCCTTTTGCCGCACGAAATTACGTTCCTACCGCGCGTTTGTCAAAAGCTGTATCCGTCATATTTGCGCCGACGCTTTTCGCGAGCTGGTACCGCCAAGGACGACTCGCATATTTCAACCGAAGTCGATTGTAATTGTTTAGAAATTGCGCGAATTGTCAACAATTAGTGGCATGCACACAACGAACTTGGAACTGCTGACGATGCCGTATAAGGGTCATTAAGGGGAAGCAAACGGTTGAATAATTTAAATTAATATGACCGCTAAGAATGCCTAATAGCAAGTTTGCTGACTTAGATGGTGAATAGGGTACAACTTCTTTTATACCTTCTCACAGTGTTCCACCAACGTAATATTTTATACGGTAAAGCATAGCCATCTGCTACGTGCAGGATTCAAGTTTATAGAATTGACTTTCATGCGAGTGTATAAAACACCGTTCCATGTATTCTACATTATCAAACCATTTGTAAATAACACTCTCGTGTTTTTTATGAAATTATGTAATTTTTAATAAATAAATAATGTGAAAGAGTAATGTGTCTTAAAAACTTCCCGAATACCTTAAAAAATCTACATAGTCGACATTCTCTAGGAAAATATACAGATATGAATTCTAACGTATGGTTATTATTCATATCTGACCTACACATTTATAATATGCTACGTCGCCAAATTATCTCATGCGCGATACGATTTTAATAGAAAAATAATTATAGTAAGTTCAATAATGATAGCAATTATAACAGGTAATTGCGTAATAATTACTACCCTCCTAGCATTCTAGTTTCACAAAATAATAATACTTCGAGGTATTATGAAAGATGATTATGCTCATTTTTTTATGCCTTTTCAAAACAAAATAATTTACGCCATTATTTCAATATGGCAGTAAACAACGGTTGAAAAATAACGAATATTTTGTTTCATGCATTTTAACGTTATTTAAAGCAAAATGTGTAGTGAATGAAAATTGTTTTACCGTATCTTTACTAATAATTGCATTTTTAAGGCTGCTCGTTAATCTTAGTAAAAATCATAAACATAACAAAGTTTCATAAACACCGTAAATGAAGAATTTTAATATTTTATGGCTATATAATTTGTCTAATTTAATCGAGAACGAAATAAAATAATTAATCATTGTTTATTTTCAAATGACCTATAGGACATAAATTATGGGATACTGCACCCATTCCTAACAATAAATAGTTAAAATACAATTAACAGTACAATATCACAAATCAGTAATACGTATTACAAAAAGATTGATTGAACTTCCTTGACTTAATTACTGTGCTCCAAGTCTTGCCCAGTACAGCTTTAGTTCACGACAACTGTTCCAAACTAAGCTGAACGTAAAAATTCGTCGACACGACCGATTTCCGTATTTCATAAGCATGAAAGCCGGCGACGTCGTCGTGACACGTTAAGAAATTGTTCTGGAAGACGTTCTAAAGTTTTGACGGAGCAAGTAAATTTCGCAGGGCTTCGCGGAACTTTAATATAAATAGTGTAGCACCGACGAGGAAGAGACTCGTTCTAATTTTGATAGAAAAAATTCGCACGACACCCGAAAATTCCATGGACACGCCGAAAAATAGCAGCTGCAACCCAGACGTAACTGGCGCAAACGACCTGTTGTCACGAAGCCGACCAGAAAAATGGATACAGAAGGTAAACAAGATCACGAAACAAAAAAGAAGACAACGACAGAAAAACAAACCGTTCGAACTTTAGCTAGAATTTCCAAGAAATTTCAAGCAGATGTCACCACCTCTGTGAAATTGTATACACTCGATTTGATGGTGTTGTTTCCAGGAACTGATACACCTTTCTGTTCGTACAATACAGTGCGTTACACAATTAACACAATTCTCAGAATTAGCTGTGTAATTCAATGAAGGTGGATCAATTTTTTAAAAATTATGTAGTTCTGATTGCGGTCATAGTTTGATGTAGAGAAAATATTCGACAGGAAAAAGTCTGAATTCTATTTAACAAAACTATTTAATATTTTGAACATCTAAAGAACACATGTTCAAAAGATTAAATAATTGTGGTAAATAACGCTTTGACCGTTCTCTAATAAATATTTGTTCAATAGAAATAAACCTGTGATCATGTAATCAAGTGATTCTCTAAAATTCTCCCAATTTCATTTAAACATGCAGTTCATTTTTTAACACACTCTATAAGACTGAATACCTGGACAAATGTAAAATTCTTTTCTGTATAAGTATAATTTTCCCGCGTTGTCAAGTTGAATCACATGCGAAATGGGAAATTTGTTTTGTTAAATGATTGACACGTCAAAATTGTAAAATGATTTTCAGAAATCATTGTAAAATAACAATTTTTAAAGCATCGGAAAATATTTTGTTTTGAAATTGATTCAAATTGTGTAGGAGCTTTTTAATTAACAAGTTAAGTGTGGCGACCTTTTTGCAAAACGTGCAGCTGTGTGTCGCGAGAATCAAATGATAACGTTAGGAAATTATGGATACATGAATCCCATCTTATATTATTTACATTGACCTCTAAAAATATTAAAATTTGCGAATATATCTTGGTTTTCACCAATATTACGATATAAATATCAAAGGCTAACATAATTTTCGTATGACGAATATAGTCGTCAATCACACTTAACTTGTTAAGTAACATTAATAAATATTATCTTGTCTAGAATTGAAATAGATTTATTCACTCACCACTGTAGTGATCCTGCCACGCCAACACTCCGCAAAGAAGGGCCAGCGTCTTTCCGCTTCCTGTAGGACTTTCCAGAAGACAATTTTCTTCTTTAGTGCAACCTTGAATCACCTGCAGAAATATATAAATTCGTTTCTGTCATTAACATACATTACCGAAAAACAATATTTTGACGCATCAGTTGCAAACGTTATGCTTAATGTGAGTAATGCATTATTAATGAATATCGCGGTAATTAATACGATTGATTACGTTATGAATATAAAGTATTTAATATGTTTAAGTAATATGTATATAATTTTTATTTTACGCGGATTGTTTGTAGTTGCATATCAAATTATAATTATTCGAAAATAATCAAAATATATATGACAACAAATTTCTATAAGCATAACATTGTCTAAACAAAATGATCTAACTGCAATACAACCATAATTGAGAGAAATAATCAATATCCAATTATTGTAATTTATTTGTGGTAATAATTACCACACAATGCATTGTACAACCTATGCACTGTAAGAACACAATATGACTTATAATATGTAAAATCAAATAGGTTTTATACCTTGTTCATTACAGCGATCTGGCATGAATATGGTTTCATAGGAAACTTGACTTTAACTCCAGCTATCATTTGTTCATGATGTATTGTTACTTCAGGTGGTGCGTCTTCTTCAACTTTAATTTGATTCTGTTTTTTAGCACTATCAAAGTAGTCTGACATCTTCACTTTTTTCTTATTATTCAACCATTTTGCATCCTGATATGAATCGTCAGAGGATTCAGAATTGTCATAGTCTAAATTCGATCCTTTGTTCATATTGCTCTTAGTCCTATTTGTATTTTTTGTTTGACGTTTCCAATCAAACAGTGATTTTGAAGGTTTTACACCTGAATAACTATTGAATACAGGGTCCCTGTCATCTTCGTCGGACTCAAGACTATCAGTAGATTGTTGAAATTTCTTTAAAGTTTCCTTATCATCATTTTTAACACATTCCTTGCTATCAGGCCGCTGATCATTTGTGTCTGACGGCGAGGAACTTATTACTTCCCCTTCACTTTCTGAAATCACTTTGATCGGTGAGATATCACTTTCATCTTCTGATATTTCAACAACTTGATTTGAATCACTCGTAACACTTTCATGTTCAGTTCCTCGAGTACCACTCTTCTTCTTCAAACTCAGTCGACTCATACTGTAAATAGAAAAAGAAACACAATTTGTGAGAAAATAATTTTAGCAGATAACTCAACAATTCTCTATCAGATCTAATTCTCTCTTTCAATAAATATAATTCTGATGTTCAAATGGAATGTATGATGTTTATTAACTGATGTCACACTGGAATAACGTTTAACCATCGTTTTGAAGAAAATAATGAATTATGCCAGTGAAAAGCATAACCTAAAACGGTATGAAATGTCACGTGTTTTCAAAACCTACCTTAAATCGTCGATCCACCCTTGGATCTTTATTCGGGTGACTGTGTAAATGAGATATCCAATTACTGCGGTTAGAACACAAATCACAAGCATGGATTAATGACTGGGGCAGCATGCGACACATTTGACAGTCACAACGCACGCCGTATACGTTTCCCGCGTTTTCGCACCTGGCGATCGGCTCATTCCATTTCAAATCAAACGACTTTTGGAGCAAGCATCTGGGATTATGTTAAAAATCGGAAATGTTACAATCCTTGCCATTTTAAAATAGAAACAATATTTTATTTCGTTATTTTGAAAATTGTCAAAGTTACAACACATTAAAGTTTAGAGATTTCAAAAATCTGCTAAATTAAAAAAAAATCATATCTCTATAATGGTCTATCGGAAAACAATTTTCTTATTTTACTTTCTTTGGAAAGGAACATATTTTTCAATAATAAATACAGTTTATAAAGTTATTGATGTTGACAAATACTTACAGTACATTCTACAGCAAATCGATCACGTTCAGGAGCAGCATCTGTGATTTTGTACAGTGACTCATATCACCCAGAGTTTATCAATTGATTGAACTTTCAGGCTTAGCTTACACTCTGTCAATAACGATTTACATTTGTAAGTTGCATATTATTTAGAATATAACGAGAATGCAACGCACCGGTATGTTCTACTAATTATTATTCGGTAATTAGACGATTGTCACCATGTATCGAGGTATCTGCTGAAAGGGAATAGCCTAAGCTACCTCTCTGAATTTTTTCAGATTTTCAAACGATGACCTGCATAATTAACCCCCCCCCCCCTTCGTGATACGAAATGTAACAGAGGTATGAGTGCGACTCTTTATGACTCTTTATATACGTAGGAGTGAAAGGGTACTTGGCGGCACTGCAACACCTTGTCGGAATACGTGATATGGTTGAACGATTCGTCTTCTCCATTTTTGTAGGTTGATGAATAAAAGTGTCATCATTATTGAAAACGGATCCTTGAAGAGAAATTTTAAAAATTGTTCAACAGTACAATTCAATTCAATTGTATAACAAAGATAGATATTAATGGTAGTTCACATCGCAATTTCTGCAAATTGAATTTTTTATTGAAAAATTTGATCCTTTTAGATAAAATTTTATTAAAAGAAAATTGCTCTACGATTTACCGTTGCTAAGATATGATTTTGTAATGTAAAGCTGTTTATACAAATATCAAAGCTTTGAACAGCTGTACTTTGAAAATCTTCAACATTTTGAATAACAAATTTGGTTCCATATATGGCACACTAAGGACTACGTTGACGTGTGTGATTTTGAACAAAATCGCAGATCCTGCTCCAAAATGTGATCGATTTCATATGGAATGAACCGTATCATTAGAAAGTGTATAAAACTATAGCAAGAGACTGTCAGTGTCTGTTTCCGTGTTTACAACGGATTGTCGTGTCTTGCATGTCGGCCGGTTGAGGAGAAAATCATAAGATATTTATGCACTAAAGAAATATTAAACAGACATAACATTATATTAACAAAATTCCAGGGTTTCGATCATTTAAATTTGTTCATTTAAATACGGTTCATAATATTTTAAATTATTAATAATTTTTATATGAATATAAGTTTTTAATTAAAACACAAGTTTTTGTAGCTGTTACCAATCTTACAGCATTTTTCGCACCCTGGGTATTTAGAAATTTAATTTTCCTGTTAAATTATTACGAAAAAATATGACACGATCGTACATAAAAATGAATGAATACGATGGTATCCTAATGCGAATAAGGGATTCTTTCTTATAATCACTGATATTCTCAAACGACAAACTGGCAATAGCCAATAGTTTATACATGTACGTTTAATATGTATTCTGAATAATATTCAAAACAGATACTTTTACGGTACGTCCGAAGCATAATTTAGAAAGTGAACAGGATTAGACACGTGGATTTAAAACCCATCGTATTAATTTTACGACAATGTTCCTCGGTGATCGTGACCTTTATAAAGAGATTTCCTCTTCTGATTTATGTTTCGACCGGTACAACGTATCAAAGTTCTGATTTACATGGCTGTTGTCTCCGAGTTTTGAAAGCGGTCCCCATCAAAGGGGACATAGAATTTAAAACACATCTGACGTGCGTGCGGCCGGAATAAAAAATTTTACTCTACCCTTGGAGCATCTCGCACTGACATGAATCCTTATCAAATTATCCGAAATTCCCACGCATACATACGCCGCGTTTTCGTGTACACGTTTTCTTCCCCAGGAGCGTAGGACGACTATCCGAGGACCCCGTCACGTATATGCAATGAAATTACTCACCGGTAAGCACTTTCAGCTCACGTCCGTTACTAAACAATTCTACCAAGTTCTTGCACTTTCACACGGTTATGATGTATATCTTAACGATTCCACGCTGCACCGTTCCAGAATACTTGTCAAATAGCGTTGCAATTTCGTCTTACTTCTGTACCGTAGTTAATTAAACTTCGTAAGATTTCACGTCCTTATTTTCTACAGAGCACAACTCACATGCCAGTATTTATTACAACGTGTCTTCTTAGTTTAATTAAATGTAGATCATAATCACGGAGAAATTCACAACGAAGTTTGGTTGAAAAATGGAGTAAAATTAAATGCGGAATTACAATACACAAATTTTAGGTGACAATAAAAGATTTGTGGCATGACGTTTAGCAGTGTATAGGTACCGTGAGCTTATCGTTAAAGTTTCCCGTCTCAGGTTTTACGACTATAGAATGCGGTTCGTTCCTTGCTTTCTGGGATCTGTAATATTTCGCCGTTTTACACTTGACGAAAGATCACGTTATCCGCAAGTTCAGGCACTGGACTGTAAGTTATGCATACCCAGCATGATATCCATGAAATATGTCGAAGGGTCGGACAGAGTCATTACTACAAAGTGTAGTAAATTGCGTGTAACACCCTCCTTAATAGTGAAAAAGTATGTAGCAAGTTTTATGTGGGTGCACGATGTTCTGGTGAAATTAAATTCATTTCTCTAGAAAATTAGTTTCTCTGTTTTTGGGAAAGACGTTCTTGAAACGGAACAATATCACGGTGTTTAACAATTTAGCAAAATTAATAAACTTTCATTTCTCAAACTTCAGCGTAAGTTACTTTTCTGTATAAGAAGCTAATTACATGAGAAGTGCATATTAATCAACGATATTATTTAAATCTTTATTTTCACAAGTTTACGCCAACTGAATTATGATATGTCTGAAGTATTGTAGCTTCCGTAACGACAACATTTAATAATTGATTTTATTGCCTAACGTACATAACACTTCCAATATTCGATTAATCAGCTAAAAGGGGTGTCATACGGGGACGTCGAATAGTTTGGGTCAATTGCGCTTTCCCTTATTCGTATCAATGGATCCATTCGACTACCGAACGTACGCGTGTCGCACGTAAACCCCGTAAACCATAGCAAACGTGAAATACCTCCGACAAAGCCGGGGCCAAAATATTTCCGGCCGGGGTGAAGCCAACCCCAAGTTTCAAAAATAGGGGCACCGAAATTATAGAGGCGGGGTAGGGTGCTAGTGGACCAAAAAAAAATAAGAATAAAAGGGCGAAGATCCCTGATCTCGGTATCCCGTGGTCACCCTGTGCGAATCCGGGGAATCAAGCTTTCTCGTGGTCACAAAACAGAGAAAGGGAGACAGAGAAATATGAAATATAAATAAAACATATTCTTACTGGCGGCAAGTGCAATAAAAATGCGGGGAGATCAAGAGGGATGCCAGAGGAATACGTAATCGGGTCTTCTTCCCTGGTTCTCCGGAGAGGCTTCTACTTCCTTTTCTCCTTCTTGCCCTTCTCTATCTCGTATCTTTTCCACCGGTTACTCTTGCCTTCGTTTTTTCCCCTCCATTTTTGTGTATCTGCGAGGACCCTAGGTGATTGCAAAACAGAACTGATTGAAATGCAAACGGGATTCGCTCATTCAAATTTTAATTTCGAAAAATCATCCTTCGAAGAATTAATTTATTCGAAAAAATATTACAATTCGGGGAAAGATTACGGCGTCAATTTTTGCCGCGGTTTATTTTATTCGATTGTCCAATCGAAATTTTTCACCACGAGAGGTATTATTTTTCAATTTGTCGTCGCAATTAAAAAAAAATATTAGACACGTAGTTGAAGTCGTTTACCTTTTTTTTGTGGCAAACATTTTTTTGCGTACCACGGTGTTTACATATACGCGTACAGAAATGACCGCATACTTTTACGTCCAATCATCGTGCTTAAAATGGCATAATCTCTTACGAGCTATTATTCTGCAAAATCTTCGACTCGACGTCACCCGACATTCGTCCCGGATATTTATCATAATGCGCATTATTCGTCGTTATACTTGTAGAGAGGACCGTGGAAACGCTGGAAATTCTCTCGTCCTCTGGCGTGGAATATTTCTCGAGACGACCGGCAGGCAAGGTCCGCGTAAAAAAAGAAAAATGACAATTCCATGAGCAGTCGCGGAATATCAGAAAAGCAACCTATCGTCGGTGGCATCCTTGTCATTGACGCAACATGTCACGAGGGAAAATACGAAAATGCGGCAAACAAGGCAATAAACCGAATAAACGGCCGTCCGGACTTAATTAAGGAGTGGCGACTGCATCCACGCCGGTCGTGCCTCCATTTCGTCGAGAAGGTTTATCGCCGGTGCTTATATATCGGCCGTGAGATAAGATAAAAGGCCAGTCCAGGGGGTAGGTAAGATAGTCACCCTCTGGACAAGCACCAAAACTTTTGCGTTCTTCTTTACGTGGGGGGTGGAAGTACCATATGTGGCCTTCTCTTTCGGATACTGGTGGAATCTCCACGTTCCTTGTTTCCGGTTCTCCTGTTCTTCGTGCTTTTTCCTTTTTTTCCTCTCTTTCGGGTGAAAATAGACGTGAGCAGGGCGGCGAGGATGGAGGGTCAAATCGAGTACGTCGTGTCCAGAAACACGGCTAAAAGTAAAATAAAAGAATCATGCTGGCTGGGGACCGCCGACGAGGAGACTATTCATGTGTGTCCATGTAAGCTCCTTGGGGATGCATATGTTTTGTCCGAATTGCATACTTTCCCTTAAAGTCGAAAACTCGGTACTTTCGGATCGTTTAAGGCCAACCCAATGCTCTATCTCGGGTGTCTTTATTTGGTTTTCACGAAGGATTTGTTGATAACGAAGAAAATACAGTATATTAAATAACCAATTTTGTACAATATCAATTACACAAGAAGATAACAAATTTCACTGCTTTCTGTCAATCGACAATTCCAGCCGTATGTTTATAGCTTCTACCATGGCAGTAACATTTGTCTCGTTGATCGATTAAGTTTGCATTGTAATCGAAATTATTCTGCGGGACATAGAGGATAAAGATGGTAAGTGTCCCGAAAAAAACTCGTTTCCAACGTGAAAGGTCGAGGTACGTAGGTCCAAAGGAGTACGAGGGACAATAACTTTTCTACGGGGGTAACCAGGGGACATCGATCAGATGTGATCACGGTGGAATTAGCCGTCCCTTGCAGGAGTCCAGAACTCCTTCACCCCGTCTTTCCCTGCCACTATCGTCAAGAACCACCCTTGTCTCTGTTTCTTCGACCTCGGCCAAAGGTCCGGCGACGATAAATGGTTGCCGCACCGTGTAGGTACAAGGAAAAATACGGGAAATCGAAAAATAATGCGGGAATACGTAATTTGGGTATTTAATTGCGTATACGTTATTTTTTGTGTTTTTTTTATCATATGGTAAAAAACAAGACCTGGCACAAGACATGCGTTGAATTTGCTGTCATAGAAGTATTGAAATCTTTTGCGGAACATTTTAAATATAACTTACATTTAATACACTTTACGTATTATAAAATCTTGTCTCAGTGCTTACTTTCCAACGTGAAAACATTTCTCGTCGCAACACCTTTGAATGAATAATTCGCAAACGAAGAATAATTGTATTTAATAAAGAATACGAATCACGTGAGAACAATACCAGACTATTATAAGAACCGCTGCAAATAAAACTATATCCATATTATTCCCATCCTTAGAAACTCGAAATGTGTCCCTCGAAAAGGACGAACGCCATTCAGAGAGGCATAAAATATTACGAACACTTGATTTTCGAACCAGTGTCTCTCCTTTCGGTCGACGAGATATCTTTACATCCGACATCCGTCATTCCTGGAGCAAAAGTGAAAATAGAGAGGGTCCGCGGGTGGGTACCATGAAATATGGATAGCCCGCGTCTCTTCGGTTGGCCCGACGCCACAAAAGAAAGCGTCACGGCAAATTAATCGGGCGACGAGGAGCACGCGAGATGTGTGATTTAATAAAAAGCTTCCCTTCGGTGACACGGGGTGGAAACACGGCGATACTTCCACCGCCCGCCGCGTAATAAGTTTAGTTTCTACGACGAAAAAGCCATAAAGCACGACGTGCATCGCAGCATGGTGCCTTGTTCCGCGACGCGTGGATTTCAAGGAGATATTAGGGAATAACCAATGTGTGGGCTCTTTACGACCACTGTGAACGTTGTGCGATCTTGGGACCGGAAACGTTCGATTGTGCAGATGTTTAGAGGAAAACTCTAGGCTTATTAAATTTCATCCAATATCTGTTGGAATAATGTTGAAATACGTGTAATTTTTGTTATATTTTTGATAGGAGAAAGCGAAAATTTTGACAGTTTTCTGCAACGTTTACTGATAAGTCAGTCAATGAAATAGTAATATAAATTCGCTACAGAGCGCTCTGGTTAACAATAGACACCTAAAAATATTAATAAGTTATGATAAGACTGTACCAAAAGTAATGTTTGTAAACTTAACTTCTGAATTATCTGGAACAGTTTTAAGACTGACGGTAAATTTGGTGTAACGTACACATAATTACGTCCACTAATAAAAGGTTATTCAACAAAAATTTTATTCTATTCCCAATTAGAATATTTTAACCCATGATTAATGATTATCTAATCTAATGAATACTTAAAAACTACTTGACATACTGATGGACATATTTGCATAAAATTGATAAATATTTTGATGTCAGATATCAGAGTGTTATTACTGCTAACAAAAACCTGGCGTCGGCTGGTGAAGTCGAGATCGGTACCGGCACACAGCTTGTGTTTTGTGATAAGTTCACATTAAAATTCATCGGACATGTATGGCGATAACTGGGACCGTCTTTCTCCAGCAATCGATCTCCGAAAGATTGATGCGTTCTTGGACGATACACGTGTACGTTTAATTTATGAACACCGGTTGTATCTGGTGGGACAGTATATGTAGGTTACACTTTGTGTGTCGGTTATATCACCGATATTTTATATTACCCGTGTCATTATCTCGTTTTATATATTGATCAAATCATTTTACGTGTTATTAAATTTCGCTCCATATACAATTACCCGATAATAAGAACGTGCACCTTTCCTCCTGTTTCATATACTCGATGAGAATGTAATTTTCGGAAAATTAATTATAAAATCAAACCTATGTGTTTATAGAACGGAACGTTTAATTTTATGTGTAACAAATATTGTAATAGCCAAACAATTGTATGTATATTTGCTTGAGGATATTATGTAAATTCAATCAGGCCGTTCTACTTTGTCGAACGATAAAATATCGCTACATTTTTTGCAATTATATAAAGAATAATAATCGTTCTGGCTTTCTATACTGATCGCATATTACGTTGACTATTTCGCCAGTAAAGTAATTAATTATCCCTATCAAATATGTTACTCTATTGTTCACCGTCGAAGCGTTATTACCTATTATCATTAATTTTCACCCAGTTCCTCTAAAATCATGTGATTCCACATATTAGTCAAAACTGAAAGTGTATGTATTTTATAAGAATAAGTCTAAACCCCCGCGCTGTAATGTAATCAATTTTTTGCATTCGTGTACCACAGAAAAGGTGAAAACCTATTTTTAGCGACATATGGTCGTGGACAAATTGACAAGGGCACACGATATCTGATTTTTATTAAAGCTCTATTCTCATTACACATTTTCTCTTTTACGTACATGAATTACTAGTGTGTTGTAACTCACCCTCCTCGTCATGGTGTCCGCATTTCTGACATAAAGTGTCGTGGATACGCGTAAAGGCATAGTATACATGGCCGGGTAAAACGAACAAAACAGCAAAGGAAAAGCCGAGCTCCCCGTCCGCCTCGTATCTACACGCAATCGTTGCTCGTCACGCGCCGAACGATGTTAATTTTTCACATTTTATCACTCCCCCTCCCCATAACAAACTCTATCCTATTATTATTGCATTATCGCGGCAGCGTGCGGTCACTTATAACGATCTAGCGCGTGAAACTTTCCCTAAAAGCGTATTAGGGTGCTTTTAAGCTGACGCCAGGCTGAAAAGTTCTTTAAAATATTCCCAGTCCACACGTATATTTTTAGCGTTTAATTGCAATTAAAGTGAAAGCATGGATTACAATTCGATTATCATATTCCGATAGTTTGTTTCGATATGTTTACGAATTCAATTTCAAGGAAGACGTACATATGCATAGACGAGTAAACAGAGAATTTCTGCATGCTAACTTTACCTTGATAATGTATCTGATTACATCGAAAAGTTCGGTCTTACGTAATAGATCACGAATCCTCTAATCGACGTGTTTCCATAGAACTGCAAGTATCGCGTTCCCAGGAGCAACCCCCGTAGACCCGTGGCCACGGGCGGATTCCCAAAACTGGAAGTTATTAGGGTGTGATTTCATTTCCGAATTTCTCGCCAGGATACCGTTGGCTCCCCATCGTAACCCACCTCCACCCCACGCTCGACCGGCAGGTTAAATGGCCGGTGCAAAAAAGTCATAAAATAAGTTATAATTTGGCGCAGTCGGCGTCGCGATGCTCAATGTCCTGTGTGATCACCGCCCTCTCACTTGACTGAACTTTACCCCCCTGTTTCTGTGAGAGAATTGGGATGACTTCGCGTCTCTCCTCGTCCCTTTCCCCCTTCCGTCGACACTCAATTTTGTTCCTCTCTCGCCTATCCAATTTCTCTTCGTCCAACTTGATTTCTCTTTCCCTGTTCGGCCTGGACTTTTCTTTCTCTTGCTATTAGCCGGCCGGATCGTTCGCTCGCTTTCTCGTCGGACGACTTTGTTTCGTTTTACGTCTCTCTTCTCTGCTCTTGTCTCGACAGGACTCGCTTCGCCACGATGAACGTTACGGCCACTTCGTTGGGGTCCGGAACACCGTCCGAAGGAGGATGTCCTATCCAATTCCAGATTAATTGCAGGATCGAGCCGGAGGTCAAGGGTCGCTAAGAACGAAAGCCGGAGTACCGTGAAAGCGTCGGGGGAACCTTATGCGTATTGTTTGATAAATAGTTCGGTTGTTTGTCGCTCGGAGTTTCACTTTTCCATAACAAAGGGTGTTGTTTTGAATACTAAAATTACAACGAATCGAGAACGTGTAGTGACACAAGTATGCCTCGGCTGGGAAATTTGATTACTGGTATTGTTTCGATATTTATACATACATTCGCTGTCACTGACGTGCTGACACCTTTTTTTTAAAACGTATGGTTGGTTGTTCATAGCGCAGTACTTTTTTAAAGCGCGAATTTAAACAAATTTGACATATACTTCTACTTTAATTCATAACTGGCAATTTTCTTCAATTTTAACTGTATGCATAAATGGTTACAGATATAACAGTTTAAAATAAACTTTCTAATGCGATTGTTTTTCTTAGTGGGAGACTCGTGTGACAAACAACTATATGTAAATTTAAGTTTATTGTATACGGCTTCTAGTTTCCAACAAAATTAAAAAAAAAAAACATATTTTCAATTCCGATAGTTATAATGCATCTTACCGTGGCATATCTGCACCGTTTATCTAAATGGTGATTTTTCTGTACATTTGTATGACGAACAATAAATGTTAGTATCAAGGGAATCGTATTAATCAATCCGTAAACTTGGACTCCATTCGTCATTCCCTTTCCAAAAATGAACGACATCGCTGCGTCAAAGATATTTCCCCGCGTAAGTATAAAAGTTTTTACAGCTTTTCTAGAATGCGGACAGATAATAAAGTTTTTGCGTTAAGTGAAGTTCCTAGTAGTCAAATCGATTACATGAGTAATAAAATAGATAAGCGTAATTACCGTAATCGATATCTGCTTTCGACCGACATTCCGTGAAGCAACCAAGCAAGCAAGCCAAATGACGCTACATATGGTGATTATAACGTATATGCCAAGGGAAAAATGTCAAATCGTCTGCGCCCTTAAGTGTACGTTAATTTGATACGGCAATCGGAGGTCAAAGGTCGCCTTGGGGCGACAAGAAGGGCGTAAAGTATGACGTGGAAACAAGATGCACCTGTTTTTCCAAAAAGACGTGTATCATCTACGTATAACGTTGCTTGAATATATTCTTGTTGGTTAAGCTCTTTGTGAATGTATTTCTAGTATTAGCTAATTTGATATCGTTGATTTACTGTAATATGGCACAATTAAAGCATTGCGTAAAAACTATTCTTTCTATCCTAGTACCTCTAAAACGAAAAAATGTAGAGTTGTGTCATTATTGCAGTATGTAAGGGTTGAGCAACATTAATTGTACAATTTGGGATCCAATGAATTAATTAGCAAGTTGTAGAAATAAGGAATTACATTTTTTCGGAAAACTTGCCTCACCTCCGTATGCCTTAAACTTACATCAACTGTAAATTTCCATTGAGACTAAAATTTTGCAAATATATCGACATGAGACAATAGCAATGAGATACTGTTTTGTCGGATAGTTCGACTTCTAAGTGTCACGTGATACGATTAGTTCTAAATACCAATATCCCATAAAGACGGGCTACCGATACCCATTTCACTCTTCCACGTCTGACAACCGATCTGGCTTATCTCGGAAAAATAATCTGTTCATCCACACCGGGGCTAATCCCCGGGGTTGATCCCGTTAAACCCACGATCCACAAACCATGGGGCTAATCCTAGTGTCCGCACGAATGATCGTCTCTAAGACAGAAGGAAAAGGCCCTCCGACTTAAAAATCTTTCAAAGATGAGTATCTCCGCATCCAGTAATCAACCGATCCGGTCACCCGGAAAATTGTTGCGAAAAAACGCTAATCGTGCATGACGGATTCATTTAACTCATTTACTATATTGTTTCTTCGATCACTATTCGATTAATCAGCACTCTCTGTTAGCAGACTGGATCGTTAAGCGTAGAGATTGGACTGGGTTTTACTTAGTATCACACTATTTATTATAAACATCCGTATGCTCTTAATATGTCCTTATACTCTAACGGTCTGATTAGGTCAAGCTATACATGGTCTGGATCATGTCAACTATTAGGTAATTATACAGATGTCGCAATATGGATGCTACGGTAATCTAGTGACTGTCTTATACATAGATATAAACTCAGTGTTATCTATACAGTGTTACCTAGGTATATCTTATATCACCTATGTATATCTAACACTCTCCTCTGTACTACGTAAATTAAGATATCCGTCATTAATATCGTTGGTTGGATATATGGAAATAGCAGTTAATTTCTTTCCACGGTATTACAACCGTAGGCACAAAAACAAGATCCTTAATGTAAACATGGTCTCCACCCCCGAGGGATATCGTCACATAAGAAACTGCTAAAGTCTCTATACCCTTGGAGGGTAGGAACCCCTACGGATAGACGCAAAAGTTTCCGGATAAAAGGAGCCGATACCGTGTGTACCTTCCTTCCCCTTGATGGATACGAACAAACGCCGGAAAGGACTAATAAGTCGCTTCTAGTCCTCCATTCACTCCGCAGGATTGCATATGCCGTTACGCGTGCTCGTTTCGACGGGAACTGCGGGGAAATCGCAAACGGGGACCGTGCGTAAGGTAAACGATGCACTTTCGGCGACACGCATTACCGAATGCGACAGCGGACTGACAAACCGACAGGCTTCCTTTTATTCAAAGCAGACGAGGTACTCCCGTTTCTGCGTTTCGCAATGTCCGGGGAATAAGCACCGTGTTGCAGTCGTCGAGTAACGATTTGACATATGGGACACTTCGTACCGTCCCTTCCGACTCGCTCTGCTGCTAGCTCGCGGTATGTGTGTGTGTGTGTGTATGTGTATGTATGTGTACCTATTGTACACCACCGTCCACAAGTTATGGATGAGTATGGATTCGATGGATACCGGAAGCGAGTGATTTCTATTACGGTAAAACTGACACTCGAGAGTTATATTAGACGAGTACCTACATATGTACTTACTGTATATTTTTTTAATACTTTGTTATATTTGAAATTTTATATAGATAACTGTACGACATATATTTTTGTAAATAGTAATTTATATTTAACATTTATAAGCATCAAGAGACGGAACTCGTAGAATTTTCGGGTCAGTTTCCAAGTGGCCAAATTTTTACGTGTAGAAAACGCAGAATTGCAACGTGTAGAAATCTGCGGGCTCCCGAAATTCCACGACGCAGGACGTTCGAGTCCTAGAAATTTCAAATCCGTTGTTTTCATAGACACTACAAGATTTTCCATAACAAATTTAAAAATCGCGAATTTTTCGAATGCTACTAGTTTCGTGCCGCATGAATTCGAAACTTGAATCGAATAGAGTGAACGACACTCTTACTCTCGCGGCGATTACATGGTAAATTTGCGCCGCCATTAGCTCGAAGTAGCAAGTGTCCCATGACTTATGGGTGGACGTGTACGCACGTGTATCACACGGCCGGTTAACTGTTACGCTTATTTGCTGCGAGTGAAAGAATCACATGGGCGTTCACGCGACGAACAAAAAAAAATACTGAACGTGTGCAATGAAGAAGCTACGTAATTGGTTTGCGGCGATGGGGGAACTACGTTTTAAAAGGAATTTGCATTTTAATACGACGCGTAAAGATTGGGAACGTCAAAGGAATCGGTATTTCATTTATGAGCGAGATTCTAACTTCAGTGGCGCCCTTAACTACATCCGTGAAATCAATGTTTCCTCACTAGAGTCAAAGGGATTCTAAATTCTTGAAAAGTAATCTTCTTCCTTCACTTCAGTCCCCGTTCTTCCCATGACTTTTTATAAACCGTGCCGATTTAATTGGATCCCGAAACATAAATTCCCATTGGCTACTGACATTTCTAGCTCTACGAAACGCAGCAACGGAGTAGCAACCTTCTTCGTTCTAACCTTCTAACAAGACTGAAACATTCCAATCAAGACGATATCATTCTAATTACATGCGAACGAGGCAACACGTGGGCCCGCATGTTCTCTCTCCCCCCCCCGCCCCACCGCCCCACCGCCCCTCCGCCCCTCCGCCCCTCCGCCCCGCCACCCTGAGCAAAACGGGTTCGCGTTATTAATCGACTGAAAAACGCGCGTGTCTCGTTAGCAGCGAATAGGGCAATACTTCGTGCCGCACCGCAGCATCGACATTCCGTACAGAGCGATACGGTAGTTACAAGCCAAACTGCCGATTGGAATTGGTAACAAGGCGTCTAGCGGACGTGGAGGGGTTGGGAGGAGGGCGGCGGAGGGGGATGGGGGGATGGTGGCGAGGAATGGAAGCGTTACCGTAGAGAAGGGTGAGGCGGAACGGGAGGGAGAGAGCCATAAATCTTGGCACAATCGAGGGTGTGGTCAAACGCAGTGTCGAATGACCGTGGTCTCGTCTACAAATCTATAAAGGCCCTCACCGACCACCCTTTCTCCTTCCATCCATCCACCCACGTTGTGTACGTGTGCGGGTCGGTGTGCGCGTGTCGTTGCCCAGCGTGGGGACAAACGAGTCTGCGGGACCGCTGGTCAAACACACGGCACACCTCTTCACGGCCTGTAATATGTTCTCGTCACTAGCAACGCTGTTGCTGTTGCTGTTGCTGTTGCTGTGCCCGACGCCGCCGGCCGCGACGCGTTTTCCCCTTTCGCGGAAATCACCGTTTTTCGGTGATTTATCGGCCGAACGGACCGCTGGCGCGGAAAGAAGCGGACCCGAAGGGCACGTACGCGTTTCCGGGTTTTATGCAAAAGATTCGAGCGGGGTGGGTGACGTGGGAATTTTTTCTTTTTGGGGGGTGGTCGACTCCAACGTCCACGAAGTATGGTATTAAAGCGGAGAAAGATCGGGGACATCGGGGTGCAATTTGTTGGGAATGACGAATGGATAGAATGAAAATAAATCTGCCGTAGAGTTAGGTGTAGCCGATGTAGTTTCGATCCAAACAAAATTTGATACCTTTAATAAATTAATTTCACCTGTTGCTTTTCAATGGGTTTGTTGTGAGTTTCGTTTGTTGCAAATTCGAAGGTTATATTTAAACAAAAAATCATAGCAGAATGTTGTAAAGCATGACCACAATAATTAAGGGTTGACGGACAAATTAAAGTTTACACGTCACGAAACAATGTGTAAAATCGGTGTCCCGATTAAAAAATGGATGCGCGTACAACATGTTTCGCAACGTACTTTGTTAAAAATGAAATAAAATACCGTATTTAATACAAAAATTCTGGCTTTCTAATGCGTTCCCTTTCCGACGTTGCGAGTCCAGTGGTTCGATAAAGAGCCGAACCGGTGATCACGATTTTCCTTCTTTGTCGAGGGTTTCGTGGGAATGGTTCGATGCTAATATACGCCACGCATTGTAATGGTTATTGGCATCATTTAATTTTCTGTCGACGTTCACTAATCGCAGTCTCCCCTTCCGAGGAAATAGCCGATCCATTTGTCAACGGCACACCGGAAGCGGGAAAAGATCTATCCGATGGATGGATGCGCAAAGGATTTCCTGGAAACGGTTGCGAACCGGCTTACGAGTAACGACATTCGTTTCAACCGGGTTGAAAGTAAACGGAAACCCGAGAAAATATAATATTAGAATCAAAATATGTATCGTTCGCGAGTAACGATACTTAATTTACTGGAAAAGAAACACACATTTCCATGAATATCCTTAATTAATAACATCATGCACGGAAACCCAATGTGGACGTGTAGAAAATTTGAAAAAACCGTATTTGATTGATAGCGTTTAGCGATGACAGTTTGAAAAGGACAAAAAACGAAACCTATTGTAAAAAATTCGTGTGCAAGTTCACGTTGTCAGAATGTCGGGTTACGCCGTTTTGCGTTCTTTTTCATTTCGCCTCCTTCAATATCGTTTTGCGGTTCGTCGTTAAACTCTTTGTATGTACGTGTAACAGGGTCTCTCGTTCTTTCACTCTTTCTGGAAGACCACGACGGGGCCAGGGGATAATAATAGGCAAAATTTCTACTGGTGGCGATTCGCAGGAAGTGACTTCCGTTCCGGCGTTGTTCTCCGGCGAAGCGGCAACTTCACGGTTTCACCTGAGTTCCATGCCGTTTTCCAGGTGTCTCATCCTGTGCAAGAAGCTACTGTGAGAAATTCGTGACAGGGAGAGAGACAAGGCAGGGTCTAGAAGGAGAGTGACAGTTTTGCTCCGACCTTGGACCGTGAAAAAATATCCCTTGATTTATGATACATATTTTTAGATGAATAACATCTTTATCTGAAAAATTGCTTAAAAGGCATGTTAGCCTTCGAATTTATTAGAATGTAGCGTAGTCGTGGTCAGAGACAAACAGAGTTTTCTAAATGGACAGTAAACGTGACCGGTTCGATATATTGGTTAATTAAATGCGAGGACCGCGTGCGCTTTAGTTCTTTTTTACGTGAAACGAAAGACGCCGAAGTTCCAAAACTCTCGGGATCCCCTTAAAGATTATAAAAACTCTGCGAAGTCAGTATCATGTTGAATGTAGCCAATCGGAGCACAGTTTAAGTACGAACAAGATATGCGTATCTTGGACGCCAAACTCACATGCCTACAGAATTGCAAGAGATGTCGTTCATTGGATTTATTTTATTGAAAGAACCACCACGAAAGAATTATCTCTAATTATTTCAAATACATAAAACCAATTTCTGAATCATACTTCAAGTTGATAAGACAGGGTACACCTCGCCAAAAATTGGGCGAATTAATTCTAAAATACAACAAACATGTCACAATTCTCAAAATCATCGGCATCTCCAAATTTCTATTCCCGCCCACCCCGTCGATCAAGATCGTTACCATGAAACAGTCGTGAAATCTCTCTAAATCCGGCAGAGAGGTGTAATAAAAAAACGGTCGAGCGGGAAAAAAAAGAAACGCACGAAACGCCTAATTTCCGTATCCGGCGACGGAACAGCCCGTCTCCGAAGTCGAAGGTGGACGCACCCACGAGCGTAATTCGTGCGGCCGTATCTCGTAACCGATCCCGGCGTATTAAAGTGACAGAAATTGGCCGCGCCCGAGGTGTGCTGTCGAACGAACGGCCGGTGGGTCCCCGTCATTTCCATATTGTAATGCCCCGTATCCTGTCGCCCGGGCACCGGCTGATATTATGCGCTAACAAACCATTTAGGCCAGGTGTTAAATTGTCTGTGACGCCCGAACGGTCACCTCCACTCGTTTTCTGTCGGCGATCGTCCTCGTCGTCGTCGTCGTCGTCGACGTCGACGACGTTGCTTAATATCGGGACGATCCAGGGTTCAGGTGGGACCTCGGGTGTCCGACGAGCGGGAAGATAACTCGCGGGGAACGTGGTACACGGGCGTTATTCTTTGCGTGTGTGGAAAAGGTCGGGCCACGGACGAGCGTTAATGGCTGCAAATTGGTCAGAAAAACGAACTCGGGACCAGTCGACGGAGGAGGAAAAAAGTTCGGGCTCCGATACGCCGTTTCCTGTTTACGATCCTGGGATGAAGAGAGAGGAACAGCCGTTGCCTCGCGCTTCGTTCTTTCGTGCTATCCCTCTGTCTTTCTTCGATACTCTTGTTGGTTCCTTTTAGGCAAGGAAGAACGAGAGAGGGAGAGAGAGACGTCGTGACTGGTTATAATCGATTCGATCGACCAATTCGTCGGACGGAGTCATTAGTAGACGGTCGTCATGAAATTTAATCCTTTGCTGCATCACTGGGCTTTTTGGTCTTTCTTTTTGACACGATGACCGTGCCTGATAACCGGCGGGAAGACCGCTGATCAAACTGTCCACCTAATACCGGCTAATAAACCGTGGAGAGAAAAAAGAACCGAGGCTTAGATACTAAACTTTATTGATATTAATCTCATGTTTGGTGGTATTCCTTTTATTGATAAGGTGTCGCCACCGGTAAGCGATGCAGGAATATCGATGGAGTAGTAAATTGATTTTTTATAGTTCTTATCAGATTTGCTATTGGGTGAATTGTGATATCTATTTCAAGTTATCACTCGAGGATTCATAAAATATCTGTGATTTCATCCTTTGATCATCTAACGGAAAATTTCGATCCGTTAATGTGCCATAGAACATAATTTTTGTCAACTACCGATTTGTCTATAGTATCCAAAAATATCGTTTCAAAAAAGATTCCATAATCGATTCGTATGTTTTCCCAATTTTTAAATCCACCTGCATGATTTACCTTTTAAACAACAATCGTGAAACGCTGTTACGCATTAAACGAATTTCAAAAGCCCGACGGAAATCCGACAGGGTTTCATTCGAAAAATTCAGAAACAGCGCGCACTTAACGTTCTTTAGGAACGCAGTTTTTGTCCCCGGCAGAAATCGTGGATCGACAACATTACTGCGGCAAGTCAGAAGGGATCGGGGTGCCTGCATAAGACAAGGAAACGTTGGGTATTAAATTCTCAGCTCGGGCTGACGCTCGGAACGATTACGCCGCCGGCACTAATGGCAAACGAACAAGTTCTCCGCACAGGTATATCCTTTAGCGTATGTAATTATCCTGAGTGTGAGCCCCGAAAAAAGGAAGGCGGGGGTGGCGGATTGACCGTCGACACTAGCGCACGTAATCGCTCTAAATTGGCCGGAAAAGAGGAGAGCGGCCGTGTGCTCGTCGCAGCGAGACGCGATCTTAATCCCCGGCAGGGCGATCCTTAAACGATTTTAATGCCATCCATCGTTACCACTAAGCTTTCGACGACTATTAAACGCGCCGAGGCGCTACCGTTTCGAAAGGGCAGCATCGGAGCAATCGATTCGACGTATAGCATGTGGGAAATAACTAACGTGGAATTGATGCTCTGAGAAATAGTAGAAATCCGTGGATACGAAAGTAGAAAGTCGTTTGGTTTCCGAAGAGTTCGATGTTGCTAAAATTGAGAAATTTATAAAAACTAAAGTTGAACAATTTGGGCTCGGAGTCGCTGTTATGTTGCATACGTGTTACATTTCAAGTTTACGTTTAGTTATACGATTTAAATATTTGCGTGATGTCTTACAATTACAACAAATGCATTGTTTTTATTCTGATAAGACTGTTGTGTTATTATTCTGACAGACGTTGTTCGATGACGCAGTTACGCCTGTTAATCGCTAATCGTTATTATTATTATTTTTAACCCAACGTTTCATGTTGATGCAAATATGCAACATTGCATTCCAACTGCATTTTAACTGAATGAACAAAACATTTATAACGTTGTATATTCTCGAAATAGCAACATATTAGTTGTTTTGTAAAAACTATAATAACACAATATTTAGTAAATCGTCAAACGAAGGGTTAATAAATAATCTGATAAACGATTTTTTCATTCATACTGTTCCATATACCTACATATACGAATAAAATACTGCTACTGAAATTGGGGATTCAAGAAAGCGTCAGGATTTTTATAGTTATTCAAATCTGTTATCAAATTAATAATTTCGGCAAAAGACTTATGATTTATATCGCAAAGGGATGCAACAATTCGTAACTGGTACAAAGTGTTCGACAAATTCTAAAGAACTTCGATAATATAAGACAAAGGGCTCCTTATAACCTGACCTTTGAATGGGCAAATTACATAACATATTTCTGAAAAGTGGCAAATGGAAAATGGGAACGGTAACGCGATATAGAGGACTTTGTCATAGGTGTAATTAAGGTAAAAAGTTTGAGGGTGTTGAGTGTATCAACAAGCTACGAATCCGCGGAAAATGAGGGGGATGATTTTTAATTACATGTTATCGTAAACCTTAATTACATTATATCATTTATACAACACCATATGAAGTTACTAATACAAATAATGTTATCATACACTTTTTTATATATTAAAAATATTGCTGATCAGATAGTTCATGCACTTATTATATAAAACAAAAATGCCTAAATTAAGCATCACGTAAAGATAAATACATTCTTTAAAAAACATATATTTAAGGGTGTCAAGAACCTACAAGTTTACCTTCGTAATTATGTACGTGCACACATACTTTTATGGGCTTGGTATGCTGGCGATCCGTACATGTATACGTATATGTAGTTACCCGTTTTGGAGTTAGAAAATGCGGAGCATGAATTAAGGGTGTAGCGAGTCTGGATTTCAGTTTAAATATGTCTATTACAGTTTGCTTATGCTAAGTAATGCTTTACAATACAATTCAGGTCGGTAGATTTTGGATTTCCAGCAGCTCTTGTTTCTCTTATGAAATGCGCGTTTATGATTTCTATATTTGTTAAGCGTTTTAAGGTTATAACGTTAATGTAAACTTTGACATGGAATGCTTGACGCGTACTTGATACGGCCCACGTGTTAAAATCGATTAGCATTAAACAATTGTAAAAGCTGCAAGAATAAAGTAAATAAAGAATGTACATGCAATTAATTAAGTTTCTTCGTGCATGATTGTCGATTTTATAAAAAAATCGTTGGTCATCCGAACCTTAGCGGCAGATTAAAATCCGTGAAGTGGCATCGTAGTGGTATTAGAATGAAACCGAACAACTAATTTACGTACACAGCAAACGGCTGGACAGATTAGAGAGGACAAGTTTTTAAAACCAGACTAGTTCCAGCTGCTCGTCGAACTGACTCCAATTACTTAAACGTTAGTTATAACGATAATACGTTTCATCACAGAACTACCGATGCTCCGATGCGATTAGGTGCCTACCGAATAGATGATATCTAGAATTAGTCTCGGTTTTAACGAATACTATTTAAACTGACGGCTCCATACTTTTATTTGTTTAAAAAGAACAGCTGTCATCTATACGTTGGCGTGTCCTATTTAAATAAAAAAGGATTACACATTTAAAAAAAACACAGTAGGTACCGTCTTCCTATTTACATAATACGTCAAAATTATTAACTATGAAAGTAATTATTTTTCAAAAACTTATTAATTGTTTAAAACTCACCTTATTAATTATGTAAAAAAGAAAAGCACAAGTCCGACGTGCTCGAGGGTGGGTCGAAGCCATCGCTCCTAGTGCGGTTGGTCACAGTAAGTGAGCATACCTCGTAGCGATAATTTCTCCGCGAAGAACGTGAAACACCATCAAATAAATGCGTGGCCCCACACACTCGGTCGACCGTAGAAAGAGAGAGAACGTCGCAGAGAGACGTACGGAGAGAGTGGGACCGTTCTTGGGCCCGTGGTGGGGAGAGAACTGAACGCGCCGAGTTGGCTCCTGTGTGGGCCTTAAGCAGGGCCTTAAGGGCCTTAAGTACGGTGGGGCGCCTTATCTCGCCTCGTTACTTCGCCTTAACGGCGGCGAATGCTTGAAATATCGGCGCGCCGGCTTCCGTAATTCCGTATAGAAACGGCGCTTAATTTGGCCATTAGTACGACGTCGGTAATTCAAACGGGTGCGATTACTCGGCCGGAAAGCGCTACGGCCGATTTTCACCTGGCACCCCGTTTATCGGGCGTCCATTCGTTTCCGATTGCTACCTGTATCTCGGTTGGCGACATTCAAGATGGTGGAAATTAATGAATGGCGCCGAGGATGTTCTTTATGTACGACGAACTGGACCGTGATGCAAATCGATTGATATCAGAGAAAATGTGTGGTTTAAAACATGCGCGTACACGTTTCGCTCGAAATTTTCGTTCGAAGTGTACAATCATTTTACCGTAATAATGAGGAAAGTACTCTGGCGGTGCTCTAATTTCATGTTAAATCTGAAATTAAATTGGAATCTTTGAAGGTCCCCTGATACCTTGATGTATAACATTAATAAATGGAATTTTCATATGTAAAAATATGTCAAAATGAAATTCTTGATCGTCTTTTTGGTTATCGGTCGGAACTGTGTAGCGTATGTACATACATACATTATGAATTTATAATTACTTTTCACTGTCATTAGCAGATACCGGTATTTTAAATGAAACAGACATTTTAACGTGCATAAAATCGGGCAAATATAAAACTACTATTCTAATATTGCTTTATGATCGGTAATACACTCACGCTGTTATTCAAGCTGAGAGGCGTTCTCGCCGACCTTGCAGCCCTTTTATGTATCGCAATTTCATACATTCTGATGCTACAACTATCCTATTATATCGGTGAAAACTCAATATCAATTACAACACGTTAATGATTAAAGCTCAAGATTTATCTATATGTATATGTATAGGGACGACCGATCGCATATTTTATAACGTGAATTTCTGCATTTATAAAATGTAATCACTTTAACGGATACAATTAGTGATCGATAACGTGCGTACAGATTGATTATTCAATTTATAGTTTGCAAATTGGCGGGGGTATTTCCGTTCCAATTCCACAAATACGTATAAATTAATCTTTCAGATTATTCTCTAAATATCCCAAGTTTATCGAAATCTAAAGTACTTTGAATTACGGCGTAAAGATTCCCACATAACTCTTCACCTTGGTACACACGTTTCCCTTAGGTTTACACCATACCTTTCCCCGCGTCTATCAATCACTCCGCACACATTGCCGGCATCGTATTAATAGCTAAAATTCGCCAATACGAGACGCATTAAACAACATAATAAATAACCGAATATGATACGCGTACGTGTTCCAGCTAATTATACAGCGGCGATCATTATGCAAATAGCGTAGTATCGTCAATACGAGAGGCAACAACGCGGCAACAACATCCTCATCCCGCGGGATGAGACTCTTATCCGCATCTGCGTCCATCGATTCGATCCGAATGCGGGCAAAATGAGGTTCGATCCTTCAGCCGTTGAAAGACACCCCGTCGTCGTTCGAGGGAGTCAAATCGGGATCCTCGGGCAGCTCTTGGACACGAGGGGAGCTTGAACAGAGGAAACCGGTTCGAAGTGAACCTTCATCCTCCTCTCTCTCCCTCGTTCCCTCTCTATCGAGTCGTGTTCCACGAGACACGGCCCGGGTTTCCTTAGAGATCCTTCTCCTCGTTCTTTCGCAATATCGGGATTGCATGAGGCACGCCAGCCAGTTCGGGAGCGACCATTACGAATCAATAAAGACGAGGAGCGACGAGGAGCGACGAGGAGCGACGAGGAGCGACGAGCGAGGACAGACTTCCGTGGGGACGTTTAATTTGCTAGGAGATCGCGACCCGGGTTTAACGACTGAAAACTGCGAAAAGGACGTCCGACCGGGAACGGTGGTACCAGCTGTCACGATCCGTGGGACGAAAACCGAAGAAAAGACCGCGGGACACGGGCACTGGGGTGAACGGTACCGGGACGACAGGATAACGAGACGTTGACGGTCCAATTAGATCCTAGACGCGCTTGTAATTTACCTTCTGCGACGCGAAATGACGAGTCTACTCGGATATCACATGTTCCCTGTGTAAATCGTAGGACGATTTTATACGTCATTTTTTGCGCCACGGACAGGTGCGTCGATTCACGGTTTTCGGCCTGTTTCGTCCTACTGTTTGCTTTGTACCCGCTTTAATTTGCTTTTATGTTCAGCTGGATTTTATTGTCAGTGGTAGGTATGTATAAGATTAACCAACTACCCGATGACAAGTATTATTTTTTTATCATTTTTGAATCGACGGCTGAAGTGATTAACAGAGCCTTCGAAAGTTTGGAGTTTCCACGAGTTACCTTAAAATTCAGGCAAATCCCGGTAAGGCACCACTATTGTTTTTATATTATTCGTGGATCAATTACCAAGAGTAATTTTTGCACAAATTCTATAATATGATAGTGTAAGCCAAAATGGAGAGAATTATTTTTTTATATTCGTGCCATTAGGAATACGACCAGTGTAGTTGGGCTTTACTGTGACCCAGTTTGAATTCGTACAAAAATGAACGTTCGTTTCTTCGGTCGACATCATTCCTGTAAAAATTACATTTATCCAAAAATTTATTAAATTGTAAAATTCCTAGAACTGAATGGATTTTGATGAAAAATCGAGGATTTTTTTGATACTCAACTAATCAAGTTAAGAGGATTAGAAGTCCGTAATTAAATAAAAAGTGGATGAAATGAAAGAATTATTTGCAAAAGTTATATCTGTACATGTTCTTTTTACTAATTTGTTTGTTCCCGTGCTATACGAAAACTGTAAATTCAGTGCTGAGTGTCTATAGATATTCCTTCGAATCATTCATCGAGAATCTATAACAAATACCACCCTTGTATGCGTAAGTAAAAGAGCGATTTTAACTCATTGAGCACTCACCAATCATTTGGCAATTATCAATTACGTTCATCGACTAAATTAGCTGGACCAAATTGAATGTATGTCTTTACGTTTCGTTTCATCTCGATCAGTTTCATGAAAGGGAGACATAATCGTTATGACTAGCAGGAACCGACCACTCGACGAATAGCCCTGCTGTCTATAAAATATTATTAATGAACTAAGTGCAAATACGATAGTGTTAATGATTCTCGCGATTGTAAGGTGAGATCTTCATACACCATGTAAGTACATACTATGATTACACGCGTGCGATAGGCACAGCAGTGTATCTGATAGAATTTTTATCGGATTACAAGACATTTAACTGAAACCTTTTTTCAATTAAAGAAGTCATTGTTTCACGCAATTTTTGTAACATAATATACATACAAGATACGCCCTTAATTACTGAAACAATATGTTTCATTTGGATTACTTTGGTTTAAATTTCCACAATTATCTGAAAATAAATCTTTATCCCCGTTAAAATATCTACAAAACTGTACGTGCAAGTGCGTCAAAGTAATATTTCAAAGTGAAAAATGTACTTTCAAGCCTGCTAACAATTATGTAGTCGCAATTGAAATATTTGGAATCTTACCCTAATTAGATTCCTAGAATGTGAAATTAATCCAGCGACATTGCGCCCGGTATAGTATGCAAATGACGAGAAATTACAAATACTCCTCGCCTGTACGACGCCACTTTCTTAATTTACTTTTCGGTGGAACGAAACGGGGATAAACTTTCATGCGACCGTCAATCACGATTCGTCCACCGTACTTTTCTGTGTACACAGATCGTGGTACCAACTGTCACCGTTCTCGAGACGAGAGGAATCGTGGAAAAAAGAACGACTTACCGGTAAATGGGGGGTGGAGAACACGAAGACAAGATAACGAGACGTTGACGGGCCAATTACGTCCTAAAACGTGGCAATAATTTCCATGGTTCTACCGAAGCGCGACGAGGGATGATATATTTCGATGGTTTGAGGAACGGGTCCTGTAATTAGTCAGGGAAACCTCTAATTCTCTTCCTGATCGATAGGATCTTCTGTCACGGGGTCGTCGAAAAAAGTGGTTCCATTTCGACTGTCTGCCTGTAAAAAACTCGAGGGTATGGTTTCGGGCTATTTTCAAATTTGAAAAAGATTCCACACTGGGAAGACAAATCGTAACAATTGTTCAAAACGTTTAAGTCGGAATACGTAATATCGAAGTGTACCAGTTTTCTGAAACTTCTTAAATTTACTTAAATTCAGGGTTAGAGAGCGCGCGATATGCGTCTACGGTAACGTATTCAGTTGCATTACGTTCTCACACTCCAAATTTGGGATTCACAGAAATATTTCGAATACCAGCATAAATTCAAACAGTATCGTACGAATCGTAACGAAGCGTAACGAAGCGCGACATCGATGGAAGACATGTATCGTACATACGTAACTATCCGAAATAACTGTTCGACTGATCGTCACCCCGGCAAGCCACTAAAAGCTAATTGAACAAGTGTTCGAAACAATTACACGAACGTTAGGTTTTCCCAAACATCAGGAAATTAGGATACAAATCACTTCTAAGCGCGGTATCGAGTCGACATTCCTTTCTTTCCCGGTACCAGTGGAAGCTTCGCGGCATTCCCGAATGCACCTGCAACCCAATTCGACGGGACGCGCATACGCGGGTCGCATACCAGGACGACGACGACTTTATGGCCGGTCTTAAAGTCTGGGATTCGAAGTGAATTCTTCCGATGGTCTACGGGGAGGGGGGCACCGTCGGATTTTTCGATGGCACGTCGCCGGTTTCACACCCTAAGTGGCGCGGTGCCTCTGTTCTCGGCACGCACACAGTCCTCCGTCGTGGCCAGACACGCCGCTGGACCACATCTCTGAACGCACACTAGGATCGGCCGGCTGAATAAAAGATGAGATTCACACCGAGTCTTGTTCGCGGCTCTCTTTCGGTTTTTCTGTCGTTTCTCTCTGCCGGCACCGCTGCCGACCGCGGTCCCGGTCCCTCCACCTTCTGCCGTTGCTACGCTTAATAAAGTGACTTCGGGATCGCTGCAAAAGCTCCCGGCTTGTCCTCCACCTCGAGAGACCGGTCCTCGTCCTCGACACTTTCGATCTTTTCCCGGGGAATCGGACCTTCGCTGCTCTACGTCGGGCAACGAAGTCGGGTCCGCGAAGCTACGACCGGTTCCACTTCGTCAAAGTGTTGATAAATCGGCCGATAGTGTTGCCCGTGTATCGAACGTGTTCGTGTTTTTATGTATTCCGCTCATGCCTCGCGGAATTTGCCGTGTCGCGATGTTTTATTTCCAGGACGTACGCTTCGACGTAATGCTAGCGATCGTTCGGTTTGTATTATTTTCCACGGACCGTTTAACACTTAACAGAGGACGCTGAATTGTGACCGGGTAAGTTCGACGAGAGCGCGGTCGTTAAACGGGACGCAATTGGTCGCAGTTGCTACATTTTGCGATAAAATATCGTCGCAATCGAGTGTTCGGTTTAACGGTAGAGGGACTGGTGTAGGTAGTTGGTTTCATTTTTTTCAGGCTCATCGATTCTTGCCCGCCGGCTCGAATCGCAAGATTACCGCAGGAAACGTACTTTTCTTTTTCGTCATGTATGACTTTCTATATATTATTTACTTGCAAGTAAAACACGTGAACGTATTTGTATGTACATAATTAACACCAACTTAACGAACATTCTCAAATAAATCACGTTATCGGTGCGGTAGGTTGTTTAAATTTATGATTTCATTTCAATGAATCATAATAATTATATTACACTGATTAGTAATTGTTAAAACGGGAATTCTTCCCCCAATTCTGTTTATCGTTTAAATCGTAACGAAGACAGGGTTCTTTGAAGCGTGCGTTCGCACGAGCGCGCAGATAATTTACAAACTTAATTGCCGTCCCGAGCATTTGCAGCTTCGAGCATTTAGCGATTAATTCTTCACATTGGGCATTGATTTATGGATGGAAAGATTCATCACCAGTCCACCGAACGGATCAATCAGGGAGCCGTCTTCCGCATTATGCGGCATAAGCATCCTCGATGCACGACAGCGTCGTCTCGACGAAACTCATTACGGCCGATTTCTGTCAGCCACGTGCAAATTCCATTCCGTCTCTCATTTCTACGCTTAATAAACCGTTCCGTGGCCCGATGCAAAAGCTTCGGGGTCAGTTCTTGCGATTCGAGAAACCAGTCTTCCCGAGCGGCAACTTTTCGACGTTCCATTGCGCCGGTTACACGTACGTATGTTCCGGTATCGTTGCAGCTGTATTTCAAATCGAGGCCTTGATGATTCTACACGTGTCATCCGTGACATTGAAGATTTCAATCGTAATTGAGGCTCGGCCGACGAGCGCTCCGTTTTTCTGACGGATGTTTAATTCAACGTTGGTCGGACTTTGATCGCGGTGGGAACGTGAACTATGAGAATTGCTGAACAATTTTTGCAGTAGGCTACACGTCAAATATTCAGAAACACGTGGTGGCGAGCACGTCGAGGAAAATGACTTCGCTCTTAATTAATTAATCGCTGCGGCGCATCTCGTAAATGGTACCCTTAAGTGTTTATCTGTCGACGCGCGGCTCTTTTTTCCATTTTAAAAATAATTATTTAGACAACGTTAAGGGGACATCTCACGAAATTTATCGTTATTAAAAGTTTGCTCGCTGCTCGTACCGCGGAGCTATATTTCGTGACGAATTAATTATGCGAATTAATTTCCTCGGTAATTAAAGTGCACTACATTTAAACGTCTTGCCGAATATCGAATATCAAATATATAATCATATTCTACGATTAAACAAAATAAACCAATTCAATTAAGCAAATGAAAAATTCCACCTTCACAATAGATAATCGTGAACAAAATCCGAAAAAATATCTCCCCGACATCCTCTCAACGTGCTACATATCATCGATTAAAAGTACAAATCAATTCCCGGTGAACAAAATCCCACAATTTTTCTTCCGCGGGCAAATTACTGTCCACCAAAAAGAAACCACCCGTTGTAACAAGAGTATACCTCGGGTACGTAAACTATTAACATGACCAGCTTGCCCGGTTGACAGTGCACGCAATTAAGAAAGTAATTTCCCCACCAGTTTCGCCGGAATGGTAGCGAACGTGCAATTATCGGCGCCCAAGGTTGAGCGCAAAATAAGCAGAATCTTATCGGCGAGCAACCCTCGTTATACGTTTCGAGACAATATAATGAATAGGCTCCTCGTCGTCCGGGTATCGGTGTAACGGCATCAAACGGTGGATTCGCCAGCGTTGACAGCGATCCGGAAAGTAATTTCCCTCGATTATTCCGTACGCGGTGCTGCTACGCGGTGCTGCTACGCGGTGCTGCTACGCGGTGCTGCTACGCGGGACAAACAAGCTCATCTTCTTATAGTTAGTAAGAGCCGACACGCCGGTGCGTCGACGCACGATTCTTGTCGGTTGCGTGCATTCTCGCGCCGAAGGATACGCGGCACGCCAGCCACGTAGCTGTGAAATGCACAGCTGTTAACCCGCAGCTAAAAAGCATACTAAATGACTGCCATAAAGGCCACGTAATGACTGGTACGGGACACGCAGGGTGTCGTTACTCGTACTTTGTCCGCTCCTTGTGTACGAATAATAGACGTTGACTAGACTCGCCGTTATAATTTCGTCGAAAGCAATTCGCAACGCGTTGTCGCGGCCAGAGGACAAGTTCCTTTCTGGGAAGCGGAACTTGTCGTTGCTTGATTTCCTGGACACGGTGGAGAGATACTGATTTCAGTTAATTGACATCGCACGGAAAGATTCATAATTAAAATTTGATAAAGAAAGTCCAGTGATTTGATTGTTTGTTTAATGGAATTCGTGGGCAAAGAATTTCTGAGAACACGAATATTATTGTACGCTTGTTGCAATTTAAGCGTTCGGTAACGCGACAATAATTTGCATTTAATCGTTATTTAATTTTCCTGTACACAAGAGAGGATCGTAAATTCTGTCGTATAAAGTAGACAGCTCTTTCCGAGATTGATTAAAGGGTACGATGATTTCTATCATTTCCTCATTAAAACTTAATCATTTTAACTGACGCTTGATTTTCTTTTCGCCCTCTATTCTATTCATCCGCAGCCCCTTCTCCCCTTCTTCTCCATCGATGTCTTTAATAATTGACATTAACCGATATCACAGCCGTCGGCACGGCGAACGTTACAATTAAGCTGAAACACCGTCCGCAATTTGCATCAGCAAGAATCCGGGTGCTCGTTTCGCGGGTAAAAGCAAAGAGAGTGCTCCGCGTAACCGACGCGAACCATTCGTTAGATTCCCATCCCATTTGCAATGCAAACCGGCAAGGAGTCGTATCGTGGAAATGCATTCCTCGTTAAAAACAAAAGTGCCGCGTTAAGGTGCCGTCACGTCGCGTTTCAGCAAAGTTTCGGCCAGGCCGCGGAACGTTTCGATCGGTTGTGAGGGGAGCTTTAGCGACCGGTCTAACGACACACGGGAAGCCCCTTAAAACTGTTTGCGTGTCAACGTCGCGGCGGTCGACGGACAAACGGAAAAGGGAGGGAAGATACGTGCTACGTCAATGGACACGGCCGGACGGGGTTCCCTTCCTGAGATTCCACTTATCGGTTACTCGGTTACAGGAACGAGACCCTCCAGGTGAAAAGAGTCATTCGCTGGATCGCCTCGAAAGTTCTGCGTCTCTACCGACTTATCCATCTCTGTCACGAAACGATCATTCCGGAATTATTCGTTCCAGCTGGATTTACGGTATTATTTGCGTTTTCACTGGTGGGCCAAAGAATAGAAAAAACAAAGTGCATTTAACACGTTCACGCCGGCGCCGATTTTCACGTTTCCCTCTGTGAGGCGGCGCGGTATTATCGATACTGCATAAAGTAACCAGAATGCACAAATAACAATTACAAACGCAAAAAAGATTCACAATTTCTGCATAAATACAGAGGGTCTGCGAATGAATTCTAACGTTTCAGATTTTCGTATGTTGAAATAACCACTAGCCGTTAAAACGAAGGTTTCTTATCTCTGTGTATGCGTATGTAGAAGATAAGATGGCATAATTTTTCTTCACGCGTTTTCATTTGCGTTAACGATAAACGTATATTGAGAAAGAAAATAACAAATGTCTCAAATTTATGAGACCGCCTATTCCACTGTCTGATTTTTTTACATTTTCGTTTCAAAAGATTATAACAATAACACTTGACGATAACAAATACATATACTTCCAAATATTTTCTTTTTCTTGTCATTCATAGGAAATCCGTTAAAAGTTACTGACTGATATAATGCATTTACGTGAACGTTGATACATGGTCTGTCCGGAAAGTAATAGGACTGAGTCGATTAAAAAAAAACTATTGAGCCAATCATTATAATTCTTGAAAAACTTTCAAAAAAGGCTCTTCCTGCGTCGATACAGCGCTGCCAGGGCGATTTCCAAGCATTGAAGGCGTCATGGTAAGCATTCTCCGGAATGGCGTTTAGAGCCGCGGTACAAGCTACTTGGATCCCCTCTTTTCAAAATGATTCGTTTCAAAATGATTTCTTTTCATCGGTATTTTCCGGCGAGGAAACAAAAAGAAGTGCGGGGGGGGCAAATCTGGGATGTAGGGTGGCTGGGGAAGCGTTGGGATACCTGCCTGGGTCATTTAGCTGGTTACAAGGAAGGAGGTGTGAGCCGCTGCATTGGCGTGGTGCTCCGTCACAATGTCATGAACCACAGTTTTTGGTAAATTTAACATTTGGGCAATTAAACGAGTACTCAGTAGACAGTCAGAGTTCAAAACTTCGAGCACACGAGTCACATTGTCGGTGTTTGTCGAAGTCGAAGGTCTTCCAGCGCGGTCTTCATCGGCGACCTCTTCCCGGCCCTTCGAAAAGGCCTTGTACCACCGAAAGACACTACTTCTTACTAAAGTATTATCGGGATAAGCCTGCTTGATCATATCAAATGTCTCTGTCGCAGATTTACCGCGTTTCACACAGAATTGATTAAATTCTGGCGATTGCCAACCTCTGCTCTAACGAACGCTGCATTTTCTGCTTGTACCGCGGACAAAAACACGTCGCGGGAAAAAGGCTGTCCTGACTCTCCAGATGCTCGGAGACAATTGACCAACCCCTCATTAATTAGCTAAGGACCTCCTCTACCGAATCCAGTCGGCACTCGAGAGCTCCGAAGTACAGTCGCGGCGGAAAAAAATCAGTCCTATTACTTTCCGGACAGACCATGTATGTTAATTTACACCTTATCGCCTGTGAATTCGACACTGCATGCCAATTGCTGTAATACATCCCTTCATTAATTATTATCAACATGAATAGAACAAAGAGTTACTTTTTATTTGTATCACGGATTAGTACCTTTGAATATTCAGCTCTTGGAAAATGTTCTAACATTGGTTTTTGTATCCATACAGAAACGTTGTCGAATTTAGAAAATCTTGTTCAATTTAGCAGCTTATTGCTTTTGAATGAAATGTAAGGGATTTGAAGATGTTATACACTTGCAAAGCTGCCTATTTCTAATCAAATGTAATCAAAAACGGTGAAAATGTACAACAAAATTAGAAAACCTTCAAAGACAATACTTAAATAAGCAGTTGTAACTGTGCAGAGGATATCTCGCATCAACGTATCGTAGTAGACAAAAATTTTCAACGCGTTAGAATTACACTTAATTGCAACAAACTAAGAAAATCGTTAAGGTGTTTCGTCGAGACGCAATAAAATTGACAAAATGCTTTCTTGCCTCTCGGCGGCGCGTGAAGATGGAATTTAATGAACCACGTTAGAACGACCTCTTATACGAACACATCCATAGACTGGTTCGTAGTCCCGTGGGCGCGATCGTAAACGAATTAAAGGTTTCCAAGCTGGCTGTAAACCGATACGATTAAGCCGGCGTTGTAAAGGGCTGTAAAGACCAATTAACACGAGGCGTGTGATTGTAAGGATTATAAGTCACTTAAGCTATTACAGCTGTCGCTGTAAAACCTTACGCCCCGTTCTTGGTTTCCCGCTTTTCGAATTCTGTAATCATCGTTTTCTAACTGTTCTATTAAAAAAAAAGTATCACGCCTAAATACAATTCGTTGGATTGCAATCAACATTATCGAGAGGTTTATTCGAAGTTAAGCTGTACTTTGATGAAATAGAAATAGGATGTTCTAATGTCGATTAGAATACGTACAAAACACGTGTTTTTATTATAGAAAAAATTGTTACGGTTTGGAAGAGTATTGATCATGTAACATGAACCGTTTTACTTATCGAATAACCATAATTATATATCGTCAAATTACCTACCAGTATATGGTAATCTAGTTGTATTACTTGCGAACTGAAGAGATATCGATCTTGATAAAAAAACTATACTTGAAGAGATGGACAGCAGCACCAGGTGCCTTCATTTTTGCGAAATTTCCGCACACACATATACCTAATTAAAAGTGGCTGAAATATTTGTGTATTATAATACATATACGGGTAAAATGTTAGGTATTAGATATTATGACATTAAAAATAGTACCATTTACTTAATAGTTAACTGAAGATGTCGAAAATCAGAGTTAGCAAACAATATTAACGATTGATTTATAATTAAACTCAAATGTCAGTATGATGTAACATTACGAAAGAATTCCAACGGATCAAATACAAAAATATTCAAAATCGTTTAAACCCACAATTGCAGAGAATAGCATAATTCCTTAATAAATTGATTTCGGCCCGATAAAAAATGTTGTCATCAAGACCTCGCACCCTCCAGTTCCTTCGTCCACCCATCGAAAGAATATTACCGTTAACAGCCCTTTGGCGATACCCAATCTCCAATCGATTCTCCGAAATTAATCTAACATTCAGCCGTTAGTCCACAGCCGGTGTAGCACCGTTTGCCGCGAGAAATCCCACTATTCTCCTCACGTAACACAACCCGCATTCTTAATCACCCTCTATAAATTATAGCGACACTTCGCCCGGCACCGGCCACCTTCCCTGGCTTTTTTTGTTCGTTTTTTTTTTCTAATATCCTCAGAGTCCCCGAAAGCACATGTGCGCCGGGGAGAGAAACACAGGTTGTCGCGGTTGACGAGGATTGTCGAGCGGAGGCGCACGGTGACTATTTCACCGGGCAAGGGGTGTCCCCGATGCGACCAGATAACGCCGGCGTCGTTACTTAGAGGGTTTCTGTACAGTTACTCCTTTGCACGGCTGGGGAATCCTAATGACAGCGTGTTTAATGCACACGGCCGTGCGCGTGACATTCGTCGAGCGCGCATTGAAATTTTAAATTGCGCCGCCGGTCATCGCGGAGGAAACGTCGGATTCTTGTCCCGTAGACGACGATCGTATCTACGCATTTCAAACGGACGCGATATGGATTCACGTGACGGCAGAAGCGTACTCTGATTCCGTTGTATATCTACTTTTTCTGTGACTGGTTTTTTCAATCGAGGTAATCGCGTTTAATTGTGCTTCACAACCGAGTTGCTATTGTGACGATAACATCACGTGTTGTTGGAATGGACGCGTGATTCTTGTTTCGTTTGAAGACGATTTGAGATGTGTTTTTCCCCCGCTGAACTAATTACAATTTTTAGAACGTAAAGAAACATTCTTAGAGTAATCGAATTAAGTACATTACACGAATGAATTGTTTCTGGAAAGAGTAAAATGTTAACACGTTCAGCGTCAATTTCGAAATATACTTACCGACGTTTGAGCTATAAGTTTGAATTGATTGCTATTTTCCACGGAATAAGTGTACTATATGTGTACTAAGTGGATAATAGAATAAGTGTACTAATTTATAAAAATAATTTTCTGAAAACGAATTATATCTGCAACCGATTAATAATAAAACTTATAAAATTTCGCTCCTTTGTTAAATAAACTGTTTGAACCTGTGGGAAGAGGTGCCTAATTTTTCCCACGGTGTGTGTGTTAAATGCGTAACAAGATGCATCCACACGCTTGTTAGAGTGATCTACAAAAGGAATTAAGTTTTCACCGTAGGACAAGATGTCTCTGGAGATTAAGTGGATGTCGAACGATTTGCGAAAACACGATGAATATATCTTGCAAGTTCCCCGAAGGCCTCTGCATTTCAATTCTCGTGGAATCCTCTCCTGAGCGGATCATCGGCATTCGTGTTACGGCATAAACTGCCAATCTGAGACGATCGTTGTTTCGCGTTACTAGCCATTACGCAAATGTTACATATTTATAAATCGCCCTGAGCTACTCTGCCACCCGCTCGTCCTTCGCGATCGTTTGTTGCAGCCTGGACTTGCATCTTTACAGGCACTTGTATTCCGAAGTGTTTTAAATACCAATGTGCCACGTCACGTCGAACAACGTATTACTTTTCTGTGCTCAATTTCAATTCTCGTAGATTTCGCGTGCCAAAAATTTTATTTTTAAAAATCCCAATCCATTTAACGCGTCGCGATTTCTTAAAGTGTGTTTTTAAACGTTTTATGACTAAACGGAAAAGTTTTTCGTTCGAACAGATTCGTTTTTACGATTATATTTAATGAGACTGTAGATAACATATGTTTTAATTAAGAAGTATTTGTATGTTTACAACGTCCTTAATGTGACTGTGGCGAAGTTAAAACATCACCTGCGCAATTAAATTAATGCGTATTTACTATAATTAGGATCATTACGGTTCGCGTCGTCCATCATGTTTTTCCACGCATTGTAATTGGACAAAGTGACAGATTAAATTGTCTAGTTAATAGTGAATCGTTGATACACTGATGACTTTAAAGAAGCAATTGAGTTAATTACTTCAACGTACAACGCGAAACATTTATTCTCTCCGCCATCGCACACGTGTTTCTTGTAAATTCTCTATGAAGCATACTTCTAAGAGACGATGAGAAATAAGAATTTCCAAAGTAGTTGGAACTTCCCTAATAGCAGAAAAAAATAGAAACTATGGGATCTAATCACGATTTGCCTATACATATACATCCTTTTTTTTCTTTCAATAATACTATGTCACGTCGAAGTAGTGAAGCAGTAGCGTTCTAATTTCACTTAAGTAATTATTCAGGATTTATGCAATTCGACCACAATTTGTAAAAATTCTTATATTCCCGTATGTGAATAATAATTAACATCTAAGGCAATTTATCCCTAATGTGTATCATTCCTTGTTTAATTTAATGAAAATGTTGTGGCGAAAGAAAACAGGAAACACGGGTATTCAATTGTGTCAGTTTATAGTTCTTTAGGAATAACAATTAAATCAAATATTAAATAAGCATTTAAATAAATTATTTAAAAGTTTAGCTCGAATCTTTTGTGGAATAATATTAATAAATTACTTAATAAACGTCAACAATCTGTAATAATATTTAAAATACTTAGACATCAATTTATAAAAAAAAAAATAATGCACGGTTGATCGTTACTAAAGTAACGCAAGTTATACATTACCCCAACTGATGCATAATTAATTTTGCAGTTCACTTTGTGAGCGCTACACGAGTGGAAGCTGGAAATAACAATCTTTTAAGTGACCGATATTTGAAGCTTGTCAACCGTGCCATTAATTTCATTGTACCATGTTAAAGTACAGGCTCTTGCCCTAGGTATTGACACATTTAATTAAAACTCCCGAGCAAAGTATTAAAGGTAAAGAAATGAAAAACACAACACTTTAGTTACTAAACGTTCCACGTTTAACGTACACTCTTTCATAACGTATTGTTTTTAACAACATTAAATAGCCACCATTAATTCGCTAAAAATAAATAGTATAAAAACCAGTTCATCCGAATCCTTCAGCCCCCGTCGACCCATCCTTACCTCGCATCCTCGCAACACAGGCGCAAGGTGCTTAATGTGCACAGAAGCAGGAAGAAGGGCGGAGAGAAAATCCGGCGGAGAAAGAAAAATGCCGGACACAAGAGTCGCGGAGGAGGCTCGAGGACGTAACGGGGAATGCACGGTCGCTCGTCTGGAATTAAGGCCCAGCAGGAATGAAGGATGGAGGACGGGGAATGAGGATAGGAATGGTCCAAGCCAGAAGGGGGAGGATGGGGTACCGGTAGAGAATGCCAGAAGACGAGACGACCGTTCAGCGCTGATGGATGGAGCCCCGCGTTCCCAGTGGCGTCGATTTCTTGATCGCCCATCCCAACCGACTTGGACAAGGTAGTTTCTCCGGTGATGGGACCCCATGGCCCCCTGGTGTCCACGTCTATGGTCCGACCGGAGGAACGTCCAGTTTTTCACGAAGAGACAAGTGTCGTCCGACACCATTGCCTCCTCGCGAAAACCACATTCACGTGTGCTACCTGCTCCAGAGGGATCCTCTGACTGGTGACGTGCTTCCACCGGCCAGTCCGACAGGTAATAACGACTCGGAGGTCGTTCTCGGTTTTAGCTAGCAGGCCTGACACTCCGCTTTGGTCATGGATCCGTTTGATCCTGGCTCCTGGATAAGCTGGAAAAGAACGAGGAATTAATTCCGAGCGACCCTCCGGTGTACGTGGCTGACGAGAGGCTGGTCGACTTCGTGGACGCGATCCTGAAGACTGCTGATGGACTTCGAAATGGAAAATACTTGGGGTACGGGAATATCAGGTCGTAGAAATTTAAAGTCACAGAAATATTGGTAAGTAGATATCTCGAGACCACTAAATTTCAGGCTGTAGAAATTTCGATGCGTACAAATTTGTAGATTCCTAAAGCTCTACGGCGCAGAATTTCCGAGTGCTACAAGTTTCGTAGACATGTTCCAAAGCGTGAACATTTCTGGGGGCCACAAGTTTCAACACCGAGAAATTTTAGGGCGTTGGAATTTCCATGCGAAACGAAGTGCAGTAAACAGAAATTTTATTCAAATGACACTCACTTGTTAAATTTAAATTTCCATTAATAGACTTATACCAAGAATCCATTGGACAATTAGAATTAATTATTATTTATACTTCACTATAATATACACTTACCTCGGTACAAACAAGCTACAATTTCATATTCCCAAAGAGTATAAACTTTTGTATTTTCGGGTACGTTACAGCCGTTTAATATTTAATTACCGTTATTTAAACCGATGCAAAATTTCGTCGCGCTCTACTCAAGAAAATATTAAAACCGGAAAAAAAAACAATTGAAAATGTACCGTAAAGAAGCTGATAAGATCCTTCCACAAAGTATCGTTCTTATCGACAATCTAATCGATAACGAGAGATCGAAGCGGAGTCGTTTAAGGTCGTGCTCGTCGTCCAGTAAAATTCCTGTTCCCGTATTCCTTCCTCCTTTCTCGCTCCTCGGCTTCCATCCGCATAAACGGACACTTAAGGTTCCACCACTCGGCGAAATCCCTGGCATTTCGGATCGTATCGGCGCGCATGTAACAAAGTACAGGAAAGAGGAGAGGGGCCGACGGTTATCTCAGAAGGAAGAGGGAACTCGCAATACCTCCGAGTACCTCTGGATATGCACTCCTGAAAGTTCTGCTGCCGAGACCCTGGTGAACCAGCACCGACAACGTGTTCGTCACTTATGGCGAGCGTTGGTCGTGAACACGACGTACTATGGAATATTCAGTGGCGGGTCACTCCGATTACTCGGCCGCAATTCTGACCTTTAAGTCTGCCGGTGGGATGCAGGTGACCTCTTAGGAGAAATTTTCGTTCGTGGTTTCCGGTACGCTATTGTAATTTTAGGTTCGAAAGATTTAGAGGAATTTGGGAAATCAAATTATTTGGCATTTCGTTGGCTGTACAAACTGTCAGGCGAACCCTAAGTGATCTATTTCTCGATTAGAGTAATTAACGCTTAATGGTAAAGAATCTTATCTCGCGCAGAGGTTAATTTCCGGTAGAATTTACCCCGTTGCTCTTGAGTCCAGTGATTTCAGTTTCAACGAAATTTCTGTAAAATGAATACTCCGGAACGTCCAATCACGAAACAAAGCTGTTTCCCTGAACAATTATACATCCGTCGAAAGAATGACATTGTTTTCGCAAAATCATTCGAATGGAAGAAAAACGTGGAGAAAAATAACGGTTGTTTCTAAATGAAGTCCTAAATTGATGGCCAAGTTTCGACATTCAAATAGTGAAAACTCGTCACGCAGGTACCAATCAGACAGCTCAGTTTCACAGACCCAGAATCAAAGGGGATTCTTTCCACGCTCCGCGCGGCAATCTCATCAACGCGGTGCCACATTAAGACGCCAAGCCATCAGGTGACTTAGGATTTTGATTACGTTACGATTGTCGGTTATTAGTTATTAAAGTACACGGGGACCATTAAGCCGCCCGTTCTCAGAATCTCTGTACCGCACCACTCGCCCGTTCCACACGGGCCATGCGCCTTCGTCAAAGCTTAATAGAGTTTATTGTTTTACGACCCAATTATAGATTACTTTTACGAGGCGACTGCCCTGGCTACGTACAGGCTAATCGTACGTTTCTAATGAATCTAACAAAAAACCCTCACAAATTTCTTGCCGGCCCTCCTCCCAGCGTCATTCGGCCTTTCGTTCTTTCGCCGCCATTAACTTCTTCCTCGATCCCTCCGCGCCACAAATTTTATCTTCTTCTCCGTTCTTCACCTTTCCCCTTCTTATCGAACCCCACCCCGACGCGATCCTCCTAATCCCGAATTGCTCGAATTGTTTTACCCGGCCGGTGAAGTGAAACTTCTCGCCCCCTCTTCGCCGACCCGTGGAAACTTTGCCTCGAGTTCTGTGAGTGAAAGGAACGACATTCTTTAAACGAAGATTTTTCAGCGGGTATCTTTCTTCGGGTAATGAAGAGAGTTGCTGATAAGTCGAGTATCAAGGGGTTTCAATTGCGATAATAATTAGTAATTAATAGTAGGGATGGATCTATTGTACACATTTTTTAAGTTTTCAGACGCAAAGTTGTCGCCTCACGGGAGACGAAATAAGAAAGCGGGCACAGAATCTTCGATGCAAAGGGTTGATTAGTAGAAAGAGTGTTATCTGGAAATATACGTGTTATTGGCGTTACGTGTAAACGCCTGACCATAAGCCATGGGTCACTTGCATATTAAGGTACGGTGACTCAAGATTACAAATTGATAAATAATTTGAATGAAACCGTTGTTTATTGCATTCAACTTAGATTTCAACCTAGATTTTAACTGCAAAGATTTGCACTTTGAGGCTTGTAGTGTCTGGAAATTTGAGTACCTTGGAACTTGTGGCACTTCAGCGTTTCTACGCGTTGAAGTTCTGCATCTAAAAACTTCCAGCGTTCGAAAGTGTCAACGCTTTGAAATTATGCGCGTTGGGACTTGTGACGCCCGAAAATATCAACTTGTGAAATTCAACCTTGCCTTGGTACTTTTGTCATCCAATAATTGTTACGCAGTGAACCTTTGTGCCTAGAAATTTCAGACGCACAAAAATTCCAATGCATTCAAATTCCGTGTCTTGAAACTTCCAACCCCTGGTGATATCTCCAGCTTGATACTTTTGCCCCTAGAAACTTATAGTCGTATCAAATCCGACATCTTAAGACTTTGGAAACGTCTACATACTGTACTTAATCTCTGTCGCTTTCAAATCATGAACAATGTTTTAAAAAACAAGACTAAAAAATGACAGATTTAATAATATAATGTATGATACTCAAGTCATAGTTTTATCGTAAAACATCACTATTTTTAGATAACTAACAACTTTATGTGTGGTCGATTACTTGTGAACGTTAGTATACGTGTATACAATTAAATCAATATCTCCAGTTGACATCCTAGTGTAACTAAAGTATCATTAATTCATTAGAAATTAGACTTTTTTAAAAGTCAGTCCCCAGAAGCCAAACATCTCTTTTACGTTAATGTTGAAAAGTAATAAAAGGGGAAATGTTTCGATGGTTCGAAATTAATATTTTACACATTTTTCGCAATGAATCGTCACTGCATTTTATTCAATCCCGATGGTTCTAGTCGGCAGTTACTGATTTTGAGGTCTGAAATTGAAATCAGAACAAGTTGTAATCTACGCATAGCCTTAAATTTTCACTTCACTCAACCCTGTGCTCTCGACTGTCGCCTCTCAATCATCAAGTTGTGATGAAAATGTCAAATCTCAAGTGCAAACGTTTACCAAACAATTATATCTCAACGTCTGCGTCCCCATTTCTATCAAATAATAAGAATTCAAAGTAATTACACATCTATAGTGCAATTACAGTCTCAAACGTCTTACCCTACCCCTCGTCCGACTCTCGATCGTTTCAACAATAAACAGAAAGCTTAGGAGACAGATTTCGGTACACATAACCAAGCGATGATCGCGAAGGGATGAAGCGTCCTCGGAACCACGAAAAGGTCCACGAACGTCTGGCCGATCTTATCGGTGAAAGAGTTGAGGATATTTCGTAGTTTCACCACGTTTTCGGTTTTCATGCGGTCAAAAGCAAAAGGAAAGGGGATACTTATGCGGCCGGTCCTTCCTCCTCCCCCTCCCCCGCCGTGGGAGGAGGACGTGCACCGGAAACCGTGCACGAAGCGCGGTTTTATCTCGGATGCATCTGACACCCGCGCCTCGTCTTCCACTTACACGAGTCGCATCCACCGAAATGTGCATCTCGCACGTGCACGTACGGCGCGTGTATGCGCGTGTATGCGCGTGTATGCATGTGTCTGTGTGGCTACGCGTCCCTCTCGGCTCCCTTATGAACGAGTTTAGCTCGGGGAACCCGGTTTGTCCGGGTTTTCTAAGGACAAAGGTGGGCCAGTTTACCGGAAGTCAAGGTTGCGCGCTGGAAACGAGAGTCGTCGGACTTTTGGAGTGCCGGCGCTGCTCTGTCACCGTTTCAAAGTCTCCGGGCAACCTGGTTTGTTAAAATTGCTGAATATGTGCATTTATAATGGAATATAATTCTACTCGACTGTAGCTAGAATGAGACATGTACGAGGTAGATGATAAGGAAGATAGAAGAAATAAGGGTTACACAAACTATCGCTATCGTCTATCTTCTACTGATCGATCAAGCTGTGACAATATACAGGGTGTAACAAAAATTCTGGGACACTTTCGGTTTTTTCGATAGAACGCATAAAAATAAGAAAAAAATGTCTTATAAGTTGTGGGCGCAAACCACCCCCTATCGAGATACAACCCCTTTTGTAAGAAATTGTTAAAAAGTCATATCTCCGAAATGGTACGTCGTAGAGGACCGATTTTGATTGCAATATAAGCGGAAGAGACTAAAGTTTACGAAAAAATATCACTATCTACGCAAAGGAAGATTTAGTGAATGCCCTCAATTTTTCCCAAGTTGTTACAAACCTGCTACGATATAGGTAATCGACGTTGTTTGGATTAAACAAGATTAAATGCTATTTAACAGCAATAATCGCAGTAATTATATTTTTTCCTATTGTCTTTGATCTTCTCCGGTTATATTGCAATCAAAACAGGTCTTCTATGACGTACCATTTTGGAGGTATGATTTTTTTTTAATTTCTTACAAAAGGGGTTGTATCTAGAATAGGGGGTGGGTTGCGCCCACAACTTATAAGAATTTTTTTTCTTATTTTTATGCGTTCTATCCACAAACCTAAAGTGTCCCAGAATTTTTGTTACACCCTGTATAACGAAATACGTGAGGAATCTATTCTAACTCTAGAATATAAAAATAGATACGTCACCGCTTCGACACTTTTCCAATTAATTTTTGTTTCCAAAGCTACAACGACACGTATCGAGTTATTACGCCGAGGCTATTCTCCCCGTCGCATAAGTTCCGCAAACAAAAAAAGAGAGAGAATTGAGAGATTCAATTAAAATTTCGTTACATCCACATTCATCCGGTTCGAAACCCGACCAAGCCCCGAAGAATGGAAACGCTCGGTCGATTCTATCCCTGAAACGATTCCAGACCGAGCGTGGATTTCTCATGGGACGATGGCAGGAATAGAGAGATCGCTCGGTTTCGGTCGTGGTGAACGTCGGTTTTATCGGTAAGGGTGTCGAAAAGATAGACATCGCCGGGGAATACGGCGACCAAAGCGAGATCACCGCCACCGGTCGAGATAAGATCGCCACCGGCTCCACCAATACAGATCGTTTACCGAACGATCGGAGATCGGCATGGATATGTGCCGAGGTCCTTTGCAGTGTCCCCACGGGATCGTTCCGAGCCGATGCAATTAGATCCGTCCAGCCGGCATGAACAAAGAATAGAACCGTCTTCGAACTCCTGAAGGACAACGATTTCGGACCTTCGACAGGATTTCCGAAAATCCAATTAAACGGGCGGCGCGCAACGAACTTCTCAACGTCCTCCGAAATGATTTTTCTGATAACCGTAGGCTAATATTAACGTTGTTTGCAAATTACGAGTACACGGAGGTTTGCGTTCGGACTTGGAAATTGAATGGTAGGAAAGGAAGAGGGGGAAACGTGAACATTCTTCGATTTGAGGAGAGCATGTTCTGGGAATCATTTGGTTTGCGTAGAATCTATGAAATCGTTATTACATGCGTCATTGGTATGATTAACCTGGTGAAATTTAAATTTTCGGCATGTGTGACACATGGGTGAGTTGAATTATTAATATGAATCATTGAGTGAAAAGTAGCGTGTTAATAGATATAAATGAAACACACGATCTAGCACATAGTTGTGCATTGTTTGAAAAGATATTAATTGATTTTTAAATATTTATGTGCGTATTTGTATGTATACATGTATAATGTACGCGTAATTATATCATCAACCCTACTGTATCCGGGCTTGTATTTTGTCGAAATAAATTTATTTAATTTGTTATATAGTTTTGCTAGGCAAATATTCGTAAATCCATTTTCACTGGATAATTTGATCAGCAAAATATTGAACGTAAGTGGACAATGAGGTTTCGGTGCTTATAATATTCGAAAGCTAATAGTATTTTGGAATGAATAAATAATACGATAAATCTTCGATACTTGGTGCACCTCTTCCACGTATCGTATTTTCCGACCGCAATGTATAATGTTTCTATTGTATCGATATCAGACTCATACACCGCGATGCAAAGAATAAAAGAGTAATTGATTTGCTAATTAATATCCTTCGATGTATACGTAAATGAATATTTAATTCGTTTGACTCCGAACAACCTTGTTTTCCAGTGGAATTAGTTCCTGACACAATAATACTGACTCAGAAAAATTGCAATTCAATTCGTTACGAATTACGCGAACAATTATTTACAGCTTGATCCCTTCGTACTTACTTGAGATCAGACAAATCTCGATCAGGTATCCTATGAAATAAAATTAAATACAATTATGTTCCCCCTTTGCTATAAGTATCCTACACCTAGTCCGAACGAAACCCCCGCATTCGTCCGTTAATTAACATTTTTGCAACATCCCCGTGTTGCTTGGAACACAGCCATGAGCTGCCCAATTTCATATAAAACACGACCGATAAAATTTATCTTTAACTCTCTCGGGATTACTTTCTCCTTCGGATCTCACACGGTGACAAGGGACAACAAATTTGTTGCGTTAATTCCTCTGCCATGGTAAAAAAAAAAAAAAAAAAAAAAAAGAAAAAACGACAAGCAACCGCACGAACGTCGCGCAATCACGTAGTATCGAAACGGTCCCCTCCCCGCGCATCCTGCCCCTAAACGGAGCCGTTAACGATCAGCGACTTCACCGTCGTTGCGACGCGACATGCTTATTTCCGATCAGCGGGAAAATCGCGGGGCCCGCATAAAATACGATCTTCATTCTCGTGCGCGTCTTTAATACCGCGCGAATCGCGCATCGGCGCCGCTCAAAGGCGCATCGGGAGACGGTCGCGGGTTGAACGACGAGGAAAGAGAGAAACAGAGGAGGAGAGAAGGAGTGAGAGTGGGATAGACATAGGGGAGAGGAGGGAGAGGTAGAACGTAAGGAACGGCGTAAGCCAGAAGGTCCTTAGCCGGCACGGAGATCGGCCTTAATTAACTCCGAGTCGACGAGGAGGAGAGCTCGTTTGCGGGCCGATTGCGGCCCTCGAGGACGAAACACGGAGACGAGCAGGATATGCCAGGAGTCCTCCGGCTCGCCCCTGGGTGGCCGCAGATTCCAGTTTCTCGATAATTGGTCGAGGTGTTTCGACACCCGACCACACCAGCCTCCGAGTATGAGGAATAAATCGAGCCGCTATATTTCGCCCGCTTAGGCTGCGGTTATGGTAGATCGTGTGTTCGCGCGAACATGACGAAACGACGGTTTCTTCTGTCAAGGACCGGGTAACCTTGAATATGACAATGGAGTTATTCGGAGTTTGAACTGTCGAAGGGTTGAAAGTTTTTTTTAGGGTCGAAAGGTTGAATCAGCGAAGAGAGAATAGGAAAGAATTTTGGGAAAATTTCTATGTCATAACCGCGACCTTACGGACCACCCCGTCAAGAAGCTGGCTGATTCGGAGAGTCGTATATGTAGAAAAGGAGAGATCGGACTTGTGAGATGCGCCACGAAAGTTACAAAAGATGACACTGGGCGCGGCGGCGCCTAACTACGATCGTTCTAACGCCGCTCCATTCGACGGGAGTGCGTCCCGATTAATTTACGACGAACACCGACGCTGCGATAGGGAGGTATTAGGTCGCACGCGCACGTCGCACTTGCTAGATGCAACCTATGTATGTATGTATGTATGTATGTATGTATGTATGTATGTATATTAGGGTGGTTGTTAAAAATTAAATTTGTTGCGAGGCCCCCTAAAAAGCTTCCTTTTGATGAAAAGACACTGGGGATTTTTAAAAAAAATTAAAAACAACACGTTCCTCAAGACGATCTAAGTTAATTTTTTGGTGTAATGATATTTTTTGGGAATTTTTATGACAAATACAATCTTATTCGAAATGTAAACAATTATCGAACCCAAATCAATAAAAAAAAACCAGTTAATCAAAATAACAAACAAAAATTTTAATTCAAAATTTTTCCCAGTTGATTGGGGTTAAATAAAAAATAAAAGATATTCAAATTGATATTTTTATTTTAAAACTAAATTAGTACAAACGTAATTTTAATATCTAAATTTCTTCACTAATAGATTTAATAAACTTCCTTTCGTATGAACTTAGATCGTCTTGAGGCACGTGTTGTTTTTAATTAAAAAAAAATTTCCCCAGGGTCTTTTCATGAAAAGGAAGCGTTTTAGGGGGCGTCGCAAAAAATTTAATTTTTAACAACCACCCTAATGTATATGTATGTAGTAGCAAGCAAGAATTTAGCAGTCACACGAATACCACAGTTCACCGCTGAATGCTCAAACTTTATTATATCAGATTTAGTTCAGCTGTTGAAACGTCATCGACCGTTTGAGGCGTGTGTAATCGACCGATTGAATTGATTAAATTTTAATTGCGAGGCGACAGCGGAAAAGGCGTTGTAGGCGATTGTGAATTCAACCGATGAATATGTGAAATATAAGACTGGAAAGATGTAACGCGATAAAAGACTTGGGTGATGATGGCAGAAGCATTATGTACATATTTGATATAGAAAAATGACAAAATTGAAACAAACTTACTTACTTCTTAATTTTTAAATAAGCGTACGATGCGTCCCTGAATGAGAATAATAAAAATCGAGATAATAACTTTCTAGCCGGCGACGTAGATATTCTCATATTTTTCCATGATTCGTTACATTATTATAGGTAAATTAGTTTACGAGGCAAATTTTCGATACTTTTCGATTTGTTTAATTGCCAAAACCCAAAATAGTAGACACAGTAGATTTCGATAAAATTTGATTCACAAGTAGATTTATGGATACATTCAAGTTACAGTAACACGGGGTTAAAAATAAAGAAGAAATAAATAAAATGATGTCGTTAGTATTCCCTCTCTACATGACCCACTATAATTAAATTGTACGAAGACGAAACAAGAAACAAAATGTACTTACTGCTCTTAGGTGGAGAGTACTTAGTTTTATCAGATTGTTTTAAGCAGACATTTGTGACTGACGCAGCTAACTGTATATAAAAATCACACGTTCTTTGTGTTTGTTCTTAGCTGTTCGTAGCACACTTTTTACAGATGCTACTTTGCTTTATGGGGAGCTTCACAAAAAAACTGTAGCAACCGCGGGCAATCTTTATTCGTTCGAAGATGGTCAGATAAATGTGATTAAAGCATACGATTAAGAGAATTCTGCATTCTCAGCAAAGTCTCTACACTTTCAAATGTTTATAACAGCATTCGTAGACCATAAAACCTAATTTGCAAAATTCGATCGCCTGCACGCATTTAAAAATGACATCGTTATATTTTGTCATATAAATAAATTAGATAGAAATAGGTGATTTAGTGCGTAGTCTTCTCTAGAATTTGACAAACTTTGGTTTGCTCTTTAAATATCTGTAGAAGAGATAGCTAACCATCAAGCAGATAGAATCCTACGAAACAAGAGAAAGCACCCAAACATTTAATACTTCATTTTCACTCACATAGCGTTTCAACACCGCTCTGTACAACGCAATTAAATTACAAGACGGTAATGTTACAACGCCATAAAATTAAGTGAAACAAATCCCTGCAGAGTGTTTACCCCCAGCCCCCAGAAACGACCTTATCCCCTCCCCACTCGTAATCCCTATCACTACCCGCTACATCCACTTCAAATTTGATCATTCAAACTTCTCGGCAAACTCTTGAAATTCGTCACGAGGATCCACGGGGATCCACGGTGATCGATCGGCGAATCGCAAGAATCAGCGAGTCCGTCGATCGCACCCCAGTTCATTTCTGTGGGGGTGAATCCTTGAGGGTGAGTCTTGCACTGTGGCTGACTCATACCAAGTGCGTGTATCGGTATCGCCCCATGCGTTATCAAGTTCCATCCCCGTGTCCGTCAAGCATCCCCTTCCATCCCTTAGCCGCCTTTTGCAGACGCATCCCTTCGATCTTCGCCACGCTCGACCGTTTTCCACCGAGTAATGTGCACTCTAGCCCGCGCGGGGTGGCCGCGTTTATTCGTTTGTGAAATTAGTGCTGGTTTTGTCGTGTCTGGACGATGGGGTGACTGCGCCGTTGTTCCGCATTTCCGCGATCTACGATAGGTCTGGTAATGTCGGTGTAACCGAGGCCCGTACACGCGCGGGGAATCGTTATTAGGATCTTTCCGGATAATTTCGTCTGGATTTATAAGCCTGATAGTAGGATGACGTATGTGGAATGAACTTGGTGTTTTACTGGACAGGGGGTGTCTCTGTGAGAAATGATTCAAGGGTGGGGTTGAGATTGTCAACGCTTCGTATTATGAATAATAATGAATGTTAGAAGAATTTTATTTAGTATCGTGTATAAGTTGACCCAATACGATGGAATCCTAGCTGATATTTATCTGACCTTTAAACCCAATGCGTTTGTTAACCTTTCCCTATCGGTGTTTATGATCATCGAAATTTCTTACGATTTACAGTCGGGAGTTAGGAATAATTTTCCTACACGGATTCATCATTCCCAGCACACCGAACCCGGACTTTCAGTCATCGAGAAACAAAGACGCAGCCAACAACCCTCAGCGAATGTGTTAAACTAACTATTCAACCGCGAAGTACTCGGCGACGGCGGCAGTAAAAAAAAAACGACCATGTATTTCGCGAAAGTCGTGAATTCTGTAAATTGTTCATTTCTCGAGACATTCTCGAGCGGAAGCTCCGCTCTCGACTCGAACACAGTTCCCCCGGTGGAAACGACGAAATTCTCGTCGAGCCCTCCAGAATCGACGTTCCGAATTCCCCGGCAGGCAGGCAGAAACTTTCTGAGGCCGCGAATTTCACCGTGCAATCTTCTCCCAACCTCACCCCCATCCACCCCATCGCCCTCCCCTGCCCTCCCCGCCCCTCCCCCCGTTCGCAATGAAATCGCGGATCGCGCTGATGACGTGAGTCAATTGTCACGCGATCCGGCTGAATCCAATCGAGCGTCGACGCCCTTAATGCCGGATTTTAACAAGCGGCTTAATCCTCGCCCCCTCCCCCATTTATCTCTCTTTCTCTCTCTCTCTCTCTCTCTCTCTCTCTCTCTCTCTCGGTCTCTCTGTCGGTCTCGTTCTCTCTTTCTACGGTACCCGCGAGCGTGCCGCGTCAAAAAGTGCGAAAGCTTAATTGGAGGAATTGGATCTTTCGCTCGGCTGCACGCAATCAGATGATCCCCGCAGTTTAGCTCGCCAGAAAATCCGCCGACCTCGACGAGGGACGTGGCCGACGTAACAAACGACGGCCAAGTGTCTACCGACCATAACGGGCTCGCCAGCTTCTGGATTATATAGACAAGGCCTATGGACAACTTTATACGACCGGTCAGCGCCGACGATGCGTCACTTAAGAACAGGGGTCTCCAACCGGTCGCTATCGATTCCCCGATCGCGATCCCGCCATCGGGGATTTCTTATTGATCTGGTAATTCCGACGGTCGAGCTCTCTTCATCTGCGTTACGTAAAACGCCTTCCTCGGCCGCATTTGTGTTTTCTGGCGTGACGTTCGTTTTACTCGTTTCGTTGCGCGCGGTTTTCTGCGTTCTTTTTTCGGGGATCCGGGCTGGTTCCTTTTGGATCGCTGATGAGGCCCCGGAGTGAAAGGCGGATCGGTTGGTGCGAAAAGGTTGGAGACCCCTGATTTAAAGTACCGTTCACATCCAGCGGCAAGAAATACACTGATCGATGGAATTTAGTGCCTCGACGGAAAAGGCTTTTCTTGCGGCTATAGGTATCGGTTTGCACGGTACTTATTGTGTGTTGCAGCCACTGCGGCGGAGAGAAAAAAAAACACGAAGTGATTCCGGGCTTGTTAAGTTGTAAGAAAATTGTCGCAATAAGTCTTTCTTTGGGCTGGACGCGAGCTTGTTGTTTCGCGGATTGTTTCAGCGATAAATGGAAAATGGGGCGTGCGATGAATACGAAGTGCGAACGGGTAAATAAATCTGATATAACGATAGTATTTTAAAAAAACTTATCTTTATATCCAACAAGGGTGATACCTTTGTAAAGTCGAGAATTAATTCAATCGCTATATTTCACATATTTCTACCAAGAGGTGTCAAAAGACACCTTTCAAATTTTAACTTAAAATCATTAAAATCGTTAAGTTGAATCATTTCTCCACAATTAATTTGCTGACGTTTTATACAATAGTTGTTAAATTATCTACATTTAACTGGTAATTTGAAATCCCAACAGTTTTGGCAAATATTTGCATTCAAACGAAAAGGTTTCAAAAGACACCTTTTGGTCGAAATAGGTATACACACAATCGTCGTAGAAATAGTGTTAAGCACCCCGAACGATATTTTTAGAATCACACGAAACATTCAAATTCCGCCCCGCGCGGGAAAAGAAAAATTGCTAAAATCCGTCTCACCTTATTTGTACCGTAACTCATAAAAAAGCTGAAGACATTGCTTCTATTATTAAACGCAAATGCAAATTCTGCCGTCCCCGGGAACCAGAAATATTAAAAAGAGCTGTCTCGCTTTATCGGTAGTGAAACTCGATAAAAAGAAAACGGTTCGGCATTCAAATCGGTCATAGAAACAGGACGGCGTCGTGTAGGTAAATAAAAACACCTTTCAACGGCGATTAGCGAACTCCGTCTACGGTCAAAACTACTGCAGAAGGGACATTCGTGCAGAACGTGTCGGCAGTTATCTTCGTAATTGATCTAGCAGCACGTTTTAATGAGGTAGCTTCAAAACGGCTTTATAATCGGCTCGAGGATCCGTCAAGTGCCTTAAGCCGACAGCAAAGCCGCGTCTTACTATTTCCGCGCGGTAGCACGACGCGATCGTGTCGTCGTTATAATCGATCTTCCGAGAAAAAGGGATTAACATAGAACACCATCTTAACTTTATAATTAAAGTATTAGAAACACACGCGTTAAGAGCGAATGGAACTCGTGTGTCGTTTAACTCCACTTGATTCGGGTATTTTTACGGCTTCGTACGAGTGACTGAAAATCGGTCGATAACTCAAAGAATTAATTTTACAAACTGATAATTGCTTTGTACGCAAAAATACGATGTGGCAATTAGTTTTTAAAATTGTTTTCAATGTATTTACGCAACGAGCCTGTTTTGTGCCACGAAAATTCTGTCGATATTATTAGTGTTGCGGTTTACAGCTAACAGTTTCGTAATAGTTTCTTCTTCTATTGTAAATTTAGATATGGATATAATGTGGCTTTCGCAGCTAATATTATTAAATCGATGTTTCTATATTTAATGTGCAGATATTTATTATAGTATCATGATTTGTTAAATAATTAATAATCTGGGGAATCGGAACTTTAGATATAAGAAAAATATCAGAAATTTTACTGAATTGTAAAAATTCTTTCGCTGGGTGGTCGAATTCAGGCCGATTCATTCAATACAATTTTTTATATAAGTGAGCACAGTACTTGAAACAAAATTAAATTAAAGTCGTAGCACCTGTTGTCACAACGAATCTCCGAAGATATTTTTATCAGACTGAATAATGAATATTCCGTGCTTAATTTATTACTTCATTATGTGTGTGCCACAAATTAATAAGCGTTTATTAGTAATGATTGGTGAAAAATGAATACAGAGTCGAGTATGTCGAGTACGAACTCACGTTAATTAATTTTCTCGGACGTTATTCGTAATATCTTAATATATACTTTACGTGATCCTGCTAAATGATAACATAAATCTTAAAACGCTGTCGATACAGGTGTTTGGCCTTATAATCTGCCGTTTCCATCAGAATGCTATATGAGCCTTGATTCTCTAGATTATTCTGGTTTTCGGATACCTTAAAATACCCGAGGAAAAAACAAAATCTGCAAGCTAATAGTCGGCATCGGGAACAAATGTTTGATATACCTTCTTGACACTAATCGGGATCCGCTAGCATGTCGATTTAACAGTTATAATTTCTTACTTTCGTGAGAAACTTCAATTAAATTATGATATCGTTGTTTTTTCCCAAGAGAAGTAATTAGTCGGCTCTACTTTATTTCTTGGCCAGCGAGAATAGCAGAAATCGGATGTAAATATACATATTCTCGATACCACGGTAATAAGGATTGATCAATTAAGTCCGTGACGTACGGACTTAATTAGTCGACTCGCATTACAATTCGCTTGCCGATTGGTCACTGCGTTAGGAGGAAAAGACAAAGCGATGAGACGAATATAATTACTGAAATATGTAACTGTAGCTCGATTCTTGCGAGACGAACGATAAATCGACTGAAAACTAACGTGGAAGGGTTAATTAGCTCGCTCTAAAATTAGACACCCGTATTTTCTTGCCGGTATCAAGAACGTCTACTCTTGACATCAGCCTCGAGTGAAGTGTCACCTGATAAGATCGACGGACAGAAGCAGGGGAACATAGAATATAAGTAGGGGGTACTACTTTTATGGACGATGACAACTTTTACGACGTATTTTAAGTTACAGCAACCGGTAATCAGCTGCATTAATTGCTCTTGGACGTAAAAACATTCGTCTTGTTGGAATTAAATTCCTTTAACCCTTTTCCTTGCACGCCATTCTGGAAAACTATTGAAACATACGCATTCCTTCGTTTCTCCGGCGATTCTGTGTCGACCACCAATTCGAAATGGTACGTTAAACATCGGACATGACTATTCGAACGAATAATATCAATCGTTTTACGGTAAAATGTCGTAACCCTAAATTGAGAAATCTTGAACAAGAACGCGTTTGCGTTCGTTAAACGCCTTTTACTTATAAGTAAAGGTAACTGACTATATTTGTGTAAATAAATATATTTTTCGTTATTTGTTTGACATAAGCATCTACTATATCGTGAGAATTCTTACATACAATTTAACTCTAAATAAACATTGGCTCGAGAGTCACTACCACTAACAAAGTAATGAAGAACACTCGAAAATCTGACCTTAGATTTTTTTTAGTCCCACCACTAAGAACCCTTCATTTGTCTGACAGCCGGATAAGAGTCTCCGGAAAATAGAAGAACAAGATCGATACGCGAACGCCGGCATCGCAGCTTTACCCGCACTTCGACGTGTCTCGACGAAACGAGTAAAAAATAAGGTAAAGGAGGAAGGGCTGAAAAAGTGGTGGTTTCACGCGACAGTAAGACGCATGAACTTTCTTGCCGGCAGGAGGAAATTTTCCTTGTTCCTGACATTCATCTCGGTAGATGCTGTCGGACGATAAGACCCGGCCGAAGGCAGAATACGGGATAGAGAGAAGCCGGGGAGCAGCTGTGTCAGCCTCACCTGTTGTCTCTCGGCCTAATTACGTGGCCCGATATAAAGCGGCGTGTATGTGAAGACGCGGGCCCCGCCGTTATGCGGCGTGCATGCACCGAACGCGGACAAGATTTATCGACTCGTTTAACCCTCATCGGGGGACCACACAAGAAATTAGCCAGGAGTACGGAAACGCCGGCTTAATTCCGTTAGCACCTTTCGTCCGGCGACCGATCATTCCGCCGTTCGGAACTTTTAACCGCGTCGTCCGGGACGCGAGTCGATCGAAATCCTTTTAACGTGTCGATGCTAATCCGTTCTTGGGCCCGATGTCGGACACTTCCTGTGATTTGTCGTTGTCAAGAAGCGTTTTTGTTATTTAAATTAGCTACGAAGGAGACATAGAACGGGTCTAGGGGTATCTTAACGATCGGAAGAGAAGAATGTTTTTTAACTTGTTGGGTTAATTGATCGAGTCCATGGTGATGAAGAGTCGTGAAAAATTAATCTATGTAGATGTTTAGCTCGCATACTTCGACCCTTTCCAAGGGAAGTTTAGAAAATTACTGCATTATAGACTCAAGGATGTTATCGGATAATACGAACAGTCGCTCGTGCAAATTTACAAAGTAAGAACCTACGATATATGGGCAATCGGTTTCTTACAGTCTTTTAAAGCGATTTAAGTAACAATTTAACAGATTACCTACTGTGAACGGTAGTTTAGCAAAAAATACATGTATACCAACGTACGAACATATTTGGGATTTAGATTGTATCGATTCTAAAATACTTTCTCCATTTTCCTAATTCCGCCACTAAAGCGATAGAAAGCTCAGACTCTGCATTAAAAGTATAACAAATAAGTATGAGAAAATACTAAAATAAAATAATCATTCTCCCACCCTTTGGTCCCGATCGAAACCGGTAGGCAATTAAAAAATTGCATTTCACTACTTCTTCTCCGTTTACTTCAGCGTTCTCCCTAGCTTGTCGCGTGTGATATAAGAGTGGCAGTCGGTTTTTTTCTAACGAACGACAGCTCTACCGTGGATGCGGTACCGCATAACACAAATGATTTCCCGTTTTCCTCAGATTTTCGTGCCAGTTACAACTGCGCGACCCGAAGCCGCGGCAACAAAGGCACGATAGTAATACCATTACGCCCCGACAATGAATTTTCACAAACTTTTCCCACGTATCCGCTTTCGCGGAAAAAAAACGTCCGCGTACCGGGAATTACGTTGTCTCTCGGACGACCGATTCAAACGGCGGATAAAACGGCGTTAATCGGTCGCTGAATAAATACGTACCCGTACGTACGGGGATCTTGAAGATATTAATCGGGAACGTCGGTGCTTTGCATAATTTTGTAATGCATCCCGTCAACCGGCGATAACATCTTTCGCACGACGTCGCGGCGGCGAACGTCGCGAGAGACCCGCAAGAAAACGCACGTGTAGGCGTTTTGTGTGTCGAATAACTTCCCCCCTTCTCAGCGTGCTTACGTAAGTCTGATAGATTGGAATTATCCGCGAAATTTATGTAGCGCGGCGGTTTGTGGCTTTGTAAGAACGGCCACGGTACTCTGTATCGGTAGGTGGTTATTAATCGTTAACATCGCCGGCCGGGGAATTGTCATAAAATTGTAAAATAAGATACGCGGCACGGGGCATTAAGTAAACAGGTTTGTACCCTTGTTTACGGTACACAATGGTCTTTGGTGATATTACCTCCGTAAACTGTACTTACCGTCTAATTCTAATTTATCGCTGATTCGTTGTTTTGTTACTAGTGTTTTCTTTATTATAACGGATGATTTAATTTCGTGCTAAACAACGAGATCGCCCTAGGAACCGTCGGGCGATATTATTGTGTCTCGAATAGACAGAATATTACTTACTAATCTAATATTACCTACGTAAATTGTATACTATATCCATAATATTATATAAAATAAATTCTGAATCAAGTATTGAAATAAAACTACGTTCGCTTCCGACGCTGGCTAGAATAATTTTATTATCATGCTAGGTTCTCGTTATCGTATTAAGCCGTACTTTACGAGCACATCTTACACGTGGGATACCTCCCTTTATGCTCCCACTGTTCTTGCGTAAAGCTGATTGATTGAAACGATCCGTGAAATTTATGTAACTTCGTAATGCCTCTCGATACTCTCTGCCACTTTATCGGAATGCATATACAACATGTATGTACATACATACTTCCGCGTTTCTTGCGCGCGCGCGCGCGTGCAAATTTGCGCTGGGCGAAAAAATTTACGTCCGCGGAATCGTGCCCGGCGTCCGACGAGGTAAACGAGATGCCCCGCGAAATTTAATATCAAACTTAATATCTTCACGTGTAACGTTAATACGTTTGCATAACGCCGATCCATAAAACTTTCAGCGGCGAACGAAATTCCAGCGCGCGGCTTCGGGTAAGGCGCTCCGTGCAAGAAGCTTCTCGCCCGCAAAAAACCGTCCACGCGAGCCGCATTCTAAAAACGACAAATGACCGATTGACTTTTTAAGGGGCCGCCGTTTTCTACGGGCGAGTCTGGTATCGTCGTTAAACGCGCGGAACAATGTTATAAAATCCCGAAGAAACGTCGTAAAATAGCCGGGCGGAGGTTCTCGCCGATCTAGTTGTCTAGCGACGTCGGATGACCTCATCGGAGCGCCATCATCGAGCTGGAAAAACCAACGCCGCCTTTCACGGACTGCCGTGCTACCCGGCTACCGTTTTTTTTCTCAAGATTCCTTAATTGCCGTGTTACATCCGCGGTAACTCTCGTTTCGCCTGCGTTTGTTGGCTGCCTGCTAACCGTTGCCTCAAATTTCGAGTTACGTGTAACATGGGGAGAAGAAAAGATGTCACGTGACAGGAATGTTTTAGGTGTTAGTGTGTAATGGCTTTATGTTTTTTCGAGTCCCTGTTTGGTTCGATATTATACATGTATGTATAGGTGATGTACTTTATTTTAGAGAATTATTAACCATTTTTCATATCTCAACAGTGCACTATCAAATTTAGATTATGTTTGTTGCGTAGAATTTTGATTCGAAAGAAGACTCGACACGTTTCAATGAATTTGGCGATAACTATAATTACATTCAAAATTATGATTTGATCGGAGTCATTAATTATTAATTCATTGGTTGATCAAATTTTAACAAATTTCATGTAGTTACACGTAAACCACATCGAAAATCAATTAAAGATTGCCCTGACTAGTAGTAACTGGTTGTTTATGAAATTAATATGATGTATATTATACATGCATGAATAAATTTTAGAAACCTTTCTCCGCAACTGTTTCGCACACGTGTATACTCGAACTTTCAGCAGAAGATTTTATGATACAATACGTATGAGAAAAGCTAAATTATTTTCATAAAAACTGTTTAAATTAATTGTAATAATATCTTTTAGAAAAAAATTGTGTTACAGGGTACTATGAAACGCGTATATCTTTCTTTAGATTCTATGAACTTGACAAATTTCTATTTGATTTCTATTATTATATTTGTAACGTTCACATTTAACGCAGAGAAGATAGACACTACTTTCTTAGCGAGTTGTAAATTTATTCGAACTATTATTTAAAACCCAGGTATAATTATGTCGCATCCTTTCCCGAAATACACAAAGGACAAGGTCTGCAGGGGAAACATATATTTTTCAAGTAACAATAACTGAACGCATTTTCAAGATATGCAATGGGTAATTACATACAAATAAAACTAGTGCATTGCAGTTTACATTAATAATATTTTATCTATTACCTCCGAAATGTAACCTCCGTCAACTGTCACCCCACCATCTATTGCACATGTACTCCAGCAACCACTCTTTAAAATTTTGCATTGCTCATTCAACATTTCTTTGTCCAAATTAGCGATTCACAGGAGAATGCAATATTTCAATTCTTGGATATCGCGGGGTTCGTTTACATACACCATTGATATGAGGTACCCAATAATGTGCATAACTAAAAGACTGAGTACAGTAGAAAAAGTGTCACATAACGGACGGTGTTTATCGGAGGTAATACACAAATGCTAAACATAAACTGCATCCTACTAACGTCACTTCTATATAATTAAATTTTCTTGAAAATCAACCGAGTTATTATTACGTGAAAATCATACGTTTCCACGGCCGCACCCTGTAATTTCCAGCATACCACGAGGTAAAAATCATTGAAAACCAGAAGCAAATCTGCCGCAAAAACAGACGGCGAAGAAACGTTAGCAGAAGGCGGCCGGCGTTACGGGGGGGTTAAAACGAGCGAAAAGAAACCAAGTGGACATTGTCCCCGTTTTGGCCGATAATTTAACGGCGTTTCATCCGCGGCACGAGTCGCGGAGCACTCGTGTCCCATTTTACATTTTCGATTAGCCGAAACACGACGTGCCCTGTCCGCTCTCTTATTAACGCGTCTCTATTCCCCCGTGAACCAGCGACTCCCGGACCCTCTCTCTCTCTCTCTCTCTCTCTCTTTCTCACTGTCGGGCTCCCTTTCTCTCCTCCCCACCGGCGACCAGGACGCGGCAATAAATTTTCGCGCGCCGACACCGAGCAATATTTCCTTGCCGTTTGTACGCGCCAGTTCCTCTTTTTGCCGGGGCCCCCGGTACACGCGGATAAACGCGCTGCGTATTACGGTTAAACGCCGAGAAAAAAACCCACCACCCGTTCCATTTCAATTTGCGAAATGGCGCTGCCTTCTCTGTTGTTGCTCTTGCCGTTGCTGTTGCTTCCACCGTCGTCGGAGTCGCCGCGGGTTAGGGTTTCCGCGGTACCCTTTTGAACATTTTTGGAAAGTTAAATAGTAATTGGCTGTTAGGTAATGATAGCATGGCGTACTTACGTGTATGTGAATAGGAGTCAAGTATAGGGTAGTTGATAGAGCACCTCCTGGAAGCGGAATTTGTCGCGGACAAATATCTTGCCTCGGTTTCCTTAAATGTGAAATATTCAATCCGCTGCCATTACTCTTGCATTTGTCACTTTGGATTGTAACAAAGTCGTTGAGCGTTACTCAATTGCGAGTCTCGTCGGAGGATAAAGACGTCGCAGAAGGATGAGCCTGTAAAATGAATAAGATTGTGCGATTAAGTTTAACGACAAACTTCCTGCATGCCAAATGTGCTGATTTTTAGTAAAATCAACGGCTAGAGGGATTCGTCGACCGACGGTGTGGAAGACCTCGTACCCGCAAGTGCAAGTGCACGTGTAACGCAATTACTGGTCGTAACTGCAATCATTTCAGAACCATTGCAAGTTTTGAACTAACGGTGGTTCGAAAATGACTGTAGTTAAAAGACCTGTTACTTCAACTCGAAACACGTACGCAACAAGTATTATCTATTGTTTCCTGAAACTCGTAACAACGCAATCGAGTCTAAAAATATTCTAAAAAAAGAGGGAAAAAATTAATTCTTCGCGAATAATTTTCCAATCGTTCGATAAATTGGTTTCATTGGTTTACCAGACCTCCCGAACGTACCAGGATTATTTTCACATTTGTAAGCAACAGGAGAAACGATGTATGATACAAACTTACAGCGATAAATTTATGCACCTCCGATAAGAACCGTCACGTGTAATTAAAACAAAGTGTACCCCGGCACAATATTTTCACCACGCTTGCCCCTTCTCCTACCAGTAGCCGTGCGAGTTAATTAATTGCCGCCCGTATTAAAATTAACTCGTATAATTAACGTGCTTCAGAAAACTTACCTGTAGCGTACGCGGCCGATTCGATTGCCGATATCGGCGTGGTATTAAGGGCATTTCCGTGGTTGCCGTGGCTCGAGAAATCATTTCGATCGAGAAGATTAGGCCCGCGCGATGACTATCGTCCCGTGACAGTAAGCATCGTGCCCAAGAAAAAGGGCACGAGCGTTTCATTTCTTTCTTATATATGTATATTTTTTTTTGTTGCGTTGTTTCCGTTGCCGCCGTGCGCGGGTTCCCGCGGTCTTCCTTAACCCGCACAATGGAACATAAAATGCCCGGCGATGCGGCGGCCATGTTATTAAATTATGCTCGTTAAAAAGTTTCCAGTTTAAAGTAGCACGTTTAACATTCTGGCCATTCCTTCGCTTTGTTTTAATCTTCGGCATACGAGCGATCGACGGGTCGCCGCGGAACACGCACACACTCTCGCCGTGTGCACGTGGAATGCGGACGTTTTCTACGCGGGGAAGAATATTCCTCTACTGTGCGGTTATTTTTTCTACGAACGACGTGTAATCGTTTAAATTTATAATAATGGAGCACGTATGCGTACCATCGCAACGCTATTCGGTTGAAATGTGCTGCGCGACGATTCTTTGGCGAAGTTCTGCTTCGCTCCTTTGACGTAGGTTTTTTGGAAACAAGAAACTTTGTACAGGAATTTTCTTCGTGACGAACATCATCCACGTGTACCCGGAAATGTTACGCAAGAGAGAAGTTGAGTTACTTGGCCTTGATAAAGAGGAAAAATATGTATCGACATTCGTGAATAAAAGTTAATTGAATTTACCTAGTGACGAATAATAATTATAATTGTATAATTATGTTACATTGTAATTAGACATATTTCCTGCCAGGGTGTCAAGAATAGTGAAACGATGGAAAGATTTCTTGATTCGATGATCCGAGATAGAAAGCAAGCGTTCATTGACGGGCAACGAAATCGTAAAAATAACGTGTAATTCACTGTTCTCGGTGGCGATTCTGAATTTATTAGATAATTTCTCAATCGTAAATTATTAATTTAATTACCAATAAATATTGATTGCGGATATAAGGGATCCTCAAACACTTGGACCTTTGAGTTCTACCGTTATTATGATGTATGATAAATCAGACGTTTCGCCAAGATACTCATTTTATAAATTAAACAGCTTGAAGCCGAAACGAATTGACGTCTACGCACACATTAATGATAGGCAATAAAGTTTAATTATCCAATTTAACTACGATTCTACTCACTTTTTTTTTTATCTTTATACTTTATAGCTGTATACTAGCGTGCTTATTCTTTTTAACAGACGAAAAGTTGAATAATTGAATTATTTTAACATTTCTGCGACGACATTGTATCATAACTATTTTACCGAAAGTTTACATTTTCTTACGATTCTCACGATAATTTTTATGTACGAACTATTCTGTCATTTTTTGATCATGTCTTCATTCATTCTTCAAACCATTATTGCGGTTATTTATGCCGTTGTCCTCTTTACCGACGTCTTCACATTGCCAACTTCCTGTTTCTCATTACAACGTTCCCATTTTCACTAATATGCGCTTTGTGTTACAATTCCCATAGCTTGGTGACCTCCCCCGTCTATCCTTCGATAACAAAATCTTTCACCGCCTTTGCCGCAGTTTCTCTCATTATTTACTTTATTGTTTTCTCTAGCAACTGCTTGTCCATACAATTTCGACGTTTTTCAAAATGTACCCCCGACAGCCAGCTTTAAATCTACCCCATCGAATAAACAGAATCAATCGAATCTGTAAATGAAAAATTCCTCGATATATGAAAACGAATTTATAAAAAAACACAACATTGTGCGGGAAAAATAAACACCTGGACATTTTCAATCATCTTCCGCGATTAATTACCCGCGATATACAGTTCGCATAATTCTTATTCATTAAACTCTTCTCATTTTGTTCCGCCGTCCCCCGACCGTTATCTGCTTTATATTGAAATTATTAAAGCGAACCATGATCGTGACTCGTAAGCTGCGCAGCTGCAAACGCAGATCGATCGATCGATCGAATCATGATCCACGCGGCGGATTGAGACATACAAGATTAATACGCGGAACGTGTTTACGCGAGACAACGTAGAGCCGACGTTTATCTAGCCACCTTTCGCGTTAATTCAGTAAACAGGTGCCGCTTTTTCCTTCCGTCAGCTACGAATGAGAAACTGTGTACACTTTCAATTTCAAGAGGTACATGGCGAACGTGACGGGAAAAATTCTTGTTGTACGTAGGGTCAACTCCGTTTCGTTATAGTTTGTGCGACACAATCACGAACGTTGTTCAATAAATATGCTCGAAACAAATATGCATGCTCACGTTCATATTAACTCTGGACGAGCGGGTAATTTGATAACTAAAACATCAATAATTATTGTTTCTTAAATTCTCTGTTATCGAATAGTAAGTTTAATGGGAATTTTTAATTTTAGGGGTGAACACTATTTTCGATGGATCGAACAACAATTTTGTATGTGATACGTACTTGTGTTTCACTACGTGTTTATTACTTTCATTACATTTTTAATTAAACTATAAGATAAAGAACGTGATGACTCGTGTTGTACGGTTATATTTTCCGATGCGTTAATGTTAACTATTTGAATACGAATTTAGCGTAATTCAAGGTCAACGTATATGTAACACAACATTCATGGTAAGTGTAAAGGAATAAATAAACAAACTCGAGATACGATCGTAATAAAAACATCGTGACCGTTCGTGAAATTATTAAATTATTCACGACAAACTGGAATGCACACGCGACGGTCTGAATACTTTCCGCTCGATTACGTACAAAGGCTTGAAATAATTACGTACAAACTCCACCAAACTTTACAGATTTTCTCACCGATACAAAAAATCTTCGACTCATCGTCAAAGTGCAGTGTCAAGAACACAACGCGCCCGCGGCACATTTCGGCGGGCCAAAATCTCGAAATTATTCTATCCGGCACAGATTCGCAAGATTTAAAATTCCCCGGAAACCTTGAAACTCACCACGGAAACCCCGTGGATCATCGCGCGCTCCAAACGCCACGACAATTGCACCTCGTGTCACATTTCCCTTGCATGGATATACACACATGCATACATACATACACACGTATGTACGTATGTACATACATACATTAAAACGAGTAAGCCGCGATTCGGTTGAACCGGAGACGGCGGAAGACGATGGACGACGGGACGAGTGAGAGCCAGAATGAAAAAGAGAATAAAATAAACAAAAATAAGCGAAAAGAAGAAGAAAAGAAAGAAAAAAAAACGAAACGAAGTAGAAACGAAAGAATCGGCGCGGCGCGACGCGGCGCCTTGCGCGGAGCGCCGTAAATCCTGTTACTCCGTGCCGACGAGGCGAGGAGAGGCGCGCAGGTGTTGCCGAGGTATCCTCGTTATTTATTGATTTACTTAATTCGGCCAAAGAGGACCGTGGGCCCCTCGGCGTTTGAAGAGAGCCGGCTCATTTCGTGATTAAAAGACGTTACGGACGCCTCGGCGCAGCATGTGTGTGGCGGCGGGATCCCGTTCCCCCTTTCACCCACCTTCCCCCGCCCCTCCCCCCCCCTTTTCCTCTTCCTCGTCCAGCTCGGCCACTGTCCATATTTTCGTGCTTTAACGGCTCTCGCCTCTCTCGGTTTATTGCGATTAGACGGACGGCGGGAGATAAGTGCAAGGAGCCGGGCCACCGATGCCCACGGGAATTAATGCCAATCGGATTCGGCTGGGAAACACTTTTTCGAAAGCTCGAGGTATCCGTGATGTTTCGTTCGATACGGAAGATTGAGCACTGGGCTTCGCGTTGATTGTATTGTTTATTAGAGAATAGAATGCGGGAAATGTGTGGGGGTTTTTAATAAGGGATTATTTGGATTAGTAGCGGAATAACTGTTGAAGTGAAAAGTACAGGGATGTTCGGGGTACATATTATGTGGAAGAATTTCTAGTAATTGTATCAATTATGGTCGAATTTGATTGGAATATGCTGAGACTATACAAAATTATTCCGAGTCACGGGTTAAGAGAAAGCCGAACTCGACGGAGATTAGGTTCCAAAAGTTCCGCGGTCCAACGCTGAAAGAGTTTACGAAGAAATTAATTTTAAGAAACTCCTCTGAAGTTTTTGATCCACCCTCGTGCAATAACTCGAATGACGTTTTATTTAATTTATGTCAAATTATCTCTACCCCAAATCCGTTCGAAAATTGAGAAAAATGAAAATTTATTGATTCATTCCCATAATGATATCAATCGTCACATTTATCAACAAGGCATTAAAAAGAAATCAACCATCGACGTTCTGAAACGTTCCCCCATCGAATCCCGAAGATTGTCATTCCGAGTACCGCAAGTCGTTACCAGAGCACGTGTGTGTGTGCGCGTGCATTCCCACATGACGATAATTTCAGATTTTGCCCGCGAATCGAACGTCGTCGCCGGCAACTCGGCCAATTACCGTCAGATTGTTACGCCGACAGTCGCGTTTATTCCCACTCGCGTTGCTCCGAGGAGATAGAGGAATTAACACGCCGTTCGAGCAAAATCATCTTCCCTCGTTCCACGGATCATATCTGCGCACGTGATTCCGAGTCTCGCTGGTCTACGTCGTAAAAGGAGCCGTAGACGGTACCAATAAACGTTGCCGGTTTAATGCCAACAGAGCAGATACTTTTCATATTCTTGCACGCGATTTATACGCGGCCCCCGGCTTTTACCGTCATCTTTTCGTTTCTTTTTGCTTTTCGTTAGTCGAGCCGGGAATTGAGCGGACTGCCGTCGAACGCCGGCTACGAGCGACTCGTTGAAACCGTCCCGGAGAAATCTTCATTTCTGGATACGTTCGCGGGCACTGCCACGGATTCTCCGATTTTCGATCAAAGGAAAATAATAATGTTTAAGTCAGGGAGAGATTTTGCTCGAATAGAGGATGCTTTCCGTGAGACATTTTAACACAGCGGTTGAACTATTTATTTTTGTAAAAGTATATCGAAATACTCGTAACTTGTATTAATTAAAATATGATAATCACGTGATCAATTAATTCTACCGCGGGGATTCAAAACGATACGATGAGAATTATGAGATGAGCATGTTATATCACCAAATATGTTGTTGCTCAGTTTCTTGTGAGAGTTTCTGTTTACGTTTTCGGTACTGTTGCGCACGAAACATCTTTAGGTATCCTTAGGTTAATCACCTGGATATGTATAAAATACGCAAAAAGTCTTGTAACTTTGTTAAAATGTAGAAAGGGTTTTGTTGCAAATGAAAAGTGCGAAAGGAATACATTCGAAGCTTGGATATAAAAAAAAGGCTATATGTGCCGTATGTAAAAATCGAAGAAAACTGTTTCCGACGTTAAATCAGATATCTTTTGAAAATTCAACAATAAAAGTCTGCTAGACGCTTTGTACTTCTTCGAAGTGGTTTTACATTTTTTTATAAATATTCTATACTTGAACAACATTCTATTTCAACGGAACTTTAAAAATCGACAGAAACGGCAGATACAGCCTTTTTTCATGTCTAGTCTTCATTTCGTACAGACAATTTTACAAAATGTGCATGTAACTGCTAAAAGATTGGTTGAAAAACTCAACATTTTAACATGGTAGACCGAGCCGTTATTACACCGTGCCTCATTTAATTTTAAGATTCATTTTCATCTTCAAAAGTTATTTTAATTAACCAGGCAGATTATCCGTACAATGAGAAAACCTTGTTAAATTCATTTCGCTCTTAGTCTTAGGATTCAGCTGGCAAAACACCCCCACGACGCTCTAACGGATATTTGCGAAAAGCGAAGAGAAATGTTCCGATAAAAGTGGCAGCCAAAGAATGCGAATCGAAAACAAAACACTCTGATAATGACGACTCGACAGGTGAAGCGAGGAAGAAACTAAGAGGCCTCGGATATAGAAAATTGTACCAAATTTAATCCAAAACGTATTCAAAAACTGCATTTTATTCTCAACATTCTACACCTATTTAAATAAAATAGAGGTTCTTTGACATATAAATCATTTACGATAAAACACAAAATTGCCAAATTACGGTTTCCACGAGGGTTTATCAGAAAATTTCTCTGACCAAAATTATTCAATCAACTAATGATAAATATTAATGACACACATTAAGCAACGCGAGACTCTTTGATCTTTGATTTGTAAATATCATTATTGAATGTATAATGATTCGGGTGTTTTACGTTAAACGGATTGACACTTTTTAACACATTTACAACAGGCAATAAAGTTTAATTGCCCAAGTTAATTGTGACTCTGTTCGCCCGTTTGTAATCCTTTTAGAAAGCCGGCCGCTCGTCGCGCAAAGGGAGAAATTTGGATCTTTCGTGAGGCTGAACTCAACTTTCTAGAAACACCTATTTTTTGTTTCTTTCCTCGCGTCTGATAAATTTGTTTCACCGCTTCCCGTCTCTATCGAGTTTCTCGTGCCGCGCCGTTTCAACGTCGACGGAAGGCTCGTTTGACGTATCCCTTCGCGCGCAGACCCCGCCTGAGATACGACGATAGCGATGCACAGAGAATCTCCCTAATTAACCCGAAACACCCAGCCGACAAACGAGCGTACAAAGAAATCGCAAACAATTTAACCCTTCCGTTCCAGCCGGCGTAATATGTACCCGGTGCTCAATGTGCGTACATTACAAAGCCACCCGTTTTACGGATCACCTTCGCACGTACGCGGAGCGTGAAAAGTGACGATGAGAAGTATGTAGATAAGGACAGAGCGCCACGGAGAAGTACACGGGACGAAAATGAAAAAAGAACGGAGATGACTGGTCAGGAGGAGAGAGGGAGGGGGGGGGGGGCGCGGGGGCCCGAGAGTCGGGGGCCTTGGAGCCAGCGCCGCGGGGGGCCTCACACGCACGGGCAAACACATGGGGCCGAAAAACCAACATCGGCGCCGACAAATAACTACCCATATTATCCGATCTTGTAGGCTACCATCTCACCACGACTCCTTTGTGAGAGGCCCAACGTTATGTATGGCGCCGCGTCGGACCCGCAGAACCACCACGGTGAAATACCGTGCGAGTTCGACGCGCTCTCCTCTCTCTCTCTCTCCTCTCTCCTCTCGTGTCCTCGAATTTCCTTCTACCCGTGTTTTCTCTCGGTTTTTATTTTTCGTTTCTCTTTTTGTTCGTTCTTTTGTTTCTGGGGTTTATTGAAAGCACTAGATACGCAACGAAGGTATGTACCGTGGTATTAGAGGATAAAGGAAATAATGAAATATTAAGTAATGCATTGTACATACATACGTTCAGCAGGAGTTTTCACTTGGCGAGATGAAGGACCGGAAAAATGCTGCACGAATGTGTATAATTCGGAGATAGTTTATCGTTTGTTCGAGATAAATTATGCGTTAAAGAGAGCGATCGTTAAATGTTCAATATACTTAAGTGTCGGTAGAATAGTGAATCCTACTTTAAAAAATAGGATAAGGTATAAATAACAAGGGTATAAAACTCAATTTTCTGAGTTTTATGAAGTTTATGATTTCTGCAGCTCCACGTACGTCGGTAGAATTTCGAACAGGTCTGGAAATGGATTAATCGCCGACCCTGGCTGAAATCGTACCGTTAATCGTAAATCTGCCAGTTACCGTTATTAATGAAGCGAACAGTCGAAGGTGCGAAGAACATCCCGAGATTCTTTAAATTAAAAGTAAACCGCGCGCCGGCCGCCAACCTCACGCACCGTGCCACGATTAAATTAAAATTTATCAAAGCGATAGAAACATTCTTCTAATTTAAACTTCTCTGTAGACTTTTTAAATATCGTGTTGTACCTTTGCGCTGCTAAGCGCAGATGTATCATCGAAATCAATTTCATGGTATAATTGCTGCTTGGATTATTAATTATTATAAAAAGGTTACATAGTAGTCTATAACTACGATTGTTTATTGCGCTTCTGTCAGTTAACTTAATAATATTTCATAATTTGGTGACTGTACGGTTCCTTCCAAATATGTATACTTTACATTAGAATACTTACATAATCGGATAGGGCTAAAGTAGAATCTGTTAGTCAATGGAGAAGGAGTATCTAAAAAATTAAATTACATTATCAATTCATTCACAGATTTATTGTATAACTTGAAATATTTAACATAATCTTTTAAATCCGATGTTGCCACTATTTTATGGTCAATTTTTAAAAAGATAATGAAGCAATTAATTATGTGAAATATGAAGAACAATAGAAAATCATTTTTCATGCTTAAAAATATCTATTCACTGTTACTTGGTTTTAGTGATATTTAAAATGTAATAAATTATGTTAATTATTTCCCAAAGTTTCTAAAACGTTAACGCATGATGCTGTCATCGTTGCAAAAGATTAGAACAATGTTTTTTTATGAGCTACTTGATTAATACAATAAGATTCATATACATATATTTACAGAGTATGAAACTTTAAGTGAAATTCCACGTCGAAATTGTGTGGTTATCGAATTTTCAATAGTTAAACTGTATTTTTATTGATTCTTACTTCTCCAGTTACAATCCGAACGAAAGAGTTTTATAAATTGTCAATTCTTTATTATATCGCATTAAATGTACCTAGTTATCGTACTAAAAAGATAATAATAAATGTAATATTAACCTGGCAAACAAGAGCAGACAACATTTTAGATTTCGGTATACCATTGCCTAAAGATTCCACAAATATATTTAATTTCTTTTTGATATGTATGTTTGTCACACATAGGCCAAAGCGTTTAGCTCCACTTGTCCCTTTTTACATAATTTAGACACGAAACACTTGATTTATAGCCCAACTTTTTATATCTATAATAAATGTCCTAAATATTTAGACTTAGTAGCATTAAACTAGTAACTTTTATAGACATTGAATAATAAATTATTTCCTTTAGAAGCTAATGAGACTAATTCCACCACTCTAATTTAAATCATTGAAATTTTAAGAAAAATAATTGAAAATATTTAGATAATTCATTTTATTAAGCAATCGTATATCAATAATTGACAATTGATAACTCCAAAACTCGTCACTCGCATTTTATCAATTTTCTTTTCTATTCGTTTAGTGAAGTTGGTAAATGAGATTAATCTCTTATTCAAACAATTACTCATAATATAAAGCTCTTGTTTGAAATATAAGACTGACATTTCCTATCTGAAAAAATATACAACGCGTCTGATACTCAATTTTCCACTCAGCACCTCATTCTTTACTTCTCCGTGTCAATCCTCGCCTGTTGAATATTTCCACAAATTCGTTACACAGAAGTACCGGTCATCGCGGCGTACATCTAATGAATTGAAAATTCTTCAAATAACTTTCGCGCGGCGTTTACAGGCCGTCTGATTAATTTCTCGTTAGAAGACGAATCCTCGGCTCCGCTCGAACACGGGACCCACTCGAGATGCCTTTCATGGTCAGTAGACGCTGAAGGCGTTCTCGCCGAGGGCACCGATTGTAAATTAGGGCAAATTGATCGCAAATCAGCCGCGGTGGAGAGTCACTCCCACACGATTCGTTCAAGAAAAGGGAAGAGAAACACCGCACGGAAACGTGGTATAACCTTGCAGAGATGCAACACTTTAACAAAAATGGAGCCGCGGTGTTTGACCGATATTTTGATATTTATTTGAAAAAATAACAGTTTTCTAAGAGAATCGATCGTAGCATAGGGTTACATTGGATTAACAAAGTGGAACTGAATTGTAGTGTAAAGATGTATGTAGATCATTCTTATTAAACTTCGAGTCGCTTTTAAAAATATACAAAATCTCTGATCGAATCATCCTAATCAAAAATTTTTATTTTATGTGGAAGGTTAATGATTTTTAAACAGTAGCAAAAATAGTTAACTTTATGTATAATTGAAGACAAAGAAATTACGATTGCTGTGAAATTAAAAATTTTGCACGGTAAGTAATTGTTGTATAGAAATTCGAACGTTATGACAATAGGGATCTGATTTGGACTCTAATCGTATGATAACTTTAATGAAATTTAAACCACGAATATTTGGAGGATTCATGTTGAAATTAATAATCAAATGTACCATGCGGTTGCGATGACAATCCATGACTTTTATTATTAATTCCAGCGCTCAATACAGGTACAATTTCAACCCTGTTCTTTCCATTTGTAATAGATCGACACACTTATCCATCAAATTCATTAATTGTCACCCTCGAAATATATCATTTAACTCACTTGATCACCTATTTTCATTTTCTTTTGAACAAACCCATCGATCAAAACTCTCACCAAAAGTGCCAGCAATTCACTCGAACGGGATGCAAATCCTCTTTGTTTTCCCTTTAATGAAACTGCCTGAAACTTCATTGCCTAAAATCATTCGAGCGGCTCTTTCCCTTCGATTTCCGAAGGCGCGTGTGTGTGCAAGTGTCGTTAAGCGCGAGCCGCGCTTTAGCGCGACGCGTAACCGTTGGGCCTTAGGCCCCTTAAGCGGCTGCACCTCGAGCCGGCGGCGGCGGCGGCGGCGGCGGCGCACAAACGCGCCGACAAACGGTGTCCCGCTAGAAACCTCCTCCTCCGCCAACCCCTTCCAGGCCGATGTATACACCGGAGCCGGCCGCGCCTTACCTCGAACGATGAAACCGCGATCGGACCAGGTGCAAATCAGAAATCGCGGACCGAGAGACAGAGAAACCTATGTGTTCGGGTAAATTGGAGGGTAATGTTGATAGGAGGCGCTGTCGGCCGAATGTTATGGAATTGTTGTTGTTTAAAGGTGCAGACGAATTTGAGGAACTTGCGTGATATTATTGGAATTCATAATGAAATTAATTGGTTATTGAAGGACGTATTTAGAATTATCTATTGCGAAAATCATGCAGGTTACGCGTAAGGCTTTATACAGGGTGGAGCAGAGGAAACGCATGTTTTTCACTATTGAATGACTGGGACACGGTTTGATAAAAATAATAAAAACGAGCATTAAGTGATAGATTTTTTAATGCGGTTTTAAAATATACATACTTTAATTAGGTTCGAAAAATAATGTCCTGGAGATTACGGAAATTAATATGTTGCGACATGAAAAATCTGCGCAATAACTTATTTTCTGATCGCATTAAACAATTATTTTATAATAATTAATCGTCTAAATACATTCCGACGAACAGAATACATCCCCACATAAGTTCTTCCGAATGTATTGCGATGATTTTCATCAATTATTCGGACATAGGCCATTAATATACACTAAAAAGTCAATTAAACAAGTGGGTCATACGTACCGGCATTAATCCAACGTAATCTTCTAATCCAAATAACAGGTTTATAAACCAATGGACTGATACTTGAGAAATTGTACAGAAAATTGATAACTTATCCAGGCGTAAGTAAGGTTAATTTCATAGTATTATCGTGTAATACGCGTACTATTTCAGCGGTACAAAACCGTGACGTAATATACACAACACAGCCGAGATACTTCTTTCCTATACCGCAGTTCGATAACAACTGAAGTTCAAGGCATAAAAGGTGAAAGTACGACCAGGTTAAGTAATCTGAGTGGCGTAAAGGGCTACCTACCCCTCGTGCACGGCTGTTGGCATATCAACATATAATTAATATTATTATTGCTTGCAGCAGGTATTGGCGTTCGTTTACTAGCCGCGAGATGTCGGCTAGTTTGAAGAATTGAATGAAAAAACAGATGTCGAATAATAAAGACGATCAAAATACCATGTTATAATGTTTCATTAGGAGAATTGAACGAAACAAAATTGTTTGATTGATTACGCGGAACTACCGTGTGAAGGTAAAATTTTGTATTATGTGTTATGTTTACAGTTACTGACACAAGAATGTAAAAGAGAGGAGGATTTATCGAACATGTATTTTGACATCTCGTTATACAAAATCACATAAATGACATCCGAAAACCGTACAATATACCTAGTTTCTATTTTTGGTGAATTTCGAAAAAAACTTGAATTTAAAAATAAAACTAAGAATGCGCACATGTATCGGTACGCCCGAAATGGTTAGCATATCAATTGAAACTAATTTCTACCAAAGCTTACACCGGACTCCAGGGGGAATCATTAAAACTATTCTCTGTCCAAGAGCGTTACAAGCATCCCGCACCGAATCCGCTCAATTCCAGTAGCCGAAACGGAGAGTCGGTCACCGCGGCGCGCCGCGGCGGCACCGAGACGTGGACGAAAAAAAGAAACGGGGGCAGAAAGAGCAAGATACGGACACAACCGAGCAGACGGCGAAAGAGGGACAGAGACAGGGCGACCGAAAAAAATCCGAAGAAACGAGAAAGAGATTCGGAACGGGGGTGAAGCGCGGAGGGGGTGAAGCGTCGGCGACCGGAAAAAAATGGCGAAAAATGCGAACTTCTCACCGCGGTCGGCGACAAAGGGCTGCTGCATCCTTGCCGGTGGAGATAAATCTTTCCATCTCTCTCGCTCGTTCTCTGTCTTCCTTTTCCCGGCGATTCGGCGTCTTCGTCGTCGGTAGTTGGAACCAGAGCCGAACCCCCTTTCTGGCCGGGGTAGTGGCCCCTCTCCCCCTCCGCCCCTCTGCTGGCTCTCATTTACACTACGGGCGGGAGGATTTACTGGCCGCAGAATACAATGCGGACCTGTCCGTGTCCATCCACCGAGACCAGGAGCCATCCTCTAGTCGTGTACCTCTTCGTCGTGGCTATACATATCCGCTTCGCTGCTCGTCGTCTTTGGCCTCCCGTATAATGAGAGGGAAGACTTGAAACGATCGCGAATTTCGGGTCGGATCGCGGATTTCCTTGGGAGTGAAGTAAATAACTGATGCGTTCTGTAGTTTGGTTGGCTTCTTTATTTAAACACGTCCGATTAGTTTGGTTAAATACGGAATAAAGATTATTAAGAAGGATAATGGATGTTGTGTATGAATAAACTATTACGTATCCTCGTATCATGTAATTTAAATGTTTTTTGTTTTGGCAATAGCAGTACTTCTCTTGGAGAGGTCAGAGGGTAATTTAGATTAATTAATATTGCATTTTCATAGACTGGCAACTTATTCGGTTTTTGGCGTGTAGTACGTCCACGAGCACGAGTAACGGTGCGATCGAAAATGTGCCTACGCGAATTATCATTGTTAAGATAAATTACTTAGAATTACAGTTTTTAAATGCTAAATATTAATTAACAGTTTGCATCGGAATGAATTTACTCTACGAAATAAAAATGACGAAAGCCTTGATTCTACTTTAATAAACCCTGTAGGTACATGAACAAATACGTGTCTACCATACTCAGACAATGATAAACAGAATTTTGACCAATCACTCGTTTCGCGACTGTTTTCTTCCAAAACGTTCAAAAAACTCCCCAACGAAGAAACATACTGTTTTTTATCGCACTTTTCTCCTCATTTGCCAGAAAAATATATACTTGCTGAAACATCTTCCGTGTATTTACGGAATCAGGACATTATCGTACTTATTCGTGGAGGTAACAGCGAATGAAAATTCACGGACAGGAAGGAGACTCGCACAATACGAAGACGCGGTGCGTCAACGACGCGAGATTTCAAGAGAAACGTCATTCCTTAGGCGTCATTGGATACACATAGAGAAGACAGGAAAGATTCCTCGATGCAGAATCGTTTATAGTTCGTCAAGGACACTCGAGAAACCACCGTACGAGACACGAATTGTTATACGAGTAGGTACTTTCCTGACGCGCGTGATACAATGCCGTGAAGATAATAATTTACAGATTCCCGCGCGAGTGCACAACGTGTAAAGCGGCTGATTAGCCGAGACGCGAAGGACTCTGGGAACCCCGTCAGCTGTTTCGAAATTGATTTTCCTCGCTTAACGGGGATCGCGAGAAGTACGAGTCGTCTCTACCCGTTAGTATGAAAATAGAAAAAAAAAATACGTCAGACGCATCCGATTCGCGAACAGAATGAAATCGTTTACGGTGAACGTAGAGATGATAACACCCTTTCTACAGTAATTAGAGGATTAATTACGCTATTGTTGCTACTTAGGTGGTTCACGCGGAATTGTTTTTCTCCCCGTTCCTTGCGGCCGCGACAAAACTTCACACCTTTTTCGTTAAATGTTAACGTTGGATATATTTTATCGATTAATAAAAATTCATTAGACATAATGGACATAATTATTGAAAATGTTTTAATCTGACGCCGTTCAATGTAACGTAGACCTCACTGCTGTCAATGACGTAATTAAACGTCTTCATTTTCATAATTAGGGCTTTTGGGCAACATTTATTCACAACTGTGTTAGTAATTATTTTCCAAGAATAATTTACTTTTAGCAAATTTTAACAATCTTCAAATATAGACGTAAGCCGATATCCCTAAAGACATTTATCCGTACAATTAAACCTTTGATACCCAAATATCTACCACATTCACGGTATAATTTCGCGAGGGTATATCCGCCAAATCCGTCGGCAATTCGTACCGTTCCCGGAATCGCAAGCCAGCTGGCCGATCCTCGCTCGAAAAACCACTGTCGTCGCTAAACAGATCGATCGGTGCGATCGAGCGCGAACATCGACGTGGACGTAGCCTTAATTTCTCAGATCGATGACCATCCCGCCGGATCGGACGTGTCTCCCCGGCGGGAAGGGCTTCAGAGACGAATGCCGACGGGCCCCGGCCACTTTGCATAGTTTAGTGCGGCGACACCTCCCGGTGTCAATTAAATCCTCGTCGCTATCGGACTGTCGAGTGGCCGCGGTCCTCTTCAGCTTCGGGATCCCACCCCCTCCACTTCGGGGATGCCGATCAAAGGAGCCCACCGGGATTCCAATCGCTTCCTAATCTTACGCCGGAGATCCGCTACGAACGTCTTGCCGCTTCCTTCTCTCTGGGAACTCACCTTTTTTCGCCCGCGTCGTCGTCCCGACCCTTTTAATTACTCCTTTCGAACGGCTATCCACGGTAGTCCGAGGATACCGATAAGGAACCCGAATGGGTCGTTTTGCCGCTTACCGGGTACGAACTTGATTCGACGCTTTTTTTCACTGTTCCCGGGGTTTGGATCATCGTGGACGCAGCGAGAGTGCTGTGACTTGCGGATTACGAAAACGCGGATGTTAGGAATTACGACGATTTTTAAAACAACTTTAATTTTCTCGCGAATAACTTACGGTACTACATATTCAGTAATAGTATCTGTCGAGAAAAAATTTATATCGATGATTTTAGTTTTCGGAGAAAACGACGAAATTGTTTCTAATAAATATTACTCCTGCTATACAGGGTGTTCCAGCTAACATGCAGGTCCCTGAAACAGGTGATAGCTGAGGCAATTCTAATATAGGGAAGTGACATTCGAAACGCAGTATCTTAATTTATGGCCGAGTTATTAACGAAAAACGATAGCCAATCAGAGGGCTTCGTTGGGTTCGGCGGCGCGACAGTCGCAGGTCTGCACCAGTAGGGTACTGTGCCAGTAGGAACCATCGCGCCGCTAGGCCCAACGGAGCCCTACGATTCGCTATCGTTTTTCGTTAATAACTCGGTCAGGAATTAAGATACGACGTTACGAATGTCACTTCCCTATATTAGAATTACCTCAGCTATCACCTGGTTCAGGGACCTGCACGTTAGCTGGGACACTCTGTAGAAAGAAAATGGTTACTTCGCATAAATACAAATTTTATCAATCACGATCAATCAGCCCCACGTCAGCGTTAAAAGGAAACGCGTGAAGCAGATAATTTAAAGTTTGTATGACGATTAGTAAAAATACTTGAACGAATGAAACTCGCTAAAACCGTGCAATTATACCACCGTTACATTACAAAATACGAGTCAAAATTCCAAGTGCCTTGTACTCGATATTTAAAGAATCCATCCGCAACGTAAAACTAATCTTTACCGATCCCTCTGCATGCATGATATTTTTCAAAACCGATAAGACATTTCGGTCGCGCGTGGGCCAGCGTCTCAACAATTTTTTCCCCCAAAGCAACGGGCATTTCGATATTCGCAACGATTCGGTGGAAGAAGGATGTACGTCGAATGCGAATCCCAGGAAATGGCCCTTGCTGCGGGAAGCCCCGAGGACCTGGGCGAACCAATTTGTATGCTGATGGCTATCTCCGCGGAATAATTTATAAACGATATTAAACCGTGCTCTTTTGCCGGAGCACGCTACACGCTTGGTACCGAGCAACCCTTCCCGCCCTTCCCCTCCCTCCCGCGTCGCGCAACCCCCTTATAGATCACACGGAGTCTAGGAACACCGGCGCGGGGGGGGGGGGGATTTAAATTTATCGTCGAGAATGCAATCTGTCATCGCGGTAGCGATACGACTTCTGAAATGGTATTATGGAAATTCGTTTCGATCGGGAAAAAAAAGGATATCAATCGATGCCCCGATAACAGCGGATGACAAGCGGATATTTTCGTGCACGCAGCTTACTTGTGATCTTGAATTTCGTGAACTCTGAAATTACCGAAATTGCGGTGTATTAATCGTCCGTAGTTTGCTATACCGATTGAAAGTGATGTAGCATGTATTCGATGCGAATGATAATGTAATGATACGTATGCGATATACGTGTGACCGTTATCGGTTTGTTTTAACAGTTTATTTATTTCGTGGAAATGATTGCCCGCCGCAATTTTATTTCGCTGTCTTTTTGTCAGAATGAAACCTGTTATTTCGTAGCACCTTTCGTGAAAATTCATTGCCGACAACTTTAGTTTGTCGATCTTTCGAAGCTCGGTCGAAGAAATAATTATTATTAAAAGATACGTCGATAAGTAGTTTTACAATAGGATTTAAAAACACAATGTTTTCGAGTATATAAAAAAAAAGTGTCTATTATTCCGAATCCTCGGAGGCGGTTAAACCGCTCGATAAGTAATAACGAGCCCGTATCCCGTTGAGAATCCCTTCTTAATACGATACGCTTAGTAAAATAAATGCAAAGTAAAAAATTTGTTTCACGAATGATTTTTTAAGCGACCGCTAATTTCTCTGCTATGTTAATATCAGCCGGGAGAATCCGTGACGCCACGTTGACGTGAGACAACGAAAAGACGAGCAGCTTTCGTGATCGAATCGATTACCATCAAACTGCCTCATTACTGGTCGAGCTGGAATAAAATCGAAAAATGAGCCATATAAAAGTCAACCGATACGTATCTTACTTTCCCCGACCGTCAAACGTGCACTCATTAATTCGCTCGTCGATCTAGCTCTCTTGATTCGAAGTTCACACGAATGTTAACCTTCATTCGTTCCTTAAAAGTCTCTTCTAAAGTCTCGTAGTTGTTATTTCTCGTGAGAGACATATGCTTTAGGCTAGGCAAATCTGTACTTTCTTTTCGGGATCTAATTGGGTGTAGATTTTCGTACTTTGAGTATTTTTGCAACACTATTGGCACAGAGATTATTTTTAATGAAACATGTATGTGGGCCTTATAAAAAAATTGCATATCGTTTGGATACAAAATTTAAATTGTAACGAGACATTTCGGGGGAAGATATTTTTAACCAACGACGTAGAAATCAATGATATTAGGTGTCCATTGTTCGTGTGTGAGATGCACACTTCGTTCCACATAATTACAGACCGACGAACCCTACCTTTTAATTTCCTAATTATACGTCTTTGCTCAAGATCGGTATCGCAATAACCATACAAAAATCGTCACGCCGATCGTTCGCAAAACACACAACAGAACGACGGGGAAATACGGTAAATCGAGATACACGATTGCAAAGGCCGCGAGACTCTCGTGACTCGAAAGTCATAATTTCCGTCGCATCTTCCACTTAAAAAAAAATATATACGGAACAGAACAAAAAAGGACAAAAGAGTAAACGAGGCAACAATGTAGCTCGTGACCATAATAATTTTCAATCTTCGTGCCACGCATTAATTTACTCATTGTTCCCCGAACGAGTTCACGTGACACGAAAGTCACCGCAATTCGCAAACATCCAAAATTGCTGTGATTCCTCGAAATCACGAACGCCGCCTTTCCCCGTAACAGCTAGTGAAGTAGACGTCGTAACGTGGAAAAACGAGTAGGAAGGAAGAACGAAACAAACAGGGTAATAAGACAAACGGACAAGAAGAAAAGGGCATACCGCTTCTTTTTTTCCTCGAAACTTTTTACCCCAGGAAAATCCGCGAACGGACCGTGACCTACTCCACCGCAAAATGGCGAAACCGCAGCATCGACTAATTCCAAGTCACGAGTGGAGGTAGAAATAAGTATGTACATATATCGTCCAGCTAATATTTTTCCCGAGCGTTTCGACGGATGTTTCCTTATTTCAACTTTCGTTCGTGAAACTTTGCGCGACCTCTTTCCACGCTAATGACGCTCGGCAATGGGATCGTTCGCCACGATGTGCTGGAACTTGTGCACGCACGGCTAATTATCTATGCAACGTTTAGAACTGTCCCATGGTTAATCGGTGTGCTAGTGAGACGTATTAGACGGATACGAGGTCATACGTCGTATCGATCGTTAACTTAGGAACGTGAATTCGATTGGATTATTAATACGCAGCCGAAATCGCAACACGAATGTCAAATATATTTAGGCTTAATTAGGTATCGGTTATTGAGAAATGGCGATAATTGTCCGTCAGTCGTTTATATGGCAGCGCAGGTTTTTTTTATTTACCTTTCATTTTTCTTGATTTGAATATTTATGTAAACGTAGATTTCAAATAAGCCTTCCTTATTCGCATGTCAAGAAGTAATTAAAATAGCGGTAAATATTATATATTTTTCTATTAGATGTATCAATATTTTTAGAAGTTAATTGTTCCACGTTGCTTTTACAGTTACACCTGTTGCACTGAAACAACATTAGCGTATATGTATGTACGTACCTGTATGCTTGAAGTATTTCTTTATCAGTTTAAAGCTTGAAATTTTACTACTCACGTAATACGTTTATTATTCGGAATCAAAATTCAAGGTACACTGAGACTAAAAGGTAAAATTAAAGTGGATATACAAGGTCTATGTACCGAGACTATGAAACCAGTTTTTTAATTTAACATCCGATTCAATCTTTCCATACATCCACGTTACTACCCATAAAGTTTTCATAAAGTATTAGTAAATATTGGAGGTACGATCGAGCGGATAATTTATAGTTCACATTTTAATTAATCAAAGTAACTAGCTTTTTTCCCCTAGTTTTCTGTAAATAGTTTTCCTTTGGTACTGTACGATCGTTTGTGGGATGTTGACCGCGATGTTAAAATTTTCATCAATAAACAGTGTTACACTTAAAAGGAAATTTGTCGCGTACTTAAAATGCCTTTCATTATCGTCGTTTGTCAAGGACTGGAAGCTCGGCACGCAGCGTTAAATACAAAATTGTTTTGAAAAAGATTTCGCGAGATCGACAGATTCGAAAACGGTCATGATTCATGTTGCGTGATTCGAACACGCCATCGGCATGACACACATATCTATAAATGTTTACGACGTTAAATGTAACTGTTAAATTACATAAATGACGCTCGTTGCTTTAAAGCTGCACATTAGTTACGGAAATGCCCTGTCCCATTAGACAATTGCTCGCATTAACCATGAATTATGTTAAAAAAAAAAGAAGCCGAATACCCGAGCCAGCCGTCAAAACAACTTTCAAAGTTAATTTTTCAACCATTTAAAACGATTTAGCGTACATACATAATTATTGCAAATCTCTGTAACACGAAACGAGTAATTTTTTCAAGCAACCATTTTGTACGATAGCAAATAAACGATGAAATAATAAATTTGTACAATCTTTGTATATCATCCTGTTCGGAAACGTACGTGCAATATTTATGTTGCAAGATTGTATCTACGTAATGATTTAAAGTCATTATGGCACGACAGGCCGTTAGAATAATTGTTTTACACAATCGTGTATTTATCCTCCCCGCTTCACATACAGTCCGTGAAAGTAATAATAATTCAATAACAAATTATTTTACATAAAATTATCCGATTAGCGACCGAATAAATATTCCAAATAATTATGTTACGACAGCACATGGAAATATAAGACCGTAGGTATTACGTTCTAGGCTTGAATCTGTACATTTATTTTAATTAAAAAATTTCTTAGTAATAAGAGTACATACAAATCATTAATTAAGTAGCTTATAGAATAGAGTTCCTTCAAACGTAAACAACTGGAAATCAAAACGGAGGAAATTATTTCGCAGAATTCTCGGCACTCCACTGGCATAAATATCGCGAGCACCGAATACTAGCCGATTGTTATTCGTCATAATTAAATAGCCCGTCATTTCGTATCGTGATTGTACCGTTCCCGACGCTTTTTCCCGCACGCTCGAGGTGCACCGTTGAAAAATGCATCGACGGCCAGATACGCGGGAAAATATGATGATAAATTCATCGACAGAAACGAGCGGCAGTCACGGCAATGCCTAATCTGGAAAATCTACGAGCCGTGACATTCCATTTTCATGGTCAATTAATGCAACGTTGTCGATCGGCCGTCGCTGACACCGTTTCGATCCTTTCACTCCCTCTCGAGCCATCTATCCCGATTTTTTTTTATTCCGTCCGCGATCAAAGATAATTACCGCGTTTAACTTGCTTACTTTTAACAAGTTAAGTATAGTGTTCCGAACGTGGCATTAGATCGTTTAGCTACAACGGATGTCAAGCGGGAATTACTTTTTGTGCGCCGTTTTGAATCACCGGAGAAACAATGCTTTTAACGTTGGACTTGTTTTTTCATCTTTTAAATCAATAAATAATGCGATGAAGAACGGTGGCTAACAGTAGCGCTCGGATATTGACGCGAGTCTGTGTTATGCAATGAAATTGTTCGAGAATAGTTCGATAGAAGCTATAGGTTGAAAAAGTTGTAAAATGGAATATCGACATTTAAAGTATTTAGTTAGCTTGTTGTAAAGCACTATCTGCTGATCGGCTCTTGCATTTTAAATTCTAAACAACCCAATAGATCGTAAAATGACGGTAAACGGTTTACAAACTATTGCATGACCATTACCGATAACTATACAAACGTACAGTTATCATTAACAATTCCGCGCCGATCGACAAATTTGTTTTCAAAGTTGGAAAAGTTATTCGCAAGTTCTTGGGAATATCTGTCCGTAATCTTATACGTGGAAAATCGTATCCAAAATGTAATAAAAAAAGGCCTACGTCCGTATTATTAATGTCTCTGAAAATTATAGTTATTTACCACTATCAAATTTTTTCAATGTACCCGTAAGTATTAGCTTTCCCCTTCGACATGACAATTTCAAATTTTTTTCGAAAAACCAACGACGCGAGTGCAAGCACGTGTAAGTGAACAATCATATAATTTCTCCATACCCGTACGATTAAGTTATTAACCTTTATTGCCTGCGTAATTGAGTGACGAAAAAATGGAGAATCCCTGCTTGGAAACGATGCTGTTTTTACTATCCAGATTTTCTTTATTTACCGATCAAAGGAAAGCCTATCATTTTGTCGTTTGAGTAAATGGTCATTATACAGGTACGGCAACGATGCCACACAGATACTACGTTATTATCGTAATGGATCTAAGGATCAATCAAATAATTAAAACGTGTATTAAGCCCGACACTTTGTAGCGTGTGTCGTTTTTCAGCGAATCCTGTTCCTCCGCGATGCGAGTTATTCGCAATATGTAATTTGTTTCTAATATCCGATCGTACCACGCAGCGGTGCGCGACATTTTAATCGCTGAACGAGGAAAGCATTCGCGCAAACCGCAGCCGCGACGCGATATCAAACGAGTTGCTTTTCATTTTTCATAAATCTCGTACGTGAGAAAATTTGCGATTCCGTTTAACGATAATGTCTGAATATCGCGTTATCGAGCCGATTCTGTATTGCCCGCTAATTATTGGAAACGTGAAACCATCTTTAAAACGTGAACGGTCGTTCGAAAACTATATTATCTTATCTCCAAGATGACCGAAATAAATCAAGTACACGAAACATGATACTCACTTACCTCACCAATCAAACTTCGGCACGTTGTTGGGCGGTCTTAAATACAGAAAAAAAATAAATAAAAAGTACGACGAACATACTTTACTCTAGAAACACGAATTCCGTCTAGCGGATCGCCCTCGGACACCTTCGACAGGAAGTCCGAGCATCCGATCTCGTTAGCCGAACCTCCACCGATAACTTCGCGCACCCTGCACCTGGCGTTTCTCTTTAACGAACCGGAGAATCGGAAATTAATAAGCGTTCGAGCGCCGTCGGAATTCGATGCGCACGGAAATTGGACAATTAACGAAGGACCGCACCGTGCAAGGTGCGTTCGGTAACAGACCCGGGAAAAAATAAGAAAAAACAGCCTGATATTTTTAAATTAATATATATATATATATGTATGTATATATATATAATTTTTAGTCACGTGAATTTCAAAGGATATTTGGATGGTACGGGGAAAAGGGTAAGGGGGGGGGGGTTAGGAAGGTGTACAATATACAATACAATTCACGGAATATCACGATTCTCGTGCGTAAGAATGTTGATCTTGCCGCGGTCACCGCGGCTGACCGATAATTTTACTGTTGTCTGTGTTTGTTTTTCATTTTATTGCTTTTCTCTCGACAATAGCCTTCCCCATTCTGAGCGTCGGATCGTACATGCGTTCCGAAGGAAACTAAAAACGAAATGGATCGAGGCTTGAGCAAATGTTCTCGACAAAGCGGAAAGCGTTCGGGTGAGAAAAAAAAAAGACTTTCGACGGAAAATCAAGGGGGCCAGAGAAAAGAGAATGCAAAATCAATTCGATGGTGAAAGCCGTTCTAGATGCTTTTATTTGGGGCCCCGTTACTCGACGATACGGCCCTGGGCTGCGCTTCCGGTGTTGTGTTCTAACGTCGCACGTTGCATCGGACCTCGTTTCTCGTTTTGTGCCTCGCTGAGAATGTATGTTTCTGCTTCTGCTTTTTCGTTTGCAAACTTATTAGCACCGCGACGGCTGCTGCGGCCGAGAAAGAAATGGTTTTTGCTAACTGATCCGACGAATGACAGAGAGTCGACTTCCTCGAATCACTTATTGCCTCGCTTCTTCTTCTTTTTCTCCTTTTTTTGCGTTAAATTTCTCATAGGTATCCGATGATTTCCTGAGGAACGAAATGTTTGTTCGATAAGCAGGAACGAAGCGGTAATTGAGACTGGAAGCGTAACTCTGTCGAAATCGATGTAAATAAAAATAAAAAAAGAAAGAAGAAAACGAGAAAATAAATCGAAGAGATTATGATTTTTGTACAAATTTAATTTTGGACGCGAGAACGCACCAATACGATGTCGAATTTTCGTAGACTTTTATTATCTCTGCCATTCGGGTTTGATTTCTCGATAGAAACGTTTGAAACCGTCATATTGTTCCTCGTCGAAACGAAACGCAACACATTCAACAATTTCGTAATTACAGAATAAAGTTTTTTAGAGCGTACAAATGCTAGAGACTCTTGTACCTCGGGTTGATTTTGTATCTATTTTATTCTTTGTCCTCTCTCTTCGATTCTCGCGTATTCGTTAAAACGTTTCTTATTGCGCGTGCACGTGCACGTTTGTGTGTGTGTGTGTTTCGTGTCGATACTTTCGTTCTCGTTTCCTAAAAAAAGACTCACACGAGTTGATTGTAGATTACTCGACGTCCTATTACATATTTAATAATTATCTACATCAATTGCTACTATTTATACAAATAGGAAATCGGACCGGATTCATAGCCGTCTCACAATCTTTCCTTCGAGAATGGATAAAAAACGTACGAAAGGATAAACGATATTTTATTATCAGTCTCTGTGAGAAATGGGAGAACGACAGATGAATCATCGATGGCTTTCGATCGATCGATTAATTAGTGTTCTTATGAAGCGTCAATTAAACGCCGGACTTACCGGGTAAGAAAATATCCTCGAGTCGACCAGGAAACCGGTCCGATTCGATCTACGAGTAAAAGATCGAGAATCGTTCTCTGTAAAATCATAAAGAAGAAGATCGTCGAGAGCGGACTCTCTCGAGGAGCTTCTCTATTTTCGTTGATGGAAAAAGAAACGCGTCGAGATCGACGATCGTGTCCGAGGATCCGTCGATCGACGGCCTCACTTTCCGTTGTTAAAAAACGTTGCCGCGCGGTTTCACGATTCCGTGTACAATTTTGAAAGAAGAAAATTACGGGGACTTGCTTGCGGGAGGACCGAATCGGATGGCTACCGTTTCTCGTGTTTCTTTTTCATCGATTCCAAAACGATCGGATCGACGACGATCGATATTCTTTGACTATTCCTCTCGATCGTTTCGTGGTTTCTTTCTCGTGTGTTTTCTTTTTCTCTCTTTGACTTTGTTTGTTTTTTTTTGTTACTTTTTCGTTTCTTTGTTCATTTTGTCAAGGGCGTCGAGGCGTAATCGGGCAGCGTGCGTTTATGCGTTGTTTTACGTCTCTAATAATTAATATAATAATATATTCAATAATTAATACAGAGAGTAGGTGTTATTTATATATATAATATATATAATATAATATAATATAATATCACTAGGGTACATATGTACAGGGGCTGCAAATAGTAGGAGGTGCTTTCATATTGCAATATCGTTCTCTCCCTCTCTCTCTCTTTCTCTTTCTCTCACTCTTTCTCCCTTACAACCTATCGTACGCAGGTAGAACGTAGAGTTCTGATATCTCACATACACTTACGCATTTACTCTCACTCTCTCGCTTACGCAGGCATGCCTCGAGTAATTTACAGTACAGCGCGTGATCGGTGCAGCGTCCATTTAACCTAATAGATCCTCCGACGGATCTTCTCAGCCGCCGTCTCGATCGCGATCTCTAAAAACTCGTGTAGTTGTGTTCTCAATTTTCTTTCGCTCGCGCGCGCTCTCTCTCTCTTTCTCTCTCTCTCTCTTTCTCTCTCGCTCTTTCTTTCGTTCTCTCGCTCTCTCGCTCTAGACTCTCACTATGTACAGTACAGGAAAAACACAGGGAGCTCCTCGTTCCCCGTCGAAAGCACGACCAAACAAGTCGCGTCATGGTCCGTACGACTCGAACTAGAACTTGCGTCTTTCCGCTTAAAATTGCACTTCGTACATCTCGACCGTTCGACTGTCCTCTCTCGTCCCTTGGATTCACCGTTCCCGAGCGAACCACTGACGACTGTCGCATCGATTCCCCCGAAAATCGCGTGTCGTTCGGCTCGATGGGTCGTCGATAACGCACGCAACAGCGGAAGGCGTAACCGCGAGAGAAGTTTGCCGAAATTTAAGGTAAAAGTTTGTAACGCAGCGTTGGTTGTACCGAGAGTTGCGAATGCCGGGTGAAAGATTGTCGCGCGATGAATTATTTTGGAAACGAAGAAATATTATATATAAATGTTAACATACGTATAGAGACATGTAAAGGACACTATCGATAATTTATTTAGTTTTTATTGTAACAAGGAATGTTTGAATTCTTGCGAATATTATGCTTTTTTTCGAATTGTTTCGTAATTTTAATTGTATATTCTTCCATACTATCTACTCTGCGTTTGACACAGATTTTTTTGTTACATTTCCCGACAACGATACACGACGGAAAAACACGAAGGAGAAAGGTCTCCGTCGAAGTTCGAAAAAAAATTGCATACTCGTAAGTACTCGATGAACTGTTAATTGCCTCTTAACAGTCCCCATCACTTCATTACAAACTTTCACAATAAATATCCGAGAAGCTCACTCGACCGTCCCCTCCACGCTCTCACACTCATACGACCCACGTGCCATCGACACGCAGACCTCGAACGAAATCGCTAGATCCCACTCGAGCCTAGAGGAACCTGGACGAAAGCGTTGTTCCTCCCGCTACGAGGGCTCGGAGGTCGAGTCCGGTTCCCTCTCGTCACCGGAGGCCTCGTCGAAGTCCCCGGCGTCCTCCTGCTCCTCGTCCTCGTGGTCGTCGTTGGTGCTGGTCACGGGCTCGTTCTCCTGTCACGGACTCCCTCCGCCGGCGTCCGCCTCGCCCCTGTGCCCGGGCGTCAAGCTGGGGCTCCGTCTCCTCTTCTCCTGCAGTCCGTTCACCATGTTCTCGATGGACTTTAGCTCGCCGGCGGAACTCGACGTGGTGGAGGTGAGGGCGCCGGTGGGCGTTGGCGAGCCCGTGGGTGGCCTTGGCGGCGGTGACCTGGGGCTCAGGGTTCTGCTACCCGGTGTCACCGTCTCGAACGCGGACCCGTGGGACGGCGCGGGTAGAGTGTAGGGCGCGAACCGGTGCCCTTTCAGCTGGTGAAGAGGACTGGCCAGCGGGTGAGGATAGTGCGCGAAGAGGGCCGGGTGCTGCGAGGCTGCCAGAGCTAGTTGCGCGTTGAAGAGCATTCCTGGGGTAACCCCGCCGTGAATCCCGAGCGGGCTGGGAGGTATTAGCGGACCTGGACCAGGGTAGAGACCAGGCACCGGTGGATAGAGGTACGGTAAGAGAGGTGGGTGAAGGGGTGGACCCACGGAGACGTCCGGCCTGGGACCCTCGGAGCCTGTCGGTCCTGGACCACCTCCGCTCTCGGAGCCGGAGGACTCGCTGCCCTCGCCCCTTTCGCTGGTTCTGTCATCCCTTTCGCGGGAATGCTCGCGTTCCCGGTGATGGTGCGCCGGGTGCGGTGTGTCGGGACCGACCACGTCCAGAAGCTTGTCTTCGTCGTCGAGGAGATCGTTGACGGAGTTCGAGGAACGCCGCTTCTCCGGAGATGCTGGACCACCTGCTGCCAATCGGGAACCGCCTCCTGACACTGTCAACAGCGCCTGCCTTCTGCAACAACGACGCAGAGTTAGCAATCTTATAGGGGATTCGGGGATAGCTACGGCTAGGTGGAAGGTGATTCGAGTATTTAAATTTACCGCGATTACGCGCGGAGATTGAGAATTATTCCAACGAATAAGTCGGGGCGTTACGAAAACTGCGGAATAAAATTTTAAACGGTGCATTCAAAGGAAATAAAATTCAAAAGGTTGAAAGAACAAACGAAACGCTGAAAGTGAATGAATGCAAGTAATTAATCATGCTAATTCTGTTTGCCGATAAAGGCGGACAGTTTACGGGTAAATATGTATGTCACTTCTGTTAATTAATGCACCTTCGATAATACGCATCGCTTAATTACTCGAATCGACTTGCCACTCCATTTGCATATTTTATACATCGCATTATTGAAAAAAAACGCAGTATTGTCAGAAAAACAGCGTGTAATTATCTCTTTCCTCGAGCGTGAAATTGTTCATAGACGCGAACGCTTTGACTCAAACGACCACGGGCCACGGAATTAAAAACCATTGTACCTTGACATCCAGAATTTTTGCCAACGAATTTTCCCTGGCCATTTCTCAAGATTCCAAAAATCCCGTCAAACCCAAAGAAGTTCCGACGGAAATCCGGCACGAAAGGAAGCTTATTTAATACCTTATTAACCGCTGAAAAAACCGTAAAAATGCAGTTGCGAAGGGACCTGCGTCGCGACGCCCACGAAGACGCTTTGTGCCGCGAAAGTCAAGAGGATCTCGGGCGTCGTTTGTCCACTGCGATAAGTCGTCGCATTAAACGCGAATAAGATTTATGCGAGCCTCGGTAGGTTTATCGCTCGAGGCACGGTATTAAATTAATTATCTTAATTGCATCTTCAACGCCTTTCCTATTTACCGCTGACTAGAATGTACCATTGGTCCACGCGTCGAGCGTGACTTTCTATCTGCAATATTATTCTATGTAACCGCTGGAATTACTCGGATGAGCGAACAACTGTGAATAAACTTTCAATGCATCTCTGTTTTCCCCGTGCAATGTTATTTTAGCTGTTTTGATTAGGATAATTAGAAACGATTACTCCTTGATTGCGCGTAAAGTAATTACTTCGAATGGTTGTTTGATTACACATATGTGAAATACTTATTCGCGGTGAATGTTCGGGTGTGATTTCATGAAATAATTATTTCCCATATGTAATAATTATCTGAAACAAATATTCCCTCAATTTGGACAAATAATTACATGTCAAAATGGTTTTCAGATGATCTTGCGCGTCGTACTCTAAGAAAATATATATAAAATTATTTTCAATCGATTGCTATACACTTTAAATGTGGTATAATTACGTTTGAATAAAAATTATCGAAATTCCGATTACGTTGCTCTAACCCTCTCTAATTTTCATAACACAGACCGCCATAAAAGTTTCCAACGATAGACATCTCGTTCGAAGAAACATTCACGCCAACGCCAACAACGACAACGAGTAAAATATTATCGGAATAATTATTCGAACGAAGCCTATCCTCGAGGTGCATGAATTACACACGATGTCTTACACGGCTCGCGTGTTACACCGTCGAACCGCAGACGTGTCTTTCGTGAGAATCGCGTCCAGCGGCCGCCTGTAATCGAGTGCGTAATTTATCCAATGACACGTTACCGTTTACGTCTCGAATCAGAGATTAGCTACCGCGCGAATCTGCGATCATGCTGCCGAGCACGCCTGATTATTTCTTCCATATCTACTGCGACCCCCCGAGGTTTCGCTTCGTGTACATAGCAATTTGATCGTTTTGTTCTACCGGCTACTCGGGCCCTAGACACGAAAAACGTGTCCGATTGCCCGACCGTATACGAATTTATTTGAATTTATTCAACGCGATTAACAGTAGTATGGAAATGATTTCGGTCGTCATATTATTATACTTGTTTCAAATGTTTCATTGTAAACGGAATTCATTACATACGTTTGGTACTTCGGGTTGCATTTAAGTCGGCGTTATGAAATTAAAATTTGTGAACCATTATGTCGGTACCAAGTGGAGTTCCAACGAAGTAGCGTTGAACATTGTTCCGCGTTACCGCTGTTTTATCTCATAGATATTAAAACGTGAATAATAATCAGCACACCGTGGAAATATTTAACGTTGCCAAAGCGTCACGTTACACTATTTTATTGCGGCAATGAATTTTCTTGGGCATTAAATCCAGACTTTTACAAGCGTCAATAGAATTTTATTCCTTTTGGCATGAAAGTATCGTTGTCTCGTCAAGTGCTACTTATTTTGCAAAATATTTGTCGCAAACACTGAATGAAATTTTTGTATGAAACTTCTTCGCGTAATTCACGTCATTCGCAGAGCGTTTTGTAAATTTCCACCGCGTTCAAATTATCCGAATTATCTAGTTTTAGATATGGGTAATATTTATAAAATATGGGTAAATCAATATTAACGCAATTACTTTTCTCTTCTCTGTTTCAGCCACTGATTCACTCACAATCTTTCACAAACACTCACGTGTCACTTTAACAAGCCCCTGTCTTCCTTCGAAATCTAACGACTGATACCCAGAACAGCCTCCGCCCCGCGAATTTCTCCCTCTAATCGTGTCGTATTGTTTCACACCTCCGACTCCGAGAAATTACAGGGATATCGTGCAACTGCGCCACGTAGCCAGGAGCGTGCCGACGCGAGTGTGCGTGACGTGTCATTAGATCGATTATACGCTGGCCGGTGTCGCCACGTCGTAAAATCCGCAACCGGCCGGGCAGAGGCTGCTAGAATTACCCGGAAGAACGAGCAGCGAAGGTGAACTTCGATCGCAGTCGTCCTATTCAACCCCTTTTACCGCAATACCTAGTCTATTTGAGCAAGGCGCACGTACAGCCGGTGGTGTCAATGGACGTTAATTGACTAAGTTTGTTAATGCGAATCGGCTTATTGGATTTCCGAGAACACCTTTTGTGTGAAATAAATCGGTCCCGCTGTACCGTGTTACCGAGTTCTTTTAAAAACCATTCCGTGAGAGCGAGGGTGCGGTTGCAGATTATATGTATGTGTGTGTAGATGTATACGGGCGTGTGCGTGTGAAAGACGAGATACGTGATTGCAACAATTTTATGACCTAATTATCATTAAGACCGGTATTTATTTTTTTATCATGATTGAAAAATGATAGAGCGGAATTGCAGTTTGCAAAGTGAAAAATATTGAAAACCACGGATTTCGAGGTGTTGAAATTGATTTTTCCACCTGCATTCGACAGTATTCTCCGAATGGCTCCGTAATACAGAGGCAAGCTCGTTTAGAAGAGTGAAGAAACGGAGTAAGTAGGTAATCATGTTTGTCGTGCAGACTTTATATTCCTAAATACCACGTGAATCCATTTAACCCTTTGCTTATATCGTTCTCCTATCGCGTCGCATAAAAGTCTGTTAAGTATTTTCGTCATAAATAGACCGATACAAAATAACGATTCATTTTTCTCAATCTTTGTATCTATAAAAATGCTCAATATTAATACAAGTGAGGTATAAAATTTGTATACAATCACCCCGACTCAAACGGATATACAATATCGATTACATATTCGTAGCATAACGCGAGCTAGTTACGCACACAGGGAAACATCGACGATTCTCTATCACGCGATCGATACATTCGATATCAAAATTAACGTAGACACGAACGACATAGTATGTATCCCGCGCGTGCACACAATAATTACACTCTTATCTCGCGTCGCGCTGACGCGCAAAGTGCAACGAGACAAAAAAAAAGACAAACGTGAAAGGGCAACGAAAGTGGAGCCACGCTAATCTATTCTCACGGACAGGTTAGACGAAACGAAAACCACGTGTGAGAAGCTGACGACGTTCGCGGCAAGAAGCGTCGAGTCGTTAAAAGAAGCTCCGGGACGCTTAATCATTAAAAACAAAAATGTTTCCTCCTTCCGTTTGACGCCTTTTATGCAGTCGTAACTTGCAGTAAAATATTGCAGTCCCGCGTAGCCTCGAGTACAAAGCAATAAGTAATGCCTTGAAATTAATGGTTTCGCAAATTTAATACATCGTCGTAGAGAGTACCTTCGTATCGCGATTCTTGAAGAAAAATCTTCCTGTCACAAGTAGTACACGGAATAGGGTTCATACCGCGAAGAATCGTCACTAAAAACTAAAAAACATCGTACGCTTCCGTTTACCATAAATAACGCATACCATACGTGATAACGAATCTTAAATAACAACGCTAAAGTGTCGCAATTATTGTAGCACAAAATTCTCCGAAATCGATGTTACGGATTCACAATAAATTGAAAAGAAAAACTCAGGGAAACCATTCAAAGAATCTACTCCGAATGTTTAAACATCCCTGTAATCTTCCATGTCGTTCCGCGAGAAAAAAAAGAGAATCGCGAAAAAAACAGCGAACACGGGATCAAGATAAACCGATGCGTTTCACCGAATGCGTCAAATGAACCTAAGTCTCGTGTAAGTCTTAGCTAGGGCCATTCGAGAGTTGGCAGCAACGAGAGGCTTACCGATACACCTTAATGCCATGTAATGCGATCAATGCACGGACACAGGGGTGGAGGGACAGATAGAGAGGGAGAGACAACGAGGGGTGAGAGAGAGAGAGAGAGAGAGAGAGAGAAAGAGAGAGAGAGAACCGCGGGTGCATCGTTGCACGAATCCATGACACGGACTCTAAAGGGTGTTACGCTACGGGCTACCGGGTCTCCGGTTTCCGACGCAGCTAAGTGCGAGAGTAACGCTAAATCAATAGTTCTCGTTGGACGACACGGGATTCGATAAGTAGGTCTTGTCCTTTCTTCTCACTCGCCAGCCCGAAAATGGGCCTAAATTTTTTAGAGACATTCTACTTTGATGGGTGTTAAATTATTTCGAACAGTCCAAATTGCTATTTTTTAAGATTTTTTCATGCATTACTTTGTACGTCTCTTTTTTGGAACGAATAAAGATCATTTATTTAGATGATACATTACTGTATTGTTCTATATACTTTAATTCTTAATTATAAATTCCACTGAATTATTTATCTAATTTTATTTGAATATTATTGTAGGAAGAATTATAAGAAATGGAAAATTTGTGTCCTTTTATGCTAGTGAAAAAGTGAAAACGAGATTCGAATGCGACCACAAGAGGTGATGATAAATATAGAAAGGCGGAAAAATTCTCTCGAATCGTGTAGGGCAGTCTTTACATAAACTTTAAGTCGACTAGTTGGTAAAGTATCCAAGCAGACTTGTAGAGTGAGATAAACAAAATGTACTGTAAAAATTCAGATTCTAAATTGATATCTATTATTCATAAAGGAATTCTCATGTGTGAGAATCGTAGTTGTCGTCTTAATTTTAATATCTGAATTTTTAAAAATTTGATTTTTTACAAATAAATTTCACACCCTTAGTCGCTGACTAACGTTAATATGTATAAAGCGTGTGTAGCGTTTTCGCTAATGCGTGTCGCAAGGCAGAGTGCAGTACATAACAACGTGTAACAGGATTACCTAGACGTGCTTCTGTGACATGTAGTCATTGCACTTTCACAGTCGTTCTCTTTACGGCAGTTTTAAAGCATCGTGACTAGGGAACACCGTACAAATGTTTTCCGTTTACCGTGTAACGAAAAAATTTCGACGAGAAACGTTTTACAACAAATCTCCCATCTCTTAGTAAACATTCCTCCTGACGTTCCGTTATACGTAGACAATCCAATGATATTTAATTTGTCAATTACGTGCCCTCTTCCGTTACATAGATTGCTCACTTTCCCGTTTTCACGGATATCGATTTTCAATAAACGGCCTGTTTGCATGAAATCTTTCGAACCCGACCGTGCTTAAAAAAAAATAATATTTGCTAGGAAAATAACCGAAATCAAATTTGCACACGTTCTAAGCTCGAAGAATAGAGTATCGCAAACATGATTCCGTTCTATTCATTGTACCCATGCACGTACACATATACGTACACGTACGTACAAGCTCAGCCACATGCCAAGTAATCATTCGATCACTGGTTCGCTCACATCATTCGCGTTCACGGTGTACGAGCATATGATTAAAAAGTTCCAGCCGAACAATATTATTCCCAGTCCGTTACGCACTTGAAGGACCCCGAAAATGTTCCCTCATCGGGCTCGGTATGGCTAAATCAGTGCGTGAGGAGGGTGCTTCTACGCGTTGCCGGGAGTCAAAGGCCCCGTATAATTTCGCCATAATTATGGAAGTCTACGTTGCTCATCGAGTGGGCTGTCTCATCGATAGTCGAGGTTCGCTGGCATCAGACAGAATGAAAACTCAGCTTCCCTGCCTTTGACGTTCGACTATCGGTGTCATCCTGACCCCCAACCCACCGCCTCCGTCATCGTCGTCCCGTGGAATTATAATCACCCCTTCAACCCTCCTGCTGCCGGCCGCTCTCGTTTCTTTTTTTTTTGCTCCCCACAAAAGCGTAGGACCGATCGCGTCTGTTCAAAGTGAATCCCACGAAATCCCTGGCTTGGATTTATTGTCGGTAACGCGTCACGATCATCGTTTTTCTGTCGTTTGTTTTAGGGTTCCCTGTGATGGGAGCGACTCTCGCTTGATTTCGGGAAGGGTGAGATATCATTATTTTTTTTAATACACGTATTCGTCGATTTATAAGAAATATTTATTTGCATTAAATTAGCAAAGATGTTTTGTACTTCGGAGGTGATTTTCACAGGTACATAAAGTTTATATTTGAATTACTCTCGCCGACAAATATACAGAACAAGCTGAACTTAAACGTTTCCCTTTGCATTGTTAAAGTTGTATTTGTTAAACATACACTCAGTAAAATCTGTCACGCGCACGGCAATCATTTTATTTAAGTACTATAATACGTAATGCAATTGACAACAAGAAGTCCAACAAATTGATCGTCATTTTTTTAGATTAAGAATTTCATTAATCCAAACCAACGAATCCAAGCGTCCCGCGTCCAATGCAATAGTCCACAGTTCCACTGTTAACATTGCACCGGGTGTTACACGTCGGTGTATAAATATTATTATTGATAACGGCAATAATGTTAATAACAAATTAGCAGTGATAATAATATGTGCAACAGGAAGCGGCGCGCGGTGCGACGATTAATAATGTGCCCTGTGAAAATTTCCACGCAGATAGATTGATTCCTCGCGTATCCCGATACGATCGTTCCGCCGTGTGCGATGATAAATGACGTGACAACAGGCCGCGCCGGAGCAAGTGGTGCTTTTTTTTAACCGGCATGACGAATCGACTCGCCACACTCGAGTGGCGTTACGTCTCGTGACGAAGCGGCTCGCCCTACTTTGTTAAAAAGTTAACGAAATAATGCGGTGTCAACGGAAAGTAAACGAAAGTCGAAGATAAACGAGGCGACTCAATTATGCTGGATTTAATGATGAATTCACGGTAAATTATTTCGGTAATCTTTTTCTTTTTTTTTTTTTAATGCTTGTCAAACTTATTTCTTTCTCGTTTAAAATTCCCGTGAATATTTTTGATAGTTTCGTCAGGAAATTTATGCAAATTTTTGGATCTTGGGATATGACTCATCTTTATTACGAAATTGATGAGATTTCAGATTTTAGGATTCAGAACGTTCGGAACTTCCATGCATTTTTGTTTACCGCAATATTTAGAGTGTACGTTACTGTGCAAATTGTTTCGCGAGCAGAGGTATACTTACGATAGGTTTGTCAAAACGATTATGATAGAATATTATTTACGACGGTATTATCAAAAAATGAGTGAAATTTTCTTCGTTATCGCGATACCTTTAAAATTATAGAATAGAGCGATTGGCAAATGGTCCCAATATTTGAAATGATTAAATAACCGATATTTAAAGAAAAATGTTATCGCGAGTCACAAAAATGAGGGCAAAATTTTTGTTTGACGTCAAATACGTTTAACAAAGGAATGCATGAAACACGTTCATGGGAAATACGTGACAATTTAATAGCAGATCATAGTGTGCAGCATAATACCAAGTTTTTCTGAGCTGCCGATACTATTCGCACGCGATCGTCATTAATTTGCCGCGTTATCTGTAATTACACTGCTGACAATAATCGGTAATTGATCATCGTATCCTGACGCTTTTATTGTCTGCTTTGATAAGCTTAAAAATATATCACTTAAAACATAAACAATTTACTGCGCTCCTCTTGTCAGTTATGCATATGACCTTTGAAAATATAATTTTTTGAATAACAAAGCAAAGCACGGTACGTTACACGCAGGAAATTTCGCATTATCCGGAAGCGAACATTTGCAATATTATGTATAGTACCACATTAATTAGAATTGAATTTTGATCAATTAATACGCTGATAACGAAAACGTACCACCCTGGGATTTCTTTGTAGCTTCAATTATTTCCTAAGAACCCTGTTACATACTCGACACACTATCTATTTGCAACGTTGACCGCCTCGTGACTTACCGTCGCAATAATAATAACATTCAGATAGTATTTAACTAGTCTGTCATCGCATAACCATATTTTTAGTTGCCGAGAGATATACGTCGCCGTATCGAACACTCGGCTATCGCCTTCGAAATGCGGATAAGCCGGTAACACGGAAATAGAGCGTCGGTAAGACTACATAGACGTAGGTGCGCGTAAGAAGATTCGTCCAGCGGAAGTCGAAGCGATCGCGTGGAATAGTCTTTATCCAGCGGTTACGGGCTGTAGCAGCAATATAAAATTCAAAGCCACCAAGTGGCACCCTCCACGTTAACGACAGCGCCGCCCCTGAGCATCAGTATGCTAATCCGATGATTGGCTATGTTCCAACCCCGGTCCCTCTCTCACTCCACTTCTCTCTTGCGGTCCGTTTCTATCTCCCTTTCCCTTTGCCTCTCTCCGTCTCTATCTCACCCTCCGTCAGCCTTTAGTTCGGTCTCTCGTTTCTCTGTGGCTTCCTGATGGCATCCAACCACCCTTAACCGAAACCATAAGCCAAAACTAACCCTTATTCTAATTAGGCGGCGCCACGACGCGCCCCCTGCTTTGCATATTTTCTCGATTAACCTCGCCCTTTCTTTATACGCTCGACGTCGCGGCGCGCTTCAATTTCACGAAATTTTCCACGCGCTTTTTCGAGACACTCGCCTAACGGCAACGATGTCGCGGGTCACGGATTAGCGAGTTTGATTAGAATTATTTGCTTGTCGGAAAGCTTGAAATTGAATAAGTAAGTGACGATAGTTTTCCGCGTCGAAATTTCCACGCGTGAAAATCCCCTCCGAGTCGGCAAGTTATTTTATCAAATAATTGCTATGCCTGTTTCGTTCTGCATCGTGATATATTATTTTCCGCAACGTCGTAAGTGGGCGAGATAATTGGTAGCCATTTTTAATTTGCACCGCATTTACCGGATAACGATAAAATATGTTGTAATACTGTTCTGGAATATGAGACAGAAATTCTTTGTCAGTTTATCAAAGTTTTTCAGCGTTTCCGGTTGCATAATCTCGACAATTTCAACGTTTTTAATAAACAGCCCGTAAAAGGTACCGTTCCGGAATAATTATCAAAATTAAATACTTTGAGTGAAATCATCCCATAATCGTTCCACACTCACGTACCAACGACCAATTAATCACATTTCGTCCAACTAAAATTTTTAAAGAAATTCATCAACTTCCGCAAAAATCGTTCTTTTTCTACGTATTTACAAAATATTTTCCATTGCTCCGACTTCCCTGGCGAAACTCGTGAAATGCCATCGGCAATGTGCGTCGAGTCCCCTCGCCACGTGATTCCCATAGCACCTGAACGACGTATTAATACGCGTCACACATTTCCTCCGCAAATCAACAGATCGGCCGCGCTCAGACGACTTTACAGGCTGCCGCCGACACGTAATGAGGATTAGCTACGTTAACGAGGACGGCACGAATCCTATGCATACCAACTTAACCTCGTCAGGATCCACTTGAGCCTTCAACCCCGAGCGACCAATGAAATTGAAATGGGTTTTCATGCGGCCCCGGCGCCGGCAAGAACAGACCCTCGCTGACATAAGCTCATAAACCCACAATATTGAATACAAATGGACGATACTGCCGGCTATGCGGGGTGCAAATGAGCCTTGCGAAACCAACCCTTGGCTCCGGGGTTGACCCTAAGGTCGGTATAATGGCACCGATCGAGGGGAGCCCTAAAAGGTCTACGATCAATTAGGTCGACTCCGAAGACACGATCGGGAATTAGTTTTTTTCTTTTTTTTTTACTCGCTTTCTTTTACTTTAGGGGTGGTTGCGTGAGACGGTTCTTTAACCTTTTGCTTCTAAACTTAGTTCCGCGAATTAAGGGAATTTAATCGAGAAATCTACTGCGTGACGTTTCAGAGTGTTCTATGTATTTAGCGTTAACGATTGAATGTGGCGTGGGTAATTGGACCCGTGTGTATTCTTCCAAGTTTTATCTGGATTATGGATATGGTAATTTCTACGTAGGATATTTAGTGCATCGTATTTGTTTCAAGTAGTTAAAAGATATTTTATGGGAAGTATTTCAAACTTTAGGTAAGTTTTCGATAACGGAAAGTAAAATTAACTTATTGCGTTATGACAATAACATTCTTGCGGTTATCTCTAATAGTAATAAATATAAATTTCCGATCGTAAGTTATTTATCGTAAATCAAACGTTTCACCAGGAATTAGGAACTCATGTTTGCGAGTTACGTAAGCTGTCTACGTTTGTTTACTCTTTTAAAAATATCTAAAGATTGCGAAGCAAATACATTTCAGAAGTGTTTCTGCGATTAATGACACGTGGAAAGAAACCTGGATGTTGTTACCTAATGCTCGTGTACTTTAGGTTGTTCTATTGTTTTCCTGACAACACAGCTTGATGATTGAAAACATTGCGAGTAACATATTCTTCGTTCCATATGATTTTTCAAAATTTTGAAAGCGATACTCACTTTTTCTCGCGCTTCCCCGCACCCGTGTCTCGGAATCCTTTCGCGAACGGATTGTTGTCGATTTTCAGCTGGGTGATCTGGAAAAAGAGACATAATTTTAAGTTTATAAATAATACAACAAATTGAATGAAAGATAACACTAAGTTGTGAACAATCGTGTAATGAATGCCTCGTTATTTTTGTGAGTCAATAATGCTTCCTTTGCTTACGCTCCAAAGTTCGGGCTGGCAAAATTATGATGCATTAAATTTGTGAAATCATCACTAATTAATTCAATTAATAGAATAATAATTTATGAAAATTCATACTAATGCGTACAACAATTGAAACTGATTTAGTAAAATTCTGTTCATTAAATTTGATGACAACACTACCCACAATGTTGCGTAACTTTTCCCAATTACTCAAGTACATATTTTATCATTTATTATTTATTTCCCGACCCAACTTGATTCTAGATCAACTCAATTTTCCTGTCATTTTATAAAACAAAGTCCGAAATTTCCAGCCACAAAAACTTTGAGGTCCAGAGGCTATAAAGCGCGGTAATTTGAGGGCGTAAACATTTGAAAATATAGAAATCGCGCGCATAGACGTTATCCAAAAAAATGTCCACGACGTGGAAACTCCGAATCGGCTGAAATAACTGAACTATATCGATTCTCGACTTATCGAACAACGGAGCGTAACAACGAGAAGTGGCTTTCGGTCAAAAAGATCCGTGAAACGATATGCATTTGGGCCGCACCAGATACTCGGAAGAAAGAGCGATAATTAGGAGGGAAGAATCGCGCGTGCAGCTGGACGACGAAAAATCTGGACAAGGAGGCTCTTCTGTGTGCGTGCACCATAAAAAATAATGCGTACCGGGAAGGTTCGTGATTCCCCGAAACGCGTTTGGTCCATGTCGGCTTTATCGGCGCGAGGAGATATTAATTAACGGCGGGCCAACAACTAAAAGTGCCGGTACATCGGTCTGTTTCCGTGATTTCTTTTTTTTTGGTCGAATTCAATTGACCATTCTGTTACTCTGGTTAACGTAACCGTGGCTTACGATTCCTGTTCTTAATTTGATTTGACTTCATAATTGTGATGGAAATCTGGTGGCTTTACGAGGATTTCTTTGCATCCTTGCTATTACGTTGATTTTACATTTGATTTTACAGTGTTTCACTTCGTGGATAACAGATTTTCATTCCATCGCTGAAGAAACGATAATTTGTTTCATTTCGTCACTGATAAGCTGTTGATCGGGCGAAGTAATGAGAGACAGGATGAAGCGGATGTGAAACGATTTGTAAATTTGAGTAGAGTTAATAGATAGTCATTTTTTATGGAATCTGTATCCGCGGATATTGCAATGCATAAAGTGATTCGTTTGGTTTCGTTCGACGGTGGGCGTTTTTTCTCAATTGGTATTATATGTCAAGGATTAAAATTTCGTAAACAAATAATTGACCTCGTTAATTAGTCTTGTACTCATCAACTCCATTACCGTTAATTACAGCACTTCCTTTAATTAATTAAATTAATTTGTTACAGCAGTGTGTTTAAAATAAACTCCGATAATTGATATAAACGTAATGGCTCGATAATAACTTTTTAATAAAAGGAGGGATAATATTATTATACTCTACACCTTGTACGATTTAACTAAACATTAATTAACACAAACATCTGCATTATAATTGTTCGCTGACACAATATTTAACAAAAATGTTAATTCGATTCGGTTATTCGTTTAAAATCCGACAAATCCGCATATGTTTCAGCGATTAACTCGTATCGATTGCTACAAAATATTTCGTTAATTATGCCAATTTAATACTGACCAAATTAAGCAATTTATTTGTCCATGTTTTTTTATTTGCAACATTACAGTCACGAACGTTGAAATTAAAAGTCTCGCGTCAAATAAGACAGTTCGGATTTGTTATCTACCATTACGTAATCCGGAACAATTTACCCGTCATCGCTACTATCATTCCATCCTTGAAAATCATGAAATATATTCTCCTTTCGCTCTCCACCGAACCGCTGCAACCGAGTGAAACCCTCGAATTCGTCAAATGCCACGTAAAAAATCTTCCCATTGACAACCGAGCGAGAAATCATCGAGACGAAAAAAAAATCAAGAGAATCGACAAAGTGCGAACAACGAAGAAATTGTAGCGCGTGTCGAGGTGTCTCTTTCACGCTTCTTCAACCTTCACGACCGTTTCTTTTAATCAGTCGACGGCCTCCGACTTCCAACCGGAATAGGAAATAGCGTTCACTCACCTTCTCGTTTTGATAGGCGGTCACGGCGATGAATTCCGTCTCCTTGAAAACGTAACTCCTAAACGTCGAGTAGGGAAGCTTCAAGATGTCGTTGGCCCTCACGAGGTGAAACCTCGGTTGGTACTTGTGCATCGAATTCAATATCGTCTGAAACAATAAATGGAGCATACATTGGGACAGACTATTTTATGTTAGAGTCGTCAAGTTTTTTAACACAACGAATATAAATAATTCGAATAAATTCTGTAATCTCTACTTGGAAATTGAATTTATTCAATTGAACTTGACGCTGTTCGAGATGGTCGTCACTTTTTTGTTACGTAATCCACCGAATTCTCTGGCGGACGGAAAATTGCTTTCGACCTGCGTCACGTTCTAGAGTACGCGAGATAGATAACTCGAAGAAGCATGCATGCTGCGGTGAAGTTGTTAAAAGCGAGCGAAATAGGTACTTTGTGGTTAACTTTGAATTACTATCGGAGTGATCCGAAAATTGACTTTATTTCAGTTAGCGATCCAGTTTTGCGAAGTAGGAAATACAGCAAGTTGGAATGTAAAATCTGTGGCAGCAAATATTTTTGGAATTTTGAAAGTATTTTACAGATTAGGTAATTAAAATTTCAATTTAAATCATTTGGTGTTACCTATTGATTTTTATAATTTCAGTACGGTACATACGCGATTAATATTGCAACTTTATAATCGTGAATAGTAATTCAAAGTTTAAAAAATATAAAAAAAAAGCATATTATGTGAAACAACCGCGTCCCTCGTATATTCTGCATGCTTGTGGTAACGCTTGGTAAGCATATTCATGTTTAGGAAGATTAATTCGTAAAGTAGCATAATGCTTCTCCCAATTGTACCATGCTGACCGATCGGTTACGATTACAAACTCGTTTCGCAATGTATTTTCTATTTCGATGATGACGATTCGCGTGAATATTTTCTAATATAGGTCGTCCCACATTTCCCGCGTTTTACAGAAACCCAAAACTGAATTTCAATTTTTAGGAATCGAATTTATTCCATAAAATTGAGTACTCGTTTCCCTAAATCAGACAATCCAGTGAAATTTTGAAACTTTTGTTCCTGTAAATTTTCTTCCGTTAAGCAAGGCACACTTAACCCGTGTTAAACGGCAAATAGCTTCAAATTCTCCCAGAATCGAGAAAGTCCTGGTACGAATTTGTGTGCGTGAAGCGCGACGTAATGGCTGCCGTGCGCTTACGATCGTGTTCCCGTCAAGGAAGTACACCCAGAAAAATGTCACCACACCCATTCCTTGATAAATCAAAGCTAACCCAATCGTAAAATTGTCTTGAAACTCGAGTAAAAAAATTATATTAATTTATCCTTCGTATTTATTAGGAAACTATCGTCGCTGTACAATATCGCTATGAATGTCAGATGATCAACTTCCTGAATCGATTCAAAATTGCCGTGCTAAAAAACGGCTAAAATATTCCTTTAAAAACAGGAAGAATCCCTTCATTAAGCAATTTTCTTTAATAAACGAAGGTATTCCAGAAATCCAAGAATTAAGTAGTATCCTGACGTCTACTGACGAAGGAAATTCACCAGGATGGATTTTCGCCCCCAACAACCGGTTTCCGTCGCCGGTGCCGCGGAATCGACCACAAATGCCATCGGCATAATTTATTCAGTGGCCATCGGTGCACACTAATCGATGGCGCGCTTCGATATGGAACACGGGCGCCGGCACACCCAAAGCGTCTTTGGGGAGAAATCGGAAATCGAGAAACGTTTACCCAGGTAGACCCCCCGTTCAATCCGCGGCTACCGTTTCCGTCGATCGAACTCTTAGCGGCTTTTAAATGGCGTCGTTTTCAATGCAGTGGACATGGAATATTTTTGGTGAAACCGAGATGAAAAGGATTTAGCAGTTACAACTCCGTATATGTATGTAGTGAACTCGACACTAAAATACTGGATTATACGTATGAACAACGAGTTGAATGAGAACACCGAAATCTTTCCGCAGAAGTTTTATAATACTTCAATCCGACGTGTATTTAAGTCTCAAGAAGTTGGCAATCAGAAAAGAGTTTCTTAATAGCAGCAAAGTTATGTTCAGAATTATCATTCTCACCGGTTGAACCGTAGATTAGTATTCGCGAATATCGAAGAGAAACCGGAGGAAAATTTGTCCAACGCAAAAACCTTACTTTTATTTAACATTTTCAAAACAGTTCGGCTAGATGGAACGATTGATTCGCTGTTGGTTATATTTTTTGCACGCCGGGCTCGTGCTATGCAAATGCACTCTCGAGCACCGCTTTGCCGCGGGAGTAGCAACTAACAAGATTGCGGAGGACATTCCATCGAGGAACGGATGCACCTTTGCCGGCGGCTCGATAAATCTGTTTATGCAGCAACGTTTCGCCGTGGAATCTAGGTAATTACCATCTATTCGAGAGGGGATCTGTCGTAATAGGAAAACCAACGTCGAATTGAATGACCCGAAAATCATTTTGCCATTTAACGGGTAACCTTCGCAACCGCCGATTTCTTTCGCGGAAATCTACGCTCCTCGCACGAAACTCTGCATTCTTAGATGGACGATATCGACCTCGATTTAACGTTGTGAATACGTTTGACCTTCGGATATGTCACGACTTGGAAACGCTTAGATTCGTTCGTTGCTTCATATTAGCGATGTATTCGTTTGCACCGTACGTCGTAACGTTAATTACTCGCTGCAATGACAATTAAACGGGGACTATGGAATTGCAGCGCGTTCGTTGCGATTTACGCGGAGATAGTTATTTATCGAACGGAACGTCGTCCCGACAAACGCGATTCCGACGAGAAATAAATCCGAGGTCAGAAGCTGGTCTTCCGGTGGATTCGTACGAAAACACCGGCTACACACAGGCGACCCGAAGTCCTCGAAAACAGATTTGTCCGACGAATAAAGGAGAAATCTCGGTGGGCAGAAAGCGCGCGGATAAGGGAGACGGAAAAGGCCAAAGGTCCAAGCCGCAAATAGTCCCGATAACGACAGCCACGCTTGGCAAAGAGAGAAACGGTGTCGGCGGTCCAATCCGCGCGGAGGATCCACCATCTGGCAATAAATAAAAGCCAGACCAGCATGCGGCCATACGTGGAAATCGCGATCATACGAGAAGAGCTGTTGGCCCGCACTGGTCGCCATTATGCGCGGCTTGGCACAAAGGGGAAATAATTAGCGCTGGCCGAGTGATAAGCCAGGCAATCTAGGCGTTTGTCATTAGCCTATCAAAGCCGAATGCCACTCTCTGTCTCTCTCTCTCCCTCTCTCCCTCTCTCCCTCTCTCCCACTTTCCCTCTCTCTCTCTCTCTCTCCCTCTCTGTCCTACTCTCGCTCGCTCTCTACCCTATCTCCGGTATCTCCTTTCTCCTGGACCTTCGGCCCGACACGCCTCCGGCGCCGTGGAAAATATGTGCGAACGTCGATCGGAGCAATTAGTATTTCTCCGGACTCTAATCTGCGCTCGCTCGACCGCGGCAAATGCGCGTCTTTCGTGCTGGATTTTGCCCGTCGAGGATACGTGTCCGCGCGAGACAAGGACGGACCGATTAAACTGGAGCAAAAGGAACGCGGACGATGCGGCCGGCCGGGGGAATCGTCCGAACTTGACGAACGTGAAAATCAAGATCGCCGGCATCCCAGGAATAATAATAATCTTGAACTCGCTGCCGATCGCGGGAACAGAAGTCGTAGAAAACCGTTGAAACTCGACGAATTCCAATCGGATCGACCAAAGACAGATAGAGACGGGGAAACTCGACGGCGGAAAGTATAAGGATGGGAGGGGGGAGGGGGAGGAGGGGGGTGGCAGAGAGCTACACGGGGATCGGGGGAGAGGAAAGGAGGATGGAAATGGAGAGAGGTAGGATCTGAAACGGCTCCGGTGTATATCGTGCCGCGTGAATTGACCGGCCAGATAAAACCACACGCTGGTGGAGAAAGAGGAGAGGAGATAGAGAGAGGGAGGGTGAGGAAAGTGAGAGAATATCCTGGCCGACACAGAAGCCGACGCTGCTAATGACTCTGTCCGCGGTAATCTCCGGGTGTTATCTGTCCTGGCTACCTGGGGCCCACCTACTTCGAATCACGAACCTGCACACGCTCCTGTCTACCTCCTTTTCTACCTTTCTACCGTTCTACCGTTCTGCGATCGGCCCGAGGGACCGCTCACTCGCGGGGCCTTCTAGTCGCGTCACTCCGCTCGCAATCGGTTCGCTCGCGATGAAATTCCCTGCCTTTGCTGATGTTCCTCTTCGTTTCGACGATGCGAAGCGTACGGGGGATTTTAGTTTTCAACGGGGAATTTGAAACATCGCGAAGGGAGGGAAGAGAATTTACTAGGAACCTATATTACTGTTTGTATATTGTTCCCTTGATTAATAAATATTATTGTTACTGTAATTGATTAATGATTAATGTGTTTTGACCTCCCAGGTTCGGTAACTCTGATTCTCGTGCTGCGAGTATAATAATTGTGAAAGGATATACGAGTATGTATGTATATGTTTTCAAAAAAAAGTTGTAATCGTGTGTTCTGGAATATTTTGTAAAGAAAATTATTTGAAGGCTGTTTTGTTTGGAAGACTTCAAGTTCGAAAGAGTCGTATACATACTCCGAAAGGTTGAATCCCCCTGATTTTACATTATAATCTTAATGTATGCGTTGGAACCATAATTCGACGAATATGGTTTTACTGTTTCACCGTTCTCTCTGCATCGCGATGTCGACTGTCTAATTGTGGTCGTAACGGCGTCGGCAAGAGATTGGTTTGAAAGTATTCGAATGGATTTTTCGAGGGAGAAATTTGAGGAATTTATGTGCTTCTTGAAGGTTTTATGGCAGTTTAGTTTGCGAAAGAGAAACTTGTAATCACTTCGGGGAACTTGTAAATTATCGCGAATTTGAAAGTTCGAATCACCTTCTTCTTTCACCCCATCTCGACATATATCATTATGATATTAATAATTTTAAACGGTTCTTCGGGGGAACGAGACGGATGAATTTATGTTTGCTACTTTTCTTCTCACAAACTACGCGGTATTTAGGAGAGTCCGAAAGTATCTTTCCACGGCTACTTTTCACGCGGTTCCCTTGTCTACCGATAGTTTTACTACTGCGACACAAAGTCGGCGGTCTAATTGCAGTCCATAAAAATGCGACTGGTTTAAATGGCAAAAAATCCCATTAACATCGATTCCCGACGGAACTTCGGCGGTCACCTAATCGTAAAAAAAATAACCACGGAATTCTCTCCGATCGAATCGAACGCTCTCTCGAGAAGTTCTCCGAGAATTCCCGATACGGCCGCCGAAAGTCGCTGTTAAATCCGTGGAAAAAAAAGACAAGCTCGACGCTATAACACACTATGAATTCCGGGACTTCGTACAAGCACTCTGCGTCAGGAGTTAAGTCATACCTTGTCCCGTCCTGTTGCTCGTTTTACTGTTTGGCTAACTGATCGTACAGAAGGACAAACAAATCTCTCGGCTGAAAGGGCCCACTGCCGTGGGACAGGCAGGGAGAAGAATAGAGAACGTTGGAGATAGAAGAGAGAAAGAGAGATCGGTAACGACACGGTATCGGTGAGCTCTTCCGTCGCGACGCGACAAAGAGGAAGCGATTCGCCGTCATCGCAAGAAAAGAGAACACGGGCGACGAGCAACCGGAGGACAAAGCGGGGCCCGAGCGAAAGGGAACGAGAGGGAAAGAGGCGGCCCTTTTCACTTTGAGGGTTAAGAAGTTAGCTGATGGCCCGAGGATTACTTAGACTCCGTACATAAGGTAACAGTGTGTAGTTAGTTTGCGGTGCACACAACCGCGGCACAAACACACGCGACACTCACTCCGGTTGGAGTGTGGAGAAAGATAGAGGCGGACACCGAAAGAAATAGAAGAAGAAGGCGAAGAAGAAGAAGAAGAAGAAGAAGGAGAACACGGGTTGAAGGAAGAAAGAAAAAGAAAAGAAAAGAAAAGAAAAAAAAAGGGGGATGAAAGACAACTCGTAGGTGAAGAAGCTGGATAAAGGAGTCACGAGGACGAAAAGAAAGGAGAGAAAGAGACGGCAGACGTTAACCCCGCGTAAGGGGAGGGTGTAAGTGCAAAGGGTAGTTTCTCGAGTGAAAAACGGTGGCGCCACTTCGGCAGGAAGCGGCAGAGGAGTGAAACTTTCGCTGAAAGCAAGCAACCACGGCACACCGACGTGAGTCGAGGGTGCGAGAAAGAAAAGGCGAGGCACCACCGACGGGGATGGAACGCGGAAGAGGAGAAGGAAGGAGGTGGAAAGGCTGGTCGTCCTGGTATCGACCGGCTGAAAAGGGGTGGATTTTTCTACCCCTGGGCGGAGGACCCGGCGTGTCGGGGGACGTGTTCCGGACTCGATTGCGACTGGCCCACCTCTGATCTTCGCGGCGAAGAACATCGGCCAAGTTTCACCGACCACCGTGTATTATGGACATTTCGCTGACTTTCTACGCTGTTTGCTGCTGGCTTTCAATGGCCGGATCGCGTCCAAGGGACAGGGGGAACGATGCTCTTTTTTTTCTATGTCAAGGGAGAATTGATTTGGGTTTGATTAATGATCCCGGGAAGGCTTATTGATATTTCCTGATCGGGTTTCTTTGATTGAAATGCAGACCGATGAAAGATAGTTTCGATTAGCTGTTGGGTAGGTGTCAATATTAACTAGTTAGGTTGACGGAAGGATTATAGGAACGTTGTTTTATTCGCATTGATCGCTAGAAATGATTTTATCTCCCATTTAAAGATCTATATTATACCATTACGAACTGTATGATGATTTCTCATTGATCAAGAGTTAACAACGATAATAGAAAAATAAATAAAGAATTGCTCTCACGCTTTAGGTACTCGAATTGTAAAATTCCGTGATATCGGGACAAAAAACCCTATTATCGAACCTCAGGTTCGAAGAACGCAACCGAAAAGTGGCTCTGCGAAGCGAATCTCGAAACCGTTCCCATCCCGAATCGTAATCTCGTTTGAATGGGATGAGAAATACTGAAAGCCCCTGCTTTATCGTCGCGACTCTCTCCTACGAACTTTGACATTGAGTTCACAGCTAGCCAGATAATTCTCGGGAATCCAATTAATCCCTAGATTCAATCTAAGTTCGAGGAAGCGGCGCGTGGGAGCACGACGGTGTTTCTTCGGCTTCGCGGAACGAATTAGGCCGCGGTTCGGCGTAAATTGGACGTGTATTCGCGCGAAGACGACAGGTCTTTCGCATCGACGGGTTAACGAACTTCAGATTTTTTCTGATCGTCTACTTCTCGATCCACTTTCAATTTCCTGCTCCCGAGATTTCTGTGATTCGAAGCTTCTATAATGGGAATTTTCAAAAATATTAATGTTCCCAAATATGTGCGCCGTCAAGTTTCTGCGTTTTGAAATTTCATAGTACTGCCACTACTGTGCCGCGAAATTTCAAAGCTTGGAAATTTCTACGCCCCTTTGTTTCTGCGCTTTGAAGCGTCAAAACTCTGAAAGTTCTACGCTTTGAAGCGTCAAAACTCTGAAAATTCTGCGCTTCGAAGCATCAGAGCTCTGAAATTTCTGCGCTGTCAAGTTTCTGCGTTTTGAAACTTGACAACTCTGCCACTACTGTGCGTCAAAAGTTCAAAGCTTGGAAATTTCTACGCCCCCAGTTTCTACGCTTCGAACCACCAGAGTTCTGAAAGTCCAATGCCTCGAAACCACGGCGCTTAGAAATTTCTGCGCCGTCAAGTCAGTCCGCTATGAAAATGCCGCGCCTTCTCTCAGTACCTCGGAACTTCAAAGCCCTTCAAAGGTACCTTCTACGACGTAAAATATCAACGCTCGGAAAAGGGTGAGGTATAGGTAGAGACGATCGTAACCAGATTCACGTTGTCGGAATGAAATTCGCGCGTATTCGCGTCCAGGGTAACCGCAGCCTTAATACTCGGCGGATAATCGCGAGCAAAACCAAGCCGTACGAAGAGGACAGAGGGAAAGAAAGGGCGGTCAGGGAGGGAAGCAGGGAAAGAAATGGATCCTTGGGGGTTTCTCTGCCACTTACTCGGCCGGAAGCTAATTGGCCCGAATCGAGGGTGGCTTTTCCATCATCCGGTTCAGGCATTATGGCCGACTCGCACGTAAGCCGGCCAGCCAATCGGAGCGCAACTCGATGCTCGAACGACGAGGAGGAGCTCCTTTGGACGATGTTCCTTACCTTCCTTCCTTCGGCCTAATTCCTGATGGCTCTCCCCGGGATGTTTCACGATAAAATGCGATCGGACTTGATAAAGGTGTCGGTGCTTATCTAGCAAAGTAAACTCCCTCCCCGAAGACTATTTATTCGCGGTTTTTTAATTAGCGTGTACGAGTGGTAAAATCCATTTTTCGTATACTTTCACATGGTTCTGGATATTTGTTAATAAAATGTAACCATACTTTCATAAATGGCGCACCATACTATCGTTACATGATAGTTTGATCATTCTGGAAGTGTCGTGGACGTGGATTGACAATTATTTCGTTGTCATTACTCTATTTATTCTTTTGTCTGGCACGCGTGTCAAGAAAAAACGAAGTATTCCAAATGCAGATGATATTCCGCCCACCGTTTTGTCGATAGCGTTCAAACTGTTTTGGAAATTTACATTAACTACGTTGAAATATTCTGTTTTCCAATAACGACTGGGGTAGTGGCAGAGTCAATAGCTACGAAATACCTCGATGACTCGATACAAAATACTCTTGAAACCCAGTAATTTCCTTTCGCGCGCATCGCCGTTGAAAAGACAGGGTGGAAATCGACAAAAGCAGCCGTGGCATTGTGCGCATCGCGTATAGTCAACGTCATTTCATCGGTCGGATTATTTTGAAGCTACACGAACCTCGGCGTCCATTTTCCTCTCGATTCGCAGGATATCGATGCCCCGTTTAATCGTAAATTACCACCGCGGTGTCGAGTTAACAGACGGCGATAGTACCTATTTACTTTCATTCGATGATCAAAGAACCGCGTTAAGCCGATAAGGCTTATCTTCCCTTGCACAGTAGGCCCATTCAACGGATTCGCTCGGGGCAGGAATTTCTGCGCGATTCCGTCGCGATGTTCAGGATACCGGGATTGAAAACCGTCCTCGGGACCGCGATACCCGATGCCCCGGATCGTTAGAATAATTACGAATTTCTCACGGATTATCTCCTCCGTTCGCCACGACCCGGACGTGCTTCGAAATAATATCGTCGATTGCCGCGATCGTTACATCATTCGCCACGAGATCGACTTAACGAGAGGAATCGAAATCAGAAACGGAATGATTATAGTTCCCCGTGACGAATCTCGGAATCATCGAGCATCCCTAACGAAATTCCAGAAGAACCCTAGCGATGGAAGTCGACTCGTTAATGGCTCATCGCGGTAATGGTAGTCGTAATTTCGCAAACAAACAAAAAACGTTTCCCCGCGAAACTCGGGGGTGTAGGGGGTGTATCGTAGCTACCCCACACGCGACGACGCACGCGATAATTCTCGGGACGTGACGTTTCAAAGGCGAGAGATCGACGCGGAATCGTCGCCGCTCCGTTCCGATTTCCTCGCGGCGGAAGGAAGAGGGGAAAAATATCCGTCGAAGGAAAACGTTAAACGGAAATCAGCGGGCTCACAGGCGGCCGCTTACAAAGAAACATCGCCTCGCACCCCCCGAAGGGTGGAGAGAAAAAAACTCTTTGATGGCTGCTGCCGGTATCTCTCTGCCTCTGAAATATCCGCTCGAAAAGATGGAAAATGCTATGGGGAGTTCGAGCGGTGGGGGCGGATGGCAAGTGTGAAATTGTCGGTGATGCTCGATATGCTGTATTCAAGAGGAACCGCCGGATTTTTCTTTCCTCTTTCACGCAAAGCGCTTCTCGAATATTCGAGGAGCCTACTTTCGCTGAAGACACTTCTGAAGCGGAGACGGAGCAAAGGATAAGCGACAGGAATAAATTTCAACCTTTTAGAGGAGAACGACGTCGATGAATGGAGATTTAGAAAAATCGAATCGATTGTTTTGCTGCGATCGTGGCCCTACTGGAATTGTTAGGTAATTAAATACCCCCCGCAGGTATGAAATTAACAAAATTTGCGATAAAAGTGGTATAAAAGTGGTATTCGGGTGGCGAGGTTGAATTTACAGGACACACGGATGTGCGTTGGAGGGTTTCCGAAATTGTTTTCAAGCTTTTTCATCACCTAATCAATTAAAAATTTACTCGATACCGAGGCAAATAATGTAAGCGCAAAACCGTGAACGTCGCAAAAAAATGTTCTCTTATCGCGAATGTGACAAACAAGATAAATGTCCCACGCATTTAACGTTTCCGAGGTATCGTCGAAGTGATGCAATAATAAGCATTCACTCCAAGATCAAAGTTCCGTATCGAAAAACTTCTGTTTTCTTCTTCGTCCCGTTGCATCCACGTTTCTATTTATCATTTTTTTCTATAAATATTATTAATTCTCGGTGCAATCGGTCTCGAAGCGGTGGCGAAAGAAATGCTTAAATTTCCTAATCGTCATCGAATTTCCATAACGATTTTCCGATCGGTTTCTTTCACTCGCCTGGTCCATTCTTTCATTTCCGATGCCTCAGCACTCCGATCGCGCTGACCAACAATGGTGCTGATTGAAACCAATTATCGGACCTTTTCCTTTTTTACTTGGACGCCGGGCATCGGCGGCGATCGGCGGCGACACCCGCAGGATTCGTTTCCAGTCGAGGTGCTACGACCCTGTGATTTCCCCGCGGCCGGGTCAAACGTAAAAAACGAGGGAAGCACGAGAACGCGGGACAGAGACGGCGACGACAGAGGAAAAGCAGAGAAAGAGATGAAAACGGGCGAAGGGAAGAAAGTGAAAGATCGAAGCTCGTCGCTGCGACAGAGAGAGCCACCCCTTCGTTTCCAGGCCGACTTTATTGTCCCCCCGAACACGAGCCGGAGTCGGCCAACCCCAAAGTCGGTAATCGGCGGCCTCACCGTTTTTTGGAATACAAATGAACCCTCGGGGAATCGTAAAGGTACGTATCCAGAGACGTTGAAAGCCTGGCCAATTTCGTGACCGGTTCCACGGCCCCGAGGTTCAATTTGAATTTGAAGAATCCTCGAGGACCTCGAGGTGTGGCAGCTTCAAAGCGCAGAAATTTGTCAGGTTCCTAAATTTTGTCCACCCTGCAAAGCCCGGCTTGTGTAGCGACCCGTAAATATTTGTCGTTGTTTTCTCTCCGGACAAGTTTTAATCCAATCAATCGTTGACTATTAATGTCGATGATTAGTTACGGGGATTGAAATAACGATTATTTTGTACGTGTTATTATTTTGTAATTATTTAAACTCGCGCGGTTAATACTAATTAATGGATTCGTAAGAAATAAAATAGACGGTTACAAATTACAAGATTTAACAACAGCAAAGAATTAAACATTTCTACAAACAAACTTAATTGTGGGCAAGGTTGAATATAAAACCAGAAGTATAGCAAATTTCTTTATCCATTCAGAGGTAATACCAGAAAAGTCGTCGTCTAAGACACATCGACACTATTTCACTCCCCCGGCCGAAATTACGGCTTGTCTTCCTTATCACAAGAAGCTCATTAGCAATTGAAGCGTTGACAGACGAGAGTTACTGGAATTTTTTTCGACGACGAGCAGAGGCCGGACGCTGGTTTCGAGGATTGTCCGAAAAATCGTAAATATGGATAGCCGGTGGTCGTAAAGAAGATAAATAGGAGGGGCAAATATCAGAAATTGACGCGCGCATTAGCCTCTGGTGTCTCGAAAAAAACCCGTCGACACTTCTTCGGCTTTTTCTTCGGCTCCGTTCTCCGCTCCCATCGGTGGTGTCACAAATTATCTCTCCCCGCTATCCGTGACCCTCGGGGGACGTTCGGATAACCTCAAAGTTCAGAACGCTCTATCACAATCTGTCTCAATAATTCGACGTAATGATGCGTGCGCCGAAGCACTGGCAAGTGCGTGGGACACGATTCGTGAGCGCCGGTTTTTTCTCGGAAAATCGTTGATAATTCTTCAACGAAACTCGATTCGCTGAAAACATTGCATCGATCGAGGTGGTGGAACCGACACGCTAATTATTTATCGAACGCGAATAATCTACCGCTCGACTCTTTGTTCTTTGATACAACACTGTCGTTAGATAAACTTAGAATAGAGTGGAAAGTTACGGTTAATTTTTACGTGAATCATCAATTTTGTTTACCTTCAGCAGGATTAATTTCGTACCTATACTTACACCTATTTTTCTGCATAAACGTACGGTAAATTTCATTTGCAAAGTATAGGAGATACGCGTGTGACTAGGAAAGACCTGACAAAAGATTGCTAAAAATCGACACGAAAACCGTTCCACGAACCGTGTCGTTAAACCCCTCGATCGGATACATTTCGCGCAATTAATGACGGGGTCCTAAGAACGCGATAAAGGAGTCATAAATCCGACGACGGGCAGGTTCCTTTTTTCCCACTGGCCGGTAGGAGTTCGTGAACGATTAAGAAGACACGTACGCCCGAAAAAAAAAGAAAACGTATGTAATTATCCGTGTTTGCTGAAGCATCTGTCATAGCGGGCGCGCTCTCTCACGGAGTGGCACAAAAGGTGTCCATGGCTTCGGGAAGAGCGGAAGAGAGCAAGACGAGACCGTGGCCGAGAGAAAGAGAGAAAGAGAGAAAGAGAGAAAGAGAGAAAAGAAAAAGAGAAAGACGGAGAAGGAACGGATGCCGGAGGACACGGTAGACCGGCAGAAGGGAGCCGGTGAAAGAAAGAAATGTTCCGTGCAAACACGGCAGCGGCTGTCTACCACAGAGGCAGTAAGTAAGTTGGTTAAGCAGAGGTCCTAAAACATTCAAACGACAAACAGTAAGGAGTCTCCTTTCTTTCGTCCGTCCTGACTGTCTCTGCTCGTCCGTCGAATGTCCATTAGTAGAGTTTGCGCGGCGGCGCCTCTGATGTCGGCCGATCGCACACGTACGGGCCAAATACAAATCCACCTCTCTCTCTCTTTCCCTCTCTCTATCTATCTCTTTCTCTCTGTCGCTCGCTCTCCTTCCAGCAGAAGAGCGGAAACCACGTCCTTTCTCGCCGACGAGTGCGTGGGTATACACCGGGACGGGGAATCGTACGGGGCAAATAAGGGCTAACCGATTTCGCTCACTTTTGCTCCAACTTCCTGACAGCTTGCTACTTTGTTCCGATATAACGTGCGGAAAGGTCTTTTTCTGTTTGGAGATCTGTACGTTTGCGAGGAAGCTCTGTTTGAGAGCCGCGAATTGCTTTGCACGAGAAACGTTAATTCCCTAGCGGTGTCGATGTTATTCTTTTCGAAGTGTAACGGCGATCTGAAAGGTGATCGAAAGTGATGTCTTTTCAGAATCACTTTCAACTCACTTTAAACGTCTGTTATGTAACTTTCAAGTTGTGTAATCATACATTTATATTTTTTTACCGTGGGTTTGTTTGTTTGTCACTGTGTACTTGCGTGATTTTTCAATATCCCCCTTCTCACGCGAACGTTGCTTTTAAAACTGAAGGGTTTATAAATTGACTTTTAAGATACAAAAAATCGGATCGCGGCGAATTAAGTCCGTCGTTTTCGAAGCAGGTGCGATTAATTGATCGAGCCGCGGATTCAGCAGGGCAAAAGTTCCAGCCACGAGAACTCGATGAAGATCACAAAAGTTCCCTAAGCGAAACATTTCAGAGCGACGGAAGTTGAAACGCAAGGTTCGCGGAATCGGCGGCAATTTGCGAAATCTAATTATCACTTTCAGCCGAGGTGATAAGATTCTTAAAGGTACTCGACGTAAGTTGAACGTTGCACCCGAACCACGGTCTAATTGCCGCTCGAGGATTCGACGCTTTCAACGAAAACTGGTCTTTTTTTTCTACGTCGCTCTAATTCGTCCCAGCTGCCCGACCAACGACGTCGCCGACGATTTTAGAATTGTTCGTTTGGCCGTTCATTTCGTCCGTCATTCTAAATTTGCCAGTCGCAAGCTGTCTTTGCATAATTTCGTGTGTCATCAAGTTCATCATGTGTCTAAACACAGCTTTTTGCCCGAAATCCAGCGCCCAGGGTGTATACAATTCTGGGAATCGAGTCGGTAATCGTTACATCGTAATTTGTCGAACATTAATTAAGCATTACAATGCATTCAACGTCACTCTTGTAAACGTTTTTCCATCGCAAGGCTTTCAAGGACGAAGAATCGAACTTCCCAGCGCTCACGGTGAACCTCGTGTCGCTTGTTTCGACGAACGTAGATAATAGTGGTCGTTGGGGACAAATTTTTCTAAACCATCCGAGTTCTCCTACTCCGTTATTGCGTCGACTAATGGGCAACGCCGGTAACCGCGACTGCGGAATGAAGGTAACGCATGGAATCCGAAGGATCCGAAAGAAAATCCCTTTCCAAACGATCGACGCCGCGACTTCGTCTCTAAATGTGAACAGATCGTAGGTCCGTGGTAGAGAAGACTGTAAGCCGACTTCGACAAATCGTTAACGCCGAACCACTTAAGTCAGTTTCACGGGGACACGGGTTGACGGCATTCTAGCTGCTCGGAGATTCAAACTAGAGCCAACGACTCTTCAAACTTTCTTCCTCTTCTAATCTCGAACTCGAATGAAGCGAGCAATGACGAGCGCGGATGAGGACCATTTAATGAGGTAGGAGTTTGTAACACCGTGACGTATTTGGAAATTTTCTAACAAAATTGAGGGCGCTCTTCGCGAATGTGATACACTGCAATAACTGAACAGCACAATTTCTGAAATTTTCTGATCCTGAAATCTTACGATATTATGATTAAATTTTAAGAAATTGTTCTCAAGTATTTCCGAGCGTATCCAGCGAATAAGATTAGTATCTTCAAGTATATTTGAAGTATTCCACGCGTATGGCAATCTATGTTATTAAAAGAATATTCGCAAAATAAAGATGCTTCCCTACTCCCGAACAAGGCTGCCAAACAAGGAGCAATTTTTGCATTCCATGAATCTCAGAATCTGATTCTGCCGAGGGTTCGGTGAAACTGCAGCAGCAGCGGAAGGCGCATATGCTTGCGGACTGCAGAAGTTGACGCCCTTTCGGAATACGGGCCATGTGGATGGCACGGCCGCAAGAAGAAGCCGGAAATCCACGAATTCTCGCGGCGTTCCTTGTAGCCGGTGGCGCCAAGGGGGTGCAAGAAGCGCCCCCGGAAATCGGCCAGGGACGTCTATATTGCACGTAAGCAACCAAAGGGTTGGGCAAAGAGAGAAAGGAGAGAAAGGGCGTCATTATGTTTCGGTAATTAGCCGAGTCCAACGATGTTTTCAATTTGGTCAAAGGGACCGCTTGTGCTGGCGTAGGTGGCGCGACCAAAAATAAAAGAGAGCGGAGAGTCTACAGAGGCAGAAGGAGACAGAGCGAGAGAGAGAGAGAGGGAGTTGTGTATTTCATGCGAATAAGAAAAACCGTGCACACGATCGTTTGAATCGACCGAAGTCGGCTCGGGCTCCGACGAAGGAAGAGATGTTTTTCGGCCAGGCATTTTTTCAAAAAGGGTTTGCTCGCGCCTTGGGAGAAAACAAGTGGTACAACTTGTTCCGCGTGCGTACAGATTGCAGATTTCTTTTTCCTATTCCATCGTTCGCCCACGGGGTCTTTTCTAATTGTATTCGACGTGTAATTAAATTCTGCGAGAATGTAGAAATAATTCGTTTGTTAATCTATTAAATAATAATCGTGAAACCTAGATTAACCCAATTAACCCGATGTCTCCGCGGCAAAACATTTCAAGCACAACTTGACCACGAATTACTTCCGCGAGAAAGCCCGGCAAAGAATATTCATCCGCGGCTAGTGCCTCCGTACAATACCGACAAGCGCTAAAAACCCTATTCAACGATTATTAACCAGCCGGAGGAATCACGAGTGGAAGTTTCGAGCGACTTTCCGCGCGTAACCCCTCCGTGTTTACGTCCCCGGTAATCCTTATGGGGGGATGATCAATCTAAATTGAATTCGCGAATAATGCACGTACGGAGAGCGGTTAATAAGGAACGAGGAGAACGAACGCAAAGTACCAACACGGCGAGGATTGGCGGTCGCTGGTAGCTCGTACGCGTGGCAAGATTGGACGAGTGCGTGACGGAGGAGGCTGGGGGAGACAAAAGGCGTCCGGGCAATCTCGTGATTGTCGGCTATCGTCACCCGGAGGTGGCTCTGATAGAAATTATGATTGGCGGATTGATCGACCGGCCGAGAGAGGGAGAGAAAGGGAAAGAACGAATTGGAATTGGGGAACAAGCGGACGTGGGCGAGTGGCTCGGCGTTAAGCAGGAAGCCGTCCCGACGAAGCGGACCCATTAAGCGTCCACTCTGCCGCCCCCTCTACACCGCCAGCCATCGGCCCTCCAGATTGCATTTTATCATTTCAACTCATTTTTCAATATGGCCGTCCCCACTGCGAGAACCTACGTTCTATGAATCGACCCGACGTTACCGCGGCTCCCGTTTCTACCGATCGTTGCTTTCGATCGTTCGTAACCGACCAAATGTAAAACGTGTAAAATACGTAAACGTCGTACTTTTCTCTTTCATTCACAGGCATGGCAAAAGAAGGAAAAGAATGTTGCATCTTCCAGAAGAATTTCTAAACACCAGCGTTCCATCCCTTTCAGTTTCAAACTTTCCGCCAGGCACATCGGTAAAAGGAACTACCTTCACTTTTCCCCGCAGTCTCTAGCGAGGCAGTCTTTCATTTTTCTTTCTGCCGTTTATCCGCGAGTCACGGCATTCAGATGGCTCTTTAGCCGGGCGCACGGCAAGAAACGCGTCTCCACGGAAAAGCGTGGCCCGTGCTTTCCCAAGAAACCGCGTGAGGGTGGGGGTAAGGATGAAAAATGTCGCCGCGAGTGGAGGACGAGTGGAGGACGAGTGGAGAGAAAAAAACACGACTGCGTCGCCCGGTCAGAGGTGGTTCCGTGTGACGTGGTTTCCATAAGGGGGTGACGACGCCGCTGGGAAAAGCACGCACGTCGTCGCGTTGCCTCCGTCACGTGCATAAAAGACCGCACTTCTGGAACGGCCTCGTTGCACACCTTCCACGACACACCGGTGCGCGCCGCGATTGTGCGAACGCGCGCGTCTACGTGCGCACACCGCTCGAGCACGCTCGCCGTATATGCCACAACGTAATTAAGCGGCTGCTGCTCGACCCACAGCCACTCCCGCGGAACTTTGTGCACGTTTCGCCAAGAAACGACGAGACGGCAGAGTTCCCTGCGGACTTTTGGCCGCGAGGACAACGCCACCGCCGGGGAAGGCTTAACCGCGGAGCACGCCGTTAGACGGCAGGCTATATTCAACGCCATTTCTGTGACCGTGCCTCCTCGGGTTGCTGAGTCTTTTTTTTTTAACGTTCTTTTAATCTTTTCTTTTGGGCATCTGTGGGTCACGGACGTCTGGGTTAAATTCGATTTTTTATCGGGAATGATATCGGCTCGGACGGAATTATTTTTCATTTTGTTCTATTGTTGTGGTTCGGGGAATACTATACGGGTGAAGTAAGTTCTTTGGAAGTATTTTCTAACGATTTCTACGCTGTTCCGATTAGAGTAGAAACATCTATGATTCGTTCGTCTGCCAATAACACGTACAATTTTGTTGTTTTCTGGGTATAAAGAGCGCAAATTACGGCCGGATATTAAAAATTTTGCAAAATATTCTACCGATAGAATCACCTTCTAAATACACCTTTCGTAGAAACGAAAATGAAAATGTATGCACCTCGGAATTAAAAACAGAACAAATTTGGAATAGTTTCCCTGTTTGCGTAAATTTCCCGGCATTAAGAAGGATACCTTGAATTCAGTGAAACCCGATATATGTATGTGTAAATTCTGTGATGTATCATTAACATAAAGGGAGCTGTTTCCACCGATATAATACTTTGAAACAATAATAGTGTGCATTGTTTTCTATATTGCAAATTATATATTCTTAAATAAAATTTAATCTTGACTATCCTAACTGTTTATCAAAAAATATACAAATTTCTGAGAACAAAAGGTTTCATCTAAGATAAAATGCTGACAATATTATTAAAATTTAATCAGTAGTTTCGATGTTATAACTCTTTAACTTGCAACCAAATTTCACGCACGAATCTGTGAATCGATATAAAAACCGGCCGAAAAGAAAGCGTTATAATGTCCACCCAGGTTATCTTCACCGAAAAGAATGCTGCATTCGAATCGATTCTCGCGCACGTAAGGCCTCGCATTAGCCCCGAAGCAATGATTCATAACCGGCGTCGATATCTCGAGAAGAAATACGGGAAAACGAGATCCCGGAGGACGTGGTGGCGCAGGTCGAAGGTGGTCCGATCGCAGACCTTGGTGGGATCGTCCTCCGAGGTGGCTACTCGAAACGACAGAAACGTCGGCATCCTTGTCTACGGACCCGGGGCACCTCCGGTTCCTCCTCCCTCTTCGTCCTCCACGGAAGATGATGGCGCGCTATATAGCCTCTGGCCACGGTTCGCTGCCTCCTCTATTTTTCTGTCCGTCTCTTTTTCTCCGCGCGAACGACGGAGGGAGAAAGGGTGCGCAGGGACGAGCAGAGAGGAAAACGAGAGATGATGGATCCACGGAGTGAGAAAGAGAGACAGAGAGAAAAGGAAGAGGGATAGTTGGTTACCTTGGTAGACAGATATAATGTAGCCAGCTGTAGGCAGTCGGTAATCACATGTTTGTTTAACCTCCAAAACCCCTCATCTACGGGGTCTCCCCATCGACCACCCCACACAGCCGACGGGCCTGGGCCACCCCGAGCTCCACCAAACAAAGATGTCGTTTCTTCTTTCTCCTTTTTTTGCCCCCGTCCTTGTCCATCCCTCTTCGTTGCCGTTTCCTCCCTGCACGTTTCTCCGTTGGTCTTCACGGTGCCTCGGATCTATGGGGGTCATGGTGGGAGCAACGAGAGACGAGTGATGGATGACCTCGGTCCACGGCACGTATTAATGGAGCAGAGATTTCACGCGTCTCAAACCCTCGTAAAGGTGCTGCTCCGGCACGTTTTTCACGCACCGTGAAGAACCATGCGACACACAGGGTCCTTTCGAGCACCTTAGGCAAGACTGCTTTTTAAAAGGGATTAGATCACTCGCCGTAGTCCCGTTTACGTTTTCCATCTTATTATGGACTTATCCGGGCGGGTACTCGAGATCGCTCGTCTTTGGATATTAATCTCGTGCCGATGATAAATACGTTTTTCACGTCAGCTGATAAACTGCGCACGATTCGAGCCGCATAGTTCGAGGGGAAACGTTGTCGGTTTTATGCAACACCGCGGGCACGGGAAAAACTTTTCCTCGGAAGAGGAAAGACTCGGGCGTTGGTGAAACACTTAAACGCTTAGTGCTCGACGGGTAGAAGAGTAACTTACCCTAAGGGGTCGACGGAGTAGGGACACTACAAACGGTTCATGGGAAATATACCTCGCGATAATGTCTCTTAGTTAACAGAAAAAAGAAAACGTGCTCACTTTATACGCATCTTTTTACATCTTTTTACATCTTTTTACATCTTTTTACATCCGCCGAACCCTCGACGCGTTTGTAAAAAACATTAGAAAACGAAACACTTATCCGTAATTACGTATTCCGGCAGGAGTAGAAAGATAAAACGGGGTAAAGCTAACGCCACGATTAATGGAAATCCGTAATTTTTCGATTACACTCGGCGCCGCGGAGTTCAACCAATAACCTTCTATCGTGCCTTTTTACAGTCCCCTTAGTCTCGCGGTAAAGTCCAGAATTCCTCGGAAGAAATCCGGCAAGCTCCTACGGCATACCTCTCCGCGCAATTATGCATGATGATAAGGCAAGTCTACGTCAGTTAACTTCCGTCGGGAATGAGCCGTGGCTCCGGATCAGCGAAACGGTCGATACCGAGAGCCGCGGTGTAATTCCTGGTGCACGGTGAAACGGCCTTCTGGAATGGCCGGTTCTGGCCGATCTCGGGCGAGCACGGGTATAATGTAGTCATAAGTACCCGCAACGAATTTGCAAGTGCATACAGGATGAGCCAGGAGTTACTGCCGATCCGTCGGTGGTACGTTTATAGCCCAGGCTGAGTGCATTGCGGCCAAGCGGTTCCGAGGGTTCGTGCAGGAACCACGCTCGTTATTATAGTCGACTATAATATGGTACTCGCACCTACGAGGAGCCTTCAGGTGCGGCTGGTGATGGAAGTCGCTCGGGGCACGAGAATCTTCCACTTTGAATAAGTATGATGGACGAAGTGTTTCAACCCGTAACCTTCTTGGGCACGATAACGGTTCATCGTGGCCCTCGGTTTGCATAGTTAATCCGCCATATTTTACCTCGGATCCGCGTGGCGTTGGGAAATATATCCACGAAATTCTCGTAATTGTTCGTGTTTCAAGTGGTACGCTCGGAAGTTACGAGTAGCTTCGTTACAGTCACTTTTCTGCCTTGTTACCAACGAATTGAGTTTTCCCTGTTTCTTCCGCTGCGAGTGAAACTTTGGACGGAGGCCGAGCCGTACCGGTGAGAAATAGTAATTTTTGCCACGCGTAGGGTAATTTGACAAGTTTCGCAAAATATCTGGTACAGTGAATTAAACGCAGTCTTGCTCCTTATAAAAAACACAACTTTTTCATCGGAAACGATTTATCCATAAAACAGCCCGCCTACGAGCCGAGCAATTAAATGGCTAAAAATCTTTGCCAACCCCGTTCGAGCGAATCCACCGAAAATACGGCGAAATCTACCGTGACAGAAAAACTCTCGGTCCCCGATACGGATACGGGTCCCCGATTTAAGGTGGTCGCACGACTTGCAGAGCGGCGAGCAGAAGAAGAGGGGTTATAGGTACGACCGTGAGGCTCGTTGGAAGGCGGAGCACCCTGGCGCCATGTCGCGGGGGGTCCCCGGCACGCACGCACACAGACCCAGGGCGGGCCTGTGTGGGTAGCATGGTGAACCATGGAACCAGTACACGGTACGATGTGTCGAAGACGCACACCACCTTGTCCCGGCATGCGGGAGGAGGCGCACACCGACATCGGGACGGTTATTAACCGTGGACTCTATCGCTGGAGGTGTGCTGATGGAGGCTGAGATTTGTGATTTAGATGAGCTCACCTTCGGACAGCTTCTCCCTCTCTCCCTCTCTCCCTTTTCTTTCCGTCGGTTGACCGTCCCGCTCGCTCCCCCTAAACCGTCCCGGCCCGAGGGCTTTGTTTTAACTGTTGAAACTTTCAGCTGTGGCGGCGGGCCCTTAACTAGTCGCGGCCAGGTATACAACGACCTGCGGACCCCCTCCGTGGAGGAGCGGGTGGTCGGGGGCACGGGGAAGGTGCACGATAGAGGCTGCCTCGCGTTGGGGGTTCCAGGATCTTGGAGGAATATCTCTCCGGCCCCAGGCACCGGGAATTTGAATATCGGGAGCGTCCTCGTGCGTCGATTGGAAGCTGAGAAGCTGAGAAGCTGAGAAGCTGGCTCTCGACTTAAGGGACTGATTTCGAACGGCAGAAGACGAACCTTATCACGGGTTTAAACGCGATTCGATGCACCGTATTTCAATGGTTCGACCTGTCGAGCGAGCCGATATAACGATCTTACGATTTTTCAGGTTTTCGATACTTTTTTGTCTATCGTACTTGCCTGTAGTTTACTCGTTTCGAATTTTTAGAATGAATACGTGGAAAACACAGTTATCCCGTATTCCGCGGATAATTCCGCAAAAGAAAGAAATTTTTAAATACTCCGAGTATAGTTATAGCTATACTTTATTACCATTAGCACCGTTAGAATCGCGCGGCAATAGAACAGAGATATTCGAGATATTCGTGAAAAATGTAGTTTCTTACTTCCCAGACGCAACTATTTGAAATGCCGCGCCATAAACACGACAAATAACAAGTATTGTGTTTCAGCCGCACGGTTAGCGCTATAATTCACCCGGCGCACACAATGAAGTATGAATTTTCATGATCGCATGACATCATCGGTTTGTTAATCAACATACAAATGATGCCGACGATGAATACTGCATTTTACACGTCATCGAGCGGCTTGCGTATTCTTTCATCCGTCACCGACTACGTGGTTATAAACAATCATTAATTCCGATCGAAACGTATCGGGATTCATCTTAAACGTTTGTAGAAACGAGTTTCTCGAACGATTTTCCATTACTTTTACGTCGCGGTACTGTTTAAATATTCCCATGAAATGTTTGTCGCGACAAATTTATACGTGTACACATGTACATACATACATATATACATACGTCTCGAAGCTAATTTATTTTCCTTTATTTTATCTAAAGTATTTTCAATAGTGCTAATTCGATGTTTGTCTACCAACTGTACCTGGTTCTGTTTTTTTGCGCTCCTAATACCTCCGGCTATACTTTCACGTCGCGATAATACACCAGCTGCTACGAACGGTGCTAAGAACGATCAAAGAATGAACAGAACAAACTTCCAAACACCGTTAAGAATTCATTCGCGAGTATACATAGAGTCAGCAATGCGAATCCGACTCGATAATGGAAGTATGAATTAAGAAAAGACCCTTTTCTACGTACTCGTATAGGCGGCTTGGATACGTCAGATATTCCACGATACCGAGGAAATAACAATATCTTTTTTCCCCGACAATTTCCGGAAGCTTTTCCGCTTATCGTAGGCCATGTTTTTATCATCCACGCCCACGGATCGCGGGAATTTCCCTCTTCGTTTTGTTCTCTGTGTTTTGGTAACGCCGTAAAGATTGCCAAGTTCGGAAACTATGCTTTATTTTCCTCGGGGTTTCCGTTCGGCCTTCGATCCTACAAAGAATGTTTGCAAATACGTTCTATCTTGATTGCGCAAACAATTTCTTTCTCTCGTACCTGGTAATGAGATGTGACTCTAATCTTTGATCAACATTAATCAATACACGAATAATTTCTCGGCGCTCCGTTCCGGCCGTAACAAACTTTGAAACACAAAAGCAAATTACAAAAATCAGACTATCTTTTTTATGTACATCGTTAGATCCCAGGGAATTTTTGATTTCGGTCCCAGAACGTTACCGATTTGCTGGTTAATCGTAAGAAAAAATACTGTTCGTACGGAACGTATGTTATCATCCATCCCTCGATTCGTTGTACGATTCGTTCTCGTCTATTTTCCCCTCGTTGCAAAACGAGAAGAGTGATTTCGCAAGAAATTCCGCGGGAACAGAGTCCGACACTAAAGCTTAGGTATTCGCGTAGCGAGAGCGGTGTCCTATCTATTTCAGGATTCCCCAGACTGGACCGGGTTTCTCGCGGTGCGGCACGCCGTTTTTCCTGGAAGACGGAAACGGGATCCGGAGAGCAGGGGCGTACGTCGATGTAATCGGTAGCCAGGAAAGGGGTCGCATAAATAAGATCTATCTCGCGAGGAACACGGGAATCCTTTACCGCGTAGATAAAGCCCGGGACACCCCGTAGATAAGCCGTTGCCTTTCATCGCGCCGCCAACCCGACGATAAAGTGTCCCCGCTGTTGACGTTCTTTAAATCCCACACGGTACATGGGCTACCGCTCTCACCGACATTTCTCGCCTCGACTGTTACTTGGAGATCTAATCTCGATACTTTGCTCGGAGGACCGAGCGTTATATTGAATTTTAATGCGGGCTACTTTGCCGTCCGGCTTCGACGACGCTGTTTACACGTACGTGTATGTATACGTGTATCGACGTGGAAGCCAAGTTAAATTAATATTTAGCCATTCCGTACGTGTGTCTTCGGTCGGCCGGTCGTTACGTGTGGTCGTACGGTGAAACTTGTCGCGTGTATCGTTTAACCAGAGGCAAGAGGTGTTGCGTTATTGCTGTAACGATAGCGGTGTACTCCGAAACCAGGCTGTTATCGTTATCAATGAGAATACGCGCCAACGTCGCGCTCGCTCGACTGAATTCTACCGCGCCGTCACCTTTTATATCGAATCGAAGGAAATATCCCCACGGAGTTATAAGATTACGGCTAATTTACATAGTCCGTACGTATAACCCGTTTACTCGTTAATCCCTAATAGACGATTCAAAGATCGTCCATCAGCGGGCTCATTATCGGAGGAAACAAAAAAAAAAAAGAGAACAAAAGTAAGCGACGCTGGGTAGAAAGTTTCTCGTAATAGTAGCTGACACAAATCGGCGCACAGGAACCGATCATTACCGAAGACGGTGCCTCGGAACATCTTCGTCAACGACGAACGTCCGTAACTAGATCTCGGCCGAAGGAGAGGAGGTAACAGGCTTCGAAAGTGGCCGGTATCCCCTCTAATTAAAGCCGGTCGGAGGCACGTCCACGCGAACGATCGTCCTACGAAATCGTTAACTCCGCTAATCCTACGGTCCAGCGGATAAGGATACGGATAAGGAAAAGGAAGGAGGCAGTCGAGGAAACGGTCGAGAAAAAAACGCGAGAATCCCGAGCCGGGACGGGGAATTGGTTTCCCACGGGGGCGCCACCCACGGCGGGGTGCTCGTCCAGGTAGGTACGTGGTTGAAAACCCGCGCACCTTCACGATCTCGACGTAGCTAACGAGTCGTTATGGAAATACGTCGAAGCATAATGACCCGGGGTAATGGGGATGATGCCCACCTACCGTCTCGCTCGTGCAGCTCGAAAATTCCGAATGGAAACCAGGCTTGCCAGATTAACGCCGGATTTTCGCGCACGCGTCTCAACGTCACGGATATTTCTCTACACAATGGAAAATACTGTTATTCCTGACCCAAACGACGTTTCTCGGTGTCACGTTGTTGCACGGATGTATGGATGTACCTTTCCTTGGGATTTGCATATAGATACTTTGCAACGGGGACGCGGGGTTCTGCCTCATGGTTTTGTTAATTAGAATCGAATTCATTAGGCGCATTACTCGCATTTCTCGACGCGCGGGTAATCAGTCTCGATATACGACTGCGTTCGTTTAATACAGCCCCTGGTCACACCGTTTCTGAAATATTTCTCCGCGTAACAGCTGCGCTTCTTTATTCATATTCGACCTGTTCGTTCCCTATCTACTCTGATCTGCGTGTACAAGAACGTGTACGACCGTTTTGCCAAATTACTGTCTAGGGAGCCGCGAGAAAAAATAGGGTGTCATTGATATTAAACACTTTACTCCATCCCAGCTTTCATCCCCCCAAAGTTTTCCCATAACTCAAGTGTAAAATCACTTCTTAGATCCGAACGAAAGCTCGTGTAATTATTCCCTACTTCCAAAGTTGCCCGCAAGTATCGTTTCCCTTCGCCAAATGTCTCTCTAGTCGCGATAATGGGTAATCTCTACATTTCCGCGACGAAAAATCCCGTCTAACGATACGTGGACGTATAAAACTATCCCCTAAAAAAGCGAATGAAATTGTTCGTGGTCCGGTCGTGCAGCGTACGTGGGGTTAAATACCGGCTGTTAGCGCGAGTACCGGTACCTCGACACGATACACGGCCGGGGAATAGCCGGGCTGTGACTCAGCCGGCTTTCTATCGTGGGATATCGCGGCGTATGCGCGCAGGCTTATTTCGTTTTTCGATAATTAAATTTTTCACGGCGCCCATTTGCGCCGTCACTAGCCGCGGCGGTGGCCATTAAAGCATCGGGATCCCTGGATCTTCCCGCTTGAATTACGGGAATGGGAGCCGATGCGCGACCATTTTTCCTCCGGCCGAATGGAATATCGCGCGAGATTTATTCGCTGGGAAAAGTGTCGGCGTTTCTGGAGCAAAAGGAGAAGCGGCGGCGTGCCACCGCGGTGATAATGGTTTTCCAGTTTATCGTGCGTGGATTATAGCGGCTGCGTATGACGAGGCCGGTTTCGTTTTTTGCGCAGCTATATCGGAGAAGATTATAATTTCCCGGTGAATCGTAATGAAGCCGATCGTTTGTTCGTTTCGGTTCGATAAAGTCAAGGATTTACGTGCGCGCTGTATAGAAGGTTGAAGAATGGGTTTTACGATGCTAACAGCGCTATCAACGCGTTCGCTCCTTTCACCGTACATTTTGCGAGCTTTTTGAATTATCGATAAGTCAACGGATTATACGTACGCGTTTCTACAATCGAGTCGGATCATTTCAATCAGTCACGATAAATCCCGCGCGAAGGTGACAATTTTGATTCCATTCCAAATTTGTCACTCCGACGACCGCGCGACGTAGCGTCGAAGAACACGTGATTTTTCACGGTGCGATACGAACGACTTGCGAACAGTACGGCTAGCCCTAAATGGGAATAATATGTGGCATGCACACTTTTATGGTCGTAGAGCAGCCGCGTCGATGTGCAGCCACGGCAGACGGCGAACAGGTAATTTACAGGGACCTTCGTTGTCGATTGAGACGTCTAGCAGATCGCGTGGAGGCATGCAACGAGGTCTCTCCGTAGCTCCTCTTTCGTCCATTTCGCCCTTCGTGGTCGATTATGGTGTTTCGCGGTAACAATTAGATCGGTGCCGTGTTAGAACCCGTTCCCAGTGTTCATTGGCTTCCTAGGAAAGGCGTACGCCGGCGTTTTACTTCCCTACAGGGTCCCGCAGCTGCGGGTCGCATCTGCATACAGCTGACTTACCTGTATACATTTGCAAGTTGTCGATATCACGCTATATCGGGACAACCGGCGAGCGGAATGCCGCGCATAGCTTTTAAAGGCTATTTTCCCGGCCCAAGGAATCCCTCGACGTGTTAAGACTTAATACCGATCGATCGTCTGGCGCAACGAAGCTTTGGGAAATGTCGAAAATTTATTAGACGAACGTCGGGTTTCCATTTCAGGTTTCAAAGAAATTCCTAATTAACGATCATTGGCGAATTGACGTGTCGCAACGCGATCGGGAAAAGTACGACGTCATGGACGTTGAATCTGTCGTCGACTAGGCTGTCAGTTTCGATATGTCATCTCGATTGTACGTACATTTGGTTCTGAACGATTAATCACGATAGTTTTATCGGCCGGAGAATTAACAGTCCTGGATTCGGATTTTTTAACGAAGCATAGATCTCCAAATGCATGACGGCGAGATAACTGAATTTCTAAGAGAATCCGTAGCGGATCTTTCATACTCTTAACGAGCCTCGCAGCTGCATGTCGCATCTGCATACAGCTGACTTACGAGTACACGTTCGCAGCTTGTCGATGCAATGCTACACCAGGATCGCAAGAATCCAGAATGCAGATTACGCGGAGATTAACAGGCTCCACCATCGCGAAACTTTGTCTGCGCGTACTTGATATTTTAATTAAGTTCTGCTGCTCGACTTTTGCTGATTTTAATGAGTCTGTTTGGAGCATTATTATAAATGAGCCTTCCGCGCATGTTCCGCGGTGGAGATTTAAACAAGTCTTCGATTCGAGGCTGCATCAGCAATTTTCTGCCCGCCAATCGATCCGGTGAAACGTAACGAACAAGGCAAATAGAGAAATTTGAGAAACTACGTACTCGAAATCAGGAAAACATCGTTCGAATACCGACTTCGTTGCCTCAACGTCCCAATTAGCCCTTTAGCTTTTCAATCAGCCACAAGTTTCCGTAAGGTACGTAAAATTCTCGTTAAAAGACACCGACAAAGGTAAAGGGTAAACACCACGTGTAAATCGAACACGCTGATATCGTAAATCCCGATGAACACTCGTCATAAGGTAATTCTCTTACGAAAACGGACACGTACGAAGAAATAAAAAAAAAGGAAAAGCGGTCGATTCGTTTCGGGATAAAGCGGTCAAATCGGAAAGGGGCTTCGAATACGGCAGTTATACCCTCTTGATGTATCGTATCGAGGATCTATGATCCCTCGAGGTCCCTGCGGTGGACCGTAATCCCGGAACCCCATATAAAGCCACCGTAAGAGATAGTTCCCCGTAATACGATAGAACTCACTAGTCCTTTATCGCGCTTACCGATCAGCACACGAGCCATATGTCGTTCCTTCTCTCTTCCTACTTTCCGTATTATTTATCCGCGAGCCCGTGTTCCTGCCTCTCCCCATGGAGAACATCGAAATCGTGCTACGCCCCATGAATTATCCGGAATTGCCGAAAATTGCCTCCAATTTTCGTCAGCCGGGACGCATCGGTGCCCCGATGGCTGTTTCCCCCCACCGCGGCCGGGAATACACCTTCCTTCCCGTCAAAACTTGTCAAAGCTCCGGGAGAAAGTATCGGAAGGTGAACGGAACGGTGGAAGTATTCGCCATGAAACTCACCGTGAAAATGAAACCCGTTCCGTCTGTTCGAAATATCGAGAAGCGAAAGTCTTGTAAAAGTTCAGACGCGTCAAGAACGAAAAATGGGAAAGTTCGCGTCGGTTTTTATCAGAATCGATCAACGATAAGGATGATATAATTACGAGAACGTAATTATTACAGACACCGATTGTCGAAGTACGGAGAGAAGCTTTTGCAAGAACGGTGAGAAAAACGCGCATCACGCAGAGAAACGGACGCCCATCGGTACGGAAAGTAGGTGGTAATTCAAGGAGAGCAGCGCTGAACTTAATTTATACCGATCCGTAAATATAGTTGCAAAGAACCGGGGGAAATCAAAATTACAGGTGCTTTATCAGCATATCTGCCTACAGTAAACACACGATATTTCTTAACTTCTTGGAATCGACAGTTCGCGCCGTTTATACGTTTGCGTAAGTTGATGGCAGACGTATTTGATAAAAAATCATGATTATCGAAATTCTATTATCCGAATTCCGCCTACTTTCGTTAGAATAATTGCGTAGGAATATGTTGTCCGATAGAAGTGCTAGAAAACAAACTGGAACGAGTGAGTTGAATTTATCGCTGAAAATGCGGGTAAATTTTACCCTTCACTGAATACATATAACAGCGCGTAGATACGTAACACTTGTTCTGTCTTGTTCAGTTATTCAAATCGCACCGCGGCCGGCTTAAAACCCATTTTCAGAGAAACGCTCGAATAACGAGAAACGATTTTGAAAACGACCACGTTAAAAAATGTTCATAAAAATTTCGTATGCAAAGGGTCCCGAAATCGAAAGAATTTCGTGAATGGGTCGGAGCGTGGAAGCCCGCAGTGGGGTTGGACCCACGTCAAAATACAAAATTGACGGCCGATTTCCCATAAAATTGATGACCATCGTTCCTGGCGCCAGGAACCCACGATTAGCCCCGGGCGTCCATAGGTTATGAATGGAACACCGTTTTCTGGATTGTTTCGGGCAGGTACCCTGGCAAGCCTGATCATCAGACACACGAAACGCTCTTGTCACAACGAAAAACCGTCGTTTTAGAAAATTATACGATCGCATAATAGTCGTTGTAAATTAGTTGGTTATACGGAAATAAAATGAGTGGAATCGACGAATCGAGAGTTTTCTTTCGAAATTGTCTAATTGTAAGAGATGAAAAGATTATTAAAGATCGGAATTATTATTCCCGGCCGGGGTAGGGTTGTGTACGAGAAAATAGGAAAATATCTGAACGGAAATATTCTTCGCATCGCCTAACTGGGATATAAAAGCTGAACAACTATCATCGTGACTTACCGAACGTAATTAAACAGCGACAACATTTTCAGAATTTATTTTACTATTCGGAAAGGTTTGCAATTTATTATCTGTGTTTTCGCGATGATTTCCTAATACATAGGAGTACGTCGGTTAATTACGGAAACAGCGTGGAAAGTCGTGTCGGAGAAGTGTATTTTCTGCTGTATCGAGGAGCGTAATGACGAGGTATCATCGAATACGAAATTACGTAATTACTTGAACATTGCGAGATATGATTGTACACCAACGCGTTTCCTATTTTCCTGAATTGCACCTTCCACTTGTCATCTATTCATTGCCTCTTACCTACCTAAGCTTTCAAATCATATCATTTCTATCTTCATAAAATACGGCACACTCTCCAAACCTAATTATCGATCGCTAACAGTTCGCGGGATGCTTAATGGGTTCGTAAAAATGCAGATTCGTCAGCCGTGGAGAGCCGCGCTAAAATCCGTTTAAATTCTCACGCTCTAAATAGTTGGAAACGACAGGCCCATTCAACGTTGACTCACCACCGAGGTTTCACGAACAACCAAAAATCGCATTACCGAGGCATAAATCATGGCGCTCGAAAATTCGGTGCTCGTCTCCAATGAAAATGGCGGTTAATCGGTTAATGGAGGGGCAGGGGGAGCAGGAGGCGGGAGGGGGGATAGACAAAACGGGAGGTAAAGTTACGAGCCGTTTCCCTCGGTAACTCTTCACCAACAATCGTAAACAGTCTTTCCAGGCGCCTTCTTTTGTCGAGGAAATTACAGTCACGAAATCAATGGTTTAGTCGGCGTGTGTGTGCGCACACGTACGTGGACGTCCGTTTGTGTCCCCGTATTGCGAGGAGTACACCGTATATTTCTCGGCCTTCTCCGATATTTCGTTCCCCCTTTTTTCTTTCTGCGTTATGTTTCTCCTCGGTAGCCACGCGAAGGTGCAACTGCATCCCTTCGCGAGCGTCATCGCGTTCGGAGGAAACGAGGAGCGATTTTCGATTAAAGCTTCAAAGCCGATGGCGAAGGGAAAGGGGTCCGCCGGGCCCGCTTTGTGTGACGGAAAAAGTTTCTGCGTGATGAAGGGCGAGAACATTACTCGTTATAATCGAACATCCGTCTCGAGAAAGCGTGGTCGTGGTAGTAGTATTTTAAAGTAGTATTCCGGTCCCTGATGTGGTATTAGTTTTCCTTGTTCGTTTCTCTCATTTTTTTTCTTCTTTTTTTCTCTTTTTTTTAACGTAACAGTCTGTCGGTAATACTGTGGAGGGTAACTGTTTGTCAAGTTCAGAGTAAACATTTGGTTTGATGAAACATTTGTTGTACGTACACGTGTATATGTATACGCCTTGGTGTTGCATTATACAATATTATGTACATAGGTAAGTACGATACACAATGTATACGAAAGATATCTGAATTAGGCACCAGTTGGGTTCGAGTTAGCTGCCTTTGAAAACAAGTTTGTTTATAAGTTATTTGCTGAGAATGTGTTTTCGTTTGCGAGACTATTTTGCGTGAACTTTATCAGGGTGAAGTTACAATTTTCTGTCAAAATTCAAAGATATAATAATGTAGGAAGGCAGAGATAAAAAACGGATTTCCGTTTTCTGTATTCATTTCTTCAGGACTATCCTAGGAAAACTAATGGAATAATCGAAAAAGTCTTTATTCGTTGTTAAGGTATAAATTCTTTCCAACCTTCCACGCACCACTCGATATTATCAGTGTGAAATATTGTAACCACTTTTGCACGTTTTCTGTGAACTTTTAATGGCGCTGAATAGCGACAAGAAACATGAACGACAGACGGGCGATTGTCGATAAAAGGTCGTCAGGTTGAACACCAGTGGAAAAGAAACTTTTCAGATTCACGGTGCTCAATCTTCCTTTCTTTCGAGATAAGAGAACGATGATGTGTAAGATAATGATAACGGGAAAATTAATTCAACTGCTCGCACGAATTTTAAACTCGGCTAACTTCATTTCGAAGAGACTCGAACTCGCGTCGACGTGTAATTTTATTCACGGGGTGATGAATGATCCGAAATGTACCGCGATGTCAAATTATATTCATGCAAAGTAGTTTGTAGCGTGATACACATTATACTCTGTTTACGAGGGCATTAACGTCGCGCGGACGATATAGTGACGTAAGATTGTAAATTACATTGCCGCGATATTACGATACACTTAAAAATCTAAAGCTACAGGCGCGCACATTACGGCAGTGTCACGCGAATGTGAAATATTGGGAATGTCGATCGAGGAGTAATAAACGGTGACATCTATTATAATAAAATCTTTCAAACATTTCAATTTGTATATAGATATTTTTTACTTCGTTCCATCCGAATGAAATTCATCGTCTACGCATAGTGTCTACAGAACTAAACAATTAAGCGATTTTTAGACGTACATTTAGTAATTAATTACGATTGTATCTCAAATCTGATTCGACTATTTAACTAACTCAACGTCCACAAACAATCTCCGCCATCATCGTCTGAAAAAAATTAACACGAACCATTCGTTTCGTGCCCGAAGAATCGAAGAACCGTAAGAACAATAGCATCGTACACAACGCTAACGCAAAATTACCGTGTTCGCTACCCCTGGGTGAAACGGTTAAACAAATCACCGTCGGACTAAAAAACAAGGAAAAACGTTCGCTCGCAACGAGCAACGAATCCGCTGAAGAATTCCCCGTGTGCGTTTATCGTTTGGTGGTCTCCGATCGCCTGAATCCTCATCGTTAAAGAATAACCGCCGGTAATTGCGACTTCCTGGCCGCGGCCCTAAGCGCGAGATAGTCGCCGGCAAAAAGTGCGAACAATCTGTTCGAGGCTCGTAAAATTTCCGTCGAGCGACACGATATTAATGGGGAAAATGGGAACGAGCTGCGAGAAACCGCGAAGGCGTCGCCCACGGCGGCGATAGAAAAGCGGCACGGCCAGTAATTTCGAGGTCGTTGAGGATCGCCTAACGGTTACTGCACTCTGCCACTAGTCGTAACGACTTTTCGCAGGACACCGTCGATGGGCGTTCTAGAAGTCCGCCAGGATGTTGACGATTTTCACGCCAGACCCGAGACAATAACGTCTCGGACGGCCGAGGCGCAAGAAACTTCCGTGACTGACGGCCTCGCCTTGATCGTGAAATCTCAAGGTTGCTGCCGAACGGAACATCGGAAATGGGTTGCATTCCCCGACGAGAGTTTCGGACGACGGATTGCGTAAGAGCCGGGGAAACGTGCTCCGAATTGGTTCGCCAGTTCCTATTCGGAGTTGAATAGAACTTGAATGTGAATAGGGAATTTAATTGAAATTGTCTTTTTTTTCCATTTCGATAGAAATTAATTGGTGGTCTGCTAAGTTTGGGAACTGGAAGAGTGTTGGCAGATTTCTTGAAATTTTCAGGCATCCGTTAGATAATTGTACGAAATACATTGACTTTGAAATAAAGGAACGATAGGCTGTCGTTTATCGAAATTTAGTCCCGTAATATTACGTAACGAGTAAAACTATGGAGAAACTAGCAATTTCGTCGCACCTTCCAATTACGAGGTAATAATCATTGGGAAAGAAACAAGGAATCTGTCATCGATTTCAACGGGACGCGTCATCCCCGTCGAAAAGTAAAATTGACTCTCTTCGTCGAGTTTTGTGAACTGGTGTTAGTGCTCCAGCCGATGGCCGAACGGTCGACCCCTCGTTCATTTATCTCTGGTAATTATCGCCGGCTACCGTCAGAGAAAAAGGCTCGTAGCTGATACTAATCAGTCGTTCTAAACTGTGTCGCCCGAAACTTTTTCCCTTTTGTTACACGTTGGCAGTAAGTGTCAGTGAAATGCTTCCGTTTGTGCTTCTCGACGTTTTTTTTACTCGTTCCGTGCGATTTGTTATCACACGGTAACAGTGTTTCATTCTATTGACCGATCAACGGTGAATTATGCGAAGGGAAAAATTGTGCACGTGCCACGAATAAACGTGTTACAGAAACGCTGTGCGAATTAGAGGAATGGAAAGTTAGAGGAACGGTAAATATCGAGTTGATCGTGCTCGCGTGTTATTCGATAAGCATTGAAATATTATTATTACCTACGTATAGCGATTACACCCTAACGTAACCGCCGTGAAAAAATTCGAAAAATCACATTGGGCGGCTAAAAATGATTCTCATGATGTACAACGTTCCCAAACAAGTTTCCCACTCGATATTCTCGATTGACCTAAATTCGATCGGATAAATTACAATACTTTTTCCGTAACCCGACAAAAGTACTCGCGATCGGTCATAAAAACGAAATACCGAACGCAAGCAATTTTACCAAGTAATTTTCCATCGTCCACCACGAAATACGAAAAACCCGTGGACCGCAAGTCGCAGAAAAGGCCTCCCGACTTTCTCGCGGTGAATCGTATCCCGGTCCGACCAGGCCCAAGTAATTACATATACCATGCGTCGAAGGTCCTAGACCGTTGCTGTTCACAATGAACGGAATCGCTCAGCGAAGCGGAATAACGCGTCCCCCCTCTATTTTCATCTTCCTGGAGAGTGTGAAGAAAGCGGCGTAGAAAAAAATATCCCTGGCAAGATATAGCGGAGGTAGGACGCGTGGGACACGTACAGTCCACGTAAGGCAGTGAAACAGTGGGGGAGGGTGAATTCACCGCGGATATCTCCGGCCTAGACAGTCGACACGGTCTAACGTGAAATTCGTTATTGCGTAACGCAACCCGGCGAACGATGCAACGTGGGGGAGGGAGAGGGGGGGGGGGAGGGAAGGTCTAAAGGACGTGTCGTGGTTTTCGAGATGTCGCGCCGGGTTAGCCGAGACAAACGAGGACGAAGAGCCGCGGACTTGTCCGCCTTACGCTTCGATGGTGAGCGACAGAAAACTGCTTCTCCTTCTCGTCGCTGGTTCGCCTTCTCCTCTTCTTCTTCCTGCTTTTCATCCGCTGGTCTATCTGCCCTCTCTTCTGGCGTGCCGCGCGGCTCGCTCGTTTGTTTGTCATCGGTGGTTCGAGAATGCCAATCGGGCTGCGCCCCGTGGATATCCGACCGAGCGGACATTCGGCCGTGTTTGGCTCGCGGATACCGGATATCCGCGTGCCCGCCTCCCTTTTTTTTTCCTCTTACGAGACCGTCTCGCGAGACACGAGGGTGCAGGGGAACATGGCGCTCCTCGGACCGACGGAGTTTATTGAGAATCCTTTTTTCGATTATTTGTGGACATGGTCCGCATTCGAATCCCTACCCTCGGGTGGTGATGTTGCAGCGCCGTGAAATGTCTCGATACAGGCGGCAGAATTCTCCGTTACGAGTGTCCGTCAGGTAGTTTTTAGACTGTTGATTTTGAATGACGAGAATTTGGTGAAAGTGTCTCTCTATGAACGCCACTTTACGCATTCTCATGTATACGATATTGGATAAGGGTGAACTTTATGCTAATTTACAATCTGTCTGATCGAGAACGTAGCCTGTTTCCAGGGTTGTACCTCCATATTCGATTAACAGGTTAAACAAAACAGAGTATCGAAGGTAACGATTGAATTGCATAAAATGGCGTCGCATCGAAAGTTTGAAAATCGGAGTTACCGTGTGACAATGTAAACAATAACGAGATTAAAATGCAAGACGAGAAACGTTACGAAGAAACGAATCGGAACACATTCGAGGGTGTCGGAGGGTCGACGGGGGTGTCGTGCAGCAGCTAAACAGGCGCGGCAATATATAACGAAATTCAGCCGACGGAAGGGCTGCGGAACACTCACGTTCAGGGTCGTTTAATTATTCGAGAAAGGCAAAATCCCGGAAGGTGTGACTGGCGCCGGGCGAAAATGTGTTTATTCGGGTTAACGCCGTTTCGAGCAACGCGGCGCTGCCGTGTAAACGGGCAAAAGCATGCACGGCCCGCCGTAGAACGAAATGAACACAGAGGCACGCTAATTAATATTTACCCTCCGACAACATCACGCCGCCATGACGAACTAACCGGCAGCCTGAACTACCCGGAGCGTGCCGAACTTCGAAAACAAGCCAAACTGCGGTAGTTTTGTCGGAAGCGAAAAATAAGGGAATTTCTGGCCGGCGCGGCGCGGCGCTTGTAATTGCGTTCCTCGTTACGCGTTCCGCGTCTTTCTAAGCGAGACTTTGGAGATCCCGGACGATGAAGCAGCACCGACGAAAGAGGGGCTACGATTTTCAAACGTGGACGGTTTTTTTTTATTCGTTTTCAAAAGTCATCGTTCCGGTGGAAAACGAAAGAAATTTTTATTTTCATCGCGGTAAAAAGTGTTCGCCCTAACGCGTTTGAAACAGCTGGTAAATTTTCAGGATGCGTGTTAGTTGTAAGTATTTCTGAATGGGTTGCGTTCCACTTACGTGGCGCCATCAGAAAATTCGCGGCCCCGCAAAAGGGAGCCGCCCCTGTCGAAAGAATCCCAAGAATCCCGTTGCTCTAACCGAGAATTCTTAACGCAGCGTGGACCACTTTGTGCTACGCTCCCTTATTTTCCTTTCCTCCTCTTTTTCTGAAGGCATCGCGACAGCCACGTATGCGGGGCACGCGCGGAATTACCAAAAACTTTCCGAAGAAAATTCCCTACCTGGAAATTTCTACGTCCACGCTCGGTTTGCGTCGGGGAGACAAACGTATCCACGAAACCGTAAAAACAGGAATTTCTAATGATAACGTGTGTTCGAACGCTTTCCGGTATTCTCAAATTTTCATTTCCCTTTCAAACAAAAAAAGAACACTTTTGTTCCAAAATAACGATACAACGAAATCCTGTCCCCTCCTCCCAATTCGTCACATTCTTAAAATTGTTTTCAAAAATTACCTAAAAAAAAAGAAACCCTAAGTAATCCCTTCTCTCCGCGACTTACATGAAACCTCAATTTTCCCGCTTGCACTCGACGTCCTTCTCCAAATCCATCCAACAGGCCCGAGGTATCCCGAATCCGTTAATGGGTTAATCGGGGCTAATTCAAAAACCATCGAGCGTCGATCGTAGGAGGATTCACCTATTAGCGGATTAATCGAGCAGGATCAATCGTTCGTCCGTGTATCGTCGGGTGCACATAAAACCCTGGACATTTTCGTGTAGCTGGGAGACGGCGGCCCTTCCCCAGGATAACAGTGTACGCCGTACATTCCCTGTGCGACTCCCTCCACCCCCCCCCCTCCCGCCCTATACGTTTCCTCGCCCTGGTGGGGACGACGACCGCCTCTAGAAACGCCCTTCGCCTTGCTTCCCCAGCGCATATGCCCCACGACGTCCCTGCGATGTACGTGCAATATGTGCACGCGCAGGTACCTTCTGCCCTGTGTTGCCTGTCGTCCGTGTGCCGCACACCGACGCACGACACGCATGGACGTGGCCCAGACGCTGTGGTGGGGCTCTTCACAGTCTTCGTCTCTGTCGCGCGCGGTTCTTCTTTGTTAACGCAATTTTTCGGATCGCCCTTTTCCCGACGGTTTATCGGCAAATTTTTTTTCCCAGCCTCGCCGCTGAAAAGCCGCGTACTCGTGGTTGTTTTGGATAGCTTGTATTTAGATAGATCGCTGCTGGAAAATGGGTTTGCAAGGAAAGGTGCTGTTTACGGGGATTTTTTCGTCCGGGTCTTTTCTCGCCGTTCGTTGGAACGGTTTGGCGATGATCGGATTGCTCGATTGTCTCGTAATCGATTTCCCGACGGATTTTTCTGTTGGATTTTTTAAGAATACGGACACACCATTTTTGCGTGGATTATTGACTACTTGTAACGGGTTTCATGTGAATTTTAGTTGCCGAGGAATAGTCTGGAAAAGAATTATTTTTGCGGGAGACGGAGACTTTGCGACAGATTTTAGTGATTCTGGAAGAAGACGGATCATGCTAGTGAAACTGCTCAACTATAAGTACTTAAACATGGAATGAATAAATAAATAAATCTTGTGAGACAACTCACAGATGTTTTTAGACTCTAACAATGTTGTGGCCGACGGTTTTTTATATTTTGAACAGAAGTTAATCAAAATAAAGTTCTACCAGAAAATTAAACAAATTATCACAATTTTAGAGCTAATTTACTCTTTTTTATTCCGATTGTAGTGAAACATGTATACGATGAGCAGTTGTATATTTAATTTCACTCTATCCGTCTTCCAACTGCACTAACCAGCAAAAATAACCGGCAGTGAAATTGTCGAACAGAACGAGCAAATATTAAAAACCTTCGAATTCCGATGTCCATTCTAATCGTAAATCTAACCCACGATTTCCCGATACCCGTTCGCATTTATTTCCCGTCGCAAATTGTCCGAATAACATCCATCTGGAATTTGCGTTACATATTTCGTGCGACGAAGAAAAGCGTCCCCGTGACCAAGGAAAAATGCGGAAATTCCACTTTCCACGACACACACACACAGACCCAGACACACACACGCGGAACGACGGAAATACAAACGAAGCCGGGTGCGCGATGTTCTCGACCTCTGGCACAATTTTTCACTGAAACCTCTCCACCGCGATATACGAGGGAAAACCATAGAGAAGCAGCCGCTATATTTGACATACGCGGCTGCATATGTTCGCGTGAATTTTGTGGTCGTGCCCGTATACGTGATACCGTCGCAGGAACGCTGCCTCCCGCCGCTATTTTTTAATGGAAATGGCGATAGAGATCCACCGGCAGCGAGATGGGATTCCATTTTTTTCAATTTACCACGAAAGGCGTTTAGGTTTCGGATAGTTACATGCATGGGCTTATACGTACACGGCAGAGGCAATCCATAGGCGGCCACTTTATCGTTACTTTCGCAAAACAAAAAGATTTAAACAAAGGAATAAGTGTCATCCGTACCGCAAATCTGTGTAATTGTATTCGTTCTTCCCATTTGTTTTTCAACCTCGAAACGGGGAAGCAGCGCTCCTGTTATTTCGCCCGTTGTTGCAAAATTCTAGAACGTGGATTGTTATTTTCCTGAGGGAAAATTTTTGGTAATAGCCATGCTTATTCCTTTTGTTGCTACCAACAGAAATGTTCTACTCTAGAAAACCGCGATTTTCATTATACCGAAAATATTAGGCCACATTGTTCACTTTTGATTACCCTAAGTAACGTTTCCGTGCGTCGTACGTACCATATAATAGAAAGTTTGACGGAAATGTCAATTCCGTTGGAACGTTGAAGTTTTGTGAAAAAATTGATCGACGCACGTCGCAATCGAATCGCAGCGGAGCTTGTACTTACAATTAGAAAGCAAAAACAAAACGAAACGAGCGGCAAATTGCAGCTACGCGAACGGATTGCTCGCGAAATTTATTTCGCCTCCAGAAACGGCTCGCAAATTGGATCGGCCGCGCGTGTCTGTATAATGAAATTTTAACGTATGTGTGCCGCGCAAGATCTTTTTTTCGTGAAATAAACGGTCCGCGGTTAGAAGTCGAAAATACCATGACCCGACTATTGGCGGGTGGAAATACTTTGCATTCTCGACTCTGTCGTTGTTTAGGGCGATCAGGGAAATATCCGTTTCGCTTAATTATATGATACAATTAATTTCAAAATAGGAAAATCGACATTTCCGTGATTAATATCGAATTTCATCTAGCTACCAAATTCGAATATTCCACGTTCGAAGTCTTTTCAGACTTCTCGCAAACAATAGCAGGAGAAATTAAATAAACTTCGGAAAATAATATAAAAATCTAAAAGAAAATATTGTATTCGATTTACAATTTAGTCGGCCGAAGTAATTAAATTTCTACGAACGTGCCCCAATGATTAAACGCTCCGCGTACATTAATCACTTGTACAATAATATTTCCACGGTATTCATAACCGTTTATTAATAAAATTATCGAGCCGAACGAATCCTCTTACGAAATAACCGCGCAAACAGACAACTCCGTTAAACGAACACAAGAAATAACCCAAACAATATTGACCGTCGTTCGCAAACACCGTTTAAAAACGACACCCGTTTTCCGAGAGGCGTCCGACCGTGTTTCAAAAACCTTCGACACCGAGACGGTATTGCCCAACAGGAAACAGGAGAACTGCGAGAATGAAATTAAACGCGCGGGTATTAGCAGCAGGGTTAACAGAAGTACATCGACTAAGGGCGGATTGAAAATTTCTGCCGCGGCTCGTATGGCCGACGACCGAGCGAGCCCGGAACTTAATTTTCCTTCGTCGGTTAACATGCCGTCGGAAGTGGCGAGGCAGGAGAAACGATGGGGAAAACTAACGAGAAAATTTGTACTTTCGCTTTTACCGTTCTCTACGAGCGGCCGCGTCACGACGCCTTTTAATTCTCGTTTTTCCCCGGGTTTTTCCGTGCCCGCGATCTTCAACTACGAGGGAGAGAAAAAAAAAAGAGACGCGGACCTGCGCGATAGTGAAACTACCGAACTTGAATAGGAATTCGACGCACCTTCCTTTCTTTTCCTGAGGTATCTCGTTAAGGGTCCTTTCTCCTTCCGAGCTCCTTTTCTTCTACTCCAGAGGAGAGTAAGTTTCTAAGAGAGGTTAAATCGACGAAACGTTCCGTTTTTCTTTTCCCTCTCTCTTTTTTTTTATCCGTGATTTTTTTTGTTCACTTTTTCCCTCGCTGCAGAACAAAAGCGGAGAATGGACCGTTAGATCGGCTCAGGCTAGGTGCGTGTAATTCTCGTCGAGATGAACATTAATAAATCCGGGGATCGAGGTGATCTCGTCGAGTACTCGGATCTCGGTCGGAGAACGACGGTTCCCTTTTCGTTACGTAATTACGTATCCCACGCTTTGACAATTTAGTATCTTCCCTCCCAAGCAACAACGCGACACGCATACGAATCGCGTTACAAGCGAAACCTAATAATCGGGACGCCGCCGCGAGAAAGTAAAACGTCCCCCGAAATCCTCGTAAATCGCAAACCCGGTTACAGTGATCAACGGTCGGAAACACGAATCCCTTGTCGCGGCCACGAGAACGAAAAACATCGTCCGAAGATAAATGGGAGTGCGGTGCAAGAAATCGAAGCGGATAGACGTAGTAAACCAGGGTGAGATCTTTCTCGACGCCATTACTGGTCGGATCGGAAGACGACGGGATCCTCCAGGAGGAAGAATCCATCACTATTGGGTCGCGAAGGGCGCGCCTTGGCCCTCGAAGCGGAACGCGAACGTCCGTTAGGGAATTGTACGGGGGGTTGTTTGCCGATGTTAAAGGGGGAGGAATGTCGCGTCAGACGTCGCGCCGGGAGGGTCTCGATTGGGCCGTTCAACGGCAAAAGACAGATCGTCCGGGATCGCCTTACCGCCTGTTCGATTCTATTAAACCAACCTACTATCGCCCCCTCCCCCTTGTAGTCTGTTACACGCGGCCACCGAGAGCTTACGGTGGAAAATCCATCGGTGACCCTACCCCGAAACTCGTTGCTATCTCGTTTCAACCTCATCCGGGGCTGTCGTCTTCGTTCCGCTAAAATCAATCTATGGCTTCCTCCTCCTCCTCCTCGTTCGCGTCTTTATCGGACGTCTTCGTCGCTACGTTGCGGAATAGAGAAAGTTCTTGCGGGGCATGGGAGGACGTTTATGGAGCATGTTAGGTTTTTCATTGGAATTGCTCAGATTTTCACGGCACGTTTTTTTACGAGAATCTTGGACAAGACGTAGGGTACGTACGCGTGTCGACTTGATCGTCGGAATAACGTTTCGTAATTCCGAATTAAATATCGCGTAGGTAAACAAAAAACAATATTTTTATCCTCTATTTTACGAGAAAACTTTTTTTTTAAAACCCTACATGGAATTTTCATAAAAACCGTGAGTTATAAAGAATAATTCATACGTATGTAAAAATGGTTCGTTCGTGTAACGAGGTGTCCAAGTTTTATTTCTATCAACTATACATATACTTCGCGTTGATCGTGTCCCTAGGTAGAAGCGGAACGGTACCTTTTTCCTATTACGTAGAGCTGTGCGCCCACGGCTCTCGAAACAATCGATCTTCCTGGGTAAATACCGTCCGCACCGGCAGTCGGAATAATGCCAATTTTATAGATGATGCATACACGTTGAGTGACAGCTGACACGCTGACGCTTACTGCGCTGCCGTTGCATCGGGTTAACGTTTCTTTTATCGATGCCGCTGAACGAAACGTAAGGATAGCTTTACGCGGCGGGCATGAAAGGGCATAAAAACCGCAACAGCTGCTCGACTAGGCCAATACAATTATGCGAATAGTCGTCTTTCAAAACTTAACTCGACAGCGGGACAGGTGACACACGCGGGTATAAATCGTGAATTAAAGTGTCAGTTGTCGTGGCGGCATTATCTGTGCAGAATTAAAGTGTCATCTGCAAACCTAGTATTCCAGGCAGGGTGAAATTGATCGAGGAATTATGCCGGGTATAGAAGGAAAATATTGCGAATGTCCGATAAAATGTGCCTTTTCAACCGCAATGTGACGTTACATTTTTACTTTCTCCGGATTTAAGTACCATTTACAATTTTCGCCAAAGTAGAGTGATTCTTTGGATTTTAGTAAAACGGAAGAAAAAAAGGTACTTATGACATTAGTTTCTTTCGTAGGAACGAAACGATATTTCCGATGATTGTACGCGATAAAACCGAATAACTTAAAAACGACTATGTCCGTCTGCGCAATCTACCTTTTCCACTGGCAACGCAAGCATTTCAATCACGCAGTGACAGCAAGCGTCAAAATATCACGTGCGCGACCGTTATCATCCAGTCGACGTGAAACAGATCGACAGGCAAAGCGGGCGACCAGGTAACTACACCTTACATTCTATCAGGTAATTTTTCAAGCTCCCCCGGCTGACGGTTGATAAACTCTAACAAACGGTCTAGCGATACGTTGTCTGCCGGTAGCAGTCTCTTTAGCACCCACGTGTGCGCCGGGTATCGGGGTAAATGTTTCATTGTTCCACGGGCTGCGGTGGCGGCGTAGTTCCAGCCGGAGGGAAATCGACGGGCAGCGAGCGAACATACGGTGCTCGCGATTCTTCGGTGAACCCCCCCACCCCACAATTTCTGGAAACTATACCACGCCGAATGAATTGCACGTGTCGAATGGTAATGTGTCGTGGCACCTGCGCGCCCGCCAATAAGAAGAGAGAACAAGGCGAAAGGCAGTTATTCATGAACTATACTACGCATCGGTGCAGGCGTGCGATCAACGAGAAAAGAGAAAGGGAGAAAATGAGAAAACGGGCGGGAAGAAGGAGGAAAGAAGAAAGCCAGTATATGCGGGCGCTGATTAACGACGCTGGAGACGAGGGCTGTGCTACAGCCGACACAGAGCTGGCGTTAAAAAGGAGATAGCGGAGCGAGCATTTTACTGCTACCGCGGCAGTAATTTCATCCTCGAGCTTAACGCGACGCGCAATGTACGTACAAGCACGATAGTTTCGCGGTGTTGCCTAGTCGCGCCGCCAAAGAACTTTTACCGCCGTGGAATTTCCAAGATTCCTTGTCCGTTGTTAGAGAATCGGTTAACAGCTTATTAGGAATGCCGTGTGTGATTTTAGCTAGGCGTTTCCTAAGGGTGTGAGAATTTTAGCAACGCAACGACCGTCCTACGCCTAGTCTTATCGATAAATTACGGTTATACCCGAGATAAAGGGTAATGCGAGACAATTATAATTAATTGTCCAGCGGTCGCGTTACAGCAATTTTAATTACACAACGTTGTCCGAACAATGTCGCGAAAAGTAATTGCACGATTTTGTTTTATCACGTACGCGCTATAAGTCTTCCACGGTGCTCTAACGTACCCACGGCATATAATACTATAAAGATCGTAATCGGTCAGGATGATGGTCGCGAGGGTTGTTAGAGCGAATAGAGCAGGCGTTAAAGAGCAGATAATGTAACGAGTCGACGCCGCAATTTTATCATGAATTTAACGCAGCGCAATCTCCACCACTCGTACGCAACTCGTCTTCGTGTTCTGCCGCGGAAAATTGATAGAAGACTGTAAATAGCAATTTCGTACACCGTGTAATTAGCGCACGCTCAACGATACGCCGATACGTCACTAGTAATTAAGAATATTTCTAACGACAGAAGCCTGTATTCTCCGACGAACATTAGCAGCTGTCTATTAATGACTCACGATATAAAGTACAGAAAACTGCTGTATAGCGCGGTAAAAGAATTGTGCCGGACTTTGCAGAATGCTAAAAAAAATTATATACCGAACTTTTCTCTATAGAAGACCTTTTCCGTGTTGCTTTATCGACGCAAGGAACTTTACTAAATGTCCGTCCGTTTCGTTTGAAAAACGACCGAAGTATAAATAATGAAAAATTCCGGGCATATTAATAGACAACGGTCTAACCCTTGTATTTCGCGTAACGCAGAGGCAACCAGGGGTCGACGTAACGCACCTCGTGCGAACAGAAGATTAACCAACCATTCGGTCAGATTCATCTCGTCGCGTCCATTTGCCGGCACGCAAAGTCGAGATGATTTTAGCATAGGCAAAGGGTTAAAAGGCCACTCTAATTGTAAAGCGTTCGGTACATCCGCGAGGAAACGAGCGCGTAGGGTACCGCGACGCCAGCCAAACGCAGTAATTACGACGTTAGGATCTGGCCCCTCCGTTGGCGTGCCCGTTATGTCATTATCCCATTTATTATAACGATCAGGAGCCACCGCGGACCGGATTCCACGCCCGTTTCTCGCTCGACGGACGCAAATTGCCCGGCACTGAATCGGTCGGCGCTTCGTACCCGGCGTGTACGTGTGTCTATGTGTGTACGTATGTACGTACGATGATGTCTTGATACGGAATGCACGATCGTTAATCGCCGTTTCGTCCGTCTCTTCCTACGACGCCGACGTACGAGCGAGAACTTGGGGGTGGTATTCGCCTAACGGTCTCTATCTACTCCCGCGATCGTTCGGGCGCACGCGAAATCGGCGTCGTGTCTGGCAAGCGAATCGAGAAATTTTCATTTGTCGCGGTTTTTCAATTTACCGGGATACGAGTTTGTACGGGGAGAATCGTCGGACAACACGAATCATTGAATAGAGCGATTGAAATTATTTCATTTAACGGTCGGAAGGGGGAACCTACTTTTGAAACAAAGTACCAAGTAAATTAGCATCATAGGGAAACTTCTGACTTTCTCGAAGTTTAAATTAAACATACACAACGTTTTCTTTTCATTCCCGAGGATGACTGCGAGTTTGCGACAAAACTACCTCCGAGGCACAGAGTTTCATTCAGACGCGAAGAAGTTTTCCAGAATTTTAACATGGCTTACAAAGACACGCGCGAAAGTTGCTAAAAAAATCGTCCGCCACGGATCTTGCGTTAGATCTTAAAAACGTGAGGTTGCTTTGAAAACTTTTAACCCGAGTGTTCTACGCTGTAAGCTTGGCGGAGGGTGCACTAGCACGTCGGAGAAAATTCCAGGGCACTTTGTTGAATGCCGTTTCGCGTACAAGTTACACTCTTGCCATTTCTGTGCCCGGATAAAATTAACAATTCTGTTCGTCTTACGTAAAAGACTTTTTTCCTCGGTTTAATTTATAGCAGCTGGCATGAAATAAGAAAACTAACGCGGAAGCGGTCTCGGTAATTTTGAACCAAGTAAGTATATAAATTTGTGACTCGTGTATTTTATCAATGATACGCACGTACAACGTTGGCTGAACATTATACGCAGAAATGTCCCAACTAAACTCTAGTACGTACGAAAGTGAACGTTTCTCCGTGTGCCAGACACTCTCGCAATCTCAACGCATAAGTAAAATTACCTGGCATTGCCATGTTTCGATATCATCGACCGTCCGAATCTCTCGATTCCATTTCCGTTAACGAATTGCACTCCGATGTTTGAACAAAGTCGATCTGAAAATATCCCGAAGCTCCCAAAACCCTCGACAATTTCCGTTAAAACGTTGGATACGCGAGCCGATGATCTCGCGCGGCAAAAATTTTCGGCGCACGACGGAAACGCGGTGGCCCATCGTGTGATTAAAAAATCCGCAAGCACTTGCTTGCCGGGACATAATCACGGTGACGGACATGCAAATCCATCGGAGAGCGAAAGGAACGGTGCGAAACCCTCGCTTGCCGTTCCCCTTATCCAGCTACGCGCCGGTTAGAGATCCGCCGCAGAATTTGTGCACGATCGTTACCCGCAGAGGAAACCCCGAGGGAAATTTGCAGAGTGCGTGCCGAACGTGGTCATGGCAAACGATTTAGTAATGTCTGCGCGAGAGGCGAGCCCTTTTCGCATCGGAAACGAAGGTGAGGACGCCGGCAAAAGAGCCCCGTCTATTTATGCGCGGCTTTGACTTACCGAATTTACTTTGCCGTTTCGGAGTTTTCTCGGGACCCTATTGCGGTCGAATGTACCTGAGAGCATCTTCTAATTGGCTGATCCGTAGCGACTCGAGGCGATTCGCGTTGGACGTGCATCGGGGAAGACGAGATTGCCGGGGGCATAGTGAATTTCGCTCGAACGTTGACTGCGAAAATTGCATTTTTGTTGCAGGTGGATAATTCAACATGTTGACGGTGATACGAGAAAATAGTGATCGTAATAGATGGAAAAGGTAGAGGGAAGAGAGTAAAGAATATGTAATGTAAATTTAGCGGTAGATCAGTTTTCGATTCAAAACAGTTTTAAAAACTTTTGCGATAACTAATGGATCCGTGTAATCTTGGCTGGATCATAGCGTGGCGAATGAACATATCCTTCGAGTAAAACGACAAGCACTTATCCAGGGGAAAAGAGAATGATATACGGCGGATATACAGAATGTATGGCAAATTTCCATACACTGATAAATTGACGAGAAATAGAACGGTATGCCGTACAAACTGCAAAATATACAGAGAAATTTCCCGCTTCACTTCGCACATTCTCGTCCACGAAGCGTAAAAATCCAAGTGAAAGACAAAAACATGCACATCGACCCAATAAAATTTCAAAAATTTCGATCACTTGCACGATAAAAATCTGATCGATTTTCCCCCGATATTATCCCCAAAAGACTCTTCCACCGGAATCGTTGAAATCGAAACATCGTGTAGAGATTTCCGTTTCCACGCGACATCAAAAATCCGTTGTTTCCCTCGGTACGCAAATCGTGTCCCCGATAAATTCCGGCATCCTGGTTCACGTGTACCCGATTTTCCGAAACCGGGTACCGGGAATCGCGTGTGCACGCAGAAAACACGGGACCGGTGTCGGCTGGCCGGCGAACAGCAAAATGGCCCCCGACTCTCGTCGAAGCTCACACGCACAACGCCTCGGCGCGCACGCGATTCCGTAATGACCCCGCGTGTGCGTGTATACGTGGTATGAGTGTATGAGTGCGTGCACGCAACGTCCAAGAAACACCGTCGACTTCGGCGGAGGTGTCCGTCGTCGTTCGACCCGGCCGTTGCGGCAAGCCGCCTGTATTTGCACGGCTGTTGCGTGCACACGCGTAATGCGTGTCGCGGTCCTCTGGGCCCGGTCTAACGTAACTATTGTCTCTCCGGCTGAGTAAATTGCCTCTCGAGCTCCTTCGATGCGCGTACGCGCTTCTAAGAAGGTTCGCGAGTTTGTACTCGCCGCGAGCCGTGTTTTACCGTGTACCCGAATATGTAACTGGAAAGCTGGAGTGTGTAGCCGGGCTCTCTGTTACGCGGTGTGTTTGATTTACCAGCTATCTTATGAATAAAAGATCGAACGATATCGAGATTTTTTTTTACGTACGCGTTCGATCTGGCCACCCTGTCGGGTGGACTGGATCGAATGGAAGAACCGTTCGAGGACTAACGGATAATAACGTACAGTCGAATCGAGGGTTTCATCGGGTAGGTACGGGGTGAACTCGAATTTACGGCGCGAGCGGAGAGGGAAGGAAGAAAAAAAATTGCGAAAGTAAACCGAAGGGTAAAAAAGTCGGTAATGGAATACTAAGCGACATGTCGGAGGTGATGCGTTCAGTAGCAATCTACCGTCGAACGCAAATGGCGTAACTACAGGTGTGTACCTACATACTAAACAAATCACGGTCCCAACGCAAACGCGAACGGTTTCGGGCGTGTAATTTCCCACACAGACTTTCAACCATCGTATGCCAGGCCGGACGCCGGATAATTAAAGCTGCGAGGCACGTTTGATCGAGTTTCGCTCGATTCGTCCGGCGAATTGATTGTTTCCTATTTTAATTTTCGGAAAATTGGAAAAAAAATTCTATTCCGCTGTATTTTCCCCTGTCTCTTTCGCAACGGGAGGAACGCGAGCATGGAAAACTGATTTTCCGGGAAATTCGGGGTAAAAAAAATTCTTGGTAATCGCCGGACTCGACGTTTCTCGTTGCCCGGCAATTTTGTACTTGGTGAAATTCGTTCGACGCGAAGTTGTTAGAAGACGAGCAAACTCGCCGAAAAGCCCCGCTGGTATCCCCGACGAATAACCGCCTTCAATTTTACCCGCCGAAAATATCGGAGTAAAGGAGATCGTTGGTACAATATTTTTTGTTCTGTTTTTTTGTTGCGCCCCGCGATGAAAAACGACCCCGTAGGAGATTGGAAATTGAAAGCAGACTTTGTCGAAGATTCGGTAGCACTCGATCGGACCCGACGTTTCGCAATTTCGAAATGTCGTGGCTTCCGAAACTGCTCTCGTTGCCACGGAAAATAAAGTAAACGCGTCATATAGGGATTCACGACGTCGAGCACGATGAGGAAGGTCGCGTGCAATTCCTGTATTTCCAGTATTTCAGGTATCCTTTGATGTCGGCTGGCGTCCTGCAGCGCGACAGCTTGAATACTAACTCGGACTACTTCATTAGCGGCAAACCATAACGACGATAACGCGCTTCGGCTAAAAAAAAACAATAACGACGCCCGGCAATTAATAAAGAACGGAGTCTGCCCGTGGCTGTTCGTTCGGCGGTTCGAATTCGATCCACTTTGCCGTAGAAAGATATTGGCGGTTCTTTTCGAGTGGTTCTGGCTGCGCTTTTGTCAAAGCTCTCGAAACGAAGAGTCGGTGAATCTCCTTTATGCAATAATCTGCCTGATCTGCCTCAAAGAACAAAATGCCTGTCCTTTAGACACCGTAGATTAAACGTGAAGATCAAGTATTCTTGATAAAGCTAGGTCAAGACGTCTGAAGTGGGACTAAATCACGAGATAAATTTTTGTCACAAAATTTCCAATATTTTTCCCTGTTTCACGCCTGTCGTCTTTTTATCCCGCAGACATTATGTCTTTATACCCCCGCTAATCGTAATCATCGGGCTATTAACTCGAGTCTAGGCGGTCTCCGGGGAGTATTAGGCCGTCCATCTATTGAAATAAACCAGGTCACTCCGGACGGCTCGTTTTCACGAAAATTCCCACGCATCTTGGCGCCCCCGAGGCAAAGGTGGATAAGTACACGATGTCTCTCTTAAATGGTAGCAACGGGGTTCGTCGCCGGCCGTTTTTCCACGTACGGTCAGGCTTCTGTTTGCTGACCTCGTAGTCCTTTAGCCAGTGTTTGCTCGTATGCCCGGGGGCTCAAGGTGCACTCGAGGAACGCGTCTCGAAGGACTCTAACCGAGGAGTGTCTCATCTTTGTTTGCCACGCTGGGATTTTCCCGACAAAGGACCGGGTGCATCGTTTCCCCGCCTTTGCCAAAGCGGGGATTAGAGAAGAGCGGATCCGGAGTGTTGTTTGCGCTAATTTCTTTGCTTTCTCTTAGCCTGTCTTTGCCGAGTGGTTACCGGAAGAGGGATACAGAAATTAGGGTCAAACGGAAAGTCAAGTCGAGCTTCCATCCTGTGAAAGCACTTTAAAGTTTTCTTAGGGCTCTTTCTGTTGTTTCTTTGTCCCTGCCACTTGTTTCGCTAAACGAGCTCGTGTAAAAGAATTCTAGGGGAGTCGCCGATAAAAGGATGTTGCTCGATAGAAGGATCGATCGTTGATACGAGAATCGACGAAGGAAACGTACATTTCCGACAATTGATTCTTCCGTTAGAACTTTCTTTTTAACAATTTTCACCGATATTTCAGAATTTGTCCTACGTTAAGGTAATCATCGTGGTCGAATCGACTGACATAGGCGCCACCGTTGCCAACGTATTAGGTGCATTACGACCTGAACCAGGTGGGGCTGAAGCAAGCTATGTCTGAAAATTCATATAAAAAAAAGAGACGATCGAAAAAGTGTAAGGCAGAAGGTATCTCTTGAATATCCGAAAAATGTCCGGCACTTAAGCCCCTATCGCGATGTCACGTAAGGGGCCTGTGAAAGAGCGCGTATGATCCATCAAAAGGATCTCTCATCGAGAATAGATCTGCCGTAAATTTGGAAAGGGTTGAATCGTTTTCTCGGCACGGTGATCCACCAGGTGAAAAGGACCGGCGTCTATTAGCCCGCAAAAGGGGTTCGAGGATTTTTCAAGGGGTATTTTCTGGGCTCGTGCACAAACTGGATCCGATCTCGGGATCGAGAATGGGCAAGAAGGACGGAGAGAAAGAGTCCTTAAGGGCAGAAGCGCGCTTGCTGCCACCCGATGTAGGTGAAGCATGCATAACATCATGGCCACATTACGTTTCCACGACGATCCTCTCCCCTGTCCTCTCTCTGTTCATCGTACATGCACAGACCGAGGGCTTGCAACGACGGGAAGAGAGACAGAGAGAAAGAGACCGGCCCAGGGAGAAGCGTAGAGAACGAAATAGAAAGGCAGAGAAAGAAAGAGAGAAAGAGAGAGAGAGAGAGAGAGAGAGAGAGAGAGAGAGAGAGAGAGAGAGAGAGAGAGAGAGAGAGAGAGAGAGAGAGAAGGAACAGTGGCATACCGCGATATAGAGAAGCAAGAGAAAGGAAAGGGGGAGAAAAGGAAAGAGAGGGAGGGTGGGAGAGAGAGAAAAAAGCAGGAGAGTGGCCCTAACAAAGGTCGGCCTGCCACGCACTGCACGACAGCCAGCCATTGACATCGGTGGGCCCCGGGTAAGGAGGACTAGATTTCACGAGCCAGCGATGCAGGATCCTTCAAAGGACGCCGACGGACTGCCGCAAAAAGGATTCGCAAAAAAGGAGAACGAGAGCAACAGAGACAGAGGCAGTATGGCCGGTGAAAGAGGCAGGCTTCTTTAGTTGATGCTGGCTTCCGCAGGCCCCTCGTCAGAGAGAGAAAAGGTGAGACGGAGACGAGACAGACCGGGGCTAATAGAGAAGAAGATGGAGAAGGACCGGGCCGAGGGGGCAGTGAAACTACTTGACGGCGAAATCCATCGCGATAACTTAATCCCAGGATTATGCTGCGGTTAGGAATCCTCGCGGAAATCCGATCGTACCCGGTTAGGTTGTGCATCTGACGGAATCCTTAGTAGTCGTCGCGAAGGAAATGCCGCAATGCCGTTGCTCCGTTTCCGGTCCCTTGGCCCGTCTTTCAATTTCTTTAATGAGAATCGCCAATGTCAGCCTCGTTAACGAAGGCCGCAGTCTTTGCGAATGTGGACATACGTACGTGTATGTAGGATCCTTTCGATGGTATTTTAAGGATTTTAGACAAATTATTGTCCATGTATTCGTTGAAATTTATCTGTTAGCGACTAAAGACTCTTTTTGCCATACCATATACTACGCAACAAACCACTAGCGTGACATACGGATCCAGGTAATAAATATAAGAGTATAGTCGCGTTCGCATTGTTTGCCGATCATAATCTGCGCAAACACAGAAATCCCCCTGTGAAAGCAAATTGTCTTCCAACGAGTAAAAAATACTCGGTTCCGTATCCACTCGAAGTTATCAATTCGCAATCGAGTTACATAAAAAATAAACGCCGACGTGTTCCATCATTCAGGATCGCGATGACGGGGAAAACGTCGCGAAACTTTCCAACCCGTTGAAACTTGTAAATTTAACCTCGTGCGGTAATACGCTTCCCCATCAGCGAGCTTTACGCGCCGCGCGCGATCAATTCAAAAGTTTTTTTATTCTCGATATATGTAGCCGTAACCATAATCGTCATCGTCGCAAGAGCCCCGCTCGTACATGCTGACTGGTCTAACGAGCTTTTAATCGGCCGATCGTGAGGGCGTCGTTAACCGAGCGAAGTTAGCGATTAATTGCAAACTCAGAGAATAAACTTAGAAGCTAGTAAGTAAGTAATTTTTGGTTGGCGTTACGTACAGTACTTACAAAGCCGTGCTTGTCGCTGATGTTGTTGGTGAGTTTGAGCTTGTGGAAGCTGACGACCTTTTGCATCCACTGCTCGCCGCTGCTCGGCGAATCCGGATGTATGTACATCCTCTTGGGCATTTCAGGATCGGCCTTTCCTGCCACCATCCACCTGCTGCTCCACAAACACATTAACAGGAATTAGAGACCCATGGAATTAGGGATTCCCGCGCGGTAACGAGGAACATTAGCTATGCGTAATCTTTCTCGTCAATAGAAAGTATTTCCTCGAAAAGCAGACCACGTATGAAGGGTACTTGTTTTTCTAACGGTAATTCGTTTGCCACACCGTACGCAACTCGAACAATAGAACACCCGTTTGCTATTAATCTACCGCGAGCGTAAAACTAATCTCCACGGATTATTAATTCAACTCCCAAAATCAATATGTAACATTCGGTTCGATCAATTTCAAAAAAACATCCAACGTGAATAAATTTCACGTCGATCCGAAAAGATTCGAGCAGTGAAAGGATCGCTTCTCTCTCTCTCTCTCTCTCTCTCTCTCTCTCTCGGAGAATCGAGGCACGGGGAGTTCAGGAATCAGGAACGATCCAACAATGAGTCTCCGGCGATCAAAGTCGACCCTCTTCGGGGTCGTGCTTCCAGTTCCCGTTCACCATGCCCGATTCCTCCGATTGTAAGCATCGGCTACCGCGACTGTCTCTTAAGGGAGGCGTGTCTAACCGTTTGTAGTCCCGTCGTCGCAGGTGGGTCAAACTCGAGCGCGAACGATCGAAGGAAGAACTCGTTCGACGAGTTCCAAAGTGGCTGCGGTCGCCGGCGTGATGTAATCGTTCATTGTGGTCTGCGTTTCGATTGCCCGTCACTCGTTGAGATGCCTCGCGAGAATTTTCTCAAGGAAGATCGTGCCGGGGAAACGAGTCGCGTCTGCCAGTCGTGTCGACGACTCGTTAACCCTTTCGGTTCTTTTTCTTCGGTTTAGAAAGCGATACGATACCTGGATATCATCCGGGCTGATAATGATTTCGCGCGCGTTGTAATCGGTTACCGAGCAAAATCATTTTTTACGTGTATGATATTTTTACGCGTAATGGATGATGCTGTGTTTCGCGGATTATAGTTCAGCAATGTTTATCGATATATTTTGGAGAGATTGAAAAGTTTCGTAACAGGAAGAATTAATATTTTTGACTGAAATTATTTTATTGTTTTGCGGTGAAAGAAATTATGAGCAAATTGATGATTGATTTTGTATATTTGAGAAGCATCTCTACGATCGCGACGTTCGACAGCGTAGTGATAGCGATTCCATAAAAAAGAAATTCGATCATTTGTTTGTCTATCGATAGTTAATGAAAAAAATTCTCAAGACATCTCAGCCAGCTGATACGACGGCTTGCGATCCCCATACAAGTCGAAATAATTTCTCAAAACGAACCCTCCGTCTTGAACGCTCCCATGTCGAGATAGCTTCGAACACTTTTAATATTTCTCTATAAATACATTTTTCCGTCCTCCGCTGTACCTTTACAAAGGTGAGTCTAACTAATTAGCGGGACACTTTGTACAGTCGAATTATGTCTATCAAAAAGGAAACGCGAAGCATTAATTTACACTCTGAAACCAAAAGTTATGAGGGAAAACAAAACCCGTACTGCAGTTTGATCGAAAATTATTTTTAATGAATGGCACCATCGAATTTCAATGAACATGCACACGAGAACACTGATGAAAGACATTCGCAAGCGATATTTGCCAACGACGATCGCTCTGATTCGACTTTCAGGCATAAGGACCAATTATTTTCGACGAGTATGAGGAATTGTTCGCAGCGCACGCTCCACACATTTCACTGAGGAGAGCCTCCTGGGAGTAATGCACTTTTACATCATCGAAACCGATCCAGGATCATCGTAAACAACTATCACGTGAAACTCCCCAAAAAAAAAGAAAAAAAACTGTATCCTCGACACACGAGTATTACGAAATTAATTCCACGTTTAATCCAACACCGAATCAGACAATCGATTGGTTTCTCTCCGACTCAAAGTTTATCGACAGAAGGAAATAATTGAATGATCTCGAATAATGATCCAGGATCGTTTGATTAAGCAGGGACGAGAATATCACCTGTTGTGAAACTTATATCGGCACTCGTCCGATGCCACGATGTCCATTAGGAGTATGTAGCTAGCCTGTCTGTCTAACCCGGACACCCTCACTTTATACGCGGGGAACATGCGTCTGCGAACAATTTTGCAATCGCAAAAAGAAACACAACATGAATTAGTTCACCCGGCCACGGTTGGGTTCTTGGTTTTTATTTTTTTTTTTATTTCGTTTTTTTTTCCGCCGTCTCTCTTTCTTTTCCCTTCTTTTCTTTCTTTCTTTTCCGTCACGTGGGAAAATATACGTGCGAATTCGGGGATCGTTCGCCGCAAAGTGCCACGGATCGCCTTAAGCGGGACAGCCGGTCTTAAAGATCCCGATTGTTTCACTGCGAGAAGAAACGTTTCTTTGAGTCCGCCGCATTGTTCTAAAACTCGGTCGGTAAGTTTCTCTGACTAATTGGCTGAATGGACGATTAAATTTCGTTTAACACTTGAATAGGATGAAACGTTGTTCTGGTTTTTCAACGTGAAACCACGGGAATTAAATCGCGATTATGCCCATTTGCACCTATCCGGTATAACGTTTAACGTTTACAACGCGGCTTGAAGAGATGCGTCGCACGGTTCTTTCAGACAAGCGCAATACGTCGTTAGTAACACTTAAGTGGTTTAGAAAAAAATTATTATTTACAAGGAAGCAACGAATACCTATGTACGTGTATAGAGTGCCCGTATCGCACGACTTGGAGACGATTCGATCCGAATATGGTACTCGAAAATGGAATAACGGGTTACGTTCGGCGAATCGAATACAAACATTTTCCAGGAATGATTTTTCAACAACGAAACGTATCGTTCTCTATATTCAGCCGGGAAATGTGAATAAAAATATCTCAATCGTGTAAAGAATTCGCGTTCTAAAAGCTGCTTGACGCGCCCTTGACTATCTTTGGAAATTAATCTTAGCCGCGTAAATATGTCTTCTAAGTATAATTTTAATAACGTATTAACCATGGCGCCGGCGCGGCTTCACATTTCTAAGTGAAATTTCATTCGGCCTGTCACACTATTTAAGCCGAACACTTTAAGAACGTCTGCAGCAATTAAGCAATAATAAAATACTCCGTGGCTCTTGAATCGAGTGAAGCAAAACAAGAAACACGTGTTTCTTTTCATCCACGGAACGTCTGGCCGGCTCTCCGTTACAAAATACAAAGTATTCGCGATGGTAGACGTCGCGATGAATAATCAGCTAATTGTATTAATTTCCGTGATTCAGGAGTTGCGACCGACACGACGCAGAAAAAGAACCGACAATTCTCGTGTCGCGAAACCGTCTGAAAGTTCGCGCGCAATTCGAGGAACGCCGGGGATCGTTAACACGAGCTGTCCGTGACAATTATACTTTTATGAGTTTCTTTGCCCTTTCGACAACCCCATGAAACCTCTACCTGTTGTGGAACTTGTATCTGTAGTCGTCTGCGGCCACGATGTCCAGGAGGAGGATGTACTTGGCTTTGGCGTCCAGACCGGAAACTCGGAACTTCATCTGAGGAAACATCTGCCTAGACCCCCGATCAATACGTACAGTTCGATTAGATCGTTTCGTCGATTGCCACCATTGTTAAGATACACAAAAAATATATTCAATCAACGCGTGGACATGGCGATGATTTTTAATTAAAATTATTTGTTGATCGGGATGGTACGAATCTTTGCCCATGGTTACTCCTCACCGACGTGAACCTGTCTCGTGTTTCTGCTCCGAGTACAATAATTATAAAAAACACTCGACTCAATGCTACAAGAGATTGTGGAAAAAAGCTAAAGTCCCAACGAAAAGTGTCGAGGGCGACGCATCTACGGCGGTTAAATAAATTCTCCGCTGAAAAGCCTGATCTTGGCCGGTTTCAGGAGTCACGTCAACGACACCTGGTGGAATCCTGAAAGGTCGGAATAGAAACGTGCACGAGTCAATCCCCGATCCTGTCAGACGTTGGATGCTGGACGCGCGTTCCCTGAAATAAAAACCAGATCTCGTTTCTCCGGGCCGCGAACGCGGGAGAGGCCATCGCCACGCGGCAGTTATCGAGGAACTTGGTGCACGTCGAGGAATTATAATCTGCCGCAAGAAGAAACGGGGGATACGCGGCCAGAAGAAGGCACCTTCCGCGCCCGGATCCTGGAAAGCTGTCGCCGCGCCGATGAGCGATCAGAGTTTCGTGCGAAACGTCCCGGCATTTTAACGCAAAACGACTCGGCCACTGGTGCGGACACTTTGCTTTTTCTCTCTCTCTCTCTCTCTCTCTCTCTCTCTCTCTCTCTCTCTCTCCCGATGGGCCCGATTCGACGCCGCAAAACGTTGAATGACGACTTCACCGGAAGAATGTCGGTACTCTGTTGACGTGGAATCGAAATAATTTCGCGGGAGTACGGGCGACGACGTACGCAACGCGGCACCGCTTTTTCGGAATGAAATTCTTGGTAATGCGCGACTGGTTTTACCGATGGAATATCGATATCGCGGGGTAGAATCTTCGATCGTATTTGATATCGTTTGCCAATGCGCGAATTATTATTTTTTGTGATATAGTACTCTGATCGCTTCTCGGGGTTCTATAAAAAACTGGATGGATTATTATTAGTACAAGTCACACGATTAATAACATAATATAATGCTAGAAAACAAAATTGATTAAACAGTTATGTAATAACCAATAGGACATATTTTACGAACTACTTAATTATAATATTTACTGAAATTGAGAATATTAGATTAAACAGTCAAAGATAAAGTGTTTGCCGAAGAATCTGTTAAAGTCAACAAATTAGTGTTATACAATATTTTGTTTTATGTCATGAAAAATATTTTAATAAGTAACAGATTTCGAGAGCATCGCATTTCTGCGGAACACTTTTTCTTCGCAAGCAAACATTTTTAAATTACATTTGTTTGGAACCTTGAGTATCTTTGGAGCCTCGTACTCAATAATTTCTACAAACGCGAATATTTATTTTCACTACGCGCGAACGGACCATACGCGGCTATGCACACTCAAACAATCATATAGAATACCAAACTTGTACAAAATCATTTCTAAACTTTTCTTTCTCGGAATCGATATAGATAATCCTCGAGCATCGCGTTTCATAGCAGCGGTATCGTTTTCGCCCGCCAATATTTTTCCATAGAAATCAGAATGGCTGCGGATAGTTGAACATTTTTCAAGGAAAACTTTATTCACCCCGATAACGTCCCATCAAAAGTGTAAAGCCGATGTGCTTTTATCTTTCAACTTGTTCCGGAAATTCCAGTGGCGTCATTGCAACACGTTTTAACGAGCCGAAAATTTTCAACGCCAGGCATTCACACCGAAATTCTTTTGAAGCGGTGCCGGGGTAACGAGTGCACCTCGCGCGTTGTTAAGTCTACGGAAGAAGATGTTCCTGAATGAGATTACCTACGAAGACACCGTCTTGCGAGAACTTGGGTATTTTCTTCGAGCAATTACGAATTTCGCGTGGTTACGTTGCTGTGCGGCAACGCGGAAACTCGGAATAAAACGAACGAAAGGATTTGCTCTCCTGGAAGGAACCCTCGAGTCGCTCAAGGGCTTTTTACAGGATCAATTGTACGCTGGCATAACGAATAACGTCACGCTGAAAACTTTCCAATTGTTACAAAGGTCGCGCGTATTTATATTCCACTGAACTGCGCAGCGTGTGCGGGAACGTAAAACTTTCCTCGGCAAATGAAACTACGGCAATGCGCGTAATCGAAAGTAATTTTTGAAAACGATGTTTGAAGTTCGTTTCGAAGAAGTGACTCCATACTTCACAAACCGAATCGTACCCTCGAAAACCGTCAACATTGAACCTGTTTAGATATAAAAAACAACTTGAAAGGTAGATGAGAATGCGCGAAAATTTACTTCAAGCACAATTTCCAGCAATTAAAGTATATTCAAATTGATATAGATTGCAAGGTAATTTATCTCATTCACAACAAGAGTTAATTAAACTATCGAAATCTCCGACATCACGGAATAGAAGGTATCGTTGAAAGTAATTCTATTCAAACGTTACAATCTTCCAGCAATGTCGAAATAACCAATAGCAAATACTCGACTTGAATGACTTCCGTGAACACTGCGAGAATCGTATTCGAAACTATAACGCTCCCGTAGCACATTTTAGTCCGTCTAATATTATGCAAGGCTCATTCCCGTAAATCTGCCGTCCCGTTCCCCTCTTTTCAGCAAAAGGCTCGTTTCGACGAGTAAAACCGCATCGGCTACGTCTAAATCTATCCGATCGCCTTTCAGAGACAGCGTAAAAAGAAGACGAGCTCGCGGCAAGAAGCCTTTGCCATTATGAAACGACGATTGCCTTAAGTGAAATCGGCAGCCGCTCTCGAATTATTGTACTTTTGTATGCTAACGGCGCGAGTATCCTTAAACGTCATCGTTATAACGGCAGGGCCAATTACGGTAATTAGCCGCCATAAACGCGTAGTGTCTGAGAAAGTACCTCCGTCACCCCTCGGCAACAGACAACAGACGTTGCCGCCGCGGCGAGAACCGATAGATATAAGTCAACGTGTCTACGGATACGTTCTAAAACGCAGATGGACATCCGCCATCGGTCCGATCTCCTATTGTCTTGCCTGAACGACGGCGAGGGTGCACCTGATCGATCTAATAACAAATTGGCAGCTCGATCGAAAATAAATAAATAAGATAGGAATCGGATGTATCGACGAACAACCGCCGACAGGGTTGTAACGATCATTCGCACTGTGCGATGTACTGCTTTTACACGTGCTGTAAATCGACCTACGTTTAGCCTTACGACAACACATAACTTTTTTGGCATCTTTCCTTAAAATTGATCTACTTTTGCTGTAAAATATTATATCGTCTCTACTCCGATCGATTTATACTCAGGGAAAGTACTGGGAAAACCATTGAAATCAACAGTTAAAATTGCCGAAAATTTTGCGTACCAACGTATGAATAATCTAATTTTTTTTCATATAATTTTCTCGACCGGCTATGTAAATGAAAACCCGGTACACCAAGTGGGGCACCAACGAACGAATTCGAATCGCAGCTCGGATCGCGGTTCCCATGGTTCGACAGGATACCGCGAACCCGAAAAACCAGGTTCACGCATCGGAGGAAATACTTGCAGGTAATTTCGAGGTCCAGAAGGTTCTTCTGGAGAAACGGCTCGCCGCGGGGATTTCTGGTAGCATCTGCCTACTGTCCGTTGAGAGGCGTCCCGAATTTCGAGGCGAGAGTAAAGGGAGGATCGTTGGCGGGCATTCGTTCGCGATAAACGAGACACATTCTCATTCACGTCGAGGAGGCTAAAGGATACTAAGCCGGATTATCCGCGCTATGTGAGCCAAAACATCCCGCGGGAGGACGGGGAGGGGAATCCGATGCCGCCAACAGACAGGCTCGAAAATACACCGGCAAATCTGGACACGCGATTCACACTCCGTGTAATCAGAATTTTCTCCCTCGAATTTATCCTGCAAATATGTTGGTAATCATTTCCCGGAAAAGACCGATACAGGATATTCTCTTGTTTCGGTCAAATACAAGGGCGCAGTGATATGACGTAAAATGTGTTTATTAAAATTATTTTTCACATCCACCTTTGATCCATTCACGTTCAAACGTCACGATCAAAGAATGGTTAAATTTCCTTTTCTCTAAATCCATCCGCATATTTATCACGACTGATTTTATAATTGCTATTAATTCTGTGGTTGGATTTATATTTTAATTAATTTCTGACGTTTTGTTCTAACTCGATTGTATTCCGAATATGGTAAGTTTATCGGCCCGTTATTAATTGCCCGCGTTTTTATTTAATTTCGTAATTCAAAGGTCGTATAATATTATGAATATCCTCGTACATCCAGACGCGTTCGAAAATTAGTATACCCACGTTATATCCGTTGCTACGAGAGAGATACGAGCGTTTCAACGGTTTCGTAATAGACACCGAGGCGATCCCCACGAATATATATCTGCTCGTAAACCATCCGTCGAACTCATTTTCTGAAATTTCAGGAAGCAGAACGTTGTATGTACCAATTTCCCCGCGGTACGATCGCGCCGTCACATAACTCTCCAGTTATGTACGTGCCGGCTAATGAGTGACTACAGGAATAAACAAATTATCGGGCCGAACGACGTCGTACGAGCCCGCTGAAAGCTGTAAATCGTCTGATAAAGCCCTTTGAGGGCTCGCGGTCGCGCGCGTCGCCGCTCGAAAGAAACTATAACTTTTAAAGTGCCGATAAGACCCGGCTGACGAGGAAGCCCTTTCCTTCTGAAATTCGGGACGTGACGCGACGCCACCGACGCCACCGACGTTAACGAGCAGGAACTGGGACCGTTTCACCCGATGAGAAAAGGCGTAACCCCGTGACATTCCTTTCACGGTAAGACGTCGTCGAGCGTTCCTCAGTTTTAATGGCTCCTCGTACAGATTAGGGGAAAAGAAATTTCGGGTTACCAATGGCCCACCGATGCCCACGGGCTCCGGGTCGTTTAACTTCTCAAACACTGGAGGAGCTTATGATTTTACCGGGACTAGATGTTCTTTTATTCGAAGGGTCGAGCGACAGGTAACACTTCGTGAAAAAAGACTTTCAAGCTGGTGGGTGATAAATTAATCGACCCTGGGGCGCCCACGATCCGGGAAAGCTATTATTTTTTCGCTATTAATTTTCCTGTCGCCATTTGAAGAAATAAATATTGATGCGTTTTTAACGATAGTTCTTTGTCGTAAGATGGAAATGCGTACTTTGGACTTGTCTTCCCTCTGTTTGGACGAAACAGATTTGGTGAATTATTTCGCCGTGAAAGACTAATGTAAACACACTAACTATCGGTACAACATGTTAAACTACTTATGACTACTTACTTCGGCAAATAAGTACGTATTTGTTTGGAAGGAAAGTAAAGCTAACCGAATAGATTTAAAGGACACCTGAATTTCTTAATTCATACCCAAAAGAGTTAAATGACTTTCGCAAGCGTTACTCGATGAGAAAAAAATCTACTCTCGAATAGATTCGGTTAATTCGCTCGTGTTTCAAAGTTATCACCGCCAGAGTTATGCACTTTCTACAATTCTTATATAATGAGAAAAAAATTAAATGCAGCGGTGTGTGGACATTAATTAGAGTGCGATAGTACTGGCACTACTGTAATCTTATGACACCAATCAATAACATGCACTTACCCCGGTGCATATGCGTGATGTAATACGAATACCTTTGATTAGATATTTTCGTTGATTAGTGTCACGGTTGCCTAACGTGAGTTCATGCCAATTCATAATATTTTACAAGTCTTACTTAAAAACGATATTAGTCGCGACGGGTGCTCCAAAGTGTAATCATTTTAATAAAATTTCTTTTTCAAACAGCAACGATAGTCATCACCCATCGATCAAACCTAAATCAGCTCCTCGATTGATCCGATCCAATTAATTTTTCACTCATCGTCAAAGATCAAAATTACTAACATTTCCCTAATCAACGAGTCAATTGAGAAACAAAAGGCCCTCCGTACATTGGCGCCGATATCTAAAAATCATCGACTCGGATTAAAACACAAAACTCCATTCCGTCGTCCGTCACACGTGCCCGGTATTTCGGGACACCCGGTACATAGGCCGAGCATCTCCGACTTTCCGCAGTGTGTGGCAGGTGGAAGAGAGCTCGCTTCCACGAAACCTCAGGAGCCCGCGGTGATGTGCGAGAGCAACGACGACGGGGCACGATATAAGCACAACGAATACCTATCGTCGCTAGATGCTCCGTCTCCCTCGCTCGATCGCCCTTTGTCTTTGTCTCCGTCTTTGTTTCTCCCCGATTCCCACCGCCCCTCCGTCCCTAGCGCCCTCGACGATTTCGTCGCTCTCTATCCCCCTCTACCGTTCTCTTCGTTCTCGCCTCTTCCTCTTTCGTTGCTTCCTTCTCCCTCTAACGTTCTCGCTCGTGTCTCCTTCTGTTCGTTCGTCTGCCTCACTCTCTCGCTCTCTCTCTCTCTTCTCGATCCCCTCTCCTTCTCGGCGTTCCTCTCTCCATCACATATTTGTTTCTCAGACGGCGCTAATTTTCGGCGTTACGACTCTATCGGTCGAGCCCGATCTAGAGACCGCCTCGGGCAAACTCTTTCGGTATTCGTGCTCCCACCTCGTTAACGAGAATCGAAGAAACGAGAAAAGGATCGATGGTGCAAAGCGACGACGTCTTTAAAACCCGAAGAACACCTGTAGATCTGACGGCGCGGCGCGCCGCCTCCGTGTGTGTGTGTGTGTGTGTGTGTGTGTGTGTGTGTGTGTGTGTGTACGTGCGACGATGTGTCGCCGCGATACATCGGGATTATGACGTTCGCAGGGATTATTGATGAAGACGGTTGTGTCGCCTGTTTGTTAACACCTTCGTGACCGTTTAGGTGTGATTAAACGTTTGCCGGTACTCGGAAGGTGAAAAGTTTTCACCTGTCACTTGTCTATACGATGCCGCATATGTGTACACTACAGTCCATAAGTTATGGGACACTTTTCTGCCGGTACGAATTTTGCAATAAATATTCAACGAATTCTATTGACTCTGAGATAGTCGCGTGAAGGAACGTAAAATAAAACAGTCGCGTTTTGATCCTCTTAAACCGATAAAATTGTTTTATTCTTTACGATAATTGTATTCTATTACGTATGATATATATGAATAATTCTTTGGTTTTCAGTTTGATGAATTTGTTGGATTTTTTTCTTAGTTTAAGCGTAACTCGGTGTCAGCCGTGTTGGAACGAAATGAGCGAAGACCTTATTGTTACAATTGTATTACGAACGATGTGTCTCGTGGCATGTTTTAGAATTGAAATTCCAATCGCTTTTAAATGAACCCGCATTTTCGAAACAATAGGATAAACACGTGATAGGGTCCTTTCATGGATAGAAAGGCGGCAATATAGTCGTCAATGTCTAATATGTTCCCTTACAAGTACGTACCTCGCGTCGCTGGAGCCTTATAAAGTATTAATACGAACTTGAATTAAACGGCGTTCCATACCGTATGGGAAAGAGCAATTTCATCGTGAAAATTATCGACATCCGTTTTACCACATTGGTAAACGCATTGTACCACCGGCGGCAGGTGTAAAAACATAAAAATTCCAGGGATCGTTCCGTGAACGCGACACTGTTTCCATACTTGCAATTAATAAAAGCTAAACCGAAACGTCGAACCACAGCAGTTTCACCGCATGAATCTTAAACCAGAGAAAGAAGATTCACGGAGTTATAAAATTTATGAAAATGTTAACTTTCCAATTGTCTCGATTTATCATACATCGTTCGATGGACTAGCGTTATTCTGAATTATCGACCGTTCCATTAATAACTCTCCGAATTACGATATATGTATTAGAGACGAGAGATACGAAGAGTCACGGTGTTTCGTGTATGTAAGTATGTATGTACAGTGGTATGTATCCCGAAACGTACAGTTTACACGGTCGCCGGTTAATCGAGGTATTTAAATCAAGCCCGCGAGAGACGCGTTCATAAATAATACGGCGACACGAGCAAAGGGTATCCTTCTTCCAAGAACCTTTTACGATATCGTAGATGAATAATAACGACAAATAGGGGATTAAAGAAAGGCCATTTGCCTACAGGTGCTCGTGCGTCATTGCGTAAAGGTACGTTCGAGATACACCCGCCGATTCGATGGAACCGACTGCGGATTTACGACGAACTCCCGATCGTTACATCATCCTGCAAGATCCTCGTGAAATTCGCCGTATACTTCGCGAGATATCGAGTTACAACCCTGCTTTATTCTTGGACAGCCAATGTAAACTCGAGGGCCCGTTGTAAACGCGCCAGTTGGTTTTTCTCGTTTAACTTTACCGGTTTCGCGATCAGTTTCCTGTATTTTCAAACGCAGCTTCCGTGCCAGTCAATCAACGGTAATAGGAAACATCTGCGTTATTCGTGTGGATTACGGGTCTTCGCAAGGAAAGAAAAAATCATCAAGACACCCCGTGAAATTAAGATTTTAAGGGGAACGCGCGAGAAAAGGATCTCAAAGACAATTCGTACTCTGGTTTTGCGATGTATATACTAATGATATATCTCATTGTTCGTTTCAATGAAAGAAACACGAATCGTTTTATCCTAATGACACTGCTGCGCACCTGTAACCGGGGTATTCGCACACCACAAAATGAATATTCGAAGTTGTCGGTATCCGGTGCTCGTAAACAGCGGTATTATCTGAATGGCTCGGATACTCCTATTATCCGAGTGGATGGTGAAGATATCCGTGTCATCCGTGTAAGGCGATAGTGCCATTATCCCGACTAACTACGGGCGTATAGTCTCACATATTATTAGAACATTGTTCCAATAATGGCATTGTAAGATAACATAACTTATGACGCTTTCGTTCTGTAAATAACTTTGATTCGAACAAATTTCGGTAATGCAGGTGTTTTTATGTACTTGTCCGTCCACGCAGTAATTGCAAATATGGATTAAGGGTGATTCGAATGTAGAGTAATTAGAATTTAATTTAGATTTAACATACTAACGGCATCTAACTTTTGCCGCATTCCGAGAATGTCTGAAATCTTCGTAACTTTCGTCAAGTGAAAAGTTTGTCCCCATTGGAAAGATCGCCTCCCAAAATTGTTAAAACTAATAACAGTATACACACGGACGGCAAATTGCAATTCTATTTATACGCACAACATTCGTGTGTCATTTTTCTCGGAGAAATTTATCAAATTCTCAGGAAATTCAATTTTTATCCCCCTAATACCGTGCTGTTAAAATCACTTGTCGAATACTTAATATTAATATCAAATCATCGGATTCGAAGAAAGGTCTGGTCACAGGGATCTTTTTTCTACTAAAATCGCTACTGCGTTTCCTTTCATCTCCCACCACGTTCATCTGTACATATTTTTGCTTCCTCTTACACAATCTTTTCAGCGATCTCATGATCGTTCGTAATCGGCCGAGAATGTCGGTCCAGCCGACGTTACGACCCTGCAGGACTAATCTTCCGCGGGCGAGACGCGCCGCCGAAAAAAAAAATAAAAAATAAAAAACGAATTCGTTACTGCCGGAGGAACGCCTCGTAACGGACGGATAATGTGCAACTGTAACGGCGCATTTCGAAAGGTTGCACGCACCCGGCTGAAACATCGGTGATTCTTTATGCGAATCCGCCGCTTCGTGGGCCGATAAATCGAACGACTCGCCGTTATTTACGAGGCGTCATTACGGCAGCGTTAGCGCGGGTTACCGAAAGCGTTCGCAATCCGGTAGCTTTTCAGTTAATTTATTTTATCGCTAAGCTTCGCCTACCGATCATTCGCCAGCTCTGCCTCCGATTCGTGCATTCATGTTTTTTCGCCGCTCTCTGCGCGCGTTTCGCCGATACACGGTGAATGAAACGAAGGGACGGGGTAAAAGTGATACTTAAAAAATTGCGAAATTTTGACGTTGGTACTTGTCGATCGATTGCTCGGTTGGATAAAATATTATAGTAACGCTGTGCTCACGGAGATTTATTCAAAGGTCTATAATGCTATGTGACTCGTAAATCAACCATATGTTTATATTTTTCTGAGTCTCTCTTTGTTAACTAATGCGTACAATTAAAATTCTGTAATTAAAACATACTTTACTTAAGGACAATTTCTACCAACGCTAAGATGAATGAAAAAGTAAGCAAATAGAGGTGTAAAGCGTTAAAAATAAATGGTAAATTTTATTCATCTTTTTCCATGGAAACACTATAAGTTAGTCTATTAGAAAATGAGAGAAAAACGAAAGGGGCTATGTAATACCTACAAAATCCTACGTAGTTATTTTTGGCGTTAGCTTTTAATTGTTTCACACGTTTAGGACCACAATTGTTACCGTTGTTTAGAAACGTATCAACTCAAAGTCAATCAAAAGTAAAGTTGTTTCTGTTCCTAACAAATACGTCAATCAACGCAATATGTACTCCTTTCATATAACGGGTGATAAAAATGTAAATAAAGATTTATCTTTGTACGGTATTTCAAGGGAGAAGTGTAAACGAATATCTTAATATCAATAGGGGGAATTTTATATGTATTGCTTCAGAACATGAACGAGCGACTTTGATCTTTTATTCGTTCGATTTACAACACAGCCTTGAAAATGTAAACGTAATACGTGCGTGTCGTTTCTGTTAGAAGGCACGATGCACTGGTTAAAAATTTCCGGTAAACCGAGTCACTTAGTATTTCGTTGTACAATAGTATTCTTCTTGTCGATGCGCATACATGCAAATATCGCAACGACAGTACTTTGAATGAAAATAAAATTTTATTACTATTATACCCGTCTGAAAAATATGGTCCTGTCCGAATCACTTTATTTTCCATTCTCAACAATCCGATCGTGAAATACAAAAAAAGCATCGCGTGTGTCACGGTCGTATCGGGGCGATCTTACACGTTCATCACACCCGATATACATGGGGGACCACGTCGCCGACGTAACGCAATAGAAACATTGTAAAAGCCAGGATCATAAAGGCAAATAACGCGACTCGCGACTCGTTTCCACGGCGAGCACGCGTTGTAAGGGAAAGCGCGCCGTCGCGTCAGATGGATCCGCACGCACACCTACATACATACATACATACATAAATACACACGCATCGACGTCTGATGTTAGAAGCTCGTAAAGTGCGGGCTCGCAGATACGAACGGATATCTCCGCGAGATGGAATTACGCGAAAGAAAAACCGGTAAAATCTATGACGCGAAGACGGTGACGGACCCCGTTCGTAAATCAACGATTCCACGTATAAACTCGCTTTTCCATCGGACAGAAGGCCGCAAATCTTGACGAATCAATCGCGCCATAAATTACGTTACCGAACGCGACTTTATTTTAATTTCCGCCCGTTTTACATTGCACAAATTTATCGACGGTCCCCCGTAACGACGTTCTCTCACCGCCTTGTCAAGGAAGAGGCCCGGGGTTTTCAAACGATAAAAAGAAACAAACGGAGGCTGTCGAAGGATCGACAGAGAGTGTGCGTGACAGAGAAAAAGAGAGAGAGAGAGAGAGAGAGAGAGAGAGAGAGAGAGAGAGAGAGAGAGAGAGCGAGCGAGGGAGGGAGGGAGAGAGACAGAAGTTTACGAGACAACGGGGAACGGGACACAAATCCATTCGCGAAGAAAGAGACGGTCGACGGCTCACGAAACGAGTGGTTAGAGGGAGAAACTATCGAACGAAGAAGGAAAGTGAGAAAGAGCCTCCTCCTTATTCCTTCACGACCCTCTACGAGAGTCTTGTCGAACAAATCGGTACAAACGATCGTCGTAAAGCAGTTAAGGCGAGTTTATATACGCCTTTCCTCCCGTAGGGCCCCGTAGAGGAGCCCCGAAGGGAGATGAGCGGAGCCGATAGGGAAACCGATAGTCGCTGCCCGGAGCCGCCGGGGTTTCGAGAGCTTCTTCTTTTATCCCGGGGCCGCGCTCCTTCTGCTGGACCCCCGCGGCGAGGAACTTTTTTAACTGGATCCAAGAGAAGGGCCAGCGGAATATCTGAAAGTTGCGTCTACGGTGCCTCACGACGATCGCCTTTCCGAGACCAGGTACAATTCTCGGTCAACTGTCTCGAGGAAACTGGGCGGGCAACCGGCTAAATTGTCGTCTCGACGATTTAATTTTCATTCACCCGCTTTCGCTAAGAAATATCGAGGGATCTCTATGTACCACCGTGTCTCGCCGTGCGGAACAAATCGGTTTTGTTTCTGTGCCGACTGATTCTTCGAAGAGGCACTGTTCTTCTTCTTCTTCTTCTTTTTTTTTAGAAAGCGGAAATTATTGATTTTCTTCTCGGAGATATCGATCCTAAGCTTCTGGAGTTTTTTTTCGAAGCTTTTGTTCGTCCTTGATTCTGTGTTGCGTTCCGGAATTTTGTTAAACTTTTGCTTTTTCCGTGGTTAGCGATTTTTGAAGACGTAATATCTGCATAGAATTATGGAATACTTAGCGAAGGGTAAACGACAGTTTTCATGATGGTTGGCGCTAAAAAAAAATTGGTTGAAAAGCTAGCAGTCGCTTATCTACCGTACGTGTTAGTTGTACAAAGAACCACGGGATATGTCGTCGTACCCACTTGAACAGTTAAAACGAGGGGATATAAGTTCCACTTTTGACGCCCGAGGACAATAATTATCCACGTTTCACCGTCACGTTCGCGCGAGACAATCGACACCTCGAGAAAAAAAATCAAATCCTTCACGCGTGCGTAAAAAACGTAACTGATAATTTCCAACGGTAATCGACTGTCTTTATAGCCTGCATAAATAAATAATTGCAATAAAAATTTGCAGCGCTGTCGGAAAGCTCGTATCTCCATTATAAACCAATTGTTAAAAAAAAAAAAGAGGAAGAAATTTACGCGTTTCAACAACGTTTGAAACAGCTATAATCTCGGCGGGGGGCAGAAATAAACCCATGGAACTCGCAATTTCTGTCGGATGATTACCTAAAACGAACCGATTCGAGGCGTCGTTGCCCGGGTAATATAAAACAAGGCCCACCTAATTACACCGTACAGCAAGCGCACGGCCTTAAATCACCGTAATCGCGTTCACAAAAACCAGGAATAAAGCAATTCTTTTCCCTTTCAATATTACTCCGAACGATCGCTTTCGATAACAACGATTCCGCCGGTGCAAAATGTTTCTCTCCGCGGCTATACATAGACAGAAAAGTTGCATTAACGATTTCGAATCCCGCTGACGTCTAGAAGCCCGTCGTCGTCTCTCTCTCTCCCTCTTTTCTCTCTCTTTCTCCCTGTCTCTCTGCGTGTTTCCTGTCGTTTCCAAGGTCAGTAGGCGAAATTCCCGTGCGAGGGCCCGGTATAATTTCGGGCGTTTATGACTCGCCAAGAACAAATAATAATTTAGTGGGCGTCTACCGGCTTCACCCCCCGAGAAATCCGTCCTCCCGCCCTTCGTCGGCCGACAGCTCCCTCCTGGCTGGCCACACTGTATAAATAACGAGTGGCGCCAGTCGAACTTCCACTGTTACATTATCTCTTATGGTTTACACACGCTATAGCCCTCGCCACGGCCACCATTATACTGTCCGGCTCGATTCACATGTACGTGCACGTTCACGTTCACGTTCACGCTCGCGTTCGCTCACACGCCGGACCCACGTGTGTGTCCGTGTGAAAAGGTAAAGCTCTACGCGCCCGTGATCTCGCCATGCGGCCAACCTTATACGATTTCTTATTAGTCCTATGGCTCCTCTTCGGAGGTGTGAGAAACTCCGACGGCTCGCCTCGATCGTAATGACGCACGATCGGCATCTACCGGGTGTCCCGGTCCGCGGCTCCTGTATTCTACACGCTCGATAAACGAGCTCTAGGCAACGGTTTAACCCCCCACTGGAATTCAATTGTTCTTTCCACCGCATTCGTCGGCGAGTACAAGTTATTCCGTAAATTTCGATTTATAATACGTTTCATTGGTACGAAAGAATACGTAATTTGGTTTAAGAAATGGGGTAAATAGTGATTATTTAATTTAAAAATGTAACTCGTTGGCAGATGTTTGCGAACAAAGTTTCACTTACGAGATACAGATATACGGGTGTGAAAGTCAAAGATTACATTACGTTAAAGAGGGTTTAACGAGTACGAGAAGGAATTAATGAAACAGTGGTTATTATGATGAATTTTGTACGTCTAATTGTCCGAAATGTATGTGTAAAGTGAAATATTTGGTCCAGCTTCGATTCGCTTCAAACCCGACATTAAAAATCGATAAGGCCTATCATGTCAGTCCGATGATCGCTTATATTGATTTAAAGCGAAACTATTTTGCGAAGTAGTATAATCCTTCGGTTAGTATCCTATTACGTGCTCTATCGAACCGGCGTTTGCTTAACCCGATATTATTTTCTGCCTTCTGTATTATTAAGATGTACGATAAACCAACTAGACACGAAACCGTGAACAGTCGTGCCTCTTTCGTATTGACGAGCACGTATCAGAGATCCGTGCATACAATGCTTTCAAATCAACAATTATTAACCCGTGATCAATAGAACACCGGAAGCGTCAATTATTTTCTTCGTCGATTCCAAGGAGGATAATTTCCGTTTCGAAAAAAAAAATATTTCCAACAAAAATAAACGACGGATCTATCAAAATGATTTTTCGTTCGATACGTTTTACTTATTGGTGTATTAAATTATTTTCTGTCCAGGTTATTGCCAATAATACATCATAATTATGATCGACGTATAAATTGATAGTTACCGCGAATCTTGAAGTTGCTATAACGTTGCAATAAAGTTACGCGTGAATAATTTTGTACCTTTCGAATTAATGCCGACGATTAAAAGTGTGTTGGCCATATCCCGCGCAGTCTGCAGTGGCAGCTGGCGAATAGCGGGGTACCTATTAAAGTCCTCTAGATGAAGCGCGAGATTAATTGCCCGCATGCAATGGGTAATTGATCAGATCCAGTTCAACGTTGGTTCGCTACTGCGAGTGCGATATATGTACTAAGATCGTCGACTGGGCGGTAATTTCCGAATGGAAATATTCTTGAATGCCATTTATTTTTCCCGAAAGTTTATCGTCTACCAACTTCACGAAATTTAATTCCGTTCGAAATTGTATTTACCGCGTGGAGATAAAATTTGGAAAATTAATCTCGCTCGTCGGTCGATCCAATTATTTACAATAGCAATTACCCACCACTGTTAGCGAGCATTATTTCTAAAATCTCATTTTATAAAATAATAATTTATTCGCAGTGCAAGTGAATTTCGTTCCTCTCGAACAATGCGACCAAAGGTTACGTTTCCTCATTCGAAAAGTGCTACCCACTCACTTATTCAAGCCACGAAACGACGAATGAAGAACAACAGAGTCAAAGGCAGTCGACTCCTCGCGGAGAATGCACACGGCAACTAAAACCGCCCTCGAAGTGACCGAAATCTCACACACTCGTCGAGTACCTAAAGAAGCCACTCCGCACTCGACGTGCAAGAAGTGTATCTCCGTGAGGCAGAAACGACGGGAAGGGGGAGGGGGAGGGGGGTATCAATTAATTCGTGAGCGCGTAAAGATGACACCGGCATTCTGAATGTGAAAGTAAGAGGGTGGCCAAGACGGGGCTCCGCGTTCGCTGGAAGAATACCTCATAAGAGGAAGAATAACGAGTGAGGCGACTGAAATGAATTCCCGCGTCTAGAAATCTCGCTTTCCGACTGCGCTCATACCTCTTTCCCCTGTTTCCATCTATCTCGTTGCATTTCACATGGAATTCACACGTCTCGCGTGTATACTCGCGCTCGGCGAGAAAGAAAGGGGTAGTTCAGCCGGCATATCCGAGGGGTGTAGGTCGAAAGAGGGCGAAGAAGACGCCTGTAACAGCTTTCTATTTGCATACTACCTCTCCCTTTTCATCCGCGAGGTCCCTTTCGACACCGGCGTTATTTGCATTCAGAAATTGGCCGCCAACCACCACGGCGACCTCCTTCCTTCCTTCCTTCCTTCCTGCCTGCCTGCCTGCCTCGACACATCCGTTTTCGCTTCCCTCTATTTCTCATCATCCACCACCCCCCTCCCCCTCCCCATCCCCTCATCCCCTTCCACCCCTTCCACCCTTTCCACCTCGCGTATCAAGAATTTCGGTTGAGCAATTTCGATTAATATCCACTTGTCCCGCGGCCATCTCGCGTTTGCCGTTTTCTCGGATATTCGATTCCTCCTGTGATTTCAAAGATTATTTATGCGGGATGAATCGATAGCGTTGTCGCAAGGGATATTCAGTCGTGACGTGTCGGAAATTGTTGAAAAGTCCGTCCTTTGAACGAAATCCAAAAGAAGGAAATTTCATACGGAGAACCTCGTAACTCACCGTATCGGTACGATATAACGAACGACGGTGTGTTAATAACCGACGGATATGAAACCGTGCGTCACAACTATTCGATATCTGATTTACGCACGCACCAACGCGTCCCTATAAAATCGCCGGCAATTTACCGTTTATACCCGTCGCGACATAAAATCGGTAATAAACCGCGGCGAAGGAGATCAAAAAACGCCGCGGTTATCGGTTCGTAAATCGAACCGCTCGTTTGCACGTTTGCACGTTTGCACGTTTCCGAGCGCGGCGAGTTGTAACGCTTGCCGCGCATTGTCGCCGTCGAAAATCGTCAAGACTCCCTCTCGTACGGTCGGTGCGCGCGATTCGCGAGCGGTAATTCTGTTACATGGAACGACAATAATCTGTCAGCGTTTTCTGTCCCCGCCGGCGGGACTGTTGCACGAGCGCGTAACACCCACGTTACATATTCGCAGATATACAGATAGGCATAACCAGCTCGAAACAAAGAGAAAAAAGAATGAAACGGTCTCGTCCCGGTAAACGGTCGTTATCTATTCACACCGCTCGGACACCAATATAAATGGTAAGTGGGATACACGTACGATATACATACGCGCGAGTACACGTGTCCCGTCGTTGTACGTGCCCTCATGCCGCATCGAGAGACCCGTGCATATCGGGTATGCGAAAAAAGGAAATCGAGACGCAGTCTCCAACAAAAGGAAGGAAATTATAATCCCGCCACCGTCCTTCGAACAGCACGTGACGAGGGTGGACAATTTTTCGAATTTGCCTCGCCTATTGTCCGAAAATACTATTAAATAACACGATGAAAATCGTTATTGTTCTTCTGGATAACGATACGTTTGTATTAGGTTATAGTAGCGTTCGTTACACCGCAACCGTGGGTGTTTGTACTATTTTTATCGGTATTAAATTATTCGAATGCACGGTGGTAAAACACAATTAGCATTTTGACAACCGCTGTCGTTATGTTACGTCTATCGATAAAAGATAGACAGCGTCACGTGTGAAATAAATTTATGGTTATGATTCTAGCGACTGTGTAACAATAAAATGACTTCAAATTAATAGAAATCGGTGTTTGGACGGCGGAAAGTGACAGATTCGATTTGCAAAAATAAAATAAATATTCGGTTTGTTTGCATCTTTTCTGTTTTATAGGTTTAGGTACGTAACCTGTATCTTTCAATATCACATTACAAGTGAATAAAGCCACGATATTCCCAAACAGAGTGTACAAGTTTCATTCTTCCTTTAATGAAAAAATAACGCGGAAAACGGCTCTAGATCGCGCGCTAGAATTCCCGGCTGCGAAAGTATCGTGCAACGTGCGAGTGAGAGTATCGCCGAGTATCGTTCACGCATAAACGGTTGTCTTAAGAATGTCGGTCTGAATACGTAGAAAAAAAGAACGTGCGCCGATAGCGACGAGTCCTCCCCGCCGCGAAAGGGGAGGAAAATCAATCAATTCCACCGAAAATGACAGACGTCAAGAGATCGAGATAAAAGCGTATCGCAGCTTCTTCAGGTCTTATGGTAATATCGGTGAAGATGCAAAATAGGAAAAACAGAAACAACGCAGCAACCGGTGAGCACCAATTTCCGATTAATATATTCGAGAGGAATCCGATCCGATAACGCCTCCTTTGATCGACTTTCCCCTTCGGCCTGATCGCAACTAGGAGGATCGGTTGAAACACATGTTCGTGGTTACACGGCCGATCGATCGACGGATCGTAACCATCGATCGAGATACATCCCCACGGATTCAACATATGCTCTTGCAGATTATTACGTACATCGTAAGTCGAACATATGTAACCGACATCAACGTGCATTCCCTCGAGTTTCCCGTCCCAGAATTGCGGCTCCAATTTGCGCATTCTTGAATGCATGGAATTTTGCCCGAGATGTTACGCGAGAGATATTTGATTTCGCTTTCGAATATACTTTTCTGTAACACGGCTAACCTGTAGAGTTTAATATTTACAAACGCCGCGAAATAACATTACAGACTAAATAACATTCTTTGGTTAATTAACGAAAGAGCGAGTAGTCCGCAAGAATTTCGTTTTTCCCTAGCTCGAGCAAAAGTCCGAGTTTAAAAGAGTGGATATTAAAATAACCGAGTGAATTCTTCTCGTTGAGCTGTTAAATTTAATGCCAAGACAAACAAGTATGGTAAGACGAGGAACAAGGACGACGTTCCTCTTAATGCATGGCTCGATATGAAAATTGGAGTCGCTCGATTTCGCCGCGAACGAACCCTTGAATTCGCGAATACACGGAAACATTGCACAATCGTGCACGAATATTTCATCGCTCTCCCTTTCGGATCTACCCTTCCGCCGAATGACAATCATTTCTTGCCGGCTGACGAATCGCATTCCGCCGCTGACGTTATTTCCGCGTATGATTTCTCGTAATTCAAAATTATTTCCATGATTTCAACGTCCCTCACGTGTCGTGCGTTTCAAGCCTGACCTTACAGGCGACACGACGTGACGTTGATCGTATATTATTTTAGGTACGGTAAATAACTATCTCACAGGCACTCGGATCCAACGACATCCTGGGACTGACAGTAATTTATGAAGAGCAATTGCCGAGAATATTCGAGCCGATGTATCCGGTAAGAAGTGCGCGGTTTCACTTGACTTTACACGATTCAACGGACGACTCGACGACTCGGTTGCCGAACCTATTCATTTTCATCCACGTGTACGTATAAATAATTTATAAAATTAAATTCGAACATTCAGAGGTGTTAGAAATTCTCACGCGTTCGAGTAAATCGCAGTAGACTGCTACAATGTTTGAAATAAAAAGCATTACGCAAAACTGCGATGCATCAGTGGAATTACCGTGTACGTACCAATGATGCATGGCGCGGACGTGCAACCACGAGCAGAAGAAATGTTTACTCTCATCCGCAACTTGGTATAATAAATTACCCGCGGACTGTGGCTGGAAATAATTAGCGTCCCATTATCCACCATACGTAATGCCGGCTTACGAGCGTGTAACTTACGCTTTAACCGACGAAGAACGATAACACCGCAACATTCGTCTTTTATATCGCAATTAGACGTACGGTTCTTTGTTGGAATTTTCACCAAGACCGAGAAGAACGGACGATGGGTAAACGTTGGAGAAAGTAAACTATGCGAGTATTATGCACATATGTGTCACGTAGGTAACACCAGGGGAATACGGAACCAAGAACGGCATAATTTCAAAGCGATACAAAAATTAGCTGATAACGCATCACACGGTTAACTGACCGTTCGACACGGCTTTCTATGGAATTACTAGTCACACTTTAAGTCTGAAAGATTTTTAGATGGTTCCAAATCATCATGTTGGAAACATGTCGATAGAAAATTTGAATCTTTTTAAAAAGTGGAGATACAGCAGGACTAAAATAAACCAGGGGAAAGTGTAGATATCAAATAGCATTTGAAAATTCGTTAGCAGTCTTCTTTCGTATCTTAAAAATAGAATACTATAATAAAAAATAATGCATTTAATTCGGATATTGTCATTTACTCTAGTCTGTCGCATAAGTACTAACAAAGGGCAATTGTCATAAATTTATTTTTACTTCACTAGCGTTGCGCACCCAATTTTCACCTTGTAAACCGGAAACGTGCACATCATTTACAGTCCAATAAACTCTAGTCAAACGGTAACGAACGTGAGACTGTTTGTCAGTATGTTTTTGCCGGAAATGTTTTTCGAATTTATATAGTTAGCTTTTCGGTCTAATGTAAAATTTATAAACCGCATTCTACCCTAAAAGCAGGTTCGCGCTAACAGTGTCATACTGATCAAATATATCAATTTTGTTTTGCATAAACATTCCCTATTGACATTACCTGAATCATAATAACATATGTATACATTAGTAATGTAATTTCACTAAAATATTAATTCCAAATTAAAACCTGATTTTGAGTATGTTACTATACAAACAAAAATTTGACGGAAACTGTATTTCAGGTAGAAACAGAATAAAGAAAATAATCTGTACAATTTCCAACAGGCCCAATATAAAAAAGAGAATTTGGCAAAGGTTTCCCTATTATATCTCGGTTTCCCGTTTCTCGCTTGGTTCCCTCATTTCGCAGATTTCAAATTATCATTTTCCTTCGATGCGAGCCATTTCCAGAAACGAAGCTTTAAATTTCAATCGCCGTCGTGCCTCGGGAGTTTCGAATTCGGGTCATTTGACATGAACGCAATTGCCGGGTAACTTCCTCCCGTCCAAAGACGTAACTCCTCGGCGTGCTAGATCCGTTTAGTCGGGAGCGCGCAGCCATTCAGGTTTAAATGCCGCGGTTGACCGGGAAAAAAACGTGGTTCCCGACGAATATTTCGGGGCACGAGAAGAGGAATTATAAAACATAGCTTCAGCACTTTCAACCGTTATGCCGCTTGAAACGGCTTTGCGTGCAAAGCAATGCGATGCACTACATATCTCGTAATCGCGTGTACGGGCTTTTGTAGCCTTGAAACACGCTGCAAAGTGCCGTCGGAGATAAGGACATTCGTGTTTGAATAAAATGAAAAACGAAGAATACCGGAAGGGCGAGGATGAGGACGGCAGGCGGCAAGGGGATGACGGAGGAAGAGAATAAATAAGGAAACGAGGTGGAGAGAGAGACGGCAAAAAAGCGAGAGACAGAGAAAGAAAAAGAGAAGGAAAAACGATGGAGAAACAGAAGAAAGAACGGAAAGAGGAGGCGAGAGGCTGCAAGGGATCGCAATTGGCGCGTGTCTGCAAGACACCCTGTCGTTACTTCGTCCTGGATGGAAATTATGCGTTTCGCGTCATGAATTCCGTTTTCCTTCTATTTCTTTTTTGCATCGCCGCGACACAGTCGTGACAGCGAACAATTTACGCGGCAAGGCCGTCGAAAGGAATCGTGTCAAACTCTCGTGTATGAAGCTGTTAGCGAGCAGGTGTTGCAATACGTACAAGCGCGGTAATGAATTGACGCTTAGCTAATATTTATGATCGACAGACCAAGAATCTAACGATTATTCCCGCTTGATATATGTAATTAGAAGCGCGTGGATTTCCTACGAGCCGAGCTACTGTTTCATCCGATATTCCGCCTCGAACGTGAAAATCCAAAGTGCTCGGATCGCGGTATGTAATTTACTGTTTTTCTGCCAAGAGACACGAGCCGGGTTTACGATTGCCCTGAATCCCGTGCGAGTGGAGTTTTAAAATCGCGTGAAAGAAAAATGTAATCTCTCGTTTCGTACCCTCGACGGAACCTATCCAGCGGAATAAAATATACATATGTAACGCGTAGAATATAATAATTCACGAATAATTGCTTAACGAACGCGTGACGATAATTACGCATTCAATTTGTGTGATTTCGTAAAAGTCCGTGCATACGCGGTATAGTTATTTTAAAGTGAAACGTATTTTTCCTTCGTACCGACGATATTTCTAAAGCGTTATTTGCAACTCTTCTCGTTTTTTAATCCTGACACGAAGGTTTAACCAGGGTTTCATTGCACGAAGACACACGAGGACACTTTAAAGTTGTCTGCCACAGATATCATCGCTTTTAAAGAGCATGACCCACCGAACGAGAGAAGGGGATCGAAAAGAACGCAGATAGACAGACCACTTTAACCCTTTTCACGGCAGAGAATATTTGAGGCCATGTTTGTGTTGGTGGCGTGTGAATAATACAGTGACTACTGTACAAAATCGTTAAAAACGTTACTTCGTGTAATTCAAGACTGCAATATTTATAACGTATAAGCGACTCTTTCGTGTACTTGTGCTTTCAGAATCATTTCATGATTGAGAGAAATAAACAAAAATAAGGATTCTACCCCACACGCTTCGATCGCTCAAGCGTCAACCCTCTATGGGGGCACACTTGTAAAAAAAAAACGCTTCGCTTTTTTGCTATAGTCGCCATTGTAGATCGCGTAGTCGTTTCTTTCTCTCTCTCTCTCTCTCGGATTAATGATGTTTGTCATAAAGCCGCGCCTATTTTAACACAATCGAACGATTAAAAATTTTTTTATAATCCGCGAGTATCGAAACTAATTACAGAAATCGAGTTTCAACAAGTTCGCGCGACAGCTCGAAGAAATGTGAATTTCAAAAAAACCCCGAACAGCCGTCATTTACAAATCAAAAAAGATGACGCCTTGTAAATGTTCGTGTTCCTTCTCCTCTAGTGGTTTAATTTCTCGTTTAAATTTCCTAAAAATCGGGTCGGCGGTTTTGTAGGAATTCGAGATAAACACGTACAATCACTTTTTTTCGGCGGCTACAGCGTAAATTAAGATGAACAGTCGTGACCAAAAAATAGGTACACGCAATATCAACAAGTTTTCGAACAATCGATCGCCGAAATCGCAACTTCCGACACCGGTGACCGACGATTTTCTTTTATTTACCTGTTACTCGACGAGTACTTAATTCCCTATTCAATTCGTGTAGCTGGTCAACGAATCGAACGCATCTTGTTTCCGTTCTAAACCGCGAGTTTCAATATTGCGGCACGAAAGGCTTTCTTGTTAGCGTCACGCGAGCCCGCACGGGGCGAGACGATTCGATCGTGATAACGCAACAAGGTGGTTTCACACCGGTCAGGCGAAAATTATAAATGACACGGATAAGGTTGGGGCGGTGCCACAAACAATGTCGCGCGAGCGTTGTACGCGTGGGGCGGAAAACGCGCAAACGTTCACCTTTTGTGAACTTCGAGAGTTTTGAAGGTCGGAGTGCTTTTTTCGAACATTCCACGAAGAAAGACGTTTTTATTTAGGTAGATAATCGCCCTGTCAACAGGAAGGATGCACTTGCACTAACACAACTAATTGAATCAATATTTTCCCTTACATGCTACATATATGTATTGTTTAACAATTATTATTACCTAAATAGTTTCTGCCAAAGATGAGAATGTTCGAAAGCGACTCCTCAACCAACGATTCATAAACTACTGTATCACAAGATAGTTTCCCCAAAAATCTACCGTTAAAACTTTAAAATATAGATGACAAATGTGATAGCGAGACATTTCCAAGGAAAATCGAAATTTCAAAATCCGAACTCACCAGGAACTCGCTCCCGAGTTTCACGTGACAGACCATCCCCTACGGAACGTAGCGCTCTCGCCTCGGGATCGACACCACGTGCGAATCGTCGGGTAAAGGTTAGAGGTGGTGTAGAAGCATAAAAAAAAAACCCGTGAAAAACGAAAGGATGCCTTTAGTGGTGGTGGTTTACCGGAGGGGGGTTAGGTAACAGAGCTTTGAAAGGCTCCCCCATTTCAGCGCGACTTTCGTCCTCACCACTACCGGCAAACCGGCGTCGTAGTCGAAGGAAACGTCGATATACGGAGCGCCCGTAGGATACTGACACTTCCACCACAATCACAGAGCGCATTTTCAGGCTCACACGCGCGCGCCGGGGCCACTACGGCTAATTACCGGAGCCCAGGAACCCCGAGAGAAGACGGAGCGCGCGCGACCCTAACCAGAAAGAAAGAGAGAGCGACAGAGAGAGAGAGAGAATGAGTGTGTGAGCGAGAGAAAGAGAGAGACAGAGTGGTGAGGCGTCACGTTCCCTTCGCGAACGAGAGAGAAACTGAATTCGCTCATGCGCTCGCGTTGGCCATGACGAGGACGAAAAGACTGGGCTGGTGGGGTCGACGACGAAGATCGACAAACAAGAGAGGAACAGAGAGAGAGTGAGAGTAAGAGAGAGAGGAGCGGGCGACGCGCAGCGATCGCGAAACCAACGGCACAGGTATGGGAGCTGGGGAGGGGCGGGTGGGCAAAAAAGTGAACCTTACGAGAGGCAAGAAGTGCGAGCAAAAAAAAATTGTGCCGTGGGGCACGCACGGTGTTACCACGCGATAACGTGCCACACCATTTTTCGGTCGGCGATGATGCTCGACTGTCACACGGAAGTTTTGGCGAGCGTGAAAAACGTCTGATGCATCGTTACATGCATGTAAAGAGCGTAGGTATCGGGATGCGGAAGCCCTATTGCATGGCTGGCTACTATACGAGAGTACTATGTTAATATTCTGGCTCGCGAGTTGTTTGTTTTCTTGTAAGCATCCTTGTGTCGTCGGTTTTTGTACAATCTTCTATCGTTCTACCGTGTAATTCAAACTGATCAGGCATGCAGCTATGCGGACCAGACCTTCGAGCAATTATATGTTTAATTATTGGACGTTTTATGCTGATTTAATAAATGGAATGGAACGTCTGATAAGTATTTTACTATCTGGACTGATGTCCTCATCCTCGTGTGCGATTGATAATTTATAGGAGAAAAATTGCGTCTACGCTATTTAATTTATTATTTCTTGTTTAGAGCTCGTGAAAAATATGAAATTAAAGAAAAATATTATAACACTGTTGTTATCTTGGAATCAAATGTGACGTTATTAGCAATAAAAATCTGGAATGTTTAATAATAATTAAATTCAGTATTCTCGGTAATCCCGCAAGTATTCCCGGTGACTCACCAGCGGAGCTAAATAGATCTTACAAAATTAAACAAAATAATTAGGTGCACAACGTCGAACTGTCTACCGCTATTATGGACAAGTTCCCGTAATCTCGCCTTTCCTCGTTCGAGCGTTTCACCAAGATGAAACGATACTGTCGGTACGTTCATTTAATTCCGGAAGACAGCCAAGATGCAGATTAAGCAAGCACCAGAGGTTATGACACGCCTGGTGTTTCAAGACGTAACGAACGTCGATTAACCGCCAAGTTAGAACAAGATTGGCTGTCGATATACGTGACAGCAGTTAATCCTAACAAACGATACACGATAATCCGCGGGTAACACGAAAAACTAGATCAAGACACTGCGATGCGCGAGATTAATGTGCCGCACGCAAGACCGAAGGTGCACGATCTCATTTTAGATAGAATTATTGTGCGAAGGTAGACGACGATTAGATTAAGTTAATGTCAGACACAGCGAGTACGATTGATAAGCAGTAAAACCGCATCGTGACGATTATTCCGCGATACGCACGCGAATGTTAAGCCGGTCCATGCGTGACGAAAATTGCTTCTTTTTTGGTAGTCGAGCAGACCATTAAAAAGGAAGGGAAAAAAATACGCGATCGAGTTTAAATTAAACAAGCCTGGATAAGATATAAAGGACTGTGTTACACTTCAACGTGAATGTCGTGCATGTTCTTCTTTCTTATAGATTTAAAGAAAAAGACTTGTTTTACACGAAGCACGTTTTGCGATTAAACACATTTTATACGATTTCGCGAGGGTTTTAGAAAACGATTGCGATATGCGGAACTTTATCACGAACGCCTGTCATTTTAAATAATGCGAGCAGATCAGGAACGGAATGGTAAAATGGAACGACTTGTTTTGCAAGACTACCTTTTGTACCGTCAGAAATTGAACGAGTGTATGTATACGAATAGTTTAATCATCGTATCAACACGTGTTTCTGTCACTAAGTACCCACATTTTTTTGTCCGTATTTTTTGTCCAATTATAACAGAAAACTCGTTTGACTGCCGGATTATTTATGTAATTTTTAATGGCGTTAGATTGTAGCATCGCGACTGGCATAAATAGGTGCGCTTCTGTGATCTAGGATTATGCTCGATCGTATTTCAATCAGCGTCGTTAACTCTATTAATAGGACACGACGATGTCGTAAATTCGCAGATAAAAGTATTTTCGCACTGTACGCGTTAGAAAATATTTCCTTTGGAAAATCACGGTTTCTGCAAAGTGCATGTGAAAAATTACATTCGTAACGACACTAGAAACGAGTAACGTACCTGATAGGGAAAAAATTTGAATGCTAAAGAACGAGTATAAATATTTCATAACGTGATAAGCATACAAAACGGTTTTTGTCATATATTTATACAGGCCAATAATTATCAATCAGCATTCCTGTAGAAATACTCTCCCAAAATCACAGCGGAATTTTTATGTTTATTGATAAAATTTATTAGAAAAGCTGAAAATTTTTAAATTTTACGATTGGCAATGAGACGGTTCTCTCTGACCAACGATGCAAAAGTTATCAGAACGATGAAACAAGTTTAGTCGAGTTGGTTACATGAGATTTCATCGGACCCCTTTCCCTTGGCTGTTTTATGATTTGGTAGCTTGGGGTCCACGGATTTTATTTGATTTGAAAATCAGAAAAATTAAGCTCCATAAAGCTGGCATTAAACGATCTTAACAGGGTACAAAAACTAAACCGTCAACTGCGTCGAATAAACGCAGCATACTTTTATATTTCTGAGGAACGTATCTCATGTGATTCCCTGTATTATAGTACTTACAACTCACTTGCCAATTGAAACAACTTACTGTCATTTAATCTTTTTCTATTAAAATTACCGCGCCGAATGAGTCTCGCTTATAGTGGGACCTACGAGATACTATACAAATTGAGAAAATTCAACAACTGCTTTCAAGTTCCTTCTGTAACATTGTAACATTGATAAACAATACTAGTCCTTAACTAGATTCGCGTATTTTTAATTCATAATCTGTTGCTATTTTTGTATGATCTGTATACAGAATGTACAGAATTGTGTTTTTATGATTTTAGTGACTATCTAACAAAAAATTGACTTCAAATTAAGCATAATACTTGTTTCATCAAAATCAAAATAATTGTTCAAATATGATAACCAAGGGAATTTATTTCCGGAATCTTTTAATTTTAATATTTCTCACGTTCACAAGTATGCCGTTTTCTCTGTTTAGATATCTACCGCCTAAATCTCCCTCAATTTTAAATAACCCAACAAATACAGCCATGATATTTCAATAAACAAGCTTCATCGTTCTTACTATTCTTTTAACGGCAAAACTCGACGATCGATTCCAAGTACCGCTGCAAAATCGTAGACCGCAAAAGTGTTGACACAGGCACCTTGAGATTTCATAGCCAACCCAGTCCCAACATCTTGAATATACGAAACATCTTACTTTCTTTGGACACTTGCGACGGCACGTAAACACTATATCAAAAATGATAGCGTAATAGCTTGATCGGTGAAACCTACACACGGTAACAATGCAAGCCACGCGCGAGATGGTTAATTATCCCCGAGAAATATCGTCCGGAATATGCCAAGAGGGCGAGAGCGTAGCCTCGTGATCTCGGTTCGAGCATCCCATTCTAAATTCCCGGTCACGCAGCGACGGACGTGTTCGTGTACGTCTAGTGCCACACGCGTCAGCATGTACGTGGAACTCGTGAATGGTCGGCAATTTAGGGGGCCCGTCGCGGTGGAGAGACGGGGGAGGCAATTTTCGGGCCCTGAGCCCGGTACCTCCTTCTCTGCCGCTTCTCGTGGCGCTCGAACCGGGCCGTGAGTGCAACGAAAATTCTCAACTGCACTGCTCCCTTTCTCTCCCTCTCTTCCTCTCTCTGTCTCTCTGTCTCTCTCTTGGTGTTGGTTCGCAAGCGAGTCCCCGGGCACACACCGCACAACCTACCCGGATAAGGGTTTGTTTCGCAACGGGCCCGGGTAATATCTCGTTTAGAAAGATTACAGGTTCGAGAAGAGGCTGCCAATGTATAAAACAAACATCGTTAAGCCAGCCCTATACTTAACCCCCTCCCTTCGCCCTCGGTATTATGTACATCTTCGGACTATACCACCACGATCGTTCATCCGCGTGCGTGTACACGTATACACACGCATATATGCATCTCGTACGCGTTCTCTCCGCGCACCAGTAGGTCAGGAACGTGCACGTACAGACGAGGGAGATCGCGATTACGTGTGTGTGTGCGTCGCTCGACGTGCTAAAACACACACGGTGTATTGAGACGTAGAGACCACCGGACGGCCGAGAGCGGAGATTGCTCTGGCATAATTTCCGCGTGTGTAATTATCCGTGATCGTCGTTATGAGGGCCATGCTTAGCGCTTTTTTGAAACCCGATCGCGCGGGCTACGAACGAAGAACGGCTTAACTCGATGGTTATTATTTATTGATGGAGATTGATTTAGAGCGGGGCCAGTTTCGGTGATTACGATCGATTATATCTTCTGTACGAAACGCGAAGCCTCGGCGTTTTACTCGACCGGAGCTTTTGCGCTTGGCACGCTGGACCGGTACGCGAATTGTTTCCTGAATGTCTTGCCATCCATGGTAATCCAATTATCTACGGTATATGTTTCGCTAGCTCGAGTCGTAATTAGTAGGATTTCATAATTAAAAATATTACGAAATACGATCACAGGTCTTATATCGATGAAAGCGATAAACCGGCTTGATTCGACTGTCAATTAACGGATTTTAAAATAATCCTTGCAAGTACTAATAATAGTCTCATGTATTCTTTACATTCGAATAATCACCTCTGGGATTAAGTCATGGCAAGTATTATAATACATAATAATAATAACCTTCGAGGTTGATTGTACGATGCAATTTGTCTGAAAAAATTGCAGGTATCTGTTATTGTTAAGTTCCGTTTGATTTCTAAAAGCCTATAAATTCGCAGCATATTTCTCCGCACATATTGACGAACAATATTTAAACTTTATTTCAACGTACTAGCATTTTAAAATAATCCCGATGTTCGCCGTTTGAATCGCAGAATTTCTCGAGAAATAGAAATTAAAAATCAGAAAGAAAAAGAATATTAGTTAAAAATCAGTTGCAGCTGCGGAAAAAAAAGCTACGGACTGTCTCTGTATATCCGCTCGCGTTACCAGCTGGAACCATAATCCAGACACACACACACACTCACGCTTTTACACGCACCTGTATGCGTCACATATGAAATATGTAAAGGTACATGCTCACCCTTTTACCCAACGTATGCTCTATTCTCGGTTATTATAGTTTCCGTTATATTTGTCCTCGTGTCTCTCTAGCTGTTGTCGAAGTACAACAGTGTTTTTTATTCCCTTTCGCGTCGCCCACTGCTATATCCATGCCCCTGCCACCCGTTTACTTTTTTTTTTATTTCTCCTCGATGTTACTCTTCGATACGATTGCGATTACGGTTACGGGAATCTTTGATGAAAAAACGGCACTTTTTATTATACATGTGGGTACAGTTTGTCGTATTCGACGTGCGACGCTAAATATAGGATTGCTTTCTAACGTTGCTGTTTTCCGAACACGATTTTTCTAGATGAGGGTTGAAAATTTGAGGGAACACTAGTGGCCGATGTCAAGATCTAAATGTACGTAATTTACGTTACATACTTGAGAGTGTGGGGCCACTCATGGTTTTAACAGCGTGTGATAAATGCGGTTCTACGTGCTTGAAAAAAATTGCGAGGTAAGTTTAGCAAGGTACGTCTATTTTCTTGCTCGGAATCGATGCATATATTTAGAGTAAAGTACGCTTGCATATCCGTTCGCCTTATCTTCAATAGATAATATGGAATCAAAAAGGGAATAACAATGCGTTTTATCGTGGTATCGGAACTCGAATCATATTTTGCAAGTTCATTGTACTTGAAGTAAAAAAGGTTCATGAAGGGTAAAATCTACCTTTGTTTTGCACGCGAATGAAATTGTTCTTTGAAGGTTCCCTTCGAGCGAAATTTCCGATATAAAGACTCGGGTTTGAAATATGCGTGCCATGTAAATTCGTAAACGAGTTTAGTCGTGATTTTTTGTGGTTTTGTGCGCCGCGGTGACTTCTCGTATTTCGTCGCAGCCCGTACTGTCATTTTTCTCACGGCTCTTGTATTACGACGTTCTGCGACGACGTTACGTTCCGCGTGATTTTAAACGATAGAATTTTGGCTACGAGATTGTCAAACCAATCAAACCAACCGCACTCCGACTAACCAAAATTATTCTAGACTGGAGCAGTGCAATCTGAACGTATTCTACTGCGAACAACTTACACTAGTTTATCAAATAAATACATTCGTATCACGTCCTATGATCAATTTAATCAATTTTCACTGTTCGCACGCAGTGAGACCGGTATAGCATTCCATGTATTTATCACTCAAGGTTCCAATCGAGATTGCTTCTCGTAGAAAGCAACTTCAAAGTGTCACCATCACGGTAACCGACTGTAATAACAGTCTGTATTCACAAACATTACCAAAGCTGGCCAACTTCGCAGCCAGTTTTTACGGGAGTAACGTTCAAATCTCCTATTAAAATTTCTACACCCAAAATATCCTGTCTCGCTAATTTCTCAGGCATCAAAGATTCGATATAATAATATTCATACAACGTCCGCAAATTAAGATTTATACTCGCTGCCCTCAATGTTAACTTTTCACCCGTGAAACTGGCCGCAGAATCGTTCAGCCCGTCAAGATCCGTCGATTCGTAGTTAAACACCATTGACACTTACCGGCCGCTTTTCGTGATGACCATTTCCGTGCCGAGCTTGTGGAACTTCTCCCAGAGCTCCTTGCCCTCGAGGGTGACTTTGGGGTCGTCAACGACCCCGTCTTCCTCGGGGTGATGGGGCGGCACGAGGGGGTGATGGGGGCCCGCGAGTGGGTGATGAGGCGCCAGGGGGTGCGGACTCGTGTGGAGCATCCCCGGTGGCAGGGGAGGCCTGAGGGGCCTCATCCCGGGCCCACCAGGGCCACCCTGGTGATGGTGGTGTAACGCTGCCGCGGCGGCCGCCAGGACTGCTGCTTCCTCGGGAGTGTGCGGGCCCAAGCCTAAACCTGCAATTTTTATTTAATTACCATCAGAGAGTTTCAACAATCGTACGGGTTGAATTATTACGGAGATACGGGTATAAGATGGTCGATATGGAAGGAACTCGATAACATACGTGCCAAAGTTTTTACAGAAAGGTCGCAAGCTATACTTGTACGATAAACGGGAATGAAATAATGAAAAAGTTCAATTTTAATTGACTTATCAATACGTTCGACCTGTCCTGCCCGCAGCGATTTTACGATTAACAAGTTTCTTTCGATCGTTTCTATCGTCGAACGTGTTGATTCTGGTAAGGAGTAAGCGTCATCAGGATCGATGTATAAGATCGATAATCGCATCATCGAGACACGAATCTAAGTTGGGAAGCATAATGACCTGCCGATCCAGTCAACGAGAAGATCGCCGGGTAACAAGTGAAAGACAGCTGCTCAAAGTTTTGCAAGGGTGAATCACCTGGCAGTTCGCGATAGCAACCCCCGAAGAAACTTCTTGATACTTCTTCCAACCCCCCCCCCTCCACCCCCTTACCACCGTCGTTTCCATCTCTGGATCTTCGTGCTCGAAGAAGTTGGAAACTTTGCCGGTTAGAGCCTTCTTTTCTCTTCACTCTCACTCCCTTTCTCTCATTCTCTCTTTCGTTCTTTCACTCTCTTTCCCCGTGCCGCATGACGTTTAAAAAGAGGCGCCTTCGGGAAGTTGCGAGTGCTCGCGAATAGCTATACTATTCTTGGTACGAAGAGACGCACCTTAAAAATAGAATTGACGCATTCGCTCTTCGCGGGTCAATAGAGCAATCTATGCCAGCAATTGTTCTCCTAGTGGTACGATCGATACGATCATATTGGAAACAATAACGGAATAGACGGATCGGATGTTTTCTTTTGCTTTTCTTTTAAATCGTTTCCAATAGCCGCGTTACGCACGGTCTGCTGCGTGTACTCCATTGATCCGTCGTTCGAATAATTTCCAAATTATTGCGGATACATAGCTAACTATCTATGTGTGTGTCAAAACTTGAATAAACAAAAAGAAACAAATATGCCGTATTCGATAAAAAAAAATTGGTTGCTCGTGACTTTTAATTGTTCCTATAATACAGTTTTAGTTGAGACATCAAACGTTGTTCGACATTTACAGATAATTATGTGAACCAACTTTGTCATCCCACTTTTTCTTATTCAATTAATTTTAGAAAGTTTTATAATGTGTCTTGTATTTCGTGATTTTTATCTACGGTCCACTATAATGAGTCTTCTTGTACAATTTGTTGACTACTGTATTCGGTTTCCTTTATAGGAATAAAATTAAATCGTTTGAATATATTTTCCGTGAGACGCGTGACGAACAGTCATTAAATTAAAGGCCTTAATACTTGTCACGCACAGATAAAGGATTTACTTAAAATTTAATCCGCCATTCAATGATCAGGCAAAATTTTCGGATCTCGCAACTGTGCGTGCGAGACTCATAAATTTATCCGACTTACTATTAATTAAATCGGAGTTTAATAGTCTTAATAACATCACGTGGTTAAGATAACGTGGGAAGAATTGCAATTAAGTTTGATATTTTGAGAGGAAGTCGATTACATACCTATTAGCAATCGAAATCTCCCGATTTATGTATTTGCTTCGAAACGAATGTCAAATATATTATGGGTCCAGATCACGTCATCGCGGCTCGTCTTTTATCCCCGTTATTTCAGATTTCGTATTCAAAAGTTCAACGTATTTTTATTCGCGACTCTCAATAATGTATTCTTCGCCGCGTTATGATATTAATATTCAGGAATAATGTAAATCACGCTTATAAATTTATGACTAATGATGCAGTTAATAGTTAACGGCGTGGACACGGCTCCCGGTATTTTCTTTCCTTTTCAATCAATTACCGGGCGTAACGAAGAAAAATGCAAAACCTGTTGCCACGTTAATGACTTCATGATTGTTATCGTACAAAGTCCGAGCAAGCCGATCATTAAACCAATATCGTTTATCTCCGCGGGTTCTCCGCTATGTGTGTCGTATTCTAAGCTTCATACGCTGACATTCTATTTTGATTTCATTTGTTTTCCATGTTCACTTTGTCCGTGATAACATTAATCACCATTTTCGATTCACGTCACATTTTCGATGCATGGTCTACGCTTAAAACCAAATTCAAATTAAAATTAGGAAAATAGCTATTTTAGCTCTAATATCGTTTTATTGTACACGCGGATACATTTTAACAGTTTTCCAAAACCATAAAATATTCGTATTCAAATTCCTAAAAATTTCGGACCGAAAAAATCGATACCATAAAGCAACTAACAATCGAAAGGAATTATCAACTGGACAAGTGTACCTATTTCCTACTGAACGACAACCAACTATTACATTCCCCAATTCTCAAATTTCATTTCCACTATATTGCATCGTAATCGTTGAAAATGTGAAATCGCTTTGTCGGTGACTTTCGCGAAAAGTATTCAACAACGCCAAAGACTAGGAAAAAACGGCAAACGGCAGATAGATTTGAATATTACTAATGACCAAAGTGGCAAGAATGTATCGCTGGCAGTTAGACAACGGGTAATGTAATCTTGACAAACCAACCGCAATTCTATAAAGTACGAGAAAAAATCGTGTTGCCCGATCGAGTCTTGCCGGTTCACGTTGTTACTTTGCCGATTGCTGTCGCCACGTTGGATGATACTTGTTCCTTTTGGTCCCGGTCGCTCGTCGAGCATTACAGGACTCTTTTTGCTAAGTACACTGGGTATCAACATACCGTCGAAGCTAAAAAAAATAACGCTCGCCTTACATCACGTTCTAAATGTGACTCTGACAAATAGCGTTACTATCATTATTCTTATTATTAATGTAGATAATAATCTAATCTAACATTGTCGATGGTAACTAACGTAAATTATTAATGAAGGCCAGTAAATTACACGCATTGTTTTGGATATTGCTGCCAGCGTTTGACAATTTTCCTACAATTTAGTACGTTTATAGAAAATGACGTTTTACACAGCTCCGTTGCGAGATGTCGCGTATTATTAAACGTTTAAACTATACTTTGAAAGCACAAGTTTCGACTAGACTGTTGCGTTAGTGTCACCGCGAGTAAGAGAAGTATTTAAAATTAGCATTGGAGTATCAACAAAATAATTTGTTCACTTGTGTGACAAGAACATATAATTTGACGTCACGTCAAGTCTGATGAATGGTTAAATGCAATCGGTCTAATAATCAAACCGTTGTTTAAAGTGTTACTGACAGATTACCGACAAGTTTTGCTTGTCCATCGTATCTGTCAAAATCCATTTTCCAACCCCGTTTCATTTAACCCGGTTAACCGAATTTTTTCGCACATTTTTTTTCACAAAATAGATATTCAATTCTGAACGCAATGAATTTTAACACATTTATCTACTTACAAAGGTAAGAGTAATGAATCAATTCCGACAAGCGAATTAATTTTCAATCGCCACAAATTACTTTGTTAAATAGCTTTTTGATGTATCGTTATTTTATTCTGGTCATTAGACGTATACAATGTAATACTTTAAGTCACACGCGTGTTGTATTACCGAAATATGTCACAGATTAACACCCCTTGCAATTGAACGGACCGGTATCGAATGTGGAAAATATGTTGCTTAATCGACGTCAATTTATCGCACCGAACGAAGCCATGGGGAACTAATTTATTATTGAATATAACAAACAGCAACGGTGTAACTTCGATAAAGTGAGGAAAACAAATTTTCAATTTAAAAAACACCGCGGACAACAGCTTCGCGCTGCACAATATTTTCTCCACGCGTTCTAAACTCGTCTGAAATATTCAAATTTGTAAAATATTTAAATATTTCGGTAATCTAATGGGTGACACTGTTGATTCGGGTAATTCGATCTTGTTATGCTGACTTAATACCAAAAACAATATGAATGAATAAATTGAGAGATATTTATCAATCAGTTTACAATAAATTATAACATAAATTATGTTATAATTTATGCTATAATTTCTATGAAGGTATACAATTAAAAGAACAATGTAATTCACCAATTAGTCAAAATGGAATATATCGTTTCAACAATTAATTTTTTCGACTTGTGAAATTCCAACCGTAGCGCGAAATATTAAAAACAACGACGACCACGACAGTCCAAATTGAAAACTGATTTTCCGGTTTTAATGTCAGCCGAAACAATATCACGACTCGCGCAAAAACACAATTTTCCGAATTGTTGTATTAAAAATCGCGTTCCGTTTACTCGTGACGTAAGTCCGGAGCAACTCTTTAAACATATCGTATTATTTGCAGCGATTCGAATCACAAACAATCGTAGCACGTATAACCGAACGTTCGAATATCGACAGCTATCGTACGCACGACATGAAATACCATCGAGCCAATCAAATTCCCCGTTAAGATTAACCATATTCGAATAAATCACGAAAACAGTGACAAACAATCTCCGCGCAAACGATCGGTTAACGTAATTGACCGTAGCCAATACGGTAAATATTCGATTCATTTTTCCGCAGACCGCCACAACAGATTTCACTTTGGATACCCAGCTACAATACCAATCTATATTAATTACAGGGGAACAGCGCTTTCTAGCGGGTCGGACTTGAATTTTTATTTTTCCGATCTTTCACCCACATTTTTTTTCCCCCGCAGCCGTCCGGAATAAAATTTATCGCTACTGGCCGGCCAACACGCTTCCCAACATTTCCTTCTCCTTTTTATTCCTTATTCCGCTCGTTTTCTCCGGCACACGGGTTACGCATCAGGCAACACGCATCGAATTTCGAATGCAAGGAACGTCGGTCATGCCCTTGGCAAGATTAATCACTACTACCTATGGTCAGTTGGCTGGGAGCCCGACTAGAAAAGAGGAAGAGGATCGTGCACGGCGTGCGCGGCTCGAAAAATGACAGAAAAGACGAGCAATAACAATGACAAATCGCTCGTTGTTGCCGATGCCCTGTTGACGACGTTGCTGCACTTCGCGACAGAGAACATTCGCTGCCGCGATTCACGTCAGGCTTTCACGTCGGGTCTTTATAGTCTGCGAACCGGTGTAAATTAATTTTCAACTCAGAAGACCGTTTCAACTTTGTTCCCACAGTTTACGGTTGTTCTTGTATCATGAAGGCGGTAACGTAAATTCCCAACAACCGTAGCCAAGCGAAGTAGCAACCTATTTTCTAGTCGCAGAACTTGGTCAACTATTTGGTAATTACACCCTTGCTTCAACTGTCGTTCGGTTGATTAATTCTGACACAAACGCACCGAGGAATTTGGTAGTCCTGGAATGCGTTACAAGCGGAGTATACATATACTCTCGTGGTTTTTAGAAAGGGATTCAAAATTACTTTGAAAACGAAATTTGTTGGTCTGTAGAAAATATTTTGAGAAAATACGTTAGTAGTACGTTAGGATGATCTTCAACGATTGACCGCTAAACTCTACGCGTAGATATCATAGGTTTTCAATTTTTATGACGTACTGTGAATTACCGGGTATCAAGAAGATATCACATGTCAACGGACGTTCAGGATTAATTCATCATTTGACTTAACGAAGGGAATAACTAGTTGTAGCGGATGAGGTGGACGTGTGGAATAATGAGATGTCAGATAAGACACCGCGGTGAACACGTTGCCGGGTGAAAATCGTTTCTCCGCAGTTCAATTCGTTTTTTCACGCACTTTGTTAGCGTGACAGTTACAGCTGCACGTGAAACGGTACTCATTACGATCTAAAACTTGTACTTTTTTTAATTTGCACATTGTAGTAATTACGTAAACGGAAAACGGGTGGCTTTGTGACGAGAAATACCATTTCCACCGTCGACTTTTCAAAATGGCCACAGAAACGTTTATTGGCGAACACTGAAACTAAACTAAAGGTTGCCACTATTTCCAGCAAATCAATGTTCGACGAGAAAATATTGCCATATAATTAATTACGAAATTAATAACACGAACCATCTGTTGCGCCACTACAAATTACGAGGCTTCATAGAAATAAAACCTTGTTTCCATCAGCGAACACTATTTTACACTTTTCTTCAAACGTCACCCTTTTACACAAAAATTCTGTACTATGTAACCCATGTGTCACGGCACTGTTCTTTCAACCCGTGTTTCTACACAATCGAGAAACGTCAGTGATTTCGTCACCAATTCGAAATGTTCCCCAGAAGCGAACGTGAAGATTCGATGATTCACCAAGTTCCGCTGTATCCGAATTAAACGTGAATTCGGGAAAGAGGTGTCTGTCTCATATTCGTTTTAGTTTTTTTGATTCACTAACTAACGTTCGTCGATGGAATAAAGACAATGTGTTCTGAAAATAATATCGGTGTCGAGGAACCGAGCGGTGCTCCTCGACGTCTAGATACATTGCGTTGCTCATTTAACGTAAGAGATATGCCAGATCGATTGCATTATCGCTGCCTAAGTCATAATGCATTGCCGACGTGCGGTAACAGTATTTTTTTTTTCATAGCAACGCTCGCTATGCTACATTCTCGATCTTATCATCTTTCCTGCATTATTGTAAGCATTGCCTAATAGAATCCGGACATTCGATTTTTCATTTGATTCTTAGATGGTGATAGCCGCTGCTAACGACAGAGTCTCTCGAAACAATTCCGAAACAATGCTGTATCGATAACGTGACCTGTAACGCCGTGTTCTAGAATGCAATTGGAAAATCCGACCCAGCTATTTTGTTGCTAAACTAATCTATGACATCAGGGTCTCGTTCGACTTCTCCTTCAAAACCCTCGTCGCCGTTGGACCTATTTCGTTGACCGTCGACGTAGCTTCTAGTAGAAGTTCATTTGATAGGAGATAATTGTTTCACTCTCGACAACTTCGTGCTACGTGGAATATACTTGGCACTAGGTGAAAGTCAACCGTGTTTCCAGGAGCAATTACAACGATTTTCCGCGGGCCCGATAACCGAACACGCCGTTCGAGACAAATATTATTGAAAACAAACAATTTGTTACTCGGTGCCCCGGTGCAATCAATGTCGCGACATTAACAATAATCTTTATAACTGCGCCCAAGCGACTTAGCAAACAAGGTAATTAAGCGTCTCTAATTAGCGCCGGTTAATATCAATAGCGGTGACACGGACGTTTTATCGACAAACAAATTAACAATATCCGCCCGACTGTTACGCCGATTGAGATGCGCATAATGCGCAGCACGAAAAAATAACTAAAAGAAGAATCGTGTCACGATTAACGTATTCGCGTGCACCCCGGACAATAGCCGTACGGTTCCAACATTTTTTCCAGATTTTTCTCATCCACCCGGTGCCGACTCTGGCATGCATGCCAGTCTGCGGGATCAGGATGTTGCGTAAGACTGACGAAACGACGTGAGTGACAAACGAGACACTTCCACCGTCATAAATGTGTCCTTCCAAAAAGCGAGCACGCTTCCGGTGGACAATGGCAACACGCCAGGATAACAAACGAATTTACCTATGTACAAGAACCCGCAACGAGGGACAAATGGAAAAGTGTCCGAGGAATTGAAACACCCAACATCGACAGACAGTTCCTTTCAAGTATTTTTTTTTTTTTTTTGACAAGTCTCGCGGACACGCGAATATTCAACCGAGAGGTTCAAACACCGTTACCGGAATTACTCGAATATTCACGCAAAACGAACGAAACGATTTTTTTGTTCATTTCGAACACATGGATTTTCAGTATAAGCGCGAAATAGCGAGTTCACTGCGGAGCTGTTTCAGCGAAATTCATTTACGTTGCGCGGTATGTTATGATGCTTCTACTCACTTTATCGGCCCAATATTTTGCACGTCCCGTTATTTATTGTGTCTATGAAAAGTGCTACAAGTTTGTAACAGAGAATGAATTTATCCGATACGGTTGTATCAGCGATGAACGTTCGATGGAATGCCGGTAAAATCATATGTTTCACCTGTCACCCGCGGAAATAATAACTAACGAGTTTTCACTTTTTAAAATAAGAACATATATATGATATTAGAACGACACTACACACGTTATACATGCACAGAACACGAGTAAAATGTGAGAACAACATGCCCGCTACCACGAAAACTGTGTAATGATTAGATACTAGATTACCATGAAGTTAATGACGAAAACAAGACGCGACAAACCACAAAAAGATGAAATTGAGTATCCGGTGAGCGACGAAACGAGAAAATCCATAAAGTTTCCCTGATAAACCTTTTTTACGATGCGACGGAAAACGCAATGCGTGAAACGTTTTCGAGCGAAACCGCAGAGCGACGTGAATGAAATCAACGTCGATATCTCGACAGGTATGAGAAATAAACAACTTTTCTCTCAACAGTTGACGAAACAATTCCCTCGCGTACCTCGGATCGGTCTAGACGGATCGTTGCAAATCTAATTTGCGAACAGATGGAAGTAATAAGAGTAGAGCCGCGTCTGAATCTGCTTTCTCGAAAATATAACGCCACATACGATTCGTACATTTTGATTATCAAAACCGGAGAAACTAAGACGTATCCGTAAAACGAACGACTATTTAATATTTCTTAATTGTAACGTACGACTCGTTATGGTCCAGTTGAAATAAGCATCGATGCGCGAATATTACATGGAGTGAACACGCAACAAGTTTAGTTTAATTGGTGCCCGCTGCCGCTCGTAAAATCGACTTGTCCCTATTCGCCTAAGATCTGGTAATTAAATTCGAACGCATTTTTCTCAAGGTGAACGCTGTTTCTATGAAATTACTTCAACGGATAAACGTAACTTTTACAGGAAACGTACCAAGATCACGATACAAGCTTTTGGCATTCGACGCAGAGAACAGCCAATGGAATAAAATATCTAACACCGTGAAAAAATAGTTGCCGTGCGTTAAAAATTGGAAGACTTCGGTATTGACGGATAAATATGTGCCATTGTAATTAATTCTAGCAACTCGGCCAAAGAAATTTGCTCCTCAAGTCACTCCGTGGTCTAATTTTCTAGCATTCTCCAAAGCGAATCGAACAGTTACCGGATCCTATAATTTTATTTCTATAGCTTTGCAAAATTCAACGTTACTTTCATCCCTCGATTAACCCAGGCCTACAGCGCCAAACTTTGCTTCTAACAAATCCTATAATCCAATTTCTACGTCACCACGAATTCGAACATTTTATTTTCACTTAGGATCACGAGTTAACGAGTCGATACTTAGTCTCGCATATCTATCTTCCTGCCAAGACAAGTTCTACCGCTAAGCGATCCCTAAATCTTCTGGGACTCGGTGTATTATTAAGAAGGGGTCTGGAGAAACTTGGAACTCTACCTTGAGTAGCGAACAACTGTCCCATAGAACACTGACGTTCAACCGAGGAGATCTTTTTCTTCGTAATTGTGATTTCAATAAAACATATGCAACTTGAGATTACATTTCCCAGTCACAAGTTTCTATTTTAACGTTTCTATCCAAAGGTCTGTCTTTCGATGCAAGAAACAATCATGGACTTGGTTCTCGACAACACTGTACCGCGACGGAGGCTCAACGGAAACTACCAGATTACACCTTAAGAATTCTGCTTGGCCACTAACAACCATTATTTTTCAAACTTCAAATTCTAGCCTACACTGTTTCCACCTCTACGATCCCGTGTGAGACAACGAACGATCACACCGAACGTTACTCGGAACGACGTGCGAACTCCTTCGACGGATTTGTAACCCGGACAACCTCGCCGAGAGTAAAAAGTTTCCGATCGCGATAAGAATCGAGCTACGCGTAAAAGGAGAAAAAAAAAGTATTTTTGCTTACCTGGTGGCGTGATGCCGTGGGGATTGAGATGGGGATGGTGATGGGCGTTGGTGAAAATACCCTTGCCCTGGAGATGATGTGCCGTCGGCCCTGGCGAGCTGGTAGGTGGCAAATGAGCGGCCGGATTGTAAAAACCAGCCGCCGCCAGGGCGGCAGCGCTAAAGTAGCTGGCCGCAGCCACCGCAGAGGACGGATGCGACAATTCTCTTTGATTTGGTAAGGGTGGCGGTGTTTCCGGTGCCGCGGCTGGGCTACCGGGTCCACCGGGAGGTGGCGATGCACTACCTTGCGACGACGAGCCACCCAAAATCGGTGGATGAGTGTTGGCCGCCGTTAACAACGAGGATACACTAAAATCGGTCGGTCTAGGTGCTGCTGGGGCTGGCAGGTGTCCACCGGATATATGTCCGTTAGGATTGCTGGACGGTGTCCCAGCGATCGAGGTCGTGAAGGGCGAGTGCTGATTCAGAGCCGTCGCTGACGCGGGGTACGCCATCCCAGGCCCCCCCGCCTCGGCCCTCGGCCCCGTATTTGCACCCTCGACCACGTTAGCCTCCAATTCTCGTCTACGTCGTTGACTTTCGACGTCCTTCGCGGAGGAATTTACCTCCTCTTCCACCACCTCCTCGATCCGTGATCGCTGCTGCAGCGTGGAGGGTTGCGGAGTGCTGGCGCAGTGGGTACCCCTGCACGCTGTGTCTTGTTCGAATCTCATCGAGACGGGCGATTGTGCCGAGTCGCGCGAGATTCCTCTTCGAGTGACTCAAACTGGACCTCCTCCACCTAACCCGACACTTTATCACATTCACTTGCTACTCTTCGAACGCGCGGTTACCTTGTCGAACGTTAAGTTTTCTTTCTCACGGTTTGACGTTCGACGCTCGACACGTTTCTCCCTGGGTTTCTTTTTGCCCGCCGGATAATACGAACACACTCACTAAACGATCCTTGATCGTCCGCAATCGCGCCTATTAACTATCCGGAGAATTTTCGTTCATGTTTATGAAATACACTGGCGGCGATACAGCGAGAGCGCTCCGCTCAAGAGGATAGCTTATGATCCTTGCTACGTTTACGCTGTTTCAAGCGTGATCTCAAGATGATAGTCTCCTTTAGCGATGGCAACGTTGATAACTGTCCAGTCGACATCTTACGATCCGAAACGAAGCCCTGCCGGCAGGACCTTCCAGCTTCACCAATTCTTTACCATATTCGTTAATTCGTTTCATTCGAGTCAGCACAACATGTGTAACGTGTAACGTGGGTATGGTACGATCAACTTTTAAATATATCTCTCGACGGACACTCACCGATCAGAATAGACGATCACTATTTTACACTTCTCGTTTGACGTGAACTTGATCACTCGCGACCGGCTGCCTACGACGACGCCGTATGATAAATCTTCAATATAAGAGTCACTCTCATGTCGAAGCACTATCCGTATTCGCGTCGACAATATCCAGCGATCACTTCTTCACTGACTCTCGGGCTCTCGTCCACAGTGTTCCTTTCCCCACGATCACCTTTATTTACCCGTAAGCTCACTGTTCGATCCGTTGTCTCGCGTGTAACGCGGTGCGCGGTGCGCGACGACGCGGCGACGCGACGACGTACGATAGATAGCTTGCCGCACCGGTGAAACGCCGTCCGACGGCCGGACGACGGCGGGAGAGCGCAACGTGACGGTGGCTAGATGCGAGGAAACGTTCGGAACGATACTCGGAACTTCTCGCACGCGATACGGCGAAAGCGAGGCGACAAAAAGCCGAGAGAGAGGGTTTTACCTCGGCTCCACTGCGTATCGGCGGCCGGGGCTGGAGAGCGGACGAAAGGTGTTACTTGGGTGGCGCCGCGATGGTCACTGAGCAGCGCTAGGATTGACACCTCCTCTGGGGGCTCACCCCCACACCTCCCGCGGAGGTGTTGGTGTGCTAAAGTCCTCGTCCGGATTCAGGGCGTGTGTACGCGTATCTACGTGTATGGGTTCGGCCGCGTATGCGTGTGTATAGACGAGCGGAGTGTGCCTGCGCCGCCGAACGGACGCGGGAGGCGTGAATGCTGGAGGGCAGCGACGCGAAGACTGAGACCGTGCGGGGGCTCCTCCTCCCTTCCCCTACGAACCTAGCCGGTACACGTGGTGGGGGAGCTTCCCCAACGACCAAGCCGATCGTACGGCTTTCGGTCCGACGAGGATGGAAATACAGTTACAAAAGGTAAGACAAAGAGGATTAGAGAATCCCAGTGGCACCCTCTCCTACCATCTACTGGGCGATAATGAGCGCTCGTACTCCGGATTGGCGTTCCGGCGCCAATCCGAGCGGCGTTGGACTCGACGCCTTTTCCGACGCTCCTCGTCCGAGCATCCAGCCTCTCTTTTCCACCGACTCTTCGCCGTCTCTTTTTTCCCCTCCTTCCTTCAGCCGGTAACAACGCTCCGGATATTCTACCCTCGGTTTCTGTGTGTGTGTACCGGCATACCTCCCACCACGATCGACTTAAGGGTGTTAACCGCGAGTACGCCCATTAACACCACCCTCCCCGCGCCGCGATCTTCGGTAGGGCGGGGGCACGCGAGGAGGGGGAAACCGATCGACGCGGTAACGAGACGTGAGTAGACGCTGCGAGAACCTTCGCTGCTCGAACGTTAGCGCTCGCGATTGACACGCTGAATTTTCACGGTGTTTGGTACGTGGTGGACGAACGAGTACAGAGTCCGGACGTAGTTTTCTTTCTTACTCGAATACCGACGCGCGAATTGTCTTCGTGAAATTTACGAAAGCGTTTTTTCTCGGTGCAATTATTTTCCCCTTTTTTACGGTTTTTATGAGAATTTTCTTTTAGGCTTTGTACTCTGAATATTTTTAACACTCCCAGTGCATCGTTTATTTTCGACAAAGTTTAATTCTTGGGTTTTTATACGTAATCGAACATTTAGAGAGAAATTTGGACAAGTGTGCGTTGATCGTAGGATGAAAAATGATATTTCTTAACGGAATAGTTAAGATTACCTCGTAAATACGTTTGAAATTACATTTGGATCTTTTAGAAAGAGATTTAATCGACTGCCATGAATTTTGGTATTGGATTTTACAAGCGAAAACACACCATGGAATTCCTTTTACTCGAACCAAACACTATGTTAGTGGTATTTCGTTAAATTCATTTTTCACAGTTCCTCGATGAAACTTTCGTCAAATTACGCCCTCTTAGTTAGCACATTCAGACTGCATTATTAACATTTTACAGATCCTTTGAAAAGGTTCGGGCCGATTAAGCTTCGTATTACGAGTTTCCCCCCATTAATTCGAAATAGCACTTTATCAGTTATAATTCAACGCGATTGGCCGCGTCGAGAGCCATCTGAGTTTTCCACGAAAAGCCGAGTGAGAAATTTTCACGAGCTGTGCCAAAATTCGCGCTACCCAGCGTCACGAATATCACTCTTACCCCCTCCCTACGTCCCATCGGAGGCTTCGACTTGCGCTGTGCATAGTCGGATAGGCAACGGAGGAGAAGCCGCTGTTCACGCCCCTTTCACTCCCCACTTCCGACACGATTACCCCCGTGTAGTCACGTGATCGCCTCCCCTCTCTTTTCCCGTAACACCCCCATGTGTCGCCTTACCTCCTTCCTTTCAGTTCTCGTGGTTCCGCCCCCACCTCCCCAGTGAAACATCTCTCGCTTTTTCGCTTCATCGTGAAACCTCCTCGTCGTTCGTCCTTCGCGCCGTGGAGTGTTACTGAGACGCCCAGCGCGTCACAGTGTTGCCAAATCCGCGGGAGCTTTTCCACCGGCACGAGCCAGCGTGATTTCCAGAAACACTCTCGCAAAAGCGCCGAACACCGTACGTGGAAATCGATCCTGACGATCCTGCTTCCTCTTAGGAGCATCACCGTCTATTGATTTCCAGTGGATAACTGACTCGATCGGAAAATAGGACTCCGCGGTACGCCGGATATCTGGCAAACTTTCTGTCGTGGAGTTGTGAAATACGACAGTGTACCATGGAGATAATTTATAGCTCATATATAGACTGGTGTAATGATATTATACTTTCACGGAATTGAAGTAATAGACTTTGCGGGGTGTATCGCAGATTTTTTTGTTTATTTACCATGTGCTTTATAGTTTTATGTAATTAAGCTGTTCCATTGATTGATAAATACATTCGCTATTTACTGGATTTCCTGTAACATCTCAATCTAGAATACTAATTGCTACCATTAATAAGCTGATTTCTCACTGATGTGAACTCACGCGATTACCAACGATTAACAGGTCTTAACGGGTGATTGCCTATCGCGCTTTTCAGAGACGTGCCTTGAAGTAATGTAGTTCCAACGCATTCATTGCGAATGTGGAATTTCGTACCCAGTATATTAAACCGCGGATGTGCTATGTGATTGTAGGTCATGTATGGATAGAGAATACAACAGCTACTATTGCAACTGAACTACCCCTTTTCATTCAGAATACCGAGAATACTTTTCGCTATTAACCTAGAATAGTTATTTACATTTCAATGGATTTAATTATGCAGAACAACTTTATCATTCCCGCTGTTTTATTCAATCACATTTTTATTTCCATTCGTATCGCTAAAAAAAGAACACTCCACAATTGACACATTACAAAAATACATACATATACATATTTATATAGTATATGCGTATATTGACAGAATTGAAACTTCCAGATCACTCCACTGTAACTGCAAACAGATTTTCTATTCTCCGATGGGTACGGTATCAAGTTGTCGCGTTTGCCACGAGAAGCCGGAAACGAGAATCATGGTATCCGTCCAATCGCGAATTGTCAAAGCGACGAGCAATGCCACAACGTGTATTACCGATTGGCCGGGTTCCTCCTGCCCCCCGTCTTCCACCTCGTCTCATTGTGCTGCCGTCCTCAGGTTCGCTGAATCGACGGCTTCTGGCCATGAGCGAGCCATTCTCTATTCTCTCCTTGGACGATCCAAGGAGAGAGTGCACTGGCGACGATCGATGCCGCTATACGTAACTATACGTATAGCTTGCCCGATAGAGTCAGTAGAACAGGACGACGTAAAAAAAAAAGAGAACACGGAAAAGGGAGAAACTGAAAGAAAGCGCGATACTATACGTGTTTCGGTGAAAGAGAGAAAAAGAGAGCGAGTTAAGTTGCTTCTGCGTGTGTCCAAGAACGTCGTAGCGACGGGCTGAAGCAAGAGCAAACTTCGTCCTCGAAGGAGCAGAACGAGGAGAAAGAGAGAAAGAGAGAACGAGTGAGAGATAGAGGAGAGGAGGAGAAGGAAAAGAGAAAGAAAAAAAATCAGCCTCCAAGAGGAAAGCGCTTAAAGATAATAAAAGAAAAAGAGAGGGATAAGAGGACAAAGAGCGTGCATTGAACAGAGAATGTGAGAGATTCGGAGAGGAATGGAGGGAGATAGTAAGCAAGGGAGAGAGGTGGTCATAATCGCGCAGACCGCGTCATAATCCGCGACGAAAAACATTTGACGAGCGCGCCGGGCTGGTAAAGGGGCAACGCGATTGGGCGTGGCTCAAACATGGCGCCGCCCACGTGACTGAATCCTCCCCACCACGAGCTCGCGGCGTGGGTGGGGAAGAGGCAAACCGTGAAACGCGCGGAATCGTACGAAGCGTGAGCTAAAGGTGGGGGGTCCGCGAGACGAGGACGGAGATTCGCGTGGCATTCGTCTCGCGACCACGATCGGAGCAGGACGGAAAACTGATGACACACAGGTCGGTGCTTCTTGGCCACATACTGCCCTCCTACACAGCCAGACGGTTTTTTCCACCTTTTTTCTTTTCTTTCGTTTTTTTTTCTTGTTTTTTTTTTTTTTACCGATACGTCGACACGTATCTGGGCAGAGGAGAGGGTACTGCTAGCAGCGCGGCTAGTAAGCGATAGCAGTATACCACTTCGAACACCGTACTTGTACCGAAAGACCATACGATCTGCGAACACGAAACGGATTGGAAAAACGAGAATGGAAGTTCTTTCTGAATACGTTGCGCGATTAAACCGAGGCGCGCTTTTAGATATCTCTGGATGCTGTGCGGGTTAACGAGGGCCGTTCGGAAATTGGTTGCTCAATATGTTCTGCTTGTAATGGTTCTATACCGATGTGATTCGTCCCCGTAAATGAAAGACTTTCGTTTAACATTTCGCTCCAACGCTAATAATTCTACGATTGTCCAATCATCGCTAAGTCCCGTTAAAACTAATTAACCAAACTATTTTTTCGAGTTTCGATTAACTTACTACGACGAACCACGGAAATACAATAAACTTGTTAGAGAATCGCTCGGGGGAACAAAACTCCAGCTTCATTCGTATTGATCGACCAATGCACACAGGTGATAGGAGATTAAAGCAAACGCTGTTGAAAGGCGGTGGAGCGGATAAGAGATCAGAAGCGTCGACGATAGCGACTTGCTTTTATTACAGCGCTTAGCCAGTCGCTCGGCCAACGGAGATATTCCACGCGAGATATTCCGTATTTTCTTGTATAATACAGCCTACTAAATAAGGAGTTTCCGAACGACCGGATCCGTACCCTGCGTACTCCACCGACCAATCAACGACTTTTGATCTGATCGGGAATTTAATACCACTAACGATCACGGGCATGAGTTTCAAATAAAGCGCAAAGAGACCTAATAAGTAATTGTAAGTGCGAGAATAACACTCGGCTCATTAGGTATTATAGATATTATACAGATAATTAATGTATACCTACATCAACCTTAATGTGAAATTAATTATAGATAAGAGCAACGCGGTAAGTGTCAACTTGGCACATTATGAAAGTGTCTCTTAAGGAATTTGTATTTAAACACAAGGTAGGTGACTTTAGAAGACAGGACGTAAATTAAATTATTATTTCTCGTGCAATACATAGCGTACCTATTACAATGGGTATTAATAATACGTTTTATTTTTATTCAATTGACAAATTTCGAAAACCCTTATTATTTCATAAATTTTTATTTTCGGTGTGACATATGTGTTGGCAGATAACTTACAGGAAGGTTTTCACTGCATTCTAAGATCTCTGATTCTTCCAGAGTGGATATTTGATATATGGTTCACTCGCAAATGTTGCAACTAGATGTTACAGATCAAACGTTCTGTTTCTCTAGTGGTAGCTATAAAAACGCACTCGTGTAAGTACACAGTCATACTTTAGCATCTTCGTAAATCTTCCTTTATTAGTGTGCATTTCCTTTGAAAGTGTTTCCGTCGCTTGAATTACTAGGTTCCTTATCTTCTTACGTTCGTATTTATTTGTTACGATGCATCCGAAGAACGTTTTCTCTGCTTGTATGAAATATGTGACGGTATCGTCGTAACTCATATTTTGCAAAATATACTAATTCTAAGGGCTACATGTATGTTTTCTCAATTACGCTACAACGCGGTATAGAAAGTAATTAATACACAATCGAATGGATAATTAACATTAGACAAGTAACATCTATATTGAATTATTTGCGGACGCTAATCAATATTCTTCGTTTTCTTTTGATATCGTATATAATACAGAAAATATCTCTTTAAAAGAATACATTCGATAATTTCACCTTACTAACCAGATTTTTAGTACTGTTCACGGTAACGCGCAGCTTCGTTTCCCATACGTAGAAACAAAATACTCTTTCCGATGTATGTACCGTCCAGCAAATATATCGAAACCTTCCCTAACTTCGTACAGTGATTCCAGTAAAACGAGCGTTGACCTCTCATTCCTCCGAAGATCGATCGATCCATTTTGACCTCCCTGCGCTTATCCTCCGGCCAGACCTTTTCAGCGGCCGGCTACCTGGTATGAGTCAAAGAAACGAATTTCTTCCATCATCTGTATTTCGACGGCGGATCTAACGGCTAGATGAACATACCGCGATGCTATATGTATATCGGCGCGCAGCCTATAAATCTCCTCGGCCCATAAACAAAGCTTTTGATGCAAAAGGTCGTTGCAGCATGTGCGTGACGAGCGTCGGCTCGCTCTCCGCGAGTAACTCGCGAAAGAGACAGAGGGTGGGGGGTGAGTGAGCGCGAATGGAGTCGAGCACGTACATACGCAGGAGGTGGAGGATGCGGCGTTGGTTACCAGAGGGGCAGAGGAGGAGGAGGAGGAGGAGGAGGAGGAGGAGGAGGAGGAAGAGAAGGAAGAGGAGGTGGAGGTTTGGTGGGAGGTTGCGGAGGGTGGAGAGGTCAGAGGCGGGGAGGAACAGAGTTGCTGACGCTGTTGCTGAACCTCGCTGAAAGCTCTGCCGGCTGAATTTAACGCCACAGCCATCAAGCCACCGTGTAACAGCTAGCCAGAACCTGAACGGTAAAGTCGGAGAAAGACAGAGCAGAGAAACGTGGCCAGTTTTCTGCTCTGCTCTTTGCTCGTAGTCTGTTGCGCGGCCGCGCGACTTTCAATTCCCTTTCGGTCTCCTTGCATTCCGTAAGCCCCGGAGAGACGGTGGCAAAGTCACGGTTTTACCATCTTAGACACGTGTTTTCGTTACGCGAATTTGCCTCGGGAGGATTTTCAATGACGATGACGCCGGCACACCCGGCTGGGAGACGTGTCGGGTTACAAGCCGCGAGTACGTCGGCCGTTTCTGATGATGGATGTTAAGAAAATGTTGTTCCACGAGGAGCTGTTTATAGGAATCTCGGGTATCGAGAGGGCCGCAACGATCCGGTGAGTGTATCGTTCGCGATGGAGAATCGACGAAGACACTAATGAACGTTGCGTGATAGAACTCGTCGCCGGTAAGTGCACCGAGGTTGCTGTACAAACTTCGTGCACGATATTGTTGGCCAACTGTTCTGCCACCATAAGAATGTCGTGACTTCTCGTGTCTTTCGCCTCGAATTTTCCGATAGACGTATACAGCTGGATTTCTGATTGAAAAACTACGAAAACGACGCGCGGCAGAAAATCCCGGATAACTCGATTAGAGTTTAAATTGTAATCGGTAAACGAGCATCCGAGTGGAATGCGTGAGAACAAGGAAAATCCTCGACACTCGATTTCCGTCGATTCAAATGCTTACGTGCGCTATTAAAGTTAGAAGAAAAAAAAACACACGCAAGATAAGGAGAGAACTCGCTAAGCACAACCACAGCAATCCGGATTTCAGTAATACAAGCGAAGACAAAGAGTGTAATTGTATACCGAGAGCAAGTATTACTTACCACAAAACTAAGGTAATATGAACTGAACAGTCGTGATTCCCACATTCTCGGAATAGCGTCACGACGACATGCGAGTTCCTTCCCCGGCTTCCAGGCCTGCCCTTCCCTCAGAAGTCTGTCAAAGAGACATCAGGAGACACTGAGAGACAGGGGCTTAATAACACATCGAAGGAGGCGAAAACCGCGAGAGCAACGACAAACCAATTAGGTACTTTAATGGGGGGTTACTCGTAGCTCTGTAACAATCGGATAAAACAATCGGAGGGCATTCCGTCTCGTCCCTAACGCTGTGTAAAGCTGGTTGCCGCGGGGTGATCATCGAGATAGAGTGAGGAGCAGGGCGGAAGAAACAGGAGGCTGACGCGGGAGGAAAGAGAGGATCGACGAGGAGTCGGAGGAGCGAAAGACAGTGAAAATTCCCGACGTCACTCCGCCGCGCTCTGGGCGTGTAAATTTGCACGGATCGATTCCAGAGGAGAGACGCGTGGATGGAAAAATGAAAAACCGAGAGGTGGAGTGAAAGAGAGTGAGTGAGTCAAGTACCTAACCAACGCGGCAACGAAACGCCCGGAACAAACAAACAAACAAGCAAACAAAAAGCGGAATCTGCCGTCTCCACGGCGCCTGCTCCTGCTGAACCTCACGATTTTCGAATTCTCTCCTCGCCAGACAATCGCTGCTCTTCTTCCGAACGGGGCTGTGTCGCTCGCACTTAAGTCTTTTTCACTGGGGATCGGATAATTGGTTCTGTTCGATATAGAGTGAACCCCAAAATTTATACGCGAATCATTCCCCACGTGTTTATGGAAATCAAAAGTTTCCCTTGCTCTTCTCTAAAACTGTTTTACAGTATTTCTTAACGCGAAACGTACACTTTTTGCGCTTGACGTTAAATTTTGATTACAAATTTGAACCAATCATAAAAGTATGCAGAAAAACAATTATTCAACATTTCTTAAAAAATTAATTAATAGCCCAGAGATACTACAGGCTGTAACGTATTCCATCCACCGCCGATAAATACGTAATAAAAATTACTATTCCGTAGAATAATTCCATATATCGTTCCCCAATCATAACCAGGTATCCGTAAGACAACATATCTAATAGATGTCGGAGCGGCAAGAGCCGAAAATCGAAACTTACGTGAGAGGCGTTTACAGACGTAATCCACAGCAGCTAGAAAAAGAAGGAGGGCCGGGATATAGGGGTGTGTGGATCGAGTGGTTGGCAGTAGGGTAGTTTAGTTGGAGAGATATACGTATATTTCTAATACTATTAGCCGGTGTTCCGTTACACAACGACAGATGGACGGACGAGGAGATATATCCGCTCTGTTTGGATTTCGGTGTTCGGGGGTGCAGCTGCGTGTGTGTAAACCGTACTGCGCTGTTTGTGCCTCGACATCAATTGATAGTTTTGGTAAACGAGAGAGTCCATGGTGGGTCTGAATGGGCATGGTAGGGGAGGTTACATCTTCGTTGTTGAAACTTGACGTTGAATCGCACGGTGTACCACTCGAAACTACAATTTCACGAGAATGGGATTGCACTAGCTCGTCCATATTATGACACCGATTCTCGGCTCCGGATTTTCAAGTCGACATCGTGGGGGGAGGTTAAATCAATAAGTTTGCGAGATCTTTCTATAGACGTCCGAAGGAGATTGATATGCCTGACCTACCTCGTCCACACCACTTTACGCGCGAGGATTAAATGCGCGATGATTTGAATGCCGGCTTATTTGACGGAACTTCACACGCAGCCGACAACTCTAGCGCGCTTCTAGCTGATTACTGTAGGGTTTTTGTCATCGCAATACGAATGTATGTATGTACATTTCCTTAATTTGTCCACATTTAAACAAGTTTTATTATGTTATTATGTAAGATCTGCATTCGATACATATGTTTACAAAGTCATATTATAAAATTGCCCCTGATTGATGTATTGTCGCAATAACTTCGGATAATAACATAATGAATTGGAACATGCAGGTGCCCTTTATACACAGTGGTACTTATCTGCAGACAGCTGAAAATGAGATTACTAATAGTTAACGACGTAACTAGTTAAACTTTCAAATATCGTGTTAATTAAAGTCTTCCGACAGTGTTATACTTGAGCTGCGGCTTCCAATCCTCTAAAGTTTTTACGACAAGCATCATCGATTACGTATGACGTGTAATTATATCCTCTTGCCCATAGATGATAAGTGTTATTATCTAGAAATAGTTGAGTATTAACGATAAATAGCAGTATTACCGAAAGTTTCCTTACGATCTCCGTTTTTATTCTCACTCGGATTTAATATCTAGCTCAAACAAGGGAGACGGCGAAGTGTAACAATAGATTTCGTTGAATACACCGAAGCGACAGAGAAATCGCGTAATTATTTATCAATTCTGTTGAGGAGTTCTGAGGTACGATACCCATGATTGTAAAGCAACGATTGTTCTTGACTGAACCGAAATACTCTTCCAACAACACGGAGAGAACTCAATGGTATTTCTAGAAGCTGGTTATGCGGAGTTAATTGAATTATCGTGTACGTAGCCGCTACCCATTGAACTCGGAATATTACATTAGAATCTCAATGCCAACCGTGGGACTGATGGATCCAGAGCTCATGAAATCTATATGTACGAAATACCCGTGTCTCGACGCAGATGTAGATCGATTGCAAGTTATTTCACGTCAGACGGTGCGTTTCTTAAATTTCATAGAATCTTAATCATTCCTACGTGTCTTCGTCAACAATCACCAATACGATTACTTAGAAATGTATCCAGAAACATTTTAAACGATCACGTTCATCTTATACGATCAAGCCTCATGATTGTTTAGGTTGAACATTTATTAGACAGAGAACAATTATTTTCGCTAAAACTCGCGAAAGAGTTCCATACACGTAACAGGAAAGTCCCAGCCCTTTGGACACCGTAATACAGTAGTCTACAATGAATCATAAAGGATGTATACCCTTATCTATTCCTAGTCACGGGAGTCTTGAAATAGAGACACGCTTAGACTGTCGGAGAACGTCTAAAAGCGACGTATCGATTAAGCACCGACGTTCTGGGGGAGAGAACACCGTGTGTTGGAAGTGAAATTGATCGTGAGCATTAACGTAATACTCCCGATACAAAGGAAAGCGTTACTCACAGCCGGGTCTAGAAGCATTTTTACAGGCCGATACGAAATTATTGGAACCACTTTGAACATACTTTAAGGATCTTACTCCATTGAGCTGTCTCGTAGGAATCTTAAGGATCTTATTCAATTCAGCTGTTTATAGGTATGTTCGCGAGACTGAAGAGTATTTGTCTTTATGAAAGACAACGAGTGTCTAATTCGCCTGCAATTAAGGTTTTTATATTATATATCGCCAACTTTATTTCTCATTTTTTTCATTTACATTTGTGGCTCCATTGTGATGAAAATTTTTTATTTTATGGTATCCAGTCGACGATAAACTGAACGATCATATTATTGGACATAACTCGCTATGATGTGTAACAGAATAAGTACACCTTTCAGATGAGATTAAGGAATACCAATATATTCAATTGGTTTTCTTTTTCTTTAAAGGTTTGACGTTGCATAAACAACGAGGTCATTAATTCAATTTTAATTGTTTGCACCTGCAGAATAAATAACGGGACAAAAATGCGCCCACCGATAGTGTTGTGGAGAAATCATCGGCATAAAATGCGAAGCCGTTCAATATTCGTTACGTCGTGCAATCGAATATACAGTGGAAAGAGGTTGCAGTCAGACACGACGATTTTGTATATTTGAATAAAAATGATATTTTATAATTAATCGCCCCGACGGTGTTGAAAGAGATATTGGTTTGGAACTATTGGCAGAGCAAAATAATATCGAAACGTTCCATCGACTTGACTTTTATTTAGAAGCTGATCAGCCATGCAAGAAAGCTATAGTTTAGTCGAGAGAACTTTACCATTCTCCCTTCGTTTCTACCTCTGCTTTGTCGTCCGTTTTGCATAAGCTGCACCCTGGAGACGATGGAATAATTTTATCGGGACGGTCCCCACTGTGGACGCAACAATTAATAATTAAAGAGAATAATAACACTGTCCAGTATTTACTTCAGCAAAAACGTCGTCGACGTACGGTCGTTTTAAAATCGATCCTGGTAGTACTTTCGCAAAACGAATTATTGGTACCTGCGTGTAATTAGAAACTTTATACCTCTCATTAGCGATTTATATTACAAATTTATCGATCTGCGTGCAAATTAATATTGTACGGTCCCAGACGACACGTTACGCTGTCTATAATCTTGCGTTTACTTTTTTCACGTGTCTTTTATTTGACAAATTCGACATTTTCTTTTATTTTAAGCGACAATAAAGAGCCGGTGGAAATGTTGTCCGTTCAATTTATCAATTTCACCGTCACGGGTCTTCCCTAGACGGGATATGATTAAACAATATTTGCTGGAGCGAAATTCAATACCGTAACCCACATGTATGGACAATTAAGCTTTATCAAAAATGACATCCGACACCTCGGTACAATGTACCCTCGACTCGTGTCATAGCTCAATTGATACCAATTAAAATCTCCAAATTTTAAGGACAACCGAAACGTAGCTATAACTTTTGAATGGTAATCTCGCGGTCTTCGGAAGGATCGATCGGAAGGATCGAGAAAAAGTATCGTTTACATGTTTCCAGGTATTCCGATACTTGGCACATCGCGGTCCCATTTTCCAACGGTCCCCGTGACGCGGGCCCTTTTAGGACCCACGGTCTGTCGGCAAGGGTTCGAACGTGCTGCCGTCTCCCCGGAGAGTAAGAAATGGCGATGGTTAATTAATGGATCGGCACGCGAGGAGGGCCCAATGGGCAAGCTCCCGTGTCTTGTTCCAGTGAGCTGCTCCCGTGACGTGAAAACGCGGCCGTTCGGCTCCTCTACCTCCTCTTTCACCCTCGCGAACAGAGGACACGCGGTCCCTCTCGCTCGGACCATCCTCCCGTTTCTCTTTCTCTCGTTGCCTGCTCTACGAATCTCGCGGAGAAGACCGAAACCCCCCTCCCATTGTCGGGGGCCCGAGCTGTTTTGTCCCGTCAGTCCCGGGCGCGCAATGCGATATCTATGGGTTTCTTTTGGGGGCCTTGTGCCGAAGCCGCCATTATACCAGCGGCCCTCCTTCGTCTCGAGCCTCCGGCAGCCCTCCTTATTTCAGACACGGACACAGACGTAAAGTGCAGTTCACAAGGGACGTCAGGGCTGCCGGGACAAGTCGATGTGGTACGGTGAGCAAGCTTCTGGGTTGTCCTTTCGTTCTCTTTCTCCGTCTCTCCCTACCTCTCTTTCTCTCTCCCTCGTTCTCGCTCTCGTTCTCGCTCTCGTTCTCGTTCTCGTTCTCGTTCTCTCTCGTTCTCTCTTTCCATTCGCGTGTCTCTGTTTCTCGTTTGCTATTTCTCATAGTTGCTCCTTCTCTAGCATTTTGCCGGGAGACGTGTGTGCCTCGTGTGCCACAGAAAACCGGGAAGGAAGACCGGTGCCCGCGCGTTCCTCCGGTTCAGACGGGTACCTCTAGTTTTGGCTATTCACGGCGGTACGTACGTAGAAAGGGATGAAAGAGGACGGCGGTAACCGTCACAACTACCCGACGACTACGAGTCTACGAGTCTACGAGTCCCCTCCTTGTTGCTCTTGATCCTCGTCGTCGTGTTCGGTTCGTTCTCGAGGCGGCAGAAGGAAGAAAGGAGAATGCTTGAGAGAAAGAGCCGGCGGATCCTCTGTGAACGACCGTTCTACCCCTATCCTCCTCTAACCCTTTAAGCAGCCTAATTATTGCCCTATCGACATAGATGTCTTGGATCGGATTACGCCGCGCTCTCGAGAAACGACGAACCGACAAAGTCTGTGGACATAGAGCAACCCCCGGAATTTTCGGCTCCCTTTTTCGACCACGTGAAAAGAGGATGCTTCATGTCAGACCTTATCTTCTTACCGCACTACTTAATTGGTTATTAATTGCTTTCATAAAACCGGCTTCGGGTTTTCCGTGTTTCTTCCAATTTTAACCTTTTCCCGCGGGCTCTGATTTATTTATCGTTTATTTCGTTTTGCGGAGGTGATACGTTCCGCATAACTTTTTCACCGAAACAATCTGCAAACTAAATTCCATAGCGTCGTATCGATTTCCGTTCTCGTTAGTTTCCCGTCTATTTTTCATGTCGATCATTCCGGAATGATAGATACACCTGTGCACCCCCGGACCGCTGAGACCGAACGAAATTTAATAAAATTTGAAATAATACATCCCCTACGTAAACGCTGCAAATCTGCCAGAAACTAATTGTTTCCCCCGAAATACATTTCTTAAACGAACGACCCACGTCGATAAGAATCGGAAAATCTTCCCCCGGGATATTTGGCCTGGTTCGGTGGTCCGCAAGAAATGATCGTCGGTGGTCAGAACGTGCCAGCGGAAGATGTTCGGCCGTTCATTCGATGTAGCATCGTCGATGCCGGTAACGCATGAATATCCGAGCGCATGACAGCCATCGATAATTCAATATCACACGTAGAAGTCTGCCGCAGCCCCCTTTTGTCGTGGCATGTCACGCTATAATGACGCGCCTCCTTCTTCGTGAAAATTTAATTGGTCTCGCAAGACCTTCCCGCTTCTTGGTTCTAGCAAAGGCACGTATCCGTCGCGATGAACGTAGCTTCCGGGATAAAACTGGCATTGCGAGGATATGCTTTATTCTCCTTCTCACTAGTCCTGTCACTCACGATCGCGGAGCGCTCGTTTTCATTCGACAAGAAAGAGATAATATCACGTCCCCCTCCGGAGCTTGTCATTATCGATGCATAATTGTATCCTTTCCTTCGCGTCCTTGTTGCATTCAACGTGTTGCAAAGTATCTAGGAAGCAAGTCGCGGGCGACCGATATCGAGCGATTTAAGACAGTCGATTACGTGCCGGAGAATTTTCAAACACGTGCCGTTTCTTTACCTGTTTGTATCGAACGAACGGTAAGAATTGCGAATGCACCAAGATACGAAGGAATCGGTAAGTAATCTTCAATTGCCTCCTGTCATTCTTTACGTATCAGCGACTGTTGTTCTATCAAATTTCATGTACACATATGCAATAACTAATACAAGAGCTACCAGGACACATACATGGTGTGAGGTATTTTAGAAATAATTAAGTTCTCGCAGAAATTTTAATTACGACAACTTAAATTTCTACATCAATCTTCACCACTCCGAAAGCGATGAGAAATCGAAACGAAATCATAAATTGTTTAAACCCTTTCCGCTTTACACTCCAAGTTCCTTCGAGCTTGAAAACTCGATATCATCCATGCGATTCTTCGCGATCTGCGTAGCACCTCGAGCTGCCGCAACGTATCGAACTTTGGCAAAGAAGAAGTTACTTAATCGAACCACTCGGGCGGCCGAAAAGTGTAGGAAATGAAAAAAAAGGGAGAAGCTAAAGCATCGCGACTTCCCGAGGGCACTTTGTCGCACGACTAACGGTCCGCGCACACGTTTCTATCTATAGACTTGCTCTAGTTTGAGTCGCGGAATTCACAAGAGAGGGAACGAGGACATGTCCAGAAGTTCGTGCGCCGGTTCGGCTTACTTAGACCGTCGAAACTTCGTTGTCGGTGGATCGATGAAAAGTTTCCGCTCGCTGTCGTGTCCTTTTCATTCTTCCACGAAAACTTGCGACCTTCTTCTCGGTGTGACACCTACGATCTATAAGCACGATCCGAATGTTTTTCGGTATTTACCCCAATGCGAATGGACTACCGTGATCAACCTGGTATTTCGTGTCGTTGAAACTTGTATGCCCACTCTAGGTACTTTAGATACACGGGTGGAATCTAAATACATGTCTGTAGGCGCGATCTAAATGAACAATTAATTTAGAGTGAGAACGTCAAGAATCGACATTAAATTTAATCCTGTTTAAAGTGGTATTTAAGGTGTGAATTTAGAGAGCAAAAATGGAAATTGAAATTCAATGTCAGGTAGCGACTTTCATTTTACGAACTTCGATCATCCTGACTAAATGGACAGAGTACATACCTAGATTCACAGAAAGTAGTCGTTTGTCTCTGCATTTTTTATTTCCGATGACATTCTCGTTCCACGACACGATAATCGTCTGTGAAGTGTAAAAGGAAACATGTTTGCAGAAAAACGTACGGCTTGCAAAGAAAATATTTCAATGTACAGATTAACTTGGGCCCTCCCTTCTAATTAAGTTTAATCGAAGAAGAGATATACCGTTGCACCCTGGCGAAATAAAAGTCCTGTTACATCGTAAACATTGTTTCCAAGGCCATAGCGATAGATCGCCCCGCGCAAAGCCACGTGATCCGTAATGCTTAATGATTAACTATTTCGGCAGCTTGCCAGAGCCGTGGCAAACGTTTACATGCACGGGGAAAGTGAGCAACTCGCGTAGAACTACGGAAAAAAAAGTTTGTTCGTGCCGGCAAGTGGTCGAAGTGAAATTACGAGGGTGGATAGAAAACTTCACGGTCGAACCGTGGAGTTTATTAAGAATTTTTTTCGCATTAATATTCAACGTAGTCCCTTTCCAACTTTTCACTTGGTCCATCGATGTCGTTATACGATGATCCCGGTCTGGACAAAATTTACCGTCCTGGTCTAAATAATACCGCGTCACGACTATTGCAATGATTTCATGAATTTGCTTGCGTGAACATACTCAAACTCCAAAATTCACCTGTGCCACTATTCTACCATCATCCTAGAAAGTTCCAGTAGCCGAAAAGGAACATATTTAGCATATTTTTGTCTCGAAATATTTGTTTCCAGGCCCTACTCTGAAAATCACCGCAAAACCAAGTTTCTCCGCTCCCGCGTTAGATCGCCAAGTTTTCACTTCACCCTCATAAATCGATGTCGCTCTATGACGGCCGATTTCGTTAAGGCTTATGTGGTCTGTCCTAGAGACGTGATTGGTGTCCGGTTCACCCACGTCGTGCCCACTTAAACTCTTTCCACCCACGTCGCTTAAAGTCCTCGCCTATAGACGCTTCGCTTAGGGAACCTTCGAGACGCACGCTCTCGGTATCTAAATAAGTTAGAGGGTGTCTCCGTTGGTAATATTCTCCGTGAATCGAACCGTTCGTTCTCGTGCATACACACCGTGAGAGCTGACACGCTTGTGGTTGAAATCGCTGAGACTTCGTGCTGCACCGTTTCCGAGCTTCTCTTTCAACTTCGGCCGATGTTCTCTGGACAGCGCCGATGGCGGCCACGATGGAAATGTAAACTGTGTTGTGGTTTATCGTGCACACGTGAAACTCATTTTGCTCGCTTGATTCCCGAATTAAGTTAAATGCAGGTTAGCTCGGGAATTTATTCGAACGTACGTTTTTGCGGTTACATAATTCCGCGGGGATTTTTCATTGTACACCCTGTGCTAGGTTACCGGTGCTAGGTTTACAGGTCAGTTTTCGATGGCGATTTAGAAACTGTATTGTACACGAACTTGCGGGATTTCACGTCACCTTGTCTTATTTATCCCCTGATTGCTATTGTGATGTAAGAAGCTAGTGAAATATTTACATCGGGGAAATTATATCGTGGTTTATGTCTAAATCGATCCGTGACTATGCCCAACGTTTTAAAAGACGTATAAAAAAAAGAGACATTGAAACGCAGTTATTCTTTCTTCTTTCAATCTTAACATTTGAGTTTGTGGGAAAATTATCGCAAAACGTTAATACATCGCTTTCTTCGACAAAATCCAGTAAATAATTCCATCAAATTTACCCCAAACTGGGACTACCGACATCGTACGTCGATCGTAAATTACAAAAGCAACCCGGTGAGACCTTGTCCCAACACTATTCTCGAAATGTCACATAACCGGTGGAAACGTCGGGGCGATTTCTGGTGGAAAAATCAGGCATCGGGCGAGGGTGCTCGGGGGGAAGAACGGTGCTCGGCGAGGCCCCGAAACACGATCTCCCTCGCGCCGCTCGTGAAAACGTAGGAAAAGATGGAGGAAACTATGAAATTCCGGCCATTCTTCGGCCGACAATAGGACGCACGGGGATATATATTTCGGAAATTCCCAATGGTACACGCGTGGTACCGTCGCCGACAGGAATAGAGAGGCTGTCTGGGAGAGGGGGACCGTTTCCATTATGAGCGACGCTTTTTTTCCAAGGGTGTGTTCATCTCGGCTTGCACACACGTACGTGTATTAACGCGAACACATTCTGTGTCGGCGTGTACAAGAGCTCCTTTCTTCGGGGCAGCTCGGCTAAAAACCACCCCTGAGGTGAGGGCCAATAGAAAACCGGCCGCGCGCCTCCCCGTGGAACCCCCGAAAACACCCCGGCTACGACCTCGGCCTACGTTCTCGCGCCATCAAAACGCGTCCTCGTGCACACACGGATTTCGAACGCTGCCCCTGCGACCGGATTGCCGACGTACACATTTCGTCGGGATCTTGAAGATTTTCCGCGACGCGTTTTCAAAGCGTTGCTCGATTATTCGTTTCTTGGCGTTCTACCAGCGAACGGTTCTCGTATGACCCGCGACGGTGAATCGGGGGGATTGAAATTATAATTTGACGTGGATAAAAATAAATTTGCACGCGGTTAACACGATGTTGTTGTTTCGATTAGGATTATTAATTTTATGGCGCAGGTAAACGTCAGCACACGCACCGGACGCGGGCGTTCGATACTCGTACACGGTTATTATGCCGAATTCAGTAAACTGAATGAGAATTTTCAAACACGCGCTTCCGATGAAATTCAGCTTTCAGCGCTCGTTCGCTGATATTTCAAGGAGCCGTATTCATGCATCCACACTTCATACAATTACACAAATGAATTTCTTTTTCTGAAAAACCGCTGATCGAATGTTGTCTGAAACATAATGCATCGCGTATCATTCACGAATCGTTCGATTCCCTGCTCGATCTGATAATAACTGACCCACGCGGAATCGGGTTTGTTACGGACGCACGATAGCTCGTTTTTTCAGGTAACGTTCGAGCATCGGGGCTCGTTCAAGGAACAAGCGATGCCACTCGATGCATAATATCATTTCATCTGCGTCAATTGAACCTTCGTGTTCCCCCGGTACACGTGAATCCGAGCTCTTCCATACGAGCGTTTCAAAATTCACATGGCCGTTCGCGATGGCATAAACGTTATCGCGATGCTACGTGTCACGAAAAATTATTTCTCATCGACGATAAAAGAAATTCCCCGGAAAAAAAAGATGTGATTTCTCGATGAAACCGCCCGGGGCATTCATGAAGACATTAATCGTGATCCCCGCGCCAGGAAAAAGCTCGATCGTGTGTTCGAGGAGCAAGAGAAGCGATCGTTAACGATCCTCAGCAGCTGCCCCAAGAGTTCGCAGAATTTATCATTATTCGATCATAACTCGTTAACCGTACTTTCTTTATCGACTACCGATACCCGCGAATCCGGCTCTCCTTCGTTATAATCCTCTCGACTGTTACACAAATTTGCATGATTCCTGAGCTGCATAATATTGCACTCTTCCAAACCAGCCGAAGAATAACGTCGATACGAAGTATCTTGTCTTTTATCCCTGCTTTGCTTAGATCTATCTTGATTCAAGCAATAAAAATAGAAGAGACTCGACGAGGGAACTATTGGGCCGAACGATAGTCGCTTAGAGGACTGACTTGCTTTAATTCTGGTTAGAACGGGGCCCCCATGAAAGGTCTGAACCGCGGAAAATACGCAATTAAACGAGAATAATGTGCACGCAACATATTTCGAAATTTCCCGTTGATATTTATACTGGCAGGGATTTGTTTTAATTTTCTCGATGAAAAAATTAATTTTCGATCCGGCGAATACGGTTGCACGCCCGCAAATATATGCTCGAACGATGGTTTTGTTCATTACGTGAACAATGAACGCCTTGTTTCAACGAGAAAATTTACCATCGTATCAAATTAATGTTAATGCAGGTACTGTATGTCGAAATTTTTTTCGCCTGCTTTTATCCCAATTTCTGTGGCAACGTATTTATTAAATTTAATAATACACGTATAGAACGATGTTATCCGTCTTCTTCGCGGACAATGTAACTTTACTCGTACAACCTTCGCCAGCTTAATTTTCGTAAGATCGCGTTTACACGGTGATCTTCACCTATTAACGTTATCGTTCAAATTATCGGAGGCAGAATCGTATCGTCGAGATTACTCGGATTCGTCGATAAAACTTTCAGCCACGGCTCGGTATCCGGAAAGCAGTTTAATCAAATCGTCGAACTTATCCAAACGCGTGATATCAGTCGGCGGTAGCACAATCCAGACACCGCACGATGTTCCGCCAAAACAATATTCGTTGTAGATGATGGACCGAGTGTTTGCCCGCCACTGCATTTAATTAATCTCGAAAACTTGTAACGGAGGCGAGAATTAATAACTTCCAGCTGGGCAAGCCAGGAAATTTGCAAAGTTCTACCGACTGGTGCCGCTTCGGCGGCATTCACGAGCGACGCGTGGATATTTCATCGAAATTATAAATTACATAACTCGCGTGGAATGCCCGGAGGTATACATATGTATACACACGTACACTCGGTGCGAATTGCAGGTACTGAATGTCTGATGTACAATCAATGTCAACCGACATTTTCAATCCGCGGAACGTTTCGATAGTCATGTTACGATCGAGTAATCCGTCTTTGCTCTTCCTTCCACCTACGTCATAGAAAAGTTACGAAATGGACAAAGAAACATTTATGTCGGCTACACGGCACTCGATCGTTTATACCTACCGATTTTAATTATTCCTCCGCCGTTGGTCGGTTTTAATAACGTTTTGATCGTTAATCGTGTCCGCGTTTAAACAGTTTTTGCAGCGTACGCTGTTCATTGTTCGTTTATTACATTTTTTAACGTTGCTTTTCGCGATTCTGATTTCCATTTTCACTTCCGTTTCGCTTTGTTTCGCCCCTCTATCGCACTCGCGCAAACGTTCCGTCATGTATTTTTACTTCCACCCGGATTTCTTGTTGAATTTTCATTATTTTCTGTTGCAATTTACTTTTCGAAAATTGTTTACGCTCTACCGGAGCCATAGGAATTTATGCGTCGAAAAAACATTTCACTGTTAACAGTTTCATACCGAGAACGATTATTTCCGGCCCGTTATATCCCGATCTACAAATAACAGGGGTAAGGAAGACGGATGAAATATACGTTATTTTTTTTCCTATTTTTCGTGACGCTAAGCGTGAATTTACGACGTGAGTCCGTTAAAATGCGGTTAGACACCCGGTATACGTGACGCGTACGTGGTGACATGTAACGTCTCCCTGTCTCCCCACCCCTCTTTCTCTCTCTTTCTCTCTCTCTCTCTCTCTCTGTCTATCCCTTCCTCTCCCCCACCCTCTCTCACTCTCTCGTACGAACACGGCTACTGAAAACAACCCCTTATTATCCTGGGCACTCCTACCGCGATACATAACTGCCATTCGCATTATAACCTGCACCTCGGCCATTGTGAAACTGTGGCCTGTGTTTCCACGGCTGCTCTTCGACGTCTGTCATTAATTCTGCTTTAACACAGTGACGTACCTTTATTATGAATGTACGCTCGCACAAGGTAAAAGAAACATGACCGGTAATCATTAATGTGGGAGAGGAGCACGAGAAATCGGCCTTTTGGTCGCAATGACCTTAACCTGGATTCAACGGAACTTCGGTCGCTTTTGAATCTTTCGGTCTGATGATAATCGGAATTGATGTTAAATCGGACCAATCGGAATTGTCGGATTTATCGATGCACGTCGCTTACGTGATTTTTTTAACAAGAATATGACGCTTTCGATATAGTTGCGAGTTTACTTGTTTGATAGTTGTAACCCTTATTTTTCTGTTTTAATTAGATATAGTAGAGGGACTTTTTTTTTTAAGAAATAATCAGTTTGTTTTGAATAATGTACTTTGTACAAGTCATTCGTATTCTGCTTCTTTTTCTTTTTATTCTCTATTTATTTTTGGGCGTTATTTTATGCAACGTGTCATGGTAGAATTTCCGCTACAGAATTTTCGCGAAAATGTCGCTATAAGCTCATTACAGATTTTATGGTAATTTACATACGTATTTACTATAATGCATTTTACACTTTATACTTTCGCTACGGATATGCACACTGTTAATACCGTCTAATTTGCACAGAAACGAAGACTTCGGCAAACAAACCATAACACACGTATTTTCAATATGTTAGCTAAATACCGAACAAAATTGAAACGCCTGTCAGCAGCGTAGAATTCATATGCATGTGCGTACATATGTACAATTTATGTTACGTGTGCAGTTAACACCTTACACTTGAGAAACTCGAAAACAAATGTTTATTGTCCGGGTGGAAAATAATTGAAAATTCATTATCAGTGACAATTAGTATTCTGTGTACAATGACGATTATACTACATAAAAGATTACTACCTTCGAAAAGGAAGTCTTGACGAATGCCACTAATTTTTTTCACGTTATTAAACATCTGCTATAATGTAGGCCATCGAATTTCCGTGGAATAAAAACAAGTAAATTTAACTTGATGGGAGTAATCGCAGCAGTTACAATTTTTTTCCATAAACTGTGATCTCTCTCGGTAATGTTAAAACCAAACACGGTTCTCTGCGACCTATCATTTCAGAGATATAATTCTTGGAAAAATTTTCCGAAAAGGGAGTGTATCCCGACAGGGGATGGTTTGCAGACCTAAACTTATTAATTTTTTATCTTCCGATGCATACCATCGATTCTAAAACAAGGTGCTCGATATTTTGTTACACCCTTACAATTAAATAATTACGATCGTCATTAAAACATCATTTGCAGAAACATCTAGCAAATCTGTGGCAATTTCGTAACAGCGCAAGGAACATCGGTTCGTGCTTTCTGGACACCAATGGGGGAAGATTTAAGCGGAAGGTTGTGCGGACAACCCAGAAAATTAGCGACATCCGCATTCAGCGTTAAATCGTTCCCGTGTTCTGCTCTTCCTATTGTCGCTATCTCCTCGACTGTGAAACTTTTGTTAACGTTTCGCTCGAGGGTTTTCTGCGAAACTTACGGACACGACAGCCATGTCCAGGCAATCGTCGAAATTCTTCGAGACGTCTGTTTGTCGGTGGAAATCGGTGGAAATCGAGCATCAAATGAAAAAAACAAGATTTCAGTATTTGCTACCGCATTCACTCGGTCTTCAAGTCCTGTTTATATAATTGTAAGTCTTTTTAAGTCCGACTTATGTAATTGAACGGAATTAAATAATTGTTATCAGGTATCTTGTAATTAATTGCAATTGCCACGAAGATTTCAGAGTTAAACGCGAATATGTCGAAGAAATTAAAGAAAAAACATCGTTTGACCATATGTTCTTCGTAACACCTGTCATATTGCACATAGATATCATAATACGAAGGCGTCAGAACGGTTTGCTTCTGTCAAAAGAAACGTAAAGGATTGACAATACTTTTTCAGTAAGTAATTTCTCACTTTACACAGTGCCAGCTGTTGATACAAAATTACATGTAATTTCCATCTGCTGGATACTTTATGAATCATGAAAATATCTAAAGTAAAACCTATTGTAATCCCATAAAATATTCTTTACGTCTTAATCCTTTTAAATTCCATATACACTCCATATACCTGTATAATATATTTCACCTAGTCAACATGCGCACAAGCACATAAACAATGCGTTAAATAATGATCAACCCTGACTTGTGGTATCCGTACATTCTGACGCGCACAGTCGAGAAGTTTGTGGCTCGTGGACGAAAACGCGGAATGGAACGAGGAGCAAGGGTAGATCTTGGGGGTTGGTTTTTACGCACGAACTACACCCCGATACGGGGATGAAGGAAGAAACATCGATCCCGGGGTAACCCATACGCGTCCACACGGACGCACACAGAGAACGAACGAGGACGCACTTTCGGGGGCGAGAACGCTCCGCATAAAGGGGGATGAAGTCTTATGGGGTTGCGTCTTTATGTGAAAGCATTCCGCGGGTTCTCATGCCGATTTACGAATTCTGGAAACCGCCCCTCGTACCCCCGGCACGAAATTCTTTCCTGCGCTTCCGTCCCTTCGGTTTTAGGTCCGGCTTCGCGGTGATCCCGGGCACAAAAGGAAAATACTAAAATAAAGGGCCGTCCTTTTTCAACCGTACAATCTTCCGCGCTGCCAGCAGCAGACCACTGAAATAATAATAGAAAAATAACAGAACGCCGAGAAACCCGGGGCGCTGCGGGCGCACGTTCGACTACAATTTTCTTTCATACTAATGGACGCGATAAACGTGACAAAATCGAGTTCACTGGAATTTCAACGGCGCAATAATTCGGAAAGTACCATGGGATTTATTTACAAGTTTTTATCGACACTTTGGATTTCCCTCTTATACGACGTGGCACTTCCGATAGGAGTGCGCGTATAAATAATTGTGCCTGAGTTTGTCTTCTTAGGTTGTAATAGGTGTTTTACTCGTTCTTATACTAATTTTTAGGTCTGTAACGCACACATTGTTTTTCCAGAATAATGGAAAATTACAGGTTTGTAACGGGAAGAAACGACATGCAGGTAAAATGTGGTAAATAGATCAATTATTCTATAATGTTAAACGAATTCATGAAAAGTCATGTTGATAGAGGAACGAATTCAATTGTAGTAAGAACACTACTACTTTGTTACAGATTCGAAATAACGTAAATCGACACAGGAGAATATGTTAATAGCACCCTAACGCTACTCGACTAACTAGTCGGACATTCTTTGTGCACTCTGGAAACATGTTCTCCCAGGGCCACCAGCTGGATGTCTCAATCATCCTTGGGGAAATGATTTTGGCCGAGGCGCGGACTACGTGACGCTGCGAAACGCAAACCGCAGAGATTATTAATTCTCGTATAATAGTGATTAGGTATCCAGAACCAATATCATTATGCCTCTCGCGGTCTTCTCCCTAGGCCACCTACGGTCAGTCCTCTAATACTGGCTGACCACAGCTGCCTACGCACACGTACGCCCGCAGGCATGTACGGGCATTTTTGTTTTGCCCCTTTTGCCAGCCATGGCGCCAGAATGGGATGGTTCTGCCCCCGGCTTCCCTCCGGAGGAAATATCGCTTGCAACCCCGTAGAAAAACGATTCGCCGCTCTTCTTTATTCCTTACGTCGCCGTCTCTGCTAACCGCCTTCCTCTCGCAGCTTATTACTTTTTCACCGAGCTCTATTCTTCGTGTTTCCACGATATTTCCTCGGGTGTCGGTGTTATCGGAGGCACGATTGATGTCACGCCGCGCGCCGATGCGAAATTCCTTGGAGGATCGCTGGTTCTCAGCTTGTTCGGGCAACTGCGTTTGTCGTATCGGGGAATCTGAAAAATGGCGACGAATGAACGATAGTTTGCTTACACTTTTCATTTGCCGGGGTACAATTGTTTTTATCAAACGTCATTTTCGCCGCTGCTAGGTTTCTCGTGTGAAATTCAAGTTCAATCCCTATCGATGTTAAAACTCGGAATATTAAAGGTGAAATTTGAATATTGTTTTATATGTCCGGTAAGTAAGTTCTCGGATATATTGTTTAACATCCCAGCGTTTATGGGATGGAAAAAAAAAGATAAAGAAATTTCGTTCATTTGTTACGTGTATAATAGTTATGGCGTACCTTCATCGATCCTTTTTGCCCGAGGCTAATCGGGTTTCCACTGTAAATACCGATGTTTCCATATCTATCACATACATACATGTTTCCTAGGCTCCCTTTCTCCCTGTTTATCTCAATTTCGATCCTTCGCCAAAACGAAGGAAGCCAATCCAAGTTCAAAGGTCGAAACCTCGCTGGGTACTCGAAGGCAACGAGGGAGATAGAGGGGGAAAGGAACTCTGAAAGAATCCCCGTCGAAGAAGGCATACAGGACGAGCAAAGTTCCCTTCCGAAGAATCTTCGTGCCTGTTGTTACGAGCTGTTGTCACGACACTTCCTACTTTTCCGCGGTTATTCTTCCCTCGTTGTTATTAGGACCGTTCGTCATGCAGCATCGGGAACCGCGATGATCGCTACGTTTTTAAACGATACTGCGAGTTCTCGTAGTTCGTAAAGTAAGGTAAAGGTCGTTTTAGTTATGTTCGATGACTTGTATCAAATGACTACTTTCGATTTTGCTGGATCTGTGTTTTCATGGAAACTATTAAAAAACTTAACCGGCAGGAGGGTGAGACCAATTCGTTTAAAGGATTATATCGTTAGTACTTATATGGAATTTCTTCCATCACCTATTTGGTGTTTACACACGGTCATTTTAATTACTGACGCTTTCGAATTAGTACAGATTAAAACACAATTGATTATACACATGCTCGAGGGTATATGCATACGCAGTCAACCGTATTGTAAAAATTCTGTGTGAAAGAAAATTCTTCTATCTTACGTGTAACGCGTGCTTGTTACGAATGTGAACTCTCTTTCATAGAACGACAAAAACGTTGACATTTCGTAAATTAAACGATCAGTTTCTTCTTGATCTCCGCCTGGATAACATAAGTTTCGCGGTAATACCGAATACGAATAACGTGAAAACGTCGGCGCGCACTCACATTTTATCGGACGTCGTGTAAACTACTGCGCGGAAACTGACACATGTCACTTTGCATTTTGTGACTCCGGCGCGTGTTATTTTGATGACGGTTTCAACTCGCGGTTATGCACTTGTGTTCGCCAGAAGGATACATAACTCGGACGAGAAGAGTCATCGAATCAGCATCACCGTGTGAAGTTCAACAGCGGAGGTACGGATTCATCTACCCTGAACATCGTTGAGAATTATGCAAATTTGTGTACGCGGTGCGAGTTTTAATAAACTCTGTCGCGTTTTTTTTTCTTTTTTTTTCTAATGATAGTAAGAATAATGATGTATAATTCATGATCCGTTTTAACCACCTTTTTGCACGCGCGAAAGGTTTTGTTGCTTTGGTTAAACAATTAGTTTCTAACAAAAAAATGATTGCAGAAATTTCAGCTTGAAAATATAGATATGCAACTGTTTTAACGTATAGGCTTTTGTAACATTGGATCTCTAAACTGCCAAATGAAACGCACATCTAGCTTGATTTGATCAATAGAATACTTAAAAGGTGCGTTAAACATTATTCGCGAAATATAATTTGTTTAACTAACCGAAAATTTGTGTTCAGAATTGTTTAAAAGTTTATGAAAGTTTTACATATTATTTTGAAGGTTAAAATAGATGAGAAGCTTAATGGAATTAAACTTGTCGCTAGTCGCCATAGAAGCGCAAAAGGGTTACGTCCCCTTCCAAACGTTCGACCGAATATTTCACTGCAAAATATTAATTATTATTGTATAGTTTCAGGTATCCCTACTTACCTATGCGGTAAAAAGGATCAAAAGTGGAAAACGGGATTCTTAGTCCGAAAGTCCTTAATAAACGATACGTATAATCTTACAAAGTGTTTCATCCAAATAAAACTTTCATATTTTTATATCTAGACAAGTACAATTATCAACAAGAGGAATTAAAAATAATTCTTTTCATCCCTCAAATGTTACATGTAGGTATGTTTAATGTATTTAATAGAACGATATTAGTTAATTACGCACGATAATAATTCAGTATATTTTTAATTGCCAAACGTGAACGCAGATAATCTCAACAAGTCCGGCGTAAACATCCACAAGTAGAGAAAACAAACATGACGATGGTTTTCAAACATGCGTCGCCTTTTGTGACTGTCCGCATACAAAATATCCCTTAATTAGAGAAGAAAGTATGTGCAATATCAATCGTACAAGAATCCCAGTTGCGAGAGGGGTAAAGCATGTCGCAAGGTGCTCGTAAGAGAGGCAACAAAGTTTTCCCGGGGATAGTCGGAGGCGGCATCCTAGTGGTCCAGATAGCCATGGGAGTTCTTGGCTCCTCTTTCTATCTTAGCCTCTTCTTTTTATTCCCTTATGGCTGTCAGGAGCGTTGGCCATGGCGCCACTATACGCGGCGGAGAAGGAAAGCAAGAAAGGAAAGACGAAGGAGAAAGAAAACGAGAGAGAACGGGATAGATAGATGGAGATAGAGAGATGGAGAGATAGAGAGATAGATAGAGAGAGAGAGGGAGAAAGGGACCCAAACTCGCCGTTGCGTCGAGAGCGAACGAAAGTGCGCTTGGTGGTCGTTTTTTAAAAATAAAATGGCGGCCGCCGACCGACGTTACAGGGGACGAAGAAAAGAGCGAGGGGGTCCGGAGGAGGTAGTGGGAGATGGAGAAGGAGGAAAGAGCCGAAGAGGACCACCGGAGAGCCGTTCTGCGATTAGACTTACAAAACAAACGGCCCGGCGGTCCGGACCGCGCAGACCAATGGCGTAGCACACTGATCCCGACAAGGGACACGAGATAATTGGATCAAGACCCACCGAGTGCGTCGCGAAGCGCCTCGTAATTTTCTATCGGCCGAAGGTCGACGACCTTGACTCGCCGAACAGAGACCTGGGACTTTTGTTTTTGCGAAGTCGGGGTCGGATAGTGCTGCTGTGTACCATTGAAACGTGTCCGGTATCGATTCGGACTCGCTACCGGAAACACGTGCCACTACGGTGCGTAGAACGACGAACGCTGCTTTTCCGTTCTGATCGATTCGCGGGTTTACCGCGAGGGAAATGTTTCAAGTATGTGGTTAATATCGATTCTATGGAAAGTAGGGTAATTCTCTTTTCTGTACTAAAGATCAAAGCTTTTTTGGTTCGTTGTAACCGTTTACTGTTAAACGGCAGTGATTTAAACCGAGGATTCCTTGCGTCCTATAGAACGAATAATATTTATAGCTAGTTCTAAAATGACACGTTTCCACCTACCTAGGTACTAACTAAATTTCAATTCCTCGTCGAAAGTAATGTTATTTAATTGCACCCGTTGCAAGTGACCCGGCTGTTCCACGTTTCCGCTAAAACGAACCCTTCCCCTCCCTTAATCTTCCAACCCTCGCTCACCAGTCGACGCGTCATTCTTCCGCGAGACTCGAGCTAGCGACCTTCGCTCCGTACAAAACTCGGAAACGAATATCGTCTAGGGTACATAGTCACCGGTGTGCTCGCGATCCGGCGCAACGTTGCGGTGCCACGAAAGGGCGAAACGATCACAATAAAACTGGCAGGTTTTCCACGTTCGCGCATATCGGCCGTCCAAATCGGGCACTCGGCCGAGCAAGATTAAAGCCGAGAAAAACCGGGCCAAACGACGGCAGGACGAAAATGGCCAGTGGTCCGGGACTCGTGCAGAAGGTGGCTCGGCCACGATCGTCGTCGGCATGTACGCGGGGTGGTAAAGCAGGGTGTCCACCTCCTAGAAACGTGTAGCCTCTACCCTCTATTGATCGAACGGTCTGCCCTGGGCTCCACTGGAGTGGACTGGACACACCAGCAACCCCTAACCCTCGCACCATCTCGCAGACCTATTCCTCCCACCCCGGACTTAGGTACGTGTGTGCTTGTGCCACACCGACGTAGAGCTCGGGCAGCCAAAAGACGCCCAAAACGGTTCCGAGGGTGGTCATCCGGGAGAGGGTGGCCGGCACTACTTCGACGTGTGCACCGAGAGCCCTCCGCTTCCTACGAATCCGTGCACGGACGCTCGTGTGCGTCGCCCGTTCCAACACGTACGCGGGTTTATTGGACACCGGGTATTGAGCGAAGGTGATCGTCTAGAAGGCGAACGACTGGTCGCGACTCGAAATATGAAATTCCCTCGCTTTTCGTCGGGCCACTGCGCCCCGGGAGACTCTCTTTTGGAATTTAGATGATCGTAGGCGTTCCGGTTCTTTATTATTCGTTCACTGACTGATTCGCTGCCGGGATTTCGTGGATCGCGAGTGTTTCGTGGGCAGGAATCGCGCGTTAAAACGTTTGCAAAGTTCTTTCCACCGATTCGAAATTTCACCTTTTTGCGTTTTTTTTTATAGGTAATTCTTTGATCAGTTTCTTTATTCGATAAATAGTATTGATTTCTTGATACCTCGTCGAGAAGGTAGTCGAACCCTACCTGACTTTGTGGGCGTGATACGCGAAGCTGTCACCCACGCTATTTCTGTGTATTATTATTTCATGTGTTACTAATTCGGAGAACCAGTCGATGAGATTTCTCCCGAATTTCAACGATCGTAGGAGCTCCGGTTTTTATCGATCGGCTCTGCTTTTGTACTGATTCGTTGAAAACATAGTTAAGCGAGTTGCGTGTGGTGAACAATATCGATTTGGCCCGACGGTAATGAAACACGTCCACAGGTAAAATTACTTTACATGTGATTAAAGTATATGATTCTTTATCGACGGAATAGCACGGATACGATGAAAATACAACGACTAGAGAACCCGTCGACTTTACATGCACCAGTCCTTTGAATTACGATGAACGTGTTCGCGAAACTAATGTTGCCCGTTCAAAATTCGAACGTGAATTCGGTCGTCGAATTCAGCATCAATGTAGAATCTTTCGTAGAAGCGATTTCGAAGCACGGCTTCCGGGAACCGCCTTTGCAGTTCCTTCGTCCCGCGATGCCAGAAAGAAGGAAAGAAAGAAAGAAAGAAAGAAAGAAAGAAAGACGGAAAGAAAGAAAGAAAATAAGGGGGACAACTACCAGAAAGAAACGCGGGACAAACGAATGCATCGTTCACCATTCATCACGACGAGGCAGAATTTTTATCGTCCGCATTTACAAGTCTGTCGTCCGATTAATCGCTTAATCGATTTTCCGAGAATAAAGCGCTTCGAAATTCAACGACGAGCTTTGTGCACCGGTTGCGTGACAATTCCAGTTATAATGCGACGTAAAATCGTTGACAGTTCCATTAACTATTACGTCGACCGCGTTATTACCACCTTATTTGTCTTTTTCATGTTTGATCGAGCCGCGCGCGCAGTTTCAGTTCACCCGGACAATGAACCGCTAAATCAGCTTTGATTGTCACTCGTCAAATGTCTAATTTGAATAAATACTGCATATTACACGGCGAAGATAGATATCGCGTAATTTACTTACCATAATCGTGATTTTATCCTGGTCCTTGTTCCAGACATTCGTTAACCGTGGGCGAACACGTTCGCTATCTTCCTGTGTTTTACACAAACTTTTGCAAGCTCTGTTCGAAACACGGGCAAGTAAGTTTTACAAGAAACTACTTCCGTTACAGCTTACTCCGTATGAACTTTGAATAATCCGTACTTTTCGGAAAACTAAAGTTGACGTGCAACTAAGGAGACGGCAAAATAAATTTGCAAGTATCGCGGTAGTCACTTTGTAGTTAAGTAAACCGAAATTAATCTCAATGTTGCAAACTGTGAAGACATTAAAATCGGGTGTGTCTCGACGTCGTAAATCTTAGCGGGCTGCTTCTTAGCTGGTTACTGCAGGCGTTTGTCACTGCTAGACGAACGAAAATGACGAAATTTGTTCGAAAATGTCATGTCTGTAATTATACGTTACAAATTTTAACATGTAAATTTCAGATTTATAAACGTAGCGTAGTACTCATTTTAATAATATTACAAATAGTTTACCAGTAAATAGCCTAGAATCGTATAGAAGTAATTTCATTTCATCTGCATCCCCTCAAATATAAAAAACGACTTAATACTACATGAGTGGTAGCGAGTAAATGATGATAAAAAGAAGTGATATTACGTTCAACGGCTACTAATGTGCTGAAAATGAGTGACCGATAAAGTTCCGACTTTTCCCGCGTCGGTCTCGAACGAAAGCTCGCTATCGAATAATAATCCCCGTGCTGTATGTTCGAAAATCGTCTGTAAGCTAAGTGGCTCCATTACGAGACAGCCAATCCACTCGGCAATGCGAATATCTCCATCCGACACGACTTTCATCGGCTAGAAACTCACGTTCGAGATCGTCTCACAAGTCAATGGTATACCGGCGCGGCATATGCACGCAAAACGCGAAAAAGGCATCGGAGCAGATATCTTACATTGTGTAACGGGGTTACACCGCGTATTATCTTACGTGCAGGCATGCCGCACTTAGCAACGGACACGACGCGCACGTGGTACGCCGGATAAACGTTTAACAGTTTGCAATCAATCTTTTCGATACGTTGTTGGAGTATTTTAACCGATTTCTAATAAGGACTTGGCCACCGCGTTTCCTAGACACGTGTGAACGGCGAAACGTAATAGCTCCCATAAAATGTATTTGACTTGGGAAAGTCGTGGAAGAGTAAAATAGTGTCTAATGATTAATTAAAGCGGCACAATCCCATATATCGAAGCTGTGAATTTAAATGGTTTTTTCACCGTGGGATAGAATTTGCGTAATCATATTAAATTGTATATGTCGTTCGTTTATCCCGCTACGCCAGGAAAGGAGAATATACTTTGCTAGTGTCATCTTTGTGCAATTAAAAAAGTTTAATTTCCACCGTAAACGTATCATAAAACAGACGCGGTGGGTAAAAGTAGTGGTTCCGCGCTACATCGCACGGGCAAAATTTGTTGAAATGTTAGTCGCCCGTATTCTGTATTAAAATCAATTTACACCGAAGCTGTATACTGCAACGTTACCCTCTATGACACAGCCCGTGCAAATACTAGTTCTACTCACAGTAGAAATATCTTTCAAAGGCTCGAGTCTAAAGCACAACGTTGCTTGCCGGTAAATCACGTCTCTAACGATACGCCGATTCCATCGAAATGTTTGTTTCGGAAGGATTAATAATCCGTGACAAAAAAATACGCTTATCATATCACATAGTTCGAGCTTCCTACACGCGATCCCCCCTCCCCCTGGCGGTATTAGTATGACGTACAATAACAAGAGAGCAACGGCGGGGAACACTCCGTTAATCTGTACGGACACGTTCGCGATCCCGAGCGATTATCCGCATCGTAAGATATCGGGGAACCGGTATTCCCGGGCAAATAGATCGCCTCCGGTGCATTCGCTACCATACAACTGTCTATAATGAACTATTGGACCGCTCGTGATATCCGAGTGTCGTGACTACGCCTGCTAATATTCAAATAGAAAGTCTACCGGAATTCCTGCCGCGCTTATGTGGCCGTACGCGCCGCCACGGTGTAACTTCTAGATCCAAACAACGATTTATGGCTTATTATTTACCCTGGACTTTTTCACCCTTCGAGTATCGCGCTGCCGCCAATTCGCTGCGTACCTGTCCAGAGTCCGGAGTGAGGTTGCGATTAACGGAACATGCCGTGGCATAATTGTGAATGATTTACGCGCGTAAGGATCTGCCTCTTTGGAAAATTCACCGGAGTTTTTATTGAATTGGAAGATCCGTGCAAGATATTAATGTGACGATTGGAGATACGGATTAAATTTGAATTTCTTTCGCGCGATTTTATTATAATTTTGTAAACTTTCTTTACGCGAGGGACACTTTAAGAACGAAATGCTGGTTACCGTTTGCTCTTTCGTGGTGTAGACGTAGACGGAAATATTCGCAATGGATACAAATGTACTTGGTAAAATAACCTTTTAAATGGCTTCGTTGTAAAGTGTACGCGTATGGTCAATTAGAATCTAAGGTAATAATTCTTCGTTCTATTCGATTATACACAAATGAAATCCGCAAATTTCCTTCTACCAATCTCGAAAATTTCCTTCCTCAAAGTCACTCGTTAGATGACTTAGTGCATATGATATACGATTGCATATAAAGTTACGTCGCGACGTGTTACGTTACGACGCGATTCAAGTCACCATTAAGTCGAACACTCAACGAAAATACAAATCACCGGTTGTTTGCGAGCGAAGTTTAACGTCTACATCAGAAATAAACACTGTGCCGAAGCGGCACGTAAGTGGGCTTCTTGATGATCGCCCAACTCGTGAAGCTTCGTAAAATTCCACGCCTCGTTTCATTATGCACGACAGCAATGACACGCCACATGCGAGTGTAAATTATATTGTTAGACTGGCTTTTCTTTCAGCGAAGAATCAAACGAAAGCTTTGGCTGTGAAACATGAGAACGTTTTAACACATTACGGTTCGCGTACGTACACGTACACATGTGCTCATTTCTGTGTTTTTTCCAATTTTTTTGGAATTCTAATTATCAATTTATTGGGTCGTTTATAGATATTTGTGCACGGTATATAATTTTATAATTGTGACACAATGTAGTAGTTTTTTTTTGTATAGTTACCCTTGTGCCTCTTCGAAGTTTGTTGAACGTGACTAATACGGTAATAAGGTTGTTAACGGTGTTCTCGTTACAAATTTTGACGGTAAAAATATAGAGTGAAAGTAATCGAATGTGTATGTACGAAAAACTTGTTTGGAAGTGGAATCACATTTTTACGTCGATTCAAAATGTTTCTCATGCACATTTTACATAAAAACTATAAATACTATACTATAAATAAATGTATATTACGCATGTCAGAAAATTTCAAAATTTCAAAATGTTTAAAAAAGTAAACTGTTCATTCAAGTTTGTGATAAGATGATGCAGTTACTTCATTGCTTTTCTAATTATGTATTATATTATGAAAGTCAACAAAATATTGTTGACTTCTAGAGTATAGAGAGTTTTGAAACCGATTAATTAGTTTCCAATTTCACGCGGACTCGTAATGAGATAGTTTCAGTTTTTAAGAATTATTATAAAAAAATAATCTAGCTTTAAAATATTTTGGTAAAAAAATTAGTTTCAGGCACTTGAATAATTTTTACATAATTCTTTTTGGCGTCCTAATGGTAGGGGGATGAAAAGCATTATTTACAAATTTTGTAAAAGTGTTAGATTGTTTCAAAGCATCCATTAAACGACCAGCGAGTGGAAGCAAAATTTGTAGAGTAATGGAGGGTGATTAAAACTGCATAGTCCGCCAGACCCCAGTGTGGTGTTTGAAGTTGACTTTGGGAGAGCGATGTTTCAGGGTTAAAGAAAGCGTGGCGGATGGTAATGCGTTATTCTAATTTAAGACCGAACCTAAACCACTCGTGTCTCGCCAAAACTTCAATGAAAAACAACCAAAAAAAAAGAACAATACAAAACAATTCATTTTCAACCGCGGTTTATCCTCCTTCCATGAAAATAACGAAACACAGGCGAAAATTTCATGATTCATACGTCGGGCAACGAATCCACTAATACGATCAAGTTGTCCCTTCGCAGTTTCAAAGACGACGTCAATCAAATTCCCGAAGCTTTCGACGATGTAGCAACCGAGTGAAGGGCCATTATCAAATTCACTTAAACGATCGATCGCCAGCGGCGAGGACTATTATCAAATTTACGTGGTGCATAACGCAACTACGCCGCGCGCGGACAAAGTGCATCGGTGGGACGAAATAAACAAGAGTGCCCGGCGTACGAAGTTACGTCGTCGTATGCACGTCACACGACATTGCAAACCCGGCCCCAAGTTACTATTACAGAGAAGCACATTGTCCGCAGGACAACGTGGCGGTTATTGAATAGAGTTATACGAGAGATCGCCTCTCGGCTCCCAGAATCCTGCGGTGCACCGTTTTCACCGGCGCCCACGTCTTTTCGCCCTGGAAAATTGCACCTGATTTTCTCCGGGAATTTTTTTCCGGTGTTCCTGCTTGGAACGCTGGACCCACTTTGGAATTTCGTTGTTTTGCGTTTGTTTTTCTTACGGGACACACATCCACAGATTGTCACGGAACTCGGTGGAGTTGATTAATTTTCAATTTAAAATTGCGTAATTAAAACTTTCGAACCAGTAATTCAGTCGGAGTGACTACAGCTGAGCCGCCCCAATAAACTTTTACACGATTTTATTCAAAGTTTGTTATTAATTATTATTTGGTAAACATATGCATTTGTATGTATATTAAAATGATATCGAGACTGTTGTATTAATTCAAAATAATTATAAAAAATTCGCAATTTATTGATACGGCGTGTATGCATGCTGTCGCGACAACACGCATACAGTGACCGTGTAGAAATGTTTCAGCCGTTCACAGGCCGAATCGATTAACTCTACTTTTTGAATTATTTTAAATTGAAGTGTCAAAAACCTTGATTGAGTGATAACTTTTTCTATTTAAAATTAATTTCTTTAATAACTAGGCTTAACGGCACCAAATATCGGAAATTTTCCTGGCTACTAAATAATAAATTTATTTCTTTAGAATTGAGGTAATTTATATTTTCGTGCAACAATGCATACTAGATAATTAATAACACCGGAAGGCCTCACGCGCAACTTTTAAATTTCCTCCACCTTATGTTTTATGTAGTTAATCGATTTGGCAAGTGAGCGGCACATTTGTTACTGAATTACGCCGCCATGTGCGAGAAACGATGCACAGCTTCTCGCGAGCCGTATTTGTACAGTTTTCTGCGAGCCGCTACGATAAAAACGTTGTATCGCGAGAACGCGGAATTTATTATCGGGCACGAGCTCCGCCGTGCCGTGCTCCTCTAAAACGAAATAGAAGCTGCGAGACTCCGTTTTATTATTATAAATTTTATCGGTGGCGATTTTCTCCATTATTTTCTGTCGTGTCCTATTTAAATTTCCTACCGAATTGTTAATTTAAAATCTGTAGCCAAGCACAAATATTAACAATCACGTTCCGTTATTTAATTTATTATATTGCTTTTCTCGTCGATTACATTCGATACCCTTTCAACTCCTCTAAAACTTGTGTGGAATATAAATTCTGGCGGACTCGGAATATTTCGTTGCGTGTTCTGTTTTAATTTATATTTCATATCTTTCGCCCGGCCGTTACTAAAAATATTGGGAGCGGTCTTGAAATGTCCTGGTCGATAATATTCGTTTGCTAGGAATATATTGGTACACGGAGGAAAGCTAACGAGAAAGTAAACGTAGCAATTTCGATGTACCATAAAAAGCAACGTTGTTAGAAATACTGCGAATTCTGCGAAATTAGATCTCCCGTTCCGATTTTCGTATCCGTATTTGCGCGTATCCCGGAGAGTGTGGACGGACCGGAAACGCAGCGTACTGCAAGTATAACGTAGAAAATTTATTATCAATGCTTGCACCTCTCGTTATCAAAGTAACATAAATAACGCCGAACAATAAAGACCGAAATACGAGTAAATAAGCATTAAATATGCGGCATAATCGTGCCTAACAGCGACAAAGAAACAATTAATACGTATAAATGCAGAGGAAACCATTTTTTAATTCTCATTTTAATCAAATCCACGTGAAATATGAAATATGCTTTATAAAAACCGTGTTTTTCAAGCTCGCGGGAACCATCGGATTTTCATAAAACTTTGTCACTTCCACTATAATAATAGCAACAAACGGAAGTATCAAATTTAATAATATTTCTCAATCTACGAATTAAATGAATGATTTTTTCTTTCTTCTCGCGGTACCTAAGAATATAATTTAACAAATTCGCCGCCGTTGCACGAATGCCGTATGACACACAACAAGTATCACGGCATACCGTGAGATACAAACTTGGAGCAGACACGAAAGAGCAAATAATGAATTTTCGTAGAAACCAGCGCTTTCCAAAAAAAAGTCTCGTCTTCCGCGCCCCTGGATCGAATAAACCCCGTGGTAAACTATAGGAATTCGATTCATAAAGTCCCGGCAATTACATTCACGGAATTACGTTTCTCCCTCGTATCGTATAACCGATTCATACATCCATATAACAGTTTCCACGATAGCCGGCGGTCTCGCGTCTCTCCCACACGCAGGCCCATAATAACTCGTTCCATGGAAAGTGACGTTGTTCAGCAGCCAGTAGACGGCATAAAATACGCCGGACCCCGTCACGCGTGTGTTCGTCTCCGCGAAAATGTATCCAAGGGCGCATTCCCGCGTGTCTGTGCGTATCGGGCAAGACCGTGCCACTCTGATCCTTCGAAGGGAATGGAAGATGCTAGGCGTCCCTTCGAGGCGCCTTTCCCGTCATCTATCACCCCCTTGTGCCCACCTCCTTAATGTCGCGAAAGGGAGCCGCGGCAAAAGCAGGGTAAGGGAGAGAGAGAAGAAGAGAGAGAGAGAGAGAGAGAGAGAGTGTAGAGGGAAGAGGGAAAAATCTTCGAGTCACAGGGTTGTAAGTCAAGGAGGAAACTTATCAGAGCGTGGAGGACAGGCTGCGGATAAAGAGACGTCCCTGAGAAGCTATAATAATTCGACGTTAGAACGCGCCTGTTTTACTAGCTCGTGAATATCAAAAACATGCACTATAGCTTGCGGTCCCGTGTACCCCACCACGGTTTTGGTTTTATTAAATATTTTTGTCATTATTCAATTATACGTCGGTATCTTTTCTATTGGTGTATACGACAGCGAAGGATTATGAAAAGAGACTCTTGAAATTAAATTATTAGGCTTTATTCTGCGTAGAAACATCAAATAATAAATCAAAGTTTTTCCATTTTTTTCTAATTGCTCACAAAAAACATTTGTATTGTTAAAATATCGGATGATTCGAAAAACCTATAAGCTTCATTTGAATCGGTCGGTTGGTTTACGGAAAAGTACACCAAAGTATCAAACAGGACAGGGAAATAGGATTTATTAAAACGTTACATGTTATTGCACATAAAATATGCCGAGGATTAAAAAACACAGTAATGTAAAGAATCATTTTCAGGATACTAACCCGACACCAAAACAGTGTGAGCAACATTATGTACATATAACGGAATGGAACATACACGAGTGTGGAAATACGAGTTTTGTTGTGGAATACAGCAATGTTAACATCATTATAAAACATGGAAATATGGCTTGAATTATAACATGTTTGCCATCAATTGGAAAAAATCAGGTGGAAAAAAATAGTGTAAAACAGAAAACCGTTTAAAAAAAATTTACGAAAATTGATTTTTAATTGCTTTTTCCCCTTCGGTAGAGCAGGCAAATAAAAACTTCGTGGGGTGAACTATTCCAGGGTTAAGTGACTTGTTTCGTGAGTTATAGAAATTTCGAATATTTACATTGAAACTTCACAGATGCGAATAAATTGATTGTGAAAGTGTCTAATGATTTATTCACGATATTCGTGTTTAAAATTCATAGATATTTCCTTAGGAGAGGGATATGTCAGTACGTACCATTTTTACAATTATCTTAATGAACTGTTATTTGCGTTTCGTTTACAGAGTAGGAAAAATTTGTCGTTAGGGAATACGAGGGTACGGTCGCGTTTACGAATGGGTTGCTGCTACTAACATGCCAGTGTCATCAGCAAAGCCAACCGCAGAAAGCAACTAACCGACTTCATTCTAACTCACGAAAACAACCCTCACGAATGTTTCTGTCACCCCCAGTGCTTCCGTTACAGATACGTAGATACATGTGGGCAGGCAGGGATGAAGAAATGTTGTGGAGGATTTTACTTTACTCTGCAACCTTTATACAAATTATAGGTATCATTAATATAATTGCCTCATTGCAGATTATTTATAAAATTTGTTTTGCACTATTTAGAAATTCATTTTATTATCGACTTTAATATACTCTGATAATTAATTCATTTTACATCTATTAAATATACGAAATCTTGCAAAAGAACGACACACCTCGCTAATATTTATAGAATAAAAATGTACTGAAAACATATTGATAAAATCAGTTTAAATCCACGCGTTTGTCATTACATAAACCGAAGACACCCTCATACTTCTCTCGAAACAGTCATCAATCATTACAACGGGCACGTAGGCGTAAAATAAATGTGAAGTGCGATTCGATAAGGTAGAAAAAGCGAACAGAAAGGGAATCAGTGTACACGGGCGCACATGTACGTGCGCACACCGAGGTCCGAGCATGCCGAAAAGGGTACAAAAAGCAATGGGCGTTCTCGGGCGGATGGTCAAATGTTTAAACAAACGAGCAATTATCTTAACTCGATCTCGGATCTTCAGGGTGTTCCTGCTCTGGAACTATCGGCCTCTTTCTTCTGCGCGTTAACTTGCTCCTTCTACTCTTCGTCCCCCGTCGCTTTTTTTTTCTCTTTCTCTCTTTGTATCCCTCTGTCTTTCTCTCTTTCTCTCTTCCTTTCTCGCTTCCTCCGAGTCTCGCTGCCTCCAGTTCGCTTCTCGGTCCAACCGAAGATGTCGTCGGCCCGATCCACGTAAAAAGCACAAGACATGCATTTCATTTGCTGCTCGTGTTGAGCCCTGTTCTTCTTTATGTCCCGCCGGTCCCGACTGCCGTGCCAGCGTGCCCGATGGGGACCGTGTCACGTCAGGGGAGGGACCCGCAATTTTTGACCGAGTTTTGACGAGACAAACTTTTTTAACGCGGACAAGACAATTGATGGCAGTTGGACGGATTGCGTTTGGCATGGAAATTGGGAAATTAAGATCAACGTAAAGAGTAACACAGTAGTCCATGGGGATGTAATGAGGGAAATAATAAGCGATTTAAAAATGGTTTAAGGTTTCATTTCTTAATGATGTCGATCCGAAACATTTTGATACGTAAGAGGAAAATATTTGTATGAATGCGATAATATACTAATATGTGTATTTTTTTACGCGGGGAATTAATGGATCGCAAAATATCGTTCGAAAAAGTATTTAAATCTCTGTAATCCAATTTTGTTGTTATCGAAAACAAAGTTACATAACAGGAAAATGGCAAACATTGATCGTCGGATATAAATTATTACTTATTTTTCGATTTGTAAACATTTTATTGTAAAAAAACATCAACGCTCGCTCTCGCAATGGAAATAAAAAAATACAAAGTTTTTGTTAGCGATATTATTGCCATATAATCGCAACGGTGCTGAGTGGTAAATAAACGCAGTCAGAATTCCAAAAATATTGAGATACATGCATATGTAACTCAAAAGTTACATGGCGTTATCGAAGGGTTAATTGGCACATGAAATTTATCTATGAATTGTTTCTAGGTTCGTTACCGATAGACAGATCTCAGTTACAAACCTCGGCGAATGTTTATTTACACACGAATCAACAGGCAATCAGTGTTTTCAACATTCGTATCGGCGTTTCCGCCAACACCGAGCCAGACCTAACCCAGACTAATTTGAATCGATTGAAAAGTTTCACAGTGTGGAGCATTAATAAGAGGACGCGACAAAAAGTAGCGCGACATAAACGAAATAAATCTAACTCAATGAATGTCTTATGATTCCGAGAAGAGGTAAGAGCTACATTCTATCGACTGGTCGATTTTTTACCGGGCCGGCTTACTTCGAAGCGTCCCGCTAAAGGAACGAATTAAAGGATAACCCGTGCGCCTGGAGGCTCAGCAATGCGACGAATCCTTTCGGCAGGATCCTTGGGTTAGGTCGCTTATCCGACACGGCTCGGTAGACAGAGGTACAACGGAGGTTAATACGGGGACAGAAGGAAGATGCACCGAGCCAGACAGTCCTAGAAACCATTTCGCAGACAGTTGATAACAACAAAAAAAGAAACGAGCAGAAAGAATGAAGTGAATAAGGATGGAAAAGAAAGAAAATAGAGAATGGGTAGGGAAAAGCAGAAGTTGCAAAGGTATAACCAGAAGGATCTGTTTAACGGGATGATCCGAGTGGAAAAGAAAGACGTAGCAGATATATACCCTTGGTGGATTATTTTCCTGGCATTTCAGGCCTAATTTCCCTTGTACAAAGACTCCCCTGGTCCCACGGCTTAAGGCCGGTTTACGCGTTTCTATTTCCACCCAACCGACGTGCAGCTTTTTGTCTAGTTGAGGTACGGAGGTTCGAGTGTCGGCGCAAGTCCTCCGTTAAAATATCTCCGACTCGGTCGCCCTCTGAAGTTGCACCTTCTCTTCTCTTCTCTTCTCTTCTCTTCTCTTCCTATTTCCCTCCTGGAGAACTCTCTTCGGAGACCGTGGACGTCGGCGAATCGTTCCTTTGATGTCCCGCCTCGTCCTCTCTCGTTCGTTCGTTCATACGTTCGTGCGTTCGTTCGTTCGTTCGTTCGTTCGTTCGTTCGTTCGTTCGCTCGCTCCCCGGTCGTTTTCTTCCTCTTCTTCCGTTCTCTGTTTCTCCCGTGCGTTGGCAATGATTATGGTGATGCCGTGTCCTCATGCGTGCGCTTCTTTATGGCTGATTGGCCTGACGGCCGACGTATATTGCGCGAAGGGCTCCAGGAGTCTCGCGATAAAGTACGCACTTGGTGGCCACTTGGGAGGAATGGAATCGACCTGCTTCCACGGATGAAGGAACGATGCTCGAGCTGATTATGAGAGACGCGCCGCGACCGGCCGACTGATTTTACGTTTCAATATGGACTTGCCGATTATGGAAACCTTCGCGTCCGATACGTACCGTTTGCGGTGAACGCGCTTACCGATTTCAGTCCGTTTCTTCAGACAACTCGGGGATCGATAGACCGGTATTTTCTCAACGAAAGTCGTTAGCGGTAAAAGGATCTATTTTTGAATCGCTATAGCATACATTTACTTCTGTACATAAAACGATTAGAGTAATCGAGGGTCATTTAAAGTTAGTCGATGCCTACTAACTATGGCATATTATTAATTATTGTATCAGTAATTCATTTTTACTATTTTAATTATTTGTTGAATACGATTGAAAATGATATCGTGCATAATTATAAATTTTTTTAATAATCGACTCTTCCTTTCGTTCATACATAGATAAATCAAGATACTTTGAAGCACTCGCGTCTTTTCAACCTTTGGCAGAGCCGCGCTGACAGCGCAATGTCAAAAACATAAACGATTCCAAAAGTAGTTCCTACTTTAGTGCTACCCCTCCTCCAACCTTTTCTCATAAAACATTCTTCCGTCGTCGGACAAAAACGAATTTACCTTCTTCTCGTAGCTTATACGGAGCTTGCACGTATTCTCCTTCTCTGTCCCGGTACCAGGATCCTCAAGAAGCAAACCGAATCATTTCGAGGAACAGCCAGATAGCGCGGCTATCGTTTGTGTCGTCCGAAACTATCCGGCACAGTGTTCTCCAGCGAACTGGAAATTGGCCGGGCTGGAAAACAGAAGCCGGAAAAGAATGGCTCCTCTTTCATCCGCGGCATCGGTGTCCTCTTAGCGGTGAAAATAAACGGCCGAGGAGATACAGCCTCCAATTTGTCTAATTCCCTGGTTGTTCCTTCGGGAAAGTTACAAGGATCATCTGGCTGGGAGAAAGCATTGTCCATCGCGAGGATAAACGTCGTTTTTACGAATTTCGGGTAACAAGCCTCTTCTTGCCCGATGAGAGTTGCGGAAGACCGTTTAGGACGACAATAGTAATAGATACGTTTAATCCAATTGGTACAGAAGGCTCGGGACCCGGGTCGACAATGACGGGGCTGTACCTGAGGCAAAGCGTGACAATGTCGAGAAATATTGGATAAGCGTGACGGACGAACCCCGGCCAGGTAGAGAGACGACACGCTTAACCAATTTCAAGCAGAATGGTGCCCAAATTTGCTTAAAATTAGGCCTCCTTAGAGTCCCTTTTACTGGAGTACTTCTCGGTGACCGCCGTTTGCTCCTTTATTGTCGTACAAACTGAACGGCACTGTTAACAACGGAACTTAAAACCTCCCATTGTCGTACGCACAATACGGAGAACCAAGTCCAATAAATCAATGATCGAGCTTTAAAAAAAGAAACGCGTTTAGATCTTCGGTTTGATAAAACGAAGGACACGGACATCGGTAAAAACGGACCCTGGAATCGCGGATCAGGTTCAGCGAGACTTGTCGCGGAAAATTGAGAATTCACGGAGAATTGTAGCTGACGATACGTATGATTTATGAGGACAAATGTCGGTGTACGTTTATTACACCCACTATACCTTCCGTTCCCGTGAATCTTGGACAAACTTAACAAACCGCTCGATTCTCGATTACTGTTTTATTTCACATCCAGCGAGTTTCTATAAACGTCTGTCGGAAGTTTCGGTCGAGATTTGCAAAGCAACTTCTAGTCAAAGTCTGAAACCCGACGAGCAGGGCAACGATCACGTCGTCAAGAGTTCCAGCGAAAGAAAGAGTGACAACGTGACCCATTAGACACGTCTCTCGGCTCACGGGTTAACTATACGCTTATCGATATTTATCAAGAAAGGCCACGGGAAGAACGTCCGGGACACGTTTCCCGACACGTCTGGATCGCCGGCAAGGAGGACGAGTCCCCGATCATCGATCGTGCCGATTTATTCCGTCAGAGCGACGAGGAGGCTGCCCTTTGTTCTCGGTGACTTACATCGATAATCCCGCTCTGTCTCGACACGGTGGCTGGATCTCGGTCTGCTCTCTCTCACTCTCTCTCGCTTTCGCTGTCTCTCCATCCCTGTTTCTCGCTGTTTCTCTCCTCGTCTCGTGGCGCAATATCTCGACGGCCGAGGCTCGTACGCATAAAGGCAGGAATGGGCAACAGCAACGGATAGACGCAGCAACGGATCGGCCCTCCTGGGTCCAGGCTTCGTAAAACCGGCGCTTACTCTCCTCTCCTCTCTCTCTGTTCGGGGCTAACAAGAGGATTCACCATTCACCTGTCACCGGGTCCGAGGGCGGTTAGTTATAGTTTATTTATCGTTTCCACGTAGGCTGGTGTTTGAAATACGTTTACACCGCTCGTATGTTCACCCTTTCTTTCGGTGTGGGTATGGCGCCGGCGTGTGTGGTCTGGCGCATACCACGCGAACGGATAACTATTGTCCGCGAGCGGTGCACCGGTGCACGCGCACCGTGCAGACAATTGCAACCCGTACAGACTGCTAGATGTCTTAACCAGATTGCCGGCCGGCGCATGCGTCCGTCCGGCGACCCTTTACGCGCGATACCACCATGGAAACCTGGTAATTTTCGTGGTTTCCTGCGTGGATTACGCGCACCGCGGAACCCTCCGCGCTTTTCCGCCACCGCGCATTTTTTCTCCGCCGTTGATCAGAGTTCCGCGACCACCCTCGAGAGAGAGAGAGAAGTATCAACCTCGTTGCCCCCGAAGCGACCCGAGGTTAATTCTTGTCTGAGCTTCTCTTTTCTCGTGCTGCGCTTTTGTCGCTTTCTTTGCACGAACGTCGGGGCTCGTGTACGCGATGGACGAGGATACCGTTCGAGAGCGTCGCGGCGGAATATTATATTTTTAGCAGCGTCCCCGCACGCGTTCTCGTTCGATATCAACGATTCTCCCGACTCGTGTAATTAACCGTGCCATCGACGTATCGATGTATCGAGGTTATGCTTTTACTCGAATTTCAGATCGTGCTGGCCAAATGGAACGTCTAACAAGGTCTCCACCCTCGTTTACCAAAATAATTAACCTCCGAAAAAAGGGGCGTAGGTCTGCAAAGGGGTGGACGAAGACGCAGGAGGTATTAACGGGATGCGAACATTAGGGTTATCTGATCAGGAAATCTCGGGAAGGACGACAGTCGGCTTGGCGGTATTTCCAGCGTGTCGAGCTTTAACCGAGAAGGAAAGGGTAGTTTCTTTAGGTCGGTCGAGGGCGGACTCTCGGTCTACCTGGGTATCATAGCCGAGCGTTTGACACGTGATGACAGCTCATGGCGCCACCAACCCCCTGCAGTTCTCGGACGCTACGGGGGTTCTAGTTCGGGTCGAAAGATTCTTTTGTTTCAGGCTCATTAACGTGTTGCCAAACCCTCGTCGTGTCCCTTCGGAAACGTCGTTGTCCGTCACTGACCTGGACGAATGCTACGTGTCGTTGCGTCTCGATGAATATTTCTAACGGATAACATAACATATCGATAGATATTCCGGCGATACCTGAGCGGAATTATGGAGTCAATATTAATGCGTTTCTATTATGATTGACTCATCGATTATCCAATTTCCGAAGCCAATAGTATCCCGTTGCGCATATTAATGAGGACGGCCCTATGGAAAATCTATGGGAACGTATGACGTAGGTACGAGGAATATTTTTTAACGTTTCAATACGTCTAGTTAATTAAACAGTGTGGACTCTTCGTTGCTAGTTTGTGAGTACTAATTTTCCGAAAATGTAAAGCGTTTTATCGCAGCCATTTGTACGCGGTTTTCTTGTTTCACCCTATGGAATTCGAAGAACGATTGCTGCAACGTGAATTGAAACTCTGCAAAACTGCCAGGCAAACAATCGGACCTTCTCAGTACTCGACCGCCTCGAGATCCAAAACGATGCCGATCAGATCCCTATCGGTCCGTATCTCGATGGCAAAAAAAAATCTGATTTCGTTCGCAGGTTCTGTCTCGGGCGAAAACGACCCGTACAAAACGGGGGGGGGGGGGGGTTAAAGAGCCATCCATGTACGCGATTACTTCCCACATCAGTCGTCGTCCGAAACACTTATCACGACGTCTCGGATCCCCGGGTCCCTTTCCAGCGTCCCCTCGAGAAGGTTCGACGAGGATTCACGAGACGTGCCCCGTCCCGGTGTTTCTTTTCCGCCAGAAAGAGCCGGCGCTCTCTCATCAGCTCTCCCCGTTCGGCTCATCAGCGTAACTTCGACTGTCAGGTAGGACATCCCACCGGTTGAAGTGTTTATCGGCACGACGAGCGGTCGGGCTCCGGGTGTATGCCGCCGGTACAAGCGCCGGTTCGTGTCCGCCGTGTCGTACCGGCAAATCACCGAATCTCCAGCAGGACGTCGTGGAATCCGTAGTATTCAGCAGCGGGATCCCGGCATCCGGGAATCTCCGCGACTTCGGAGCCGCGCGGCTCGTCCACGAAAACTACGGGATTGCGATCGTCGGCGTGCCCCGACTTCGACTGTCAACGACGATCGGCATCGATCTCTCTCCTCCTCGTCGTCTCTCCCCTCAACCCCCCCCCCCCCCGCACCCCTCATCCGCCGGCTAATAGTCGTTCTCGAGAAAATTCGGGACGTTTGGATGCAAGAGTCCATGGGCCGAAGATTAAACGAGTACCTCTGGGATCAATTCCGAACGTTTCGTGTCTCCGCGAGATTTCGATCGGACCATCGGGGAAGCTATGTTTTCGCCGTTGAAAGGAAATTAATTCGGTTACCGAAGACAGGGGGAGAATCTTGCTGGGTATGTAACACGTTTGCTTTTTTTTTCTTTGTTCGTTCGATTGTCTTTTTTTTTGTTTAGATACCGCTGGCACGGGAAATGCGGGTAATGGATAATTGATGACGTCGACGCGAGCTACAATTTGTCCGATGGATACGGGGCAGCGAGAAACGTATCATTACACGGGTTACGTGGGTAATCGCATGAAATTTAAAACACCGATAGTCACACGAACGCGGGGTGGTTCGATAGGAGAGGAGATCGAAGGAAACGCTGCTTAGCCCGGATTACCGGTGAAACGCGAGCACGTGTAATTTCTGGCTGCCTCGGTGGGCTCGGGCGAGGAGGAAAAGCACGGCAAACTGGTGACTATGTCGGCCTCATTCTCTAGGTGGTCCAATAATAAGACAATAAGTTAGGCGTACTCGGACGAGACCGTTGATATCAGTGTGGGATCGAAATGCAGGATGGGGACGTAGGAGAAAGAGAGAGGGAGAGAGAGAGAGAGAGGGAGAAGAGGGAGAAGAGAGGGAGGGATTCATCCGAGTCCATGCCGGACGAAACCAAGTGGTATGCCCGGAGTGGCGCCAGAAGTCTTTCGTCTCCCTTCCTCCTTTCTCATTCTCTATCCTTTCTTACTCGGTTACTCGTTGTCTCTCTCGCTTGGCCATTATCCTCCGGTAAGAACCGCTATCTCCCTCGCCGTCCCTCTCGAGAGACCGGAGAGACGTCGATCCAATTCTCTCCGCAGCCTCCTGGGAGAGCCGTTTCGACTACGGGAACAGAAATTAATAATCTCGAGGAAGAGGTACACTCCTAACTGGCTGCATTCCTCTCGTTAAGGACGAGAATCCGCGTGAACGCCGTCGTGGATTCCAATTCTTATGTAGTCGGCGTCAGTTCTCTTCAAGACTGACTAATTAAAGAGGAATCGTCGTAAAAGGGGCTTAACGATTGGTCGCAGGACTTTCTAGAGTATTAATGGAATACCGATGGTATTATCGGCTTTTTATGGCGGCCAATCTATCGAATTTTTCATGCATACTAATTCCGACGCTTATTTATTCAGGCCCGATCCTCTCTTATACTTTTCACGCGATTCCCCCGACGATCCTTACGCCGTGACTTCGATACACGGAATTAATAATGACCCTCTACAGAACTTGCAAGACATTTCATCTTCGAGAATCGACACGTGGAGAGGAGAGTTCTTCACCCGTCGTATTTCTCCTTCGCCTCACGTTACTTGTCGAACGCTATATCTCTTTCTCTCTGTCTTTCTTCGTTGCCACGTACGAAAGTGACAAAACCATAGCTCGCAACCCCGGACTCCCCGACGGCGGAACTGTAAAGCAATTAACAGCTATGGTAATAATCGCTAATGATCCTCGAACGATGTCTGTAGCTTGGTCGCGAAAAAAAAGGCTACGGAAACGAGGTAAAAAAAAAGCGACGAGAGAAACGTAGAAAGAGAGAAACAGAAGAGCTACGCGGGAAAGAAGGAGGCGAAAAAAGGGTTGGCCTTAGAGCGACGAAGAGGAGACGAGAGAAAGGAGAGACACGGGGAGAAAGATGGAAGGAAAGACCGATCGAGCGAGGATTATACGACTGGACATTTCGGGCATTTTTACGAAAGGGACGCGCAGGAACGCGTGTTCTATTAGCTAAGACAAAAGAGCGGCGCCTAGACGGGGCCCCAAAACGGACCCCGAAACTGTCCGACAGCGTTTATTTATGCGCCGAACCGCGGAAAAAGATGTAAGTCCCCGGGCCCGCTGCATTCCTACGCCCGGTCCAGCACGCCCGACAGGGATATTATCTCCCAGGATATAATCGACGTGTCCTCCAGGTCGTAAGGACACATTTTTGCTGCGAAGAAAGGACTGACGCGCACGTGCATCATCCGCCTTTCGATCTCCTCCTCCGAGAAAGCGGTCGGCAGATTACTTTGACGATTGTGTTAAACGGGATTTTAGGTGTTGCTCGATGAAAGCCAAGTGCAAGGACACGTTCGACTGTAGCGGCGGTAGATGAAAAGTACCTGGCAAGATGTTTGCGGTTTGCGATGTGACAATGAGATAATAGTAGGGCTTGTTACGGTCGTCGATGAGTATTGCTTGTCTTCAACGAAAAAGAAAGAAACGAATCTTACAGGGCAACATTATTTTTTGCGTTAATGTTACAGAAATAGAATAATTTTAAAGATACTTTCTCCTCTGTTTCCTAATATGTCTTAATCGGACGTATTTCCGGAGAAAATTCGATAAGAGTGATACAGTGTTGTTACTTTTGTCCTTGTGGAATAGACATTACATTGGCCTGCAACATTTTCCGTAATCCATGGAAATGTATTCGGCTCATCTCAAAGGACTTAATTTTAAGCGATTCTCGATACCGTTTCCCCCGTTCTCGTCTTTAAGGAAAGCAAATTTTTAATTTAGGTCCGAAATGAATAAAAGAAATCCATTTTCTCGTGAAAATTCATAACTCTGTAATAAATACAAAACAAACAGGGAGAGGATCAAGTTAACAACGCCAACCGGCTGATATATTGTAGAAAACGTTTGCAAGAACGAATTCGATGCAATTTTGCGTTGTCGCTCGACTGATTTTTTTATTCGAGATTTCTTTCCCAATTACATCCGTCCCCTCTGGCCTGTCCCAGCGTCGCGTCCATACGTATCGAGGTAAAAGCGGGGCAGGAAAGGAAGTATTTTTCTTAATCATCGATTTCGAGAGTACAATGGCGTGCCCGACTACCAATTTATGGCAACACGAACGTTACACGAACGTTACGTGCTTTCGCGCCAGCCATAATTATTACCGTTTCCACGAAACAGCACGCAAATATCATTCGAAACTCGGTTGCAACCTTTACGGCATACCGCGCTTACTTTTAAGTACTATTCCCATTAGTGCGTTGCTTAACGTTCGCTATAACGTCGCGAATAAGCGTCGATGATAATTCCCGAAAGAGCGACGGAATTCTTATGCAAATGATCTTTTTTCCACGGACACGCTCTACGACGAGGCAGTCATTGTTCTAGATTTCCGAATACGTAAATCGCGATCGGCGAAAAGAAGACAGCCTTCGAGGCCTCTCGTTGTTGTCTCCAAACGATGGTTGCGCAAGAAAAATAATTGGTGCCGCGGGTATGAATTATGGGAGTAGAAAGTGATTCCTGTAAGTTTGTTAGTGCTATACGAAATATTTTGTTGCAACGTTCGGTACACGGTGTGTAATTTGTGACAGGCCACCGTCGTAAGATCTTAATCATTGAGGTAATCTAGAATTGTTCTAACGCGAAGGCGGCGATTATTCGATGAATTAATTTATCGAATGTTTGTTATTATTATCTTTCGGTAGGAAACATTTATTGTATAAATATTCATGCGAAAGTATTATGACTTCCATTTTTATTTGATAATGTATGAGTTCAGTATTTATGCTTTAACGAATGCATATAAATTAGTCAAAAATCTAGTCGGTAAAAGAAATTATTTGTTACAGGTGTGTGTAATAAATGAGGTTGCATTTCACCCTCTTGCATGTAATTAAATATGAAAAGAAAGTAGAAAAACATTTCACAGAAATCATGACAAATGCATTAAATTTAAATTTAAATTAAATTCGATAAAGTGGACACACGATGCGTAAAAGGGTTTAAGTATCACCGCTGTAATTACAAACGAAAAGAATGAACATGAAATACATTTTAATATTAAATGGTAGTTAATCAACTCAATTTGGCTGAATAATAGTTTAAACGTAACGTATGAAAGTATACCGAGCTTACAATAAGATTTATTATAAAATTTCATTTGTCACGCACAGTTGTAAACGAACTTGATAAATATCATTTAAATTCCTCCTTCGTTCAGAAATTACTTTTCATTAACCATCATCGTTACATAGTCCGTTTCCAATCAGTCTCGTTTCTTCTCCAACGTCTCAGAATATGTCAAAATCAGTGAAACTAATTACACCGCAATAACAACGGAGTCAAGACAGACTACTCGAATTTCATCGATCCCAGCAAACCGTTTCGTTCGTAGCTCTGGATCGTTCTCAGGATCGGCCGGTTCGGATCCATTTTACCGTGGTCCTATCGCTGATCAGGACTGGTGCGAATGACAAATGTTCCCCGTGTCAGAGCAGCCCGGTACCCCGTGGTCGTTTGATCAAAATGCAAAGTGTACCGTAGGCGAGAGACGTCTTCTTCGTACGGGATCTCTTTACCCGGGTTGAGGCCGGGTCGCGCAAACATCGGTGTTTCGCCTCTGTCCGAACGATATCGCGCGGAGAACAACGAGGTGGAGCCATCTCGGCGCGCCGTTTATCTCGGCTCGTCTTGATAAATTAATCGGCATTAAGGGACATAGCGCCGGCCGCGACAGCAGCATCTAGTGGATCGGAATTAAACCGATACATCAGAACCCGAATCTCCGGGCCTGGTTGGCTCGGGGAGTCGGCCACGAACGGGACCCGAACCCGTTCGACGATAGATCATCTAAGAGCTGTGAGATCATCAATAACCTATCTACTCGCTCATCTAAGCATACCGGGAACAAGGAGAGACGCGTCGCTCAGCCTTGACTCGCGTGTCTTTCCTGATAGTCTCGGCCCTTGCTTGTTGTACTTCTACGCTGTTTTCGACTCCTCCGTGAGATCTCGATTCGACGGGGTTGAATAGCGTTTCATTTGTTTCGGGTGTTTCACTTGCGGATAGAAATCGAATCCAATTTACGAATATAATACCGATTGGTTCGTGATCGTGAGCGGAATTCTAATGAAATTGTTCTACCGGAAGGTGTAGAAATAGGAGAACGATGAACATTAGAGAAGGTTTTAACATCTCTTGGGACGGTATAAATAAAACGAGCTATTCGTCGAGCATAATAGATCAGTGGCGCATACACCGAGCGGGTAGTAAATATACGCGCTTTTAAAAAGTTTTACGTCTCCATAACGTGAGTTCGATACACGTAAACACGATGAACGTGTAGAGGGCCGGGAGTGATAGTCGAGTTTATAACGCAAAATTAATAGAGCTTATCTTGTACCGCTCGTGCCGGCACGGCCTTTTGGTAATTTATCATGGGATTACGGTGCAAATACGTCAACCCAGGGACGAACCTTTCTTTCCACGTCTCCCTTCCTCTTTTCCCTTCCTTCTCTATCTTCTCCTCCCTTCTCATCGGTCTGTCTCTTTCTGTCACTTTGGTTACCCGTGGGCCACGCTACTGATTTCCCTTTCCCCATAGGCGCAGCAATCACTTCCTGTGTCAATAAACACGGATCTCCCAGTTGGTTCACCCCTAATTCAAGCCAGCACCCGAGCAGAGGGATCAACGAACCGATACCCACCCCTTCTCCCTAATGTTCCTTCCTGAATTTTACAGTCTTTCCTCTCCGGTCTCATGCCGTAGTTATTGTCGACTTCGTTATCGCGTCATCGTCTGCGATTCTTTGCTTACAACGTCTGCGTAAAATTATTATCCCTTTTTACTGATGGAAAAAAAAACAGGAACATTCATATAGCTACTGTATGAGCAGAGTCTATTACCAGAAGTATTAATTACTCGAGACTTCGGTATTCCAATGTCTCTTTCGAAAGTATCCTTCGTAGATGGTAATACAGATACTTTAAACGATACTAATGATTTGCTCGCGTATACGGTAACGTGCATACATACGCGCAGTTTGAAATATATAATCAATTTGAACTACACTCGAACGTGATGTTGCATTGTCGGCACTCGTGACTAGCTGCAACTCGCAGGGATGTGTTGTACCGCGGCACGCGCACCACTTTCGCATTATCCATTATTCCTGCCGGCATTACAATGACAATGACCGCAATAACGATCGACCAGATCGGAAGAGACGCGGGGACTCCATGCAGAGGGGAACCGTACGCCGACGTACGCCGGCCGACAGCTCGGAAAATTGCTAACAAATAATACCACGGGGGATAACGATATGGGGTGTCGTCTTCAACGAACCCCATGACCGAATCCAGCCAATGTGCATCCTTTCGCGTATAATCGCCCGTGAGACTCCTCACTGCAAATACAATGTCGACCCCGAAAAACTTGTTCGATTGTGAAATTCCGGGTGTGCTTGATGTCCCAACTTGCCGATCGCAATTGGATTTCGATAAGTTGGAGCGTATATGTCGCTGTAAAACTTCAAATTTAAGCTAATCATGACATTTACGTGTGAATACTCAACTATAATACGATTTACTTGTACCGAAAATCAGGAATTCAATTTAAACAAGTCTTGTAAACAAGTGGTTCGATTGAATTAAGAAAAATCCTCGTAATGAAATGTAATCGAGTATTTACCGTTCTTCTGGCAAACCTTTGAGTAAAGTTTCGTTACTCTTGAGCTCGCCCGCAAACTAGTTACGGTTGACAATTAACGCTAACACCCTTGCGGCATGGTATTGTTAATACTCTAATAGAGCGGAGACATCGTACTGCCGACAAAGGGATAGTTACCTACTTAGAGGTTCTTACGTCGGATAGAAACTCGATCGTACAGAGGGCCATGTGAACGAGCCGGTAACGGATGTCGAAATCCGATTACGTAATAAAGATTCTATAGGGAGCTGGGAGATCATAACATGATCACATGTACATAGGGTGTTTCATAAGCCCAGTCCATAATCGTTAAACGATAAACATCCCAATTTCGGATAAAACTATTTCCCCAATGAAAACATGACAATTAATTAATTGATCATTAAAATGAGCAACAAATTTTTATCGAAGTTTTAATAACACCGTGTAACTTTGATGTTATGTACCCATATGTCTATGTTTTGGTAATTTGATTTGGTTTGTTTAGCCTTCTGTGTCATTGCGATTTACAAACGATAATGTTACAATAATATAATAATAAATTTGTTACCAAATAGATTACTTGTAACTCTTATATAATAAAATATTCATCAATTTGAATTCAAGTGCTAATTTATATCCCGCCATAAATAATCTTAACTGGCACCTTTTTCTGAAACCAATAAAAAATTAGGTTACATGGAGCACAGTTGCACATTTTTCTCATTCAGCGTTTAAGTGTCAGCCTCGAATCTACCGACTATGTGATGGGGGTTCAAAGAATATAGACATGCCAATATTATTCAATTATTGTACACTTTATGGAGCGCCCTGTATACCATACACGTATACGTAACATACACCATCGCAACGTCGACTCTCATTCCACCGGCTGTTTATCGCGCCGCGAATTGTAATTTGTAATATAGCTGGGCAGCTACGAACGAAAAATAATGCCCGCGAACGAGTGGAACACTCGGACGTGCCCATATGTATGTATGTATGTATGTATGTACGTACGCGCCACATACATATACGTGTACGTACCGAAAGTAAATAACACACGGCGTCGATAATTCCGGGCATCGAAAGTGTATCGCGACGTGGGTCGTCACCGACGCATATTCCGGTCCGTAAGGTTCGATCGTAAAGCGGCATTAAAAAATTACTCACGGCGTATCGGCTGACACGTAGCCACGAACGACACACGACAGGTACATAAAGATATAAGTGCAGACCGCCTCACTTTGCGCCGCGCGAACTGCAATTCGGACGGCTCGCGGCATATAATCAGGTATGCTAATGCCGCCGGTGTGTTGTACGCGTATGCACATGTGCACGCGTGTGTGCGCACGCGCGCGAGCGCACGGGACGAGTATCCAAATAATGCGTAACTGTCGATATCGGAACCGTTTTCCACGCTGACAGAACAATGTACACACGTGAGCGGCCCGCTCACCGGCAATTTGTACCGAGAAACGTCCGGCTTGGTCGTACGCATAAGCAATTATCTGTCCCCGGTATGATCGACGTGTCCTCCGGGTCAGCAGGACACGCTTTTTGCTTCGTAAAACGTACGCAAAGTACGTAGCGCGATGATTTTTACCGCGATACGCGTCTGGAAAAGAAATTTTTTAATGCGGGATTGGTGGTGTTGTTGGTATTGTTTTTTGGAGAAGGTGCTTATTGAAAGTAACGTTTCTTTTTGGTGCAATGTCGATGGAATCGTAACAGGCATTATGTCAATTGGAATGTTCAATATCGGTTAAACACTTTTTTCATAATCGATTATTTTTTTCTAGAAGTTTAATTTGATTAGTATGGCCTACCGCTCTGTAGCGTTGAGTGCTATCATTTCATTTATATCTCAGGGATTATTTATAGTTTTAATTATTTTATTTTGGGCTTGTGATACTCAAGAAGGTGAATATAACTCAGGGATTGCTGCTAAAATGGCGTGAAATGTAACTTTAATTAACAGTTTTTAAAGCAACCCTGAAATTTCTGGACATCTCCCGCGAATGAAAACAAAAGGCAGAAGGATATACCATTTTAACTTATTACACAGAATTTGTCAAATCTATGCGTTCATCAGACGATTAAAGAGTGCCAAAAATTTCACATAACTTTAGACAATTCGCTAATTATCAGTTTACTCTATCCATCAAGCTTTATACAAATTTTCACCCTGTACTATGTAAAAACTACCCCCGTCACGACCTGATACAGGTGTAAAACACGGGCAAAATAAACTCCACGGAATCTTTAAAAAAAATAATTATTCCCGAGAACGCTTCACTGTTCTTCGGCTACGCGAATAGTACTTTCGTAGGAAAATTGTTAATCGGCAAACAGACCGAAACCGAACCTGTCAATAAGACAATCACGTAGTAGTAATAACATACGAGTCGTGTATTAACGACGAAAAAAGGTGCTCCTTTGTCGGCTGCATTCCATTGTATGCGTGCACGCGTCTGTGTACGCCTGGGTATCCAAATAATGCGTAACTGTCAATATCGCGATCGCTTTGCACGCTGACAGAACAATGTGAGTACGCGCGTGCGTTCGCGTACGGCCAATTTGTGCGAGCGTACGCCTCGCCCGATCGTAGGTACAATTTCTTTCGTGCTCTTTTACAGAAATAGCATGGTAACATGATTATTATCCTGCCCAATGCGTATTGTTCGATCGAATAAAATCGCGGAGCCCGTTCGATTGTTAATATCCAGAATCGAACGCGCGCTCCGATTAATTAACGTGCAATCTGTTTTATTAGTACTACGATCGAAAAAGTATGGGCTCCTCGAAGGGTTTCTGGGAAATTATCCGAGCGACAGTTTCTATCAGCTATTTACCCGGTTACAATAATATAGTGTCGTTAACTACGTTTCTGATTAATCTTCCATACGTTGAGCTTACTTTATGACACCTACCCATGGCCATTTAAATTTCTCCGACACACTTGATCGAAACCTACGAACGCGTAGCCTATCCGTCGACTCTTATCATCGACGCTTACACGATAGTCGGTTCGTTACAAACCAGATAAAATAGTGTGCCGTATTAAACGCTCGAGAGCAAACGAACGTGCCGAGACTTTTAAACCGGCACAGATTCCGAATGCAGCATCGTGATCCCTTCCATCCAGTATTTACGTATATCGTTATCACTCACTATGCATCATCTCTGCTACCCCCGCCAGTACTTAATCTAAGCCGGGCTGCGGCTGGTAAAGCCAATAACTCCTATCATCCAGAAGAACCCTCCCCGCGTCCCGAGCCTCCGGTCTCTTAACACGGAGCAACCCCTACACGGTAAGCGAAACGGGGTTGTGGTGCTCGTTGGTGTGCGCTCTTACACCGATCTCGCACCAACAGGGAACACTCGCGCACACATGGACAGGATCGGTGGAGATCTGTCAGGAGAGCATAAATCAATGGGCCGCTTCTAGGTTGCCCTGGGAGAGAGCGTGTTACGTTTCCACGGACAGATAGAGCCGATGCTTTATTATGCCGGACACAATTGCGTGTTGCCTAAGCCACGTGACCGGCGACTTCCGGCCGACGTTTGGGTTCCGCTTCGTGATGTCCTCGCACGATCTCTGTCCCCTATGAGCACCCACCCCACCCGCGACCTCTGCTTCCTCCCCTTCTTTTCCTCTCGTGACGGAACGGGTGACGAGATCATCGCGTGTCAGGTCCATGACGATGCTGAATCCCTCGCACGCTTTAAGCAACTCCGCTGCCGTTCTTCCGCTACCGACTTTCCCTGGGAATTCTATGTGTCGTAAAACCTATTGTCACAACACGCTGTGACGTCGCGACGGGAACAATGTGCGCCACTTCAGAGAGTGTACAGAGGCATCCCGTTATGTATTAGATGATGAGGTCGTACGTTACATCCTGGGGCGATGAAAGGGGAATGAACGTATGATTAATAGGGATGATTTGGGAAGCGAGAAGGTGAATCTGAACACGGGTGTTGAGAGATTTCGTCCATAAATGTGCCGAATTAAAATTTTGTAGATTACCTATAATCACAATCTAGTATACATATACTACAATTATATGTATATTATTTCTTTGGGCAAATTGTTCCAACATTTTACTTAAAAAGATCAACGTAAAGGAGTTTTCCAAAGTATATTTTGCCTAATGTATCATTCCCACGAATAAACCTTTAGTATTTGCAGTAATAATGGGAGTTCATGGGAGAAGATAAGAAAATTTCGCGGACTCGAGTCCCAATCCAGCATTATTACTGGTATTCCAGCTAATTCGAATATATTATATTTATCTGCACTAAAATCTATAAACGTACGAAATTCTAAAGTTTGTCAACCCTGTAGATTTCAGAAGCATTGTTTCAATTTCAAACGCTACGCGCATAAAAAACTCACGCGTGTACCCTCCCGATCCAAGCCATGCGAAAAAAAAATTAGTGTAATAGAGAGATCAGAGGGAGCATGGTGTGCCGAAGCAATTGGCCACGGTGTTCTTATGTTAATACCGCGACGGTTCTGCTTCGGTTTTCTATTGGCACACGTAGGGGTCCTTTCAGTCTGCACCAGCGTGGCGAATTCTCCGCTTTATCGTGGGGGTGTGTAGCCACTGTGACCACTAAAACCATCGTTCGATTCGGAGATGGAAGGTGGCAAAAGAGACGCAAGGGAAGAGAGACGACGGCAGAGAAATTCGGTATTACGTCGTGGGAACCATAAAATCGATAAAACAGATTCGATGTGTAATTCAAATAAATTCAACTGTGACCGATACTAGGTACCACCCTATGAAATATAATGTCTTAAGAATTTATGGTCGTATTTTTATATGAATCTTCTGGCAGACGTGTTTGTCCGAGTAGATCGATAACATTGTTAAGTATTCGGGAAGGATAATTTAATACGTTAGGAATTTCATAACATCATTGATTTAGAAAGACATACAGATGTAAATTCATATTTCCCCAAAATCGTTTTCTCGTCGTAACTACGTAATTAGTACACTAGCGTCACCATCTTCGTTTAAGATCTCCGAAAGAACAGTTTCCCACAATTTAATCTGTCTATCCAAATACCGTGTCATCACCCAGCATTTCCCTTCCAAATTCTACCGAAATTCCTGCGGCGGATTGGTGACGACTGAACCTTAATTACAATTCTTCAATTCGTCGGAAGATGTACCCCTATAAACCCCGGACCACCCTCGACGCCATCTGCGGAACGAAACCGTGGATGCAACAGCAGGCCAGTAGTTTCCGCGATTGTGAGAAACTATCTTCGTCCCTCGGAGGGAACGAAAAAAGGGGGTATACGTGGCCGGAGAGGGCCCTCTCCGTACCCCGCGGTGGTTAACTCCGGCACGGTGGTCCAGGTCAACAAATCATAATCGTGCCCGCGACCGAGTAACGAGGAAAGGTTCAATGCCTACTCGAGCTTCGGTGCTGCTCACCGTACATACAGGGTGGTCAAAAAAAGGGTCCAACGCTCTATGGGCACGTTGTACTCACGGAGGGAAGTTAGAAATGTTTAACCCGCGGGCTGAGGATGCTGGGTCAAATATGATCCAACGGTAAAATCGGTTTCGCACTGAGAAATCACATGCTTTATTTTCCTACGTGTTGTATAGTTTAGGATTACAGGAATGCATTATTGTTGAGATAAAAATGATGCTGGTATATAAGTGAAAAAGCGGGGTTTTAAAGATTGCTTTCCATGCAACGTGTACATCATTTTTCTTTTCTAACGGTAGGGTCAGGGGTGAACGTCCACCCTCCGTGAGTTAATCAACGCGAGTCCTAAAATCAATCTTGTCGCTGTAGAACTCGACAGTACGATATGCATTTTCTATTCTTTCGCTACAAAGTTCATCATCGACGAGTACACTAAAGTTTTTAATCGTAGAACTGGGGATATCGTTGTAATTGCACGATTGGTGGATACCTCGTCAAATGTGACCGAATGTGACACGCGATACCACGGGATCTCCATAGTAGCGCGTATATTATTGAAAATTTTACGGATTCATTACGGTAAAAATAAATAAAATATTTAATCTCTAAATATTCTATTATTATTTACTTTCTATGCAATCAAAACGTAATTTTTCTTGTTTAACGGTCGAGGCACAGGGGACATTGTATCCACAGTCCAAGGGTTATGTGAATCTACAAAAAGAAATTCAGAGGATTTACGTCAGGTGTTTGGGGTAGCCATTCGACGGGACTTCATCGATTTATACACATTTCGATTCAAGTGCTCCCTTGTATTAATTAAAAAATGTTCGTGGAGGCCCATTATGCTGAAATCTCAGGCGCAATCTCTACCGATGTCACGCATCATTGAAGATATCGATTAAAACATTCGCTAAAAGGTTCAAGAAACCTTCACCGATGTTAGTGACAATCTTAAGTTGTGGTACAATCTTGAACTAATGTACTTTTGAGTCCTATTCTTCTGTTTACATATTGTTAAATACGATTGAATTTACGATTTAGATTTGAATTAGTTACGATTGATTCAGCATCATCTATTTCTTTCGCGAGAGTTATAAGCTCTTGTTAGCTCCCTTTGAACGGTAAGTATGGGGTAATGATTAATTTAGGTACGTTTTAATTCGTTTAACTTTTATCGTTTACAAGGAAATACGACCTTTTGATCTATGACTCGATGGTCTATTATGTTTATGCAGTGTAAATAATGGTCATAACAATACAGGTGTATTAATAGTCTTATATTAATAAACTTATGCATTGATGCATAATCTTCAATTCCTTTAGGAGTTGAATTTGGCATCCGACTTTTAGAAACGATAATATCAATTTTAGAAATATCGAACTCGAACACGAAAGTGAAATCCTGCGTCGATAGATGTCTCAAAGTAATCACAATTCCAGGGCTTGAGATGCGTCATCCGAATACTACAAAAGACTCGCGACGAAAGGTACGGGGAGGTTATAATTAATAATAAATTGTATATCGACATGTCTCTGAATAGAACCCTCCCCACCCCTTCGAACGGCGCCATGTCAATCGATTCGCAACATCAAATCACCATTCTCATCTCTCCTCGGAATTAGAATAGAGATCCTGGGCCCGGCGGAACCTATCGTGGTAATAAAAGAAATTGAATCGAATTAAAAATCACCCAGTACAGACGGAGGAGGACGAAACGTCACGGCGTGGGCCCGACGCGAGGAGGAGGGCCGCCGGTCATGAGCGAGAACAAGAGCAAGAGCAAGAGTAAGAGCAAGAACAAGAGAAGCAGGTAGGTCGTACCGGGTAACGTGGCGCACGGAGCGTCTGGTGCCCACGCTCTGCCGCGCCGCGACAAGGTGGTCCTGGGGCCCAATGGAGCCTGACTTACGGACGTGGGGCCCGCACGAATGCCCTCGATTTATGAAGCACGAATTAAATACTACGATCCTAGTCCGCTGATCCAGCGAAACCCTCCGGAACGCTGCTCGACGGTTCCTGGTCGAGTCAGACTCGATTATTTCGAGTCCGCGAAAACCGGATATAAGTTCTTAAATGTGGGGTTAATTTTGGTAGAGATACGAATATTGTTTGATTTGGTACGTTATGTTTTCCAGGGAAGCGAATGGAACAATTTATTTTGAGCAGTTGTAAGTAAAATTGAAGTATAGCGGTTGTAAGACTGCCGAGTGGCATTAATAATGATGATTTTAGGTCAATTTGAATCGTCGGTACGAAAAAGTGGGTGCAGGGTGAATTGTGTATAAGTGTGTCGCGATACGAGTGAAGAAAGAAATGTACAATCGTGTGGTTCGGATACTTAAAATTCCATTTATTAACAAGCGACTCGTTTTATTCCCGACCCCCCACTTACGAAACCCACATAAATTGGCTACACACGTTGCTTTTATCTCTCCCGCCGCAACTTGAACATTCGAATACTACCAGGGAATAAAAAACAAACGAACGTTGCGCGACAATTGTAACGATCGCCGCGAAACGAGATTTCCCCCGGAACTATAGCAAAGCCGAGGAACACATCTTTGAAGGCTCGTTATCGCAAGTGGCGGAAGAGAGTCTCGCGTACGGGCGAACATCAAAGCGAGCGCGGCCGTCTCGCGGCATCGGCAAACGTATTAAAACATCCAGACCTCCGGGGCCCCGTGAAATTCCAAAAATTCACTAAGATTAGATCCAGCGGGCGCAGGAGTCCCACGACACATCGTAGGAGCCGGCCCCGTATCCGGCAGGCAGCTGGCCCACGACGAACAAGAGGAGTTCCTCATTAGCCATGCATGCGCCTAAAACCAATTCTAGTTCTCCTCTCGTGTGCGAGGGCTAACGAGACGTCTATATTATTATGCCGCGGCTCTCCGGAGAGGCGCAACGTGGGCCCGACTCGAAAACCGAATAGGGAGGGTTACGTCGGATATTAGCCGCGGGGTCCCTCACGAGAGAGGGGCCCGAAGATAAAGACAAGGAGAGCCACTCGGAGCCACGGACCACCGTGAAAGAAGGGAGTACTCCGAGTGGCCGGCAGCTCCTCCTCGTTCTCCTCCGTTTGTCCTATCTCTTTCTTTCCCCTCCTCCTCCTCCCCCCTTTCTCGTCCGCCTACGTTCACGTCTGTCTCTCTCGTGGCTACACTGAAAGAGAGAGTTTTCTTCGCCTTACAGCCGGACTGCCAATAACCGCAAACACGTAATTTCCTACAGCGCCTACCATACGCATTACGACGATTTTTTGCCCCCTAACCAGGTGGAATTTATTGCGGAGAAATGTCAGTTCGTGGCGCGGCCGCTTGCCACCCTGCACGCTCGACCCTCGCGTTGTTGCTGCCGTTGCTGACTGTTGCCCGATCGTTATATTGTTGCTGGCCCCGTAGAAAATGGCCGCTGACCCAACGATCCGAGACGGGGCCCGACGATACACCGCGCGGAATAGGAGACCAGGCTCTCACGAAACGGACCGGGATAAAAGCCACGATGCGGATCGCTGATTGATTCTCGGCGTTCGTGTGTTGATTTTCAACGGCTGTCAAGACCCTCCGAGTCCCTTCGTGCTTGCCGCTGCCATTTCGTTTTTTATTCTGCTGCGCTTCCAAAGGGAAATGCAGAAGCTTTTTATGGAATTCTCGGCAACCTTTTTCGTAATCATCGCGGTAACGGTATTAGATTGGATTCTAGTAAGCTACTAATTGGGAAATCAAACTGATGGCCGTTTTCTTCGCTGTCAGCTATTCGTCACCCGTAAATTTCATTTTCCTATCGGTCATTTGACACCTTGAAAACACCTGTTAGATACTCGAGCATTTATATGGAGTTTTTAAAGCTAGTTTCAGTTTAGCCGGAGAAGCGTTTCCCTCAACAACACCTAATTTCCACGCTATTAATGCATTATCAATCTTGAGCTTCAGTGATGCAATTTTAAACTTTGCAGATATCCTTTGAAAGCTAACCACCACAACTTTCAATTTAATTCGACCTTTTTAGTTTATTCTTCGTCACGTTATTTTTCTGGTTCATTCCGGTGTAATCAATTTAAAATAGATAGATTGAAACTTTCCTCCACCTGTGATTCAAAGAAATAACAATCTCGGTTAGAAAAAATTCAGAGTGTTCCTCTGTATACAATTACGAGGAAAAACTGTGCAAAAAAATGCGAAAAATGCAGCTCGCTAACAATGGCGGATCACGTGTTTGGTAGATCCAATCCGTGAGCTTGACGGGGATTTTGCCAGGGTAAAACAGGTTTGAGCCCTGATAGAAGGAGGTGCCCCATATCCATGATTGCACCTGCTTGGCAGGTGCGCGACTGATTCGAGCTACTCGCGACGATTATTAACCGTCTAATCGCTAATCATGCGGCTAATCGTCGGAACTCGCTCAGCGAGATCCAACTACCATCCTTTGCTACCCGAGATGTCGATCATCGCAACGTTTAATTTTTAGCCCGAGGATTTTACCCGAGTTAGGTATGATTTCGGAATAATTTTCGGACAAACGATACAGAGAGCAAATGAAGTATACATGAAGATTTCGCAATTTTATTTTATGTATATTTCTGTAACGCTTAACTCTAGTTTTACAGTTTTTAAGAAAAACGTCGAGTAACCGCGTGAGCGAAAGAAATTCTTATCGATCGCCAAGAATTCGGATTTTGCCCTGTTAGAAATTTCTCCAGCTTGTAAATAAATAGTTCTGTTACCATAACAGTCTTGTGAAATCAGAAAATATAAAATAAAATATATGCTACGTCGAGTCTACCTTGAAGAACAATTTGTCCCCAGTGTTTTTAGAAGTGTGTTACACACCTGTATCGACTAGGAGTTGACGCGCGAATCGGATATCCGCGAGTCGATTAATTCTCGGTAAGCACTCTCGCGAAAAATTAAAATGTCCGCGATGGTTCGCGATTAAGAGTTACGTTGTTTCCCGGGCAGAGAAGTTGCAAAAAAAGGGGGCAACGAAAAGACGGGATGCTGCGTTACTCGTGGCCGAGCATAAATTTTCCCCGTAGCAGGATCACGGAGGCAGAAAATTCGAGCGTCATCCCTGGAAACGCTGATGAACGCGGATCGACCAGTTGAGATGGAAGCGAGCCCCGGCCGCGGCAAAAACCACCAACAAGTTTATGTCCCCCGTCGAGAGACGTGTCGGTGTGGTACAGTGCCTTTCGCTTAGTAATTAAAAGACGCAATTGTCACGTCGCAAAATTAATGTCCGTCGCCGTACTTCCGACGTATTTATTATCCACTGACGGATCGAACCCTACGGCGTGCTCAGCGCGACGGGGATCCGGAGCGGAAGACACGGCGCGATTAAAAATCAAATTCCTTCTTTCATGTCGTCTCATTCGGGTCAACGAGAACCCGAGGCCTCGGGGCCCGAGACCCTGCCGACAATAGTTGCCCGGCCGTCGGAGCTTGCGATTGTCCTCGTGGCGACTGTCTTATGTTTTAATTGTTCTCCGCCGCCGCGTAAATCCTAATTAAGACTGAATTATTTCACCGGCACTACCAGAGAAGCAGCCACCAGCCAACGACCCTCGGTGTAAGAAAGGCAATACGACGTTCGATCGCGAGAACGAGGAGAATTCCTTCTGTTTCCAAGGACGATTCCTTCGATCGGCACCGCAGGAGCCCTCTGCTCCACTGCAGTTAAGGACGCTACCTTTTCCCCCCTTCGCCATCTATTTTATACCTTTACATTGAATTTTTTTTCATCACGCTACCTCTCGGTGGTCCTTCCTACGATGTTTGTCCCCGACCACTGTGAAATCGCTGCAAACCCTTGGACTTTCCGGGGACTCGTTTTTCTGGAATTAATCCTTTAATGTACTTCCGGCGAATGCAGCTCCCGTGTCGCCGCGTGCCGTCACAAGCCGGCCACCTTTGATATCTTAGACCTCCTTTTTAACGTTGCATGGGGGTGGAATCGGCGTGCGTATTTTTTTTTTTAATATATGTATAGGTCTAGCTAATGGTAATTCTTGAAAAATAGGACAAGGATCGTTACGACTTCTAGTTCTAATTTCTCTAACGAATTAAGGGGGGGATAAGGGTTTGCATTATCAAGAAATCGATATTTTTTTCTTTGCATATTCTTATAGTTAAATATTTCGAGAGTATTGTCCCAAAATTTGAAGATAATCGGAAAAAAACTCTCGAAGTTATTGACCAGTTAGTCGTTATATTTTCGCTCGGGCGTTTGCCGCTCACATCAGTGATTTTATAATAGTAGTGTGGGATACGAAAATCTGTAATACGGGATTGTAAAGTGTAAATGAAAAGCGTTTAGACTGAGTGTCGAAGTGACAAAAAAATTAAGGAAAAACGGAGTAGTAAAGTACTCGGTGGAAGAGGAATTTATCTTCACTTTTGTAGAGTTAAATCTTTAAACGCGGTTTTCTCGAAACCATGTTTTCAAAGTCGGTGATCACTGCCATTTAAAAAATAGTTCACCGATTATTTTCAAACTTGGTAGATACCTTCTATATATAAAATACCTACCCCCAACGATGAGTACGATAATTTTTTTTACATTAAGGGGTTTTTCTAATCACAAAATGAAGGAAATTTTAGTGAAAAATAGTAATTTTTGCTTCAAACGACCGCCAAAAATTTTTAAATGATAAAAATAACAATTAGCGATCGTTGGGGGAGGATTTACTCACTTTCTAACTAAATTTTATTGTTATTTTGATTTCTGATACTTTTCTGCTGAGATACAGTGATCACCGCAAAACGCCTTTTCCCAAAGGCGTTCTCGGAAAAGCTCCGTCACCGGCTTATTTGTTGATATTTTGCAACCAAAAAATTACAAAATGTTGTTGAAATAATAGTATATAATGTGCAATAGGTTCGAACAAATTTGCTTTCTACATACGTCTGAAAAAAAATCGCAAAGAAAGTGTTTTTTTTGCCCTAAAACCCTGATCCCCCCTTAATATTTCATACAATTGGAGAATGTCGATTTGAATTGATCGTACTTTAATTATAAATTTCATTCTCTTCACTTCTCGCGATGAATTCCATTGGGAAACGATTCTTCGTCACAGGCACTTCGACAAGTTTTCCGTGCGTTCTCAGTCAGCAAATTGCAATTGACTTTTAAGAGAACAATTATTTCCGCATTCGACTGTAATCGTTATGACTGCCGAGAATGTGAAAGTAGATCGTTTATACGTTTTAACATGCGTTTACGTAGAATTGCGAACGCGGAATGTAACAAATTACACCCAATGAAACGTGTAGTTCACTATTACGGTTTCACCGTAAGTTATACCTTCATTTGACTGCAGCTGCAGTCTCCCTTTGTAAATTCAATATATTCTCACATTACGTTTCAACGATTCAGTTGATATTAATACCACTTTCGGTCGAGGTTCACAAAGTGCATTGTTTCTCGATTTAAAAGGTAAACCACGCGTCTTCTAGTATCTTACGTAAGACGGCTAAGCTATCAAGTACACAGGAATCGTATGTTTGATAGTATCGTAATATCAGTCTCCTGTTATTCCACCTCACTCATACGGTAGAAAGAAATATGGAGGGATGCGTAGTCAAGCGAATAGAGCTCATCGTTTTAGAGCTGTTCGACGCACATATTCCCATTTACATTTACGTAAACAGAAAGCTAACAGAAATGACAATTGTGCCATTCGTAGGCCAAAGCGATTAACTTCAAATTTGTTCTTTACTTTTTTATGCTAGTAGTATGTAGTGTCTAACTTTATCTATTAGAAGAAAATTTCTTTAACTATTCAACTGCACAGTTCGAATATCGTTGAATAATAAATGATTTTCTTCAAAAACTCTTAAGATTAAGTAAATCATTGAAATAACACAATTCAGACGCAATTCAGTCCCATGTAACAATATATGTTAATCATTTTATTAATTTTCTCTACTTCTGTGCTTAATCGATTTGGGAAATTAGTAATTCAATTGACATTTTTATTCACGTTTTCCGTATCTTTCATCCTGAATGTATTCCGGTTATAGGGTGAATACTAGTTCTATAAAAAAAAGTATTGTCTATTATTCCTACGTTTATAAATATTATTACACTCTCGGAATGAACACGCGTGTCGCAATTATTCGCGAGTGCATCACCGCGCGACGAAATTCCCGCGCAGGTAGGAAAAATGGTCGCGCGTATGTAAAGCGTGAAATTTAAAATGCGCGTTCCAGGGCATGGAACACGGGGGTTCCTGAGCGTGAAGTATATTCGTCCACGTAACGGCAGCCATTAGCACACTATCTATTATCTTTGTCTTGCTCGTCGAAAAAACCGCAAGGTAATACAATTAGTTTGTCTATTTACAAGAAAGTTCCCAATATCATAGCACTTCATTAATTTCGCGTCGTAGAGGCATTTGGTATGCCTGTTTATAGAAGTATTTAGATAAAATATAGGGTAATCTTGATTAAATAATTTAAGAAATACATCTATTTCAAATGACTAATTATACATGTATGTATTTGTAAAGTGCGTCCAAAAGATACAAGTTTGACAATCGGTATCATAAATTCAAGAGATGTGTTTGCAAAATCATAACCCTTACAGAAACATTAATACATTGTTTCAAATGATGACTCACTATTAAAAATAAAACATAATAAATTTAGTTAACATCACATTTAAGACAGTTATACAGTTTATCATTTTTTAATACACCTTCACAATCTTCCTGTAGCCAAATTTTACAAACAATACATTACATCATGATAGTACGAGTTAGGAAACTTTACAGCGTTGTATAAAACGTATAATTTCACGACAAATAATTGATAGTAATTGTACCAGTCACATCAGACTTTTAAATTCAATCTGGACAGCATAAAACAACACAATGCTGTGGAACACGGTTGTGTATCGTATGCATGTATGTATAATATTTCTTGTTGGAAACAACATTTAATAAATTTTTACAGAATAATTCAACAGTTATGTTTTCGGAAACAAGGGCTCATTACACGGTCCAATGTAAAAGACATTTATTAAGGGCTTTTAATATTATTTGTCCATATAGCTTTTTGAAGTTTTACCCTTGGACTGTCAATGTCGAAATGCAGCTGCTGATACTTCTTCAGTTGACGAAAATCGTTAGTCGTCCCGACGGTTTTTGTGCTTTAAATAATTTTTTCGGTTGTAATCCCTTTTTCTCAAAAATGTTATCAAAACACCTTCAAAATTCAAGTTTATTCCTCGGGACAAAGATTTTCATCGATCGAATAACTTCCTTCGACTGCAACGCGGCGCTAAAAGACTTCAAAGTGCACAGATTTGAAACGAGGCTGTCGCGAAATAATCTAAATCAAAGTTCTTTGATAAACCTCTTCCGCGTTTAGCCAGAAAATCCTTGATACATCCTCGATTTCCGACGCGGCGAGATCAAATACTGCGACCAGTAATCAGTAATCAATTAAACTCTTCGCACGGATCTGTACGTCACCGCCGGTGAAAAAAAGCCTAAGTTCTAGTTGTTCCGCGGTTCGTCGGTAGTCCACAGAAAGAAAAACGCGGTACTCTACGTCTCCCACCGCTAGTGTGTCGAGGCAACGAGACCGGGCGAAATTCTGTCCGCTGGCTGATCGCTTAGCCGAGGCGCCTTTAACAAGAATACCGTTTAAACTCGTCCAGGATCAGGATGACTTTGCATTATCGTTGATTCCAAAGCCAGCCACGGGATTTCCATGTCCGGGCTCGGAACCCACCACCGCCATCAGCATCGGGATGAGACCCCACAGCTCGACTTAGCATAGATTAAACTCGCGCACACGCTCCACTCGTACGAGCTCGTGGATGTTTGCGAGCAGGAACGAGCATCGCTGATGGATAGAGAGAGACGGCTAGAGAGATTGGTTTAGATAAAAATCGAGACGATCGCTTCTCCACCTTTACGAGGTAAGTCACCGAGGATCCACCAAGAGCTGCGTAAACCACGAACCGAAATCGAAGATTTTGCTGAGACCACCGGTGCCCGGGCAAACACCAAGATTCCCTCGAATTTGGAAAATTCTGGTGGAAGTGAGAGATACGAGTTGATACGGAGCCGATGGCCTATCGATGTGTCGCGACCAGACGTTGTATGGGTGTACTGTGCTGTCACGAGGAATTTGGAAGTGAAGTTTACTTGATCGTTGACGAAGATGTTTTTAATCAATTGTTTGGTCGATTATAATGGCTGAATTATAAAGAGTGGGAAGGTGGAGATATTTAATGAGAAGCGTGAATACTACGATACCCGAGAAAAGAATTTAAAACGGTTAGAATTGTCACCTGTAATTCTTTACAATGGAAATTTGTCATAACCAGCATTGCAGTTAATTCGGTTAATTACCGCAACCTATAAATTCGTAACCTATAAACTGAGTATAAAGATATAACTCGTAGAAATTCATTCTAAACGTAACAATCTGTAGTCTACGTTAGGGGAAGCAAGGCAATTAAGGGAGCGAGCAATTTGCATTGCACAAAAAGGGAGGCGATTCTTTCCCGTTTTCCGTAATTTGAAATTCCTTTACCGCTGTGCAAACTAAAATGCTAAAGGTACGATTAAGCATTTCAATCATCCAATGTAATTTGCAAGGATCGATGAGGGTGAGAAAAGTATCAGATTGAAATATCAGTGAATTGTCTCACGTAACGATGGCGGCGAAGTGATTTCGCTCGGAATCTACGATTCAATTTCTTTCGGAACGTTCGACGGAAAATTTCAAGTGAATCGCCCATTTTCCGAACATTGTGAACGTCGAAATCTCCGAACATCGCCCAGCGATTTCGTTTGGAGACGCGAGAACGTTTGCGGACGTATAGAAGTAGTAAAACAAAAAAACGAAAGAATATTAAGACAACCGGAAGTAAATTTGCCTAGATTCGTTACATAAAAAGCAATTACACCGCAGCGACATTTTCTTTATTCAAATGAATATAATTAATCGACGGTATAACGATGTACGACGCAAGAATCGGTTGTTCCGAAACGTAATAAACGCAAACGTAGAACTTCCAAGCCGCACCGAACAAAGTATATTAAACCTTCTAACAAATTCCAACCGGTCGAGTCGCAACGAAAAGTTTCCGCCGGTTTGCCCGAGTTAAATAATTACGAGCGGCAGATGCAAACGGGTTCAGATAGGTGGGAAGTTTATTAAGGCGGAATTGAAGACGGCGTTTGAAAATTCACAGCCAATTCCAAGTCCCCTTTTACATTGTTCGCGAGTGGAACGGTAGAGTGGCGTCGCCGGCGATGTTGGCAGTGAATTTTGGCATCGGGCCAGCATCGTCGAGAGAATTTACGTCTATTTAATTTTATGGTATTTGACGGTCCTGCCGCGGATAGAGCCGGGCTAGGCGACACTCCACGTTATTTGCCTACACCAGACACTCGAGTTTTCTGACCTATGCGATTTCGTCGAAACTAACTGAGATCGGATTACTACGATCCCCCGCGAAACTCTCTGCAAATTATTCCCCCGTATTTTTGCAATTTTTTCCATGCTATCCATCACTCGGAGAAATTTAAGCGTTTCTATTTCGTACGACTCTATTTTACTAATATTTTATTAGTTTCTCGTTGCCATAACAGGAACGCGAAATGGATGAAAGTTAAAGCTGCAGCTATTGCAGAGGTATTATTCTGAAAAAGAATACAGATATAGAGTAATTGAAGCCAACGATGAGGATGTACAACGAAACGTATTACACGATACTCTGGTGAAATTAAAAAGAATTTTTTATCCTTGTTTTTTTGTTCTTCGATATCGAAGTATCGATATACTATTGATCAATTTCATAATTCCTTAAGAAGTTTTAGATTTGACTTGTGTCGTGTATAAAAGTGTTGCTGGCAGGTCTCGGAAAATTAATGGCTACCTTTAGTAATCCTCGCCCCGGTGAAAAAAATTGCATCTGATAAGCGAGCTATCATGGTAACGGAAACGTGCATGCGAGTAACGGCGTGAAAATAAATCCATTTCGCGAGTGCAATTTACACTGGCTGTTATTTATTACCGCGAAAGAATAACTTGCGGCAGGCCACTCAATTAATTACCTTCCACGTTGCAACTGACTACTTGCTTACCTTTCTTCGCAACTATTCTTGACGCGACCAATCTTGAACGAGGCCGTATTTTTTTTCAGCTACGTCAGTCTTTTCATTGATTCATGGATTAAATGGCCCGGTACTGAAATTGTGCTTGCAAAAAGCGAACGTTCTACTTCTTTTCTGCATGGACAAAACTGATACTTCTTTCTATACGGTAAAAAGTAGATTTCATTCTTTAATAATTTCTGGTAAATGGCAGGATTATGATATTTTTGCAAAAGTAATAAATCATTGCTGGGAAAGAACATAACAATCTATAGGAAATATTTACTACATCTTAAATTAAGAAAACCATCCCAGCTTCCAGTTCGTCACACAGGAAGTCATGCAATCTACAAAGTAAACGACATTCCATCACCCTAATTTCCGCGCTGTCTCCTACCACTAACCAATATCCCATAATCCGCTGTATTAATCACCCGAGACCAACGTAATTAACCAAACACATAATTAACATCATAAAGGTCCGCCGTCTTCTATCGTTCCCATTCTGATCAAGCATCCAGTCTCGCGGATTAATCAGCACGAATGGAGTGTTTTCCATAAATCTGCGGTAGTATTAGCAGCGTCGCGACGTTGCAGCCTCCTCCGTGTTCCTTCGAGAGAACCCGTGCCAGGTGTTACGCCAACGCGCAGTCTCGGCCACTTCCGAGCGCGGAGACATCTTGGCTAATTGCGGCATCGCTCGCCGACCTTATATTATATCCTTTTTGCTTGCCGTCGTCCTTATCGCGAGGGGGGAGGACGCCGCCGTCGCCGCCGTCGCCGCCGTGGCAGAAGCATGAAGAATCCTTCCGACTACCACCTCGGCAGCATGGTATGCGCTACCAGCCGCCGCGGCGCGTCCTTAATTCACGACGATCGCTCAACGCTGCGAGTCCTCGTGGAAATAATAAATAATGCGGGACTCGCGACTCCCGGGGAAATTATCCGCGGCGGAAACGTAAATTAAACGACTCGGGAGTATTGACTTTCGGCCGGGCTACGCGTTGTCAAGGTTCTTACCTGTCGACCGGGTTGCAAGGGCTTTCTATACCGCGTATCGAACAGCATTCGTGTGTGCTGAATTTATTTTGAGTTTGATTCGTTCGGTGATTGGGGCGCTTCGAAATTTCTGCGATCGTATTTTTTTCAAGGAACGATGAATTTTCGAATTTCTACGTGATGAAATGTCTGCGTATTATATTTTCTATACTTTGTAGTATTTGATCATACTATTGCTGTCCTGCAAAGTTTTGCCTTTTGGGAATGGAACATCGAACGCTGAAGTAATTTTAAACGAGTTTGGTAAATTTCAGAATGATTATGAAGGTCTTTGAGTTCCGGATGACGTATGCGAGGGAGGAGAGCTTTTATTTTCAGATGATACGTATTACAGAAAATCCTATATACAGAAAATCCTATGTCTCTTTACACGTACTTAAAATTCAGAAATATTTCTATTTGCATTCTTTATTAAATTTATTAATTCTACGTGGCACGGAACATGCTCGTGGTTGCATATCAAAGTCGTAGATGATATTCTATTGCACAGATGTTCTTTTGTTGAATCTGAATTGGGAAAGATTGTTTTGAGTATATCTGTTTATAATTTTCTGAGTTGTCAAGATGTCTCTGGCATATTTGTAGGAACCGATATATCATCCATTTCAAAAAATTTTAACGTGTCTTTATATTCAATTAACTGGGTAATATTTAAGCAGAGTTTGAGTAACGTTTAAGTAATTGGGAAATGCGCCGTTGAATACGTAACTATATTAATTAATGAATTTAGAGCATATCAACTTTGAACGTACAATTTGTTTCTTAAAATTGGTACATTTGGTGAAAATTGGAAGAAAGATTCGCATTGGCATTAAAGATGCAAGAAAATCATTATTTTGGAATGATAATTGCTGCGGTAAATCGTCTGCATCTGAAAGAATGGCTAGCAATGCTCGCTATGAAGTATAACCGGTGCAGTTAAATTAAACACCGTGAAGTGTTTTAATTGTATTTAAATACCGTGAATTCTTTTTATAGGCGCTAAGCATATTTCATTTCAGTATTAACAAGGGAGGTAAATTTTTAGTGGTTATAGAGCATTAAAAATAATTACTATTTTATTTGAAGGAAACAAAAGAATTGTGGATACTCTTAATTTTTTAAATTTAAGTATTAAGAGATACATTTTTAAATAGAATGTTTTTTCGGAATAATACACAACCTAGCCAGATACGACAATGGCCGAAAAGTAAATAATTTACTATCTTATAAAATCGTAATAGAAGATAGTACTAAATTAAGAGTTATTGCATTTAAATTTTGATTGCCACTTTGTTCGCTCTGCAATTGAAATTTCCAATGAATAACTTTAAGTAAAACATTTCTTTCTTATAAAATAGGAAACAAACACTCTTATCTTTGTTAATTAGTGTCAATCTTCACACATTACGACTATTTAGTTAAAACCTTCCCCTGAGCTTACTTAACTGATACTACATATTATATAAGAACTAGATATTATTTGAAACAAGCTGAAACATGAAAAACCCTCAAAGTCCACAGTTTAAAACGGAAGAATTTCTTCTTATAATAAACTATGACGTAAACAATTATGTAGATGGCGATATGTAATGGAATTTTATAAGGTTTCGGTGTACATGTGAATTTTTTGCATTTTAAAGTAATTTGACAATATAGTCTAGTATATTTTGAAGATTTTGAGGGTAGTCTCAAATTCCTACAAATCTAGAGCATGCTTTTCCCTGTAAAATTCAATTCCTCTTCGGAGAAAAGTAACGCATCCAAAGAACTGTCGGTCTCCACTATAAATTGAGACTTTAACCCTTTTTTACATTCATCATTTATTAAAACTGAACTGCGCACTCAAATACATATACATATATTATACAGGGTGTAACAAAAATTTTGGGATACTTTAGGTTTATGGATAAAACGCATAAAAATAAGAAGAGAAAGTCTTATAAGTTGTAGACGCAACCCACCCCCTATCGAGGTACAACCCCTTTTGTAAACAATTTTTAAAAAATCATATTTCCGAAATGGTACGTCGTAGAAGACCCGTTTTGATTGCAATATAACCGGAGGAGATCAAAGATAATAGAAAAAAATATAATTGCTGCGATTATAGCTGTTAAATAGTTTTTATTCTTGTTTAATCCAAACAACGTCGACTACCTATATCGTAGCAGGTTTGTAACAACTTGGGAAAAATTACGGGCATTCACTAAATCTTCCTTTGCGTAGATAGTGATATTTTTTCGTCAACTTTAGACTCCTCCGGTTATATTGCAATCAAAATCGGTCCTCTACGACGTACCATTTCGCAGATCAGATTTTTTAAAAATTTTTTACAAAAGGGGTTGTATCTCGATAGGGGGTGATGTTTAGACAAAATTTTATAAACTTTTTTTTTCATCTTTTGGTGCGTACTTACTATGGATACTGAAAAAGTGTCCCAGTATTTTTGTTACACCCTGTATAACGTATACATTTTTTACCCGTTTCAACATTCTGACAGATCAACTTAAAGCGAAAACTTAAAGAGAAAACTGTTTTTCGAATATTGTGTACTGTTTATTGTTTAAGCTGTGTTCTTGAACAGAGACATGATGTTCTAACTCAGAGTATCGAATTTTCGGTTCGCATAATTCAAGATTAACGGCGCGAATCCAAAAGTAAGAAGTAAAATATTGTATTGAGTTCTCTTATCGGCAATCAATCTTTGAAAATAGTTTCCGCTCCCGGGAAACATGTAAATGCAAATGCTCGATATCGCGTGTAATACTTGTAAATCGGTCATGGAATTTCTAATTACGTAAACGCTCAAAAACTATCTCTTAGCACGTAACAGAGTTTCGTAAAAACTATCCTGCGAGGAATGTTGTAAACATAATAAAGCGAAACAAGATACCCCCAACGAAGTCAAACAAAATTATCATTCGCGATAGTTTAATGATCCAGTCATTCCTGCAATTACATAGTCTCCTGCTATTAACAGTAATTCAAGAGACAGTTACAGGTCGCAAATTCTTCTGCGCGTGGACAATTTACCCAACAAACTTATAAACGAATAAATTTCGGAAAATCATAATAATAATACCTCGAAGTACATCCTTCGTGCGTGTCGCGAGAAGATAAAATTTATTCTTGTACCTTAAGAAAATAATATCTCCACGTTGTAATTATCCTATCGGTGAAATCACGTCATTCAAGCTAAATCGAAGTTTAAATGTTGACAACAGAGTGAGATTGATACTTAAAGGAATGCCGTTCTTCGCTCGATTAAATCTCAACATCTATTATCACTTCTCACGCGTAGTATTTATCTTTGAAAGTTGTTACAGGATAATTACTCCACCTTAATGAGACATGGGGAAAACAGTGTGAAATTAGTAAGTGGATTTTAAATAGTTTCAATTACTCCGGTGTCTTCGCGTTTAGACTTGTCTTACATGTCGACTTACATAGTCATCATCTTTACCGGAGCCGTACAGGATAACCGAGTCGAAGAACCCTGACGTCTTCCTTCGTTGGGCGTGATAAAAAGAAACCACCCACTGCGCTGGACGAGCGGATACACTGTTCTCTTTCACGTACATGTATCCGCGTATTTGTACACATGTGTACGTACAACCGAATAACGTATCACAAGCCACGCGAGTGAGTTATTTTTGAATTCTCCTTCGCGTTTCGCACGGTGACAAGGAAATAAAACGAATAGTGACATAAAATTTAGTTAAAACAATGCATAGAATAGGTGTGTCGTAATATGATCGTTAAATACAATAGTACGTTTATATAGTTAGTAACGAATTGGTGAAGATGGAAATCGGCATTAGTGGTTGTTTATTAACTTTTGTGTCTATACCTAAATTGTTTGTCACCTTTTATTTCTAATTTTAGTAATATTCCGTGAAGAGAATTCTAAATTCAGAGTAGAAATCGATAGAAAGTATGTGATATTAATTTTTTCATGAAAAGCGAATATTTTAAATGAAAATACACGACCGTTAAGACACTTGACAAAGAGTTTCTGCTAAATGAAATCGAGTACGAATTTCAAGTTCTCGGCAATTGAAGTAGTGATATAAAGCACTGACTGATTCCCGCCACGCCCGGTATACACACGCACACACATGGCGGTCCGCACGCACATGGGTAGGATACAAAATCGCAAGATCACGGAGTGGTAAAGCCTGGAACCACCCCCCGGACAAGTAACGAAATTAAATTCAAATATAATCAAATAAAATTTAAATTTTAAATCCTTCTTGGCTGCACAGTGTATACCTCCAGCACGCGAAATTTAGTGGCTGGTGGCGTCTCCTTCTTCTTTCTCTCCCCTACTCTTTCTGTCGCTGCTTTCTCTCCACCCCCTGAATCCGAGCCGAGATTTAACGGGTCAAACTAGGGCCAGGACCGCAGAACGACCGGGAGGGGGGGGGGGGTTAAGTCAAAGCGAGAGAGGGTGCCTGATTGAGAACACTGTTTTGTTTGTCCGACCAACGCCGTTTTCGGCTCGAGGCGAAGGAGATGGGGTTCCGAATGGATTAGTCAACGAGCCAGTCATTTTCATCTTTGTGACGAGTCTTTCCTTCGTTCTGCTTCTCTCCAAGACGCACTTGGTCCGCCCGGTGTCAAAAGAATACGCATGCACAGGGTAAATTTATTTGTAAATATTTCTCTCTCAGGGGGAAGTGGAAATGTATCAACCCTTAACGTCGAAACGCGTGTTCCCTGGGACGCGATTGATGCTACCGTCTGCTTAACTGTATCTGTGCGTTGAAATGATTAATATTCGAAGATTATGCGATTCTTGAAGCGACGGTCAATTAATTATTTTGTGTGAACGCCAATTAGTGGGGTGACAGTGTATACTGGTAATTGGTACGACATTTTACTTAATAAAACGATCATTAGTGGATTCGACTGTATCTATTAGAAAATTAGTTACTAAGAATTTATTATTTTTTCTTGTTAGTAACCAGAATTTTATATCATACAGTCAGAACCTTTAATTCTGAGGTGTTACCTCCCTGAAGTACGCAAATAAAAAACAAGATTCGAAAATAGCTAATTGGATTATTACCATAATTTTTTGCCATAATTTTTCCATCCTGAAAGGCGGTTTCAACATCCTTCGATTAATAAACCGAAGATATTGAAATTAACGATTGATTCATAAAACCTTTAATTTATTAGACAATTCTAATAATCCCGTTATCAAACGAGCAAAGTGTCTCACTCTCTGTTTGCCGGGAAGCCTTCGTTAATTTTCAATCATTAACTTATACAGTCATGTGTACTCTACAGCTCCGTTCGTACGTACATTTATTACTCGTTTACACTCTTAATTAACTCTACGGCTCGCTACAGTATAAGCCTTCGCCTATCTTCAATTTCGCATTATATTAATATATTTATTGACAAACAATATAAAACAGAGGTTGCAATCTAAACTCGTATTTCACGCAACTCTCACAAAAATTGTACCTACGTCTAATAAGGAAATAAATAAGTTCGATATTTTTAAGAAAGCCACCGAAATAATTGACAGCCGAAGACAAGGCGACTTGAAAACGACGCGACGCCTCGTATGCCACGCGATCCCCTCCACGATCGCGACGAGATATCTGCGATCGATGACATGCTTTTCCCGTTCATTTTCAGACACAATCAAACCGAAGGATCGTTGAACGATTCCGTGGACGACTTTCCCTCCGCGTCCGGCGGCCCTGTTGGTGACGACAATTTCGCTGCGGGGTTGGTTGCCCCGATACACAGTGGAGGAGGAGGAGGTGGAGGTGGAGGTGGAGGTGGAGGTGGAGGAGGGTGTCATTCTGTGTCAACCACAGTGCCCTCTGACGATGACACCGCGGAACGCGAAAGGGGATGAAACTGGCTGCGTATAACTCGGCCTGGCCTCGGGAACCGAGCTAGTTGCGGGGTTTACTTTGCTCGTACACTCCTCCGTTTTCCTTTATACAAGTACACGTACACGTGCATGGACGCGCGCACACACGTGTAGTTCGCACGAATACGGGCGCGACGGTGCCACACGAACACGGAGGCCGCAGAACATAAACGCGAACGTACGTAAAGCCTCCAGCATCGGAGTCGTCGGCTTAAAACGAGGGGGTTGGCTGGTCTTATTTGGAGACAAAGTGGATCGGATTAGAGATACAGATTTCAATTTGTTTGCCCCTTTCGTTTGCCCCGCCGATCTTCGCCGAGGGAAGCTATCGGCCGGTCTGATACCGCTCTCGGTCGAACCTTGATTTCGTGAAGAAAGGATGTGGGAATACATTTTTTCTGCCCGGACCGTGTCCGTGCTTTATAACTTTCATAAAATGTGAAGATACGAGTTGTATGCGGAAAATGTGCCTGTAAAAGTATGGAGACAGTTTTTAGAGCTGGAACAATAAGGAAAATCATCATTCGTATGAAATACAAATTTTCTCCCGGTCCTTTTAGGAAAAAATGAATGGAAAATATGTACACGTTTCTTGTTACTTCTTTACATATTTTAACCAAGAAATGCTTGTAGTTTATTAAAAAATAAATAAGAAAGAGTGAAGTGTCACGAATATGTCAAGAAAAATGGGTCGCTTGACCATATTCGGATTATTGAATAAACGCTTAGCTGGAATGACGGATACGTCACTTTCTTGCACTGGTTTTTCGTTTCTCTATATCACAATATTACATGTCGTTTACAACTAAACGACTCATTTGTAAATGTATGATATTTTTGAAAATTGTGCATACAATATTAACGAATATCGTTTACTTTCTTATAAGTGAAGAATCTTTTTTCCGTAAATTCCTTACATTAATTCAGATCAAGTAAGGTAGTTATTAATCGATGGATTAGCTTCGGCGCAGCTATATTCCCGTATAATTTCTTAGTTCCCGTACAGGCATTCATTTAAATTAATAACGTTCTCGATTCAACAAATAGAAAAACAATAAAGTGAATTGAATTGTCTGGAAAATGTACGTGGCCGTTCAAGAGTTCAACAAACACTTAGATCGTCGTGAGTTTTTCATTACCAAGCGTTCGCTCGAATATTACTAACCCAAGAACAATGTTTCCTCGACAAAAAGAAATGGTAAAAATAACATCATCCATCGCGTACCTTTTTCTTACGATTCGACGCGATCTTCATCGAATGCCAGACATATCGACCCATTACTAATTTCTGCGGTCAGTCGTGCGTTGCTCTCCACTTCGATGACACGTTTCGCGTTAATGCGTGATATACGACGTAAAACGCGTATGAATCGCCGAACCGGAGTCACATTTTATCGGATGTCATGAAAAAAACCACTACACAGAGACTCTGTGTACAGTACATACGTATGTTACTTATGACAAGATATATGCTTCCGGGTATGGCACGTGTTATTTGGGCGATACTTCTATCTCGCGGTTACGTACTTGCGTTCCCTGCAATGATGTATGTTCCAGACCATGAGTGTCATCGAATCAGCACCACCGCAGGTAGACTTCTGCGACGCCAGGTAAAGAAAAGTCATCCTCAACGAAACAACGTCGATGTACTTTTTCATTTTTCAAACGTGATACGGAATTATTTATATCAAACAGAATTTCGGGGAATTTGTTGCGGACTCTGTGAACGAGGGAAGAATTATAAAATTTAATTCATATAGTATTTCATAAGCTTTGGTACCTTTGCAAATCCTTTCCCCGCATACTTTGAAGATACTATTTCGTTTCTGGTACTTGTTTCTAATGTGTTTCACGTGAATTGTTCTGTGTTGCACTACGTTCACTGCTACAGGGAATATTGTTGTAGAAAATTGTATAACAAGTTATTGGCAAATAGTTTAAATATCATTTTCAATTTATACTGGTCTCATTGCTACTTTATTCCTATGAAAACATCTGATACAATTTGATACCCAATGCAAGTCACGTTTTAAATTAAAATTCATTTTTTATATTCTCATTTTCTAGGGATAAACGGTGAGTGTAGAAGAGACATATGTGGATATATTTATAGTAAGATGTTAAGTCGGATTCAGTAAAAAGTTTAGTTTTATTAAGATTATGTGCGAGTCAATATTTTACCGGGTAATCTGAATATCTATATCGTGATACATTCTGTAACTGAAATCGCGCGTCGTAAATAGTTTACGACAGTTTCACTGACTTTCACAGTTAACAAGGAACCAACTTAACTATACGACAAAACAAAGTACTTTTTCTACATCTGCTACTTATAAACTCTTTACTTTCACGACAACATGATTGTACATTGTTTGTCATTGTGGAATACCTCTTTCTCTTACCATTTTATTATCGCTGACCTACTCGTAGCATTAAGTATTTATCATGCTATAAGCCGAAGAGACATGTTATTATTGTCTTGGTTGCCACATGTGCCACATATGCTCCGCACGTATCTAAACAATTATTTACACAATTCCCACATACACACAATACCGCTGCTTACTATGCAATAAAGTTAACTCTTTCACCCATACTCTCGAATGATTACAATAAATCACGACCTTCGTCCTGAACGTCCAGCACGAATAATGTAGATTATGAACAAAATTTATTTGGGAAAAGTTTCGGACACGGTGCGTGGATTAAAACGAAGAGGCGTCTTTGAAAGCAGGTACCCGTCAGAAACATAAAGAGAATTAAAATTCAGAATTGCAGTTTATTTATGATGAAATACAAACTACAATACAAAGCTTAATTGATATTTATACAAGTTATTATTACCTTTATTGCCTAGGCGTGACAAAAATTCAGGATATGAAGGCTTGCGTTATATGTTATAAATAAAGCCGTGCATGCAATAGGTCAGTCTACTACTAAACATTAGACATACAAATATGTTATGGAGGATAATGTGTCAGGAAATTTTGTCACAATTACGAATTCACCTATTGGAGGATAACAATTTTCATCTACGTTTTCTTGGAACCTATGAAACCCATGGAATTGATTTTTTAAGGACTTTGTAGTTAATTACCTAGAAACTTTTAACATAGTGATTTTTCGTAATGTTTAGATAATGACAGACAATTGGTTCCTTCGTTAGGAATAACTTTAAGTTTAAAAAACTAAGCATACACACATGTATGTATGTGTCAATGTCCCTAAAGAGGATAGGTGCCATAACTTTTGTAGCTATTAATGTAATATATGTATACACTTATAAAATAGAAATTTGTATCCTATACGTTGTTATAAGCGACCTGTTATTTCTTATAATCAGTGACTTTTCACCCACTGTACACACATACATCCATCCATACGTACAAGGCAAAGATGATCGGTAAGACTGAATCCGATCTCCCGGTGATGCTGGAGTATTACAAGTTAAACGCTATAAACAATCCGCGTGTTAAATCTGCGAACGAGACGGTGTCAGTTGAGACGGCGGAGGTCTCGGACCGTTTATTAAAAGCTGCTTGGGGCGGGCTCCTTGAACGGAGCTCACTTTTGCTGTCGTCACAAAGGGACGCCGGCGTTTCTCCTCGTGATCACGGTCCGCTGTAACCAAAGATCTCGCCATTTTTAACCGGTTGCACGTTGCCCGTATCAGGTCGGCTTGCGAGAGAAAAGAAGGGGAAGAAATTACACACACCCTTGGCGAAAGGCAGGTCGGAAGTCAGAACTCGGTAGTCTACGCCACTTCCTTTGAACTCTTTTTTTCGGTAACGCAAGAGCTAATTAATTTCTCTCTTTCTTCTGCTCCCCCTACGACCGATCTGTCTTTCTCCCTCTCTCTTTCTTTCCTTCTGTCGACCCCTGTGCGTAGGCCCTGTCACCCCTCGCCGCGACGTGTCTTTGCCGTTTATTTTTCTGGAAGCACGCACGGGAGAGGGATGAAAATCTGCGGATGAAAGAAAAGAGAAGGAAAGCAGGTTCGTTCATGGCCATCGATGGGGAAAGTACGGAACAACGGGGTGGAATTTTTGACCTCGTCCCATTGCACGGCGCTATCTTGTTTCGTTTTGCGGGAATTTCGCGAGTTTTCTTCGCTCGCTGCGTTACACGTTGAGATATTTAATTGTATTTCGTTGGGTAGAACGAGTTTATTCTGTTATGATGTTAATCTATTACATTTTTACCGATTGTATAGTTATTTTAACGGTTTTCGAAAGTGCTTTGATTATATTCGGAGAATTATTATTAAATGGGGTCTAGCGAATGTGCGAATTATGTTCCGGTAACTAATCGCGGGAACTAATTAATTACTCTATATACCTTTAATTAAGTTGGAAAACACGAATGTAGTACGACGACGAGGTTTATTCAGTTTGAAATATTTCGGTTTTCACGTCAGTTCAAAGCAATTTCGTTAAATCCTGTCCTACGTGACTGAACGTTCAAAAGAAATTATATTCGTATTTTTTAAAGCCCGATTAACACACGTTTCAGTGATTTTCTAACATGGTTCATATGAAAATACGGATTTAGAATAATTCCATTAATCAACGTAAAATACAAAATACGAAGTAAGCATTGTTTCTCAAACGGATTTCGGTTTTCGAATCGTCATCGTGTACGTAACGAAAGTAATTCCGAAAACGTGTGCAATTAAATCACCGGCTACATTATCCAACGTAGCCGTCTCGCTCTCAGCCGTCAGTTTCCGTATCAGCGGATTCATTTTCGTGCATCTAACCACCGCAATTACAATTCCGAATAATATTACGACTACGGACGCGAGACGGGGACATAATTCCGAAAGCGGGAACGAAGCTACTAACGAGCTACGTGACAAAAGCGACGACGGCAAACACTCCGCTACTTATTAGCGACACAGCCCGACGGTATTATTTTACATTAGCTTCCGGCAGAACAAACGCACACGTTTGATCCTAGACAAAACGCGGGCGAATCCTTCGGAACTAGTTGCGCAATCGCGGAACGGCGGAATTCGTGTCGGAGCTCCTCGTGCCGCGGCACGGCGCGAGTCGTAATTATCGGTGAGAAACACGAAGTGGATAATTGGAACGTTTGCTAATTAGAATACTCCCGCTGCACGACCACCTGTGCAGTAATGCGTCTTTGATGCGGAACGGTATTCCGCGACAAAACCCGGCGCCGAATTCGAGCCGACTTCTTCCACCCGGGACGCGATTTTCATTTCGACAAACGCCCCTAAAAGATATTAATTTCCTTTTGTGCCGCATTGTTCGTTCCATTTTTCGCAGCCCACTTGCCCGACTGTTTTGTCGGTGAATTCAGCGAGCCGGTTTCGTTTTTCTTTCGTTCACCGATTGGTATTGGTTTCTCTAGGTCGAAACAAATGCGTTGTATTCACTTTTTCGGATTTCTTTTATTGCGTATAGGCTTGGTCGACTATTATATTTGTTTGTGTATTTATGTAATTTATCACCGTAGATGCAGGGCTGCTTTTGGAACAAATATTATTTTGATGCTAATACATTTCGCAGGAATTATACGCGCTTCTAATTTCTACGAGGACATCGCTAGGTGTGTAATCCACCACAAATTTTACGGGTTAATCTTTTAAAATATTTGAATTCACATATTGTAAGAAATAAATGAAATATATCTTTCGTCTATTTTAAACAAGTCGCATCAATGTAAATCACGATTTTTATTGCATTTCTAAAATTTATTTGCTATTAAACTTTTATTGGTAGAGCAGTAAATTTTAATTAGACATTTTGAGTTGCTCTTTGGAATTCGTGAATTAGCAAATACGAATTTAAGGACCCAAATATCTGGAAGTAAATATCCCATAATTTTATATTGTTACATTTCACTTTCGAGACACAGATGGAAGAATACTTTTATACGCCGCGGTGTATAAAATAAAAGTTGCTATAAAAACGTTGATATACATGTATATCAACCGTTACGAAGTCGTAATTTGAAAGCAAAGTACAGTGCCGCTCGAGATTATCTCTCAATTTTGCGTGAATTACATTTAATGAGGCAATTACACAATCTCCATCTTGCCTTCTCAACTTGAACAAGTCCCGTGCGAAACGCGACGGTCGTCGAAAGCACGAGCCTTGCCGTAAGTTCCATTATTTTCGAGCCTCACTCTACGGGAGCATGACAAAACTGAAATCGATGCAACAATTAACCGAACTAATTAAACGATCGCAACTTAATAATTATCCAGAAACAATGCTCACGACCGGAATTTCCCCGACTACCAGCGGTTCAGGCGACCGTAACGAACTCTCGGAACGCTCGGTAGACGGTCGCACAATGCTTCGCGTCCCCTTAAAAACAGGAAAACGACAAATTCCTGACTCCACCGTGAAAAATGTCATCCGTGTGAACGGTATCCTATAAAGTCACAGTCGCATCACGAATGTCGAACGTCACACAAGTGTCCAAAAATCCCTGAATCACGGTGCGATCCGAAAACATCCCGAAGCGGCATCGGGAGACCGGGATGGTCGGGGATCATGATCGAAGAATCTTCCAGGATCCTGTCGGGAAATCCTGTAGCCGGTGAAACACGCGTCCCGACTCGTGGTTTCCCCTCTCTGTGCCGAAGAGGAAGCCTCGAACGCGTCTCAAAGCGGGTGGCAACTTGAAGAGCCAGCCTCCAGAGGGCTCCAGCTCTCATCTGTTCGGTCGCGACGGTACCAAAAAATCCCAGAGGCTGGCACAAGGACAAAGAGAGGAGTGAAGAGCGGTGGAGGACGAGGAGGGTCGCGAAGAGAAAGAGGGAGGAAGGGAGAACGAGGAAGAGCGAGCGAGCGAGAGAAAGAGAGTGAGAGAGAGAGGGAGAGAGAGAGAGAGAGAAGGGACTGGAGAGGACGAAGAAAGGTGGGAATGCAAGGGAAAAGAGAGGAATCGAGCTGGTTGCAGAGGTGTGGCTATGAGAGTGTACCAGAGTGGTTCTTCTGGTTTCTGGTTGGCTCCAAGCCGATGGGAGGCCTAACCACCAGCACTGAGAACCGGGCTGGGTTCTCTTCTTTCAGGACTTTTTGCCGTGGCGTGTCTCATGGCCAGTCGTAGGTGTCAGAATGCGCCTCGCTCGGCCTGGACCGGAGAGGGCAGAGAGAAAGAGAGTTACCGTGGAATTACTCGGCTATTGAGATCGGCAGATAGCCCCGAAGAAATCATAGTGGCCACCCACGAGTCCGACTATGGCTCCTCTTGCCCTCCGGAACGAACGCTCTATTCGGACGGATGCGGATCGTGATACGCGGCCCATCGATTCCACCGATCGGTTATTCGGCACGCCGGATGGAAATTGAAAGGGGCTTTCACGGGTAAAAGGAAAATCTAAATGTCGTTATTCAATTTACTCCCGATTATGTTTCGGAGTTGTTTTTACACCGGGGCAGTAATGGCTGGATGCTGTAAGAAGAGTCCCGCGATTGGTCTTCGCGAGATGATAGGTTCGCTTCAAGAATATATTTCAACAGGTTTAACGGCTTTTTAAATTTATTTGTTTAAGACACTTGGGAAACGTATACGTACGCTGAATCACGATTTTATGTTATCGATTGTAATCGCTGCACTTCTGTCAGTCGATATTTGTCCAAACACAGATCGTCTTTCTGTGAATGTTAGAAGTTTGCAGGACTTTTTACGTTTTAACTATTTTTTCACCCAATATTTTTGTATCATAACGTGCGCTGAGGTTTACAAGTAAATGTATTTAGGACTAAACTGTCTTTCTTGAAATTAGAGGAAACGATTAGCGAGAAAAAATTCAAAAGTGCAAGTATACAATGTTAAATACAGTCAATCACGATTTGCCTTTCAGTCGAATGGTTTTGATATATTTTGCTTGGCCGATTTTAACTTTTTATAAGAATTTAACAAAGTCAACAAGATGGTGTGTGATTAGGTTTTTATTTTTATTTTAAATATTATATATTCATTATTTTAATTAATTGTTTTATTATTGCTTAGTTTATTAACCGTTATATTGTAGGTCTTTATCTTTTTCAAAATTTGGAGAAAGTTGTTACATGTGAGGTACATTGATTCCATGAGTGGAATATTTGTTATTGAAATTTGTTCATATTTCATCAAATAGAAGAATATATCCATTCTCTTGCAAATTTCACTTTCTGCTATAATTATGGGAGCTGTGAACAGATTTTGGATTTAAACATCAACAGTAATCTAATTGACAACTAAGTGTTACTATTCCACTCAAGAATTTCAAATTTCTTGTTTGAAATAACGATTTTATCAGCGCGAATGTAGATCTCTCGCGTTTTCGGATCTTAATATTCTCAGAACGCGGGGTAGGTATGTATTCAGAGCGGTGAAATGAATATTTTATAGGGTAAATAGAAGATCTGATTACGCTCGTTTTAAGTGCATTTATAGGACGGAACGAATCGCGCCTCGTAAACTGGCATCCGAGAACAAAAGTGTTATTATTATTCATTCATTCTGAAATGCGTATCATAAATTAGAGTCAACGTTTATTTACGTTTTACATTTTCCAAATAAATGTGTCCATAAAAAATAAAATTTCTCTAAATTTCTTGACAAAAGTGTTCAATCGAATCAACTTTTAGGATCAAATTATACCGTCTTCGCGCAAATGATTTCATTACTATAAATACTTACTTGTAACGCAACTTTTCAAATCCGAATATGATAAAAATGTATGGTATGGTAAATAAAGAGAACTATTTAAAATAATATGACTCGCGAAGCAGAAGCCCTGTCTATTTAATGGTTAAATACATCGGAAATAGTCGTTCTATGACGACGGTAGCACACCCATGGAGACGGGAATCCGAGAATGAGAAAGATTATAGTGATCCTATGGAAATGTACGGTTTAGTCGGATCCGTCGAAGAGGGTAATCACCTTCGACAGATTATTTCCACGCGAATCCTTCTCGTACTTCATCGTGCCTGTCAAATTTTCTATTTCAACAATGCGGCATCGTGTTCCTCATCTTGTAGAGTCTTGCAGGTATAATCCAATCTTTCCCGAGATCACTTACAACTAAGCGTTTTAGTATAATGCGATACACAGGCTACAAACAGTATTAATGAAGACGAGTTCAGATAATTAGCGGACGTTTCAATTCTGCAACAGATTTTAATTGGAGGTAATTATTAGTTTTAGAAAAAATTGTTTTACTCCTCCGATTTAGTGTTTGATAAAACTATATAAAATTGTAAAAACAAATAGATGAATTAGGGACAACAAACATTGAATCATGTTCGAAATAGCGTTCATAGCATTTAGCGTTTATTTTTGTAATCATTGAACTTACCTACGTGTCGTCACTACGATACAGACTTCGACACTGTAGTCGCATTGCGCCAAGAAACAAACCAAGCCTGCTACTATGTTGCGTCGAAGAGTAGAGCTAACATTCACCGGCAATCTTCGGAAAAAATATACAAACGTGAAATCTTAAAGAAACACCGTGAATCCGAACTCATCGATTTCCATAGAATTTCGTGGTTTTCTAGGGCGAGACAAAATGAGAGGAACGGTGTACACACTTTGTATACTTTGCGTCTTCGCACACAGTCTTTAAACTATCAGAAAGATGGACCCTTATCTGAAAAAGAAATAAAACGGTATTTGAAGATTGCTACGTACAAAAAAATAGTCTAAGCACTATTCCATTTGAACACAAAGTTTGAAGCCTTCAAATTGACCAGTTATTCTGCTGCGGCAAAATTTTTCCCTTTTTTAGGATATAATATTGATGTGCCCTGAAATCGGTAACCGTATCAATGAAGAATGGATTTTCTCGAATTTGTAACTTGCTTCTAAACTTTCGTCTGCAAATTACATATACACTTGACCACTCCGAGAGATAAAAACACGGAAGAACTTATAATTATCAAAACCAATCACCTGCAGAATGTGTCGAAAGTTCGCCATACTTAACCATCAAAGAAGACATGTCTCATTTAACAGCAAACTCGCCGACGCCTTTATAAAGTACGTTTAAAAAACACCCGGAACATTTCTTTCCCCCAAAAAAAGACTCGCAACAAAAAGAAAGGTCTCTCCGTAGAAGCTAAAGCCGTAAGAAGTCGGTGTGCGTCACACGCAGACAGCAAAACGTGTACACGAAACCGGGGGGTCCGCGGAAGTCGCGGGGTTATCGACGCTAAAGGAGAAGTTAGGGGGCAGTTCGGTATTATTTGCCGTTCCCCGACATACCTGCGGTCTTCTAGACGCGATCGTTAATAAATAATGCCTGATTCTGGAAAGCAAAGCGCGAGCAACGCGCTCGTGCTTCCGCGTTCATGCGGATCGATTTAATTTGTCGGTAGTCAAACGTTTTCCTCGATCTCTTCCGTACGCCAGGCCGAAGATACACGGAAAACTTGGGACTTGCTTTATAGTCCTTCGATCGCGGCATAATGCGCCAGCTACGGTTGGTACGCTAACCCTTTCCGTGATTTAATCGATCCCGGACTGGATTTAGTGCTTTCGGCCGGACGTATGTACGTCTACGTTCGCCACGAGGATTCTTTTGTTGACTTCTACGACGGTTCGTCATGGTGAACGATACGCGGGGTGATCCGTCTGCGGTGGACGTAGGTATAGAACTTTTTATGGGAGACGGTTGAATCTGGTTTTGGACCCTATGTGGATTGGCGTGATTTTTGAAACCGTTCTACCTTGTTTTACCCGAAAAGCCCGCGATGGATACGCCATTGACGGTTATGCAACTTTGAGTCTTTCATAGAAGATGAATGATGTGTTTGGAGGAAACACAGAGGAAACAGCCTTCTAATAATAAAGCATACTTATTTTACTCATCCGTTTTTTCATCGGACATAAACATCCCAAGTTTTGTAATGGTTAAAAAATACTCAAATACGCAATTATCCGAAGAGCTCAAAGTCTTTAGCAATGAAATTTCGATGACATAGAAACGAGTCGCTGTAATAGCAATTTCAATGTAACGAGATTGAAGATTGTAGCTATAGGTACGTTTAGTTCTCATCGTTCCAAATACCGATCTATATGTGACCGCAAGTGGATGGTTCGCTCTAAATACAACTGTACGTAGATTCGCCAAATTAAAAGTAAAGTACCATTAGAATCGATGTAAAGTACTAGCCACTTTTGTTACACGCTCAATTAATTTCACATATAACGAATGCTGGAAGAAAATTCGCGCAACTGACTGTTCCGCGATTGCAGTTTCTCGAGTTAATGCAACGATTCCGACTTCTCGCGACTGTTCGATAGATTCAATCCGATTCACTTAAGACAACGATGTAATCAACGAGGAGTGATTTATTTCGACAGTCGATTCAATCGACGGTCGTGTAAAATCGATTAATTTATTCAGGGACGAGTTCGAAATCGCACGGCGAAGACGCGAGAAACTAATGGATGAGACGGGATAATAGGGGTCATTTTATGTATGCAGAAATATTGCACCTTCAACGGCTGACTATACGTGAAATGTGCGAAATTGCCGCGGGAAGATAACAGTTTATAAATTTAGTAGAAGTAAGGGTGTCGAGATGCGCGGAGATTTATTTGTACCGTAAGTCCCATAAGAAATATAATGTTTTCAAGTATTTACATAATGGGTGGAATTAGCATACTTATGTGACCTCTGCTTACCTGTCAACCATTTATCAAGCCTTGTCCGTGAAACATTTCTTGCCGATATCTAGATAAAATCGCCGATAAAAATTGGTAAGGAGTGGATACTTTTCGGACGCGATAATAATTCACCTATTTATAAGATTCAATACAACTGATTATGTATTAGAATTGACGAATAGGGTGTTCGTTGGTGTAGAGAAATAATTTGATTTCTCAATTAAGTAGTTTTATATCGATTCGGAAGTGAAATTCATGATTTATGATCAAAGAATTTTTTAATTACTTAAACATTGTTGGACCATTCTATTAGTTAAAAAATTTGCATAGATAATGAAAAATAGGGTATTATCAACAATCCGGATACTATGAAAAAAATTTGTAATGGCTCGCAAGTACATTTACACGCTTTCACTACACATTCATGGTTATTATCGATTGCCATCATTTTGAGTCATTACAGATATTATTCTTCAGTGGACCCCAGATGTCACGAAAGCGCAATTACCACGTGAAAGTAAATTCCTGTTTCAATTGTAATTGATGGAAAGCCTTAAGTCGAGGTAGAATACATAAACATTCCGAACAAAAATTACTAACTGACGCCCTTTTTTTGGAAATAATTGAGGCTCCTTTCAATTCCTATTTTTTGTCAGTCATTTAATATTACGTTTCCTGCAAACGTAATAACCACGCACATCCGTTTATTGTAAATACAAAACAGTCTTCTTACAATCATAATATCGAACTAGACTCCTTCGAAAAACTCGTTCTTTATTATTAAAAATTCTCGTCGCTTTACTCTCGACGGGATTTATTAATAAGTGCGTATCCTGCAGAAAAATACGGCATGCGTATTCGATGTAACAAAAATAACAGTTACAGCAATCGGCGTAAATCGAAACATCAGTCACTTGTAAATGCGCATAAGAATCACTGTGTAAATTTAATGAGTAGGTAAACTGCGGAAGCGTTGCCACGCGTATTATACTCATCCCGCATTGCCAGGATGTGGAGTCCCCCTCACGAATGGTTGTTATTTATTATCCAACGGTGCCGACAGCAAATAACACCGCATCCACTGCGTAAAGCTGTCAAAACACGTTTGTCCACCATCAGAGATTTAACCATCAAGACCAGTATTCGTATATTACTTTCCCCTATGTGTCTTGACATTTTTTCCTAAGCAAAAACAATCCCAAGAACGTGGCTAGCCACCTTTAATGATGTGTGGAGTGGACAAAATAATGATTTTTTTTACGGTATTTGAATCTGGCGTACGAATGTTTCGTATATGATATTCATGGCAATGTGTCATTACGATTTTAAGGAGATAATAGCGCTCCCGAGTAGTTTGTTTATCATTGTTATCATTTCCTATTTTTCACGACAGAACGAGTATTTTTTCTTATATTGGAAAGCGTACAAATTTATATTTCCTAAGGAATGTTTGTTATTCCAGTGCGCAGTGGTTTTTCTTTCGCACGCAAAACGAGTTTGGGTTGTAGGGGATTAGGTTACGTTTAATTGATGTTAACTTGATGAGCATACTAACATAGTACGATTCGTGTGGACAAACATGTGTATTTTAGCCAACTTAAGACTAGGTTCGTCCGCAAATATTTGTGCATTTCGTAAAACACTGTATCTACAATGTAACGAAGAAATTTCCCTTTCTAATAGTTAGGATTATCGAGATTTAGAGATCGTTTCATGACCAAGTCAGCTACAAAGTTTCTAAAAATGTCGAAATTATTAACTTTAAAGGTAAGAACTTGCAGTGAAATGATTTTTTCATACGCCTTTAAATACTTATTCCACAGCCTTATAATTGTATATTATTAATAAACAGATTAAAAATGCTTTTACATTTTGTGTTTGGGATCTTATTGAGCATTAAAATTATTCTTTTCAGACAGCGCGTGTAAAAAACGATTAACAGGCCGTTTTACGTTAAGAGTATCATTTGAAACGATGATGAAATATTTCATAAATCATCTACAAGTTGTCCACTATCTGGATGCATATCCTGAAATTCAGTTTGACCACGTCTTGCCAAAAATAAAATGATTCCTTTATTTTCACAGTAAGTATGATTGTTCGACATAATCGATATCCGCAGACTTAGCTAGTGTTCCGCTGATCAATAAATCATACTTATTTTAAAGCACATTTGATCCTACCTAGTACCATCCATTAGACGATCGTCGACTTATCCGCTGTGGGCCGATATATCTCTACATACAGACACATACGAGTACACATGTACGCGTCGACAAGTTTGTTTCGCGAGCGTATCCGACTACAGGTGTTCATAACACCGACAAGCACCACAATGGATCCCGAGCCGGGTTGAACTAGGTTATCCACTTGTTAACTAGGAATATGCTCGCAGAAAAGCGGCATTCGTTATTCGCAGTCGCGCAAGAAGTAACGCCGACTCGCCTTTTCCGACGTAACGCGCGTACCTGGGTGATATACGATATTTCGAGGCCGTCGTAATGCCAATTTCGTGTTCCACGCGCCGCGACGTTGCGACAAAACGACGAAACGGGCTGAAATTAAAAGTCGATCGAGCGGAGAAGGCCGCACGCCGTAAATCGGCATGCCGCAACGTCGTCGGCTTTTGCCTTCGCGGTATCGCGCGAATACAGGGTGAGCCGGTAACTTTGACCGCTCGCATTTTTTATGGTAAACGAAAGATCGGACTTGTCGGACTCGTTGTGCTCATCTTTAATTTATTAAAATAGAACGCTGCGTCGTTACGTCGGCATTTCGTGGGCACGGAACGAGTTCAGTGACGTCTGACAAGCGATTCTTCCATTGTCAACAAATTCGTAATATAAAATGCGATATGAATTTTGTTTACTAGGTAATATGTATTGATGTATGAAGTAAACTTTAAATTGAGTAGTACGCTTAACTCCTGTCGCACTGCAAATAAAAAGAACACAGTTACATTAATATTCCCGCGATGCCTCCAACTGCGAAGAAAATATTTTCTGCGTATTATATTCCGCTTGATACTGTACGACTTACGTACGATATACATTCACATTATATAAACGAGGTATTCCACATGGACAAAGTTATTGAACCACCTGGTATGTGCTGATAATGGCACCCCGCACATGTGTGCACCGTGGACATTTGCCATCGGCGAAGCGGTGCTGAAATCCTCGCGGCCAGTGAGAAACTCTTTCTCCCGCGACGTTCGTTGCGATCCTGGTTTTAATTGGTGCCCCGCGTTGCTCAATGTTTCATTATCGAAGTGTTAAAGGAGAATTTGTAGCACGACTTGGCAGGAATTACGGGCAACGCGTGTTCGTCGGGCACGCGTGTGCCAGGTAACTATGAAGGAAATCGAGTGGCTGCGTTTGGTATGCGTGTCTGTGGATTTCATGGGAAATAGGTGAAATATAGAAGCTGTAAAAGAGAGGAACAGGTATTCCCATCGTGTTATTGGTCACCTTAACAGTTTTATGGATTTCCTTATAGGCAAGATTAAATTGAAATCACGTGCCTCGTTGTAATTATGTCAAATGTAGTAACCTCAGAAACAACCGGCCTTTATGTGTGTTCATCACTTTTAAAAGTACCTCTCAATTACCTTGGTAACTTTGCAAAGAAAGGAACATCAATTTTGAAATTCTACGGTACTCGCAAAGTATTGCACGATTTATCTGTGGATATCTAGGACACTTTCTTTGACAAAATTCTTTCCGAAAAGTCCATTAATATGATTTTTCTTGGAAGAGAATAATAGGATCAGTTAAATAGAATTCCCATTGGCGTCGATTTTACTATAATATTTCGAAAATTGTGTAATTTCACTTATAAATTTTTATGCCACGAGGATATTTCACCCTTGCACCTTAATGTTTTCACAAAATTAGCAGTTTTGCATGTCCTTCTCTTCACCGTTTTATATTTATCTGCTATTACGTTGCACAATACCGTCTTCGTACAGATTAAATCGTAAAGAATAAGCCGACTACGACACAAATCGCCGGATAAAAAAGAACGGTAAACATACTCGCGAAAAAAAGGGAAAAGAGTGCAGGTACGTGAGTACCCAGCACAAGAGAAGCAGGAGAAAAGTATATGGTGTCGTCGTTGTCATAACACAAGGAGTCCAGATCCAAGTCGTCGTGGTACCAAAGCCGATTACAAATTACAAGCTTCGACGACACCATCGTTTCTCGGTTATTCAAAGAATTATAAATGCGATGCTAAAATTAACAGCAGTCAAAGAATGCGCGGGAAAAAAATGAGTGTTTACTAATGAACGTGTTTGATTACGTTCAATAAGAATTACGTTAAATATAACGGAAGTATATTATGTTCGAAGAATTAGAAATTAAAGCTTCGCATGTCCAAAGATGGAACATAACATTAGATCTTTTAGGTCAATAACTTGAACACAGTTTGATCTGAAAGTTGTGCCGCGCGGCACAGTTGACCAGTAAAATAATGATAACCTGATTCCAAAACGAGTTCCAGTTATTGATGGAAACACACGTTTCCACGCCTGAAAGAATTCGAAACTTTTTCATCATTTACCCGTTCAAACCGACCGGCAATTGCATATATCTCCTACCCAACGTTCTCTACATGCTTTTATTTAAAATACTGCGTTATGGGATAAACCAGCCTGGCCTACCAAATTTCTTCTCCCATATTCCATGTGATACGCGTAATTACGTAATCTACTGGACGCGTCGCGCAGACTCCGGCGGCCCTCGGCCCTCGGCCCTCCCGGAAGGGTTAAAAGAAGAACGATGTAAAGCAATGCGTTTATGCCAACACTGGTTGGATAGCAGAAGGTAGCTCGTATCGTGGCACCTTTCTGCCCGGCACCGGTCTTTAGTCGCACGCTCGTGAAGCGAGTCGCGCAGTGCCGTGACAAGCAGTCGGCCGGTCACGCGAGTTCCTCTTGGCGCGCGGGTCTCGCGCGGCTGCTCCCAAATTGCCCGAAATTATTGGCTTCTTTTGTTTTCCCGTCATACGCCGCATGCTTCGTCGTTCTACGTCATTTTTACTTGTCCGTGTAACGTTGCTCCCACATACACGGCCGACAGCCAGCTTTCTTCTACCTCCCCCTCCCCCCCCTCCCCGCCCCCCTCTGTCCCCTTCAGCCGACGCTGTCTTTGCACCTATCTTTCCCGTGGACTTTTCCTCACGTTTGCACCGAGATTCAACGGGTTCGGTGAACCTTCGTGAGATACCTGAGGATTTTTGATCCGTTTTTGGTTGGCGATGTGGAAGTTGTTTGCAAGTTTGTTCGTATCTCTGTTGGCACATATGTTTGTTATTATGTATGTTGACAATATGCATATCGATTTGGAAAGGGGTATAGATATTTTAAACGGGCACGTACGCAATTTTGATTTATATGATCGATATGTTTTACAACAGTTTTGTGAAGTATTTTCATAGATTTTCTGGAACCCTAGATTTATTGTACAGGGTGTAACAAAAATTCTGGGACACTTTAGGTTTATGGATAGAACGCATAAAAATAAGAAAAAAAACTCTTAAAAGTTTTAGGCGCAACGCACCCCCTATGGAGATACAACCCCATTTGTAAATAAAGTTTAAAAAATGATATCTCCGAAACGGTAAGTCGTAGGAAACCCGTTTCGATTGCAATATAACCGGAGAAGATCAAAGGTAATAGAAAAAATATAATTGCTGCGATTATTGCTGTTAAATAGCATTTATTCTTGTTTAATCCAAACAATGTCGATTACCTATATCGTAGCAGGTTAGTAACAACTTGGGAAAAATTGAAGGCATTCACTAAATCTTCCTTTGCGTAGATAGTGATATTTTTTTGTAAACTTTAGTCTCTTCTGGTTATATTGCAATCAAAATTGGTCCTCTACGACGTACCATTTCGGAGATATGATTTTTAAAAAGTTTTTACAAAAGGGGTCGTATCTCGAAAGGGGGTGGGTTGCACCCACAAATTATAAGACTTATTTTTGTTATTTATATGCGTTCTATCCATAAACCTAAAGTATCCCAGAATTTTTGTTACACGCTGTATATTAAATTAATGGTATTATTGTGTATACAGTTTCCATGCATCCGATCCACATATTTTTTGCAATTTGCAAAAATCGATTTATTAGCTATTAGGTATTAAAGCGTGTAATCAGTCCCCCTTTTGAAGACTCCATGCAGTTATATGCGTTACTTTTTCCACGATATCTAAAAACAATTAGATTTCTTTCGATCAGGAAATGCAGTCATTGTGTAATTTATAATTAAACTGCTGAAATTTTGAATTTATTTCATCTTTATTAGACGTGTTCGACAAGTATGCTTTTAAAATTGAATTCTCGTGGTTGCGAGTATATCTAAGTAATCGTAATGGTAGCCGACTAATATTTTTTGCCTGAACAACGTTTTTCGAATAGCGTACGGAAAAAGTACAAATTTAACGCGGTTCTCTTAAAATTGTAATTTTAAGTTTCTATGTACAATAATAATATTAATAACCGGAATTAAAATACATGAGAAACGATTGCACGCTTGAAAAAGGAAAAAGTACCAGAGTATTTAAAACATTATTCCAGTTACTAAAATGACATTGTGTTCTCAAATTTCAATAAAAATGTTATTTAAACGAATAACAAGGGATTCGCGTAAATGGCACTTGAACCTTTCTCCATTTCCGCTATTCAATTAATGATTTAACGGGTATAAATATGATATACCGTGTAATCAAAGTCTCTTATTAAAGTTCGTGCCATCGAAGGACTGGGTAGTTTCTCAGATTTATCCGTCGTAATTTCTCGGGTTTAACCGATGACAGTGGGAAACGATCCGTCACGAAGGAAACACTTTAGATTATTGGAAATTCCGCCAGTTTGGCGATCGTTCGTAGTTAAGGATACACGTAACGACTCTTGCATACTTCTCGATACGAATTTCGAGAGACGGTGTCGCGGGACCGCGGCGCCGTCATTCGTTGTTAAAGAAGGGAAAAGAAACTGCGGAGGTGCAGGTAGGAGTTTCTTGGCCTAGGGCTCTCATTATTGCTTCCATTGTCGTCGTTAACGTGCAGCATTGTGCCGCAAATGGCCTGTGAATATTACGGTGTCCTTTCCCGTAGTCGAAACGGAGCCTCCTTCGTGCGGTCTATGGCAGGTTTATGAGAGGGCACGTAACGATCGTCGAAATTCCGGACGAGTATTGGAAGTTTTCGGGATTTACGTGTTTCCGACTTCCGGTTGTACGCGGTGCCGCCGAATTTACCGTCGCCGGTTTCTTCGACGAATTCGGAATACGCGCCGCGGCGTTCGCTCCCTCTGTATTTCATCGGGAGCTGTTCGAGCGGCGCGTAATGGTCTGCACGGTACACTTATTAAATGTGCCCCGTATTCATTAATAATATATCAAGCCTGTCCGTAAGTTTGGATGCGTGTAATTGGTGATCGATCATACCGCTGATCCCGCTGCCACGACTAGACTGCGGGTAATTCTGAAAGAATATTTTTCAACGTTTGAAGATACTTTAACGTTTGTTAAAAAGAATGAAATTTTTGTGTTAATTGGTTTCGATGGAAAACAAATTTTTGCCGTTTTGCGCTGACTCGTCGTCTCCTACGTGGCGATAAAAATTTAATTCGGTAAACTTTCGCGTTCAATGAAATTCGTGTTACACTTGCCTATAATTAATGAGCCTAATCCTATGTAATTACTTAAATAAGCAAATTTAATTCACATCTTTGGACGGTTTAATATGTCAAGATTCCAACGGCAAAATATAATTAATGTGCAGCATGCGAGGAATAGTTTGTGTGTTACCTACTTCGGAAAATTTGTGTATTTGTTTGGGTGTTTCAAATACTCAATTTGTGGGACTTGCTAATTATTTTATTTATCATTTGTTACACAATATATTAATACCTGTAAATCGATATATCGGTTTTTGCAAGTTTGCCAAAAATACCATGCGTGGGTACGTTGATATTTCGGAGAATTGTACACAATTATGTACAAAATAATATAAATAATATTTTTAATTTGGGATTCATTAGAAGAAAACTTTGAGGAGATTTAGGTAACTAATCTTTCGGTCTAACAAGTAAGGATGCGAGAAGAAATGTCTGTGAACCTTCCAAACTACTAAAGTCAGCAGCAATTTCCCATTCTACAATACTATTTAAATTACCCGGTTCTTTCTAGCACCGCTTTATGAATTTTATCTAAGTATTAAAAGGATAAGCAATCCGTAATAGTACCGCACTTTCTTTATATTATACTTACCACTGAATGAATTACCTTCTGTTAAAGTATCACCCTGCAATTGAAATGAAACTTTGCAGCAACTACGAAAACAACTTTTGTTAGTTCCTCAACCCGACAGACTTTGCTCGATCACCCGCAACGCCATAACACGTATCTGCTAAGGATCGTGTTGCCCGTTTTGATTAATGTTTTTTGTCAACACGATTAAAATGCGGGGACCAATAATAAACTTCGTACAGAAGTTCCCGATTCGAACGATGGTTACACTCTGTAACGGTCATCCTTCAGTGGACAGTGAATAAAAAAAAATGGCGTGATAAATCTCATGACATGTAAGTAAGAAGGTTTCGTAAGTACGTTCCTCATTCTTCCCAGCAGATATCCCGATCAACAGCTGATTCGAGCGCGCCCTGTCGAAATGGCAAAAAATTCATCCTTCAATTCCGAGTACCGGATCGAACGTTACATCCCTGTTTCCGTCTTGCCGATCGGCGATCAGTCCCTTCGAGGAACAGAATCGAGCAAATTTACGATCAACCCTCGGCCGGCGACCGCTCCCAGCGTCGTCGCCGACGGAAAGTAGACTCCACCATAGGGAGAAAAAAAATCGATGACGTTCCGCAGCGCCGTATCGAGTCTCCGTATCCCTCCCTCCCTCCCCCTCTGCCCTCCTCGCTCTCTCCTCCCTTATCCCTAATACATCGAGCACTCGGTGCTGAGAGAGCCGGGCTCGCGTTTTTACAGCTCCACCGACCGCATAAGATTTCGTCTCCTTTCGCCGGGAAAGGTGATGTCGTCGATCGCCGTACGTATCGAGATTCGATATCTCGATCCAACGGCAATTAATAACGTTAATCCCTGCTACGATCGAGAGGAACAGCCACGAGATGCCCGGGGAGGGGACCACTGGGAGCGAAGAAATGGGACGGAACACGTACCGGTGCAAGCAATATTGAACCGTGAGGTAGAAAGACCGAGATAGAACGAGAAAGAGGGGAAACGAGAGATTAAAGAGAACCGAAGGAAAGAGATGGAAGCGGTTGTATCGGCGCAGCGATACGTAACGATGGAAAGAGACGGACGGAGATGCACAGTTTGCCGGGGATCGCGGGGCCAGGGGAGATCGAAGCGAAGAGAAGCGAAGCGAAGGAAGAAAGAAAGAAGGTGGACGAGGACGAAGAGGACAGGAGGGAAGAAAAGAGGCGGCAAAACGTTCGAACGAACGAAGATTGACTCGGTGCGTGTGGGCCGCTCTCCCGGCATCAATTAGACGGCATCTAAAGTGTGTGCACGTGCGTGCAACGCATATGTATAGTCGGTGCAGCACGACACGCAGACACGCAGACACGCAGACACGCAGCCACGCACACGGGCCACTGCCATGGATCGTCCATTGTGTTCCTCGGTCCGGGTGGCTCGCAAAGATGGCCGTCTTTCTCTTTGCCCGTGGATGCGAGGCTGCCGCTGGCGGAAAACGGCAAAAACCGAAACCGAGTCGACCCGCTAAGTGTCCGGGACCGCGACAATTAATGGCCACCGGGCGAAAATCATTTTATGTTTTCATCTTGGCCCGTCCGCGCCGGCCCGATCACCTTTCTTTCGAGGATACCGACGCCGCCGCCGCCGCCGCCGCCACCGCCACCGACGCCGGATGCTACGAGATTAGCTTCGTACGATCCACCGTTTTTGAACCTGCCGGAACGTCGCGGATGAATTTAACGAGTCGTTCGGTATGTTTCGATGTCGTGTGTGGAAGGCACGACTACGCCGTGTAAACGTTGCTTGTCGCGATGTTTGAGATATGATGGTTACATAATCCGTTCAGATTTATTACCTCGGTAAAGATCCTTTTCAAGAAGTGCAGTTATGGTTTGCTTTATAGAGTAGCGACTGAAATTAGTTGTAGTTGCGACTGCCGGCAGAGAACTTGTTAACTCGGTTTTTCCGTGAGAGCTTTTAACAATTAGCAACAATTTGTGACGACCAGACACCGTTATTAATTTCTACTGATAGACGCGCTGGAGATTTCTAAATTTATTTGTCCCCCTTCGTGATGGTTACAAAGATGTGAAAAGATAATTGATCTACCACATAATTATCGAAAAAACAATAATTTTCCGCAAACTCGCGATCGAGTTATTCGGAAAAATGTATTACATCCGTGATATCTTGGTACAAACGTTAATTAAGTATCGTACATCTTCCTTAAATCTGAGTAAATTATTTCACGATCGGTCTTGTGAGCACGCTTAACGGCGTGGCACTATTAAAAATTCCTGGCACGAGAAATCGATAAAAAGCAAACCGATCGGTCTCTACCGTGTATCAATTCCGATGCACGCGACAATTAATGGCCATCGGACGGAAGTCACTTTATGTTTTCATCTTGGCCCGTCCTCGACGGCGTTAATTACTTGCCTTCTTTCACGGAATTGGAAAAACGAAAACCACGGTCAGGTGGTAATTACATTTCTTCAACAATTTTCGTCACAGAAGGATACATTTTCCGAAATGCGTTTATTCGCTTTCTTCAAACTTTTTAATAGTTTACAAAATATCTAAAAAAATGCGATTGTTCAAAGATATTCGCTATTGCGTTGGAACAAATATAAAAGTAAGAACGTTAAGAATTTTCTACGAGGAATTATCATTTACCAATGTTTTTCACCAAGTTCATGTAAATACGGGGGAAGTAATTTTCACGAAATTTCTTTGGTAGTGTTTGTCGGTGTCACTGAATCACCGGTAATATTTGCGTTTCGTGTGTTTTCTACGCCTCTAAATTCTCCGATGAATTTTAATTCGGCGCACCCCGTACATGGCAGCGACACTGGTAAAACAAATAAAGTAAAACAAGCGGGCGACGTCGCGGAAGGAACTCGAGCAACCCCTCTTGATATATGTATTTGCATTCATCTAGTACAAAAATGTGTATTCCGCAGTCACGGTATACATGTATATGCGTCACTACAAACGACGTGAGCTTTTCCTCTCTTATTTTCACAGATTTACGTGGAGTAAAAACTCTGCGGCTATTACACAAATAAAGCTAGGATTACTTTCTTTTATTTCTCCTTGTTAAGTTCCCTTCTGCGAACGATACGTGCGACGATAGCCTTATCTATCCACGGACAAATACTTACGCATCTTCAAAGTGTTTAATTACCACGTTGCTCATAGTCAGTCGTTAAGAACCGAAAGTTTCTTCACGGAAGTTGTATCTTTCATCGGTGTCCCTAACAAAGAAGCTGCTTCCCACCGAAAACTATCTTTTCCGTCTGCCACCCCGACAAAGAAACAACGGAAGGTCCTTTTTCCTCCAAATTATCCGTCGTGGACGAATAATCCTTCATCGACGAACCTTCAAAGGCAACGACAGGCGGCTCTGTCGGAAGCAATCAAAAAGATCTAACACTTGGTCCTTGGGCTCCCGGGGCCGGCTCCCGGCGTCTCCTCTGTCACCGATAAATTTTTTCGTTTTGGATTTCGAGGTATTAAGGGAGGACAGGGAGTCTTTCTCTCATGGCCGAAAATAATACCGAGAATGGGGCCTTTGGCGGTGACGACTTCTGCATAGCGCCGGCGCCTATGTTTTTGCTATGTGTCCCGTCTCGCGTCCTCCTCTCCCTCGCCATTCTCTCGCTGGTAGCCTTCCCGGGGATAGATACGTTCCTGGCATGTGAACTCTGGCACATGCACGTTACGTGTACACCGAAGTGAATCGGTGCCCTGCCAGCGAATACGGGAAAATAAATCCTCGGCTACCGGCGTCGCGCGCAGATTACTTCGTTTCCTGCGGTGCGCTCGTTGAACCGTTTCCAAGGTCGGTACAATGCGGCTCGCTGTAAAGTTTACAGCGTAAACGAACACGTGTCCCGACTTGAATCGCGACATGGATCCCTTGGATCCGATCGGCCCTGCGTTACCGCGGTCGATGGCCAAATTACGTGACTCGATGGAGGAATAATCAATCTGCTGTCTTTGGCATCCGATATCAATCGGGTCATGTCGTCACGCTTCCACAGACGTCGACTTTTTACACTAAGCACTGGCGTATTGTCGATATGTAACCGGTATCATAAATCACTTTCTGAATCTACGTAATTGTTTGGAAAATCCATGAGTTGAAGTGTACGCGGTATAAAAATTAAAATATGAGATATGTAATCCCACGTCAAATCGTCGAGGTTTTAAACCCGTCCGACTGCGTTGTCTATAAAACGTGGTATTATAGTTTTATAAAGGAAATTAATGCGGGATAATTTTGATTCCGAGACGTACGGATCATTTTTCATTTACGTTCATCTTTCGAAAATAAATTCGCTGGAGATCATCAATTATCCATCCATTTGCGTTCTATAGAATCTAAAATATCACCAGATTTTATTGAAATCGACGGAGATCGAGTTGGAAAGCTCATCGAATGAAGGAGGAGGCAACCGTGACGTTCTATGACGTGAAAATATTCTGAAAATCCAATTCAATTCAATCTGATAGAACGTCAAAGTGCGTCCAAAGAAAAATCGCGCGTGAAGGTTTCACATTTTTTTTCCGCACCCTCTTCGATGTAATTGAGCCAGACCTAAGCGCGCGTAACGAACGAGCAAAACGGACACGAAAAAAAAGCGGGAGAAAGAGGAAAGAAAGAATTAGTATCTCGTGCCGGCGAACAGCTCCGTGTAATCTTCTCCCGTGACGACGCTGCTTTCCCGGCATGGCGGAAAAGTTGGAACTGTGAAATTAAAAATTCATCTACCCTTGAGAACCCAGCGAGGGCGTGGCGCTGTCGTTCCTGAAAAATTGGCGGGTATTTATTTTCTCGTTAACGGGCTACGGGGATCGGAAGAGGAAGTCCCACCGTGTCCTGCTCGTGCCCCCGTGACCCCATACTATTAATTTCGTTCCACTTTTCTTTGCAGGAAAATTGAAAACGGAAAAAAGACGATAATGAAGAGTGTTGACACGGCGCCTCGTTTCGAGGGGATTGATTTTACACAGGACTTTCCACAGCAACTTTGGTAGTCAATGGATGAAAAAGGTTTGTTTAACAAATGATTGATGGAAACTTACGTTGGATAATTCTATGGAGATTGGAACTATGGTAGCACTGTTCACGTATCAAAAAGGTTTTTCCCATTTTTTCTTTTACCACTGGGTATAAACATTATATGGATATACATATGTTGCGAGGAATGCAACTGGCTAATGTCACGACAGATACACATGTGTACAACTTTTTCGAGAAATTACAGTTTAAACAAATTACACGAGAAATGATATCGCATTGCAATGCGTAGAAATACAAATTTTGTGTCTCTAGACTGCAAACTGTTAATAGCGTTGTGGTTACCGCGGTTATGTTATATAATTTATACATTTCCTGTATGTACCAACTTTTTATAATTTTCTCATACATGAACTGGTATGTTAAAATTGCTAGTCATTCTATGTAGGTATGCAGGTACGCAAATAATATTGATATATCTGTAACTGATCCATTGAAATGTCTCATTATTCGACAGCCCCCTTTTTTATCGGCAACTTTACACAGTTCCATGAAAATAATATGATGCAGAGTTTTAATACAAAATTTTAAAGAATATTCTTGACTACTTCTACTGGAAACATACAAAAATATTGTAACCCCATTGCATGGTGTACAACCCAAATTTCACCAATCTATGTAATATTACACGAACGTTACCACAATATCATAGTGCGTCATACATGTATACGTTTTGCTGAAAATCGGTTCACTATTAGCGTAATACTTCCTACCACGTCCATGTTTCACAAAAATAAACGTCAACTAAAATCCACTCCGTTTTCAGCTGATTTCTCAAATAGTAGAGGGACGCACGGTTTTAAGAGGTAGCCTCACCCTATAATTTCGCCCATTTTTCTTACATGGAACGAGGCCTTGTCCCTTTTTGCCTCGCAAACCACTAATTATCATAACTACTAGACGTCTTCCGAGAGACACCTTCCCGCAATTTCATTCTGAAACGCGATTTTGTTAAATCCCGTGCACTTAACATGTTTCGTTAATGGCCTCCTCTCCTATTTGCTAACGTCTTTGGCTAGTTTTTCCGTGAAAGTATACTCTCTAACATCGGTTTCGATCTTGCAGATATTTTAATGTCGCCTTTCGCTTTCTACTTTCCTAGCGAAAGCAATGCGAACGAGACAAAGATGTTTCGTTAATGACAGTAATGGTAATAAATAACGAAGAAACAGTTTTGAAATTCTTCAGACCAGTATTTGAACAATAATTAAGATATGAAGTTCCTCCTAGCATTCGCGATTTGTTTTTTCAATTACCATCAGAATGCAATTATAGTAAAGGCAATACTATTGAGAATCGTGCAATGAGTACACGTCTTGTGTAAAGAATATTGTTATGTGTTTCTATATTTGTTCAAGATTGTAAACAGAATAATTGATCGATTCGCGAGTGTGTAAAGCTCGCAACAATATACGTCCACTGATACCACTACTGTTATTACTTTTATTTCTTCGCGGGAATCTTACCCGCTTGTTTTCTACGTACAATACTTCTTATAACTGTTGCTACAAGATTTTACACTTTTGCGCGAATCGACTTGCTACAAGAATGCACACAAAAACCTTTAGTTTCTCACGAGACGAGCTTCTTAGAAGGTGTAATACTTGTACAATCACGGTGCAATTGAATTCCATCTTATGTTGCAATTCAAATACATTTAAACACGTGCGACGGTATTTCTAAGGAAAGTGTCAACGCAATAGCCCATTAGTTCCTCGTTACGTAAGACAATTCTCGTCTTTGATACGGCCCGACTCTTTGTGGCATACGCTAAAGAAACGGAAGAGTAAGGAAAGCCAACAGACTGTTCGCAGACCGCAAGTTCTCAGGCCATTGACGATTCGCCAGAAATAATGCGGCCGCTGCCATTCCTTACACCCCCACTCGAACGGGAGACAGTTGGGGTTGCATGACAGTTTTTCGAAACCGCTGACACACATTGTATCCTGCACAAACGGGCCTGAGAAAATTATAATCAAGAACGACTGTTATTAAGGAGCAATTTTCTACGAACGAGCGGCCGACGCCGCAAGAACGAGCTGTGGATTCGTCTAAAAAAAATGTATTTCTCTAACCGTATCTACTGTGACGCCCACCGTGTTGGACACCACATGCAGTTCCGTTGCTATTATTCTATTTCAGGTATCGGGATAGCGTACGTTCTTAAATTGCTCAAAACTTTATATTTAATCATACGTTTCTACTGAATTTCATGTCACGTTAGAAAGCAGACCCACTGCAATGAAAATATATTTTGGAAAAATAAAAATTCCTGTTTATTTGTCATAATTATATGGCGTTCGTCCTGTGATACAACAGAATAGCTGGCGACTCGCATTGGTAATAAACCATAGAAAATTAAACTAACGCGAAACCAAACGAATCGTTAAAGAAAAACCTCCCAGTGGACATTAATGTAAAATAATTATTAAAATAGAAATTGTCTACTGGATGTTACACGACGATAGTGAATGGTACATGTTTGCGAAGTGAAGTCGATACGTATTCAGGACAAACGAATGCACAGAACACGGCAAAAGTCAGCCGGAAATCCGTCTGCATTCGCAGAAACGTGCGTGTGCCTCGCACCTCCTTTGCGTGGAAGAAACACCGCAGTATCCTTCCGGTTTTCAGTAACACTCATTCACCGACGCTGCGTCCGAGCGGCGGGCTTCTTGCGCGACAGGAAAGTAGCGAGAGAAAGAAAAAATCAGACAGAAGAGTGGGTCGTCCGCATACCGGAAAACCGGAGGTCAATTATGCGAACACGGATGTTCGGCGCGATTTAAAGCCGAAAATGCGGATCCTCCGGAAGCAACGGTACTTTAACAAATGTTCACGTTTAACCTTGGTAGGTTATCATTGTTGTACTTTCATGCGGTGAAATATCTACGTTGTTTTACGTTACGAAGTTTTGTAACGAGTAGAAATGTGGTAAATGTTACGCGATTTTTCGCACTTGGATTATTCTCTGGTGTTAATTTCTTGAAATCAAGGGAAAAAGTTATTTTTATACGTGTATGAGATATAGTGTCATTTATAATTATGCAGTATTCAAATGCAAGTTTACGAAAATGTGCTACTTCAGAACCTACTGCAGTCTAACGTAGTAAAATCAAACGCAATAATTGTTAAGTTTACACCGATGTGTGGAAACAGGAATATTAGGGTTGATAGTATCACATTAGGTAAGTTAAGTATTTAGACATCAGACTCTACAGAATTTTTAACGACTGTAAAACGTGCACACTTTTAGTACTTTTATCAAAATGTAGAAGATAGACTAATTTTCAACAGTGCTTTCGTGTTTGCAATTGAGTTATATGATACCATAGAATGAAATAGTCAAAAAGTATGTAATAGTCATGAAATACTCAGTCGTGATAGTACCAGAGATTTTTGTATACATTAAGAAAAACAATAATTGAAATAACATTTATTTTATTCTAATTGATTCCTATAGTTCAATCTAACAATGACTACCAGTGAAGACATCAGGTAAATTCGTTATTCACGCACACTTCTGTACCTGCGTCCGCCTTTAAACTCGCTTATTGCGACGTAAAGTGTTGCGATACTAATAACTTGATTGTATGATGTCAGTGTTTAAGAGCTAATGAAGTGCGTGTAGAATTCCCGATTTACAATTGCATGACGTCTTCTTTTGCTGCGGCAAACTATGAAAAGGGTTCTTTCCTCTAGGAAACGGCTCCGAAGCGTGACTATCTGAAATCGCGTAAATTGCGGTACCATTTAACGAATGACACATGATTCATTCGAAATAATCAGGTTCGCTTAAACGTTCACTTAACGCTTGGGAGATCTTCATTACAAGAACAAAGTGTTAATCAGTTTTAACGGCACCTAAAATGCTTATATTTATTATGGCGTATTCAATGTGTAGATAAGTTCGTTTTATATGTATATACCTCTGCGACATGAAAATTGTTTAACAGTCACGGTTTTCTATTCGTTGAAAATTTCTAAAATTAAAAATATATGTATACTATTTAATATATGTAGTCAATTAGTCGATAATAAATATTTCTCAATATTTCGAATCTGAAAAGTACAATAATATGTTGAACGGTAAATTTAGCTTCAATATGATCATACGTAACATAGTTTCGCTTACAGTTATTGTTAAACATATCGGTGTAGGAAAACCACTACACAGATCCAGCAGATTAAACTCACTATCTAACAAACTAATTCCAGTTCACATGCTACGCTCAGCCATAAACGCAATCTCGCGCATAATTAAAGCTGTGATTAACATGTTGACTATCACACGAGAGAGTGAACAATTAAACATTAAAATCCTATTAACTTTGTCATGAAGTTTGATAACGCGGTTTCAAAATCCAATATCAGTTTAAGTTCATTTCTAAGATACCCCGTTTGAAATTTAACCATTCTATACTTGCGTTCCAAACACAATGCAGTAGTCGTGTTGGTCGCATAATTTTATTACCTACATATTCCGTAACCTGATATTATGGAAGATTGAAAATTAAAACTGCTGGTTAACGAATAAATGTCCAATGTAATTTATTTTGTTACGAATGGCCCATTATACTATTAATCCAGTTGAAACACGCAAATATAGAAAACACCACGGTGTTTAACCTTCATTGCCAAGAAAAACAGTCCGCCATGATACTCTATTTTAAAACTGCATTATAAAAAATTAGTTTAGCAGTTGAAAGGGCGTAGGTTTCAAAGCACAGAATTGCTCTGAAATAGAGGTTTCGGAGAATTACCATTCAAATTTCATTGCATAGAAATTTGAAAGCCGACACTTTAACGCGTTAAAAATTGTCCTCGTTCCACGTTATACAGGGAAATTTCCAGGTCCGGATGTTTCCAAACGTAACGGTAACATCCATAGACACAAATCATACGGAAACAAGCGTGTAGCTGGTATCAGCGTGAAACATAATAACAGCCATTAGAGCCTACTATACGTCTAGGGTTTCCGCATGTTTAATCTTTCTTTTGCCCGGCATGGTAAAACAGTTCGTTAACGAACACGTTGCCCCAGAATAGTGTGAAAGGAACCTTAAGGGAAACGAGGGGTTGTCCGCCTTCCCCGAAAATTCGGTGGCGCGCGCGCCGCCACGGACTGCTCGGCGCCCGCAAAACCGCAGAAACGTCATACCGGCCTTTTGTCGTGCCGCGGCTGTCTGTGCAACGAAACTAGGAGCGTTATTATTACGTCACGCGACCGCCTCGCTGCGGTGCCCTTTTTATCGACGAGGAAGCGCAGATGGCATCGAATCGCGTGCACCTTCGAGATATATCCGCCGGCTATGGGGCCCCATCGCCTCCTTTCGCGTTAAAACTGTCGCTTTTCAATTACTATGATTTCTCTGTTCGGCAATTCTGGGACGGAATTTCCGAATAATAGCGATTCACCGATCACTTTCGATTGTAAAGGGTAGGTTTTTTATATTTCATGTCTGAGGTCCGTAGGTAAAGCGGTCAGTGAAGTGTGTTTGAATTGTCGCATGTTGGAGTTAGTATTATCGAATGGGGAACACTGGAAGTTGACTCGAAAAATTAACTTGCTTCTCGAATACTATAAGGAACTCATTTTCGCTCCGATTTTAGTAGCCTTAATTATATTGCCAGATGCTGATTAGTTCATTTATGACATAACGACTGAAATTGGCATGTGGGTTTTTTTGGTTTGTTTTTATTTTAAAACACAATACTAACGATATTTTTTCCACTTTAGTAAGTTGTCGATGTAATTTACCTTCTAGTTCCTTTGTTTTTATCGCTACCAAGTCCTCACGCTAATGCAAAGATTATAAGAATAAATTACGTATCATTAGGAAGGACGTGTTAAATCATTTTCATAGTCCAAGAAGAAAAAGCGTGTTGCATGATTAGACTGTTAAAAGTAAATGGCGTGCATGCGACCGTTGATATAGAATATTTCAGCTTACAGCCGCGATTAATCGCGCAGCCGTAAGTTGAGATTAACGTAAACGAAAATTTCCGCGAAACGACTCAATTCGAGAGAGAGACCTCCTTTCTAAACGGAATCGTTACGTCATCCCCGAATCCAGTCGGTTTTTTCCTCATATCCAAGCAAAGTGGGGAACAATTTTTCAATTCCAATGTTTTCCCAACGAGGACTCACATCCTGGCAGCGAGTCATCGATCACTGACAGCCTCTTTCGAATTTCCCTTCGAAGATCCGTGGTCGGTAAAGAAAAAGACGACGCGGGGGAAAAAGTCGGTGGTCGGTCCAGCCCGAGTAAAGAAAAGGGAGTAGGGAAAGGACTAGGTTCTGGCCATGCCAAAACGCACAAGCTCCAGCGACCCGTGAAACTCTCGTAAATTGTCGATTCATTAGCGGAGCAGGAAAAAAAGCGCCTCTCCTGCCGCTGCCTTTTTCGTGGCTCCACCCCCTTGGAATATCGAATTAAACAGGCCGTGGCCAGGTCATACCTACCAAGCTCGCATTAACGTCCACCAAGCGCCCCGCGTATTTTTCTGCTCGTTTCTTCCCCCTTCACCTCCCTATCACCGTGTTACTCTATTTCTCTCTCTCTCTCTCTCTCTCTCTTTCGTGCTCCCTTTCCGTCCTCCTCTTCCGATGTATGCGCGACCGGCAATTTAGTGATTCCACGGCGAAAAATCTTCCTGGCGATTATAATGTCGTTTACGGACGTGTCCGGGGGAACGCGGCGACGCGGCCGTCACGCCCCTACCTCCGGTTTTCCGCATGTGAACGACTCGTGAAACACCGTCGCGGCATTATGTGACAGGATGATGCCCGACGACACTTACATTAGCCGCGAAGTGTATCGGATGGGGGTAAAAATAGGAGTATTCCCGAGCTGTGCTTCCGTTGCGTGGACAACGCTGCCAGAGGAACGTGGCCATTCTTTTTTCATTTTGTTTTCCTTTGTTTTAAGGGAACTACGGTTAATGTAAATATATTTGGTGAAACGTGAAATGTTATCCAAGATTTTTGTGTAAATTGTAGCATAAGTTGGTTAATTTTCAAATTTTTTAAAATAGTATTGATATTATTAGAATACAAAATGAGTTGGATAATCTTTGAGAATTTTATCGGTCAAGAAATTTAGGAACAATTGTACCAAAGTGTGAAAAAGAACTTTTAGAAAAATGCGATTCTTAAAATGTTATATATTATTGTAAATAAAACGTAGAAGTATACGAAACGAATAGTTTGTAATGTTAACAGCTGTTTCCAGGATACCAATCGGACAGCAAAAAAAGCGTGATACACCGAAACACTCTGCGTGAGTGTACATATACCCACTAATGAAGTTCGTAAGTATCCGTTTAATTAAAAATCACATCAAAGGTCAAACGATTCGAAAACATGAAAAGATTACTTAAATTGTAACTTAAACCTATTTCGAATTCATGAAAGTGAAAGATGCTATAAAATAAAAAAATGGTTAACTACAAATCTTATTTGTTGATTACCCGGTTAGCTAAAATAATCATCTGCAAAGAGATATGAAATTTCTTTAATTCATTACCGCGGTTTAATATGAGCTCCACAAGTAATAGTTACTAGAATGTCTAATTTAAATAAAAAATAGTTGACATAGATGATGCATTCTTTTTCCGTTATCTCATTGTTGCAATTCAAACATTGCATGAACAGAATTCTTAAGTTTTAGAATAACATAGTTTTTCTTCTAAGTTACTTTGACGGTTGAAAAGTTTATGCATAAATACATTTTTGTTATTATTTGGAATGTTGAAGTGGATATCATCGCACAATATAATTTTATGATATGTGTGGTTCAGGGAGGGGGGGGGGGGGCAATGTCCCGCTGTGTTGCGGAGCATACTAATATCCGAAAAAGTCATACCTGCCACTCCATTTCCATTTTTTGGACTTTGACCGATGTCCTCTGCAACCTTTAATTGTAGAATATCCGTATATTATTCGATCGTCCGTCGACTTTGGTTTACAACAATCAATATTGACGGGTTGTCAAATACGAGGGATGTCATACATGTCATTCAAAGTGTATAGATATACGTTGACTATTTGTGAAAGTAACGCGAGTGAGTTTGAGTCGTAATTCGCTATATTGACGGGAATTTACCTAGATGTTGTATATTACAATATGTTAATATATTGCTTGTCTTAGTGTGGACATGCAAAAACATTTAGGTTTACATTTTCACCCTCAAAAGAAAGACCAAAAATATCGTGAACCGCAAAGCGTACGAATTACAAATTAGCCATGATGCAATAATATGTGTACGCGTACCTACTTATCGTTAGTACAACAGAACAAAGTGATACACAATATAACAAAATTCCAATAATTAAAATTAACCCTTTCAATTAACTTCGATATGTTATTATTTGATTTTCGCATCTCCCCAAACACTGGCGTCCTAAATATAAATCCCGGGCACCCTGGTAGTTAAACCCAGTCTGAGGATAAATAATAAATACTTATCGGTACAATTCCAAGATTTGAACTCCACTGCCAACCAAAATCACAAACACCAGCGGAAGTTTCTTCCCGCGCTGGCGTTCTCAAACGGCAGAAGCTCATCAGGCCAGGTCACAAATCAATTTAGCTGGTAACAAATTGAATGCAACCGTTCGGCCAATTTAATGCCCGGTCCGGTGCGTCCGGTAGAAAAAGTCGATGAAGAAGCGAGCGCAAAGGACGAAGAAGAAACGAAGAAGGGGCACAGAATAAGTTGGAAAAAGAAGTGGAAGACGTTCATTAAGAATCGTACAGTCAGAATTTCACGGTACGTACCTGCCAATGGGCTGGCAACGAGCGGCACTACGAAGCAGTACTCTCTCGAATCAGCCACGCATAGTTATTTTCACGACATCCGCGTGGTAAAAGAAGCGACTATTCGCCATGGTCCGGTGCACGGCGATGATAGTGGTTCGGGTGAAATTGGTCACTATGCTGCAACGGCGAAGGCCGTTGGATGAACCGCAGTTACGGTTAAGCAGCGCCGCATAATTTCTATGGTTTACCGTCGTCCATCGTGAAACCGTCGTGGAAGACCCTGGAACACCGGGGTGTTTGCGGTTAACTCTTCTTCGGGAAATTTCTGCACTTCAAATCTCGCGTCTTGCATCGCGACAATGTACTATCTCTTCCGTTAGAGCTCGGAGCTGCAGCTTTCACGATACAGTTTTTTCCCCTGACACCGTTGATAGTGGTTGGATATCGGTGTAACTGTAGGTTGCGGTTGTTGGTAAACGGTTTTCATGCGTTCGAATTGCAACGGAAAACTTTTCGTTTGGAAGAGAAATGGATTTGATTTGGTGCAGATCGGGTAAAAATTATTTCTTATATTGTCGAATACCAGTCGCATTTATAGGTTCGGTAAGTGTCCGACACCAATTAATCAAGAGCGATCGTGATTATTAATAACTTAATTAGTAGTACATAATTTTTTTCACGCTGTGGTGACTTATTTTCAACCCGGGACGTTTAATTATGGTGGCACTCCCGGAGTATGGAATAATATTAAATAATAATGCAATAAGTGAAACGTTCGTTCAGAAACCGTCAAGGATGTAAAGTATAATGTGCGATATTACCCAGATTCTTAATTTTCAATTACCGGGCGCAAGTTTACAATCAGTGGAATAAAAGACCGAGCAATTCATTTTGGACGTCCAAGCAGGAAACAATATCAAACAGCTTGTGTGTAGCCATTCTGATTACAATTTTTCAAGCACCGCGACATTTCCTCCGATAAACCATTCGCCAGGCCGACACCGGAGCGAACAATGTTTCAGCGACGTTTACGAAACATCGCTTGCCCGGAACACCCGTTAATCGTCGCGAAAACGGCCATGCACCCTCTCGAAATTGTTTGTTTCCTGTTTTTCAATCTGCCAGCGCCGGCCGACGCGTTTCCTAAAAAGAAACACGGACCCCCGGTCGCTATTTGGCCGTGATGTGAAATAATTATAAATAAATAATCTCGATTACGTATTAAACAGGACATAATTCTCCCTGACGCGGATTCTTTGTATAAAGAACAATTAATTACAATCACCCTTTACTTCGGTATATTTTATGGCCGATACGCCGGGAATATATATAAATAACTAATTAGAGGTAATTAATGTTTCGAACAGGAGTTTTCTGTGCTAATGAACGTTTTAATTAACGCTACGGCATGATTTTTCGAATGATCATGAAAAATTCACGGTTTAATCGTTATTATCGTTTACCTTGATTTCGTTGATGTTGGGGAAATTTTACGTGTTCAGACGACGCCGCTATTATCGTTCGGCATGGAAGGCAGGCTGCGATTTTGCACGTGAAAATCCAACAGTCACGACCTCCATTGTACCAGCAAACAAACCATTAGGATGTTCACCACGACATACATGCGCGAGTCACAATTCGAGTACATACGCGTTTATAGGTATGTACGTGTAGACAGCAGTTGAAAGATCTATTATATTATACATCTATGTATTTGATTTCACATATTTTAAAATGTTTCACAGTTCCTTGATACTTCTATCGATATATAACAGGTGTAATATATTATGTATAAACATGACAAAAAAATTGTATACAATGTTTAATAATGTTTACTTGATGTAAACGGTTGCAGTGTTTAATTAGTGGTTTTACCGAATAAAAATCTGTCATTTTTCTGACCGATCTTTAGAACGATTAATATCCTTATACATTCATTAGCGTTCTTATGTTTTGATTCTGCTCTTTACAGGATCACTTTTCAGGACAACGACTACTCATCGAGTAAATGGAGATACAGTTAAGTCATAATTACTAAATTCCTTGAATTATCTCTATTAACTCAAAACCTCAAGATCACTTACTATAGTTGTTGAATAATTGTAGCATAAAGCGCGTAAAGAATTATACAATTAACACGTCCAAAGTCGATGTATTTCACATTACGCGACGGTTACCGATTACCTGCGGGAACATCCGAAGGACTTATTAAGTTGTTGATCATAGACATATAATTACAAGAACGAAATCAGTCTGTCACGCAGCACGTAGAGGAAATCACAAGCAGATGATTAACGACAAGCGAGCGTTCAGATTGTTTGCCATGGAAACGCAATCCTGAAATAACTCTGCGTCGGCGTGCAGTCCCGTTGTAACCGAGCAAGGCCCGTTGGCTGAAGGGGGTGGTTTAAAATGAAAAGGTAATGACTTGTGACCGGAGATCATTTCGAGTGGCCGCGTATCGGCCGGACAATGGTCATTGTTGGCCAACACGGTCACGCTTCGTAGGGGGATGATCCCGCTCCCCCGGCAGCAGGGACGACATGATTTATTTTTCCTCGCTTTTAGTACGCCACCCGCACACGCTCGCCCTTTCTATGCCGTCGACAATGAGGGCATGCTTCTGTTTTGACGATACTACCGTCTCACTGTCAAAATAGGCCATTATTGTTGCAGCCGTGGAAGCTAACAATGAGGTCTCTTCGTGCTAACAGCTGGATTACGTTGCGGAAATGTGTTTTGGTAGACAAAGAACTAGGTGTTCCTTACGCTAAAAACAGCTTCGCGCTTATGAATTGAGAAATATCAAATATTTGTGGCAGATGCTGCGGAATCCTTGTAAAAGAAACATACGTACATACTCGCATTGATTAACGAAGAATAGGATGGCCGTTAAAGAAACGGTAAAAAGGTTCTATCGTTGATCCCATTGAAATTGGTCAAACATACCCTTCTCGTTACAAAACTAATCATTCTTTGAAAATTTAGAAATGTACTACCACCTCGTACAGTAGAAAACAACAAAGTTTACAGGATTTTTATTGTTTCAAAAATCAACAGAATTTTAGACTTAACGTCGACTGTTAGGTGTAGCAGGGGCCCATCGTCGCCAATTTCTCTGTCCCCTTTTTCTCCTTCAAACCGGGCCTTGAACGTCGATGAACATATGTACATACACGAACCAGCATAATTTCCATTTCTCCTCCCCTAGGACACCCAGAAGTAACGGCGCGGTCTCGGAGATTCTCACTCGAATTCGGTATCGGCGTACTCGTTAAACCAAGGGAACCGTTTGTAACGGTTGAAAAAAGAAAGTCGGCGAGAAAAAAACCAAACCAGGAGATACCGTCAGAAAAGGAGAGCACGGTTCTCGATCGTCTCTCGGATGATTTATGAAATGCGGGGGGTGGATGAAGAAGCGAGGATGAGAATCCCTGATGGAGCAGAGACAAAAGGACCTCCCGATACCAAGTACGGACGGACTGTCTGTCGTCGGGCTGTCAGTAAGAGTCTGCACCGCCGTTTTGTATATCCACGGAGGGAGAGAGGACTCCCTGACGATGAACAGAGACGAAACGAGACAGAGGCGCCATCTTAGTCTGCATTCCATTGTTTTAGATGATTCATACGCGGGCCCGGCCCCGGAGGGCCTCCTAATTTATTAGTTTGAATATCGAGCGCAGCCAGCGGGAGGAGGATGAGGTCTTGGAGGAGGTGGTGGAGAAGAAGGAGGACGAAGAAGACGGGCCAGAGAATGGCGAAGGGCGAGAGGAGCCGACTAGCTGGGTGGCCGGGGACCGTCTCTTGTTTATACTCTTGGCCCTCCTTCACCTCCTTCTTCTTCTTCTCCTTTTCCTTCTGCCTTCTCTTCGTTATATGCTCCTTTCGCGTCTCTTCTGTGTTCTCTTCCCTCCTGTTCTTCTTCTTCTTCTTCTTCTTCTTCTACTTCTGCTGGCGCTGCTGAATCTTCGGACTGTTTTCTCTTTGGATGTTCTAGGATTCACCCGATGGTCTTTGGTCTTGTTTCGAAATTATTTCGAAAGCCAAGATAGTCTTGGAGCAATAGACTCGGATCTTTGAAATATAGTTCTGCACAATTTTCCGGATGATTTTGGTTTACTGCTGTGATACACGTATAATTCCGAGCTCATGTTCTACGACTTCAAGAAAGTAGCACCAAGTTGACAGCGTTGAGCGCTACGGATTTATTGAGACGTCTGTCACGGCTGATTTTGTTACGTGTAGGGTAAAAATAATGTACATTTAAATAACGTTGACATCGCGAATGTTCCGTCCAATTAGGGTTGATTCCGTGAAGATATTTTCCATGCATTCTTCCGAAAGATATTCCATTTTCTTTCCGTATGACCAATACGGATATCTTAATTCACCATAAACCTCGCGATTCGTACTTATGCTAATAATTGTCTAATAATATCCAGTGTTTTTCCTTCAATCAGCTCCTTTCTTAGTAGTCGGCAGCTTTTTCCGCAGGATTTGAATGTGTTGACATGCGAATCACGTACTCCAGGTGTGCCACGGATCCCAGGTCCGCCGCCGTTCGAATAACGTTTCATTCCCAGAATTTTGCGAGGGAATCGTGTGGATGTCCTGCCGGTATGAGAGCTAAAAAGAATGCCGTGACGTCGATTTACATAGCGCATCGAAATGCATTCCGAAAATGCGACTCGGCTGGTTCTAACTCGAAACTTTATTCTTAATAGAGGTACGCACGATTAATCACGACGCGGTCAGAATTATTTCCTGATGGGTCGTCGACGTCTTGTTTTGCTTGTCACGACAGCAGCATTTTAACAATCAATTAGAATCTAACCTGTGACATTTACAAATTTCATCGTTTATTTTCTACCGCATATACCGAATAACTTTTCCAACGAATGTTTCAGAAACTAAACGTATTCTACCGTGCGATAAAATTCACTGACTGCTACTTGCAAAATGATACTTTAATTGATTCGGATCATCGAGGTTCTACCGTGCATTCAATTTAGAACAGTGAACCACCGTATCCTTGACTCAGTACCATTGACCAAGTGCCTCCATTGTCACTGAATTAGCCGCATCGTCCTCTCTTCCTTTTTTTTTCTGCGCAGCTTACGCAGGCGTTTACGAGCGGCAGTCCCATTACCCTCCGCCATAAGGCCCCATTCAACTCTGCTTCTGCCACTATTCCCTCTCGTGGCGTGGGCCTAGTTTTCATTCATCTCCAGTCTGCTGATGGCCCCGCTGACCTCGACGAGGACCCGAGATGAATATTACGTTGGCCGTGCCGCTCGTAATACGCCCTTCGGCCATCTCGTCTCTTTTTCTTAACTCTACTCTGTCCGGCTCTATCTTCTTCCCTCCGTGATGCTCCGTTGACTGGGGCCGTCCTTCTTCCTCGTTGCTCGCTCCTTGTCCGCCTATCTTTTACTACCTTTTTTTCTAGGCGCGACCGAGAGAAACGTTCCCATAAGATGCGTATCTGACGTTGCGGGAATACGTGCCGCGGGGCTAAATCGTTTGACACAGCGCGGTTCGTGTCCCGATCCACCTTGATTCCTTTCTCATTCCCTTCAGAGGCGTTCTCCAAAACATCTATTTGGGACGTGACGACTGGACGCGGACGCGACCGTTGACGACGTGTTTCCTTCGCTGTGAAAACCGTCTCCGCGAACCGTGCGGCTTACGTATTTTCAGTTTTACATGCGCAAAACCGAGAATAGGGACGCGTACACGTGATTCCGGGAGAAATAAACTTACGTATCTTTAACTTCTATTTCACAGGAAGTATTTGTCAGCGAAATTCTAGAACGATTAGTGACGTCCTGAAGATAGAAAGTAGAAATCATTTTTAAGTTGTGAATTTCCACGAACAATGTGGTAGTTGATGTATTAAATTTTATCCTCTCGATAAATTCCATTGTCCCTTGAAATTCGTTGGTCGAGCTACGCTAACGCGTGTCGTTGGTAATTCGACCGGAGTATGTGAACCGTGGTAATTAACATAAAGCATAGCCACCGAATTTGAAATTAATATATTCCGTTGCGTTGCTAAAGCGTCCCTGAAAAATGGCCAGTTGAAAGAATACGTCAAAGTCTTGAATGGAACACGTAACATCGGTTTCCGAAGTGTGGGAATCTTTCTTTTTCTTAGCGTATTTCAACGTCGTGTGCTCTGAATTCAAATAAACGGGAATACTCCGCGAATATAGCCACCTCGTCTTCGATGAGCAAAAAGTCCGCGGTGCTCCGTATCGCGAAACAGGTACGATCGGTCAACCGTGCTGGCTCTGGCCTTTCTTGTTCGGAAGCAAAGAAGGTGCGTGAAAGACAAGAATTTTATAATTCTTGCTTTAGACGAAGAATTTCATGAAGATTCGGTTTTTCTGCGCAAACAGAATGTATTCGGACGTTTTGCGGATGCTGGTATTTTTCGGGCTAAACAGCGACCAGTCACGGCTATTTATCGTCATTACTGTCATGAATTCGCCGAATGCAGAAAAAACGGGTTTGTCTCTCAACGACCGGCTGTAATCCGTTTGCCGGAAATTTGCATAAAACGTTTTCAACCTGTAATGTCGCTGATTTTTCATTTCCCTTAAACGCAGTCATTCTCGACGTATTAAATGAGAAAAGGATTTCAGGAAGTGGACTGCAATGAAGTTACAATTACAATTGAATTACTGAAATTATCGTTCTAATTTTTGATTTTATACATGTCTAATTTTTAAGGAATCTAGCTCAATCGAACAGAAGGTTTTATTAATAATTTGACACAAACTTAAGGTTCAAGCAATTTTCATGATGGCCTCACAGAAGCTCAAAATCAAGCTGAGGCATTTTCGTTGACCGTCGTCTTCTATGGAAAGTAATAATTAATGATTGAAAATACTTTTAAATGTTTATGTTAGCAGAGCGTGGTTTGTTGAGTGTAGGAGACACGTTGTTCTACTGAATAACCACTTATTTATTATAACAATCTTAATACGTCTTTACAGTCTGAAGGTCTGATCACGTCTAACTTATAACTATTCGACTAGGATGTGCGGCGCTCTAGTATTCTATTAACTATAGGATAATTGTGCAGATGTCACAGTATGGATGTATAGTAATCCAGTGACTGTCTTACACATATATCACAGATATAAGCTCAGTGTTACCTTTATCTAACAGTTTATATTGTAAAGGTTGCATATAAATACAGTGCGGTGCGTATAAAAATTATCGTCCCAATAATAAACAATGAATTCTGTAATTTTCAGATTTACGAGAGGGAAGCTTCAGAATTACACTTCCCCCCTAGTAACGTCGCTACGATAAAACAGTCTCTATTTTCTGACATGAAAGCGTACCGATCGTGGACTAATTAAAGGTGAAAACTATGCAGCAAGAGTATTGTTTGGCCATGTCAAAATTACAAAGAAAGGGGTTGAAAGGAGAATTACATTTCCGAGAGATGGGTTCGGGTTCAACGAAAGGGGGCGAGAGGGGCAAGATAAGAGAGAGAGACGAAGGAAGCGAAGAGCACCCCTCGTTAGGAGACGAGGCGAGGCCTGAGAGGTTCGCCAAAGAGTGATGCACTCGAGACCTGCATCCCCCAACTTGCGATGAAAAAACATGGCCGACAACTCGAGCCACCGAAAGGTCTGCCATCGAATTCATTATCGATTCCCCGCCTCCGTTGGTACCTCGACACAATTATATCCTTCTAGGCTTGGAGAGTCATTTGGTACAGAAATTTGTTTTTTTTTTTCTTCCGAGATTTTACTTGCAGATATAAAAATTCTACGTGCACTCGACCGTCTGCAGGAAGACGAGTGGCGTATCGATAAGAAAGTAACGTTTTGTATGGAAAATCGGAAAACTTTTACGTTGGAACGGAAACAATTATGTACGAGAGATTTGCAAGTTAGAACGCCGGATTTCGAGCGGTGTATACGTATAGAAATCGATGTTCCTAACTTTAATTGGCGTATACAAGTAATTGTATGTTGAATTATAATCTGGGTATGCTGTTTCTTACGTGAAACACGGAAACGAGTTGCGTCGATGAAAACTGATTGGACGGTTTCGTATCGTTAGTTAAATTAACGTTGTAGTTCAGCGTAAAGACGACGTTTGTCTGCTCCACTTTCGTTTCGATTCTCGTAAATAGAAATCCAGAAAACGACTTTTCGCCCGAGCTGTTCAGTTCCCTCGGAACAATTGATAATAGCGACACGTCTATCATTTCTTTTCTTCTTCTTTAGATTTTCCATCATCCGCGCTGAAGTCGGTGACATTAACTGTACTTCGGTGTGCCATGATTAAATGGTTTCCACTTCTCCGTCGCATTTTCCTAATAAGACTCGACTATAAATCCATCGAATTACTTCTGCCTGCCCCAATGATTCGTAATACTGTTCTCAAGACCTCCTGCGAATCAGGTCGTGGAAACGTGCAATGAATCTTGGCTTTCGTAGGAACGAAGGACGTTCCCGTAGCAAAGGGCCGCGTCTTTGCGCTTAATTCCAGGTACCTTTGTGGCGAGCATGGTCGTTTATGGTCACTCGGAGGAAGTATAACCAATTACTGAAGTCGGATATCTTCGATACTCTCCGACAGCAAATAGGTAAGACCAAAGGGATTCTACGTTTGCCCTTGTTCCATGGCCGCAAGGCATATCATAGCAATTTGAATTCATGTCGAAGAGACTAATGTTACTCTTACAGTTTTAATGACTCCGAATTTCAAGACCCTGCAAAAGCATAACGTACATTTTCCAAGCGACCAAGTGTACAATTTGCGGTTTCAGAGATGTAGCTGCTTAATCGCCATCATTACCAATGGCGGAACCAAGACGGATTGAATATATTTAAAAAGGAAGTTAATTTTGCGTGTTAAATTACATTTTGTAGCAACCATAAAATCTAAGCTAAGATCAACGAAATTAATATTAAACATGCATTTTAAAAAATGGCGATTTCACCGACAGCTTTGAATATCATGTTACCACTTAATTAAATCAACCAAACTTAATAATTCATACAAATTAAATACATATCAAAGATCGTTAAAATGTCTGTTAAAAATTACTAAACTACAGTGGGATCAGTTTTAAAAGTATGGTATATTCTTCGTGCATTTCGAGAGAGTCTATAAAACTGTATGTATTTCGAAGTCCACATATACATTTGGCAAAGCTCTTCAGGCTATTAAATAACAGGCATACCAGTCCAGTAAGATGCATTCACGTGCATGGCACGAACACTCAAGGGTCCAATAACCACCGATCATAAATCTATCAGACTCCTCCCTATGAATGCCTCCTATCAAAACAGATCCTGGAAACGTCGAAGGACTCTCATGCGGCAAAGGGTTCAGGTCTTTGTGCTTAATTCCCTGCGGCTTCTGAACGTGCTCGTTTATGGTCATTCGACGGTCAAGTATTGCCAATTAGTCAAGTCCGGGCATCGCCAATGTTCTCTGACTATTGGAAACAGCCATTGCAAGTCCAGTCACACAAGTAAGAGTATACTGTGCGGTTTACCATGCTACACAACGATTTATTGAATGGAGAGCATGCAAATACTTTATCTTATTAATGCGTTCGAAAAGTAAAATGTGGCATATAACAATTTACACGGTATAATCTCTGGGTGAAATTTGCGTTCAAAGCTTTTATATGTTTAACCGTTTTAGCTACATTTGTAAAAAAAAGGGACACTCATCAACCTATGTACCTATACTAGGTATATCCCGAGTAAGAGGTAAGTCGAAGTGCAGTCATTCATTGACATTCAGATTCCGTTTCTTGAACAGGAATAAGAAAACCCGATTCCCAAACGGGAAAAGAACGAGGCTCAATTAAAAAAAAAACCCTGTAGCTGATTTCTTGGACGCAAAATGAGACCTGGACCAAAGTCCGGAAGCGGTGGGTCGCAGGTCACGAGCCGTTCGCCACATACACAGAACCAACGAATTCCCTTCATCGGCGCTCCTGTGGCTCTTCGTTCTCTCCCATCTCTGTCTCCGTTTCGCAATCAAGCAGCGTAGGCCGGTCAGTTTGTTCTAATCAGTGCTGACCGCGAGCGAGGTAACTCAATCAGCTAACGAACCTAGTTTTGCGCCGTCGAACTGACCAATCCCCGCGTCAAACGTATCTACGGCAACCCTAACCATTGCAAACACTTAACCTGCCCGATGCCCCCACGGGGGTTGGTTAAATCGGTACGGTGGTCACGTGGACCAAAGACGAAAGAATATGCCGCCGGTAAACTATCTGTGATTCGGCTGATTCGAACAAATATGTATAGCTTCCGGCCACTGAACGAATACAACCGAGTCGATCTCTCGTGAATAAAGGGAAAGCTGTCCTATTTTTGCTAACTCCTCCCCGTTGGGATACGGGAATGAATGCCGCATGTGGAATAATGAACTGTTTGTCAAAGACTTTCGAAAATAAGACCGCAAGATCATTTGAGGTTGATTAGAAAATTCGCCAAGATGTTTGAAAGTACCGATTCTTATATAAAAGTTTTTATAAGTACATGAATTAGTTGTGATTAGAATTTCATATGTTGTGTTTGTTCAGTTTGGACTGGTATGAGTTTACGTTAAATCAAAATTGGATTAGGATGACTGTATATGTCGAATATGCATTATAACATCTCATTTGAAATAAAAAATTCCAGGTGGTGGAAATCTACGGTAACCATAAATTATCGAAAAGATGTAGACACGATACAGAGAATACAATATTTCTGTATGAAATCATTTGTTAAATTAAACCACGTTGAAAGATAAATATTCGTACGTTACATTCGGATTTACGAAAAAGTCATACAAAATAGTGAAGGATGCTGGCACAATATTTGCTCATAATAACATCGTAAAAATCTTTAGTTTGTTTTTCTACGTAGTGAATCCTCCCATTTTCTGACAAACTTTATTTTTGTCTCTCGAGAACAGTGGTTTCATCTTGCATTCGGCTAAAGAAATAAGTGAATGTTTAGAAACAAGCCGAAAATTATACGATAGACATAAGGTATAGAACTAAAGTTTATCAAATTATTTAAGCGAAGGAATTATGATTTCATTGCTGAAATTGTTAACGAATCCAAAAAATTACAATCTGTACATTTTACACTCAATCTACGAGTTATTGTTTAAAAGATAGAATTACAGTATGTTACGATAATTTTATTCATTTAGAGGGCCGCTGGCACGTGAAATTCCACTTGTGAGAAAAACAATAGATACATTTTTTAATAACGAAACATTATCGTTACGTATACGAAATAAGAAAATGTCTGAAAACATGGTGCATACGAAGCAGGTACCTTACTCCATAGATTAGATACAGCAAAAAATATATTGTACCTACCTATGTTAGTACGTAATACTATAAACAAATTAAAGATACGAAATTGTTAACAGTCCGAACCATCAAAAAAGACCGGTATCGCGGAGCAAGTTCACGAAGCACTGTCAAAAATTCGTTCTGAATTCGAACGACCCGCTCTTTACGGAGTCGTAACACTTAGCGGGACATATCATTAACCGCGATCGGCGATCGTGGTTGCGTAACACCGATGTTTGGTGCCGCTGCGTGCGTCGGCCGATTTGCATGCGTGGCAAACGAGCGGGCTTCATCGTGCATAAATCCAAATTTGAGTACGCCGGGGACAAGTCCTGCCGGTCGGCGGCGTCCTTTCATGTTGGATCATACTTCTGTTTGTCCCCCGGGGTCCTCTTGCGTCCTTTCGGACTTTGGCTGCTTACAGTTCGCGAGACTCGACAGCCAGCAGCCGTGGCTCGACACAAGGGGGGACAGGAGGGAAGTAGAAGGAGTAAAAAGAGTGAAAGGAGCCGCATTGTCCTACCGGATCTGCAAGGATCGCCGGCCGCCGGATGTGCGGCCCAAGTACAAACGCGAAATCGTCTCTATGGCCCATTCGGCCGCTTCCCCTGTCGCCACCAACCCCCTTCGATCAGCCACCCCGTCGATCATCCTTCATGAATAGTTATGATACCGTTCTCGTGAAAGTACCCGATGGTATCGCGGACCACACATGAGGATTCGTGCTGATCCCTTTGTCTTTTCTTGTAATTAGCCGCCGGCCGCTGAGAGCAACGAGAGATTTTTACTGGGCCCGCGATATTTCACTGTTTAATTGCTTTGAAAAGTGGAACTGGCCACTAAGGGGCCCGTAAGGGTCTCGGGATTTAGTACCGCATGGCGTAAGAACCAATTTTGTGCAATATTTGCTTCTAAGTACTTGCAAAGTATGGAAAGATTTTCGAAAAATGAGAAAACTGCGTAAAGAAATTTAACAAGATATTCCGATGTACGACTTACATACGTATAGTGACAATAATCCATTCTGCTCGCAATTCATTCTCCCAGCGATTAAGTTTTAACGATTTTCGCGTGAACACGTTAATTCTGGCGTAAATGGACATGTTAAGTAGCGTCTATATTTGGCTGCAGCTTTCACTTTTCTTCAATTTCTCACGAGACGCGTTCTGGAAACGTAGATCGGCTTTTTCGAAGATACTTCCAATTTCGTACAAAATTCCGTTTTGCAGGTGCACGCTGTGCGGGCAAGAAACTTGCAATTCTTGATGCTGTCCGGCTGTTTTTCTTTCGTCGAACGTTCCTGATCCGTCGAACCATAAATCAGTCTCCTTTTCGTGGTACATTCGTACGTATATCGTGAGAAACTAGAGCAGAGCTACACGTAGAATATAGTTTTCAGTCTTCAGTTGTCGATTACTGTATTATTTCGATACAATCGTGGCCATTGTAAAACTGTATAGTAGCCATCTAAAGAAATTTACTTTACTGCATCATAAGCGACTGAGGCACACTATGTACTCAACGTTTTTGTTTCACTTTCAATTACAATTACACGTGTACGTACTTTTTAGCAGAGTGAAATGCAGAGATGAATGAACCTTGATCTTACAGTATTCACTGCAGTAAGTAAGTAATTCTTATAACTTAGGTATTTCAAAAGCGTACTAAAACAACGCATCTGGGTTTGTAGCATTAGTTCAAATTATCCCCTACTGATATCTCTATCGTTTAATTAATTTCTCGAAAAAAAAACATGTCGCGCAAGTAGAATGAAACGACTCATAGGACACCATAAAAATCAATTTTCGAACGAGATTGACCAGACGTGAGATCTAAAGCACCTAAACAATTCCACGCTTCGAGCTCAGCAGTCAGCTGGTCACCCATAATGCAATCGGTCCCATGCCCATCACGAAGCATCGAGGCACAGAACCGTGGCCGGACGATGCGGTGTGCGTAGGAGAGACGTGATCCTTTGATCCTGCGCCGGCGTACGTGCGTCTACAGGTACGCAGGGCAATATTATACACGCTCGTTTTTCGAGTTTACGCGACGAATTCGGCCGACCGGTGAAAGGTCGCCGTGAGGAGCGCTTTTACGCCGCGGACGCCACGGGAATACAATACGCAACGCGACCCGAGCGTCGAAGAAGACGAGGTGACGAGAACCAGCTCGATTCCAGATGTCACGCGATCGTGACCGTAATTTTAACGTGACCCTCGTCTTCGGCCCGATGGTGAAATAAACGCGATGTATTTTATCGTAGCTCGATCTGATTGCCCGACTGGATGGCATTTAAATGTTTCTTGGATATCTAAATCAAGTTCTATATTCCCGGTGGAATTTACGCGGGTAGATCGAAAACTTGACAGTTTAATACGTATCAAGTTCAATAAGATTTCGTTTTATATTATTATTTAATAGACAAGTCGTACCAGTTTTCCCAATTGGTCCATCGATGTTGTATTTCCATGATACTGGTCGGATTACATTTCTCAGTCTGGTTTGTTTACATCGGCGTTAGATTGTTTCTGTAGAAAATTCCCTAGGCAATAGAATTCCATTCTTCCGTAAACACGTAGATGTAGATACCACGGATATAACAGAATTTCATTAATGTACGACGTTTTCCATTTACACAATGCCGTTAGCTTTATCTAAGTCATACAACTGACATGTCTAAAACTCCGAGATCCGATGGGAACTGGAGATGCATTTGAAACCAATACGAGAACCGTGGCCCGACTAAGTTAGTGTCGACAACGGTTCGGTCACGATTAGCGTTAATATCGGAAATGGTCCGAGGTTGGACATCGAATGGAGTAATCTCCAAGGACGGAGGGCGAACGAAGGGACAGAAACCAATCAGGATATACATCCATCGAGCAACAAGAGGGCAAGGGGTCCTGCTGGCGTGACTGCTAAGAGATTACTTACTTGACCTAATACCTCTCGACTGGTTGCATCGCAAGACCTCGCCCAGTTACACAACCACACTAATCTATTCTACCATCGATCCCCAGTGAAAGGTCCGTGTACCAACAACACCTCGGACATCGAAGAAAAGAGATAAGAAATAAGTCTGCCAACCCCAGACATCGTGGCCGGGACACCGTGCGACCGAAAGAAAGAGAACCCTACAGACTCCCGAGTCCTAAGTATTTTTAACCGATATCAACTGCGCGATAGGTCAGTTCTACATATGTTGGTGAACGGTACATCTTTTATTTTTTACAAGACTTTACTAAGATTTCTCGTAATTCCTCTTACAAATTTTATATGCCTAAAGGGGGGGGGGGGGTAAGGGTTTCAGGGCAAAAAAAAACGCTTTCTTTGCGATTTTTTTTCAGACGAACGAATAAAGCAAATTTGTTCGAACCTTTTGCACATTATATATTATTATTTCAACAACATTTTGTATTTTTTTGATTGCAAAATATAATCAAATAAGCCGGTGACGGAGCTTTTCCGAGAGCGCCTTTCGAAAAACACGTTTTACGGTGATCACTGTATCTCAGCCGAAAAGTATCAGAAATCAAAATTACAATAAAATTTAGTTAGAAAATGAATAAATCCTCCCCCCAACGGTCGTTAATTGTAATTTTTTTCATTTTAAAACTTTTGGTGGTCGTTTGAAGCAAAAATTGCGATTTTTCACTAAAATTTCCGTCATTTTGCTACTGGAAAAACCCCTTAATGTCAAAAAAAATATCATACTAATCGTTGGGGGGAGGTATTTTATATATAGAAGGTATGTACCAAGTTTGAAAAGAATCGGTCAAGTATGTTTTAAATGGCAGTGATCACGGACTTTGAAAACATGGTTTCGAGAAAACCGCGTTTAAAGATTTAACTGTACAAAAGTGAAGATAAATTCCTTTTCGGCCGAGTATTTTTTGTCGCTTTGCCACTCAGTCTAAACACTTTTCATTTACACTTTACAATCCCGTATTTCAGATTTTCGTATCCCACATTACTATTATAAAATCACTGATGTGAGCGGCAAACGCCCGACCGAAAATATAACGACTAACTGGTCAGTAACTTCGAGAGGTTTTCTCCGATTATCTTCAAATTTTGGGACAATACTCTCGAAATATTGAACTATAAGAAAAAGCAAAGAAAATCGATTTTTCGATAACGCAAATCCTTACCCCCCCCCCCCTTAAGTATATTAAAAATTCTTTCCGACTGACGACGCTTACAGGTCAGCTGAAATTTGAAAGGAAGCAAGGTAAAACGATTAGACCAAGGCAAATAATTTCTCTTCGTTTCGGATAGTAATATGCAGCTCCATCGTGTTGCCATCGCTTCTGCAAAAGCGAGTCGAACAAGCAGACCGGAAAAGTGTCACGACCGAGAACACACGCGACACGAGCAACCGAAGAAAATCCTGGCTAAAAACTGTTCGTCGGATGCGTGTGTACATACGTATGTACGTACGTAGCATCTCCTCTAATCAGACATGGTCAAACAACCACGGCATCGGATCCCAGCGACCGCTTTAATACCGACGACGACGACATCCTCTGAATCTCTTCTGCTGGCAAGAGCGTCGGACAAGCCGTGTGGCATAGATCATCGTATCTACCGAAGCAATCGCGATGACGACGACGTCGTCGACGACAACGACGGCGACGACGTAAAGAGACTGCATCGTGGCATGCTTCTGCTCGGTCCTGTAGAAACGGGACGACAATTTGGTCGACGAGGAGGCGCATAAACTGTTCGGTAAGTCAGGAGGCAGGAAGGGTGCCGTTCGGGAGCGTAGTTTTATCTTATCAGATCGAGGGCGGCTTCCGAGCCGAGCTCAAAGTGCTAGGCTAACCGACCGACACGACTTTAGCAGCGTCGAACCCGTTCGTTTGGCCAGTCCCTCTGCGAGAACGGGTGATTCTAGCCTGCCTCATTACCGTAATTAGCCCCGGAACCTCGACGATGATCTCGATGCAACATCTCGCCGGGCAAACGAGTGCCACTGCCCGACCGAACGAGATCCGAGAAAGAAGAGTCGCGTGTCCGGCGAAGATGTGCTCCAGGATCACGCGTCACATATACGTGCACACATTCTTTCACCCGCGGCTCATTATTGATGTACCACGTTTGGTGGTGTTGACCGGTCGGCGGCGAAACGTGGCACGGTTTTGAAATCTGATTTTTACTCGAACGATCTGGACGAGATAGAGCGTGGATTTTGAAAACTGGACGTAAGAAAGAGTGCATGTGCTAAAACGAAAGCTTTTGGGAAAACAGTTTTTTAGTTATTGAAACTAGATTTGTTTTATTGGCATTAACTTCAACAAATACCAGGTGTATTTTAAGAATAGCCTCCCATGTCGCTATTTAATTCGATTCAACTAAAATGCTATTTGTGTCGCTAGTTTATTTAGTTACACAGTGCTTCTAGTTGTTCTATTGCATTGTTCTCATTACATACAATTGCCTCTCTATTCGTTTATCTTTCGCAGCATCGAATCTCTATAATAATCATCTGATTCAACTGTTGTAACACCGTCGTTCCAACACGGCACTTCAAAGTTATCCGCTATGTCAGTCCTTCATGTATGTTTGAATTTCTATCGCTTTTGAAGAAAAAAGCAAATTTCGGTTTCATTCGCCGTAAAAGTGCGGTATTAACAAATACTCAACCGTGGTGTAATTATATTCATAGTTCACAATACTATCGTTATATAACGTTACCAGAAATGATTAACAAAATGGAATGCTAACTTCCGTTATGCTACTAATTCCGCTTCATGAAGACTTTATTAATACATTACGTAGTTCGTCAATGATATCGGGAACACCACAAGCTTCCAATAATCTACGCGTAACGAGAGCGCAAGTTGTAACCGATAAATGAGGCTACAACGATAACATCGGGAGGATTTTACGATCAATCGTAGCTTCAACGGGCGCAGAAACTATTAAACCATCCGCTCGGTATCCAAATAACGATCGCTGATAATATCATCCGCGTAACGAGAACGCCAGTCGTAATTAATAAATGACGCGTCGATTCTGACATCGCAATTGCTTTACGATCAATTGAAGTTTCAGTAGCCACGGCGACCGGATGTGTTAGTACGCACATCTTGATCCTCTTCGTCTAAACGTGGCGCACCATAGCGCAGATCAATTGAATCGGAGGCAAGAATTAACGTAAAGTATGGGTGAAAATTTTGCGCGTCCAACAAACGATTAAAATTTTGCGACAAATCCCCACTTTTAGTGGAAAATGATGTTGAGATCTCTTGAACGAAAATGTGTAAATGTACATACTTGGCGTAGCTAGTAACTTTGTTTAACTCCGTCGGTTTTGTTACATTCGGTCATTTTGGAAACCTCGTTAATTGGAGCTTATGGAGCTGCACGAATGATAGTTGGGTACACGGAGCCCTTTAACCTCCGATGCTCTTATACCTTGTGTACGACTTCCGCCGCGTACCCATTCCTCTACCTCCGAAGAATTCGGTACTCCTACAAGCCAGTACTTTGGTCCATAAGCAGCTTTATCGTAACATTCAATAAGTCCCGATTAACACGTTTCTCTTACGCAAGATCGATTGTTCAAACGCTTCTTATTGAGACATTTCGACACCACCCGTTGCGGCGTGACAAACCGAACGTAAACAATCAATTATCGTTCACGCAATAAACGATTTACATGTATCCATTCTATCGCGGTATCGTGCAAAGATAAGGATCACGATCCAGCCGATACGAAGGGTCGCCGAGAACATAGCTCGCAACAGCAACGCTTGCAGAGATCTCCGAATAGACGAGAGCCGGTCATTTCTATTTCTGTGCACCGGCGACGGTCCTCGAGGTCTCGTCCCGGGGTTACATCACGAGTGCATATACCGCGGATAGAACGTAGACCGTGGCAAACATACGTGCATACGTATGTGCGCATCGGCAGATGCAAATAACGACGATGACGATTAGCGTCCGGCGACCCCACGACCCCTCGCTCGGTGGTCCAATTTGCGGCTGCTTTGTCCAATTACGCGCCATTAGCCATTACCAATGCTGGCGCAAGACTCCTACGCCACTTCCCCATCAGCTAACCACCGTTCCACGGTTCCTCACTCCCGCCCGCCCCACCTCCCGTCTGGTGAACCTCTTTCGGGTGTACGAGCCTGGGATCACGAGGAAACGGTAGCTGCGTAATACCAGTTCGTCGATTCGTAGCCATTCTTACGGGGCCGCTTTCTATCACTCGCGCGAAAGGTGGGGTGGAGACGAAAGTTGGCACGACAGGCCGATTTGCATGCAGAAAGACGCTCGATCACTGGAAATTGGGTAAACCGGATAATCGTTTCGGATACACGCTTTGGCTTGCGTTTGTGGCTGACTGATTGCTGGTAAATACGAATAATCGTACGGTACGGTCGCTTTGCCAGAGTGACGTACTGGTCGAACCTGACAACGATGCGATCCTGGCCTCTAGACTGCTCTATTCTCTCTTCAAGCGGGGTTTCGTTTGAACAAATGCAAAAGCTAAACTGTTGGGACAGGGGAAATATCATTACGAAAGACGTAACGAAAAGTTATCACAGGTACTTTGTGTGTGGTTCAATTTTTCATTTCATATTTCGCAGGACATTTTCATAGAAAGTAACAGGGTTACGTAGCGAAGATTAAAATTTGGCACAACCGGATGAAACAGCATTCATGTATACTTACACTCATAACCAAAAGCATAGTTTTAAAGAAGAAAAAAAAACGACTAGACCAATCACAGAAACATAACAGAAAATTATAGCGAGAGATCATCAAAACGCATTAAAAAAAGAATTCCTGCACGCCTCCACTTGCCACGGAGGTGGTACGGGGTGTGCAGAGGGTGAAGGAAGACAGCGAAGGTAGTGGTCGCAGATACGTCGGAGGTAAGAATTCCGGGAATTTCGGGCAATTTTAACGGCGCAGGCGCCAGGTCTCCTCCGAGAGAGGCACTGAATGAGCGGCTGGATATGGTCATGGGGGCCCACTGGGCTAACAAGGTGGGCCCGCCTCGCGTAATGACGGGTTTCGCACGGGGCCCCGCACTTATTGCCTTTTATTTATTTTTAATCTTCCGCCACACAGACGGACAACGGACGGACGGACAGACATACTGCAGGAGGCTACATCCGGGCCCCAGGGCCCACCGCGAGCGCACGAGGCGCGGTGCCTCGCGATTCATTAGTTTCATTGGGCCCGGCGACCGATTAACGGCCGATCTTCGCGATGCCGGTCGATTTATGAGCCACTCTTTTGTCAGGACTGCTTCATTCGACGCTTTCTTTCTCTCCTACCGGTCCGATTGCCGTAAACCCTTGCAGCTTATTAATTCGCTGGAGCACCTAATGCGCTGCTAATTGCGATTGGTCACGAGAGTAAAGAAATTCGATTCTAGAAATTATTCCGCTCGTGCTGCTTCCACCGAGGGTAGCGCGGATACGTCAAGGCTTTCTGGAATATTCATGACAATGAAGACGACAAGCGATTTTTCGCCTTAAACTTTTTATACGGGCAAGATCGATTGTCACATTCAAGCCCGTGTCGAAGAGACGTGTGTATCAAGGTGCGAGGTGTCCTCGGTTGTATAGTCGATATCGTCCGAGGGAGAATATCCTGGTATTCGAGGATTAAATCGCGATTACTACGATGAGCGTGTATAGGTGTATAAGACACTTTACGCATACATACATATGTACGAAGGTATTCAGACACTCGATTGAGATCTCATATAAGCAAGTTACATGGAACCGCGTACGAAACCGCAACACGCGATGTTTTCTGTAAGTCCAAGAAAAACGATCATCGAGAGAAAATTATTTAAAGAAATATATCATTGCTCATTCAAGACTTATATTAGTTCCATCCCTGAACACTTGAAAAGGACCACAACGAGTACCATAATCATCGTTCGGATCGCCAGTCGAACAGATAGAACAGTTTGATCTGACAGGAAACGAGACACCTATTTGTCACAACTACTCTCGCATTCCCAGCGATTAGTTTCGTTGTTCCCACCGTTATGATGGTAATCGTTCGCTTTGCAGTTATCATTGTCATCCCGATAATACTAGTCCACGAACGTATCACCGTTTAACGATTCTGTGGATAACCCGCTCGTTCCCGGTGTGTTTTCTTAACGACACCACGGGCTCGAGGATCCGCAGTAACATATAATCAACACATTTTTATGTCCCGCAGCCAAGCTCCTCTACTGAATGGTCTGCACGCCGGTGGTGAGGCGCGCGTTCTCCACCTCCTTCGCCCTTGTCCTGCTCCGGAGCCTGACTTGTCGTTTTTCTACCTTTTTCTTCCCTCCTCCACCTTCTTCCTTCCTTCTTTTTTCTTTCGCCGGAGGAAGGGGGAGGAACCTCGCGAAATTACTCGACCACCTTGGGCGCCAGCGCCGGTCGTCGCGCGCGGAGAGAGCAGCCTTCTCTCGCAATTTGCCAATCGAGCCCGGACCCACCGATCGTTCATTTGCATTTTACGATTTTTCGAAGTGAAATTAACGCGGCGCCTTCCGCTCCCCTCTCCCCACCTTGTCGTTCACTGTCTCATTCGTTCCCATGGTTTTTCAACGTCTCCTTTACAACTCCGGCGTGATACCGTGGCTTGTCCTCGTACCGCGGCTTACCGACCCAGAAACCATCACCCTGGTCTTGCGAAATACGCGGTTGAACAAAATTGACACGGCGCAAAGTCAATCGCGGAAGCTGAATTTCGAGGATTAATCTCGATGGTTGGTGTTCCATCGGGATGGGGGGATCCGATAAATCGTGTGCAAGGAATTATATAATAACATTAAGTTCCATTGGTACCGAAAGATTTAGAAAAGGTTACAGAAATCAAAGCTGTATTTTTATATTAATTCATAGGTTAGTTTCTCTTGAAATAAGACGTGTGTAATGCACAAGGAAATAAGTTATCAACAGGAAACGTACCTTCAGCAGGAACTTGAAAATATTTCTTCAGAGTTCAACCGGTGCTTTGAGATTACATCATCTTCTCAGAATGCGCGGCCTGGTCTGCGGCATCGAGGAACGCCATTAAATCAAAATCCACAATCTTGAGCCGTTAGATCCTAACCATAACACGGTTTGTAACCCGGAATATTCATGAGACGTAAGTGTTACGGGAAAAGATAGAACGCTCTACCGCGGAAGAAAATCATGGAACACCATATACATCGTAGTAATACTAATACCAACAATCCACGTCGGTAACGAGAAGCTGATCATTAAAAATATCGTCAGCTAGAACGATCGGCGTTATTTCGTAGACACTGGCAAATCGATAGAAAATAATCCATAATCAAGTCACTATGAGCCACGAATTCGAATCTGTGGAGCAAGGTTGGCAATTCGAACCAATTTTTATGGGGCCCCTTCGACCAGGGACCCACCTCCTCGTTTTCCAAGGTAGCATTTCTCGATCATTCCGCGGAAACGAGATAATCGGACTGTTGCCACGACCGAACAGTGACCCATCCTCGTAAAATATCTAACCACGAGTTCTTTGCCGGACCGTTCGCGGAAGCGGAACGCTTGGGAAGCAACGCCCCAAGGCGTCCGGCGGTTCGACGGAATCATCGAAATCGTCGGATCCGGGTGACCTCGAACGACGTTTCATCCAACAGCTTGATAATTAATTTTTCGGTCTAATCGTGTCTAATTCATCCGCTTTTTAACGGAGATGACAAGAAATTGTCGGTGAACATGTAATGCCCTAACGCAGTGGTCGGCAAACTTATTAGCCAAAGAGCCAAATATGAACGTTACAACAATTTAAAAAAAAATTGCGAACCAAATCTGCTTGTTTAGTAAACTTTTATTACACTAAATAAAACTAAATTTCATACTTAATAAATATTTATTAATGCGAACAATGTGCCGCACTTAAGGAGCGAAAGAGCCACATGCGGCTCTGGAGCCGCACTTTGCCGACAACTGCCCTAACGGAATAAAAATATTCTAGCAAACATAATGACTTACTGTCTTTATGGTTAAAACTAGCTTAATTTTTAAAAAATGTAAATTAATGACATTTAAGTAGGCAAGCAAAGTTGTTTGACGCTCGGAATAGGACGGTATTTATCATATTCACAGCTGGAAAATCTACCGCCCAGTCTGACACGGATTGCCGCAGGGTATTTTTTTAGTTAAAGGAAGAATGAAATTACCGTTTACTTGAAATTCTGGCGTTGCATATCTGAAGTAAAAAAACGCCAAATTGATTGACATACGTGCAATCAAATTTAAAACCTGTGGAAACATATCCATCTGATTTTCTGTTTGAAAGTATCATTTTAACTCCGTGCGAATGCCCCTTTTTATTAAATTGAAATAAATTTATTTCCATATAGCCGATCCAATTAGAAAGGAGTAAGATTCCGTCATTCTTATCCCAACAAATCAAATCAGCCATACTGTAACCCTTATTCGTTTCCGTCAGGCTTGTATTCACGCATACCAAAAACTTTTCACTCACACAACCATTACAAAGATTTTTAACTTGCACAATTAAAACAAATAAAATGCCAAAGTACGAGAAGAGTAGAATATCAGAAATTATATGTATCGCTCCCGTTCGTAGCAAATGTTTCCGATCAATTTAATCGGTATCGAATCGAAATGTGCTAAAATTAATTTTCCCCGTATTTCGCGAGCACAGTTAATGGATCGGTTGCTAGAGCATCAAAAGTGAACTGAAAGTCCCGGCAAAAGTGGCGCCTTTGGAGGTGAGATAAATGATATTACGTTACTGCGAACGTTTTCGCGTCCGCCGTGTGATGGTTCCGTAGTTATCGACTACTTTAACCGCCGACTGGTTAATAACATCAACGAAACAAGGAGAACCTCTTTTCCGCGACGATGTGAGGTCCGGTATTCGTGACCACGCAAGCGCCTCCATCAGTGTGCCAGGAGGAAGGACGAAGGGCCGAGTGCGGGCTCGTTATGCGGTAGTTACCTTGCCATTGGCGTAATCGTGTGCAATGAAATGCCTGAAACACACGAAATGTCACCGGCTAGACGCGGATCTAAGACTTGAATGAATGCGTTCACACATTATACCTCGTTAGGTTTTCAATAAAAACTTTCTTCGAGTGAAATTTCAAATTAACTTAACGAAGCCTGCGACGTGTACAAGTAAATATAATAGATTTTCGATCCAAAACATCTACATCCGCGGTAATGAGCAAATCAAATTGATCAGATTGATATAGCGCGTCTCTTTGTTCGAATAAACTAATGTATGTGTTACTATATAGATTTAAATCAATTTTACAAATCCTGTGCATACATACATACACATTGCGGGCTTACACGATTAAAGTTTCACTTAATGTTTTCGAGTAATTACGAACTTGAGAAACATAAATTTTAAACCCTACAATTTATAGTCCAATTTGTGCAGAATACATAGATTTTAATTTAATTAAACCTTGACCATTTACGATTGATTGTTACGGTTGTAACAAATTAAATACTAATTTGTATCACAATAATTTCAATACCGTTCCAGATTTTATGCTCCTCCCCAATTACTCGCCACCTTTTAAATATCATTTTAAACACTCGTACATACTTAGATTGTAAGTGGAAATTACTGAATACTAGTAATACTCTTTCGGCGAGCATACCACCTTTCTTTACGACACCAGATTATCATCCCACGTTACATTTAAATACCGATTTCACCGTCAGGATCGAAAATTTCCCATTGAAAAGTACATAGACTCAATACCAGAAATTCTTCCGTGCGGAAGCGATGCTCGTTACCGACTCGACTAGAACTGGATCCATGACCGACGTAGTTTCAGGCACAGAAGCCACAATTTCCTCTATAATTGTAGACCTCGAAGCGTGCTCTTCTAGTCATGATGCCGAAGTCGGACGGAATCGGTTCATCCTAGGAGGCTGCAGAGCGTTGCCGCGGAGATTGAGATCTACCTTCGCGTTCGTCCGAAGCCGTGATTACTTACCAACCACGAATCACGACAGACTATTAATAACCGCGCATTTTGTTCGTCTACGCGAGTACGACCGAGATACCTAATTGAGCGTAATGCTACCTATTAGACTATCTTTTCATACGTTTCCTTGGGACTTCGTATCGCGGAACTTCGTCGTCTTGCCTCTTTCCAACCCAATTCACTGTACGTTCAACGCTGGAACGTAACTCGAGGATTTCACTAATGTCTTTCCTGGAGCTCCATCGGTGAGTAGTTATCTGTTCACGGTTCGACGTCAACTCTGACCGAACGTAAAGCTTTCTTGAAAGACATAAACCTTAAGTACACCTTGAGAGTAGTAAACTTTAATTTCCAAGTGCCAAGAGGAGTAAATTTATTTACACGAATTCATTGTTTCAATGTAAATTATTTTATTGAAGGAATATATGGGAATACTATAACCATCTAACAGTATTGAATGATGGTTCATATTGATCCGTGATCAATGGCATTGTGTCTTCACGTATTTCTCACGAATTCTTGCGTGGAACGGAAGAAAAGAATTAAAATTCCAATAGTGCACCAAATTTCATGGACCTTGCACAAAAAAATTAAACATTGTTAAAAACCTGGATGTTTTATGCACTGCAATTCGGCAAAGAATCACAGCAAACATTGCTGTGCATCGAATCGGTACAAATAATTATATGCATCATACCATTGTTAATAAAATATTTATAAACATAATTGAAATGTGTGCTACTGCACTCGTTTAATCAGTTAACTTAATTAAGAAAGTACTTTTCATAGTCGTTTGCATCATAGACGTATTTTCAATGATTCAACGATTATTTTAATGCCAGATGCATTAGAGATTTTTCTTCGGTTAAAGAAAAAAGCAATAATTTCCAAAGTGGACTAGTATACTTTTAGTATTTTTGGTGCGACCCTTTTTCATATTTTCGCTTGCCAAATCTTTGATAATTGAGAAACAACAAAACTAACTGCAGATTCAATTAACAGCTTTTAATGCCCTGCAACCATTGATATCATTGCTTTTTTCAATTACCTTTAAAATCATACTAGATTTCGGAAAATAAGAGTGGATTTATATTATGATACTCTATTCTAGTATCGAGAGTTTCATACTTTGCCATAGAATTTCATTTTATTGTATCATTCAATTTGTGCATATTTTGCGATTGTTGTATAATTCTATGTATTTATATTGCATATGTATAAAGTATTTGTATCCGTTTGTTGGACAGCTGAATCTTCAAACGGTAATTAATTTTGAACAAATACGATGATTCGATCATACGGGTGAAAAAAACGAACGCGAAATCGCGCAAGCATTAAATTCTTTCGCAGACAATTAATTGAATTGTTTGCAAAAAACTTTCTTAATCGAATAAAGACGAATCTGTTGAACGTCGATCAGTAACGAAGGAAATCGCGTTTCCGAAGGTCTTCCACCCCGAGCCTATGCAAGAATCGGAACCCACGCCAGTGACGGACCACCAGGAAGCCGCCACGCCCCCAGTGGGTCACGCTTACCCACACGTTCACCTTTACGTATACATTCCTGCCCTCTCACATGCAACGAACACCTTTCCTGACTCCGGCTGTGCTTGTATGCACAAATGATTTTAACGCACCGAGAGGTAAAGGTGGTGGTCCTGGCAGGGGTTACTAATACACCGATATATTACACGCGTATTGCATTATGCGCGACAAAGACAGAAACGTGAGGGACAGTTAAAGAGAGAAAGAGAGAGTGGCAAACAGGGGGAGGAAGGGAGAAAGAGGGACGTAGAAAAGTGAGAAAAGCAGACGAAGGAAGAGGGGGAGGGAGAGAGAGACAGAGAGAGAGAGAGAGAGAGAGAGAGAGAAAGGGAGAGCGAGAGAGAGAGAGAGAGAGAGAGAGAGAGAGAGAGAAAGGGAGAGCGAGAGAGAGAGAGAGAGAGAGAGATACAGACAGAAAGGAGGAGAGGTGACGGCGCAATGGCGGGCGACGGATCATACGGCGACTCGTGCACGCGTTCCTGTCCTTCCTCCACTTTGAAGAGGAAAGACCAGAGGTGGCGGGCGAGGAAAGAAGTAGTGTCGACAGCATAATCGTAGGGTCAGCACCAGATTTGCCCTGTGCAAACATCCACGCCAACGCCAGCTGACACGTGAGACTGGAGAGACCCTCTAGCAGCCCTGGGGCTACCGGTGAACTCCGCGCTGGGAGTATCCTCTCTCGGGTGCGAATCGAAGGCAGGACTGCTTGTTACTCCAACATTTTCTAAAGAGGATGATTGACGCACTAGAATCCCGGCCTTCTATCGGTAAACCGATGGACTACTTAATGGGGCTAATTGTTGTTCTTCGTGAACTTCCGTCTTTAACCCTTCCGTCTTTAACAGACTGTAATCGTATGCCTCAGAAATGGCGAACATTCACGGTGAAGTGTGAAGCATTACCCAAATTCCGTGTCAGAAGGATTCTATTATAAAAAGCTAATGCACAAACAGGCGTGTGAAAATCGAACCACTAACAGCGATTTACACAGAGATGAACGAACGATGTCAGAGTTAAACAATCTAAATATATGGGTTTAGTCACGTAACAGATGTATGCAGTTTTCGAAGGTCGATGCTGCCTTGTTAATCTATCTAGCTGTGGAACTGACAAATGTCACATTCGACACGTACTTCGGTAAGTACCTTTCTACGATTTTCAGTTTTTTAACCTTTTGAACCGTCTTTTTATGTCTGTTGCAAACTGCCACATCACGGTATTAGTGCTGTTGAGTTTATTACAGATCCAAACCCCAAAAAGGTTTCATAAAAAGATCATAAAAATACACATTCATATATACCACGTTTCTGCTTCCAGACATTGTACATATGTATAAGAACTGCATTGAAAATGCGACAGGGTAGACTCTGAGTGACAACCATTATTTTAGCTAGACACCAATTCAAAGTCGACTTTACCATGTAACTCTCACGGCATCCTCGTGTAACTTCCTGTTTCGATTATTCAATTTTTGTTTTATTTCCCTTTATGTATTTTTGAAACGTACTTTCGAAACTATTGCTACACCATTGATATCTGTAACGACGCAACAAAATGCAGGATGATGAGGCGAACTTGTATTTAACCATATGGTATCATAATCCGCTCTAATTATTTGCAAAGACTTGTTCCGGTAGTTTTTAAATCAGATCTGAAGAATTGGTAAATTCTTTTATTTCCAACCATGCTGAATATACCTGAACATATACATTCATACATATGTATAACCAAACGAGGGACCACTGCAAATGCTCCAAGTTAGCCCAATAGACCCATAACTCGGAGCATTATGTTGTGTAATTAGACAACTATAAAAAACACTATTGTTTCCTTCTTTTATCTCAGACACACCCAAAAGCAACTATGTAGCACAGATACCTGAACAAAAACGGTCATTCGGTATTTCAATCGCCCGAACATACATTCTGTTTTTCCTTCCTGAAGTATTAGCACTATATTCGTATGTTCCTTTCTTGCAAACAGTACAATTTACCATTCCCCAGCGTAGTTCTCTTCATAAGTAGAGTAGGTACCATCCCCGGCTCCCTAAAGTGTAAAAACCCTGGAATTCACGGAGCAGATACTGGCAGCTTTATCAAAGCTGTTCCCGATGGTGGCACAAGTACAGGATATACCCGGTTCATCGCTTACATATTTTGTATCTCACAGAAGCATCGCGTGGGTCGATGGCAGGTGGGAAGGTCAAGGGGTGTGGATCGGAGAGAATTCTTCTTACGAGCTCACGGACCTGCAATTAGAACAGACGCAACGTGGGTGAGTAAACCTTAGCAGTAAATCAGAGTCTGCTTGCACTGTGAAGGCCTCGGGAGAGAAAACGAGCCTTTGAGGATGAGGCGAGCAAGAGATGAGCTCGTTGCATCAGGTGTGGCATTACATCACATGCGCGAAAAACTTTATCTCTTCCACGTTTCTCGGCGAGATTCGTGCCGTTCATCACTCCCGGCAGTATTGCCAGTCTCTTTCCATTGATTTTCGCTTGATTTTGAATCGACTTGACACCGTACGAATAATTCTACTTCATTCTAACTATACAATTCGTTCTACCATTGTTTGGTACAAATTGAAATTTATTGGACAATCGGATACTTTTTTTAACAATTAAATAAAGGTACTTGCTAACAATCGTGAAGATGCTATCTACATCATATAACAAACTTCAATAAAAAGCAACATACCCGACGTTGACGGTGTAGGAAATAAAATACAAAAACTATGCGCAATTGAATGCGTTCGAGGGTTCCACTGAATCTAATCATAGAATCACACAACAGTTCTAAATCAAACACTTGATACATGATAGTTACCGCATTCCGAAATTCCAATCGAACCGAAGCGTGGCGTATATTTCGACCGAACGCCGTTAATCATACAATCGCGCGTAGCGTAGTCTCCCAATAAAAGCGGAACCGTAACTTTCCCGAATTCCGTGATAAAAGCGCATCAAATCACCTAGAAATTCGTCACGGTCTCGATTACCGTCGACCGCAGTAGCCAGCGGGAACCCCTTCTGACTGACGTATGTCTACGTTCCCTGACAAATAGGCGAAGATACGGGGGGGAGGGGGAGGGGGGCAGGTCGAATCTCCTAGCGAATTCATAGACGGGATAGGAATGCGCAATATTGTCGGCAGTCTGTCACACATTCGATCCGGTCGAACACCGTAGAGGAGATACGGAGAGTGGCCGAGCCCCAACCAGAAGATCCTCGTTTTATTACGTACATCCCATGGTGGCCCGCAGATGTATCAGACAATAAACTACGGGCTGTTTGGGATTTGTGGACCGCGTATTAATCTTCCCATATTTATGTCGGTCCTGAGAAAAAGCGGCGGGATCACCGGACGCCCGCGAGTTGGTTTCTCCTCGCTTCCTCGGACGGATACGCGACGAAAGCATCGATTTCAGATAAAATCGGCATGCACCGTACGCTGGAAAAAAAGGGAGTCGTTCTGCTCGGCGAATAGCTGGGTGTTTGGTTCTATGAGCTGAACGCCAATTTTCTTCGGTTTGATGTTTTGATTGTCCGATTTGCGGGAGAATTTATTGCCGCCAATCTGTTGGGAGATAGTGTTAGCCACAGTAGCATCGCGTTAACCCCGACCCTATTAAACCAGACTTTGCTAAGCTGTCGACCGGTCCAGCCGCTGACGGTAATTTAGCACCTGACGTTCTATTTTTATACCGATCGTAGCTATTGTTGACAATGAATCAATTTTAATGACGTTTAATAATAGTAGACTGAAATGGCAGACGATCTTGTATCGAATTTGCATGGTTTCTTACAGTTAGTTTGGACTTTTATCGATTCGGACAATTGTTCCTCGAATTAAGACGGTTTGCCTCTTATCACAAGGTACTCGGCAAAATATTCAAATCAATTGTATAATGAAACATAATAACTAACGCAATAGGATAACGCATGGAAGTAATGTTTCCTCTACGATTTACTCTTTCCATCTTAATCGAACGTTCTAGGGCTTCATAAGTCGAGCGAGTTCTCACCAACTTAACCAGTTTCCCACTGTCGTACTTCTTTCTTTATCACGCAACTTACGTGACGGTTAAAAACCCCTCGGGAGAGCAATGAGAAAAAGTGTCGAGGTGGAGGAAGCTATCAGCAGAAAAAGTTACAGGAGCGAAACACTACTCATCGTTCCTTTCGCGTTTTTCGTGAAGCAGGTGCAGATCGACGTTATGTTAATGGGCCTTTCAGGAGATTTCAGCTAACCATATGTTATCGGCTGCGGAGGAGGGCAGGGTGGCTGCAGCAGAAGTACTAATACAAGCCCTTCGCAGAAGCAACCTCACGGCAAACGATACCTCATCCTCTAAACTCTAATCATTTTTTGGCCCTAAGAACAGTCCGGAGCGCTTGGAACGGAAGCCGGTTTGTAAATCGCTTGGATAAACCCTAAATCGAGGCCGAGCTTGTGGCTAAGCATATTGGTATCCTTTGTTAATCGATACACTATACTTACAGTAGAATGTGATACATTGTGTGCCTGTATGTATATATTAACAAGAATAATTTGTACGTGATCTCATTTATTTTGTATTTCACCTGTATTGACGTAGGTGCACCGGTAATAACATTGATGAAATCGAATAAGGAATATTTAGTTCTTTCGACTCTGAAGATCACAGCAGTTTTCATCTGCTGGGAACTCAAGATTGAGGAATTTTTAAAAAATGGAAATAATGATTTTCGCGTCTGGGTTGCTCCAATATTAGTTATTCGAAGAAGAACTCTAAACAATAGAATAAAAAAATTAGTCAATCGTAATTGGGATATTTTACATTTTAATGAAAGAAACTATTGTACCGTATTATACATAAATTTCCACAACGCATGGTAAAATAAAAGGAAATATTTCAATGAGGTGATAGATTTATCTACGAAAATTCGATAAATGCAACACCTACATCCATTTTCATGTGCAGGAAGAAATTATAAAAGGCAATACTACTTTCTTAGGGCAATATGACATTGTTTACCAATTTTAAAAGTATTTCGGATTTATGATTGTTCCGCGCAGCAATTTTTATTAACACATTCAATAGGGTTAGACGCAGATGTGAATATATACCAAACTTAAATTATAAGAAACGAAGGAAAAATTAATCGATCCGATCGAAATTGTTTTATAAACTGATGTTTTCATTTGTAAACATTACCAATACGTATATTTCTTTGTTATCCAATGATTCGAAATATTATTCTAATGAAAGGACAAAATGTACAATTGCAAAATCCCTAAAAATAATTAAATTTCCATATAAAAAGATGTATCAGTATCTACGATATTGTATCCAAATTTTATAAATAAAACTGCACAGATCCGTTGACGTATCTCATTTGAAAAACATACTCTGTTATATATATGTATAATTATTTAAAATTCTCAAAAAACGACTATAATATTGGCGTAAGGTATTTTCCGTTGGTTCGTAAAACCCGATATATCGGTCCTCGATTATTAAAGGGGCCAAGTGTCTTCCCGCAATACCGGAGCGAGTCGATGCGGTAACCGAAACGAAACGCGGAACGGCGCGCAAAACCAATCTTTCGGGCTGCGCACATATTAAGGAAAAAAGTACTGTACGTTCGCGAAGGTCTTCGAGCATCCGGCAGAACGCGACAAAGATGCGTCGCGGCGACGTACGACCGCAATTCGAAACCTCGCGACACCTTGCCAATGTCACGACAAATATTTTCCTTTTTGCACGCGAATCTCGGCCACTCCCTCCCCGCGACGCGTACGCGCCATGAACTAAAGAAAAAAAAAGAAGAGAGAGAGAGAGAGAGAGAGAGAGAGAGAGAGAGAAGGACTCGCTGGTTCAGAACGCGTTCTGCGAATGCCTGCACGAATCACCGATAAAAATCAAGTTATCTCGCCATTCTGGTACGAGGAGCCGCGTAATGCAACCGCTGACGCCATTAGAATATCGTGGGCGCATACCGGAGCCCCAAAATGAATACGAGTCGTTGCCGAAGGGGGTCAGGAGAAAGGGGTGACGAGGAGAGGGGTGACAGGGCGGTTTAAGAGAAGGGGTTTGCCGGATTGCCGGCGTCTTTGACCGGGAACCCCGTGGCGCGCGACATGCCTGGTCTGACCGCCATTTAGCGTGAACCTGTCCCCGGCTCGACCCACTCGGCTTCGCCCTGCTTCTTGATTTTCGAAAAAGGAATATTTCGGCTGAAACATGCTGAATTTTCGTGCCCCACGAGTCTACGGGCCGCTGGTTGGCGACGGTAATTCATTACACTATTCTGAAAGTGAACGTTCGATCTTTGTATTCGTACTTTGACGGAAGAGAAATGGAAAATTTGTTACTTTCTGCTTTCCACGTTATGGTATTAAGCGACTGATACGGTTTGCGCTATTTCTGACCATATTGCATTTCGTTTCGACAGATTTGAAAATTTGGAGTCTTGAGTTCTAGGTAGTTCCGACCTCTGCGTTGAATTTAAATTATACGAACGGCGATTAGTATACTGTTACAGTAAGACTAAAACTGTTAGTTGACATATATGTATCACTGTTATAATTCGACGGTAAGAAATAAAACTTTGTTACCTTATCACGCTTCTTACGCGAAAAATTTTCTTATTAATTTACCTTTTATGCGGTAGTGCATTAACGATCGTTCAAATAATTCGTATAATACCAGCTCCCAAAGTTCAATATAGAATTTACATATATAGTTTCCATTTATCTATACAAGTTAAACCAAGATCTATTGCACTAGAAAGATAAAATGAAATTTCTATGCACCGTAGCGGGCAGCGGTCGAAGACTACTAAGTCGCAACGTAAAGCATTTGTTCCAAGACAGTCTTGAAATAGCGGAGCCTAAGTCTCATGGTAATTCAACAAATCCTCACGTAGCATGGTTCAAATTTAATGATTATCCTTGACTTTAACGAGTAAACCAACAGCGCGCCAATGTGAGCACAGCATTAGATGTCCTTCATACACGTAAAGTGTTCCCAGGACACTACTCCATTCCACCCACGCAGAGTTGTCTCATCTCGTTCTGTCCGCAGAAAGCGTCTTTCGTAGTGGTGGACTGTCTCGGTGGTGGACAGGATATACCGACTGTCTCGGAGAGTGGTGGTCGTAGTTTCCAGTGACGGTGGTAGTAGGTCTGGAGTTATGTTATGGCCGGCCATAAACGAAATGAGAAAACTGTCCAGCCGCCGTTGAAAAATCTCCGCAGAATACAAATGCTTGATTTTTTGACTCGGCGGTCGCTTTTTGTCGACCGCACCTACGGCACTGACTGTTTTTCGGCCACGAAAGAGACGCCGGACGTCATCGCAAATGATATGATAATAATAATGAGCACGACAATAGCAATCGGTCTGAGAACCTGCGGCGTCCTTGAGACAAAAGCCGGTTTCACATCCTCGCGATTATAGTGTATTTTAGTAGTCTTGTGTGAGTGATTAGTTGCCCATTTCGCTGCGTCTTATACGACACGTCTGAAATTATGTTTTATATCCTAACGAAGCAGAATGCATGAAATAATTCTGCATAACGAAACGTATTGCGATTTTCGTTAGTTTTGTATCATTCACGTTCCGGTTAAACTGGCGTATATGTATACATATTGTATGTATAAAGTAGCAAGTCTACTCAGTTTATTATTTAAGCATTAAACCACGTAATAAATTCTCTAAATAACCACCGTGAATTTTCCAATATTTCCAAAATGCAATTCCAGCATTCGAAAACAATTATCATTCTGCCTCGATGGAAGCCAAGATGAAACGCGATCATCCTGGGAGTATTTCCGAATTAACCAATAAATTAAGCAGATATCAAGATACTCCGGGAATACGAATACGAATACTGATCGACGTCGGGAGTCGGAGCTTTTCTTTCGATTCGTGGCTCGCAATTAATCTCGATCGGGCTCGTAGCATGCGCCCGAGGCTGGCTGCCGATCGTTAATTCGGCGCTCACGAAAAGAGGGCCGAAAGTGGGCCCTGTTCCGCTTGTAAGAAGCGAACACGATGACATTCGTACGGGCCCGAGAAAACGAGTCGAGGTACATGGAAGCCTACACGAGCGAACGAGCCAACGAAGGAACGAACGATTCGGAATCAGATGTTATCTTTGACGAGGGCTGCCGGTGGTGGGGAGAGCCGGGGGCCCTTTCTCGGGGCCTCGCGCCAAGATACGGATCTCCTTGGCGCCACCGACTCGGGGCCCTTCGAGAGGGCCACGTAGGACCTCATCCACCGGCTCGGGCCCGTCGGCTCCTACGAAAAGCCGGCCTTCGAGGGCCTTAAACGCGGTTTAAGCGTAACCGATACCTCAGCGGGGGGTCAGCACCGGGCCGTCTTTACCTTCACCACTGAAAATTCGTTCTCCTGCGACAATTGACAACGGGATTTCACGATGAGAGACGACAAACCGATTTCAAAAGGGACCTGTTTTGGTTTCCCGAGTCGTATCCATTATCGAGTACGCGTGTCGGTGCGTCAACCTTGTCGTGGGACACCGCGTTCCTGAAACATCTTCGACTATCTGCGCCTTTATCGAAGTTCGATGTGTCGGAACGAATTTATCGACGGAGCTTGTTCGGATGCTTATCGAATTCAAAGGATTTCACATATGAATTACAGCCCGTTGGTCTGTTTCGTAGGAATGGGAGAAATGCGTAATTGGCGGGTGGTAGTGAAGGGTGTAAATTATGGAAGCGGTCGTGGTGTACCCTAATACACACTTGTAGAAGTTTATCCGAATCAAGACGGGTTTAAATAATAAAGTAACAAAGATATTGTTTTAATATTTTGATTGATTGATAATTTGCTGAAATATTCCTTAATTACGTAGTGATATACAATAGATTGTACCACCGAGGTAGCGGTAACAACTTATTCTTGCATGTATTACTTTAAGTTAAAGAGAACAAACACAGTCGAATGAACAGAACACTCTTATTAGCATTTACATAAATCGTTGAGATTATGTTATTGAAAATGAAGGCCGACGAGAAAGTTCCGTACCTATCCAAGCGGCTCTGATTTTCTAGTTATCATTGATTACGAAGTACACTCGTTCATTCTGTCGTTAATTCGCAGAATCGAGAACGCAATGCAAAAGTGGGAGACGACAAACAACTCCTACGAGGAATAACTTCTCATTTCCTACTTACTGTCAATTATTTGGTTAGAGAGCCAATTAACTTGGCTTCTTACGAAATGGACGATCAACGAATAGTCTCTTATTACGCTCACGATTTAATTAATGAAGCATCGAATGCAATTATAACAGGATGAGATTATAAGTTGATCGGATAGACCTCAAAGTTTCAGCATGAAAATTTCCATTGTTAACAACATACTCCAAAATGGACTGTATTTTCGTTATGCGAATTCATCCAATACTTGATTGCAAAATTACTGACGCGACAATTAATTTATTAGCAGTCGAACGGGGCCTCATAAATGATGAACGAATTCTGGGAGGATAACGAGTACATTCAAGAACCGGATTTGCAAAGACTAGCAATTAAGACAGTCTTTTACAAAGAATAGCATAGAGTTCACAACAAAATACCACAATAGGATTACCCTGACCTCCTTAAGGGATTTTCTTGGTTTCGAGTGAATGAAATCCCATCATGCTGTATTGAACAATTCTCGAGCATAATCCTGGCCCTGTTGAAGAATCCCTTCGGTAAACGACCCTAAGATCCTTAACGATTAACCCTGTACATGATTGACGATCATTATCCGGCCACTAAACTGCGTGCAAATATTTAGAAAAATATACGAAGCAAATTGAATTGAAACGAAAGGAAGTCGAAGTTTCACGGTAGAAAACTGGAAGTCGAAAATCGAGATGCTATTTTTCAACATTTCCGTAAAGTCGCGTTTGAAATCACATGATTGTGTCTAGATGCATCGTATCGTATAAAATAAGGATAATAATAAAGATATATTCAATACAACGAGGCAAACGAAGATCTTAGTTTAAATCGCATCGATAAACGAAAAGTCAACGCATCGTCGGATATCATCATCATCACTAAATTCCCAATTCAAAAGAAAATACAAAAGGGGAAATAAGTTTTTCACGAGTTTGAAAATTATAATAAAACGATTTCTTGTATGCATAAATATTTCCAATTGCGATATCGAGGAGTAAGAAATGTCTGAGGAGGTTGCGTCTCGCATCGATAAGTGTATTGTTCCGACTTAAACGTGGCGTACCGAAAATATTGAAACTGATCGCCGAAAGTGTATTTCAGTAAAAATAATCAACCATTGAATGAAAAATTAAACATCAAACGTTTCTTTAAAACTGAAGAAACGAGGGGCGGTAATTTAATATGTATTACATTCTTTCCTGAATCTCGAAACTACAACGATAAGTTTCGCTGGAAAATAATATTCTGTTGAACAAATTACCACGTCTTTAGCATGAAGTGGTTATTACGCATACGCGTGTCAAACTTTGAGCAAAATGCAAAAGTAAAACGACACGCTCGAACGAAGGTAGAAAGGATAACGCCCATTAGAGTCGCTCGAAGAGAGAAAACCGTGGCGCCGGCAGAGACATGCACGAAAACGCCCAGTCTAGGGAACATGACGTTGTAAATATTTTCTGTCATCGGCGGGTCTCTGTCAAGGCCCGTCTTGTCTCCGCTTTAATAAAGGTACACCTAACGTAGGTACCTCTTGGAAACCGTGTCACCTGAGCCTAGTATCGGACACTGATGGTGCGGATAGCGGCGCTTTGTGTCTTTCGTATACCCCTCTCGGTCGAAAAGATCACCGCTCAAAAGACCTCGGCTCGCCATTCATCACTTCCGCTCTCCTTTGGTCTTAGAGCAGCGAAAAAGTCAATCCGCAGATTCCTCGTGGATATTACGTGGCTGCTCATAGATCCCCGAGTGTATAAAGAAAATGGAGTGAAATGAAAACGGGGACCGACTGATTTAAAAAGGAAAAATGAAGAACGCGATGTGGAAGAGGAAACGATCTTATTAGAATCTGCGGTGAAACGTTAGAATTAGAATGTGGATTAAAGTAATGTAATCTATGTATGTATGTATGTATGTTGGTATGATACGGATTAGCGTTGTCGGTGTTAATCATATTCGTTTTATTCGTTACGAAGAGTTATTTTACACAGTAAACATTTTTCTAGTATTAATCAGATCCCAATGGCAGTCGTCATATCTTTCTTGTTTTAGTTACCATATAGCAAAGCGTAGAGCAAAGTGTCGTTAATCTGTAAATGATATGCAAAGCGCTTTGAGATAAGCCGACGAACGAGTTCAGAGATAATTTGTTGGAATTTTCACGCACTCTGTACATGTACAGCCACGTATTTGTACCTGTAACACTTAGTACAAGATTATCGCTTAAAAGGCGTACTCTCGCCATTCCTAATGTTCACTGTCCTTTATATCAAAGCGCCAGAAAAGGTAATTTGCAGATTCCAGCGAACAGGTTTTACTGAACACAGTCGGGGTGCTAATTTGTCCCGATGTAGAGATAAGAATCTCACAAAAACCTCTGATACAAAACAAAGTAATTAGAATGATAATACGATCTAATGGAATCTTTTATAGGTTTCTCTTTCAAACCGAACAACCCTCTAAAACGATATGTTTTCCTAAAATTCAAAGAAATCGTCCCATATATCTGCAAGACATATTTTACCAAAAGTTTCCCAAGCGTAGCACGACGAAAAAAATCGGGTACGAAAATACGATTCCTGTCCGCAATATACTATAATTTCACCTTTTTCGAAGCTTTTCTGAAACGTGTGTTAAATTCTTATGAGGCAGAATTGAAAAGTTTGTGGCCCAAGACAGCAGAAATTTATTAAGAATTACTTTTTACATTACTTCTTTAATGTAATCTTAATACTCGATACGGTCGCCACAATTTGTTCCATTTTGTCCAAAGATAAGATACCACGTAGCTTTTGATCTTCTGATGAAGCTCGAGTCCATCTTTGAAAACAACGATTCGTCGACCAAAGGATTCGCAGCAGCCGTAACTTACTATTTCCCACTCTAAACTGATGGCATTATACCGCTGCATCAATTGCAGAGATTTCAAAGTGGACTTTGTAGAAAAGCATCTTCGGCAAGTATTAAACTTCTTTCGTGTTAAGCCGTAAAGTTTTCAATCCAACCTCGTATTTAGCTGACTACCGATGTCGGGTGCCTTTGTCTTTGGAAACTGACTCGGAGGATAATTAAAAACTGGGCAGAACGAGCTGCCTCCAGAAAATGTGGGAGTCGGTAAATCCAGTCGAAGAGGACACCAGATCGTATCTCGAGTTTACACCCATCAGCCGCCACCTTCCTCGGGCCACCTTCATCCATCTACTTGCGTGTAACTAGTCGTAAGATCTTGGGTCTCGATGACGATGACGATACGGTCCTGGTCCCCCTGTAAAACCTGGTGTTCGACAGCAGTTCGACCATAAGGATACACGTAAATATCCTCGAAACGTGGATCTACACACCGGTGAACGATTCCAACCCTCCCGGGGTGTACATCATCCTTCCTGCGTAGTATCTTTTCTTCTGGGACCGTTGGAATTCGTCGGAGCATCGGAACGATGTGTTTTTCGGAAGAGATCTTCTGCGTCGATTGGATTCTTTTTAACGTTCCTACCGATGGTTTACGGTATCGCGTGAAAATTAAAATTCGGAGTGGAAAGGGATGCCCTTAGGAGAAAGAGTGTGACGAGTTTATTAAAATGAAGGGTCGTCGGCGAGGGGAAGGAGGACCGCTGGGAATTATTAACGTACGTTTTTATTACGGCGGATTATTCATTATTCAGATAGTTTTAGAAAGAAAAATTTATTCGTTACTCATAACCCACGCTTCGAATAAAACTTTCCGACGTTGGGAATGACTTTGAATAATGTATTACGTTGTACGGCAAAGATCGATTAAACATTACGATATTTTTATAATTATACTAGGAGAAGAAATTATAACTAATTTTATCTAATATTAATTCGAAGGATATTTTTCAAACACCAGGGATTTTCCCTATTGCTTACACCGTTGCGCCCTTCTCAGAGCTTTTGAAATGCTCGTTATAGAATCTATAACTATATCTATGATGTATCTATAATATAGATACATCATCATTCATATTCATGGATAAACATGCACGATTTCTCAAGGTTACATATAAAGTTCGGGAATCCGCCGCGGAATAATGTCAACGATTTGAAAGTCTGGGCCAAGAAGTTCCGAGCGATCTTTGACAATCACAGGCGCGCTAATTCTTATATTTTATTAATCTGTCCGACAACTAACGAATATTCGACGTACACCGCGAAACATGTCAAAACAAACAACCAGCTGGTCACTGACCCTGTATGAAATCTATATTGGGATGAATATCGTAGCTTTTATACTGTCTTGGTTTCTATCAGTAATGCGCGACGATCAATTCATATATCAGTGAAAAGTCGGTCTTTTATGCCGAACTTAGAGTTATGCAAACGTAAGCAAACCGCTTGCAGATTTAAGTGGCACCACATAATTCGGGGAAATCGGAAAAATGATTGCACGATTATTCGTAGTGGAATTCGGGCACATTAAATTAGGTTTCATTGCATTCGCTTTGATATAAATAACTTACGTGTTTTGAAGTGCATGAATACGATATATGTACATAGTCTCGCGCGAAGGTCCTTTCGCAAGCTTGCTTGTAAAAACTCTTTTCAATGGCCAGCTTTTGTCGTCTTAAAAACTCGTGGAATTCGTACCCATTCAATCCTTATACTTTTTTGAACATTTATTAACTCAATTTGGAAAATGTCAAAATTAATGCGTCAAGCTGAAGGTTTGACGACGTGTTTAAAGTGACAATTGTTACAAGTGAACATTCAGAGCATTTTCAACAGAAACATTTTTACTTAAGAATTGAATAACTATACAATACTTATTAGAAAATAAGGCATCGAATGCAGTTTATGTAATATTGTATAGAATAAAAATATACGTATACATTAGGGTGGGTCGAAAAAATCGACTATTTTTTTTTAAATTACACAGAAAAATTGGTTCGTAGACACCTCTAGAAAACTCTCAGCAAAGCTGAGCTCTTAATTTTAATGGGGACGTTTTAATTTTAATTAAGCGTTTAAGAGATATTTGACGACGAATATTTGATTTTGAGAGATATACGTCGTCAAATATGTCTTAAACGCTTAATTTTATCAACTAAGCATATCAGAACTTTTTTGAAGAGCATTAAATTTCCTACAAAATGACGTTTGCACGTTTCATAATTCATATTAGTTCGTGAGTTATTAAATTCATAAGCAAAAATAAAATTTGTCTAAAAATCATCAAACTTCAATCGCCAATATCTTCTAAATGGTGAGATTGACGGTAAAAATATAAGAGTCTTTTTTTGTAGAGCGTTCAATTTCCTACAAAATTATATATTTACTTTTGCAAATCGGTAAAATTATGAGCAAGATATGAATTTTTTTCTAAAGAACAGCGTAAAAAATATAAAACTATAATGCGGAGGACGTTGCCATTAAAATTAAGAGTTCAGCTTTGCTGAAAGTTTTCTAGGGGTGTCTACGAACCAATTTTTCTGTGTAATTTAAAAAAAAAAGTCAATTCTTTTGACCCACCCTAGTATACACATATATTATATTCTATACATGTACGTATATGTATACATATAGTACATTTTAAGAGTCACAGAGTTTTCCCCAATTTTCGGTTAAACTGGTATTTGTAAAGTACAAATGCTTTACTCTCGCTTTAAACCCCTAATACTATTACTATAGGACTTAGAAGTATTTTTATTGTGCATCTCTCTGACGTTCACGATGAAATATGTATAACGAAATTGAAATATCCGTTGCATCCGTGTTGAAAATAAAAGTCCTGCTTATTATTAATAATAAATCAATGATATCGGTAAATTAAAATGTTCGCCATACACCCTTCAAATTGAACTTGATTGAACATATTTACGTACACAATGATGGATAAACTGAAAGTGTCGAACTTCTACTGTCGCTGTATCGATTTGTTCAGTCCGTTAGCTTCAGCTTAAAAAAGTTTTCATATTACGCGGCTCAAATAAATTATCGAAATAAATTCTTGTGAGGCAAACCAATTCTTCTTATTATCAATATTCTCTTGGGTTTTTGGTCGATATAGAAATGTTTTTTCGATTTTGCGCAATATGCAATACTGTCTTACGTATTCTATACATATATCATTAATAAGAGAACTGAGGGGAATAATGTAGTTTACATTTTATTACTTAATATGTATGAATTAAATACTAAACTTCGCTCAAGTCGCAATCCTTTTTCCAATAGATATAGCAAATTTGTTATTAGTCCATTCAAGACTTCAATTAATACTGAATCTTTCGGCAATCATACTTACATAGTTTAGACGTACCAATACAGGAATAATTGAACACATTAGTTAGCATTAGCGACTTCATATTGGTCACCAAGTAATGCCATACTGATGTATGAACATTGATACCTAATCAACAATAGTATATTAATTATTTATGTTTTGACATTGACAACAGTCTTAAATCGCAATTACACCGACTGTCAAAAGCAATCGAACCGTAATGTCAGATCAATGGACATATCGTAGCACTGCGATTAAGAGATTAGAGTTAATGCTGTTCAAAACTAACCCACCTTTTGCTTAGCTTTCTATGCATAGTGGAGTACATTTTATCACACCACAAAGAGTTGAAGTTACTCAGAGTTCTATAATTTAATATTTGAATGCAAGGTTTTCATTTAATTGGGAATGCTGTGAAAACGCATTAGTAAGTTGTTGACACTGTTGTGATAAGCGCTGGCGATTTGTGCAACTTTGGTTTTTGTTCTTTTTACATCACGTGCCGCAGACAGTTAAATAAAAATCCATCGCAGAAAATGATAAAAATATTCTATGCTTGTATAAAGTTGCATCGACTGACACAGACATCCTTAATAAAAACAATGATTTAAAGTAGCTCGAAGTACCATAAGCGGCTGTCAACGCATACGTCCGGTACCACATTCACTTGCAAAGAAACAATGCAAACTTATCAAATATACTAGTCGAATCTGAAACAGAGATGGGAACGGTAGCGCAAAACTGAGAGAAGACTAAATCGGTGTAATTTATTGTTTCGGTTTTCGACGCATTGCCGAGGAGCAGTAGCTTATGGCTGAAACCCGCGGCACTATTTGTCATTAGACGAGGACGGCGAGTCTCATTATCCGAATAATTAAACCTTATTATATGATGTAGCACCGCTCGTTATCTAACCGGTTTCGTCGATGCGCGCCGGAGATAAACTTATCTGTCGTGTAGGAGCGCTTGTAACGAATCAATTATAATATGTATGTAAGCCTGCCCGTTTCGCACACTCTACCACTTATCGTGGCAAAACTGGCGCTGAAACGTTTTGTACCAGTACCGATAAGCGTCCATTCGTATTAAAATATGGGAAAAATCTACCATTAGCGCAGAGAACATTCCGAACATCCTCTCCGTTGCTATATTTCTTGCGATCTAGATCTATTGACATATCCGGAATAATCATGTTTGCAATGAAGATTTGACGGACGATGTATGTACACGACTGAAAAATAGAAGATAACCTCACGTGATAAGGAGCTTCTATACAAATGTAAATAATATACCTGCAATCGAAAGAAATTTAATTTCCACGCTGCATGTATGTATGGATACTGAACAGTTACATTCAATGTGTTTTGTCATTTTTAATAGTTGGTCAACTTAATCCATGAAAGACATCCATTAAAACATTTTTGACGAATTTTAGTAGATGACGAAATTAAATAATTGGGAAAATAAGGGTACAGACTGCCTTTATATTGTAGCCCTCTTTTCCATTTACATACACATTTATTAAACGAGAGGGAAATTTAATAGAACGTAGTACCTATATTATTCAAAATACATATTCTTCTGATTTTTAGAGTGTTTGCATCGGTGAATGTATGTGAAACGAGTAAGTACGAAGGACACAATTTTGTATACAATTTAAAAGCTTCGCCTTTGAAACCTCCTGGTTTCTTTCAAGACACAAATGTGAAAAGTTCAACTACTTTTTCGTCAATTATAGATTGCTATACATTTTTTGGCAGTTCGAATAATGCTCTAGAATTTGATTGCTCAGAGCGGAGGGGAATTTTGACGACACTGCAAAACACCTATGGTCGAATCACATGTCAATACTTGGCGATTCGCGGGTCGCGCAACGAGATCAAATTTTCCTTTGACACCTAAGACGAACCTCGTAGAATTTCACGTGCGACAGTCAATCCCGATTTTGAACAGCATGCATTTATGCCTGAATACAAAGTGCGAGCGTTGCCTAAAAAAAGGAGGGAAAAAGAAGAAGAAAAGGGAAACGTAGACTCTCCGTAAATCTTCCATGCGTGTAACTCTTCTGACGAGGAAGCCACGGCGCTCTCGTTGCGAGGCAGAGTTGTTTATGCTTTCCTGTGCAGCGCTTTCTGAAATATGCAAATCGCGAATTCGCATAATGGCGTTATCGCGGTAGGATGCCGCCGACGGCGACGACGTCGAGATAGCTGAATCCACCAAGTCGAGCTCTTTCTCGACATCAAACGGCCACCGCCGTGCTTGCCCCATTGATTTGTCCCTGAGAATAAACATCGGGTTTCTTTTCGTTTCGCGATGAATATATGATCTGCGAATCTGAGCGCGGATGGCAACGAGTCACGATTTGCCTCCGGAATTTTTCATATTTTTTCAAGGTCCGTGTCTGTAAGGTTTTTCATCGATAAATTTGTAATTCGTTGATCAACTTTTTCGACGATGAAACAACTTCAAATTTATCCTTCGTCGGTAATTTTGGGTGTTGATTATATGCAATTTGTCGCAAGAATGTGTTCTTTTTCTGCGGGTAACTGGATTTCTACTTAAATTTTTATTGCGCTTGAGAACGTTCATGCAGTTGAGAAAAGTGACATCGCCGTAGTCCCCTTTTCAAAGGGAAATAAATTTTCAGTTTATTACGACGATGTAAATCCATGTAATAGCATATCGATCCGTCAACGCGAAAGTCACAAGACGTTTCATACGTGTATAACTGTTGCATCCCTGGTAGTTTCGACGAAACATATTTTCATTCGCATGCACGACTTGAGAATTAGATGAATGGATAAATGAATAAATCATCTCGTTTTCTATTGAAGGAAAACGTAGCTGTAAAATGTATTAACAATGAAAAAAGTCTAAAGATAAAAATTGTCAGCAATATTCGCAAACAATTACGCACATGAAAAAAAAATGAATTAGTATAAAAATCGAATCCTTATTAATATGCGATATATCTACACCTCGGTTGTCAACAGAAAAACCTGTAGAAGCGAAGTCTTAATTAAAAACCGTTCGATTTGTAACTATTTGTCACGGCAACATTAAATTGTTACCTAGTTTGAAATTTAAATGAAATTCAGTGTCTACGCTCTTCTTGTCTGGACTAAGTTTTACATTGCTCAAAACTAACAAAAAAATGTTTCAATTTTGTGTGAAAATCTTCGTTCACGTTATTTGCCTGTTCACCTTAGCCGTATTCGCCATGGGTAGAGTGGATAAATTCAATTAAAGTGTTACTCAGGAGTACAACACTTTTCCAACGTTCTACCAAAAAATACGTAGACCGAGGAAAACAACAAGAGAAAGAAAATATATACGTATAAAAGAAGTCATCCGACACCGTGAATGCGTTGCATTCCGACACAAAAATAATTGTCCGAATCTATATAAATACTTTTACTCATTATACTCGTTCGATTCAAGCAGTTAGATTCATTTCATTCATTTGAGAAAGAGAAACAAATAAAAGAAACAGAAAGACAGATAGATAGGCAGAGAGGGGAAGGGAGAGAGAAAGAGAGAGAGAGAGAGAGGGAGAGAAAGATACACCGGAAGGGGGAAAAGAAAAATCAAGTTTCCAGCAAAGCGCGGTGGAACGTATTCGCGGTTTATTATTATTTTATTCGGTTGCTCTTCGCCGCCACAGTTATACCTCATAACCCACCCTCTTCCCTACACCTTTTCCTGTAGCGCCGTCTACACGGACCTCCCTGCCATCCTTCGGGCTCTCTCTCCCCCCTAGCTGTTCCATGGTCGTTCGTGGTAGTCGCATCGTAATCCCCTTTCGTAGGTCCTTAACCGGCAGGGCCGAGACCGACGGAGACCGCGACAGGGACGTTAAAATTTAAGGTTTCCGTCGACACGTTGCGACCCATAAATTTCCGCGTTCGAACCCGCGGCGAGGTCCTTCGTCCTGGCACGACAAATTACGACGGGGGAGCCACCCCCGCGAAAAGTCCGCTCAACGGATGAAAATCGTAGGTTCGCGTCGACGAGATTACGCCAAGCCATCCGACGTTTTGGCAACACAGCCCACGAACGACCGAGTCGAATTTTGTAAAACATACTCCTGGATGATAACTCGAAACTGCTGAGCTGTGATTAAAATTACTCGGTGTTTCTAAGCCCGGGATTCTCTACGGGACGAACAATTTTGTTCATAGAAATTTCTAAGCTGTTCACCCTGCTCAATTTGTATCCTCCGCAGAATTTGTATTTATCCGTTTACTTTCATTTTTTCATACAGTGAGGTGGAATATGACGCCGATGAAGTATTTCGCGCTTTTTTCTATCTACAGCAGCGCGGAAGAGGTACGATAAATTTCCCACAGTGAATGTACATACATACGTATTGGAAACTATTGATAGAACTCGCAGGAAGTTCACTTAATCGCGTTCAAATTATTCCATATGGAAACAGCTTGGAAATTAATGGTCATTAATGCTTTTGCCCACTAGATCTCTGGGGTAGAAGCAATTCGAGTTTCCCGTTATTTTTATTTTAATTGTAGCGAACAGCACAAAATCGCATGCTTCCAAATCAGGCAAGTATAGTAAGTAACCTAACCAGATCCGACTTTTGCACGTAAATTTGATTGCGGCCCTTTCATCGTTTATGATTACGTTGACAGTTTAGACTCTCAACTCTGCGTTTCTCTCCCAGAATTTTCATCCGATAACCAAGTTCTCCAGTAACAAGTGTTCGTAACAAATTCGGACCTGAGTTAAAACTCAGAACAAAATTTAACGTTCTCCCGCTGTTCGGCTTCTGTGTATCACAAACACTTACTAAACTTTCGAATTAGCACCACAAGGTTAGTTAGAATTTACTGTTTAAATCAAGTCCACAATTTGCTTGTTTACGCAAAATTTCTCACACATTCAATTTCTTACGATAGAAATTTTCTCTTATAGTCGGCATGTAATTTTAAATACGCTTAACGGTGCATAGAATAAAAGACCCTTTCGACCGTGAAATCGAAGTATTTTGTAATTGTTTAAACAAAAAAGACGGCTGTAACAGGCATAAATAACACTATCGTAAATTGAAAAATACGAGGTATAAATGCCACTAACAATAAGCTGTGAAACATGAACATTACTTTTATTCCTTACATTCGTATGAATTATGCCTCCTTGTTTTAATTCACAATTTTTTTCTACGCCTTTGTACGCGGCTGAACGAGAAAGTAAGATCCCCCATTTAATTTCTTTGTGGCCAAATAGTTACATCGAAGAGAATGTATTGAAAATGTCCCATATATGTTTATTATTTTACCACATAGTCACAGGACTTGTTGCGACATCTGCCTTAGCGTAATAGTCGATAATAGTCGATTGGCTGTCCGCTAGTTTGGCGAGGGAAAAAATGAGACCCTTGCTTTCTGACTTACCCTCATATGTGTACCTCCTGAATCAATTTGTTAAACAATATTATTTGCTAAACGCGAACTTTATTATTACTTTCAAATACGATTACATTGAAATAGTTTCATTTCGAATTTTGATCACGTGCATACTCGAACATCTGTAGGAACGCAAACAATTTTATTGTACCAACAAATAAATAATATGCGCTTTGCACGTTATACTTTTCTTTCGCAAGATATATATGCTTTTCAGAGTAATAATGTTATAAAAACGAATTACTATGATATCTCTCGAAGATGAAATTGGACTTAGTTAATGGTTTATAAGAAATTCTAATTCATTCAGAGTTTATTTGAAAACAGAATACACCTCTTAGTATACACCAGTATAACCTCTTAGATGAGTTGTAAAATGATTGAGAATAATTAGTGCTGGCTTTGGAATATTTGAAATTTGCCCCGAAATGAATTCCTTCTACGTTTTATTTATTTTGTTGTGATAGAATATAATCACAATGCACTCAATTTTCATCCACATACTGGCCTGCATCAATTTTTCGCGTTACATTCGAGGTGTAATAACACCATTAAATTAACTGCTTATTAATTATACCTTGTCGTAGGTGATAGACTCGAAGTAACGGTATATGTAATTCCAAAATGATGTAATTATAAACGAATTGGAATTTCAGTGCGAAAATTTGACACTTTTATATAGATGGCAGAATAGCTTATTAAATCTTGATATATTCAGCGTAAAGAACTTATTTAAATTTCCGTTGCTATTTATGGGTATACAATTTTTAATTCGTATCTACCGCTGTAATTTAACTCGCGTTCGTGAAAATATTCCGTTGGGGGCGCCACGCCATGAAAGAGCGTGGAACCGCGAAAATGTTTGGTATCCTATTACGTATGTTTACAAAAACAAATAATCACTAACAAACGATGTGTAGATCGCACTGAATGAAAATATTTCTTCGAACACAGTGACTAATTTTAATCTTAATTTGAAGACTTATATCTAAAATGAGCGTGGAACTGTTTAATCGGAAAATATCTGCACTACTTGAACTAATCATTTGCATTATCTATTTTATGTTCTAGCTATTGTGAAATACGTATAAGTAATATGGACTAAGTGTTAAAATCATTATCATTCTGCGAAAGCCCAAAACTCTCAACTTATGCTATAACAATGTGATTAGCATAACGTTTTCTGACGGCCAGAAGTGTTATACAATATGCTGTTGAAACCTTAAAATAGTTCCTTTATTTTCTAAATCGTACATTAGCCATACTATAGTAGTACGCCCGTACTAAATTATAGTAGGTTTTACAAATTATTTGACTTAAAACACTCGATATTAAAAGAAAATGTATAAAACTAGGGACTGTTCATGAGAAATATAGTACACAGGATGGTCCAATAGAATAAATTTGAATAGCTTGAACAGACAGGAAATAAAAGCAATTTTATACACAAACTACTTGTTTGTCATGTTATATAAAATACTGATTAACGAATAACGTTAATATAACGTTAGATACAACATTGATGACGTGCTGAACGCTGTAGTTTATATAATTTATTGTCATTTAAGAATATTTTTGTTGTCCTCAATCTCTAGAATGATTTTAAGTTACACATATGGGGATAATAGCTTCACACAATTTCAGAATAACTCAATGAATAATATTTATTACCTTAAGATTCACGTTAATTTATCCGCTCTAATTTGTACGGATACCAACAACAAGAATATATCCTCAACAGTGTAAACATGACATTGAAATTGTCTTAAATATTAGGGGGACCGAAAAGTAATCAAAATATTGTTTGTTGGCGAAAAATATTTATTTATTAAAGAAATCTTAAATGCTAATCAACAAAAAATTTGCATCACTTTCTAACGCAATTTGCCAGCGTAAAGGCAATTGTTCGATTTCCTTTTTAAAAAAGGCCTTCGATTTTTCATTGAAAAACTTATCCAATGCATTTTCACTTCCCCAACATTGGTAATTTTTTTATATTTTAATGTATGCTCTAGCGATCTGAAAAGGTGATAATCTGACAGTGCAAGGTCTGATGAATAGGGTGGTGAATTATTTTTGGTACGCCGTTGATCGAACGCCGTCTCCGTCATTTATGAGAACTCCAAATTCCTTGCTTGTACAATTTTCCCAGGCGACAAAGATGGTCAAGGATGCTCCTGAACTATACACCATGTACACTCAATCTTCAATGATCTTTCCTTAATTGATTGACGAGGATCTAAATCCACCATCGCCTTCAGGATGTCATCATCTAATTTTGATTACTTTTCAGTCCCTTTATTACACTCATCGAAGATATTACACGATATAATTCCAAAGAGAATAAATACAAAAGTGCCATAAAATTGCACTTTTATTAAGAAGTAAACATAATTGTTATGAGAGCAGTAAAGTTAATTTGAAAATACAATAACGAGACTAAAAAAGAATTTAAATAAACCAGAATGAGAGATCGTCATATATGAAAGTTACTTTTTAATGAACAAACCGAAATTTTATAAAATCATAAAGTCCCAGCCTTTTAAAGTATTACACAAAAATCAAAATATTAATTAAAATTTATTAGCATTTGCAGTAGCGTAAAGCGTATATGTATACAAAATCATGGATATTTCCAGATACTCTTTACTGTGTGTTGAAAAATAAACAAGCATCTACTGCATTATTTTCACCAAAAATATCGGTATTTCTTCAATGGAAATAGCCTGCTATTAAATAATATACATTTATTGAATTCAAACGCGTGCAGAACCGTTCTACGTGTCGCTATCTGTCAGGCATGCTCTTCACTATTGTGCTAAATTTCTACAGTTATTGCCAATAGTATGTAACTAAAAAGTTGCATCTCTTTCAGAAGTTTACATTGAGACGCTAAGATTTTTATGATTAATCAAATAATATTACAGTCTAAGTAAAATGTACATGCAAAATCTTAGCAATGTTAGTAACGAAAATCTGCCTTATCGGTGGAGGGCAATAGAAAAGTGTACGTACCAACAGACGAGAGATAGTGACGTAACACAGCCCAGGCACATTGAATCCTATCACTCGCCTGTGGTACATACACAATATCACGCTGTGGTACCATAGACGACATATAGGCACAGACCACCCATAACACTAGACCGGACATGCTACGCCAATTGTAGAATCACGAAAAGGGGGTTCTAGGACCGTCTTACCATTTTCGTGTCAAATTCTACATTACCGACTTTTGGTTGGAATTCGTAGATATTTAATAGCTCGTACACGGTATGCATATACATATCAGCAAAAAGCCTCGAAAATGCAAAGGTATAGGCCAAGTACAAGAGGATGTGACTTTGGAATAGCTTGCTCGTTAACATAAACTTGATTATACGACGTATTTGAAATCGAACAAATGCGAGCAAGTACAAATTATTGTACTGCATCGACACGATGCTATCGCTAAGTATATATATTAAAATTAACTTAATTTCCCAAAAAATGATTTCTCCTCAATTAATTAATAAATCTGTTTATTGCTCGATTAAATGTACTTGGTGGCCCGCTTTTTACGAAGGTTCGATGGTGAAAAATAAGCCTAAATAGTTCGGGATGTTCGACATTAAAAAAGAGTTGTTAAAACACAGTATAAAGTGGCCTTCTTATTGTGTTGAATGAAGATCATCTAAATATCTCATGACGTTTCCTTTTAATTTACGTTATCATCAATCGTTGAAACACATGGCAATATGCATGTGTAATTTTCTCTCAGGCACATCCAGATTGTTAACTTGTTAAATTTTTCCACTCAGATGCATCCGGATTGTTAATTTAGAAATGAGTACAAATATCTGTAACGTTACATTTTGGACATCAAGCTTCGTAAAAAGCGGGCCACCAAGTACATTTAATCGAGCATATTATCGGGGACCCTCTTTCAGGATCGATAGTACGCACCAAAAGGAGAAAACCGGACCAAGGAAGTTAGGTCCGAAAATCATCCCCTATCCAGATACAACCCCATTTGTAAAAAATTTTTAAAAAATTATATCTCCGAAACGGTAAGTCGGAGAGGAGCAGTTTTGATTGCAATATAACCAGAGAAGATCAAAGATAACAGAAAAAAATATAACTGCTGCGGTTATTGCTGTTAAATAGCATTTATTCTTGTTTAATCCAAACAACGTCGATTACCTATATCGTAACAGGTTTGTAACAACTTGGGAAACATTAAGGGCATTCACTAAATTTTTCTTTGCGTAGATAGTGATATTTTTTTCGTAAACTTTGGTCTCTTCCGGTTATATTGCAATCAGAATCGATTCTCTATGACGTACCATTTCGGAGATGATTTTTTAAAAATTTTTTACAAATGGGGTTGTAATTTGTTGGGGGGTGATTTTCGGACCTAACTTCCTTGGTCCTTTTTTTACCTTTTGGTGCGTACTATCGATCCTGAAAAAGGGTCCCCGATGATATGTTACACCTTGTATATGTATTATGCGCCTTAGATACTAAGCCTTTCCTACGCTTGTATTTTTCATCACTCCTTATTTCATACTACCTTTTCGACTCCACTAAAAACCTTCAGTCCCAGACACGCGGCAGCCCGCCAAGCGTCATCATGCTCTCTCACTCGCTCCATACCCCCTCTAACTCACTCGCATGCTCTCTCACTCGCGCTCATACCCTACTCTTGCCGCTTACCCTCTTTCTCGCTCTACCTACGCGCGCTCAGCGCATACCTATGGGTTAAGGCTTAACCCATACCCCAGCCGAGCGTCAAGCAAGAGAATTGTTTAGGAATCGAATAAGATAAAAAATTAGTCATCGTCAACCCCTCTAGCAGGGGATCGCCAAAACGCAATGCGCCTGCGTAACAATAATATTTCACGCCTACATAAGGCGGTGCACAGGACCAAATCAGGGCCTTATTTCGCATTCGCAATATGCATTCGCATTCATTAATCGTTCTTCAAGTCTTGCTCATTCTAAATCCAATCCGGTCAGGGAACAGACTTCCCTTGGTCGTCAAATTCTAGCCTTCAGACTCCCCGGGATACTAGTACAGATAAGTTAGCCTTAGTCCAAATCCTTTCTATTTTGTTAATTCATTACTCGGTTCTCTCTAGTTTTAAATTATATATATACAGTTGTAACAATATAGCATTTTTCTTATATCTTTCTTTAATTCAATTAGTTTTCTCATTTCAATATCCTACCACACCTTCTCCAAACCCAGCACGCTGTTTGACAATTATAAATTTATACACTTGCTTACACGTTGGTGTCTCAGAGAGGACAACCGCTCAGAGACCATAGCATTTCGAGAGGACACCCGCTCATTAGCACTCGTGCATCGCAAGTCATTTATATACCGTTCCTTCAGTGAGACAATCCGCACGTTGGAAACGAACTACAGGGTCCAGTGTCACCTCAAAATCCTCCCTCATGACCCGTACCCGTAGAGCAGGGCGTAAAAATCAAAAACGCCGTTTGCGAAACTTATCGAGCAACAGCTATTCTCCGTACCAGGAACTACTGGGAGTCGAGACAGGAAATCTCATATAAGGTGACTCCTATTCTTTTTTTTTCTCATTTTAATGTACTCCCATATAAAATACCTCTTAATGATCCGCGGCGCGAAATCTATCTAACAATAAGTAAACGCGTTTTCATACTTAAAACCAAATTCGGTATCATCGAGCCAATAAATACTGGCACCGTCACTCCCAGAATCACCGAAATAAGAATAATTTAGGCAGATAATCCCTGGACCACAGGTAAGTATTAAGGTAAGGTCGGGGGTAGTGCCCCGAAAATAGCGGTTTTATTCCGTTTCGTCCGAGCTCCTTCCGAACTCCTTTTTAAAAAGGCCGCGACGATCCGGGACGTGACACTCTCCCTGTAACTTGAAAAATTATCTCCAACAGATAACATATAATAAAAATCTATGTTGCCGGTAAAAAACTTATCGTCGCATGTAGGAAATCTATGTTGACGGTAGAAAAATTATCGTCGCATGTATGAAATATGACTAATTTCACGCTGCGAGACACGAATGACGGAATTATGAAAAATATGACTAACTTCACGATGTGGACAGGAGACGGAAAAAAAGAAGGCGATGTGGTCAGGGCGACGGAGAAGGAGAAGACGACCTTTCTCACAAAAATCACGAGTTTTTAGGTCACAATATCTCGTAACTGGCTTGACGAATTTTTTCGTAGTTAGTCTTAAATTACTCGTATCGACGCCACCTTTCCGAATCACATCATATTTTATGGCAAATTTACTGTTTTAATGCCGTTTGAATACCCCCAAAACCCCGATCTAATCTTTCCGGATAAGATGGTCTGTTGGCCGAAGCCTCATGCACTTGCCAGTCGAGGACTCTTGTACTTGGCCCGAGACAAGACCTTGTCTCTTGATGATTGTAACCATCACGTTCCCGTGACGTGTATGCGACTTACGTTCTTTGACCATCAAACAAAAGTAATGTATATTCTAGGTGCACGTCTTTGAAGCGGCGTCGCATATATAACCAAGCACCCTTTGCTTTATAAGGGGTAATAGAGAATTTCTATTTAATAGACAATAAGAGTTAGGTTAAGGCCTATGTATAATACGAATGCACCTATGAAAGGTTTACATTTCTGTATTTTGTTCGTGATAATTTTATTAACATATTCATGAGGTTCTTTTGATTAAAATGATACTACACAATGACATTTACAAAACATTACTCGTACCTTACATACTTCTGATAAATTATAAATAATACAAATTATGCCATATTTAATATAACGTTAATTAGTAAACCTCACCAACATGTTAACTGTTGACGTAGGCCCTTTTTACGTTTCATATTATCGGACAAGATCCGAATTATTAATACTAAATAGCACGATAATGAATTTTAAGAAAGTGCAATTGTTTTTAACAGATAAAGAAAGGTTATGGGATATGTTAATATTTATAACTTTCAGATATATTCCGAAAAACTGAATATCCTTCCTTATAAACGAACCTAAAAAATGCATAAAATATACAAAGATAAAGGCCAAGTACAAGAGGATGTGACTTTGAAATCGATTCCTGATTAACGTCCTTTTTTCATTTCACGAAGTATTTGAAATTATAGAAATGTGAGTAAGTACAAATTATTGTGCAGGTACCACACAATTGTGTTGCTAAATAAATATATTCAATTACCTGAATTTTGAAAAAAAATGATTTCTTATCATATAATGGGTAATCATAATAAATGATTTCTTATTATATAAATTATTATAAAAATAATTAATAAATCTGTTTACTGCTCTATTAAATATGCTTAGTAGCCCGCTTTTTACGAAGGTAAATGTCCAAAATGTAACGTAACAAATATTTGTACTCATTTTTATATTAACAAGTTAACAATCCGGATGTATCTAACAATGTTGTAAGTAGAGAAATTTAACAAGTTAACAATCTAGATGAGTCTGAGAGGAAATGACATATACATATTGCAATGTGTTTCAACGATCCATGTTAACCTAAATTAAATAGAAATGACATGAAATATTTAGAAGATTTTCATTCGTAAGAAGTTCACTTTATACTGTGTTTTAATAACAAAATAAAATTTTAATTCCCTTTTAATAACAAACATCACAAACTATATGAGCTTGGAGGAGTTCAGACTTAACATTGCAGGTACTTTACCATGAAACCTTCGTAAATAGTGGGCCACCAACTACATATAATAGGGCAGTAAACAGATTTATTAATTAACTTAGGAAAAATCATGTTTTAGAATACTTACTCATTTTAATATGTTTATTTAGCAATACTATTGTGTCGAAGTACTACAACAATTTGTATTTGTTCACATTTGTTTGATTTCAAATACTTCGTATAATGAATTTATATTCATGAGCAATTTATTTAAAATGAACATTCCCTTGTACTTGGCGCATATTTTTACATATTTTATACTATTTTGAGAATTTCACTTGATTCGTAGAATTATTTAAAATACAGTATTGTTTTTATTAAAATAACCTGATATTAAATAAATCAGTTAGTGAAAGAATAAGGGGATGACGTGTGAAGGAATGCGGAAATAAAGGAATAAAGGTACACTTACACATCTCTGCAGTTTTTTTTGTCTACATATGTATCTAATTTTTAGTAGATGGTTTGTAATCCCGATATTACTGCTTCTAGTATTATTGAAAATGTGTGAATGAGTATGCAAAAATCATTCCGGCTATATTTCTATCATCGGATGTCCCTTTTTCTTGTTTTACGTAATGCACTAATAATCCAATTTTCCGCAAACAAGTGTTTATGAAGTGAGGACTTAGTAGTCTAGCATTTAAATTCGTGACGATATCCCGCGCAACGCACTCCACGAGGCGAGTATCAGTGCGCTTCAGGCTCCGCGCAACTTCCGACCATTGAACACTCTTGAACATTCTAGATTCTAGACTCTATCCAATACCTCGTCTGTGCCTTCACGAAGAAGCAAGGTCAAACTCACCCGGTTAATTATCCACTACGGTCGCGGTAAGAATCGCGTGCTCATCCCCCGTTTACATGGGTGGTAAAAGGGGGGGGGGGTAGCAATAGATCCGGTTGTCGTGCCTTGCCGTAGTGGGGGCGCCGAGCGCCGGAACACCTTACGGTGACGAGGTCGGGCACAGTGCTTGTGGATACTCGCGCGCACCCCGTACCCCGCAGTGTAACCATTTTTGCTGTTGATTGTACTTGACCAGAGACAAGACCTTGTTTGTTGATTCGTGTAACAGTTTTTCGAGTGGGTCTTTGTCGAATGTTTCGAATATTTCGAGTGGGTCTTTGTCTATGGAACGAGGAAGAATGCGAGTGGCTCGTGACCAAAGACGATGCATGTTACGAGTGTGAGAATGCGTGAGTCTGTTTGTGAGAGTTTTGGTTTTGTGTGCATGTGTATGAAAAAGGGCGTCAGGGCGACGTCGCGAGGCTAGTTGGGAAAAGATTTGAGAGGAGATTCATTGCGAGGAGTTGCAAGGAGTAGTGTTGCGAGTAGTTATTATTGTCAGGAGACTGTTTTCGGGCGTTGTTAGTTTAACATTATCATTAATAAACACTTTTTATACTAAACAACCAACATCTTGTTCCCACCACGGAAATCCCACAAAAATTTCATCCAAATCACTATCACTACCACTACTAATGCGATTTCTTTTCCTATTGTTCGAAATAATATCGTAAAATTCAACATCGCTTTTTATTTTAGAATATGGGATAAATAAGAATTGTACGCTACGTGCCACACACGTCGTTTTTGTTTCTGTAATAATTCTATGACGACGTGCGTGGCACGTCGTTCCAGCGCAAGTGGTTAAGAATTATTTTGCAGTTTATTATATATTGTAATATGGTCGGCAGCACTTATTCTAAGATTGTGTCACACCTTGACTGTACCCGCGCTGAGCCTGGTATATCAACTTTTATAAGACAGTTATCTCAAACTGGCTTAATCATTAGTTTTCCCTTTAGTGTTCATGCAATTTTTGGCTGACATTTCTATGATTAAGCCAATACTAAGATTTCGAATTTCTCGCGCAGAGAGAAATATTTCAAAGTCACGTTCCAAAATCTGTTTAAATTCTACAGCCATCATGGAGTCCATTCCAAGTTGAGGCAGAGGTGAAACACGACATAAACCTTTCAGATCCTTTAAACCTATATTTCAAAAAGATTTTCTTTAGCAAAAAATAATAAATCATCTTTTAACAGAATCGAAACTTTCAAAAGAATGGACAAAATTTACAGCCAAAGTAGTGCAACTTACCCATGATATTCAAAAAAGCTTCGAGGATTGTAACTCTATCAATATCACTTGTTTTTTTTTCATCTATAACAGTACTTGCAACAATAGGCCGATGTTGCATTAAGAAGTAATTCAATTCTTCCAAACATGATGATATTTTCTGTGGCATGGTTCCTCCTAGCGTGAGTTGTTTATTATTCTCAATAATATTAGCAACAATTCCAACATCGTCTACAGTTCCCCATTCTATCGCAAGTCCAGGTAGACCTTCGTTTTTTCTTCTCTCACATATTCTCTCCATTACTGCATTGCCCATTCCATAATTAGTTTGTCCAGCACTTCCTCTTCCGCAGCAAAAAGAGGAGAATACTACAAAATGGCGAAGTTGATGGCAAATTCTTCGCGAAACTTGGTCCATTTCCTTCGTGATTGCGACCTTGGGTTTCAAAACAGTTTCGAAGCTTTTCACTGTCTGATTAACGTATAAGCTGTCAATCAGCACCGCGGCGAGGTTAAAGATACCATCCACAGGCGCTTCAGCCTCCGCGGTTCTTAGGATGAACTCGCAGCCCTCAGTCGTCGACGCGTCGACTCCCGTAATAATTAGGACCTTTACGCCGTACGACTTCCATATTTCAATTCTCATTCTTTGGTAACCGTTCGTTATGCCGTTACGCGAAATTAAAAAGAGATTTCTAGCACCACGGGCAACCAGCCAGTCAGACAATTCCAGGCCCAACCCTCCTAATCCTCCAATGATTATGTAGCTCTTGTTTGGAACGGCGTGGAAGTAAGGATAAGCAAGGATAGGCGCACCCACTGCTGAATTATCGTCGTGTACCTTTATCAATACCTAGGGAAAAAGCAAATTTTCGCTTCAAAAGAGGCCTGACGGAAAAAATGCAATTGTATCAAAATTAACTTTACTTACTTTACCAAAGTGTTCTTCTGTGGCCATATACTTAAACGCTGCTTGCATTTTATCCTTTGGAAAGATTGCTCTGACAAGTGGTTTGACAGCTTTACTGTGTAAAACCTTCCTGATTTCGTCGTACAACTTTTCTTGTACATCCAGCCACCAATTAGAAGTCAAATCGAATTTACTGAGTTCCAAGAAACGACCGCGGTAGCCCAAGCATCGTAAGGAAGCCGAAAGTTTATTTTCAGTCAACGAGTTCAAGACTAGGTCCACACCCTTGCCTTTCGTTTGTTTCATAATTAATCTTTCGAAGGAAGTTTCTGGAGATTCTCCGATGTGATTGTCGTCTATGCTTGGGAAAGTTTCTTTAATGAATTTACGTTGTTCCGGTGATCTCACGGTAGTAAAAACCTCGCAATCTTCGTGTAGCGCGAGGTGAATAGCAGCCTGACAGACAGCATTGGTACCAGTGTGAATTAGGACTTTGTCGCCCTTCTGCAGTTTCCCATGGTAGAAAAGAGCATAGTATGCCGTTATATAAGCAAACGGTACCGTCGCAGCATCTTCCAGGGACCACCCGTCCGGCACTGGAAATTCAAGGTTCCTGTCGGGAATGCAGATGTTCGATAAAGCCCTGGAAAGGTATTCAATTCATTATTAATAAATTCATTAATTAACACAATGATGTAGTTAGGATTGTTTAACGCTTGTTGTAAACAAAACAGTAACTTTTGATCGATACAAAATTATAGTCTTACAAAACTTCTACTCAGAATCGTTGTATTTCAATGAAATAGAAGTAATCTTTTAGGAGACGTTTGAAACCACAGGTACTTGATTATTACTTCAATTCGTATTATTCATTGTTAAAATTCGCATGACGTCCTAATTGCGCTTACTCGAAAAGTGCTGACTAAATTGCATGCGATTATTGGTTTTGGTAGAAACCTGTGGGGTTTAGTCGATTTCTCGAACGCTATGTGATAAGACGGTTTCGATACCTGGTGGTAGTGAGTCCCATGACTGGAAGTCCTTGAGGACTAATACCACTGTATTCGAAGCCTACTACAAATGCTTGATCTTCGGTGGAGTTGAAAGTGGTTTTCGCAGCAAGTTTGTTAGTAGTTGTCATAATGTCTTTGGAATTGAGAGAGCTATACGCTATACGAGTGATACAGCTTTTGTCAATGTCAGATTGAATCGGGCCTTGAACCCACTGAAGAGAATTCAAATCACCTCGTACCTAATAAAATGTTGTGTCATCAATTTGTGCACATTAATTATTTTTACATGCCAATAGGTTGTGTTTCATGTAATATTTAACACGTTAAGCGCCACGTTAGCCGTCAAGCGGGACCCGACGGGCCGCTCGTCGATAGGCGACTTAGAGTATAAACAAATATCAGATAACGTAGACCGCCTTGAGAACTAGGGTTTGTCTTCGTATGTAAATCTAGGGAATACTGTGCTGAGAGCTATGATAAAAATTCATGAATGTTAGGATCAAAAATAGCCAAAAATGTAACGCGTAAGTTAGAAACCTCTGTGATCAATGTAGAAACAAACCCCACCTTTGTTTACCAAGTTTTAATCCATTACATTATTGTTTTTAAGTATCACATTCTCTTCCTTAAAGCCTTTTCCTTAATTCTTTTCCTTAACATTGACCAAACAAACATCGATGTTGCATTAAATTAAATGTTTAATCTCATAAGTACGCTGCAGGTTCGTGCAGACCAGTGTAGCCCGAACGAAAAGTCTAACTCCGGTTCGTAAGGACCAGTGTGGCGCTTAACGTGTTTAAAAGCAAGGATTAAATTAAAGGAATCAGTAATTTTGGGTTTTAACCATTTGAGTAACGATGCCATGGAAAGATGGTTGTTGTTTAATCGGTGGTAGCGGTAAGTGTCTATAGGTTCCCCAAACACCTCCCGGACGTAGTACGTTAATGTCAATGTCAATCGCCAGTTGTTTAGCATAGAGTGGATGGTCCAAAGAAAATTTGGGTGCCTCGTCATCCTGAATTATTACAGTCTTTACTATCTCTCCATTCGGTTCCAATTTTAGACACCGAACGAATCCCAAAACGCCGTTGTCCAGGTCGCCTTCCGCGACGAGTACCAACTTCACAGTTTCCTTGGTTTGCTTCTCCTCCATTGCTTCCAAGGTCCTTTGTATTTCGTAGAACCAACTAAACTCGTTATTATTGACATACACAATCTGTGTTCGATTAGCAGGCTTATCTCGCTTCCTTAGCAGCAGGAACGTTGTATTTTTGTTAGTCTTCTCGAGGACGATGCTCAATCCACATTCGTCTAAATACGAAAATGTGTCGTTGTCCACGGAGGTTTCTTGAAGCATGAGGAATCCTCTTTCCTGTACGGCACGTAATAGCTTTTCGAAGCTCGTTCGTCTTCTCTTTGCCAGTACATCGAATGCGATGGCCATATAGAAGCTATTATCTTCGGGTATAGATTGCTGCCTGATTATACTAACATTTGGAAGTAACTCCGGGTTACATCGCTCAGCATCCATTGCCAGGACGGCAATCGGTTGGATGGTTGGAACGTTTTCCAGCACTGTCAGAATAGTCGGAGAAAGTACTTGCTGGAAATTGCCATCGGTCTCATTTATAACCAACTCAATGAACTTTGGTTTAACAGTCATTAAGTTTTCTATAGCCAAATGTGTGGACAGCACGATCATCTCTTTCGATGTGACCTGTGCTCTATCACGATTAGGTACAAATGTGTATTCCTCGAGAACCGGGGTAACCATTGCCTTCCGTCTAGGTTTCGCACTCGCTTTCAGTCCATGAATTTCGACACCCCCGGCTACTATTACGTCGTACTTCTGGCACACGAATGCAGCGAATTCTGAAAGAGTTTTACCTTTGAGGGAAAGTTCGTGAATATGAAGAAATAGTTGTCTAATATTTTGTATAGCATTAAATAAAAGAGAATTCTTTTCACGTTTTTAATTCATGAATGTTCATCTTAATTCTATGTTTTTTTTGTGTTGTGTCTGTTGTTGCACAGGTCAGACACGCTCTTCAAGATGTGTTCAACAGGTTATGCATATATGTATAACATATGTATGTACATGAACATAAGTTTTAAATAGATTTTGAGTTCACTATAAACTGTATTAACCGCGACTAATTAATTATTTTGCACTTCAAAGTTGGAAGACGCACTCGTATGGACCCGAATATTACGCGTCTATTTAATTAGTTAATGGTGTATGTGAGATTGAGTACTGTTTACGAGAACACGATGTAGTAGTAAGATCATCGTGCAACTCCGAGTATAATGCGTCTCTAAGGAAGAGTTTGCATTTGGATTGAAAGTTTGTATCAATTGAAGTGTTTCCCGTAAAGCTTTTCGCTTTGAGAGTAGCATATTTCATTCAAAATAGGGGACGACCACTCCATCGATTGGTTTAAAGCAGTGGTGTCAAAGTCGTGCACAGTTGGGCCTATAATCGAGGAAGGAACTCGTTCACTTCCCCGCAACTTTATCGTGGATAACACCTTATAGGTGATGTGCAAACTATGTTCATTAAAAATTAATTAATTACTTTGAAACTTTTATAAGGCTATATTTAGGTGGGGCACAATGTTCGTATATATGTATCGACGTTCCGCTCCTGACCCGAAGCGGCCACATTGGTCCTTATTTAGAAGTGGTGGGGCAGTGGGCGAGGGCCTCGAATTTAGGCCCAACTCTGCACGACTTTGACACGAGTAGTTTAAATTTTAAAAGATTAGTCACAATACGAGTGGGGTAACTGACCTATGGTCATAATCGCCTTATGGTGGTCACCCATTGATGGTCAGTCGAAGAAAGTAATTCGCCTAAATGTACCGAGTTCTAATCACCTGGACAGTGGTGTGCAAAAATCAAAGTTTTAAAAGTATAAACTACCCGTGTTGGATTTTTGAGTATACAATGGGTTGCAACAACGTTTCACATTTGATGATTGGTACATATATTGTGTCAACTAGTATATACACATACAGGGTGTCCCAGCTAACGTGCACGTCCCTGAACCAGGTGATAGCTGAGGTAATTCTAATATAGGGAAGTGACATTCGTAATGTCGTATCTCATTCCGTGGCCAAGTTATTAAAGAGAGACGACAGCCACTCAGAGGGCTCCGTTAGGCCCGGCCGCGCGACAGTAGAAGTTCTGCACCACAGTTCCTGCTGGTACGGTACCCTATTGGTGCAGAACTTCTACTGTCGCGCGGCCGGACCTAACGGAGCCCTCTGAGTGGCTGTCTTTTTTCTTTAATAACTCGGCCATGGATTGAGATAGGACGTTGCGAATGTTACATCCCTATATTAGAATTACCTCAGCTATCACCTGTTTCCCGGTGCCTCCAAATTCCTGTGTACCCTGTATATACTTACGGTGATTGCCTCCAGACATATTTCGAACCATTTCATTGTGATTCTTGGTGTCTATGACTATTTTTAATATTCCCGTTGGTACAAACAAATGTCTGCTACTGTATCCGAACAATTTGAGTTGCAGCATACTCTCCATAAAAGCACACCAGTTGTTCATCCATGTAATGTGGCCCATTGTTCTGTCGAGTGCGGTACTTTGTAATGAACGGAATAATCCAGAGTACTCATAACCACGGAGTCTCAGTTCTTTATATATGTCTGTAGTGCTAACAGGTTCATCACTCTCATTTCTTATCAAAAAATTAGGATTAGTCTTTTCCTGATCTAAGTTCGCAGCGACCCGTACTCTGCCCGACACCACGACCGTACTTTTTTCCACTATCTCGAATTGACCGGTACCTAAAGAGATTTGTCAGTACAAGGTTTCGGTATTTGTAAACAGGTAATCGTGACATTGCATGGAAGTACGTAATTTTATCTCAAAGTTTACATTACTTCAATGTAAATATTATAAGAATTACCCTTATGAATAGTCACAGTCACTGTCACAGTACCATCTTTTGGAATGGTGATAAGCCGTTCAAAATTTATGTCTTCGAACACAATGGGTAACTCGTAATAAATATTTTTTTTCAGCCTGCTGAAAGTTTCCCACACTAAAACCAGGAATCCTGTTACTGGGATCACGATGTCCCCATCGATGATATGGTGAGACATGAACTGGTAAGTTTCATCTTCGAGAGTAATGTCAACTGTCCTTTGTCCAGTAACTGCTTCTTCCTGCTGCGAATAATTTGGTACGTACCAATCGTCTGAATGGTCCCACCTGATAAGTTTTTATAATTGGAGATTCTATGAATTTCTGTTTATTCTTTCAATATTTAAGATATTATAAGGGTTAGTGTTGAACATTAAGTGATTTTAATCAAACAATAAGCATATGATCTGATAATTGGGTAGTATATAGAGAAATGGAATCAACTCACTTGATGTACGGAGAGATCATAGGAGTGCCACGACTAACCGGAAACTCCACCGACGGATACATGTTCGCGAATTGCGGTTGTAGGCCAACATTGAATAACTTTCCAAGCGCCTGCAGGAAAAACACGGAATTGTTTGTGTTGCCACATTGAAGCAGTGCGACGTGCGTCACACCCTCTCCCCGGGTCCGATGAATAATTGTTTCCAGGAGATCGTCGAAGCCTATTTCAATTGTTATTGCATTCTTAGGAATAGCCCTTGCCATTTCCTCGAACAGTACTGGGCTCAGAAAGTTATTGGTATGGTACTCTGCAGATGAATATTGCGCTTTCGGCGAATTCCACCCGCTGCGAGGCACAGATGTGCTCACCCATTTTCGACTACGTGCTTTCGAACCGGGAATTACATTTTTCAGGTTGGCCTTTAATTTTGGTCCAGCCTTCGCGATATAGCGGCTATGGAAAGCGATATTGCTCGAAGGTATTTCATTCGCAGAGATGTTGTTTGCCTACAAAGTAAGATCTATTTCTGAATCTCATTCCTCCTATTTTTAGGGTTTCTGATTCATTCACCATTCACAATCAATTATTACTTTCTGCTTTCAAAACGTATTTCTAGTGAATACTTCTACAGTCCTTACACAGCCGTATCATATTTAAATTAAGAGTATTCGGATTTCATTCTCTAATATGGCATTACCAACCTAAACAGAAAAACTAAGTAAAATGCATTTAGGCAAAACAAACCCGCAATTTGGCAACGAACTGCTTTATCGAGTTCGTTGGTCCACTTATGGTACAGCTGTCAGGACCACTGTGACGGGCCACGTCCACATCATCCGGACATTGATCCTTTACATCCTCGTATCCGAGACCAACGGTAGCCATGGATCCGCGAATCATTTTCGTCTCGATGCATGCTAGGCCTCTGTAGTAAGCTGAGAGAATCATTTGTTCGGCTGTCAAACATCCATCGGCATACGCACAACCGAGTTCTCCTACAGAAAGGCCTATGATGTTGTCCGGCACAATGCCCACGGATGTCAGTAAATCAACTAGACCAATCTGCAAAATATAATTCAGTTTTTAATATATAGTTTAATAGAATGTATTCTTATGTACGCTATGCAATTTATAACTTTTTTAAAAGTTTCATAATGTCCAAAGAATATTTTTTTTAACTCTATATCCAGCACTTTTGCCAAGAAATGTATTTAACACTTGATTTACGGATGTTGATTATATACCTACTTTTACTGAAGTGTACTTTACTAATATACTAATATAATTTACTAAGTGTAAATTAACATTTACATATATTTCATTACTTAACTAAAAACCAACGTATGTATTTCGAAAATAATATTAAAGTTTTATATATATACATATAGTAATCAAATTTTGAATGAGTCAAATTGACTCGGTCCGTAAATCTAGTGTTAAATATATTTATTTATTTGTACTCCTAATATTTTGAAGATTTTTATACTTATCGCCCTCTACCATTTGCACCTAGTTTCGTTCAATGAGAACTGGGACGAGTCGCGGCCTCTCCATGTCAGACAAAGATTGATATAATAGAACGTAAAAAATTCAGTATTATTTTGAAACCCGCCTCAAATTTTTCCGATGAACTATTGCGATGTGCAAGTATACACACCTTTAGTTGTCTTTTGCATTATTTTTAAAAATTTAGAGGGCGTATGTACTTTACTTGAACCGCAGAAACTCCGACGAACCAATGTACAATGTTATCGAACGTCCTTTCATTCTTGTTTGTTACGATATCAACGATGTTTATGCCGTGTGGTTTCAATACAGAATCGCACGTCGCTATCGCTTTGGCAAAGACAGGGAACTTCATCAATGGCTCTCCTGTTGAGTTTCAAGTGGAAATTTATTCAAATTTCACTGAGCATACTTCATAGTGAGTTTGCCAGAATGCTTTAGCTTCGAATGGTAAAGTACATTGTGATCGATTAAAATTTGTTTTCATTTAAAAGTTGATACTGTTCATAAAGGAGTAAGCTTTTAGTTAAACTTATTATATTGCATGATAATTTGATACAGTAATAAATTAAATTTTCGGGAAATAAGTTTTTTAGTTTGGTTTAAAGTTATAAACAAAGTTGAAAGAATTTGTTTCTAAACAGGAGGCTGGTTTTTCCTTCAGGATACCAAAACTTAAACTTTGCAAATTAGTGGTTGATATTCGACTGAAAATTAAGGAATCAGCGGGCTAAGGAATTATACATTGCATTCTTACCCATTCCAGCCCATATAGATTCCACTCCAGAGAACATGAACCAGACTGGTTTCTTAATTCCAGGGTAATTTTGAATTTCTCTTACATTGTTTTCGGTCAATTTGGGAACGATCGTGTATCCCCTGAATGAATGCTGAGGTATATTTTCAGCATGAACGTCATGAAGAAGCCGAATGTATTCCACGTCAACGACATGTAAATTTTCAACCTATGAATAAAATCTTGTAAAAAAAAGTTCAAATTATTCAACGTAATGTAAATGATTACTGCAGACTCATTGTTCGTCTCATGAAAAATCTCGAAGCGCTAAAAGTATTTAACATCGCATAAGTGGATAAACTTGACTCATAGTACGTCTCGTTTAGCCTGCATGATAAACTCACTTGCAAATCCTCTGTAAGTAGACCTCACTTCCCCATAAAACACCAGATTCTGCAGAAGCGTTTGTAAAGCGACATAATAAAAGCACTTTTTATTAACAAGAGACCTCAATATACTAGTCTTAATATATTTTCATTCCAATTGAAATCGTCCGTCTTCCCTCTCACATTATAAAAACAATAAATGTTTTTGAATAATATTCACATACTTTAGAGATCCGCAAAAATATTGAAGTTCTCAAATTCATAATGTAAGTCGATTTGTACTAACGATTTTAACATACATATGTACATACATACATACATTGTAATACACCAGTTAAATCACATGAAATCGTACATCTGAGCATAGAATTTTTGGGAAAACAAAGGAAGCCACAAGATACACGCTAATACAGCAAAATAACTTAGCAGTTTGGATGAACTTCTTCTCCAGTTATACTGTAATTAAAATCGGCCGTCTACGATTTATCATTTCGAAGATATAATTTTTTAAAAATTTGTTTACAAGAGGGATTGTATTTCGATCGGGGGTGGTTTTCGGATATAACTTTTTTTTTCGCTTTTTAGTGCGTACTATCAGCTCTGAAAAAGACCCCACTAGATATGTTACACCGTGTATACAATTTCATAGAGTCGAATCCAGTTCTTCAATGACATCGTCGCCTTGCGGCGAATGAACTTCCAGCAATCAGAAATAAGGTGGAGACTCCGAAAAATGAAAGATCCGAACGAGGCAATATGTATAAATATAATATATTCCGTCGAGGAATTGACGTTATCCGCCCTCTTTATACGATGGGAGCACATGGCATTATAATCGCAAATACTATTTTAAAATCAGTTGTGTTAGCCAGTAACCCATCTTTACTTAGGTTTTTATACATATATACATACCATAGCAGCTAAATGTATACAAGCTAATAAATAGCATGCCAAAACACAAGTTACCTGTTTATGTAATTTAGTAAAAAAAATTATGGGCAAATTTTCAACCCCACAACCTTATGCAGATATTTGATATATTAGAAGAAAATCTTACAGTGTGCCTAACTTTAGTATCAGGACTATAACTATCATTATCAATTTTACTCACTTGTTTTAAAAGCGAGTCTACAGCTTCCTCCGTACGTCCAGATACAGCCACGATTCTGGGTAAATTATCAGTAGGTTCACCATGGTTAATTTTTTGCTTGTGGTTTGATTTGAGTAAAATGTGAACGTTTGTACCACCAAAACCGAAAGAGTTTACTCCCACATAACCACCGTCCCAAGATGTTGGCTCCGTAATGACCAGAGCTTTTCTTTCATCGAAACATTTTATGCCTTTTGCAGGTTTTTGAAAGTGTAAATTCGGAGGAATTAAGCCTGTCTCCATACTTATAATGACCTAGGGAACGTGGAAATAATATAATAAGTATTTACTCTTTTAATATTATAGACGATGAAACATTTATTATGCCTTTATGTATTACCGCCTATCTTGTGTAACGGATTTACAATCGGGGCCCCAGAACGCATGGAAACTAATGTTTTAAATGGTGTTAAAGAATATGGTTCCTTGTAAATGGCTTTAATATTACACTAAAATGAATATATACTTGGACGGATTAAAGATTTCCATCAACAGTTTTCAAACATATGTCAATCCCGAACAGGGCCGCAAAATGATAGAATTTCCTTTTATTACGAGATTAATCATTCCTGTCTTACTAGTGCAATAGCGCAGGAAAATTACGAAACAAAAACGTCAAAAATTAACGACTCAGGATCAAACAATGTTTGTATGCTCAGAACTCCAATGCGCGGAATTCCGAAGTGCAAAACATATGAGTTTACATTTATTTGTACTTATTGAAAAATGATCAAAAACGTACCTTAGTAACCGAGCAAAGACCACTGACCGGCTCGGTGTGTCCCATGTTCGATTTAAGGGAACCAATCCTCAGAGGTGTATCTCTACCTTTGCAGAACACTCTGTTGATGGCGCTTAGTTCCTCCGGGTCGCCAGCAGTAGTTCCAGTACCATGGGCCTCAATCCAAGAGAGGACTGACGGAGATATCTGACAATCCCTATAGAACTCTTCTAGTAAATTCGTCTGGGCATCTCTGGAGGGGAACGTGATTCCCTGCTCCTTATAACCATCGCAGTTTGCTTTTGTGTAGACTACCGTCGCATAGATCCTTTTCGCGTTTCTTGCTTTTTGTAATAATAGAACGGAAATTGCTTCGCTGCGCCCGTAGCCGTTTGCTGATTCGTCGAAAGATTTGCAACGACAATCGGGCGATAGGACTCCTGCAAACGATTTTCTCACGTGGTAAAACTTGGTGAGCAGTTTAGTCTGATTTAATGCTATTTTAATTTGCATTTAAAATTATTTCAATGTGACAGCCTAATTATACATATTTTATTTTCGATAGAAACTTCAACATATTTATAATATATGCTGTAGTACTCGCTAGCGGTCCAACTAAAAATTGATGTAAGAAAGAAACAGTTAAATACGGTGGAGTGTATTGAAGTTTGAACACGAAATTGTAGCAAATAAAAATAGGCACAGGAGTATGTCGGAAGAATATAGAATAGGCGAAGGATACACTTGTCCGGGTAACGATGTTCAAAACTTGTAAGTTAAAGATCAACATCAGTGATGATAGCTGTAAAAGACCTCGGTGAGAATTCTTACCCAGACTAAAGAATTGCAAAAACAGGCGAGGATGAAGACATAAATTCACACCGCCAACTAGGACACTATCGCACTGTCCCGATTTGATCATCCTATAGGCTTGGTCCAATGCGTACGAGCTCGAACTGCAAGCCGCGTCCACCGTATAGGATGGTCCGTGTAGACCAAACGTGTACGAAATCCAATTTGCTAACATGTATTTGCTGCATCCGAGGATACCTAATCCGTTTTTCTGAAACCACAATATAATGTCAGTTTTGTGCAAGGATATAATTACAAACTTTAAGTACTTGATTTCAAGTAGTTTTAAATAAATTTTCAAGAATCGCTTCATTTGCGACCCCAGTCATAATTTTCTATTGCCGTGTACAGATCGAAATTTTAGTTAAACATTTAGTTCATAATGATGTAAAAAGAATCAGTTATTAAATGCAGAAACCTTGCAATATTTTATAAATACACATGAGTTCCAATAAATGCAGTTTTAATAACATACATTTTATGGTAAACAAATATTTGAAATCGTTTTGTTTGCAGTTTGTGGCAGTGTATGGTCTGGAACGCAATATCTATAACATCAAAAAATTGCGAAAAATGTACCCAATGTTGCACTTTATAGATATTAGTATTGCGCGTAATGAATTTATTTGTTTTACTTTGCATTTAGTTTGAAACTTCATGGAATCGATCCATTTTTATCAGTTACTGGAATTTAAAAAACTATGTATCTTCTATGTTTCGATTACGTATTCATTATAAATAAAGAAAACGAATTTTTACGAAATTTGGACATTCTTCTTCCCGTGCAAATTTGTATTCAACTTCTTTAATGGTTTTACAGCTTACGGATATTCACCTGTGTATCATCATAATATAATTCTTTCTCTGTCTCGGATACAGTTGCTCCGATAATCACGCCGGTCTTGGATCCACGCAGGTATCTCGGATGTATGCCTGCGTCGATTATCGCTTCAAAGGAGTGTTCCAGTAGCAACCGGCACATTGGGTCCATGGCATGCGCCTGCTTGGAATCAATGTCGAAGAAACAGGCATCGAATTTCGTCAGACCGTGTATTTTGCCCCCGTACGTTGGAATTTGTAGATCTTCTAATCCAATTGGAAATAATTCGTGATGAATGTAAAAATATCAGCTTCTGATAAATGCATTTCTCAAAGATGCGATTAAATATTTGTAAAATTTCTATCAGTTTTACCCGTGCCCAAGGCGTGAAAATGCGCTTCTTAAGATGTGAAAATTCTCAGAATCTTGGAAATATAATTTACGAATTGGGCGAAATATCGTTGATGCTGTTTTTTCCCAATGGAAAATTATACATGTATGTATAATATTACGTTATAGTTTCGTGTCTACAGAAGGTCTATGGAATTAAATAATTATTTATATTATATGAAGCGGGCATTCATTATTTGACTTAAAGTCATAGTCACAAATGGAATAAATACAAAAAAAAATTATTGTTATCTCCATTTGTCATGAGTGACCTTATCCTCACGTAAACGTAAGACCTAAATTATTAAGATTCATACATTACTAGACATTTATAAATCGTACATGGATATTTCAATAATTATTCATAATATTAATACATATTCACTACTTTAGCACTGTAATAATCGTTCTCCGCATATAAACGCAGTGTGTGAATGTGGTATGGAGGGGGCGTTCAGATCGTACACATTTTCAGTGAGATATGAGCGGTTTTTCGAATCGGCCACAATCCAGATCCGACAAATTCAGGGTAAAGCACGCACTTCTTGCGTGACAAAGTTTGGATTTCAAGTGACTCATTGTCAGTGAAAGTTTTGCGTCGAAAAAAGCCTAAGCGTAAACAACACTCACAAGCAAACCATTGTTTTAATCCACTGGGCCATAACAATATATTATGTTGTTTGGGTTGATATATCCAATTAAGAATGTGTTAGTAGCCATTCGTCAAATAGTGATTGGCATCAATATTAAACTCAATGACGAATGAACCCATTTCCCCAACAAGATCAAATTTTAGAGTATGTTTATAGTTACTATAAGGAACAACACATACTTAAAAGCACATTAAAAAAATGCACTTTTAGAAATATTTTAATTGAACGGAGACAACTCAAAAACAACTGATTCTCTCAGGACCAATTGTTAACGTGTTACATATGTCCGAAAAGTTGGTTTCATAAGTTTTAGTATAGGGGTAGGCAGAGTCCGTAAAAGGAACTGCTTATTTTCGAAACTTTACTATTCAAGAAAAAACAGTAACTTTTAAACGTGTTACTGATATTACAATACCATGAAATTTCAACCAAATCTGAAAGCCTTAAGTTGAACACCTCCTCGCTTTGATATTAAATAACTGCTATTTTGAAGTTACCTGTATTCCATCGTTCCTCATTGCTTGTAACAAGATCCACCTTGTTTAGGAGGTTGTGTTGCAGCTCTAATACATTCTTGCTTTCCGGAAATCTACCCGAAACACCAGAAATGACCACTTCTTCGCCAGGGTTCGGTTGGTCGTACATTATTATTCTCAATGACTTTTTCGGGTCGACGTTGCACAACTTGTTCGATCAGTTAGTTCATTCCAGTTGTCCTTACAATGGATAACACCTAATGGTAATTAGTCGATGTTACACCTATGGGTAGGAGACTGAAGAATCAGAAAATAAAAATGCACTTTATATAGAACATGCTCCTCCCACCATTGAGTTGGTTCTAAAAGTTCGTGAGACTTATCTGAAATGATAATCCGCTTAGTGATGGACTTTGAGAATGTTATAAATGTATTCTGTTTGCGAGGGTAGAAGTGAATGACTAAAATATAAAATGAAATAAAGATTTCATCATCCGGGTATCTAAAAAAGACAACTGTTATTTTGCATAATTCGCGTATTGAATATGTCCTGCACGCTTCAGTAGAATGATATATCCATATATTTTTTGTACATATAACGATGCGCATTATTATCTAGCTGTAATAGATTGAAATCATAGCGTAGACGTCATAATGTCACAAAATATTTTAACCAATTTAAAACAAAACCAAAGTTTCCGAATTTGTTCCGTGGCCTCTAAATTAATATTGTCTCTAGAACATATAACGTAAAAAAGTTAATTTTTGTAGATAAACTGCCTTAATTTACAGCTGTCGATATTAAAGAAAAGAATATAAATATATTTTGTAATGTAAATTATAATAGACGAAAAAATATATTATCGTTGACAGGAAATGATTTATTAATTTTGCCTGAATGGTTGTGCACAATATACATACATATATGAACATGTATTTCATATGTATTGTGTACATATTTTGTTTGATTCTTATATGTATATATTTATATGATATAATTCGATACAAATCATCAATTTGAATTATTTATTAACATCTAAAGAACTATTATAATACGTTAATGATGATTTTATTTGTTATCGGCTTCTCCATCTTTTGCTAGCATAAACTTACAGATTGCATTGATTATCGATAATCGACACATGGTGTATCATGTTATGATTTATTTTTGAACCTAGAATTAGTTCTCTTCGTAAGATTTCCAAAATACGCAAAGGCTTGTCATATTGGGTACATTTACATAATTATAATTAATTGATTAACGTGGTGTTCACTGAAACAGAAAAATAATTTTTTTGAAAAAGTTTCACCGACATATGCTAAGACGTCCCATTTGAAGTCGTGTATAGAATTGTAATAAGGGAATTCATTTATTTTGCATATAGTTTGTGTTAGATATAACATGTTTCAATTGTACGAGTTATAATTTATATGCCATTTCCATCGGTTAGTAGTTAACATGTTTAAATAATGCATGGAGCGATATGTATTATACAGGGTGTCCCAGAACACCCGTACCAGCCGTTTATTAGCTCACAGAATGCTCTAAAGCGATAAACTCGATATGTTTGTATACCTAAATCGGGTACGCTCTATCGATTGGTTCCATTACCAACTTCCGGTACCAACCAGAAATGGGTCATTCTGACCCAAAGTTGAGTTTTTTAAATAGGACATGCGACTTTTTATTGTGGATTCGGATTACCTGTGAAAAAAACAAGAAACTTTTACTTGAACTATTTCCCAGGAAAATGCTGTGATTCAGGAAAAACGACGGGGATGTGGCAGTTGGTTGGCCCTACGCGCACGTGTGTGTGTGTGTGTAAAGGTACGGACCCCACGGCTCGTCAATTCCGCAGCATTTAGGGACTCCAAACTGCCCTCCTTGAGTGTGTGTGTGATGGCTCTTTGCCCGTGTTTACATTTTTTTCCATCATTCATCGGATCTGAATTACTATGTGGCACGATTATTAGTTCATTCGACTCTTAGTTTTGGCAAAGCAATTGTTTGACCCCTCATGATTCCACACGCGGGCCCAAACAACTGCCACGTCGTTGGTCGTGAGTTACGCCAAGAACAGTTCAAGTTGATTTTCAAGGTGAATGGCAGCATTTTCCTGGGAAATGTTTCAAGTAAAAGTTTCTTGTTTTTTCACAGGTAATCCGAATCCAGAACAAAAAGTATCATGTTCCATTTAAAAAACTCATCTTTGGGTCAGAATGACCCATTTCCGGTTGCTAGCGGAAGTTGGTAATGGAACCAATCGATAGAGCGTTCCCGATTTAGGTATACAAACATATCGAGTTTTTCGCTTTAGAGCATCCTGTGAGCTAATAAACAGCTGGTACGGGTGCTCTGGGACACCCTGTATTACAGACATAGCGATTAATGGTATGGTAAATGATTGATTAAATTCAGTGAATATGTAATACTATGCACTTTTCCGTTGTAATATGGTACCCGACACTCCACAGATCATCGTGCCGTACAGAAGCCTTATTGACGGGAACGAGAACTAGAGGAGTTACGATCGCAGGCGAACGAGCTACTACCAGGATGGAGTTTTTCGTGCATTTCTTACTGCACAGCGTGCAGTTGAAAATCGTAGGATAAATGGCCTCTCTGGGAGTAGAAGAACCTAATATGGATGTAGTGCTCGAAGGCCGCCGACCGACCGCTTTATCGGTACCTATTGATTGCGATAGCGCAACTGAGAGGTAGGAAAAATTGGGATGCTAAATCTACGAGTTGAGACTGCCGACTTCTGTAATAGTACTCACTATGCTAAATACTGGGGGAACTATACCGAGAGAATTAATTCGCCATATAAAATCAGAGGGTGAGTATCGCTTCCTTTTTTTCGCACAAACTGTCTCTGAACATCATCTCCGTTTAGAACAGCGTTAATTTCGTTAATGTATGCGTGTCGTATGACTGACAGATTTTGATTAAGAATTTTACTTATCCCAAATACCGCATTAATCATGTCAAATAGTTTTGGGATGCACACCTGTTTGTACTGCTTTTTGTGCGCTCCCCCCGCCCCCCGGTGGTCTACTATCTTGTTTTGTAGTGGGGGGCTTGCGTGTCCTGATGGTCCCCCGAGCTATGCCGGCGGGTTTTTTGAATCCGATAGCGACTCGCATGCCGGATTGGTCGGAGGTGATGGGCCTGACTAAGCGTAGACCAACATACTCACATTCACACTGACGGTCACACACACACACACACACACTTGTACACCACAGATCCATGCGCACTTTAGCGCATACATCGTATGTGTGTGTGCACGTTACACTGTAGGCTCCCTGGCGTTGCTACGACCCACCTGGCTGTCCAGATGGTACGCGGCGTCTTAGCTATGGCGCGCGGTAAAGGGATGCGTGTCTGGTGGCTGGACCAGTCCTTAGCGGCCAACCCTTATGTACCAGGCGACCCCTGCTGTATGCAGCCTTCCAGGGTGTATGGGCGTACAGCCTGACCGTTTATCGACCACACTCATTGGACCAAAAATGAACATTGGTAATCTAAAAAATAAATTAAAAACGGGTTGGGAGGGAAAAGAGAAGAAGGGGAGAGTGAGTTGGGAGTGAGGCCAGTGTGGATATGGATGAGTCGGTGAGTGAGTGTGTGAAAGTAACGAATTTAACGCCATGTATGTTTAACATAGGGTCTATGAGCCAAAAAAAGCAGAAGCGTGACATGTCAGAGAGGGAGAGAATGAGTGTGAATGACACAAATGAGGACGTAACAAGTGTGGAAAGGATTGGAGTGAAGTTAAGAGGTTTTGTGTTCACAGAGGCGAATAAGATATTCAAGAATGCGTGTGAGTTTTTGCTAAATCGTGTGGCTGACTATGAAGAATGCATGGTAAAGCTGATCTGCAAGAATGAGCGACTGATGGGCCGACTAGATGAACAAGAGCGTGTGAGGATGACGGAGCCGATTCAGCAGCGTTCGTACGCTTATGTAGCTGCGGAATATGTGGGTATGAATGGAAAGTCAAGTGAGGTTGGAAAATCTGCTGGAGAAAATGATGTGTGGAAAGCATGTTACGCTGCAGTAGTGAAAGTGAAGGATGACAGTGTAAAAGCATCTAGCATGGAAGTGAAAGAGAAGATTATGCGTGAAGTGAGTAAAGTGCGGGTGTGAAAGTTGTACGAGTGACAAGGAGTGGTGGTGTGGCAATCGAAACAGTGAGTAAGAAGGAGCTGAATAAAGTAAGAAAGTGTAGCAGATTTGACGAAATTGGGTTGAAAGTTGAACTGCCGCGGAAAGTGAGTCCGAAAGTGATTATGTATAGTCAAATCTTAAGGATCGAATGACTGAGAGTGAATTTAGAAAGAGAACGCGCATATTGAGCAGGAGCAATAAGAAAGCTGCGAGTAGTAGAAATATAATTGTGCGAAGAATGCTATGATTGAGAATGGAAGTAAATTACGGAAAGCACCTGGTATGGATGGAATAACTGCGGAAATTATGAGGAAAGTTTGGAATGCTCTGCCGGAATGGATGAAGAGAATGTATGATATCTGCCTAAGATCAGATACGTTTGTGAATGAATGGAAGATTCAAAGAGTAGTGGTGTTATTGAAATTCTGTGAAAAAGTGCGAATGGATCCGCGGTCGTACAGACCTATAACTGCTGTCAGTGTTTGGAAAGGTAATTGAGCGAATGACAGTAAAAAGATTAGAGAAAAAGATACGAGCATGCCTGAGTGATAGACAGTGTGGTTTTAGGAAAGGTAGGTCGACTGAGGATGCATGGTATCATGTGCAAGAATGGGTGAATGAATCTAACAAGAAGTATGTATTCGGAGTGTTTGTTGATTTTAAAGGTGCGTTTGATAATTTGAGATGGGACAGAGTGATTGAAAAGCTGCACGAGGTTGGGTGTGATGAAATTGGATTGTGGGAAAACTATTTTGATAAAAGGAAAGTATGTGTGGTAGGCGTACATGAAATAATGTGGAAGAATGTGGAACGAGGATGCCCGCAGGGGTCCATTTTCGGGCCGGCAATATGGAACCTCATGATGGATGAATTGTTGAATGATTTGGCAGGAAATGAACGTAAAGTGATTGCGTATGCGAGTTACTTGTTGCTATTAGCGGATGGTAACAACCGGAGAGAGATATAACGAAAGGGTACGAAATGGATGGAATATGTCACGGCATGGGATACGAAAGTAGGAGTAGGTGCGTCTGAAAGTAAGACTGTGACGATATTGATGAAAGGAAGAATGGCAAAGAGTAAGTGTCCGAATGTACGAATGAATGGAAAAATGATTAAATTGCGTGGAGAGAGTAAAATGTCTGGATGTGAATATGTCAAGGGCTATGAATTTTAGAGTGCATCTGGAGAGTTTGAGAGGGAAAGTCAGGATTAAAGAGAAGAGCGAATGTAATAATATATAAGGTTTGTTCACAGCATGTGTTATGTATGGCTCGAGTGTATGGTATGATATGATGCGGTTCCAGTATACGAGAGATGAGTTAAATAGATGCCAGAGAGTTGCGATGTGTGCATGTCTGCGTGTGTGTAGGACTGTGTTGATTGATGCGATGCACGTGTTGATGGGAAGCCTGCCGTGGGATCTGCAATGCATGAGAAGAGGGGTAATGTACAAGGTTAAACAAAAGATGCAAATGTGTAGTACGGATGTATTGATGAATGATGAAATGCAAAGATTAAGTGTGGATGAATGTGAGAGTTTGATAGATACGCGTGTTTATGAAATTTGTCAAAAAAGATGGGGTGAATGTAAGAATGGACGGACTACGTATGAAGTTATTAAGGATGTAAGATTTGTGCAAATGTGTAGGAAGTTTGATCCGGGCCTGTACTGAGGTTACCAACTTACAGGCCACAGTAGTATAAATGCGTTCCTGGAAAAATGTTGTTTGACTGAGAGTGTAAGTTGTGTGTGTTGCGCGGAATGCGAAAATTGTAAGCATATACTGACTGAATGTGAACTGTATGATGATTTGAAAGACCTGAATGGATTTGGAGTGCTTGTAAATTATGAAGAAATGGTAGATGTGAGTGATGTGTTAGGACGAAAGAAAACGTATGAAAGAGTCAAAAAATTTGCTGTAAATGTATTTGAACGAAGAATGAATCGTATGAATGTTTGAAAAGCGTGGGTACCTGTGGCGCAGGAGGTCATCACCGATTGAAAGGCTAACGCCGATTCCTGTGCTGTCTTTAGAGTGTGGCGTCTCCACGCATCTGAACTGACTTACCAGTGCTGAAGTTATGCGCCCACAACTGGAACTGGACCAGTGGTCCACGAACACCCCACCAGTGGTGTAAACTGAAACCTCGGGGGTCGGGGTGCCCACGTCGCATGCCCCCTTGTCCCGGCCATGAGTAAGTCCATCGCGGGGGCAGTGATTGCGGTCTCATCTCGGGTACCATCCTGCAGAGCCGGTAGAGGTAAGAATGGCTTCGCCCTCACCAATGTGGCCCGTGCCATGGGGGCTGTGTGGCAGGGCTCTACGAGAGGGGGCCCCACGAAAAACTATAACTTATAGGTGCTCTTTGTGTAATTTCTAGCGATTGCATATTCCAACCTCTACGCGGCGCTAGAAGGAAACGTTCATGCGAGTTGGTTTGGCGGACGGCTAACGAGATCTCTGTGGCCCGGTCAGCCACCCGGTCCCTCTGTATGGGGGGGGGGGGGAGGTAGGCGCCGTGATCCGTTCAGTGCAGGCGCTGGGACAGTTGTACGCTAGAGCCCAGGTCGAACCGAGGAAGTACCATTCCAGCATGGGTTCACACTCGATTAAAATTTGACCGAGGTCAAGTACAGAAAAACCAGTGATATTAACATTTTACTTTCCGCAGTTTCAAAAAGACGCGACAATCAATCTGATTGGACAGCAAAGTAGGAGCGGGCTGTAAGGAAGGACTCTACCCTTCTATTAAGTAAAAAGGGGAATCTGGCTGAATTTCGGGCACTACTTACGTATACCCTAAAAACTACCCATCGCAGAGCTTCCGGAAAGTGCGATCTACAGGGTAAGTAACCCGTGCCAATATTCCACCACCCCCGAATGTCATTGATATAATCGACCTCGAAGAAAAGTTTACCTTTATGTAATTTAACCTGAATTTAACCCGACTTCACCCTTCATCATTACTTACGATAGTAGAACGACTCAACCCTGTCCCGAGTAAATCGGTCTGGTCATTGATTCTAAAGGAGAGAAAACAGAAATTATTGCGGAAACAAGCCAAAGGTAATGTAGATTTTATAATTCAAAGTGACATTTGAACCGGTTGGTATTTAACATGTTTGAATAATACATGGAGCGATAGGTATTTTATCACAGACTTAGTGATTATCAGTATTACAAAATGACTGATTAAATGGAAATATACTATGCATTACTATGATGAGCAAAATACTTAACGCGTTTCAAATAGACACTTATTACAGTCACACATTAAATGACTGTGCAGCCGTACTAATTTTTTCTGTTTGTAGTGCATATGAAGATATTATGAGACAAGATCTTGTCTCGGGCCAAGTACAAGAGAGACCTTATAATTCAATTCCGGAAATATTAGATCGGGGTTTTCGGGGTATTCAAACGGCATGAAAGCGGCAAATTTCGCAAAAATTGCGATGATATTCTTAAAGGGAGCGTCGAGACGAATCGATTGAGACTAATTACAAAAACATTGGTCCACCCAGTAACGAGATATTTGATGTCAAAAGAACGTCTTTTTTATGCCATAAGTCGACTGCTTCGTCTTTTCCAGTGTCACACTTTCGACTATGCGAGTTCTGTCGGTGTCAAACCGAACTAACATATTTTCACACCATGCGACGATAATTTTTCAGCCGCTAATGTAGATTTTTATATGTAATCTGTTGGAGACGTGCCGGAAAAAATCAAGAGACAAGCTCTTGTCTCCGGTCAAGTACAAGAGTCCCCGACTGGTATTCAAAAAATCTTCATGGACTGTTAATAATTTGAGACGGTAGCCCCCAGTTGACTACCACTGCCCGAGCTGCGAACCACGGACAGCGCCGATGAGTCGGCAGAAATTAGTCAATTACAAAAAACTAACGAGTTCGATGCCTCGCATAGAGTATAGGCCTATGATTGGGCGGCGCGTGCGACAACAAACTGTATATAAGGCGGCGCAAAACAAACCTAGACTTACTTATTGTTCCTCAGTCAAACTGAACACATAATTATCATTCAACATCCATTTGAACAACCTTCGATTAATTGACTAATAAATAAATGAATATTGCGAATATTGCGATTAGAATAGGAGGAGTGAGCGAATGAGAGAGAGAGAGAGAGAGATAGAGAGAGCATACTCTTATTTCACCAATTTCCAATTTCCTAAAAGACACGGAAGTAACACCACGGCATTGCGCTGTAACCTATCTCGAGTGTCGGCGGACACTCGAGATAGGAAATTGCGACCGGACCTATCTCGAGAAGAACAATCCACCCTGGAGGGAGTAACACCCGGACATTGCGACCGGACCTATCTCCAAAGGGGTTTCCTACCTTACCAGAATAACGAAATCTGCACCTTCGTACCTAAGTAGTAGCGGCTGTCCATTGCGGTCAGACCCCGATCTCATCCATCGTTCCATAAGCCATATTCCCCCTCTCTGAATGCTTGAGAAGAGTGCAAAAAGAAACTCTGGGCATTTAAAGCCGAAAATAGAATAAGTCGAGTGCGAGTGAGACGACGAGCGACGTGTGTGAGAGAGAGAGATCGAGCGAAAACAGCGCCAAACAGCTGATCGCGTACGTGTGCAAGAGTGTGTGTTCGGGCAGTAATATAGGAATTAGCGCAGGGACTTCTGTAAATACCAACATTAGAATAGGGAATTTACATTAAGAGGAATAGAATTAGGAAAACGCGTGTATGAGGAATGTGTGATAGCGTAGGAAAATAAGAAGTTGTACAGTAGAGATTAAGAAAACTGAATAAATCAAGAAGTTCATGTTATACGGTTTCACATTTCTTTATCGGCCTGCCCCGAACCTATTCATAAAGTAAGGTGCGGTCCTTTGGTTGTCAACGCTAGAGGGACGTACCGTTACAAATTTATAAATTTAATAAAATGGTTTCTTAAATTGTTGAAACAATTCATTTAATTTGTAAAATTTAGGCCTAACAATAAATTGCAACAATAGGCTTAAAACCGATTGAACGCCCACGCCTTTTTTCAAATACTAACGATGTCACCGAGATAAATACAATAAATTAATAAAAAACCGTCTACAATTGTGCAGAAAAGTGATGCAAAATTTCGATAAAAGAGTATGTACGTGCCAGCAAAGCCGAAGTGCCATTTGCCCGATATGTAATTCCATAATTAACGCTAACCTATGTACTTTAAGATTCAATAAAAAAATAACAACCAAAAGACTAAAAACTGTGTTTTCTATGCAATTCAAATCTTGCGTACATTTTGGGACACTCTTTATATAACCCGAAATGAATGGATAAGAAACATATAATTATTATTTCATTTCTATTTAATTAAAATTCAGCGACACTGTGGGGTCAAATATTGGACATAAGTGTTAAATGCCCGATAAAATGAAAGAGTCGCCGCGGCCGGCGAAGACACACCGTCGCACTTACTCTCGACGATCGTAGTGCGAGCACTGCGAGAGGGACAGCCAGAACGAAAAAATGAAAAGCCCTAATGCGAGACGAATGATGAGTGGAGCGAGCCACCAAGTAGATTTAATTGAGCAGTAAACAGATTTATTAATTAAATGAAGAGAAATCATTTTTTGGGAAATTCAGTTAACTGTATACAGGGTGTAACAAAAATTCTGGGACACTTTAGGTTTATGGATAGAGCGCAGAAAAATAAGAAAAAAAAGTCTTATAAGGTGTGGGCGCAACCCACCCCCTATCGAAATACAACCCTTTTTGTAAACAATTTTTAAAAAATCATATCTCCGAAATGGTACGTCGTAGAGGACCGATTTTAATTGCAATATAACCGGAAGAGATTAAAGTTTACGAAAAAAATATCACTATCTACGCAGAGGAAGATTTAGTGAGCGCCCTCAATTTTTCCCAAGTTGTTACAAACCTGCTACGACATAGGTAATCGACGTTGTTTGGATTAAACAAAAATAAATGCTATTTAACAGCAATAATCGCAGCAATTATATTTTTTTTCTATTATCTTTGATCTTCTCCGGTTATATTGCAATCAAAACGGATCTTCTACAACGTACCATTTCGGAGATATGATTTTTGAAAAAACTTTTTACAAAAGGGGTTGTATCTCGATAGGGGGTGGATTGCACCCACAACTTATGAGACTTTTTTTCTTATTTTTATGCGTTCTATCCATAAACCGAAAGTGTCCCAGAATTTTTGTTACACTCTGTATATTTACTTAGCGATAGTAATGTGTCGTTGCTGTACAATTATTTGTCGTTGTTCACATTTGTTTGATTTCAAATACTTCGTATAATGAAGTTTATGTTAACGAGCAAGCTATTCCAAAGTCACATTCTCTTATACTTGGCCTATACCTTTGCATTTTTTATGCTTTCTGACGATTGTATTATTCAAAAGATTATAGGAAAGAATTGTCCGTGAATTTTTTCCGACTGTGGTGTTTGTGTATGTCGCATTACTTTCAAGAATATCATACTTCGAAATAATTATTTAAATTCGTTCGATTAATTTCTTCTGCATTGAAGTTATTTGATTTATATATTATATGTTATTCAATATTTTGTCTAAATAAATGAAATCAATAAGTTGCAAATTATTTTTTTATTACTTTAGGTGTGATGATACTATTGGGTTGGCAACTAAGTGATTGCTGATTTTGTGGATAGATGAACTTTACACTTTCTTTTGTTTTGTTAACGCGGTCAAAGCATCTAACTTATATTTTTTTCTTATTGTTTGGACGTCTACCTTTACTTTAGTAAAAAAATTATGTCGATTAGTGCTTTAGTTTTGTTTTTATCCCAATTTAAAAATAGAAGAACAGGACGTGCACTTCAGAGATATTTTATTGTATTACTTCCGAATAGGCAAGAACGCATCGCAAGCACAAGAGAAGTTATGTGCCGTATATGGAAATGAAGCCTTGAAAGAAAGGCGGTGTCGAAATTGGAAAAAAAAGATTAAATAATTTTTTTTCAAAGTAAAAAAGAATTTTTTTTACTTTGAACTTATGCCACAAAACCAAACGATCAATTCAAACGTGTATGTTCAACAACTCGTTAAACTGAACGATGCAATTCAAGAAAAGCGGCCGGTATTATCAAATCGTAACGGTGTTGTTTTTGGTCACTCGCCAAAAATTATTGGAACTGGGTTGGGATGTTTTGTCACATCCACCATATAGCCCTGATCTTGCGCCTTCAGATTACCATTTGTTTCGTTCCATGCAGAACTCCTTAAATGGTAAAATTTTTAATAACGCTGATGATGTCAGATCACACTTCATTCAATTTTTTTATAGCAAAGATCAGAAATTTTATGAACGTGGAATTTTTACACTGCCAGAACGATGGCAAAAGATCATCGACTAGAACGGACAGTATCTAATTGAATAAAGTTATATTTTTAAACAAAAATTTTGAATTTTACTTCTTATTTGAAATCGGCAATTACTTAGTTGCCAACCCAATACTTATAACTATGAAGAAAAAAGTCCCCATTATGAAACCAGTCGAGCAAAAGTTTATTCCCCGGTTTACAGGTTAATTAGGAAAGGACTGTATTGTTCAAGAACAGATGGTAATAAAGTATGCAACTCACTCTTTGCCAATGATGATTTATACTTACAGGTGGCATTCTGTCTGCTACATATTGTACGCAAATTTCCTTGCTCTATATTCATTGAAAGAGAGCAGACTAAACTGCGTATTTAAATTTATTCAGATTTATAAATATATTTCCGCACAACATTTCTTTGCGTTGATTGTGTAGCTGTCCGACACATTGGTAATTAAGTTGAAGCAGCTGGGGAGTGGCGGCGGGGGGGGGGGGGGGAGTTCTCGCAACTGATTGTCGGATCGCGTCAAACGGCTGTATGTTTAACTTTATCGATTTTTAACTGACTCCCTACTAAATTGACCACATGTTTGTTTTTGTGGTTTCTTGGCGGGGAAAGTTCAAAGAATACGTCAGCATTGTTTTAGATTTTTAAGAACATTATCCCATGAATTACGAGCAATTGTTTAGCAATATTAAATGTAAATTTTAGTTAACATCGGTACTCGTGTAAGTTGCATTTTTTATTAAAAAGTTTGCTCCATTGCGGTAAAAATGAAGAAATTATTGCTACGCTTTACCGTTTCTAAGACAATAATTTTTGAAAACTATATATTTCACAAATTGCGAAACTTTGAAAAGCTACAACTTTGGCAGTTTTCAAAATTTTGAAAACGGAAGATTGTTTACTACAAATAGTGATCGATTTTGTATGGAATGAGCCAAATATGGCACAATGGCCGTCAAAGTGTTATGCGGTTGATTACAAATAGAAGAAACAATTGCATATTTCGCACCGACAGTTTATAGTAAGAATATAAACACTATACCCACCTTCCACCGCGCGCACAAAGATACAAGTATATGTATACTTTTTATTCACCTTCTCGACAGTTGTGACGTATACGAAGGAATTCGTTTCGCTATGTTCACGTTGTCATATCATATAAGAAAATAAAGGGCGTTCTATTTAAAAAATTGATGGTTCCCTTCATTTCTACAAAAATAGTGCGAATATAAAACACTACTTACGGCATTTCATTGCTTGCAAGAAACAGTATTACTTTTCCCTTTTTCATTTTGTTCTAATATGTATTATGTACTTGCAAGGAAAACGCCAGCTACTAATAACCTGCACACCTCGTAAATCTGAATATCAAGAATTACCATACAATCACTTTTTACATTGGAGATTGGATGAATCAAAACCAGCACTCATTTCTAAAAAAACACATTAATATGTAAAATATATTTTATTACGCACGTTCGCTGTTCATAATTAATAATACGAACGATTTATAGTACGAACTGGTATTATAAATTTTATGTTACCCACACAAAGACGGGATGGATAAATTCAATACCGATCACACAAATACGCTCTTACTCATATAAATAGAAAACAAATAAGTGTTTATGCTTCGGATGAGCACAATAAAGTAATATATAGTAATATGTTATTCGAAATCTGTCAGCGCTATTCACCCTGTATTATTAATATAAAATTTGTGACGATATGATCAATATGAATGTGTGTTGCGATTGAATGATTTTGTTTGTTTTTTTTTGTAATTTAGTAATCAACGTTTGCATATTCTCAGACATTGTATATTTTAGATGTTGCTGAACTATATGTATATCCAGAAAACGAAGCTGTAGCCACGGACAATTTTTTTCTATAGAATATGCCTGTGTTTTGAAAGAAATTGATCGAATAGTTTCAGAGATGCTGATCAATAATTTTCGAAACGTGCTTTCGAGAAAAACGCATTATAGCTTCAAATTTAGTTTACCCTACGACAACATGCTTATTTATAAACTTATACTCAATCATTTATTTTATTGATGACTAGACTTGTCAGCATGACCATTAGCAGTGGTAATACGCATTGCATCTTCAGTTTGGACATACCGATTATTATTAGGCCCACAGTTAGGCACCCAGTTGGGTACGATGATTAAATCTGGCGGCAGAGATATGGCGGATATTTCCATAACTTTTAGACCAGTGTAAACGTCACTGTACATACAACACCATTTTTTTCGCAATACTGTGTGATCCTTACAGATTTTCTTGTCTTAAACATGAATCTGACAGCAGAAATGCTCCGTAACCCTCTTTTTGCTAAATTTGAGTTTTTCAAAAGTCGGTCTATTTTTGCAAAAATGCGGTATTACTTGAAAACTGGAAATGCTGGGGAGTGCAATCATAAAATCACGAATTCTGATCGATAATATACGTAACATTCCAATCTAAAAAATGATTTTTACATAAATGAGCAGCTTCTGTACATATCAAACCTGAATAAGAATCTATCTTATCTTCTGCTTTCCGATAGTAAGCGGTAGAAAATACCTTTGAATTAGATAATCTACAATTGACGGAAGAAATATGTAACAAAGGATGTAGAGTAATATGGGAGCGAATTTTGGTCATTCCATTTTAGTGCTCACACCACAATGAATTATGTATAGGGTAATAAACTTCGAAAAATACATTGGCATGAAATTATCATTTTAGATTAATTTCGAAATTATCAAAGTATACTCATTGGTGGGGAAACACATGGCTATAAGAAGTACATTTTTGTTTCTTGATTCTTCATTCGAGTACCGATTCTGGCGAAATCATCTATTTAAGCGTACGGTATTGAGTGTATTTCGCACTGGTTGACTTGGTTCAGCAGGCTTGCACGATAGATAAATAAGCGTATATATACGTGTTTACTAAAGATTAAAATAATACGGAATTGTACCTAAACCAACAATATGGTCTTGGACGGGCCAAAGAAATCATTGGGATCGATAGTCTACGAGCCACCGAGCCCTGGCGAGGAGGTGGTCATTTCTGGCATTTCTGGTAGATTTCCAGAAAGTAAAAATGTACTAGAACTACAGAACAATCTGCTTAACAAGGTGGATACTGTCACAAGTAATGCGACAAGATGGAACATAGGTAATGTAGGATTCGTTTCCGCACTGCTAATAATTATTGCTATCAACTATTGCACTTCGTCCCATTGACATATCTCACTCACACTCATCCCTTTCGTCTAGATAGAGGTCTGCAGAGCGTCACCGAAGAGTCGATCGGGTTTTTCCACGGAAAACACCCATAATGTCTGCTCTTCGGCCGCTTTCACTTGCCTGCCGTAAATCTATCTTATTTCGTATGCCCTTAAAACTAAGAATTTGCAACCACTAGCTCACTCATTCAAAACACTCACATCTACACGAAACGTTCACTACCTATTTTCTACATAACACAATATTTCCTAGAGACTGTACTAGACACTAGAAGTATTTCGAGTTACGAGTGTTGAAGATCTTATTGTTGTAATTCAGTTAAACATACTTATGCGACTAATGCTAGTTTTTTGTTATTAAAGAATAATAGATAACGAATATCTGCCATGATTTCAGATCAACTTTTCAATATGTTGTACAGATAATAGTTTTCATTGAATAGCTGTTATTTTCTGATGTACAAAGTTGTATTATTAATCAATTTTGTTGAAAAATTATTTTTTCAAATTTAATATTTCCCTCTGTAATCCAGAAATAATTCATATTGTTGTATTCCATGCATGTTTTCGAATGAACTGTCGAATGGAGATCAAAGGGATTTTCTCCTGAAAATATTTCGTCATGAAATAGCACTTTCAATTTTTCCTCGGATAATTGTATACTTTCACATCTCTGTACGTGTATAGGTATTTGAATGTTAAACACGTTAAAATAATTCCGACTAGTTTATCGACGTAATGATAGTTTATAGAAAATTACTATGCTTCTTTCTTGATAGAAATAAGACGGTTAAGATATATCCAATAAAATTAGAATTACGATAATATTGTAATTATGACGATGACAGAAATAGGAAAACTACAGTTTTGGCGTACTTGGAGTTTGCTGAAATAGAGCAGAAAACACGTGGAGGCGGAGCGTGAATCCTACAATAAAGACGGAAATGTACTCGAAACACTGACTGTGAATATTCTTCTCGATAATGCACATGAAAACATCGTCAGAGAAAAAGTACAATCGCGAAATGATTCGAAAATTATCTTCAGAAGATAAGAATTTCCATATGCTAACTGACACTAAACACTTTTCAACTTCAACACATTCATAACTCCTACGAATATTTGAACACTTTTAAAAATTCAGGAAGCAATATACAATCTCAAAAGAGTCTAACCTATTTTTCTTAAATACAATTAGATCATCCAGAGGTTCCGAAGGACGGAGGCAAGGTGCATGGTCTGACGAAATTTGACGCACGTTTTTTCGGAGTCCACTCGAAACAAGCGCAAACCATGGACCCCATGTGTCGAGCGTTGCTCGAACACTCCTACGAGGCGCTCATAGACGCTGGTTTGCATCCGCGACACCTGCGTGGATCCAATACTGGCGTAATTGTCGCAGCGAGTGTATCGGAGACAGAGAAAACGTGTTACTATGAAAACATGCAGGTACATTTGGTCGCCATTTGTTTCGAATATAATTTATGATCCTGGAACAGGCATAAAAATTGCGAAGGTATCGGCCAAGTATAAGAGAAAGGAACTGTTGAATCAGTTGTTCATTAACATTATCTTCATTATACTTAGTACTTGACATCGGACAAATTTCAAAACAAATTTTCGAACAAATAATTGAAATTCCAAGAAAATGATTTCAAATTTAATTAATAAATTGGTTTATAACTTTATTCAATGTACTTGATGGCCCGCGTTTTAAGAAGCTTCAGGTTTTAAATGTAGCGTCACAAATATTTTTATTTATTTCCAATTTAATAAGTTAGCAATTTGTAGCGATACGGAAGAAAATTACATTACATACGTTGCACACCATTTATTATAGATCAACTTCTGATTTCCGATTTTCAGTATGTTGTTAAAGGAAATTGAAAAAACAATGATTCCAATTATTAAAGAAATGATAAGCGAAAATCCGAAAAAATGTTACTCGTAAAAATATGAAAAGTATAGGTATACTTTTGAAATTACTGCTTATTTCTATAAAAAAATAACAAACTTTAACGCATTTGGCATTCAAATAATCGTTGAACCATTTGCAGCACGCTTGCTATGCAAAAAAACATAAAAAGTACTTTGTTAATTAAGTTAATTATCAAAACGTGTGCAGTGGCGCACATTTCAACTGTTTGTATACTATACATATATTTCATGAACAACCGAATGAAATATTCTGCTATTATATATTTTTCTTCTTCTGTTACACGCGAGGATTCGTCGGAAAATATGGGATTAATATTATTCATCATTCAATATTATCAGGCAGCTGATGTTGTCTCGAGAATAAAATGAATTTACGCGAAATTCTGCTGTACGGGGCGGTTGCCGCGGTGGAAGATGACTATGAAGATGCAGTGACTCTGATGCTAACCGTGCGTTTCATTACGACTCCGCATTACCCAGCAACGCACGAAAGTCACTGTGTCTTCATGATCATCTTTCATTGTGGCCACCATCCCGAGAAGCGAGAATTCGCGCAATTTGATTTCTCTCTCGAGACAATATCAGCCATCCAAAGTTGATATAAGACAATTTTTAATAAACAGATTAGTCTTGAAATTCCTTTTTCTTTGTATCATGTGTCAAAGACAAGGCATTCAAATGATCATATTTTTAATATCAATGATTCATTGAAGGCTAGCTTAAATATGTAAATACCTATAATAATCTCAGCATATCAAACTAACAATAGATTATACTCCTAGGGAAATAGTTTCGGCATCATCGGATGCAGCAAAGCCATGTTAGCGAACAGGATTTCTTTCACGCTAGATCTACGCGGGCCATCTTATACGCTGGATGCGGCTTGCAGTTCGAGCTTGTACGCGCTGGACCAAGCCTATAGGATGATGAGATCTGGACAATGCGACAGAGTCCTTGTCGGCGGTGCTCATCTCTGCCTTCATCCTATTATGTCTGCGCACTTCGCGCGTCTCGGTATAAACTTTCAACGAGTTTTCTTATACATATGTATCCCCAGATCCTTGAAAGCTGGTCTCCATCCTGACTTTTTAGCTCAAACACGGGCGAGGTTTTTGAGAAGTCCTCATAGCCTTCATTAGGCTTGCAAAACTTATAAGCGTAAGAGCACAGAACATATCGCCGCTTTCAAGGAATATTGTGGTTGTAGAGATTTCAACGATTAGATCGTCATATATAATTTTCCCAACAATTTAAAGCTAATTCGAAACAGATTTCGAAAAATATCCTGTCGAAAGCACATAATATAAAGTCAATTAAGCTGGGTGAAATGCTTCCAGGTGCCTTGTCGACCGATTGTCGTTGTAAGACCTTTGATGCGAGGGCGAACGGCTACGTGCGCAGCGAAGGAATTTGCGCGATACTCTTAGAGAAAGCAAAAGACGCTAAGAGGAACTATGCGACAGTGGTCTACACGAAAACAAACTGCGATGGCTATACGGAGCAAGGCATCACGTATCCCTCCAGCGACGCCCAGATAAAGTTGCTGAGAGAGTTCTATACAGACTGCCAGATTCCACCCACGGTCCTCTCGTGGTTGGAGACTCACGGCACCGGTACTGCAGTTGGCGACCCAACGGAACTCAACGCCATTAATAATACATTGTGTGGCGACAGAGACACACCTCTACGAATTGGCTCTGTAAAATCGAATATTGGACACACCGAACCGAATAGTGGTCTTTGTTCAATTGCCAAGGTGAGTTTTCGATGATTTTTCCAATGTAATTACAAGAACATTAATAATTCATAGCTCACATGATTCCGTGGTTACGAATTCTAGTATATTTCTTTCCCGTAGCAACGAATCGATATTGGGAAACTAATTCTTTATAATGGAAATAAGATTTTTACTTATTTGACAGAATTTCTTTATGTAACGGATTTGTATCGTGCCAAACAGCGCCAATTTCTTATGCAGTTGAGTACTATAGGGTTTTGTAAAAATCCGGTCAAAAAGTGCCAAGCTGCGCGACGTTTCTATTCCGATTCTTTCTTTTCTTATCGAAAAAACAACATGGGTTACATTTTAGTGCAGTCTGTCTGAATAGAATCAGTAGTACATCCAAGCATTGATAATCGTGAATGTGACTCGCTGGTTTTACGGAGTGGCACTGTTAGATAACGAACAAGAGAACTGTGATTGCGCCGCTTGGCAACGCGGGTAGAAGTGCAGGTACCTCTGCCTGTACCCAATTTCTCAATTTAATAATACTGTTTCTTATTACGCCCTATAATCATTTCCCCGAATAAGTTTTAAAAAATGCATTCTGTTTCGTGCCGAAGGAATTGTGCAGTTTTTATTATTATTAAAAGGTATTTTACCGAAGTAAGAAAGCCTTCGTCAATTGTAGTTCGCGTTTGAGTACAAGTCGTTAATATTGGAGTTGTCGAACTGAACAATATGTTCAAAAAATGAGTTTCCAGATAAACTCGTTTATAAATATACATATGTATATGCAGATTACATTCTAAATATTGAACACGCCTGATTTATTCTGCGCAAACTGTATCTTTGTCAATAGTAATCTCACAAATATCATCACATGCTCAAAATAATTTCAAGTCAGAGAACATCTGATCTCTTAATAAAATAATTACTAAAAATAATAAACGGCTCTTAATGGATTGCATCTTAGCAATATTATACCGGAAACACTCGAATCGTCAGTTTTAGGATTGTTTAATTTTTATCAAAGTCCACGTACGTGTTGGAAGGCGTGATGGAAAATGTGCCACACAAAATACGTGGAAAAACAGAAAACATAATTAATTGCAAAGAAAATACTGTCAACTCATCATTATTTTCTAGGTCATTATTGGAATGGAAACGGGTGTAATTCCACCGAATTTACACTTTCTACAGCCGCCAAAGGGTATAGAATGTTTCGAGCAAGGGAGAGTTCAGGTTATCACCGAACCAACGCCATGGGAAGGTGGTTACGTGGGAATCAACTCGTTTGGCTTTGGTGGTACAAACGCTCACGTTTTACTCAAATCGAACCCAAAAAAGAAAATTGACCAAGGGGCACCTGATGATAATTTACCCAGAATCGTAGCTGTATCCGGACGTACGGAGGATGCGGTGAACACACTTTTGCAGCAGGTGAGTATATCTTTCATGACTAGAATTAGAGCCATTGCCATAACGGTTTGCATACGTTATGCCAATTATATTAACATTTTAATGCCGACACATACAGAATTCGATACTTCTGCAGAAACATTTTGTTGTATGGGGTGCAATTTTAAATGTATACAAAATCTGATAAATCCTATACGGTGTACAGGTGAATTACTTTGTTTCTTTGTAATACACGATTCTAAATCAACGAAGTAACTACAGCACATTTTATCACTAAATTATAGAAGTGGTTGAATGGTTTTTTTATTTGATATTTTTGAAAACACATTCCCAATATACATCGTGAAGGTTTCAGACTACTGCATATACATACGTGTATGTATGTACATATATGGATGCTAGTGAATATATTGTCCGCTTACACTAGACGGCATATCCAGAAAAGAAAGAAATAGAGGATTTGTGAGCACTGCAATCACTTTAAATTGCTATCAAATCATTGTCTAGTTGAGTTTAAAAGATTTTTTATGTAGCTTATAATTAGATCAATTTATCAGTATGTTTTTCCTTAAAGTTATCAATTAGGCTAATTTTAGAGGCTTCTTACGAGAACTTTACTCGTCGAGGAGGCACTTAAACTTGAAAATTTCGATGGTACAGAAACAAACTGCTTTACGTTATGTTACACAAAAGGAATACAATGATTTGGGATACCTATACACCGGGCTAAACTCATATGATGTTGAATAATTACAAGTTTTTTCGGGTAATATACATCACTTTCATAGGTTGAGAACCTCCCTGCTGTGGACCTGGAATATATTCGTCTCCTCCATGACGTTCATGCTAAAAATATACCTGGGCATTTATTCAGAGGATACACAATAGTTCCCAAATCATCCGAAAAATATCTAAGAGAAATACAAGACTACCCTGGTGTTAAGAGACCAGTCTGGTTTGTATTCTCTGGAATGGGATCGCAATGGAATGGAATGGGTATGTCTGCGATCGGTTTTCAAAACTTATCTTGCGAAATAATCGTATTGTTTTACACATCAAATCGTTACAAAATGAAAATTAATATATCCGAAAACATAGTACTTTCTAAGATACTTCGAAGATAAAATGAGTAAAGATATTATGATACGTATAACTGCATATCTTATATGTCGATTCTCATTTCAATTTAAAATTCAACAGGCGAGGCATTAATGAAATTCCCTGTTTTCGCCAAAGCGATAGAAAAATGCGATGCTGTATTAAAACCACGGGGTATAAACATCCTCGATATTATAACGAGCAAGGATGAAACGATATTCGAAAATATTTTGAATTCGTTCGTCGGAATTGCTGCAGTTCAGGTAAACTGTTATACATGCTCTCTTTTTTCTTTTATCAGTTATTTAAAAGGCAACGCAATTCTGTTATATTTTCTGACTGCAATAGAAGGAATTATTTCAATTTGATTCCTACAGTTTAATAAGTTCACTCGAAAGATTGCTAAAATTTCATTAATTCGAATTCTACAATATTTTAAGTAATCATAGACACAATTATTACGTGATTCTAGCACCATTTACCGTATTCTTGTGGAAATGACAAGACTTTTTGTTAAAAAAATATTCTTTGGACGCTAGGAAATCTGTTGGCGAACTAATTGATAATGTATGTGAGATTACGTCGAATTGCAAGTTATATTAAAGAATGAATAAATTTTCCAGATCGGTTTGGTTGATTTGCTGTCATCGCTAGGCATAGTGCCGGACCACATGATCGGTCACTCCGTGGGGGAATTGGGTTGTGCATACGCAGACGGATGCTTCACTGCCGAACAAATGGTTCTCGCGGCCTACTCCAGAGGCTTGGCATCCATCGAGACGGAATTGATCCACGGATGTATGGCTGCTGTCGGTCTTGGATACGAGGAAGTAAAGGATCTGTGCCCAGATGACATCGAAGTAGCTTGTCACAATGGTCCTGACAGTTGCACCCTAAGTGGACCAACGGAATCGATAAAGAAATTTGTTTTCACCTTGCAGGTTTGTTTTACACAGCGATAGTGCAATTAGACTTTCTCTTTACTTTGCTGATTCTACGTCACTTTGTTGTTGTAAACCGCGGTGAAAAACACTGAAGGAAGGAACCGAATGGTCTATATCCAAATAAGAGAAATCTGTAATTGAATTTAATGGAAGTGTTTAATAAGGAGATATACGCTGTAGAAGAAAAACAGTAATAATGGCCAGCGAGTAATAAGAGGAGTCAAAATCTCGAAAAATAACACGCTCATTATTTTGTAGGAAAATAACATCTTCGCAAAAGAAGTGAATTGTAGCAACATCGCTTACCATAGCCGCTACATCGCGAAGGCTGGGCCAAGGCTGATGGCCTACCTGAAAAAAGTAATCCCTGATCCAAAACCACGAAGTCAAAAATGGGTGAGCACGTCGGTTCCTCGAAACAAGTGGTTCTCGAAGGCAGCGCAATTTTCCTCCGCCGAGTACCACACTAATAACCTTCTGAGCCCAGTACTGTTCGCGGAAGCGGCAAAGGTTATTCCCGAGAAGGCGATAACGATAGAAATAGCCCCCCATGGTCTCCTGCAAGCAATCTTGCGCCGATCCCTCGGTTCCGGCGTGACAAACATAGCGTTGACTCAACGGGGTCACAAGGACAATTCGCAGTTCTTCCTGCAGGCTCTTGGAAAGCTGTACAATGTTGGACTACAGCCACAATTCCCGAACATGTTTCCACCGGTTGAGTTTCCAGTGAGCTGTGGCACTCCGATGATTTCTCCATATATCAAGTGAGTCGCTCTATGTATTTGATCGAATTATTCCATCCCGTCTACACGAGTGCATACAATTATGATATAACCAGTCTTGGAAGTGCAGTCTGATGCGTGCAGAGCTGATTTGAACATTCCAATTTCCGCTTCCAAAAGAAATTTTATCTTAATACCAAATAATTTTAATCTGACATTAAATTAATAGGAATATTATGATTACTATTAATATCCAGTGTTTGTCGTTAATGTTTTGTTACATTATGCAGAGAAAAATAAGTACTCAATTCGTCTGTGTACGGTTATCATGTAAATTAGCACTTGACTTAACTGATACGACAGCAAAAATAAGCGTATAGTGTGTATTAGAGGTATTGAAAAATAGCTAACAGAAATAGTGCGGAAACCAACGATGCAATTGATTCTTTAGATGGGATCATTCGGACGATTGGTTCGTACCAAACTATTCACAGCGAGAAGAAGCAATTACCGGACAAAGAACGGTTGACATTACTCTCGAAGACGAAGCCTGGCAGTTTATGTCTCATCATGTCATCGACGGGGAGAACTTGATTCCAACAGCGGGATACTTGATTTTCGCATGGGAAACTTTTAGCTTGATGAGGGGAAAAGTTTATAACGAGCTATCAGTCGTACTTGAAAACATAAAATTCGTACGGTCTACTACCATTCCTAAAGTTGGCATTGTGAAATTGACGGTGACGATTCACAAAGGTAATTTTCCTTATCTTTATATTTCTGGAATGCAGAGTTTGAGATATGCCAATTACAGAAGTCCAATCTGTCGTTGAAATTTAATTTTCCATAAGAATGATTGTTTTGTTTATTTTACATGGTACATAAAGAGAATTATATGTTCCTATGCAAAACCGAATTTATGCACCTACAAAGGAATACTGACAACTTTGAAATTCCAAATCTGTTTAGGTAGCGGACAATTCGAGATAGTTGAGGAAAATACTGCCGTTGTAACAGGAATTATACGCATCGCTTCGAATCCTGATCTCGAGAAAACTGATCTTCAATTCCTGAACAAAAATGACATTGACGAACCTTTAACTGCTACGGATATTTATAAAGAACTCCGACTCCGTGGTTATCAATACAATGGATTGTTTCGATCCCTGAAAAGTGCCTCAGTTGACGGAACTATGGGACACATTACATGGATGAAGAACTGGATCGTCTTCATGGAGAATATACTGCAACTGAAACTGTTCGGTTACGGTACCAGAGGATTGGTCGTACCAGCGGAAATATCAAAAATTGTGATAGATACCAAAAAACACAATGAAATGATTCAAAGTATGCCGGGCGATAATCTTCGTAAGTATATTTCAATATGTAATACAAATTGGCACATATTTATGCAATTTGTACCATTTTAAAGTCATACTCTCGTATTAGAGTACATATTGTTGAATGAAGCATAACAAATTAAACATTATATCTTATTCACGTTTTGAAAAATGTAACGCAAACATAATGGATGTTTTTATACATCTTACACTTTATACGGAAATAATATACTTTCAGAATTCGCTGCATTTGTGCATCCCGACTATGATATAGTAGTCTCGGGAGGCGTGGAAGTACGTGGACTAAAAGCGAACACAATATCTAGGAGGAAGGAAGCGAATAAACCAGTTCTTGATGAGTATAAATTCGTGGCGTATTGTGACAGAGCAGAAGTCACGTTAGAAGAAATGATCATATTGTCCACACTCTTGGCTTTAGAAAACACGATAACTGCGTCACCGAAGATCATTGAGTTGGTCATGGATGACGACAATGTATTTGTCGAACAATTGCTGTCTCCTAATTTTCTGAAGGTGGCAAATGGCATACCAACAATTCAGCCCGTTGTGTGCCTGGCCTCGAAGTCCAAACGATACAACCCAGAAATGCTTGCAAACGTCACTTTAATGGAACAGCATTCGATTCCGGAAGACAGTAACTTCCACATAGCCGTGGCATACGATATACTGACAAAGAAGCGAATACCGTGCTTAGAGCAACTTTTACGAACGCTAACGGAATCGGGTTTCCTTATGCTTCAGGAGAGTTTCGTGAATGAGGACATGTTTTCGTATTTGAACGAACGTCGATTAAGCGTTGTCCTCGAGAAAACATACAAGGATAAGACATTTCTGATGTTGAAGAAGCGAAAGAAGCCTGATAATCGAACAGAAGTTGTGTATGTCAGAAGTGACGAGTTCAGTTGGATGAAAAAATTGCAAACGATTTTGAAACAAATGGAGGAGAATCAAACTAAGGAAATCGTGAAGTTGATACTAGTTGCGGAGGGCGATCTTGAGAACGGCGTTTTGGGACTCGTTAGGTGTCTCAAGATGGAACCGAATGGTGACATAATAAAGACCGTGATAATTCAGGATGACAAGGCACCGAAATTTTCATTGGACCATCCACTATACGCTAAGCAACTTGCGATTGACATTGACGTCAACGTTCTACGTCCCGGAGGAGTTTGGGGTACTTACAAACACTTTCCACTTCCACCGTTAAAACAACAACCGTACTTCCATGGCTGCGTTACCCAAATGGTATGTATATGTAAGCCTTGATTAATTTAATTTACTGAAAATCCAATTTCACACCCGATATTTAGTATCACTAATTTATATACTTGGATAAACTAACCTAAAAATAAAATTTGTATATAAGGTCCAAGGTGATATGAGTTCCCTTCAATGGATTCAAGGCCCAATTCAACCGGATATTGATATGCGAAAAATTACTCGCGTGGCATATTGCTCTCTGAATTTCAAAGATGTGCTGTCAGCTACTGGCAAAGTTGTTACGGAAACTATTGAGAAAAATGGAGAATATCAAGACTATTCAATCGGTTTGGAGTACAGTGGAATTAATGCTTTAGGGCAACCAGTCATGGGACTTTCTAAAGACAGGTAAAGAGTCACGTTAACCCTTTGCAGTATGTTAATATGCTTGAAGAAGGCGAGTGTGCGCACCGTTTCATCATTACTAATGTTCCTTCTTGACTGCACGATTCACCCCGCGGTGTCGGAGACGGTGTGCCTACGATTTGATCGCAGGATTTTACTATAATTTTACCCACGTGTAAATCAAGGATCGGACCACTTTACTCGGGACTGGGCTTGATTTGTGCTACTTTTACAGAGAATGAGACAAGCTTTCGTAAATATGCGGTACTTTTTTTTATTGAATTGTAACATTGATCGACATCTTGGTTATTTGGACATGCAGCCAGTAACCTTCCAATTACTGCCGGTATGAACGTAGGTGCAGGATACTCCTGAATGATTACATAGAGAATCAGTTTGTCACCCTTTGTATGTCGGAGAATGACTTCACCTTTTGGCTTCACCACGTGGATTTGAATTTTGCCAGCCGAATCTACTGTGTCAACCACATCCGGCAGATGTGCGTACCTCTTGGATGCCCGCAAGGGTGTAGTCTTTCTGTGCGCCTGCGATTAGTTTCGAATAATATTTCTGTTCTGTCCGGGTTTTGTTCGTATGGGCTTACGTTGCGCGACATTCGTGACATGGAATGTAAGGTATGACCGGTGAGTTCAGACCGTCCTTGATTTTTCTTTAATTCACTTTCCAGTTGATTAGAACGGCTAGATCGGACTTTACTGCCTGCTCCCATTTTGCTGTCTAACCGAACCAATTGTTTGGCCTCTTAGATACTGGGAAAAGAATGTATTGATATAACTTTAGTAGTCCATGGTTACCACAATCTTAGTAAGATTTTGTCGAAGATCTACCGATCTCCAACAACTTTCTCTTATCTATTATTACAAAGAATACGGACATTTTTCAACTACAAACAGATGCTTTGGATTTCCTTGGAGAATATACAATTTTCCACTACATTCACGATCAGGTTATGCTGAGCTTCGACTATAGGTACAAATTGAGGTAGTCGGTTGTTTTGGTGTTTATAAGGAAAAGGGGATGAAAAGGCCTTTCACTTGGTTCCGGAATCTGAAGTTTAAATATTTCTCTGGTGATGATTTCCTTTATTCACTGGTAGCGATGAGCGCTGATCGCTATGTCTTCCGAGATTGCACAACTAGTGTTATTTCGCAGATTTTGAGAGCACTGGAGCGTTCGTCTATTGAGAGAAAATATAAGACGTACGAACGCAAGGATATCAGAAATTAAAGGCTAATTATAATGCACCCTATGATTCAGGACCCGAGTATTTAAACTTAGTTTCGTATCTTCCCAGTTCGTCGACCTGTCATGCGTTTAAGGGTGTTAATTGTTTAAAACGCATCTGAAAAACAAAACCCCACGACGTGGATACACTTCCGAAAGAGGCCTGTCGAAGAGTCGAAATACTTACGATAGCCACGGTTTCGACTTCACTTACACTAGATTTATCCTCAAAGTTTGACAGTGTCAAAGAATATCCCACTATCTGTCATTTTTCGGATTCGTTTTCAAGGAGTTTATGTATGTGTCGTCCTAGCGTCGAATAATCAAAAAACGTGGGACGTAACACTAATACTGATCATGGACAGTGCGGTTAATGCCGCTAGAGATCGTAGTTTCACGGAGCCATACGTAATTCTCATATTAAATAGTACGAATCAGGAGGTCCTATCGTATTTGTAAGCCTTACATATTCAGAGAACCCGTCTTTTACATATAGTTATGTATGCAGCCCAATTGTTAGTTTCGTTGCAAATGATACTTGTATAAGCTGGCTGTTACGGTTTTTCTAGCTTCCTGTGCCCAACAACGTCGATTTCGCCACGCTCCTAATTAAGATAGCTCCTACATATTTTCATTGTTCGTAGCAATAACAGTTAACTCATTCCTTTTGCAGCGCTGTATCGAATATATGCCTTCCCGTCAAGAATCTGGAATTTTTAGTGCCAGAAGGATGGTCCCTTGAGGAAGCTGCGACGGTGCCGTGCGCGTATATCATAACGTACTACGATTTATTCTACCGTGGAAACTTGAAGAAAGGCGAGAAAGTCTTAATTCACGCTGGCAGTAGTGTAATCGGCCAGGCTGCGATCAATCTCGCGTTGTACGAAGACTGTGAGGTCTTCACTAGCGTGGAAACCTCCGAGCAACGTTCATTCATCAAAAAATCTTTCCCGAGCATCGATGACAGTCACATCGGTAACTTACGAGATAATTCGTTCGAACAATTATTTATGAAACAGACGAACGGCAAAGGAGTAGACATAGTCCTGAATTGCTTAACTGAAGATAAACTACAGGCATCAATGCGCTGTTTGAGTTTCCGTGGTCGTTTCTTAGAAGTTAGTAAGTTCGATTGGAACGCTATGTGGTGGCTCGACGTACAAGAAAAGTTGTACGACGATGTGAACAATGTTTTACACAGCAAAGCTGTCAAACCCCTCGTCAGGACGGTCTTCGCAAAGAATGACGTGCAAGCAGCATTTAGATACATGGCCAGCAAAGAGTATTTCGGAAAAGTAAGTGAACTTGAGTGGGTATGATCTACATTGTTTCCTTTAGAACCCTGCTGGGATTTAGGTGCAGATTTCGAGCGAAACTCGAAGGGTTCGCACCTTGCTAACCTTTTTGAGAAAGGGACCTATGAGCGAGCTATCGAAAGATCTGTCTTAGGTCAAAACAACCATTACCCCTATACTTTATAGGTGATCTGAAAAGTGGTCTCTTCAATAAGAATGAATTAATTATCATGAAATTTTAATAGTAATGTATTATATTTGGAGCAGTTGCTTCACATTTTGAACCATGTAGTTCTTTTACGAGAGGAGTCGGATAGAGGGGCAACATGTTAATTTCCGGCCAAAATGTGCATCTAAGTCCTAGCACTGCTTTAGAACTTTGTAAAATATGAATTTACTCTTTTCTTAGGTTGTGATCAAAGTACAAGACGACAGTATGCCCTTGCATACACCTATCCTAGCCTATCCCTACTTCCACGCCGTTCCAAACAAGAGCTACGTAATCGTAGGGGGATTAGGTGGCTTGGGCTTGGAAATGTCTGATTGGTTGGTTCGTCGTGGTGCTAGAAATCTCGTTTTAACTTCGCGTAAAGGCATAAGAGACGGTTACCAAAGAAGGAGGACCGAGCTGTGGAAGTCTTGTGGCGTAAAGGTCCTAATAATTTCGGGGGTGGATGCGTCAACGACTGCGGGCTGTGAATTCATCCTGAGTATAGCCGAGGAACAAGGTCCAGTGGATGGTATCTTCAACCTCGCGGGGTTCTTGAAGGACAGCTTGTTTCTTAATCAGACCGTGGAAAGTTTCGAAGCCATCCTGCAACCAAAAATGGGAATCACAAGGGCAATGGACCAAGTTTCTAGACAGATTTGCCGTCAGCTTCGTCATTTCGTAGTATTCTCCTCTTTCAGTTGTGGAAGGGGAAGTGCCGCACAAACGAATTACGGAATGGCCAATGCAGTAGCGGAAAGAATTTGCGAAAGAAGACGAAATGATGGTTTGCCTGGACTGGCCATAGAATGGGGAACCGTGGGCGAGGTTGGTATTGTTGCTGAAATGATAGAAAACAACAAACAACTCGCACTAGGAGGAACCCTGCCACAGAGCGTATCGTCGTGCTTGGAAGCATTGGATCACTTTTTAATACAAGATCGACCGGTCGTTTCAAGTATGATCCTAGGTGAAAAACAAGCAAGCGATAGCGATCGAACTAACATCCTTGAAGCTGTATTGAGTATCATGAGTAAGTCACATTATTTTAATCGTATTTACAATATGATATTAGTGTTTCTTAGTAATTTTCTCTTAATACTATTTGAAGACGATTTACTACATATGAATAAAAAAGAATACTTTGTTAATTAGGTTTGAAAAATCTGAAAGGAATAAGTCACACCTCATCTTTACCACAACTTGGCATGGATTCCATGATGGCTGTAGAAATTAAATATGCGTTGGAACGTCAGTTCGATGTGTTCCTCACCGCACAAGACGTTCGAAATCTAAGTATTGCTAAAATTATAGAAATGTCTGCGAAAGACTCTGACAAATGTAGTAAAGCTAAGAAATCGACAGATATATCATATACGACATATAAAAATAGAAAAGATAGGCTCAGGTAGGCCCAAGTCAGAATAATACTCTTTCGTAGTATATGTATATGTGCTGTTATACCTTTCAATCATATCTAGCATTTGCTAATTTTTAAACATAAACTGACAGTTTATTTTTATACATTTACAAATAGTTTCAGCGTACAAATTAGAGATGTGCAGCAATTACTAATATTAATACTAAACAATTATCTAATTACATCAAAAAGAATGATATGACCTTGTTAGGAATATACATCATAAATTCTGAATATTAATGTAGGTTTCAAGTTCCGGCCTTTTTATTTTTCCGTATGTAAGCACATGAATATCCTGGTAGGAAAACACTTATTAAATATACTCAGACGAATCTGTTATTTACAGTAGAAACGGAATTTTTGTATTCATCTTTAGACTTCTAATCTTTCTTTGTACATAAATTATAAGTCTGAATTCATACATATAACTTATACTATAAATATTGTTGAATGATAACCTACTCGTGTAAATCTTAAATGGGTCTTGGTTGTCGCAAGTTGTTGCTTTCCGAGAATGCAGAATCCTAACAATATCAAAGGTCCACAATGGGCAAGTTGGAGGAAAAAATCAGGTCCACAGATTTATTTTGTTTTATTTTCAATTTAGTTTTCTTGTTATATTTAATCGTTTTCAAATAAAACCGGTGTTTACATTCATCAATGGAAAATAATTAATTGTACGATATAAATTTCCAAATTCTATCATCCTTATTACCCAAGTATTATTTTATTTAGTATTACTTTATTACACGAGCAAAAGCCGTTTGCTCTCTGTTGTCAACCGTTTCATTTTCAAAATTAATTTAGACCTACTCCTTATGCCTCTAGGAACAGGATTTGTTCGATTGAAAGTACTTTTCTCAACACTCTACCTCACTCATACCTCCTCTCCGCCTGATATATCTAATCGTAATTCTATTCTACTTATTCTATTTTACTCTTTAGAATCATAACGTCCTAAAGCGCAATTTGACTTATAATCGTATCATGCAGTTAATCGTAACAAGAATGTTACATCAGTGTACTACGAGTGGTATCGACAATCCTAATGATAACGGAATAATTTTCGTAGAGTTAATTTCGACGCTTCGCTGCGCCCCATCTTATATAATGAACTCATTCTTACCCTAATGGAATCATTTGCACCTGCCTTTGAAATCAACGAATTCTGTCTTTACGGGTTTTCAATAGCCGCCGTTATTACGTAACGTCACTAATACTTCATCACGCAACACCCACTGGCGATCGGCCGTCAACAAACAAGAAAATGTATTCGTCTCTTTAAGTATTTCTTATACCCGTAGAAAACAATTAAATTCTAGTTTGTGACTTACGTTCTTCGTTCCTATTAAATGTTCAAGCGTGCAAAGAAACTTGTAAAGCGGTCGAGGGAAAAGAGTAATGTGTCTCGTAATTTCATTATGTGCACTACAACCCGGAATGTCCGTAATATTACATATTCCCGTCATATACCGGGTAACCCAAAATTATGCGGCAAGCGGGAACAAGCAGATTGTTTATAATAAAAGAAATTGAAAATTCCTTTACCTTTTTAAGAGACGGGCCAAGTACAAGAGAACCCGTCTGGCAAGACCTTGACTCTATTCCGGAAATATTAGATCGGGGTTTTTCGGGGTATTCAAACGGCATGAAAGCGGCAAATTTCCCAAAAAGGGCGATGATATTCTTAAAGGCGGCGTCGAGACGAGTCGATTGAGACTAATAACAAAAACATTGGTCCACCCAGTAACGAGATATTTGATGTCAAAAGTACGACTTTTTTATGCCATAAGTCGTCTGCTTCGTCTTTTCCAGTGTCACACTTTCGACTATGCGAGTTCTGTCGGTGTCAAACCGAACTAACAGATTTTCATACCATGCGACGATAATTTTTCTGCCGGTAATGTAGATTTTTATATGTAATCTGTTGGAGACATGCGGGAAAATCAAGAGACAAGGTCTTGTCTCTGGCCAAGTACAATCAACAGCATAAATGCGGTTTCACTGCGGGGTACGCGGGTATCCACAACACTAATGCTTGCTTCACCTCGGTGATTTTCGTGCCATCTCTTTCTAATAATTCGTTTCTCTCTCTGACGTGTGTCGCAGCATAGTAACAAGTGATAACAACTACTTCATCTCTTTCTTTTGGTCGCTCTGCCGCACTCATTCTATCGAGGCACACGGACTTAGGCCGGACAGGCACGTGTGAGAGCGCGATCGTCGATCGAGGAAGGCATCAAACACGGTTATCGCTATGGTTCGAATTTTTCTCGCATAAGAGCCTCTCTTTCCTTCCTTCCGTCTGTCGCGCTCGCACTCTTATTGCGGTTCACAGACGATGGCCGAGTATAGGTGTGTTGGTGCGCCTTCGTCGATCACGATCGTTCATTCATATTCTTTGGGACATTTCGCATTATTTTATAGGACATTTAATATTTCTTGCTAATTTTTGATCCCATCATAGATTTTCAATGAATTGATATAGTAAATAAGGAATAACACGAAATTAAGGAATAAGAAACATTTAATTATTATTCCATTTATATTTAATTAAAATTCAGCGACACTATGGGATCAAATATTGGACATAAGTGTTAAATGCCCGATAAAATGTTTCGAATAAAATGTAAGAGTCGCCGCGCCCGGCAAAGACACACCGTCGCACTTACTTTCGGCGAACGTAGTGCGAGCACCGCGAGCGCGACAGACAGAACAAAAAAAATAAAGGCACTTATGCAAGACAAATTCGGACGATGATGAATTCCGCATTGATACCTTCCTCGTCGTCAAACGTGCTATCACACATGCTTGCTCGGCCCACGTTCGTGTGTTTGGCTAGTGCGAGCGCAACGGAGCGACAGCAATATAGGGACAAAGTATGCAGTCGAATGCAGTGTTGTTGATATCCCGAGACATAGTAGGTTACACACCACAGAGAGAACGAAAATTATACGAAAGAGAGGGAAAGAAAGACACCTTCGTGATGCACGCTTTTGTACGTAACTCAGAAAGTATCAAACTGTTATCAATAATTCATAAATTGAATACATGTAACGGTTTTTTAAACGATTGTAAAAATGTATTTAATATTTAGATCTCCGATATTCTCCGAATTTCTACAAGATTTGTTTAGTACGTAGTCAAAATGTACTGAAAACATGTCTTCGAAAAAAAATAAGCAAATTCTTCTTTATCGGGTTGTGCGATGTTTCGCGAGTGATTGGGTGTAAGACCAAATATTATTAAAAATACTATCACAACTATAAAACTCGCATATATCACGCGACAGTGAGAGACCGCTCGATTAGTAATTAAATCCTTAGCTCCGTTCGCTAACGTCGTCGAACACCGAATGTCCGTTGGCATCGACGTCCGTCCCTACTCCTAGTTCCTCGCGCGTCCTGCCTTCGTACCTGCCGTGGTCCTCATGTCTCCTCCTTGTACCGCTACTTCTTACGTTAACTCGCCTTGCCTTACACACCTTACTGTACATACATTACATTTATACATAATACAGTTATACAAAGAAGTATAAGAAATGCAAAGATGTGGGGCAAGTACATACAACGGGACGTGACCTTGGAATGAGGTGCTCATTAACATAAATTTCATTATACGAAATACTTGGGTGGTGCGATAATGTATATCCAGAAGATAAGCGGTTGGATAGAGTGCGAGTTTAGTAAAAATGTATCGAAAGAGTGAATTCGGCCAATGCACCTGTGCAAGGTCGCCCGTGACCCGTAATCGAAAATCGGCACGAGGCAAGAATATTTGATTACGTGAGTGAATATGTGAGCGAATGCACAGGCGAATGATGAAGTATAAATGGGAGTGGATGAACAATAAAGAATCAGATGCGAGATGTGATTCGAAAGCGACAGTATGAACGGACGTAAGAGACTGCGAGAAGAAATGTTGGGAGGGGAAGAACTGCGAGGAGGCTGTATTCTGGAGTGGAAAATTACGAATATAAACATTTCAAAAACTATTTAAAACAAATACCACATTGTTATCCGCAGAAATAATTCCATATAGGTTATTATACGGTCGACAACACTTCTACGAAGAATGTGTCACATATGTATATGTAGTGACTAGAGCGCAGCTGAGCCTAGTCTGCCTACAGTTCTGTGTAACATATGCGTCAGGTATAACACACTCATTTAATGATTAGTTTTACTTGTAAACTTTTTGGAATATTTCATGGACATCTCAATAATTTTGGAAATATTCAGACTTCTAATTTCTGACGGAGACATGAAAACTCCAAAATCATGTTCCAAAATCTGTTTAATTTCTACCGCCATCATGGAGTCCATTCCAAGTTGAGGTAGAGATGAAACGTGATTTACAGATTTAAGATCTTCTAAACCTATATAAAAGAAGGATTTCGTTTAATAAAATGTAATAAATCATGTTTTATTGTTATTGGGTTTTAATGGCATTTTGTAAAACTTGTTAAGGCCAAAAAAAAATACGAACCGTTCATATTGAGGTTACAGATAAAGTAATGTCACTTACTCATGATATTCAAAAGAGCTTGCAGGATAGTAGTTTTATAGGTGTGATTTGTTTCTTTTTCGGCGACGACGGTACTTGCAACAATTGGACGCCCTAGCATTAAGAAGTGATCCAATTCTTCCAAGCACGATGATATCTTCTGTCGCATGATTCCTTCAAGTGTGAGTTGTTTATTGTTCTCAATAATATTTGCAACAATTCCAACATCGTCTACAGTTCCCCATTCTATCGCAAGTCCAGGTAGACCTTCGTTTTTTCTTCTCTCACATATTCTTTCCATCACTGCATTGCCCATTCCATAGTTAGTTTGTCCAGCACTTCCTCTTCCGCAGGAAAAAGAGGAAAATACTACAAAATGGCGAAGTTGGCGGCAAATCTTTCGCGACACATGATCCATTTTCTTCGTGATTCCGACCTTGGGTTTCAAAACAGCTTCGAAACTTTTCACAGTCTGATTAACATATAAGCTGTCAATCAATACTGCAGCGAGGTTGAAGATACCATCCACAGGAGCTTCCGTTTCCGCGGTTCTTAGGATGAACTCGCAGCCTTCAGTCGTCGACGCGTCGACTCCCGTAATAATTAGGACCTTTACGCCGTACGACTTCCATATTTCAATTCTCATTCTTTGGTAACCGTTCGTTATGCCGTTACGCGAAATTAAAACGAGATTTCTAGCACCACGGGCAACCAGCCAGTCAGACAATTCCAGGCCCAACCCTCCTAATCCTCCAATGATTATGTAGCTCTTGTTTGGAACGGCGTGGAAGTAAGGATAAGCAAGGATAGGCACACCCATGGCTGAATCATCGTCTTGTACCTTTATTAATACCTAGGGAAAAAGCAACTTTTCGCTTGAAAAGAGGTCTGAAGGAAAAAATGCAATTGTATCAAAATCAACTTTACTTACTTTACCAAAGTGTTCTTTGGTGGCCATATACTTAAACGCTGCTTGTATTTCATCCTTAGGAAAGATTGCTCTGACAAGGGGTTTGACAGCTTTACTGTGTAAAACCTTCCTGATATCGTCGTATAACTTTTCTTGTACATCCAGCCACCAATTAGAAGACAAATCGAATTTACTGAGTTCCAACAAACGACCGCGGTAGCCCAAACATCGTAAGGAAGCCGAAAGTTTATTTTCAGTCAACGAGTTCAAGACTAGGTTCACACCCTTGCCTTTCGTCTGTTTCATAACTAATCTTTCGAACGAAGTTTCTCGAGATTTTCCGATGTGATTGTCATCTATGCTCGGGAAGGTTTTTTTAATGAATTTACATTGTTCGGGGGATCTCACGGTAGTAAAAACCTCGCACTCTTCGTGTAGCGCAAGATGAATAGCAGCCTGACTGACAGCATTGGTACCGTTATGAATTAGGACTTTCTCGCCCTTCTGCAGTTTCCCATGGTAGAAAAGAGCATAGTATGCCGTTATGTAAGCAAACGGTACCGTCGCAGCATCTTCCAGGGACCACCCGTCCGGCACTGGAAATTCAAGGTTCCTGTCGGGAATGCAGATGTTCGATAAAGCCCTGGAAAAGTATTCACTTCATTATTGATAAATTCATTAATTAACACAATGATGCAGTTACGATTGTTTAACGCTTGTTGTAAGCAAAACAGTAACGTTTGATTGATACAAAATTATAGTCTTACAAAACAGCAGGAATCTTCTAGGAGAAGTTTGAAACTTAGTTACTTAACCCCTTCGGAACCTGTCCACATTGTAATGTACATAATACTTTTCGTGCTGTATTTTATTGCGAATAGGTTTAAACTTAGTTTCAACACCTAATGTACCTATCACTGATCATCTAATATGAGAAAATGACGTGTGCAACGCAATCTGTTTTATCTGTGTTAAACTGCATTGCTTCTTATGTTAGTGTTATGAAATTTAAATGACCTTGATAGCGGTAAGTAGCAAAAATTCGGGCCTGAAGCGGTTAATCACTACTGCGAGTCGTATTATTCATTGTTACACTGTGCATAACGCCCTAATTGCGCTCACTGTTATAGCGTTGGCGGAATTACATCTGATTATTGGTTTCGGTAGAAACCTGTGGAGGTAGCTGATTTCTCGAACACTACGTGATGAAGAGGGTTACGATACCTGTTGGTAGTGAGTCCCATGACTGGAAGTCCTTGAGGACTGATACCACTGTATTCGAAACCGTTAACAAATGCTTGATCTTCCGTAGAGTTGAAACTGGTTTTCGCAGCAAGTTTGTTAGTAGTTGTCATAATGTCTTTGGAGTTGACAGAGCTATACGCTATACGAGTGATACAGCTTTTGTCAATGTCTGGTTGAATCGGGCCTTGAACCCACTGAAGAGAATTCAAATCACCTCGTGCCTAGTAAAATGTTGTGTCATCAATTTGTGCACATTAATTATTTTTACATTCCAATAGGTTGCGCTTCATTTAATATTGAAAAAGCAAGGATTAAATTAAAAGAATAAATAATTTTGAGTTCGAACCATTTGAGTAACGATGCCATGGAAAGATGGTTGTTGTTGGATCGACGGTAGCGGTAAGTGTCTGTAGGTTCCCCAAACTCCTCCAGGACGTAGGACGTTAATGTCAATGTCAATCGCCAGTTGCTTAGCATAGAGTGGATGGTCCAAAGAAAATTTCGGTGCCTCGTCATCCTGAATTATTACAGTCTTTACTATCTCTCCATTCGGTTCCAATTTTAGACATCGAACGAATCCCAAAACGCCGTTGTCCAAATCGCCTTCTGCGACGAGTACCAACTTCACAGTTTCCTTGGTTTGCTTCTCCTCCATTGCTTCCAAGGTCCTTTGTATTTCGTAGAACCAACTAAACTCGTTATTATTGACATACACAATCTGTGTTCGGTTAGCAGGCTTCTCCCGCTTCCTCAGCAGCAGGAATGTTGTATTTTTGTTAGTCTTCTCGAGGACGATGCTCAATCCACATTCGTCTAAATACAAAAACGTGTCGTTGTCCAGGGAGGTTTCTTGAAGTATGAGGAAGCCTCTCTCCTGTATGGCACGTAATAGCTGTTCGAAGCTCTGTCGCCTCCTTTTTGACAATATATCGAATGCTGCGGCCATATAGAAGCTATTGTCCTGGGGCATTGAATTCAAATTCATTACAGTAATATTCGGAATAAACCCTGAAGTAAATTGCTCGGACTCCGTTGCCAAGGCCATGAGTGGTTGGACCTTCGGAACGTTTTCTAGCACCTGCAGAAAAGTAGGAGAATATAGTTGTTCAATATTGACGTTGTCATCCATGACCAACTCAATGAACTTTGGTGTAAGAGCTGTCACGTTTTCTATAGCCAAATGCGTGGACAATATGATCATCTCTTTCGATGTAACCTCAGCTTTGTCACGATTAGGCACAAATTTGTACTCCTCGAGAACCGGGGTAATCATTGCCTTTCGTCGCGGTACCGCATTCACTTTCAGTCCACGAATTTCCACTCCCCCAGCGACTATTACATCGTAATTCCGATGCACGAATACAGGGAATTCTGAAAGTGTTTTATCCTTGAAAGACAGTTTGCGAAAATACTGCGCTAGCTATATAATATTTTCCATAGCACTAACGAACTGAGAGTGTTTGCTTTTTCTCAAGGTTATCCTTTCAATTTTAATCTTTGTTCAATGGTATTATTTTCACACGTTACGGGCTACAACTTCTTCGTCTATATTTGTGTTCATATATACTTACGATGATTGGTGGCCCACGTATTTTGAACCATATAATTGTGACTCTTTGTATCTATGACCATTTTTAATATTCCTGTTGGTAGAACCAAACGTCTACTATTGGTTCCGAAGAGTTTCAGTTGCAGCATACCCTCCATGAAAGTAGACCAGTTGTTCATCCATATAATGTGTCCTTTTGTTCCATCGATTGAGGCACTTTTCAATGAACGGAACAATCCTGTGTATTCGTAACCACGGAGTTTCAGTTCATTATAAATATCTATCGTAGTCAGACGCTCATCAGTATCATTTTTCATCAGCAGTTGTGGATTAGTTTTTTCCTGATCGGTGTCCGAACCGACGCGTACTATTCCCGATACCAGGATAGTATTACCCTCATCTATCTCAAATTGACCGTTACCTAAAATGATTTGGAATTACAAAACTTTCTGGTGTTTATATACATGTATGTTTATGTATCTACGCTTTGCCTGGAAACTCCAAATTTTGTATTTATTTTTTGCATGTACTTGTTTTGTATGCAACTTTCTCAAAAATATGTATAAGATATTATTATTCCTTAAAAAAAGTACCACCTATAGCTGGAATCATAATGTGAACATAATGTGTACCATTTACTAAGGCACTCGCCTTCTACTAGCTTTTTACTAGCTTTCTGAACAGTATGAACTACCTATTTTCAACACATCTGAACTCAATTCAAGTGCCCCTTGCTCGACCAACCAGATAGAAAGAATCAGACAAAAAGATTCAAAGACAGACAATAGAACAACAGATAAACGGAAGCACACTAATATTCTCAATGTCTACTTGAACAATCACGAATAGTGTTCGAGTGATACTTCTTAGTTCTCACTAACCATCAATGTAACTAAAAACACAACAAGATGAGAATCTAAGATGAAAGCATACCAAATGAGGACAAGCTATCCACTGACAATGTGAGATTAATACCCATCCTAGTTTAAGTGTAAGTTGTAAAGAATAAATTTAGGCGTGGCGCAATTATTACAAATGATGGGCCCAGGGGAAAAATACGATATGACAATTTTTTTTAATTCTGGGTTTTGGCGCAGTTTTGTAGTGTGCAAACGAAAGTTTTTTCTATTTATTCACTATGAGGAAGAGTACGATGAGTCACAAGATATTAACACTTTACATGCTGCCGCCGAAGATTATTGGCCAGTACCATATTTAATTGTGTCATATTTAACTCATTTGGTACATATACTGTTATTGTTATTGTTATAGTTTTACGTGTATGTTCGCACATATTGTATTATTTCGTGAATTGTAATTAAGTTTTTTTAAATTAATTCATCAAAAATATTGCCGGCCCCTGGCAACGTTTGTCTGTATAGACATGCGGCCATTAAAGAGTTAAGGATGGAAGAAATGCCATCTTGGAAATTATTTCACAAATTTTGTGAAATAAAATTAAACACTGAAAAAGAACTCAAAAGGAAGACTGATGAGTTGTGGTGTACTGTATGTTCAACCGCAATTTATAAACCGAGCTTTTATAAAATTTATCATTTTTTTGGGAGGAAAAACCTACTTGGTTCAGAACGTAAAATAAGTTTAATTTAATTCAAATAAACCGATACGTCTTGTTTACGTTTTTAGTATGAAAATATTTTTGAAACAAGCAATTGGCACTGTAAAACTACAAAAATATGTTTAATATAATAAGTTTAGAAATTAAATAGTTTAAAGTATTGAGCCTTCAAATACTTAAAACCCTTGCACATCATTCATCATGTCAAGGGTGTTTACTTTCGACAATTGCACATCACAAGCTCAGACTCGAGTAAAGTGATTTGATAACTAATACACAAAATCGTAACACTAGTAGACACGAAATTCTAACCATCGGCACGCCGTTTTTGAAAACTTGAACACAGCCCTGTGGACGTAACAATAAAATGTTTAAACGGCTAAAAGTAATCGCAACAATTATGAATATGAACATTGAAATATCGATGACAGACTTAAGTTTAGTAATTGGATTATCTCAAAGTTAGCCTTACTTAGATGAAAAGATAACAGAGTTACCTTTATGAATTTTCACAGTCAATTTCACGCTTCCATTTTCTGGAATGGTAGTAGCACATTCGAATATTATGTTTTCAAATACGATCGGCAGTTCGTTATAAACTTTTCCCTTCATCGTACTAAAAGTTTCCCATACTAAAACCAGGAGCCCTGTTGTTGGGATAATGTTGTCTCCGTCGATGATGTGCCCAGACATGAACTGATAAGTTTCATTATTAAGTGCAATGTCGACTGTTCTTCGTCCGGTGGTTGCTTCTTCCTGCTGCGAATAGATTGGTACGTACCAATCGTGTGAATGGTCCCACCTGAAGAATTATTACGCAGATTACTTTCAGTTATTCTTTCAATAGACACCAGTAATACATAAATAACCATTAACATTTAAATATTAGATATCCAGCGATCTTTCCTCTGCAGGTCTTTTGATACACTACTTATTATTAATATCGCCACTCTGTTACAATCCCATGAATAATACTATGCAACTACAAAATTGTTTTACAAGTATGGAAATTTATTGTTTAAGACATCTGAAGCATTCGTATAAAATTCATGCTATATATGAAGAGTTAGTCACCAGGTCGTTTTAATCAAACTAGTAAGTATTCACTAATAATAAATCGATTCAATAGTTTGATGGAATACAGCAATAGAATGAACTCACATTATATAAGGGGAGATCATAGGGGTTCCACGGCTGACCGGAAACTCCACCGGCGGATATATGTTTGCGAAATGTGGTTGCAGGCCAACATTGTATAGCTTTCCAAGTGCCTTCAAGAAAAACTCGGAATTGTACGTGTGGCCACGTTCAAGCAGTGCAACGTGTGTTACACCCTCACCCCGGGTCCGACGAATGATTGTTTCCAGGAGATGGTCGAGGCCTATTTCAATTGTTATCGCGTTCTCCGGAATAGCCCTTACCATTTCCGCGAACAGTACTGGGCTTAGAAAATTATTGGTGTGGTACTCGGCGGAGGAGTATTGCGCTTCCAGCGAAGACCACCTACTGCGAGGCACCGACGTGCTTATCCATTTTGGACTACGTGGTTTCAAATCTGGCATTACGTTTTTTAGGTAGGCCTTCAACATTGGTCCAGCGTTACGTATGTAGCGGCTGTGGAAAGCGACATTGCCTGAAGGTAATTCCTCCGCGGAGACGTTCTTTCCCTATAAAACGATATCCATTGCGCAATTCTCTTTCTTTCATTTCTAAGGCTTTTAATTCAATCGATCATTGCTCTGTATAAAACTTGTTTTCCTTGTACTTCTTTAGTACTCCACTATATCCCTGACACAATCAGTTCTTATTTGAATTAACCCATAGAGGGCTATGGACGCATATATGCGTCCGGCGAAAGCGATTGGCGTGAACTATAAGCGCGTATATGCGTTTGTCAATTTTTTCCATTTGCCATGTAGTAGTGTTACATGTAAGTTTACGCGAGGAAAATATATGTGTGTTTCTTAGCAACAGCAGTAAAAAAAATGATAGACGCGAGGACAGATCCAGTTTTTAGTATATACATAAGTTCACACCATCAGTATTAACGTATTAACTCACGAGCAAACCATGTTACGCAAATCATTACAGTATACAATTATATTGTCATTTAGTTTTGATACCCTACGAAATGTTGCGTAATACTGACGAATATATTTCAAAAGATGACAATGAAATAGAAGAGAATTATGAATCGAACTATCCAGTGAATAGTGTGTACCAATCTGCTACGTTATCATCGGACAATGAAGATGACATGGAAAATATTATAAATAATTGATTAGTTCGACGAAAAAATATAAATCTAAGACGGCCTAGAATATATGTATACATCTTCAGAAGAGGAAGAATCAAATATAGGTCAAAATATGGAGAATGGTAATAAGACTGGAGTATTATTGTGGTTGTTGAAGCCCCAGCGAATTTATTATGTTTTTTACCAATTCGACCATTAGGGGCAATAAAAGACCTTAACGGTGGGCCCGGCCACATGGCCATAAAATAGAGGAAAGTAATTTTCTCTAATTACCATGCGGCAATACTTTCTAAGACGATGAAGAACTGTACCATCCACCACCGTTATGCTACCTGGAAAATACTCATCGGTTCCCAGGAAACCTACGTTACGCCAGTGCCTACCACATGTACACACTTGCCAGAATTTCCCTAACTCAACCAATCACTGTATAGTCAATTCCCCGTTAACGCTCTCATCCCTTCTTCTCCACCCCAATATATTTTTACGAAAAACCCACATTTTTTCGAACAGGCAGGAACATTTAGTCAGTTAAACTATACGCATCAAACAAGCAATACAGCTCTCTGAGTAGCCTCTCCAACAATTTGATTCAACTCTGAGTAGTCCTTAATCAGTCGTTAATTGTTTAATTCGTGTTAAATATTACGAAGTGTTGTTGATTAGTCTTACGTATTTAATAAAGCTATTAAGTGCTGAAAAATCGAGTCGTTGTGAAGCCTGAGGCAGGGTCCGCATTTTTAATCCTTAAAATTATCTCCGTTCACGACTAAAGGCCGAACGGAGAGTGAACGAAAGTTCACCCATATACACACGGGACGCGATACATTTTCGAACGTCGTGTATACCACATTATACATATAGTGATCAAGAGAGAATTTGACGTCGAAACTACATTTCTTTTCCGAACAAAATTCAGGTTTAAAATCTCATTTAAATCCACAGTTAACATAGTTAGATGCTTTTCAAATTTTCTTTCCAGAGGAATTAGTCTTTAAAATTACTGTGCAGATAAGTAATTATACCAAAGAGGTATGTACGAGAACATACAATATACATATAAAAGTACTTATTTGAATAGTTGGAGGGATACTTCGATTTATGAAATGTACAGACTTTTATGCGCTATAATGCTAATGTCTCGGATGAAGAAACTTTTTTTGAGGGAATATTCGTCTACGGATGAAATGCTGAAAACCAATATTTCCCCAAAAATAATGGCACGAGATCGGTCCATGCTCTTATTACAAATGTTGCACTTCAGTGACAAATAATACAGCAAGCGACAAGCCATTGAGAAATAGTAGTAGATAAACTGAGGATATCGTTTTCAGAATCATTTTCTCCATAGGAATATCTGTGCGTTAACGAAAGTCTTTCATTATACAAAGGCAGAGGCTATTCTAAGCAGTATATATCTTCCAAGAGAAGTAGAATCGACATTAAAATAGTTCTCCTATGTGATTGTAAAACCAACTACATATTGGATTTCAAAATTTATATCGGGATAAAACAGATATTAATCAAAATAATACTACTATTGGGATTTCTGGCATTGTTATAATGACACTTCTTCAACCACATAAAAAGGGGCCATAAATTATTAACTGATAATTGGAATACGAGTCCACGTTTATATAATTTGCTGCAAAAACACAAAACCAACACATTTGGAAGTGATCTGCAAAAACAGAAATGGAGTGCCTCCTACCGAAGAAAACCTCAAGAGAGAAGAAATTTGCTGCAGGTCAACGAGTAATTTATTGGCAATGAACTGGCGTAACAAGATAGACGTTTGGACGTTATCTTCTGTATACGCAGCTATGTTGGTGGAAACAGAGTCGAGAAACTACCGCATAAGGTTATTTAAGCAGAAACCATCCTGCATTCAGGATTACAATTCTAACATGGGTGCTGCCGACAGAGTGATGATGATTTTGAGCACTCTTAATTCTTGAAGGAAAGCTATGAAATTGAATAAAAAGTTTTTCTTCCACCTATTTGATTTAGCCATGTACAATGCATACGTTCTGTATTTAAATTCTACTGGATCAATACAAAAGTTTCGCGAATTTCAGTTAACTCTTGCAAAAGACACTTTACGAAAATATCCAAACGATGGAGTCACAGCAGGAGGAGAAAAAAGAAAGTCCGAAGACTTACTGTTTTGGTTAATCGAGAAGTACTTTTTATAAAAATGTCCGAATGAAGCGGGTAAAGCGCATCTAGCGAGATAAAAATGTGTGGTTTGTGCGAAACATAAAAGAAGTCGTGACACACGATATCAATGCAGAAAATGCGATCTCGGCTCATGCATTGATGATTGTTTCGAAATATATCATACCCAAATAAACTTTTTTGTTATATTTATTGCATTTGGTATTTATTCCTTATTATCAAGTTAAATTATATTGAAAATTTTACTGTTTCTAATAGATAGTTGATGCTTGAAAATAACGATCTTTCATTATTTCATTTAGTGTAAAAGAATTACAATAATAACTTGTTAGTTGCGTCTTGACCAGTTAAATAACAGAGCTCGCGCAAGTGAAAAATATTCAGTCTACAGCGACCGTCCGCGCTAAGCGCGCAGTCTCTACGGAGCGCATCGGCAGAGGAGTTATCCGCATGCAAAGGGTTCCAAACTTTTTTGTTTCTCGAAACAAGAAAATGATGAAAAGTATTGAACATCGATCACACTTAGTGATGTGGAATTACCAATATAAAAAGAAAGTCTAAGTAAAGTGTCTTTATGCAAAACAAACCTGCAATACGGCAACGAACTGCTTTATCGAGTTCGTTGGTCCACTTATAGTACAGACAGCAGGACCAATGTGACAAGCCACTTCGACGTCATCTGGGCACTGATCCTTTACGTCCTCGTATCCGAGACCAACGACAGCCATGGATCCGCGAATAATTTCTGTCTCGATGCACGCCAGTCCTCTGTAGTAGGCTGAGAGAATCATTTGTTCGGCTGTCAAGCATCTGTCGGCATACGCACAGCCAAGCTCTCCCACGGAAAGACCGATCATGTTGTCCGGCACAATGCCCACGGATGTCAGTAAATCAACTAGACCGATCTGCAAAATATAATTCAGTTTTTAGTATATTGTTTAATAGGATGTATTCTTATGCACGCTACGCATTCTATCAGCCCGAAAGTTTCACAATGTCCAAAGAATATTGTATTTCAAAACTGCATTAAAGAATCTATCGCTTACTGCTTGTTTTTATTATTTTTATCAAACCGTATCCCAGTCATTCAATAGTGAAAAACATGCGTTTCCTCTGCTCCACCCTGTACAATAAGAGATAGGTCAGACGTAGTCAGTAGAACTAGTGCTGCACCAATCTGACATACCGTGACGGTGGTTGCATATTGGCAAACCTGTACGCGGCATGCGTTTAGCAGATTTTAGCACCTAAACTTTATAATAATATTATTTTTTTTTATGTCTTCGAAAAACTGGTCTTGACGCACTATACAAATTTTTCTCAAGTTAATAAACCTCTGCTATATATAAAAAATCACGTCTGTTTACAATTAACAAGAATAAATGCTAGTGAATGGCACTATTCGCAAACATTATATTTCTTTTATAAACTTTAATCTTTTCCGATTATATTGCAATCAAAGTCGGTCCTCTACGACTTACTATTTCGGAGACATAATTTTCTCAACCTTTTTCACAAAAAGAGTTGTATCTCGATGGGGGGTAAGATTCGGACATAACTTTGCCGCCTTTTTTACATCTTTTGATGAGTACTGTCGATTCTGCTAAAATGTCCCAGGAATTTTGTTATTCCCTTTATATGAGCAGAAACAATAACGCGGAGGCCGACGTCGTACAACATGGTACGGCTATGTCTCCGTGGTTTCAAGGTCAATAATTTGTTGGTCAAGATATTTCGGATGAAATCGCGCGGTGTGGTCAGAACCCATAGCTTAGTTGTGCCCATAATTGTGAAAGTGGTCTAAGTCAATTTTTAAAAAATTTTGAATATTACGTTTTTTAAAGGTTTTGAAACATTTATTAACAAATTATCTAGACTTTAATTTTTTTTGAAATATTGACTTTTAGACTACTTTCATAACTATGGGCACAGTTACGAACTAAACAGTCACAAACTCATAGACCCATTATACATTTACACTCCCGTTCTCCTTTTTATAACCTCAAGATTTAGACTAATATTGATATAATAAAATGTAATATTTAATATTATTTTAAAACGCGCTTTGTACTTTTTGGTTGATTTATTACAATGTAGAAGTATAAACGCATTTATTTGTCTTTTACATTGTTTTTAACAAATTAAAGAGTGTACAAAACTTACTTGAACTGCAGAAATTCCAACGAACGAGTTTAAAATGTTATTGAACATCGTTTTATCCTTGCTTGTTATGATATCAAGTAGGTTTATCCCATGTGGTTTCAATACAGCATCGCACGTTTCTATCGTTTTGGCGAAAACCGGGAACTTCATCAATGGCTCACCTATTGAATTTCAAATTGAAATTGGGATCGATGGAGCAGGCAGTTATACTAATTCAAATTTGATTGAGCTTAAGTGACAGCGAGATTTTCAACATGTATTATCTTCGAATGTTGAAGAAAATTGTGACCGTTTAGAATTTGCTTTCTTTAAAAAGTCGAAACTGTTTATAAACGAGTAAGTTTTTAGCTAAATACTTTTCATTGGATAATAATTTGACATACAAAGAAATTTAATTTTCTGAGCAATAAGTTAGACAATATATCTCATACTTACCCATTCCAATCGACATTGATTCCATTCCAGAAAATACGAACCAGACTGGTCTTTTGCTGTCAGAGTATCTTTGAATTTCTCTCGCATTATGATCGGTCGATTTCGGAACAATCGTGTATCCTCTGAATGAATGTTGAGGTACATTTTCAGCATGAATATCATGGATGAGGCGAATGTATTCCACGTCTACCACGGGTAAGTTTTCAACCTATAAAGGAATTCGATTAATAAATGTTGAAATCATTCATTGTTAGTGTTACGTCCCCTCGTCTAATTGTAAGCGCCCTTTGTCAGTTCGACGCCAGGACGACGCAATTGAAAAACTTGTAAATTCCTTCAAGAAATAACACTGCGATCGTCTTGGTCGAGACTGGCAAATAGTATCGAAATAAATATATAATTCTAATCGAGCCATTGCGAATGTAAATTCCGAAACTCTTCAGATTAGAAAGTTCTAAACATCAGATTTCATCAGATACAATGGAGACTTTGTCCATGAGGAAATGTAAATCTGGCACCAAAACCCGTCCAGTTCAAAAGACACTTGAAAGGGAAAGTTTTTCTGATCCTTTTCCAAGTACATTCTCAAGCCAAGGGTGTCTGGATGCTGGATGGGGCCTTCATTGTTTTCCCGAAAACCGTTGCAATCCGACGTAGTTGGAGGGCCCAAAATCTTGTATATTATCGTGGTGCCCTCCGCAGCGAAGTTACTCTTTGTTCACTTTTGAGACACACTTAGAGTCATTCTGGAGGCATTACTTTTTGGACGTTACATCGACACTATTCTTAATACCGGATTCAGTCGTGCGTCATTTATAGTTTCTTTGAATCTTGCTCGATTGCAGTGAAAACTCAGATCCACGTGAACATTCCAAAATCCTGAACCCCGATTTAACCTATAACCTGTACCTTACGCTGAGTCGAAGTCAAATCTGGTCAAGTGAGTAGTTCGGAGGCGAGTGAGCATTCAACGAAATCAGTTGAATCGGAAAGTAAACTAAAATTGGCGGGAATCCCTTCAACTCCTCATCCAAATCGGAACGAAAAAGTCCATATAGGAGGTAATCAAGGGCGAGTGAGCGCTTGGTGAATCTTGTAGATAGATAGATAGATAGATAATTTATTACATCCTAGGGGAATTCCCTTCTAAGGACACAAGCACAAAGTATACACAATAAAGATACAAAACTAATATAAGAATAAGATACTAAAAATAATAATAAAGATATAAAGAAATAGTCACATAGCAGACGAGATGAGGAAGAAATATAATACAAAAGAAAGAGAAGGAAGAGCACTTACAAACTAGAGGAAAAGTAAAAATAAAAATAGAATTGAATATAGAAAAAATAGGTTAAAAAATAGAAGGGTATAGAACGCACGCTAGATCTTAAAAACTACCATAACACTAAGAGAACGGCTAAAAAGCATGAGAGGGCAAGAACAAATTTGTAACTAGGGGAACAGTGAGGCAAGGTGCCTGTAAAGGTCATGCTTAAACAGCGAACGCGAATTACAGTTTCGCAAAGCCGGCGGAAGTTCGTTCCAGAGGCGTACCCCAGTCACTGTAGATAGATATTTCATTTATTTTGCGTCCTTGGGATGACACTTTAAGGACGACGACAAGAGAAAAAAAATAATACAACAAACTTGTAACTAGGAATAAAATTAAAATTAAAATTAAGATTAAAGTATAAAATAAAATTAAAATAATACAGAAAACAAAAGCCTAAGAGAAAAAGAGAGAGATGAAAATAAAACAAAACGAAGAGAATGTACAGATGACGGTGAAAAAGAGTAGACACAGTGATGCGTAAGAAGATGACAGAAAGAAAATGACGGAAAGCACAAAACTTAAAGCTAACGCAACTTGAGACTAAAGCTAGAAATACAAACTGGGGGCTAGCAGACAAAAACAGAAGCGCAAACAAAAATTAGAAGTAGAAAAAAAGAAAAATGATGCAAAAACAGACGAGTAGTAGCAATAAAGATTAATAGAAAAAGAAAAGAGATAGATAAATTCAGGGGAGTCAGGGGAAAAGAGCTTCGACATCCGCATCAAGGCCCACCCTGATAGGAGCAGATGTCGCCTCCTTCCTAACCATCACCGCGTCCGAACGCGCCCATACTCGCGTATAACCACGACGATGGGCCACGGCTCGAACGCGGTTAAGTAGCTCAGCCAAGGGGGCCGGGAGGAGCCGGTTGCCGAACACGTGAGATCCGCTAAAACTGGAGTCCACAGAGGAGGTGACGAAAGCCTTCTTCGTACGCCTTGCCGCAACAAGCCGCTCGCAGTGGTCAGGAGAGCTCAAGAGGAGGTGAATTGAACGAGGGCGAGTTGTATTCCTCGTACTCCTGACCTTGTTTGCCCGGGCAATATCGGAAGCAGAGACGCTCACATCAAGTACAGAAAAAAGTTGGGCAAGGAGCCCGTTAAGAGACTCACCCGGCTTCTCGTCGAGTCCTGAGACGACAACTCAGGACTCACAAGCAGCTGCCTCCAAACGGCATAGTCGGCTTGAGATGGCACTAGAAATTCCAGCCGATGGATAGTGTACTGAGCAAGAGGAGTCAGAATGAGGAGCAGAAGAAGAAGAAGCCACCTGCTCTGGACGGGAGATAATGCCCGACCGAATGGCAGCAGTGGAGGCCTCCGAAGCTAATAAGCGCCCAGACAGGGTAGCCAAGGACGAGTCAGCAGCACGCTGACCAGAACTGACCTTAGCCAGCTCAGAATTTAGGCTTGCGCGTCTGGAATCCAGAGCAGCCTGAGATGAAGAGAGGTTGTCTACCCTCGTGAGGAGCGAGGTTTGGGCTGCCGCCAGAGATGAGACTTGCAAAGAACAAGCCTCCACCTTGGCCACGTAGTCGTCGACCCTGGCAACCACTGAGGACACTACAGTGGGAAGGGTAGCGAGTGCCTCGAGAGATTTTGTATTTGCCTCCATTTTGGGGCTAAGGTCGACCAGGATGGAAGAAATGGAAGCGAGTTCCGTGAGGACATCGCGCGAACTACCACGCAACTCATTCCCAAGGGGATTTTGCAGAGGCGTTTCACGCCAATAGCTGAACAGGGCAAAACAGATAAAGGAGAAGCACGCGTAACACGGGGCCCGACACTGTACGAGGACGTGGAGGGACCGCACACAAAGCCCGTTGCACATGACTTGCAAAGGCTAGTACCATCACTGGTCCCAGACTTAATCACAGTGAACTTGGAGCAGGACGGGTGGAAGGCCTCGCTGCAGGCCTCACAGGACACAGGATCCTTCACCTATCTTCTGCAGCTACAGCATTTCACCATGATGAAAGAGAGAGGCCGACAGGTGACAGAGACGTGCAACCGCGATGACTTGGAGACTCGCAAGATGGCAGCACTCCAGATGCAGATGGTGAGGAACAGCTCCAACAGATAGTGCTGAAGTCAGTAGGTCCAAGACAGCAACGACTCCACGGATTCCCGCCAAAGAGAGTGCCAAAAAGAGGTTAGAAATATCGGTCAAAAGATGAAAGTGCAATGCAGAGACAGGATAGAACAGTACCCAAGCAAAAACTGGCAGAAAATAAGGCGGCCAGAACTGGTAAATTTGGTAAAACCACAAACGAGAGATAGGATAACCCTTACGCCTGATGAGGGTTCATGCCTAGGAACTGAATATCCGACGCCTTGAAATTTGTTCATAAAACATTGCATTAAACTTTAACTGTTACTCAACAAATATCAAATATTGAACTATAATCCTATAAATTGAATATTTTTCCGACCTTCCCACCTATACATGGACTACACATAGAAATCTATGTTATGGGTAGAAAACTCCACGTCGCATGGCGCGGAAATACAGGGTGTCCCAAAATTATCCAACAATCGGGAACATGGAGATTGTTTATAAAAAAAGAAATTGAAAAGTCCTTTACCCTTTTGTGATCCGAGGTCCCGTTTTTGAGTTACGAGCTTCCAAAATATCGTGGTCTGACTTCCGGCCGCGCGGTTCGAACATCAGCTGGAGGCATATACGCGGAGAAAAGTGTGGACGCACGGTTTTGTTTCGGAGTGAAACAAAAGTTACGAGAGTTTATTATTTTACGGCCTTACCGTAGCACGTCAAAACCACGAACAACGGGTATCGGACTGTGTGTGCCTTTCGGCTTATTTTCCGTGCCTGTGCGACCATTTGCCGTCCTAGCAACTGCGTCGTTATTAACCAGAGAGTAGCACCTTGCAGTTCACCTGTAAGTACATCTACCTCGGGGTTTCACCTTACCTTAACAAATTTTACCACTCTGAAGACCAGCACCCTATGGCTCTGTTCATAGGCTCATCTGGCTTCAGATTCCTTTAATTCCGACACGGGACCAGCACCCTATGGCTCTGTTCATAGGCTCATCTGGCTCGAGTCATTCCTCAGATCCTCCCACACCTGAGTGAATACCAGCACCCTATAGCTCTGTTTATAGGCTCATCTGGGTTCATTCTCCATAACTCTTCCACTATGGAGACCAGCACCCTATGGCTCTGTTCACAGGCTCATCTGGCTTCAGATTCCTTTAATTCCGACACGAGACCAGCACCCTATGGCTCTGTTCATATGCTCATCTGGCTCGAGTCATTCCTCAGATCCTCCCACACCTGAGTGAATACCAGCACCCTTTAGCTCTGTTTATAGGCTCATCTAGATTCATTCTTCCTCAATCTTAACCACTCTGGAGACCAGCACCCTATAGCTCTGTTTATAGGCTCATCTGGCTCTAGTTTTATTCCCTATCTATACCAATACGAGACCAGCACTCTATGGCTCTGTTCATAGGCTCATCTGGCTTGCAACATTCCTCACCTCAACTCAAGATCAGCACCCTATGGCTTTGTTCATAGGCTCATCTGATTTGAATTAAATATCATTTCCTAGATCATACGTCGATTTGTAGCTCTCACTACTGTTGATGTACGATACCCCCTGCTACAGTTAAGTCAAGGAAGCGACGAAACCAACGTCTCGTCACGTTTATTCCATAAAGCTCGCCGGCCACGTTCTAGAAACCCGCCCGGCTCGTAACAGCTAAATACCTCCGAATAAAAGGGAATTTTACTATTGCTCCTTGTTGACGAATATTTCGATATGCTTGGAAGTGGCATTGTTCCCGTATTCAGAATTACCCCGATGAAGGCCATCAATTCTTGACGGGTAACGCCCACCCATGAATGCCAAATAGATTTATTGGTCAACTGTTTCTCACGTATTTTCATTTGTTCATATTCATTAGTCGTTTTTACAATTTGGCTATTAATAAATCAGTAAAATATAATTTGAAAAAGTCATATGGGTTTGTTATATTGTGAGGTATTTGTGATCCTACAATTCGCGGAGTTTTGAAATTGAAGGTAAAAGGAAAATCGGGTTTTTCTGTGACGTCCTCCCATTCGTCACTTTTACTGCAGTCCTCTATTTGTTCTAAATTTTCTTCATCATCACATTCGCTATTCTCCACGTCACTGTCAATTCTTAGTACAGTCCGTCTCTTAGGAGGAACTATGTACTCGTCACTATCATCACTCTCATTGTCAGGTACTGAATCGTACGTTTATTTGTTCATATTTTCATTATATGTTTCAAGTTCCAACCCATCATCACTACTCTCATTATCTTGCGAATCATTTTCAAACCCTTTCATTTTTGCGAATTACACTGTATTTTTAAAATTTTGAACACAAATTTTATTATGTTCGCGGTACTTTTTGATAAAATTGATACTTTTGCAAAATAACGTGTGTGATATACACAGTTCAAAGGACTAGCTTCTTTGCGATCTGAATGCTACTCGAGAGCGCATTCAAAACTGATAGCCTGGAAAATTCTCTGAACAATCATACATAGTTATCTTGTATGTCGACTGAAACATTTGAATCACGAGGCATAGGGGATTATAGCGTTTTGTCATTTTTGTGATTTTTGAAGGTTCCCGCTGAGGGGACATCGACTTCTACAACGATTTAAAAATGTCCCTGCTACAGGGACACCGACCGCAAAGTGTTAATATAGTTTGAATACCCCGAAAACCCCGATCTTATCTTTCCTGTAAAGTGTCAAGCTCTGTATCGATCGGGGACTCTTGCACATGGTTCGAGTCAAGATCTTGTCTCTTGATAGTGTGCAAAACATTATTGTCATAAGTATAACTAACAATAGGATTAGGAATTTTACTCACTTGTTCTAAAAACGTGTCGACAGCTTCCTCCGTACGTCCAGATACAGCTACGATTCGGGGTAAATCATCAGTAGATTTTCCAAGGTTAACCTTTTTTTTGGGGTTCGATTTTAGCAAAATGTGTGCGTTTGTACCACCAAAACCAAAAGAGTTAATTCCTACATAACCACCATCCCAAGGTGTTGACTCCGTAATAACCACAGCTTTTCCTTCATCGAAACATTCTATACCTTTTGCAGGTTTTTGAAAGTGTAAATTCGGAGGAATTAAGCCAGTCTCCATACTTATTATGACCTAGGATACGTGGCAGTAGTATTATAAGTATTTGTCCTGTTAATATTGTATAAGATTAAAAATTTCGGGTGCTCTTGTGTAATACCGTCTATCTTGTGCAACAGGTTTTACCAACACGGCTCCAGTATGTATAGAGACTAAGGTTTTAAAAGGTGTTAAAGTGTATTGTTCCATATAAATGCCATTAGGGTTAAACTAAGGTGAATTCATGTTTGGATAGTTAAAGCATGTCCAACAACAATTTTCCAACACATGTCAAGTAAGAGCAAGCGCAAAAAGTGGTAGAATTTCATTTTATCACAATGTTAATAATTGCTGGTGTGCTAGGACAACGGCGCACAGTGGAACGAAAGCGCCGAATATTGGACATCGATAGATATATCCATTAAATAGCGAAATGCATTGGGTATTTCCCTATTACCCTATTTTTCTTGCGATTATTAAAACAAAACTTTAAATAAATAATATTAAAAGTTTTAATGTTAAAAGTTTTAGTATTATTTATTCGAAAGCTAAGAGGTTGAAAGGTATTGGTATGACAATTGAATTTTCTTTGTGCATACTGGTAATAAAAAAATAAATTCCTTGGAACTATTAGCTTTTCACGAACAGGACTGATGAATGATGTATGTATATACATGGTCTGTCCGGAACGTAATAGGACTGAGTCGATTAAAAAAAAACTATTGAGCCAATCGTTATAATTCTTGAAAAACTTTCAAAAAAGGCTCTTCCTGCGTCGATACAGCGCTGCCAGGGCGATTTCCAAGCATTGAAGGCGTCATGGTAAGCATTCTCCGGAATGGCGTTTAGAGCCGCGGTACAAGCTGCTTGGATCCCCTCTTTTCAAAATGATTCGTTTCAAAATGATTTCCTTTCATCGGTATTTTCCGGCGAGGAAACAAAAAGAAGTCCGGGGGGGGGCCAAATCTGGGATGTAGGGTGGCTGGGGAAGCGTTGGGATACCTGCCTGGGTCATTTAGCTGGTCACAAGAAAGGAGGTGTGAGCCGCTGCATTGTCGTGGTGCCCCGTCACAATGTCATGAACCACAGTTTTTGGGAAATTTAACATTTGGGCAATTAAACGAGTACTCAGTAGACAGTCAGAGTTCAAAACTTCGAGCAGACGAGTCACATTGTCGGTGTTTGTCGAAGTCGAAGATCTTCCAGCGCGGTCTTCATCGGCGACCTCTTCCCGGCCCTCCGAAAGGGCCTTGTGCCACCGAAACACACTACTTCTTACTAAAGTATTATCTGGATAAGCCTGCTTGATCATATCAAATGTCTCTGTCGCAGATTTACCGCGTTTCACACAGAATTGATTAAATTTTGGCGATTGCCAACCTCTGCTCTAACGAACGCTGCATTTTCTGCTTGTACCGCGGACAAAAACACGTCGCGGGAAAAAGGCTGTCCTGACTCTCCAGATGCTCGGAGACAATTGACCAACCCCTCATTCATTAGCTAAGGACCTCCTCTACCGAATCCAGTCGGCACTCGAGAGCTCCGAAGTACAGTCGCGGCGGAAAAAAATCAGTCCTATTACTTTCCGGACAGACCATGTATGCTGTTTTGACTGTGGAAAATGAAAATGAAGTGAACCGTTACGCCCGCATGGTCGAATTATCGAGTGTACGCTGAGTTTGTCTATGCCGAATTTTATTACATGTTTGCAGCTGATTTTTAAGTGTTCTGGAAGCGATAGAAGTAGTGTACATATAAAAAAGTTTCCGATCTTTTGTTACACCGTGTATAATGTTCACTGTTTCTCGTTTTTTTTTCATTTTGTCTTGCTGTCTCTATAAACTACTAGCAAAAATATTAGAATCACCGTCAGCATTAGAATTATTCCAAGTAAACTTGTGATTGTACATTAACTGATTCGGTGCCCTGCCATGGCCCGCCACAGCCACATTTTGTAATTTAAATTTCTAACGAAAAAGCAGCGGAAAGCAAAAAGTACTTGCATGGCTATAATCTATACACCTTTAAAAAACGAATAGTGAAAAGTTTTTTCTGGGCGATCTTAGGCGATTTTTGTAATTGACAAAAACATTTTTGACATCTATTACGAAGTGATATAACATTTCGTTGCGCATTAAAATTTTTTTTCTGCTTATTTCAGACTTAATAGAACTCTAACATTATGTATTGCACGCATTCTTTAAGTAAAGTCATAAAATAGAGATAATAATGGCAAATTAAAAAAGAGGATAAATTGTCGAGGTACATGATATCTGATATTAGGGAATAAATAGTGGCGCAAAATGGAAAAATACTATTGAACATAATGGCGAAGGGTCTATAGCAGTGGTGGGCAAACTTTTTTAATGGGGGGCCACAAAGTTTAAGAAATTATAGAGTAGGGCCAGAATTATAGAAAAAAATGCATTTTGTGTTAAAGCTACTAAAAAGAATCTACTTTATACTTCTCAACCGTCAAAACGTAATTATAGCGGGCCATATACGATCCATGTCGATGGACCCTCGGCGGGCCGGAGCTGGCCCGCGGGCCGTACTTTGCCCATCACTGGTCTATAGTTTCATGACAATGTACTTAAATTGTAAAATGTGAACTTAATTTTTTTGACCAAATGTCCAACGTTACAAGACGTACTCGGTCCACTGTGCGGCGCAGAATAATTACGACAGAAGAATATCAAAGATTAGTGGCTCCAGGTCGAAACAATGTAAGTAACCCAAGTACTCAATTGTACGAAAATTTGGGCGTAAAAACTCATAAGACTGCATTTATATTTCCCCGCTCTTACGCTCACTCCACGCAGAAAGTGAGAAACTTTACTATTACCATGTCGCGCTTGTTAATGATTGACAACGAACCTTGGTAACCGAGGAAAGGCCACTGGCCGCCTCGGTGTGTCCGATATTAGACTTAAGGGAACCAATCCGCAGAGGTGTATCTCTGCCTCTGCATAACACTTTGCTAATGGCACTAAGTTCCACTGGGTCGCCAACAGCAGTCCCTGTCCCATGAGCTTCCATCCAGGAGAGAATTGACGGAGAGATCTGACAATCCTTATAGAATTCTTCCAGCAAACTCGTCTGGGCATCGCTTGATGGAAATGTGATTCCCTGCTCCTTATAACCATCGCAGTTTGCTTTTGTGTAGACTACCGTCGCATAGATCCTTTTCGCGTTTCTTGCTTTTTGTAGTAATAGAACGGAAATTGCTTCGCTGCGCACGTAGCCGTTTGCTGATTCGTCGAAAGATTTGCAACGACAATCGGGCGATAGGACTCCTGCAAACGATTTTCTCACGTGGTAAAACTTGGTGAGCAGTTTAGTCTGATTGGATGCTATTTTAATTAGCATTTCGTATTAATCATTCATCAATAGTATGTCTATGTGAAAACTTAATTATACAGGGTGTCCCAGCTAACGTGCACGTCCCTGAACCAGGTGATAGCTGAGGTAATTCTAATATAGGGAAGTGATATTCGTAATGTCGTATCTGAATTCGTGACCGAGTTATTAACGAAAAACGATAGCGAATCATAGGGCTCCATTGGGCCCAGCGGCGAGACAGTTCCTACTAGCGCAGTAACCTACTGGTGAATATTCTCAAGATTCAAATGTACCGCGATCGATAGATCGATCTATCACATGTCAATAAAGAGGGCGCCGTAATTCAAAACAGTTGAAATGCTAAGTTCTTTGATGACAATGAACCCAATGTGGTATACCATTCTACACGTTTAATATAGCACAAAGAAAGAAAGAGCTATTCTAATTTAATTCGGCAATTTAGTAACGGAATCGCATGTCGATAGGAAGCAGGAACCGTGAAAGAAACAAGTTGAAAGTGATATTAATGAACACATTGGTGGTAAATATCAATTCTAATGATATATAGTTGGAAATTATGTAGAGGAACGGAATAATTGATGTTAGGATGTTAATAATTCCTAGATTTTGTTAGGAACAGCCTATTATTGAGTGGAAAAGAACGTACTAAGAGAGGGCAGATAGGTGTCATATATTGCAAGAATAGAATCATACGAGACATTCATTAAGTCAAAAGTTTAATGATGCTTGCATAATAATCATGTACCTCTTGATTCTCAGTTCTTTTATTAACCGTATTATGGGTCATGATCGAAAAAGTCTCAAAAAGTAGGCGTTTATTTAACACGTTAACTGCCCAAGCGGTCCCTAGGGACCGGAGCTAGACTTTCCGTTCAGGCCCGGCCGGACCGCAGGGACCGGACGCGGACTTTAGGTTCATATTACAATGTTGCATATACAGGGTGTCCCATTTCCTTGGACGCACCCGAAACCAGGTGATAGCTGAGGTAATTCTAATATAGGGATGTAACATTCTCAGCGTCCTATTCCAATCCGTGGCCGAGTTATTAACGAAAAACGATAGCCAATCAGACGGCTCCGTTAGGCCCGGCCGCGCGACAGTTCCCAATGGTACGGTACCCTACTGGTGCAGAACTTCTACTGTCGCGCGGCCGGTCTTAACGGAGCCCTCTGAGTGGCTATCGTTTTCCTTTAATAACTCGACTACGAATTGAGATAGGACATTTAGAATGTTACATTCCTATATTAGAATTACCTCAGCTATCACCTGGTTCCGGGTGCGTCCAAGGAAATGGGACACCCTGTATATACATATACATATGTATATTAGGGTGGGTTAAAAAAATCGATTATTTTTTTTCTTTTCAATTACACAGAAAAATTGGTTCGTAGACACCTCTAGAAAACTCTCAGCAAAGCTCAGCTCTTAATTTTAATGGGAAGCTCCACCGCATTATAGTTTTATATTTTTTACGCAGTCCTTTAGAAAAAAATTCATATCTTGCTCATAACTTTACCGATTTGCAAAAGTAAATATATAATTTTGTAGGAAATTGAACGCTCTACAAAAAAGGACTCTCATATTTTTACCGTCAATCTCACCATTTAGATGATATTGACAATTGAAGTTTGATGATTTTTAGAAAAATTTGATTTTTGCTTATGAATTTAATAACTCGCGAACCAATATGAATTATGAAACGTGCAAGCATTATTTTGTAGGAAATTTAATGCTCTACAAAAAAGTTCTGATATGCTTAGTCGATAAAATTAAGCGTTTAAGAGATATTCGTCATCAAATTTTAATGATTACCAATCTTAGCAGATTGGTAGTTGGTTGCTGAGAGTTTTTAGAGGTGTCTACGAACCAATTTTTCTGTGTAATTTAAAAAAAAATAGTCAATTTTTTTGACCCACCCTAGTGTTTATACAGCGCCGGCGTATTGCGAAAGGAAACTTTAGTATATCATGCACCGTTGAATTCAGAGACGAATTCCCGTTCTTTTGTGCCGTTACAAAAATGTTGATGGCAGGTAAGGCAAATAAAATTTTTATTATCAATAAATTGTTTTTTACACAACGTAAACATATTTTTTTGTATATAAATATCCATGAAACTCTTTCATATAGCATTTTTTTAACTCTACGATAATTTACGGGTTAATAGGAATTGGTAACCTGGAAGTGTGTTTTCACCTCTTAAACATACGATTGGACCGATATAAAAAAAATACGTTTCAATTACTTCCACTGCTGCTTAACAAACGTACAATGTTTCAATAAAATCGGCTCCGCACATATGGGTGTGTTCCCTTTTTGTAAAAAATTTTGAAACATTCACACGAGTGCCAAACATTTCTTTCAGTTTGATATCCGTTGTCTTGAAACATGAAACTATGATGTAAATTATGTCTGACAAAGTATTATCGTGTATCACTTGCAACAGGTTACGGGGCGAACAAAAATCTTATTATTATTTTCGAATGGATGTCATTGTAAGAATAAAACAATTAAATACATTGGAATCCACTAAAATTAAGGTACATTTGAATCAAACAAAAATATAGATAAGCATATCAAAATGATGTAATAGAATGGAGAATATATTTGAGTGTCCAGGTAAAGATGTGAAAGGGCTAAACTTTACGATAGTGTTTCAGTTGAAAAGTCAAGTATGCATATCTACAAAACAGTTCTTTGAAAATGCTTACCGAGATGTACAAATTGCGCGGACAGACGAGGATGAAGACAAAGATGCGCAGTGCCGACAAGGACATTATCGCATTGCCCGGATCTTATCATCTTATAGGCTTGGTCCAGTGCGAAAGCGCTGGAACTACAAGCGGCATCTATTGAATAGGATGGTCCGTTGAGACCTAACGTGTACGAAATCCAGTTCGGCGCCATCGACCTGTTGCATCCGATAACCCCTAAACCATTTTTCTGAGAACACAACATAATGTCAGTTTGGTGCGCTAAGATTACTATAATTTAAAATATAAAAATATGAATTGAAAAACATGATTTTAATTACACGTAACAACGGTTTAGTACGTTTTTTATGCCACGTGTACCACCGAGGGTATACTCTAACATATTTATTTAATAAGCTGAAAACATACAAATCTTTTGTAATAACTTAAATCTGATTGCAGCACAGAGTGCCCACTAGTGGTGCATGATGTGATAACTACTGTATGTGTACAATCTAATTACTTATATACAGACACCGTGATATATTGTGTAATAATACATACATATATCAGTTTTTAGTGAAAACAGCAAATGACGCAAATATAAGTCAAGTAAAAACGGCTCAAAACGCAACGTGTTAAAGAATCTCACTAAGTTTGCGGTTCCATCGACAATTTGCTACTGAAATATTCGGACCGAAATTGTAGTTATACATTGAACTTGTAGATGGGGGAGAGGTTCTCAAGGTAGACGCTGGGGGTAGAGTGGCGAACGCCCGGGTATCTGGTGAGCTAATAAGTGGAAATGGGAAGCTGTAGCGTTGAGCACACATATGGGCATGGTAATATACGGTGCGATTAGCAGGGGTGGCCGAGGCTAAAGGAACAGAGCTGAGGATGGAGGAAGTAGAAAGCTAAGGCTGAAAGGATGGGCGTATGATGAGGAAATTGGAAGGAGGGACAAAGAAATCGAGAGGGAGGAGAGGTGGAGTAGGATAAGGAAGGAAGATATTGCTGATGGTATAGGGAGGTGAAGTGCGATGGCAGATTGGAATTCTTGATGAAGGATTGGAAAGAAAAAGGTGGCAGAAGGTGGCATGATTCAAACTGAATGTTGAGGTGAGCGAGGGAAGGTATTGAGAGGAAGAAGCAGAGACAGGATGTAGGGTGTATGGAGCATGTTTGGAAATGATGTAGGTGTGATGAGAAAAGAGAGGGATCACAGCAATGGGTGTGGCCGATATTCGCAGAGGACAGCAGGGGGAATGGTGGATGAGCGAGTATTAGGAGCGAAGAAGAGCGGCAGTGGAAGGGACTGGAAAGAAGGTGGTCGTAGAAGAGAAGAAGGGGTGAAGGGTCAGCGAGGCCTACGAACGGGGGCGCCGAGTAGAGCGGGAGGAGGTGGAAGAAAGTGAAGGGATGTAAATCAAGTAAGAACCGGAAGAGGATATAGGGATAAGATAAGAGAAGTAGGTAATGGCAAGAAGTAGCTAATAAGAATGGACGTACAAGCCAGAGAGCGGATATGCGGAGCGAGCAGCGGGCAGAGAGGAGAGAAAAATGAAAGACCACTCGAGCAACCATAAGAATAAGTAGGATAAGTGGATGTAAATAGAGTAAGACGATAGAATCATTGCAACCCCAAAATGATCCATAAGAAAATACGTACATACATATATTGAACTTGTGTAGTGTTACAATGTAAAAAGGCTAAATAATTAAATCCAAGAATTTTGACATGTTTTATAAATAAAAATAAATTTGAATGCACGCCCTTGTAATAAAATTCATATTATTGTGGACAAACGACAGAAATTGTTTGATTTCTAGCTAATATTGCATCAAAAGAATGTGAGAAGGTATCGACTTTTCAAGTAACAATATTTAAAGATATTTTATATTTCGATTCATTTTGATCAGTTCTTACTATTTCCAGTTTTGTGTATTGTCTCTACAAAATCTACAAGACCTACTACCCCTGTATTTTTTTATTCGCCTACTTCAGATTTCTTACAAATTCCGGGTATTCACCTCTGTGTCATCATAGAACCATTTTTTTTCTGATTCGGAAAAAGATGTTCCGATAATTACGCCAGTCTTGGATCCGCGTAGGTGTCCAGGATGTATACCTGCGTCCACTATCGCCTCGTAGGAGTGTTCCAGCAGCAACCGGCAAATAGGGTCCATCGCGTGCGCTTGTTTAAACTTGATGCCGAAAAAGCAGGCGTCGAATTTCGTCAAACCGTGCACCTTGCCTCCGTACTTTGGAATATCCGGATCATCTGATCGATTTAGAAATAATTTGTAAAGAATCCGAAAAGATCAGGTTCTGATTATGTAGCATCCATACAAATATACTCTAAAAGCTCGCAGTTCTTTTCCAAGAAAGTCTAACACTCGAGACGAGCAGTATCAACCACCTCTAACATTCGGACGTACTTAATGGTGCTACACGATTTCATGTTGCATTCAAACCAATACCTAGAAATTATCCTCAATTTTGTACTTGGACATCTAACCATTAAGGCGTTTTATATTTTAACTGCCATGCACATACAATTAAATTCATTTTCGTTTTCAGTACCCTTCCAAGTCTTAGCTCTCCAAATTTCGCCAACCATCATAAACCTCCACCATCTGCACCGACCGTGACTGTTACGTCTAGGTATGGCTCGAAGAGACACATGTCCTAGTCGCGCCCACTTCGTTTACCGCCAAATTCGTAAGATGCGACAGCTCGGAAAAAACTCGGAAAAAAGAAGGAACCTCTGTCTATGAACCACCTCCACGTCTCGAAGTGGAGGGAAGTTCGGTATGGACTTCAATCATCATAATGATCAGATATTTTCAAATCGTCAAACCGCCTAGAACTGATCTCGCAAATACAAGATATAGTACATACATAGCTAAGCGCTTTGTCCACTTCGCTGTTTTACGCAAAATACTATAGTAGGACAAATACTGATCGGCCCGATCTACTCCTTTCATGTACTTGTTGTAATCGATCAAAGCATTTGGCTTTATAATTTTTTGTCTCTTGATACGATCAACATTATTACTTTCTTTCATTTCCGCGGAATGGATTGAAGAGATGAGACTGACGTTTTTCTTGGATTGCCAAAGTTGTACCAATATATCATTTTTCCTGCAAAAGATTGTTTCTCCTTTTTTCAAATTAGTTTTTGTCAGGCACTCTGGTAGACCTCTATTCTTCCAAATTGTTCGCAAATTCGTATTTTTTTGTAAAAGGGCGTGGTATCGACGCTGTTGTAGTAATTGTCCATATACAAGTGGTGCCAGACATCAGTGTATGGCAAAACTACTGTGCGTATCGTTTCGATCAATCGTGATCCTTGAGCTGCATAAACTTAAAAATTGCAAATATGACCTGTGTCACTTTCAGACAATATTCGTATGAGCATGCCGTATTTTATATTTTTTACAGTATTGTAAACTCTAAAAAACAATCGTCCTCTCCAAGGAATTATGCCCTCATCTAACGATATTTGTTGATTCGATTTGTAAATGTTATTGAATTTTTCAACAAAATAATTTAGTATAGGCCTGACTTTGAATAATGGATCAGAATCGTCTATGATGTCTTCATTGTTATTGAAATGCCAAGCCTTCCATATTTGACGAAATCTATCTCTTGACATAGTTTTTGAAAAAAAAACGGTGTACTTGTGCAGACATCAGTTGACCAATAATCGTCTTGGTCGTCTTTACGAACTTGTCCCATGAAAATAATAAGCCCCAAAAATGTCTATATCTCTGGAATCGTAATATCTCTCCATTTCATGCTTTTGGGAGATATTTTGAACTGATTCATATTTTGATAATAATATCTGTTTGATTCCGCGACTAAATATGCAAAAAAGTCGTCGTCTATAAATAACTTCACTGCATCAGCTGTGGATTCAAGAACATTAGCCAATATTAGTTATCCTAAGATGACCCAAAAACTCTTCAAGGTCTGGAGGATTGTCAATCGATGACCATTCATCTGCTTCTTCATTAGAAGTTGTTTCAGAACTACTAGAAAATCTTCTTCGGATGAACACTCGAGAACGTGGAATAATATCATAATCGCCGCTTTCTTCGGTATCTTGACTTTCAGAATCACTATCATACGAAGAGTCCGATAATCTGTCAGCGCATATTTCTTCATCACTATCTTTGTCACAACGCCTCATTTTATCAATTTTCTAATCAATAATAAAAAGCCAACCTTCAAATTGGCAAAACACGACTTGTACGTTCTGGAGTTAGGAATCCGATTGAAGACGAAATAACTCAGCAAAAGACCGAGTAACTCGACAATCATAAATTGTGGGAAGAAAGAATGCAAAGCGTTGCCTAGCAACGCAAACAACACGCATATAATGTCACACACACATGTAATTATACGTATTTAGCAGATTTGTGGTGGTTAGCGGGTATCCAGCACAAAGCTACTAAATACGTACTTTTACGTGACCCGCGCTCTAGTGACAGACTGCAAAAAACGTAAAAATAGGTTGCCCGCATGCCAAGTGTTAACTAAAAACCAACATAAATTTTGTAAAAATAATATTATTGTTTTAGACATATATGGTAATCAAATTTTTCATGAATCTAATTGGCTCAGTCCGTAAATTTTGTGTTAAGGAAACTCGTACTCGATCCAACCGCTCATCTTTGGCACATACATTGTCGCACAATCGTTCACACATTCAATATCCATTCATACAATGTCCGTTCTTTCCCAAAAATGCCAATCGGCCGAAGGCCCATGCACTTGACAGTCAAGGACTCTTGTACTTGGCCCGAGATAAGACAATGTCTCTTGATACTGCATGTGTTTAATTGCATAGAGAAAGACGAACGAAGTCCATAACTCTCACGAGTTGAGAAGCCGCGTTTTTACTGTATTTAGATGCTTGCATGATGTTTTAACATGGCTGCCTTATCGAGATGTACTAATGGACATCTAAGTGATTTATTTGTGGTGCGGAAGTACAATATAAATCTACAAGAATTCCATGAACCTATGTGAACCTGGCATCCGACTTAAAATTTGTATATTGTCTCGAGGGCACTAGACTAGGCACCCTTTGCACCACATTTATTTTCATTTTAAATTAATCAAAGTTTCCAGAAATTTATCACGGCGTAACTCTTTCATGTATGGAGATTTTTTAATTTTTTAGACGCAAGTCTATTTAGAATTGTTTAACGGCAGAGATATTCTTATTTAAATTTCATGTGAATTATACTTATTTTATACACTCATTAGTGGCAATTTATGTTGAATAATTACTATTCTTGTCCATCTGTGGGGTTCATTTGTACATGACTAAGATATTTACATTACGGATTGTTGGATTTTTCGCGTTAGAAACAGTGCGAATTTCACTAAAACATAACTGAATCATCGATCTATTGTCACCGATGGTACGTGGCGATTTTAATAGAGATACTTGCTTTTGTTTCTGCAGTTCACTTCGTTAGTTGAATACAATATCCGTGAGAATCGGACATCTCTTTTCAAGCCATGACAGAAAAGAGACAATAGAACACTCGAAAGGGATAAGATACGGCGGGCAATATCGCGAAGTTTTGCCAGATGCTTTTTCGAAGTGCATCTTTGCTAAGTAGCTTTCTTTGCCAAGTGGGGCCGTCATTGTTTAGCCCTAAAAAACGCTGCAAACTGATAGAGTGGGCGGCTCCACAATCTAGTACATATAGTATTTTGGTGCCCTCTGCCACATTCGGCACTTATAATTATGTTCTACATTCTGACATATTTACCTATCTTCCGATCACCCTTGCGACAATAGTTTCATTTTCAATCTTGTTGGTGACTTCGGTTTAGCACTTATACTTCCGTTTTAAACCGTGCAAACGTGAAACGTGCATCGTGAGAAAAGTTGCAGTCAATGAATGACAATCGGCAAAAAGTGAGTTCTATTCTATAATACCGTCAAACTGTAAATCGAGTGAATAGTCTCAAACTTGAATACTTTAACCCTTAGACTCCATATCTTCCTCAACCCTTCCCTTACGTACTACTAACGTAAACCTGGAGAACATGAAAGTACTCCACGAAATCTGTAGTATCTGCGAGTAACCAAGACTAAACGAATTCTTGTCTGTTAATTGCTCGGTTCAGATTAAAACAGTTCGTAGAGTATAATCGAGATTGGAAACTCACTCGACTAAATTTTGTTCAGACTCCAGTAATGAAGAACCAGTGAGTGACATTAACATTTACCTTTGCTAAGTACCGATGAGATGGAATAACTAGTCCAATTGGAAGGTGAAGTGGGAGCGAGCTCTGAGGGAAGTGGCATCACTATTAATCAAGAAGAAGAAGGTGCCAGCATTTTGCGCATCCCTACCAAAGCGAGTGGAAGTGACCAGCCGCGCCGTCGGGGATGATCAAGACAGATTAAAAAGAAGAGTGCGAGGAAGCGGATGGAAATTCTAAACAGACAGGCGGACTGTATTCCCAAATATTACTCAAGGGGCGTACAAGGGAGGCATCCCCCCTTAACATTCTACCACCTCCAGAAGTAGACGATATAATCGATTACGAGGAGGAGGCGTCAGTCTTAGAGGTGCATATCCTAACGATTAAGCTCAAGGTGACCGTAGTCAAAGCCACCCTAGAGGGAATGAAACACGGCGGACTCAGTATTGTCGCTTCCGACGGGACTCCGGCCACGATATTGCTACCGAGTACCTGTGTTAAGGACAAATTCCGCTGACGTGTACCACAAATCACTGAGTTGTGTACATCCTCAGCTGTAGGCACACACGAGTAGCACAACTCCGCCCCATCTTGTGTAAATCGGTGTGAATTTTGATTGTGAAGGGGACAATACAGTGACTTTGCGAAGAAATAACCGTAGACGCACCGTAACCGTAATCTACGGGGGCAACGCATTTTCAGGGCTTAAGAAGCACACGTAGGAACCAATATTCACACCTTTAGTTATTCCAATTTTGTAATAGTAAGTTGGGTTCGGTCAAAAGCAGTTTAAATTCTAAATTATGACATTCGGTAGAAAACGGAAACCATAAGCTTTAAAAACCTTAAGTTTTCTTACTGTGCTTTCCCTTAGGAGTCTTAGAATATCATAAAATGTTAATAAAATTGAGGATACTTAAGGCGAAAATCTGAACGTTTTAACGTCGAATCACAGTTCTCTAAGAATTACCTATATTCCGTCGTGTCGCGTTGCTTGTTATAACGTCCACCTTGTGAAAGAGGTTGTGTTGCAGCTCTAGTACATTCTTACTCTCCGGATATCTACCGGAAATACCAGAAATGACCACTTCTTCGCCAGGGCTCGGTCTCTCGTACGTCATCGTTTTCACTGATTTCTTCTGTTCGTCGCAGGTCAGGTTGTTGGTTCACAAAAATGTATCCGTAAGGTTTTACTCTTGTCTATATATTCGGAGATACATTTACTTCATACACGACTAAAATTTATTATATTCGAGTATTTGATAAAATTGATAATTATATGTAGACAATGAAGAGAATACGGTTGGAATCTGTCAAGTAATTTAAAATTGCGTGTAATACGTAACAGTGAACTAGTCGATATATTAATAGATGTATTGGCATGGGACTAAAGAACTATGAAGCGGAGAAGGACTTTTTGTATAGAAATACTATTCCCACTATTGCTTTTGTTGGAAATATTCCCGAGACTAATCTGAAATGACAATTCCTATCGATGATAGGCTTTGGGAATGTAATATATTTTGTTCATCGATTCATAAACTGTGAATCTTTATCTGGCTACATATTTTAGTAGAACACAGCTGGAAAAGACTAGTTAAAATAAAAATACATTGAATTATCACCAAAATACTACTATTTTGCATAGTTAACAAGACTGTATATGTCCTGCACATTGCAGTTGACTAACATACGGCTCATTCCATACGAAATCGATCACTTTTCGGAGCGACATCTCAGAACATTTTCAAAATCACTGATGTTATAGCCCTTGGCGTGCCAAATACGGACCTGTCTTTGTTTTTTCGAAATTTTGAAAATTGAGAAAGTTACAGCTGTTCAAAGTTTGGCATTTCTTGAAAAATCGAGAAAACTCTACTTTTTCAAAAATTTATATCTCGGCAATGGTAAAGCGTAGCAACAAAATTTTTTTTTCATTTTCACCGGAAAGGACCAAATTATTCAATAAAAAATACAATTTGCATAACTATCGATGTTAACTAATATTTCCAATCAATTCTTTTAAACAATTGTGCATAACTTCTGGCGTTCGCGTTTTAAAAATCTGAAAAAATTCAGGCGTATACCTTGAACCTTCCTCTTCAATTAACCGCAAGCAAAATGACGGACGTTGGAATAACGACTCTGTAAACAATCGCGAAAGTTGAAAATGTAGCCGTTTGATGCGTTCCGCCGTGCAGTGGCCGGCACGCCATACCCCCACTCCTACCGCACTGCTGCTACGTACTTACTGAGCGCCGCTAAGCAACACAATCACCACAAAGAAAAGTTGTGTGCCGGTTAGTTAAAAAATCTGAAAAAAAATAAATAAGCAGCTTAGACTGTCCCCTTTCAGTATGTACTATGAAAAAGACGGACAGTCTAATAGTTGACGAATAATAATTAGTCAAACCGTGTGCCGCCTACTACGGATCACTTTGATTAATTATTATTCTTCAACTATTAGACTGTCCGTCTTTTTCGTAGCACATTCTGAAAGGGGACAGTCTAACTCAAATCGTCTTGCGGCACGTGTTGTTTTTAATTAAAAAAAAAAAATATCCCCAGTGTTTTTGCATCATGAGGAAACTTTTTGGGAGGCGTCGCAAAAGATTTAATTTTTAACGACCACCCTAATGTATACATAACATACAGGGTGTCCCATTTTAATCTTTCCACTTGATTATCTCGAAAAATATTTATTATTCGAAAAAAATTTGTATACGAAAGATACTCTATTTGAAGGGGGACATTCAATGGTGGTCACTGTTTTTTCTTAGGTGGAGGCGCCTCCGAGATATGAAGGTGACCTTTGTTTTTTTAAATGGAACTATAGTATTTTTTTACGCTAGACACATAGCCTGACTCAAGACAAATCCATTGACCTATAATATGTTGACCTTGAAACGTCATTGAAGGTCGTTTTCAGTCACTTGAAATTTTTGGACATTACACTTCCAGATGATGTTTCTCATCTTCTAAATTCAAAAGGACGACCTTGGACGTTAAGGCATTTGTTGATTCTGTCCCTAAATGACCTTGCCGAGCCCGAATCTCACAATTTCTGATCACTGTGCTACTTGGGTGCCGCCGATTCGGAAATCTTTCCCGATACATTCGGGTAGCTGCCCTATAATTTCGTTGACATTCTCCCAAAATTAAAATCATGTCAACAATTTCATTAGGCGTGTAATCAGTCATCGTAAAATTGATCACTATCAAAATTCAGAACGCTTGTAATATCTACCTACTCACAGCGTCGAAGCAACTACAGTTTAATGCCCTAGAAGGTTCTGCTAACAGATATTCCGTGTTTATAAACATGAATGTTAATAGTAGTAGTACTCTACATCGTTCTGCTGATAGTTATTCTGTGTTTGCAAACATTAATATCAATAGCATGAATGTCCAAGGACGTCCTCTTGAATTTAAAAGATGAGAAATATCTTCTTGGCGTGTAATGTTCAAAAATTTCAAGTGACTGAAAATGACCTTCAATGACGTTTCAAGGTCAACATATTATAGGTCAATGGATTTGTCTTGAGTCAGGCTATGTGTCTAGCGTAAAAAAATACTATAGTTCCATTTAAAAAAACAAAGGTCACCTTCATATCTCGGAGGCGCCTCCACCTAAGAAAAAACAGTCTCCACCATTGAATGTCCCCCTTCAAATAGAGTATCTTTCGTATACAAATTTTTTTCGAATAATGAATATTTTTCGAGATAATCAAGTGGAAAGATTAAAATGGGACACCCTGTATACATGGTTAGATTTGGGTTAGGGTCTGGTTTTCTCCGACACGTGCAAGGTGTAAGCGCAGCATACATGGTATACCTCACTCTGGAAACGATGATCGGTACGGATCGTACGATCCGCCCAACACTGCCGAATCAGCAAGAAAATGTCACTATAAACCAATAGAAAATCATAATACGACGATGAGTCTACAATTATCCTTGTTCCCTCACGACAGAAGGAATGACATAACATCAGCGACGGTCATGGTGACGCCCGACTTCCGATCGGCCCCGTGATCCGTCACCTCTTCGGGATGTTCACTTCTGTTTGTTATTGGCCCTTGCAATTTTGTCCTAATCTAACCTGACCTCGTCCGCGTGGGGGGTGATGGGTATCAGGTTCAGTATCGAAACGTACCGGGGGGGGGGGGGGGGGGCTTACTTCTTTTCCTAACCCAGACGGGGGTCGTCGGGGTAGTCGGCCCGCAACACCTCTAGCGTGATTAGTCGGAACAATCATTGAAGTAGTTTCTTAGGATCTGCATCAACGAGTGCAAAGCCTGTACGTGCTTGTTGGTGAGCTCGCTACCCTCAGAGAACCTTGCGGTTTTGAGTTAAATCTCGTGAGTTTCTTTTTTTCTTTTTCCTTTTTTGTCCCTCATTGTCTCCAATTTCATTCCTTTTTTTTGCCACTAACCACGACAGCAGATTTAGCGATCGCTCTCGGAAATTGTAAAGAACGACACTGCTTTCTCCTTCTATTGCTTTTCTAACAACTCTCTTGCTATATCGCGTTTAACACGCTAACCCGATACACGCACTAGAAGTCTGAACACGTAAATTTTGAGTTTATTAGGTCCACTCTCGCTTAACACTAGGTTTACGGGCGTTTCTTATATACCTATCTCTACGAGCATCCGTCAAATTGACGGGTGGATGAAAATACGTATTTATTTTTAAAAAATCAATTTATTTAAACTAAATCTGAGTTTAACGATATAAGGCTTCGCGTAAAAATAAAATACTAATAAGTCAAATTTTTTATTAAGTTATTACGTTATTATTTTCGATACGACATTTAGTCTGCTGCACGCTTTGAGTTTCGAATAACGCGAGGATTTGACACCCGGGCTACACAATTCGTTATCGAAGCGCTATTGAGATTATAAGTTGGGGGGGGGGGTCTTAGACCTTTCTTTCAGTCTTATATTTGCTATTGGAGGTATAATTTTACAAGCGAAGCAAATAATAAGGATTGTTGACGCAATCAGCTAACCCGTCAAATTGACGGGTTCCGTAGAAATAGGTATACAAGGTATAATTTTCAAAATTTATAAAGCTTAGGAAAATAATAATTGTGCGTATAAACTCTTTAAATGAAATTATAAATTTACGATGCAAAATAGTTAAGATTAATGCTATGGTTAATTGCGTGTTTCATTTCAAAGTTTGAAATCCGTCAAATTGACGGGTCCCGTAAACCTAGTGTTAACTGGGATTTTAGGGTACGGGGGGAAGAGTTCGCTTCTCAGCCAACAGTTTCGTAATAGAGCAAAAAGGATCAAAGTGGCTCACGGCTATGGGTAATTTATTGACGAATATCCAGTGACACGGACAAATAATTTTCTTGGAACAGAGTTCTGTTTACATATGCACAGAAGTCTCATTTAGAATCGTTCATAATTCATATGACGTATGAACTGGTTGGTATTTAACATGTTTGAATAATGCATAGTACGATATGTATTTTATCATAGACTTAGTGATTGTCAGTATTACAAATGACTGCTTAAATGAAAATATACGATGTATTATTATGATGAGAGAAATACTTAACGCGATTCAAATAGACACAAATAGATCACATTTTGAGTATTCGTCAAACGATGAGTTTCTAAGAAATAGAATTTTTGGCGAAGTAATGTCTTCCAAGAACCGATTTTAATATTTATTAAAAATTTTACATTTCACTACCAATGATGTGCAAGCAAATGGTGATAGACTATATAAAATTCGGGAAATTTGTGATATGGTTAGAGAAAGCTTTAAAAGTTCCTTATATCCCTTCCAAGATTCATATATTAACGAAAGTTTGTTCTGGTATAAGGGCAAATTGTCATGTTACGTCCCCGCGTCTCTAAACTCCTTTTGTCAGTTCGACACCAGGACGACGCACTTGAGAAACTAATAATTCTTTAAGAAAGAACACTGTGATCGTCTTGGTCGAGTCTGGCATATAATATAGAAATAAACGCATAAATCTAGTCGAGCCATGTGAATGTAAACTCGAAAACTTCTAAGATTAGACAGTTCTAAATATCAGATTGCATCAGATACAATGGAGACCTCGTCCACAAGAAAATGTACTACATACAATGGCGTTAATTATGGAATAACATATCGGGCAAATGGACTCCACGGCTTTGCTGGCACATACGGCCTCTTTTATCGAAATTTTGCATCACTTTTATGCATAATTGTGGATGAATTTCGTTAATGCAGCGTGGAATTTCGCTTTGTAATGCACGGGTGGTTGTGGGCTTGTTGACATAGACCATAGACTTCAAATAACCCCATAACAAAATCTAAGTAAGGGTGTTAAATCACACGATCTAGGGGGACAATTCTGATCACCGAAGCGAGAGAGTACACAACTAGGAAATGTCTCTTGCAGTAATTCAATTGTTTCCCTGGCTGTATGGCATGTGACACCATCTTGTTGAAACTACATATTGACCACATCAATACTATCCAAATTCGGCAAAAAGAAGTCTGTAATCATGTCGCGATATGGAGTACCAGTAACAGTTACTGCTTGCCCAGCCACATTTTCAAAAAAGTATGGCCCAATGATGCCTCCAGCCCAGAATCTACGCCAAACAGTGACACGTTTTGGGTGCATTTGTTTTTTGACAATCACATGTGGGTTCTCCGAAACCCCAAACACGGCAATTTTGGCGATTAACATCCATCAAGGTGAAAATGCGCCTTATCGCTTAAGATGATTTTGCTGGAAAAATCAGCATCCACTTGTTGATGTTCAATAATCCATTCCACAAACTCTCCTCGCTGTTCATGGTCATTAGGCTTCAGATCTTGTGTCAATTGAATTTTGTAAGCATGGAGACGCAGATCTTATATATACTTATATATACTATACGCTGTAGAGAGCTTTTTGAAATTTGCAGTTCTTGTCCACGACGCCGAATTGATGTTCGTGAGTTTCCATCAACACTCTTACGCACCAATTCGATATTGACATTTGAACGGCTTGTTTCTGGACGACCGATGCTTTTAGCGTCTCCAACTGATCGAGTCTCTCTGAATTTTTCAATTAATCTTTTCACAGTTGACAAGGATAAAGCACTATTTTTACCATATTCTGTACGAAATTTTCGAACTGCAGCCGCCAAACTTTCATTATTTTTGTAATATTGTGCAATAATGAAAACACGTTGCTGTATCGTACAAACCTCCATTGTTACTAACGCTAAACTCGTAGCTATCAATTGTTATTTTTTCACAGTTGCCAACAAATTACTACCAAAATGGTGGCAAATTCAAATCTTGCGTGCATTTTGGGACTCCCTTTACCATCGATTTCTGAGTCTGTTCGTATTTTGCAACGGCATTTAGAGGTTACACATTCGAACAAGTTATACGGATATGTTAAAAAGGCATGTTAAAATGAACATGTGATATATAGGAGCCAATGGCATAATTATTTAAATGAAAAGCAACAATACCTGGCAAAAGACGTATCAAAACAAAGACTGCGTATTTCGTCTGTATATTGTTAATTGTGTTATAAAGCGATGTGTTCAAGACTTCCTTGAACCGTTAGTTTAATTTCAAAGAGTTTATGATGCAGATGTGACCAACAGCTATTTTTGAGGATCACCGATTTATTTGTGTCATTTTAACATACACTCCGCGACAAAACTATAAGACTCCTGCGAATTGTGCTAATATTTTATTAATGATAATGTTTGATAATGTTGTTAAATTAAATTGAAAAAAGTTTCATTAAAATTTCTAATTTTTGATAAAATAAGGTGCGACAAAACTATTAGACAATGTATATTTTACGCAAAAAAAAATGGTTACAAGTTAATGAAAAAATTGTCTTTCTACTTATTACTAATGTATTGTATCACTTTTATTTGCATAGTTTCAATTAATCACCGTGGTATCGATTCATTTATATTTTTTATTCGATCTTCACTTAATTTGGCCCATTCTTCTCCAATACGAGCCCGTCTTCATACACAGCACGTGTTAACATCCCAGATGTTTTCTATATATACATATTTAAATTTGTAGACCTCGCAGGCTATGGTAAAATTTGTATATTACTGCCTCCAAAGTATTTTTTTAGACATTTCGCTGTATCCACAGCGGCATTATCATGTTGATAATTACAATTTTCACGTGCAAAGTGCCGGCATGTCACGATAATTGTTCTTCTAATATTTCTATATATTTAATTACATTCGTGCTGGTGTTAATAAATTTGATATCGGTTTTCCCGTGGTACCCTATTGCGGCCCATAACATGATGTGGCTTTTGGACGACCACCAGGTTGTTTTTTTCCATAATTCTCCCTACTTTTTAAATAATTAAGCACGGCACATCAACTTCGCCCAATAAATCTTGAAATTTTTGAAATACAAGTATTCTTTTCCTTTAAGTTTACGATAACTCTTATTTCACTGTCTATCAGCTTTTTCCTACACAGTATTGTAGTTATATTATGTAAGAACAAAATTACCAATATTTAATTTTAAGTACAGAATTACTTCTAACACTTTGATTGCGATTGGAGCATAAGATCGACTGACAACAAGCGCCTGTCTTATAGTTTTGTCGCAAAGGGAATAGCATGTTCACGTACATTTCTCAGGTTATTCAAATTGTACCATTCAATTTTTCGTAGCACTGTAGAATGTAGTTATTTATAATGTACACAATAACACTATGAATGGAGAAAGACAAAACTCAAGACATACATAGAGATTTCATTAAAATTTGCACATGTCTTATGGTTTTGTCGGGGAGTGTATGTAGTAAAATAGTAATTTCAAGGAGAGCTAGGAATTTGTAATTTTATTCATCTATGTTTACTGCACGGTGTAGAACTCTTTCCGTCAATGCAAATTCTTACTCTCTAACGTCAATAGCAATTGTCGTATCATAAACTTCACCATACCGAGGGCTAACGTGATTTTCGGAAAAATATTCGGATTAACCGTCCGTTAGCTGCGGTCCACATGCCACCGCTGACCATACCTGCGACTTTGGGCTTGTGGGCCATACTTCAGCACGTAGGTTACGCCCTTAACTTTAAGTATTTTCAATTGGCTACATTTTTTAATCTTCCTCGGAAGGCAAGTCCTCTCAAGGTGACGTTGGCGGGAATTGCAACGCTCCAACGTGATCTTGGAGGGAAACCAAGGATTTAAAAACGACGCCACTTCACAGATTCAGTTAGATACAAAAAATCAGTTACAACCACAAGTCAAGCTCAAATTCAAATCAGTCATCTGACCACCGAAACGGTCAAATAGAGAACTTAGATATACTATCATCAAGACGGTCTTAGTATTGTATCATCTAAGTTTCTTAACATAGTAAACAAAGCAAAAAAAAACAAAAGGAAAGAGTGTGGACCACGATTCATTTCACCACAAAAATACAGTCCACTAATCTCCATACTTTCCATCCCTTTCTTCACGATGTGAAGACAAAAAGTGTGAAACAAAACAGAAAATTGTCGTTTAATTAAAATGGTGAACGAGTGAACCACTAGAATGAGCCACTAGAGTCGCGTGTCGTTCAAAAAGGTGACATCCGCAAAACCCAACATAGTGGCGCGCCGTGCCCGAAAGGTTAAAGAAGAATATAACCAGTGTCAACCATCAATTAGCCTGATCTCATCATCTTCAAGACCTAACCCCTTCATCATCACCTTTCGACAGTATTACGACTCAGCCTCGAGTTGAGTAAATTGGTCTGATCATTGACTCGTAAGGGGGCAAAACTGTGACTTAAATAATAGATTCGTCCGAGTATATTTAATAAATGTTTTCCTACCAAGATATTAATATCCACACGTACGCAAAGATAAAAATTACAGAATTAGAGACCTATATTAATGTTCAAGATTTATAGTGTATATTCCTAACAAGGTCATATCATTCTTTCTAATGTAATCAAATAAATATTTTAGTATTAATATTAGTAATTGCTACCCATTTCTAATTTGTACGTTGAAACCATTCTAAAATGTATAGAATACGTTCTATCCTCCGAGCATTCAAGAAACTCTCAGTTTATGTATAAAAATTAGCAAATGTCATATATTATGATTACACGGAATGGCAGTGAATATAGAGGGTGTAACATAAATGCGGAGACTCTTTTTCATAATCGATAGTAGGCACCAAAAGATGAAAAAAAGTCTGTAACGTTTTGTCTAAAAACTACCCCCGATTGAGATATAACGCCTTTTGTACAAAATTAAAAAAAAAATCATATCTTCGAAATGGTACGTCGTAGAGTACCGATTTGTATTGCAATACAACTGGAGAAGTTCAAGTGAATCAAAAAAGTATAATTAGTGCCATTATTGCTGTTAAATAGCATTTATTCTTATATAATCCAAACAACTTCGATTACCCATATTATATTAGGTGTTTTTAGTGGATAAGGTAATGGGATTATTAAAGACGTACAGGAAAATACACGTCCGCACTTCGTTTGTACTTTTTTATTTAAACTCGCGAGAGTTGTGACGTCCATGATCCATCGCCTCCTCACGAGTTTTCTCGTGTTCGGTCTGATACGGACCGCTCATGATTTTTCTCTTGTTTTTCGTTTCGTCTTACGGATGGATCACAAAATAACTGGTGTTCTCTACACGCTGTCTTTAGATGTCACCTACTTTGATACATTGTGTCCTACGATGCGTATTTAAGTATTTACATTTGATGATTTTAGAACGTACACGTTTGCCCAAAAGCGTGCGGTCCCAGACGTATTTCTTGCAGATTTCGGGCGATCCTTAATGTGTTAAAATGAAAATCGGTCCTCTACGACGTATCATTTTGGAGATATGATTTTTTAAAATTCTTTACAAAAGGGGTTAAATCTCTATAGGGGATGGTTTTTGGACAAAACTGTACAGACTTTATTTTCATCTTTTGGTGCGTACTATTTATTCTGAAAAAGTGTCCCCGCATTTATGTAACGGCCTGTATACTACGAACAAGTATTAACCCGACTTGAGTCTACCTGTGCCTATCTTCTCTATTTTTATATATCGTGTATGATATATCTGTCCATTTCTTAGCTTTACTACATTTCTCAGGGTCCTTCGCAGACATTTCTATAATTCTAGCAATATTTAGGTTTCGAATGTCTTGTGCGGTAAGCAACAGGTTGAACTGCCTTTCCAATGCATATTTAATTTCTACAGCCATCATGGAATCCATACCAAGTTGTGGTAGAGATGAGGTGTGACTTATTCCTTTCAGATTTTTCAAACCTATATAACAAAGTATCTATTTCAGTCATATATAGTAAATCCTCTTCAAATAGTATTGGGATTTGCAGAATTGTATTAACATAAAATTACTAAAAAAAAGTAATATCATTGTGAATACGAATAAAATAATGTCACTTACTCATAATGCTCAATACAGATCCAAGGATGGTAGTTCTATCGCTACTACGTGCTTGCTTTTCAGCTACGATCATACTTGAAACGACCGGTCGATCTTGCATTAAAAAGTAATCCAATGTTTCCAGGCACGATGATACGCTTTGTTGCAGGATTCCTCCTATTGCGACTTGTTTGTTGTTTTCCATCATTTCAGCGACAATGCCAACCTCGCCCACGGTTCCCCATTGTATAGCAAGTCCAGGCAAACCATCGTTTCTTCTTCTTTCGCAAATTCTTTCCGCTACTGCATTGGCCAGTCCGTAATTCGTTTGTCCAAGACTTCCCCTTCCACAACAAAAAGAGGAGAATACCACGAAATGACGAAGCTGACGGCAAATCTGTCTAGAAACTTGGTCCATTGTCCTTGTGATTCTCATTTTTGGTTGCAGGAGAGCTTCGAAATTTTCCACAGTCTGATTAACAAACAAGCTGTCCTTCAAGAACCCCGCGAGGTTGAAGATACCATCCACTGGACCTTGTTCCTCGGCTATACTCAGGATAAATTCACAGCCCGCAGTCGTTGACGCATCCGCCCCCGAAATTATTAGGACCTTTACGCCACAAGACTTCCACAGCTCGGTCCTCCTTCTTTGGTAACCGTCCTTTATACCTTTACGCGAAGTTAAAACGAGGTTTCTGGCACCACGAAGAACCAGCCAGTCAGAAATTTCCAAGCCCAAGCCACCTAATCCTCCGACGATTATGTAGCTCTTGTTTGGAACGGCGTGGAAATAGGAATAGGCCAGGATAGGTACATGTAAGGGCATGCTGTCGTCTCGTACTTTGATCACAACCTAGGAGAAGAGCAAATTCTTATTTTTCTAAAGATCTAAAGCAGTGCTGGAACTTAGATGTACTTTTCGGCCGGAAATTAATATGTTTCCTCTCTGCCCCACTCCTTTCGTAAAACAACTACATAGTTCAAGACGTGAAACAGCTGCTTGAAATATGTCAATATTAAAATTTTATGATAATTAATTCATCGTTATTGAAGACATAGGTCCCTTTCTCAAAAAGTTTACAGAAGGTAAACACCTCGAATTTCTCTCGAAATATGCACCTAAATCCCAGCACGATTTTAGAGGAATCATTGTTGCTCAAATTCACTCAAGTTCACTTACTTTTTCTAAATATTCTTTGCTGGTCATGTATCTGAATGCTGCTTGCACGTCATTCTTTGAGAAGACCGTCCTGACGAGGGGTTTGACAGCTTTGCTGTGTAAAACATTATTCACATCGTCGTACAACTTTTCTTGTACATCGAGCAACCACCTAGCGTTCCAATCGAACGTACTAACTTCTAAGAAACGACCACGGAAACCCAAACAGCGCATTGATGCCTGTAGTTTATCTTCAGTTAAGCAATTCAAGACAATGTCTACTCCTTTGCCGTTCGTCTGTTTCATAAATAATTGTTCGAAAAAATCATCTCGCAAGTTACCGATGTGACTGTCATCGATGCTCGGGAAAGATTTTTTTATGAATGAACGATGGTCGGAGGTTTCCACGGTAGTGAAGACCTCACAGTCTTCGTACAAGGCGAGATTGATCGCAGCCTGGCCGATTGCACTATTGCCAGCGTGAATTAAAACTTTCTCGCCTTTCTTCAAGTTTCCACGATAGAATAAGTCGTAGTACGTTATGATATACGCGCACGGCACCGTCGCAGCGTCCTCAAGGGACCATCCTTCTGGCACTAAAAATTCCAGATTCTTGACTGGAAGGCATATATTTGATACAGCGCTGCAAAAGGAATGAGTTAACTGTTATTGCTACGAACAATGAAAATATCTAGGAGCTATCTTAATTAGGAGCGTGGCGAAATCGACGTTGTTGGGCACAGGAAGCTAGAAAAACTGTAACAGCCAGCTTATACAAGTATCATTTGCAACGAAACTAGCAATTGGGCTGCATACATAACTATATGTAAAAGACGGATTCTCTGAATATGTAAGGCTTACAAATACGATAGGACCTCCTAATTCGTACTATTTAATATGAGAATTACGTATGGCTCCGTGAAACTGCGACCTCTAAACGACACTAACCGCATTGTCCTTGATAAGTATTAGTGTTATGCCCTACGTTTATTGGCTGTTCGACGTTAGGACGTTGCATACATAAACTCCTTGAGAACGAATTTGAAAAATAGCAAATAGTTGGATATTCTGCGCCAAGACTGTCGAAATCTGACGATAAACCTAGTGCAAACAAAGTCGCAACCGTTACTATGATAAATGTTCGGATGCTTGAAAATTGCCAAAGGCCGAAACTTTCGGTACAATAAGTAACCTTGACTGTGCTATAAATGTACATCTGGTATCAGATCCAGTCTATCACAGGGACACTTGACACATGAGATATGGGGCTATGCCATTTTTTTATATAGCAGGCCCTTTCCCGAAGTGTATCTACGACCTGGATTTTTGTTTGCCAGATGCTTTTTACACAAGTGACACCCTCGAACGCACGATAGGTTCACAAACTAGGAGGATCCACAACTAAGTGTAAATATTCGTGTCCTCAGCCACAGGGTTCCTTATTCTTGGACTTTTATATCTTATATTTTTGCATTCGTACCTCTTATATTGTCTCTGAACAGACGTACGATCCAGTGTTCTTAAAATCCGCGAAATAACACTAGTAGTGCAATCCCGGAAGAGGCATCGATCAGCGCCTACCACTATTAGCAATTGAGCAGCAACGCAACATTTGAGAGAAATCATCACCAGTGAAATAATTAAACATCAGATTCCGGGTCCAAATGAAAGGTATTTTCAACCCCTTTTCCATATAAACCCCAAAACAATCAACTACCTCAACCTCTATACGTATAGTCGAAGTTCAACGTAACCATATCGTGAAAGTTATTTGCAATTTGTAAATTGGCCAACGAAGTCCCAAGCATCTGTTAGTAGTTGAGAAATGATGGAATTCTCATTAATAACAATAGCATTGCAGAACGAAATTAAGATTGTGCTAGCTATGGGTCACTAGTTATATTAATAGATTCTTTCCCTAGTGTCTAAAAGACCAAACCATTGGTCCGGATGGAAAGCAAAGTGGAAAAAAGCAGTTAGGTGCAATCTAACCCTTCTAATCAACAGCTGACGCTCGGAACTCGCACTGGTCATACCTTGATTTCTCGGTCGGTGGCAACCGGATTCTCTATGTAAACAATCAGGAGCGTCCTGCACCTACATTTATACCGGCAGCAGTAGTAACGTTACCGGATGCGTGTCCAAATAACGAAGATGTTGATAAAAGTTGCAATTAAATAAAAATAAGTAATCGCACATTTAAGAGAACCTGATCTCATTCCCTATAAAAGTAGCACAAATCTAGCGTAGTTCCGATTAAAGTGCTCTGATCGTTGACTTACAAATGGGCAAAATTATAGTAAAATCCTGGAATCAAACCATAGGCACACCGTCGATGGTATCGCAGGGTGAATCATGTGAACAAGACGGAACATTACTAATGATGAAACGGTGCCCATCCTCGATTACTTCAAGCATTTTAATATACTCCAAAGGGTAAACGTGACTCTTTACCGGTCTTTAGAAACTCCCATGACTCGTTGCCCTAGAGCATTAATTCCACTGTACTCCAAACCGATTGAACAGTCTTGATATTCTCCATTTTTCTGAATGGATTTCGCAACAAGTTTGCCAGTAGCTGACAGCACATCTTTGAAATTCAGAGAGCAATATGCCACGCGACTAATTTTTCGCTTATCAATATCCGGTTGAATTGGGCCTTGAATCCATTGAAGGGAACTCATATCACCTCGGACCTTATAAACAAATTTTATTTTTAGGTTAGTTTATCCAAGTATATAAATTAGTGATACTAAATATCGGGTGTGAAATTGGATTTTCAGTAAATTAAATTAATCAAGGCTTACATATACGTACCATTTGGGTAACACAGCCATGGAAGTACGGTTGTTGTTTTAACGGTGGAAGTGGAAAGTGTTTGTAAGTACCCCAAACTCCTCCGGGACGTAAAACGTTGACGTCAATGTCAATCGCAAGTTGCTTAGCGTATAGTGGATGGTCCAATGAAAATTTCGGTGCCTTGTCATCCTGAATTATCACGGTCTTTATTATGTCACCATTCGGTTCCATCTTGAGACACCTAACGAATCCCAAAATGCCGTTCTCAAGATCACCTTCCGCAACTAGTATCAACTTTACGATTTCCTCAGTTTGATTCTCCTCCATTTGTTTTAACATCGTTTGCAATTTTTTCATCCAACTGAACTCGTCATTTCTGACATACACAACTTCCGTTCGACTAGCAGGCCTCTGTCGCTTCTTCAGTAAGAGAAATGTCTTGTCCTCGTAGGTCTTCTCGAGGACAACGCTTAATCGACGTTCGTTCAAATACGAGAACATATCCTCATTCACGAAACTCTCCTGAAGCATAAGGAAACCAGTTTCCGTTAGCGCTCGTAAAATTTGCTCCAAGCATGGTATTCGTTTCTTTGTCAGTATATCGTATGCCACAGCTATGTGGAAAGTACTGTCTTCCGGAATCGAATGCTGTTCGATTAAAGAGACGTTTGCAAGCATCTCTGGGTTGTATCGTTTGGACTTCGAGGCCAAGCACACAATGGGCTGGATTGTTGGTATGCCATTTGCCACCTTCAGGAAATTAGGAGACAGCAATTGTTCGACAAATACATTGTCGTCGTCCTTAACCAATTCAATGATCTTCGGTGAAGCAGTTATCGTGTTTTCTAAAACCAAGAGTGTGGACAATATCATCATTTCTTCTAACGTAACTTCTGCTCTGTCACAGTACGCCACGAATTTATACTCCTCGAGAACTGGTGTATTCGCTTCTTTCCGTCTAGTAATTGTAGTCGCCTTTAGTCCACGTATTTCCACACCCCCAGAGACTACTATGTCATAGTCAGGATGCGCGAATGCAGCAAATTCTGAAAGTATATTAATTTCATGTAAACTGTAATGTGAATGAAAACGTCCGTTCTGTTTATTGCAACATCTTTTAAAATGTGCATAAGGTATAAGGTTTAATTTTTCATGTTTTATCTAAAAATATACATTCAAATATGCTTACGAAGATTATCGCTCGGCATCTTTCGAATCATTTCATTGTGTTTTTTGGCGTCTATCACAATTTTTGATATTTCCGCGGGAATGAGCAATCTTCTGGTACCGTAACTGAACAATTTCAATTGTAATAGATTCTCCATGAAGACAATCCAGTTCTTCATCCAAGTAATATGCCCCATTGTTCCGTCAACTGATGCACTTTTCAGTGATTGGAACAATCCTGTGTACTGGTAACCACGGAGTCGGAGTTCTTTATAAATATTCGTAGCAGTCAAAGGTTCGTCAACGCCATTTTCCTTCAGGAATTGAAGATCAGTTTTTTCCAGATCAGGGTTCGAAGCGACGCGTATAATTCCTGTTGCAACGACAGTATTTTCTTCAACTATCTCAAATTGTCCGCTACCTAAACAGATTTGGAATTTTAAAGATTTCAGTATTTTTTTGTATGCACATAAATTCGATTTTGCATAGGAACATATAATTCTCTTTATGTACCATGCAAATTAAACAAAACAATCATTCTTATGGAAAATTAACTTTCAACGACAGATTCGACTTCTGTAATTGGCATATCTCAAACTCTGCATTCCAGAAATATAAAGAATAACGAAAATTACCTTTGTAAATCGTCACCGTCAATTTCACACTGCCAACTTTAGGAATGGTAGTAGGCCGTACGAATTTTATGTTTTCGAGTACGACGGATAGCTCGTTATAAACTTTTCCCCTCATCAAGCTAAAAGTTTCCCATGCGAAAATCAAGTACCCTGCTGTTGGAATCAAGTTCTCCCCGTCGATGACATGATGAGACATAAACTGGCAGGCTTCGTCTTCGAGAGTAATGTCAACCGTTCTTTGTCCGGTAATTGTTTCTTCTCGCTGTGAATAGTTTGGTACGAACCAATCGTCCGAATGATCCCATCTAAAGAATAAATTGCATCGTTGGTTTCCGCACTATTTCCGTTAGCTGTTTTTCAATACTTCTAATACACACTATACGTTTATCTTTGCTGTCGTATCAGTTAAGTTAAGTGCTAATTTACATGATAACCGTACACAGACGAATTGAGCACTTATTTTTCTCTGCATAATGTAACAAAACATTAACGACAAACACTGGATATTAATAGTAATCATAATATTCCTTTTAATTTACAGTCTGATTAAAATTATTTGGTGTTAAGATAATATTTCTTTTAAAGTAGAAATTGGAATGTTCAAATCAGCTCTGCACGCATCAGACTGCACTTCCAAGACTGGTTATATCATAATTGTATGCACTCGTGTGGACGGGATGGAATAATTCGATCAAATACATAGAGCGACTCACTTGATATATGGAGAAATCATCGGAGTGCCACAGCTCACTGGAAACTCAACCGGTGGAAACATGTTCGGGAATTGTGGCTGCAGTCCAACATTGTACAGCTTTCCAAGAGCCTGCAGGAAGAACTGCGAATTGTCCTTGTGACCCCGTTGAGTCAACGCTATGTTTGTCACGCCGGAACCGAGGGATCGGCGCAAGATTGCTTGCAGGAGACCATGGGGGGCTATTTCTATCGTTATCGCCTTCTCGGGAATAACCTTTGCCGCTTCCGCGAACAGTACTGGGCTCAGAAGGTTATTAGTGTGGTACTCGGCGGAGGAAAATTGCGCTGCCTTCGAGAACCACTTGTTTCGAGGAACCGACGTGCTCACCCATTTTTGACTTCGTGGTTTTGGATCAGGGATTACTTTTTTCAGGTAGGCCATCAGCCTTGGCCCAGCCTCCGCGATGTAGCGGCTATGGTAAGCGATGTTGCTACAATTCACTTCTTTTGCGAAGATGTTATTTTCCTACAAATAATGAGCGTGTTATTTTTCGAGATTTTGACTCCTCCTATTACTCGCTGGCCATTTTTATTGTTTTCCTTCTACAGCGTATATCTGCTTATTAAACACTTCAATTAAATTCAATTACAGATTTCTCTTATTCGGATATAGACCATTCGGTTCCTTCCTTCAATGTTTTGCACCGCGGTTTACAACAACAAAGTGACGTAGAATCGGCAAAGTAAAGAGAAAATTTAATTGCACTATCGCTGTGTAAAACAAACCTGCAAGGTGAAAACGAATTTCTTTATCGATTCCGTTGGTCCACTTAGGGTGCAACTGTCAGGACCATTGTGACAAGCTACTTCGATGTCATCTGGGCACAGATCCTTTGCTTCCTCGTATCCAAGACCGACAGCAGCCATACATCCGTGGATCATTTCCGTCTCGATGGATGCCAAGCCTCTGGAGTAGGCCGCGAGAACCATTTGTTCGGCAGTGAAGCATCCGTCTGCGTATGCACAACCCAATTCCCCCACGGAGTGACCGATCATGTGGTCCGGCACTATGTCTAGCGATGACAGCAAATCAACCAAACCGATCTGGAAAATTTATTCATTCTTTAATATAACTTGCAATTCGACGTAATCTCACATACATTATCAATTAGTTCGCCAACAGATTTCCTAGCGTCCAAAGAATATTTTTTTAACAAAAAGTCTTGTCATTTCCACAAGAATACGGTAAATGGTGCTAGAACCACGTAATAATTGTGTCTATAATTACTTAAAATATTGTAGAATTCGAATAATGAAATTTTAGCAATCTTTCGAGTGAACTTATTAAACTGTAAGAATCAAATTGAAATAATACCTTCTATTGGAGTCAGAAAATATAGCAGAATTGCGTTGCCCTTTAAAGAACTGATAAAACAAAAAAGAGAGCATGTATAACAGTTTACCTGAACTGCAGCAATTCCGACGAACGAATTCAAAATATTTTCGAACATCGTTTCATCCTTGCTCGTTATAATATCAAGGATGTTTATACCCCGTGGTTTTAATACAGCATCGCATTTCTCTATCGCTTTGGCGAAAACAGGGAATTTCATTAATGCCTCGCCTGTTGAATTTTAAATTGAAATGAGAATCGACATATAAGATATACAGTTATACGTATCATAATATCTTTACTTATTTTATCTTCGAAGTATCTTAGAAAGTACTATGTTTTCGGATATATTAATTTTTATATTGTAACGATTTGATGTATAAAACAATACGATTATTTCGCAAGATAAGTTTTGAAAACCGATCGCAGACATACCCATTCCATTCCATTGCGATCCCATTCCAGAGAATACAAACCAGACTGGTCTCTTAACACCAGGGTAGTCTTGAATTTCTCTTACATATTTTTCGGATGATTTGGGAACTATTGTGTATCCTCTGAATAAATGCCCAGGTATATTTTTGGCATGAACGTCATGGAGGAGACGAATATATTCCAGGTCCACAGCAGGGAGGTTCTCAACCTATGAAAGTGATGTATATTACCCGAAAAAACTTGTAATTATTCAACATCATATGAGTGTAGCCCGGTATATAGGTATCCCAAATCATTGTATTCCCTTTGTGTAACATAACGTAAAGCAGTTTGTTTCTGTACCATCGAAATTTTCAAGTTTAAGTGCCTCCTCGACGAGTAAAGTTCTCGTAAGAAGCCTCTAAAATTAGCCTAATTGATAACTTTAAGGAAAAACATACTGATAAATTGATCTAATTATAAGCTACATAAAAAATCTTTTAAACTCAACTAGACAATGATTTGATAGCAATTTAAAGTGATTGCAGTGCTCACAAATCCTCTATTTCATTCTTTTCTGGATATGCCGTCTAGTGTAAGCGGACAATATATTCACTAGCATCCATATATGTACATACATACATACATACACGTATGTATATGCAGTAGTCTGAAACCTTCACGATGTATATTGGGAATGTGTTTTCAAAAATATCAAATAAAAAAACCATTCAACCACTTCTATAATTTAGTGATAAAATGTGCTGTAGTTACTTCGTTGATTTAGAATCGTGTATTACAAAGAAACAAAGTAATTCACCTGTACACCGTATAGGATTTATCAGATTTTGTATACATTTAAAATTGCACCCCATAGAACAAAATGTTTCTGCAGAAGTATCGAATTCTGTATGTGTCGGCATTAAAATGTTAATATAATTGTCATAACGTATGCAAACCGTTATGGCAATGGCTCTAATTCTAGTCATGAAAGATATACTCACCTGCTGCAAAAGTGTGTTCACCGCATCCTCCGTACGTCCGGATACAGCTACGATTCTGGGTAAATTATCATCAGGTGCCCCTTGGTTAATCTTCCTTTTTGGGTTTGATTTGAGTAAAACGTGAGCGTTTGTACCACCAAAGCCAAACGAGTTGATTCCCACGTAACCACCTTCCCATGGCGTTGGTTCGGTGATAACCTGAACTCTCCCTTGCTCGAAACATTCTGTACCCTTCGGCGGCTGTAGAAAGTGTAAATTCGGTGGAATTACACCCGTTTCCATTCCAATAATGACCTAGAAAATAATGATGAGTTGACAGTATTTTTTCTGCAATTAATTATGTTTTCTGTTCTACCACGTATTTTGTGTAACACATTTTCCATCACACATTCCTACACGTACGTGGATTTCGAGAAAAGTTTAACCCTTTTAGTGCCCATGCATAGATAACCGGACGAATTTGGCGAATTTACAAAGGTTTGGGAAAAGGCTCATACAAACCAAACTAAAAACGATATATACATGACAAAAAAAGCAGCGTATTAACAAAGGAACGGAGAATAAAGTAATGTTACTAATTTTTCAATATTCACTGCACATCAGAAAGTATAAATATAGTATAAATAATCGTAAAAAAAATTAAAAGGAGTTCTTTCTTACAAAACGTATTTGCACACAACAAATGTCATCATTTCATGACTACTTTATTTAAACTACTTACAACGTATATATTTTGCGCTTCCAATATATTTTCTAACAAAATACATAATATTGCGTAACAAAAATAAAGGATAGCTCCACGTTACGCACGGATTATCTGATCCATAACAAATAACCGTTGTACGTAATATAACATTGCTGAGACAAAATTATGATATCATTAAATATATTTATGATATAATTTTGCATATTATTTGTCTTTTAACTATTTATATTAGATACCCGGCTATTGCAGATGAGTAACATTTCCTTATTATAAGTCATCCAAATAATTTATTTAGCATTCGTGGCTACTAATATATACACCGTGTAATCCTTTATCACACCGATTGCAAATTTTCTTACTGGCGCGCCATCCTTTCTACTACACACCACGCAAACTCTTGCCAGTCTTTCTGAAAGTTTTCGTACGCCTACATACGGTGCATTTCTGCATGTTTCATCAGATGATCTTGCGGATGCTGTTCTCTTTATTGCCATCCATTCTGTGGTTATTGACTGAATAATATCAGTTATAAATTTCAACCGTGTGTTGACTGTGCTTTATGTATTGTGCTGATATAAGATATAGCCATTCGACACCATACGAGAGAAAATCGAGAAAACTAGTTTTTTTTCAATATTTTCCTCCAAATATGAATACAACATCATATCTGTTCGGGCTTCGTTGGGCCCGGCGGCGCCATAGTAGAAGTTCTGTACCAGTAGGGTACTGTGCCAGAAGGAACTGTCGCGCCGCTGGCCCCAACGGAGCCCTATGATTTGCTATCGTTTTTCGTTAATAACTCGGCCAAAAATTAAGATACGACATTACGAATCTCACTTCCCTATATTAGAATTACCTCAGCTATCACCTGGTTCAGGGACCTGCACGTCAGCTGGGACACCCTGTATAGGACATGGGTTGCGGACAAATTTTAACGAGTTTGGATCATCTTTAGAAACGCACTATCGATTCTGAAGCGTAGTCCCCGAATTTACGTTATACTCTGTGTATAATTTGGAAACTCATTGTTTCAACATGTTGTGCAGTCCGACAAGTCCAATATTTACCCGATCGACTTGTACTGAGCCATGAATTTCATTTGACCAGGGCTTTCTTACTTCGGTAGACTGCCTTTCAATATCAATTACGACTACACGGGTCTTTATGCACGAAACAGAATGGATGCTTTTAAATTTCTTCTAGGGCGTAATAAGAAACAGTATTATTGAATTGAGAAATTGGGTACAGTTAGAGCCACCTGCACTTCTTGAGTTCTTTAATTACCAAACGGTGCAATCACAGTTCTTTTGTTCGTTGTCTAACAGTGCCACTGTGTAAGTCCGTAGAGTCACATTGAGGATTATCAACGTGTGACTGTATTGATTCTTGTCAGACAAACTGTACTAAAATGTAACCCATGCTGTTGTAAGTTTGTTTGCAGGGACACAAAATAGATCTATTTACCGCTATTGCCATGCCTGATTTTTTTCGACAGGGAAAGAGAGAACTGTGATTGCGCCGCCTGGTACTTTTCGCCTGGATTTTCACAAAACCATTTAACACTCGACCGATTAAGAAAATGACACTGTTTGACACAATATACAATATCTGTTGCACAGATAAATTGTTACAAATGAGTGAAAATGTTATTTCTATTATGAAGAATTAGTTTCGCAATTTTGACTTGTTTATACGGGAAAGAAATACATATGTATATCAGAATTCTGAACCACGGAATAATGTGAACTATGAAGTTTAAATATTCTCGTAATTACACTGGAAATATCATCGAAAACTCACCTTGGCAATCGAGCAAAGACCACTAGTCGGTTCAGTGTGTCCAATATTCGATTTTATAGAGCCAATTCGCAGAGGTGTATCTCTGTCGTCACACAACGTATTGTTAATGGCGTTGAGTTCCATTTGGTCGCCAACTGCAGTACCGGTGCCATGAGCCTCCAACCACGAGAGGACCGTCGGTGAAATCTGGCAATCTGTATAGAACTCTCTCAGCAAATTTATCTGGGCGTCGCTGGAGGGATACGTGATGCCTTGCTCCGTATAGCCATCGCAGTTTGTTTTCGTGTAGACCACTGTCGCATAGTTCCTTTTAGCGTCTTTTGCTTTCTCTAAGAGTATCGCGCAAACTCCTTCGCTGCGCACGTAGCCGTTCGCCCTTGCGTCAAAGACCTTACAACGACAATCGGTTGACACGACACCTGGAAGCAATTCACCTAGCATGATTGATTCTGTATTATGTGCTTTCGATAGGATTTTTTTAAAATCTGTTTCGAATTATCTTCAAATCGTTGGAAAAGTTACGTATGACGATCTAGTTGTTGAAATTTCTACAACCAAAACATTCCTTCAAAGCGGCGATACGTTCTGTGCTCATAGCCTTGTAACTTTTGCGAACGTAATGAAGGCAATGAGCACTTCTCAAAAATCTCAACTCTGTTTGATCTAAAAAGTCTAGGAGACCAGTTTTCGAAGATCTGGGGATACTACATACATATAAGAAAACCCGTTGAAAGTTTATACCGAGACGTGTGAAGGACGCAGACATGAGAGGATGAAGACAGAGATGAACACCACCGACAAGGACTCTGTCGCATTGTCCAGATCTCATCATTCTATAAGCTTGGTCCAGCGCGTATAAGCTCGAACCACAAGCCGCATCCAGCGTATAAGATGGCCCGCGTAGATCTAGTGTGAAAGAAATTCTGTTCGCCAACATGGCTTTGCTGCATCCGATGATGCCGAAACTATTTCCCTGGGAGTATAATCTATTGTTAGTTTCGTGTTTTGAGATAATTATAGGTATTTTCATATTTAAGTCAGCCTTCAATGAATCATTGGTATTAAAAACATGATCATTTGAATGCCTTAGCTTTGATACATACTACAAAGAAAAAGGAATTTCAAGACTTATTTGTTTATTAAATTGTCTTTCATTTCAATTAACTTTGGATGGCTGATCTTGTTGTGAGAGTGAAATCGAATTGCGCAAATTCTTGCTTCCCGGGATGGTTGTCGCAAAGAAAGATGATCATGAAGACACAGTGACTTTTCTTGCGTTGCCAGGTAATGCAGAGTCGTAACGAAACGCACGGTTAGCATGAAAGTCACTGCATCTTCATACTCACCTTCCACCGTGGCAAGCGCCACGCACAGCAGGATTACGCGTAAATTCATTTTACTCTCGCGACAACATCAACCACCTGAAATATCGAATGACGTTTAATATTGCACGTACATTTTCCCTCGAATCCTCGCTGTGTAACAAAAGAAGAAATATATATCATGGCAGAATGTTTCATTCGGTTATAGAAACAGTTGAAATGTAGGCCACTGCACACGTTTTGACAACTAATTTAATGAATAAAGTACTTTTCATGTTTCTTTGCGTAGCAAGCATCAAACTTCTTAAAAATGGGGCCACCAAGTACATTTAACCCATTTGCATCATTCGGAACAGTAGAAAATTGGTTCTTATCACCAACGTTGTTTTTGATTGTATGGAAATGAAAATGTTTCAAAATATGAAAAATAACAATAATATTACATAAATAATCAATTTTTATTTGATTATAGATTAATAATTATAAAAGAAATGGAATCTATTTATTTTGCAACAACATGGTAATACTTGAAATGGTTAATGTATAATGTCACCTGGCAATTATCCCATTCATAAAATGTATCTTTTCTTTTTTTTCTTGATGCACAACCTACAGAACGTTTGCGAGTTTTCTTCGATGACAGTAGTCAGGCAAAAGGCGTGCGCACTCTGGTGATCGTGGCCAGGCAAAATGCGCGCACATATGCGCTTATGATGCAAATGGGTTAATAATTATTTTCTAGGAAATTTTAATTATTTGTTCGGAAATTGGTTTTGAAATTTGTTCGATTTCAAGCACTAAGTATAATGAAGTTTATGTTAATAAGCAACTGATTCCACAGTTACACTCTCTTTTACTTGGCCCATATTTTCTTATTTTTTATGCTATTTTGAAGATCGCAAAATACAATTAAAACAAATTCCGAGAAATTTACCTGCATATTTTGATAGAAACACGTTTTCTCTGTCTCTGATACAGTTGCTGCAATAATTACGGCGGTGTTGGATCCACGCAGGTATCGTGGATGTAAACCAGCGTCGATGAGTGCCTCGTAGGAGTGTTCGAGCAACATTCGACACATGGGGTCCATGGTTTGCGCTTGTTTGGAGTGGACGCCAAAAAATCGTGCGTCGAATTTCGCCAGACCATGCACTTTGCCTCCGTCCTTCGGAACCTCCGGATGATCTGATCGCATGTAGGAACAATTGGTTAGACACTTTAAAGATCGTATATTACTTTCTGAATTTTTAAAAGTGGTCAAATATTCGTAGAAGTTATGAATGTGTTGAAGGTAAAAAGTGTATAGTGTCAGTGAGCCTATGCAAAATCTTATCTTCTGAAGATAATTGTCGAATCAGTTCGCGATTCTTCTTCTTAGCGACGGAGAAAATGATACGAAAGTACAAAGCACGATTGATAACTGTGCACTATATTCTCTGACGACGTTTTCACGTGCATTATGGAGAACAACATCCAAAGTCGCTCTATTTCAGCAAACTCCAAGTAGACCAAAACTGTACAGTAAAAGTTTGATATTTGTCTCAAATTCGGATCCGGCAGCATGATGCAATTTCAAGCTCCGGGTCCCGCGTTTTATTTGCGTGACGTCCACCATGTTATACTGAGATAGCGGTGAACGTAAACACAGTCGGTGTGCAACACCAAGGGGGGACTGAGATCGAGGTAGATGATAAAAGTCAAATCCCTGTGTATCGGTAAGGCACTATACTAATGCAACGATGAAACTTTTTCATTTTGGATTTTTTTTTATGAAATTGTTTTTAACGTGTAGGTCAGCTTATTCTGATGAAAATGATACTAAATACAACATACTTTGGATTATTTATAATTGATCAGGATTATTTAAAAAAATGATTTATGTTATGTAAATGTTATTGTGTTTGGTATCACTTTAATCAGAAGAGCCTCACGAATTTGTTAGTAAAATTTTCAGAAAAAGAACCCAAAAATTAAAAAGTTTCATCAATACATTAGTGTGTAGCACACCGCTACACGGGCCTTATCTGCGATCTCGCCATTCGAAGTCGTCGAGAAACGTGCGATTCTTGAGCCTCGGTCCTTGTTTTGGCATCCGATTATCGAGTGATTGTGTCGAATACTCTAGCATAGTTGGACTATTCAATAAAGCCTTGGTAAATCGTTAGAAAGAAAATATTCCGTTAAGAGTAAGCTTAATCCAATATATACACCGGTTTATATTGGAATGATAGTAAATTCGTTGTGGGAATACTTCTTGGCCGATAGATCCAGCGATAAATTTAGGATATAATTCCAAATTTGTGATGCCAAAAAAGAAGGGGACCTACTTACTGTGAAAAAAGATATGTATAATATTTGATCCAATATATTATGTATAATAAGTTATAACCCAAAGCACCATAATACTGTTTTTGTTTTTATAGGCATCTGGAGGAGTACAGATTTGTGCTGCGAAATAACAGAAAATAACAGCGATATAAAATATGCGAACATAGAAACTGTGTACACATTACGAATTCGTTCATGGGTTTGTTTACTATTATTTTAATTACTTTAGATTGTACATTGTAATTTATCAATAAATACTGTAAGAAAAATAGTACTAATATAGAAACATTTATCAATTAAACAAATATTATTCCAATTATATCGTATTTGGTATCATTCTAATCCAAAAAAACGCGTCGTTATGTTAATAAAAGTTTCGTGACATAATAATAAAACATGCAAAAATTTCATCCTTCTATTACTCTTATCTCAAATTGATATAAAGGCACTGAGTTTTTTGCTCAAATAACAAATGTATTTCTCTCAAACAATGTTTATGTTATATATTCAACAACTTTCAACTGTTAACAAATAAAAAATATAATAAAGTGATATTCTTTCATGTTATTTTGAGAATATCACAAAAAAAACAAAAATGTTTGGGTTTTTATGGAAATTGGTATAAAGGCATCTGTTTTTTTACCAAATTAGCAACAAATAAAGATAATAAATAGCTTTATGAATGTTTCTAATATTTGGTTGGACCTCCATTGTTTTTAATTACCTCAAAAATTCTCTTAGGCATGGTGTTAATAAGGGTTTTTGTCTCTTGAACGGAAATTCTTATCCATTCTTCTCGAATCGCGTTTTTAACTTCAGTAACTGTTTGAAACTGTCGTTCATTTCGATAAACACGCCTTGCAACACGATTTGCCGATTAGATAAACCCATTTCCTTGTAAACACTAATTTTTGCTTTTTCTTAACTCGATAATTGGTTACCACGTGGCATGTTTGCAATAAGTGATTACTACTCTTCGCAAAAGCGTTTCCACCGTTCAACTGTGAGATTTATGTTTATAAACTAACCCGTGTTGATGTTGGCGCAACCGCTAAGGACAGTGGAGCTCTCTTACATTCCCTGAATTCACACGATATAAAGTGCCTTTATACTGCTTTCCACATAAAATTGCTGGCTTTTCAATTATTTCATGATTTCCCCAAAATAAGACAACGAGGCTCAGAATTTGTAAGGCTTTCTTGATTATTGTACTTACTATAAATAAACACAATCATATGATCATTTTAGATAAACATTAAACCCGTTTTTTCCTTTATAAATCAACTTCGTATAAATCAACTGCTTTCGTATGAATTTCTACCAATGTATGTAACATTACTCGCTTGACTGGTTTCAAGGGGGAACCCCGGTGTTGGGGATGAAGACGTGCATTTATCGCGCCCTTCACGAACGGGCAAATATCGAGCTTTTTCTGTAATTTCCCCATTTCTGCCAACGTTATAATTACAATATTACCATAATTGTTATTTTATTTTATATATCTTAACCTTCTAATTTCTGTCAAGATAGAACCGTACATCTAATTTCGTAGAAACTATAATTACGTCGATAAATTAGTCAAAGTTAGTCTTATGTTTTTAACATTGAAATACATGTAAATGTTATTATCTGAGAAAAAATTAAAAGTACGATTTCTTAACGAAATATTCTCATGACAGAACCCCTTTGATCTCACCCCTTTGACAATTCATTCGCAATCATGCATGGAACACAACAATATGAATTATTTCTAGATTACAGTGTGAAATATTAAATTTGAAAAAATAATTTTGGAACAAAAAAGATTAATAATACACCTTTATACACCAGAAAATAACAGGTATTCAATGAAAACTATTATCTATACATCATCTTGAAAAGTTGATCGAATTGAAATCATAGCAGATATTCATTATTTATTATTCTTTAATAACAAAAAACTAGCATTAGTCACATAAGTACGTTTAACTGAATTACAACAATAAGATCTTTAACACTTGTAAAAGGAAATACTTCTTGCGTCTAGTACAGTCTCTAGGAATTACTGTGGAATGTAGAAAATAGGATAGTGAAAGTTTCAAGTAGAGGTGACTATTTTGAATGAGTGAGCGAGTACTTGCCAATTGTCAGTTTTAAGGGCATAGGGAATAAGATAAATTTATGACAAGCGAGTGAAAGCGGCCAAAGAGCAGACACCATGAGTGTTTTCCGTGGGAAAACTCTGTCGACTCTTTGGTGACGCTCCGCAGACCTCTATTTAAACGTAAAGGATGACTGTGAGTGAGGTAGGACGAAATGCAATAGATCATAGCAATGGTTGATAGCGGTGCGGAAACAAATCCTACATTACCTATGTTCCATCTTGTTGCGTTACTTGTGACAGTATCCACCTTGTTAAGCAGATTGTTCTGCAGTTCTAGTATATTTTTACTTTCTGGAAATCTACCAGAAATGCCAGAAATAACTACCTCATCGCCAGGGCTCGGTGGCATATAGATCATGGGTCCCAATGATATCTTTGGCCCCTCCAAGACCATATTGTTGGTTTAAGTACACTTCCGTATTTTGTTAATATAAAGTATACACATATACATACGCTTATTTATCTATTATACACTTAGTAATTATTCCGCCCTATTATTTAAGTATGTTGACAATTAATTTATGAGCAATGAAGGTAAGTATGTTAATCAGATGATATCACTAGAATCGGTACTCGAATGAAGACTCAGGAAACAAAAATGTACTTATAAGCAATGTGTTTCCCCACCAGTGAGTATACTTTGATAATTTCGAAAGCTAATCTGAAATGTTAATCAGCAAAAAGCATCGAAAATGCAAAGGTATAGGCCAAGTACAAGAGGATGTGACTTTGGAATAGCTTTCTCGTTAACGTAAACTTGATTATACGAAGTATTTGAAATCGAACAAATGCGAGCAAGTACAAATTATTGTACATCATCGACACGATGCTATCGCTAAGTAAATATATTAAATTAACTAAATTTTCCAAAAAATGATGTCTCCTCATTTAATTAATAAATCTGTTTAGTGCTCGACTAAATGTACTTGGTGGCCCGCTTTTTATGAAGGTTCGATGGTGAAAAATAAGCTTAAATAGTTCGGGATGTTCGACATTAAAAGAGAGTTGTTAAAACACAGTATAAAGCGGGCTTCTTATTGTGCTGAATGAAAATCCTCTAAATATCTCATGAAGTTTCTTTTTAATTTATGTTATCATCAATCGTTGAAACACATGGCAATATGTATGTGTAATTTTCGTTCAGACACATCCAGATTGTTAACTTGTTAAATTTTTCCACTCAGATGCATCCGAATTGTTAATTTAGAAATGAGTACAAATATCTGTTACGTTACATTTTGGACATCAAGCTGCGTAAAAAGCGGGCCACTAAGTACATTTAATCGAGCACTAAACAGATTCATTAATTAAATGAGGAGATATAATTTTTTGGGAAATTTAGTTAATTTAATATATTTACTTAGCGGTAGCATCGTGTCGATGTTGTACAATAATTTGTACTTGCTCGCATTTGTTCGATTTCAAATACTTCGTATAATCAAGTTTATGTTAACGAGGAAGCTATTCTAAAGTCACATCCTCTTGTACTTGGCCTATACCTTTGCATTTTCTATGCTTTTTGCTGATTAGGTTTACCATATTAATTACCATGTTTCTGCAACTACAATCAAATTTTGTATACAATTCGCTTCACTAAATTAATGTTATGAATAGTATAGAAGGGGAGATTTCGTGTCCCAGATGCACATTTTGTACGCAATTGAAATCAAATAATAGAAGATTATCAATGATATAAAGACCCAGTAAATTCAAATTTGTTTCAGTCTTACGTGAAGCATTATAGCCTTAAAAAAAGTATATATCAACATTATATTATTCATTTCTAATCATTTCCATCCAATTGTAATGAAAAAGCTCTCTAAAACATTAAAGTTGGTACCTTTCTAATTGTTTTTATCGTAGTTTCAAATATGAATTGTAATAAAGCCTCTATTAAACTCTACCGGTTATTCAATAAAATATCTCCAACCGATATCATATAATAAAATCTATATTATCTATATTAAGTTCTGTTAGGTATACCTCTTTCGTCACTCAGCTAGGGCAATTTGAATACCTTAAAAGGTCATTTCGGTTAATTAAAGCGCCCAGATTTATAAATGGAAATTTCTCAAACTTGATTCGACAGAATAAAGAAACCCACATGGCGCATTAAGTGCGATATGCACGCAACTCTTGACCCTTGGAGCAAGACCGTGGGATAGCTATGCGGTCGGTCACACGCGATAAGGAAAATTCAAGCACGAGAACCTTTCCCGAAATTTTAGATTTTTCTACCGTCATAGGACAGTTCTCTTAAAATATCCGATTCCCACTGCTTTTTCTACCTATACATATATGCAACGACTACAATTGTTTTTTATGTTAAAGAATATCCACAAAATAGCATCGAAAATGCAAAGTTATGGGCCAAGTACAAGAGAATGTTACATTGGAATAGGTTGCTCATTAATATAAACTGCATTTTACACAGGATTTGAAATCAATCATTGTGAGCAAGTACAAATTATTGTAGAGCAACGATACAATACTATCGCTAAGTAAATACATTCAATTATTACATTTGTAATGTTCGGGTACCCGCGATTTCGGGACCCGAAACTGAATTCGGGTCTGACCAGGACGGGATGATCCCGGAAGTCAATAACCATGTAAGCTTCCTCGTGATTTTTTAATTGTGTTTTGTAGGTTTAGAAGTATTTTTGCATTTTGTAGTGTAATCAAATATAAAAATCTATGAAGAAGGAAAAGTAATAGGTCATATAATATATGAATTAATAATATTTTATTCCAAATTTGAATGCAGAAAACGTAATTGTTCCACTCTCTTTGAAATCAGCTTTGTTCTCATGGCTGTAACAATGTTGCCAGCATAAAAAAATACTATTTTCTGATGCTGACAACATTGTAACAGCCACGACAATCAGTTTCGGGTCCCGAAACCGCGGGTACCCGAACATTACAAACTTTCGGGATTCCGACCCGACCCGACCCGAACGATTCCCGACCCGACCCGAGCATCGGGTACCCACATACCCCTAGTTTTAGGGTTTATATTCACAACGGCTCGAAGATTTATATGTTTATTTCGATACTATTTGCCAGTCTCGACCAAGACGAGCGCAGTATTCTTTCTTGAAGGAATTTACAAGTTTTTGAAGTGCGTCGTCCTGGGGTCGAACTGACAAAGGCTGCTAAAGACGTGGGGACGTAACAGTACCGATAACTGCGCATTTCGCCACATACCTAATAACTGGCGAAACATCGGACAACCCGATAAAAAATAATTTGCTTATTTTTTCTTGGAAGACATGTTTACAGGACATTTTGACTACGTACTAAAAAAAAATCTTCTAGTAATTCAAAGAGACGCTTTGACATGTTTCGAAGTTCTAAAAATTAAAGAAATTTCTTCAACAATTGAAGAAATCCTTATATTAAATTTATAAAGTATTGATAGACCTTGATGTAATTTACATTATCGTTTGAGTGCCCCCACATACTATTTAACTGTACGATTTCATTACTATTGAGTAAAATTATATTATTGGGCAATGTAGTGGTTAAAACCGCCTCTTTATATTAAACATTTTTAATTTCTATTTTATTGTCTAATTCTTTTGGCACCGATTTTCTAATAATTTAAATTGTCAGTGGAAGATTCACTTTTCGTTCCAGGCATAAGATATTTCGTTCAACGGACACCATAGTTGAGGGCTTGTTCACTCCAACCATGAATTCTTTTTTGTATATCGATGGTACTTCGGCCACAAATTTCTGCAGATAGAATCTAGCATATTTACACTTATCTACTGCTAATTCTTAACACGATAGTATTCTGCACTCAGTATGGAGGAGCAATAACTGTCTATACACATTATCTGGTAAAATTCTTTTAAAAATAACAGGTGCTGCATACAACAATAAAAATCGATATTCAGTGGCTTTAAATTTGTGAAACTCTGTTAGCTTTCTAGTAGTTCGTTGAAATTCAGTAGGTACCTTTATCTTTTGTAGTAAATTTCCAAATTGCACTTTAGCACGGTCACTCAACTGCACCTCCTTCACATTTCCATCTATCCAATAATGAACCAGTTTTTTCATAACTCTCAAGTACAAAAAGTGCATTGCATTGAATAAAAATTGCTTTATCATATCAATATTTGGCTATACGCGAAGTAAACGAGATTTTTCTAAATGACGATGTTTGTTAATTTGATTTCGAAATGAGAAATCTCTTCTTTTTTCTCCATTCAGCAATGGATAAATCATCCGATTTTTATATCTTTCGCCACTTAGTGTACATCTCTCGCAGGTTCAGTATCCTGCGTGACCTTTAATACTTTTTAAAACTGAACGTGCAGATCTATCACATATGAAAGCTTTGATAGATACAGTGAATTCTCTATTATCTATAATTATACCACTCTGTTGCAGATAGTGAATTTCCATTATAAATTGCTCTAAATATTTTTTAAGATTAGTTGACTTTCCATCTCCGCAATACGTGACAACTGGAAATGGTTGGGAAATGTCAGGATTATTAAAAACTTTACATAAGCTGGGCCAAAACTGTTTTTTGCTGAATTTAAATAATGGTAAACCATCAACATTAAATAACAATGGTATACCATTACCATCATGAATTTCCGATTTTACATATGTCTCAAGAACTTTTGCGATTCCAAAATACGCAAACTCATTGTTGCGAACATAGGTGTTTGTGTGCGGGTGTGTGTGTATACCATACGAGATTAATTAAGTAAACCCAACGTCACATATTATTTAACTATTTACGTTAGCCAAGAAAGGCTAAAACCAAAAGCTTCATACAATATTTTTTGTTGAAGTTAACGTACTAATTGTATGGAGAACATAGGTCTGTGTGTGTGTATGTATGTATGTGTATGGACCTGGGATGCGAGTCATTTATTCCGTAACCAAGAGTTGTTTATCCCGTAGCCAAGAGTTATTTATCCCGTAACTAAGAAACACGCTCACGCCACATCATGCGGCGTCATCCGTCGCGATTTTGTTTCACGGAATATATAAGAGACGACACCGGAAGCGCGCCAGAATTTTGTAAGAAATCGCACGTATCACTTCACGAGAGAAAACATTAAAAATTGGCTCACGCGCACGAAACAAGAATTATTTTAAGCTATCTTTCTGTATTAATATTCTTGTGATAATAAACATACGAATTTTATAATTGGGCATACTCAACGCTGAATTTAACGCGGCCTCTTTACCAATGAGAGAACCCCACACTCATCATTGGTACCATTTAATCGTTCGATGGTATAATTACTGTGTGTTGTACCTAGAAATGTTTTTGCTGTTTTCGGTAAGTTAGAAAAAGAATGTCTCCTCAATATGGTTATCAATACTTCCAACCGAGCGTGCGGTATTGGTGGATCCATAGGAGCCCATTGGTGAATATTTTCCATGTCATTAAAGCGAGAAGTTTCACGAACATTCTGTTTAGTTTCTTCTTCTGTGCCATCGTCTGCACTCCGATCATGTAAAACAGTTGTTCTATTATTATATTTACTGTCATGGTCTGCATTCTCTCGTGATTCGTCTTCCTCGTCAACTTCCGGCACTTCTTGAACGACCATGTTTAAATTCTCCAGACTTGTACTCCCAGACTTGTTCTTCAAAAACTGCCGATGCATTATTTGCTGACATCACTGCCATGTTTACTTCAGAATTTACGGCTTCTGAATACTGCTGTTCACGCATTAATCGTCGCCGCTTTCGAAATCGTTGTACTCGAAGACGTGTTAATTCGCGAGTTTTCAAATCTCGTGTGTCACCCGGCATCATCGTGGAAAACAATAATTTCCTATTATGTATATATATATACAGGGTGTCCCATTCCCTTGATCGCGCCCGGAACCATTCGATAGCTCAGGTAAATTCTAATATAGATGTAACATTCTCAGCTTCCCATTCCAATCCGTGGCAGAGTTATTAACGAAAAACGACAGCCAATCAGAGGGCTCCATTAGGCCCGGCCGCGCGACAGTTCCTACTGGTACGGTACGCTAGTGGTGCAGAACTTCTACTGTCGTGCGGCCGATATATACATATATATATATATATATATATAATATATATATACAGGGTGTAACAGAAATTCTGGGACACTTGGGCTTTATGGATAGAACGCATAAAAATAAGAAAAAAAAGTCTTATAAGTCGAGGGCGCAGCTCACCCCCTACGGAGATACAACCCCTTTTGTAAAAAATGTTTAAAAAATTATATCTCCGAAACGGTAAGTCGTAGAAAAGTGATTTTGATTGCGATATAACCGGAAAAGATCAAAGTTTAATAAAAAAAATGTAGCCGCTGCGATTACTACCGTTAAGTTGCATTTATTCTTGTTAATAAAAAACAAATGTAATTATTTCTATGTTAGCGGCTGTTTATCACCTCGAGAAAAATGTGGATAATGCATCGGGACTTGCTTTGCGAAGACAGCCAAAAAAAAATTAATATTATTATAAATTATAGGTGCTAAAATTAGTAGTTTAACGCCCGCCGCGAAGACGCCTGCCGATATGCAGCCTCCGACACGTCAGGTTGGTGATGTCTAGTTCTACTGACTACGTTTGACCTACTTTTTACATGTGGTACGGACTCGCCCTGTGCCTACGGCTGACCTACATCTTACATGTGGCACCGACATGTCCTGTGATTTACACTAAAAAATGTATTACGTATTCTATTACAGTATACATCTTACCTTTAAACGAATTGTTTAAAATTGGTGTCCGTTCACCTCGATAAATTTCCGCAATGGTTTCTTCATTGAACGCCGTACATTCGCATAAACTTCCTCCGGGTTATTATTAATTTTCGCACATCCATTTACAATGTGTTGCCGCAGCACATTCTCGTCAGGCACTGGCGATGAGTAAACAATATCGTTTTTAAATATCCCTACACAAAACAGTCCAAGATAGTTTTTGCGGGTTAAACACGCTGGTACAGAACACGGCCCCACCAAAAGATTGTTCACCATACCGCACCACATATTTACGCTAAATTGTCGTTGCATATTAACAAATAGTATTTGTTACAGCGCGCAAGGAGACACAGTTCTTTATTCTTAATCTTTTAAACGATATACAACATTCTCTCCGACTCGTTCTTACGACACTCACTGCAAAACGATCCTCTTTGTACTGAATTGGACAGTAACTGCACCAAAATCTCATCCGCTCCTTTACATTCATTCTCTCATTTGCACTTCGTTGTATCTCGCTCGCACTCATCCCTTACGAGTTGGTGGAGGCCTGTGAAGCGTCGAAGTCGACCAGGTTTCCCACGGAAAACACCCATGGCGGTCGGTTTCGCTTGCCTGCCAGAAATGAGTGAGCAAGTGTTCGCCAAATGTTAATTGTAGGGACAGAGCAGGTATGGCAGGTTTATGGCAGGCGAGCGAAAGCGACCGAAGAGCGTCCACCACGGGGGTCTTCCGGTCGAATTTTCGGTAACGCTTCGCAGGCCTTCACCAACTCGTAAGGGATGAGTGCGAGCGAGATACAACGAAGTGCAAGTGAGAGAATGAATGTAAAGGAGCGGGTGAGATTTTGGTGCAGTTACTGTCCAATTCAGTACAAAGAGGATCGTTTTGCAGTGAGTGTCGTAAGAACGAGTCGGAGAGAATGTTGTAGATCGTTTAAAAGATTAAGAATAAAGAACTGTGTCTCCTTGCGCGCTGTAACAAATACTATTTGTTAATATGCAAAGACAATTTAGCGTAAATATGTGGTGCGGTATGGTGAACAATCTTTTGGTGGGGCCGTGTTCTGTACCAGCGTGTTTAACCCGCAAAAACTATCTTGGACTGTTTTGTGTAGGGATATTTAAAAACGATATTGTTTACTCATCGCCAGTACCTGACGAGAATGTGCTGCGGCAACACATTGTAAATGGATGTGCGAAAATTAATAATAACCCGGAGGAAGTTTATGCGAATGTACGGCGTTCAATGAAGAAACCATTGCGGAAATTTATCGAGGTGAACGGACACCAATTTTAAACAATTCGTTTAAAGGTAAGATGTATACTGTAATAGAATACGTAATACATTTTTTAGTGTAAATCACAGGACATGTCGGTGCCACATGTAAGATGTAGGTCAGCCGTAGGCACAGGGCGAGTCCGTACCACATGTAAAAAGTAGGTCAAACGTAGTCAGTAGAACTAGACATCACCAACCTGACGTGTCGGAGGCTGCATATCGGCAGGCGTCTTCGCGGCGGGCGTTAAACTACTAATTTTAGCACCTATAATTTATAATAATATTAATTTTTTTTTGGCTGTCTTCGCAAAGCAAGTCCCGATGCATTATCCACATTTTTCTCGAGGTGATAAACAGCCGCTAACATAGAAATAATTACATTTGTTTTTTATTAACAAGAATAAATGCAACTTAACGGTAGTAATCGCAGCGGCTACATTTTTTTTATTAAACTTTGATCTTTTCCGGTTATATCGCAATCAAAATCACTTTTCTACGACTTACCGTTTCGGAGATATAATTTTTTAAACATTTTTTACAAAAGGGGTTGTATCTCCGTAGGGGGTGAGCTGCGCCCTCGACTTATAAGACTTTTTTTTCTTATTTTTATGCGTTCTATCCATAAAGCCCAAGTGTCCCAGAATTTCTGTTACACCCTGTATATATTTCCGGAAGTGCAAAGACGAGAAAGTCACCACGGAGTGAAGTTTGCGTAATTTCGGGTGTATTGGTAATCGATTAATAATCAAACTTTCTCCTTGATGAAGAATCTATTCCTTTCGCTGAACAAACGGAACAAGTGTGCGAATGCATACATTCTTTATAATAATCTAATCAAATCTAAGGTGAAAATTATCGGGCAACGGCCATTCTTTTCAATGTGAATTTATTGCGCGGTGTTCTGTAAAGTTTGCAGCGGAATGTGCTATTCTGTAGGTTACGTGCAAGAGGTAATGTCATAAATTAGACCTTTTTTCGGTGACGAAGGCAAGTACAGTGACCCAGTGACACACTCATCGATACATTTTTGGTCGTAGTGTGTTAGTGCTCGGTCTGTGTCCTGTCAAGGGCTACGTTGACGCGGCCGCATAAACACTCCCGCTACTACAAGACATTAACTTGTACCAGTAGGAACTGTCGCGCTGCCGCGCCCAACGGAGCCCTATGATTGGCTGTCGTTTTTCGTTAATAATTCGGCCACGGATTAAGGTACGACATTACGAAGGTCACTTCCCTATATTAGAATTACCTCAGCTATCACCTGGTGCAGTGCCGTGGAAATCAGCTGGGACACTCTGTATACAATTTTCAACAACGAATCATACAGTATTTTCTCCCATTTTGCAATTAGTAAATAATTTTCGTTAACCATTATTGAATGATAAATAGCGCAGTTAATACAAATATAACTCTTCCTGACTTCTTTCTACCTGAGCCTATCCTGTCTACATGTCGACTCGGATGTACGTATTGATTTCTTAAATTGACTAGTACACTTCTTAGAGTCTGTTGTAGATATTTCTACAAGTTTGGTAATACTCAGATTTCGTATGTCATGCGGTGAAAAGAAAACTTCGAAGTCACGTTCCAAAGTCTGTTTAATTTCCTCAGCCATCATGGAATCCATTCCAAGTTGAGAAAGGGATGTATTATGGCTTACACCTTTGAAATTCTTGAAACCTGTAGGACAAAGTATATTTTATAGTAAAATATAATAAATCATGTTTTAGTAGCATTGAGATTCCGTGAAACGTAATCAGATATGTTAATCATTAATATCATATTACAGTTACTCATAAAGTAATGTCACTTACTCATAATGTTCAATACAGCTTCAAGGATAGTAGTTTTATCGCTTCCACTTGCTTCTTCTTCGACTATGGCTGTACTTGCAACGGCCGGTCGATCTTGCATTAAGAAAATGTCCAATTCTTCTATGCACGATGACATCCTCTGCGGCAAGATTGCTCCAAGTATAAGTCTTTTGTTCTTCTCTATAGCTTTTACAACAGCATCATATTCGCCCACCGTTTTCCACTCTATCGACAAACCAGGTAGACCTTCGAGTCTTCTTCTTTCGCAAATTCTCTCTATTGCTGCACTAGCTATTCGAAATTTTGTTTGCGACTGATTTCCTATTCCGCTGCAAGTTGCGTACAATACTGCGAAGTAACGAAGCTCACTGCAAACTTCTCTGGAAATCTCGTCCATTTTTTTCATGACTCCTATCTCCGATTTCAAATCACCTTCGCAATTTTCCAAAGTCTGATCAACATAAAAACCGTCATTCAACAATGCCGCAAGGTTAAAGATACCATCTACCGGGGCTTGTTCCTCTGCGGATTTTAAAATAAAATTACAGCCTGCAGTCGTCGATGCATCCACTCCCGAAATTATTCGGCTCTTTACGCCATGGGTTTTCCATATGTCTGTTTTCATTCTTTGATATCCGTTTAGTGTCTCATTTCGCGAAACAAAGACGAGACTTCTAGCACCACGGTTAACCAGCCAGTCCACTATTTCCAAGCTAAATCCACCTAATCCTCCAATGATTACGTAAGTCTTGCTTGGATCGGCATGGAAATGCGGATAAGCCAGAATAGGCTCATCCAAGGACATAATGTCGTCTCGAATTTTTATTACGACCTAGAAGCAGCATAAATTTTCACTTTTTTAAAAGTTTTATAAAAAGCAACACAATTCATTGAAATTCGCTTACTTTGCCAATACAGTGTTGCGTGGCCATGTATCTAAATGCAGCCTGTACCTCGTCCTTCTTAAACACCGTCCTACCGAGTGGCTTGATAGCTTTATTACATAATGCTTTATTGATATCATTGTACAACTTTTCCTGTACAACGGGCCACCAGCCGTTGTTCAAATCAAATTTACCGAGATCCAAGAATCGACCAGAAAAGCCTAAGCATCGCATGGAAGCCAGCAATTTATCATCGGCCAGAGAGTTCAAGACTATGTCCACACCTTTACCACTAGTCTGGTTCATGACCAATTGTTCGAACGAAGTGTCTATCGAGCTTCCAATATGATTGTCATCGATACTCGGGAAGGTTTTCTTGATGAATTTTCGTTGTTCCAGGGATCCCACAGTTGTAAAGACCTCGCAGTCCTCATGAAGCGCAAGATTAATTGCGGCCTGACTGAAAGAGTCGGTTCCACCGTGGACTAAAACTTTATCGCCTTTCTGCAAGTTTCCGTGATAGAAAAGAGCATAGTACGTTGTAATGTAGGCACATGGTACCGTCACAGCGTCCTCTAGGGACCATCCATCTGGCACAGGAAATTCAAGGTTCTTTACAGGAATACAGATGTTCGACAAACCCCTGGGAAGAAATTCAACGAATTCATATTAAATGCATGAATTAGCATCATGACCGAATCAAGTGTGTTTGTTGTCTGACATGAGCCAAACAGTAATGTAGTCTTGGTAAAAATTAATTCGGTTGCAAAACTGCCAATCAGATTTCTTATAATACTACGAGGCAGAAAAAATCTTGTTGTCAAATTTAGAAATTTACGTATCTGACTTAGTTTATCCTGTTTTTCAGAAAAATTAAGTATTACGTCCAAAGGCGCTTAATTCAAAGTAACGTCTACTGGACAGCATCTTGATATTTATTTTGATAAATAACCGTTTAGATAATCAATTTCTTCAAAGATGATTAGACACTGTAAAGGGTTAAGATTAAGATGACTCATTACCCGCTTGCAGTAAGCCCCATTACTGGTCGTCCTTGAGCATTGATACCGCTATATTCAAATCGGATCGGTGAATCTTTATTTCCATTGTTTCGCGGAACGTTTTCCGGAGTAAGTTTGCCAGCAGCGGACATCACATCTTTTAAATTCAGGGAACTATAAGCTACGTAGGTTATATTTGCCTTATCAATGTCTGGTTGTATCGAACCTTCGACCCACCGAAGAGAAAGCAAATCACCTTGAACCTAATAAAAAGTCATATACATGTATAAATTTATTTCTATATGCGATGTGATTATTCTTCATGTAAAACTTTAGAAGTAAAAGTACGTAATTTGTGTCGAACACATGTGAATTAAACGAATCAGAAATTTTAGTTTCCACACCATTTGGGTAACGATGCCGTGGAAGTATGACTGTTGCTTATATGGCAGTGGCCAGTATCTATATGTACCCCAAACACACCCGGGTCGTAGGACATTGACGTCAATATCGTTTGCAAGTTGCTTAGCATAGAGTGGGTGATCTAAAGAAAATTTGGGTGCTGTGCTATCCTGAATCACCACAGCCTTTACTATCCTTCCATTGGGTTGTAATTTCAGATGTCGAAGGAATCCCAAAATTCCGTTCTCCAAATCACCTTCCGCGATCAGTAACAACGTCACGCTTTGTTTAGTATCTTTCTCTCCCATCCCGTTCAAGACCGTATGTACCTTCTGGATCCAACTAATCTCGTCATTTTTCACGTACACAATCTCCATTCGGTTAGTAGGTTTCTCTCGCTTCTTCAATAGTAAAATCGTCATAGTCTTCCAAGTCTTCTCCAGTACGACGCTCAGCCGACATTTTTCCAAATATGAGAACGTGTCGTCATCGACGGTGGTCTCTCGAAGTATAAGAAAACCTCCTTCCTTTATCGCACGTAATAGCTGCTGAAAGCATCGGTGTCTCTTTTTCGAGAGTACATCATACGCCACACCCACACAGAAGGTACCATTTTCCGTTATTGCGATCTGTTCAATATGAGTCACGTTCGTGAAGGACCCCGAATTATATCGTTCAGACTCCGTGGCCAGTGTTACAACTGGTTGCATAATTGGTATGGCTCCGATTACATTTGCAAATGTAGGACTAAGCAGTTGTTCAATACTTATATCGTCGTCATCCATGATTAACTCAACGATTTTCGGTGTCAGATTCATCCCGTTTTCTAGAACCAATTGTGTAGACAATATGATCATTTCTTCCGATGATATCTCCGCTCTGTCACGATTAGCCACGAATTTGAACTCCTCGTGAACTGACGTGGACATTATTTTTCTCTTAGATATTGAATTCACCTCTAGTCTATATATTTCTACACCTCCTGCAATTATTATGTCATAGTCGGGATAGACAAATGCAACGAAATCTGGAAGAAAAATATTTTCGGGTAAAAGTCTACAAAAATATGGTGCTGATAGTAATGCTTAAAAAACCACTGAAGAAGACAAAATTGTTGATTTCTAGACTTTCATCTATCAACTGCAATCTTATTTTGTAGCAATTATCGCTCGTGGTGCAAGAAGACAGTGCATTTATATGTATGTACGTACCATGATTATCGTCAGACATATTACGAACTATTTCATTGTGAGTCTTAGTATCTATCACCATTTTTAATATTCCCGTTGATACGAATAAACCTCTGGTATTGTAGCCGAACATTTTTAGTTGTAACATACTCTCTATAAAGACGGTCCAGTTTTTCATCCACGCAATGTGTGCCTTAGTTCCGTCTATTGAGGCACTTGTCAGTGAACGAAACAGTCCTGTGTACTCGTAACCACGGAGTCTCAGTTCTTTATAAATATCGGTGGTTGTCAGAGGTTCTTCAGTGTCATTTTTATTCAGAAATTGAGGATCAGTTTTTTCCTGATCAGGGTTCGAAGCAATGCGTATAATTCCCGTTACAACGACAGTATTTTCCTCGACTATCTCGAATTGTCCACTACCTAAACAGATTTGGAAATCGAAGTTTATAATCAAAATGTTAAGTATCCCGAAATTCTACGGAATAATCACTTGTTTGTGCATACATTTAAACGCAGTTTAACAACAAAGATATTAGAAATTACCTTTATGAATCGTCACAGTCAATTTCACACTATCATTTTTTGGAATGGTAGTAGCACGTTCGAATCTTATGTTTTCAAATACTACCGACAGCTCGTTATAAACTGTTCCTTTCATCATGCTAAAAGTGTCCCACACTAAAACCAAGTATCCGCCTGCTGGAATTACGTTCCTTCCGTCGATGACATGATGAGACATGAACTGGTAAGTTTCATCCTCGAGAGTAATATCAACTTTTCTTTCTCCGGTAGCTGCTTCTTCCGGCTGCGAGTAGTTGGGTACGAACCAATCATCAGAATGGTCCCACCTGCAGAGTCATTATGAATATTGAACGGTTTGCCTCTTCGCCCTTTCAGTATTATTTTAGCAAATACAATTGGTAATTAGTTATTACATGATAATCCCACATAAAACGCTTGTGTACATAAATCAAGGTAATTATAGAATATTATAACGTATGGATGACGAATATTTAGGAGTAAACAAAAATTATATCTTCGCAAATCGTTTGATGAAAAAGCCTTGGTGGATGGGAAATGGTTTCCTGTATAAAAATATTTAGAAGTTTCAGTAGTTTATGGTTCATAAATGTCGTACTATTCGTAAGAGGTTTGTCAACAAGTAATTAATTAATCCGTCCATCGATAATATCATAAAGACACGTGGTCAAGGATTTGGGCCAATCATAAGAACCGCGAGTAAAGAGACAGGTACATTTATCGGAAGAAACGTAATAAACAAACGGGTTGGGCTCGTGTTGGGTCTACCCAACGTACAAATCGAGACAAGTGTAATCACAGGTAAGGCTGATGGTTCAATTTGCGCTGCTGCAACAAGTGATGGATTTGATATGAAACGATCCGTATGCTATTGGGAGCAGATTGAGGGTACGACAATATAGCGAATCGCCTCGATACGGGACAGACTTTGTTGTCGCGTGTCGCTCGTGCCAGCGAGAGTTAAATCGCAATACTAGGGGTTATTAAACCAGTAAAAATGGGATCACACAATATCGAGGAAGACGGCGACGGATTCAACTAACTTGATATAAGGAGAGATCATTGGAGTGCCACTGCTGACCGGAAACTCCACCGACGGATAAAGGTTTGAAAATTGCGGCTGTAAACCAAGATTGTAGAGCTTTCCAAGAGCCTGTAGAAAGAACTGCGTGTTGTCCTGATGACCCCGTTGAGTCAACGCTACGTTTGTCACGTTCGAACCCAGCGACCGACGCAAGATTGCTTGTAGAAGGCCGTGGGGGGCGATTTCGATTGTTATCGCGTTCTCTGGGATGATCGTTGCTGTTTCCGCGAATAGAACTGGACTCAAGAGATTGTTGGTGTGGTACTCGGCGGATGAATATTGCGCTCTGGGCGACGACCAGTCGCTGCGTGGCACCGACGTGCTCACCCACTTTTGACTACGTGGTTTTGGATCTGGGATTACCTTGCTCAGGTAAGCCATCAACTTTGGTGCGGCTGCCGCAATGTAGCGGCTGTGAAAAGCGATATTGCTCGAAGATACTTCAGACGCGAAGACATTGTTTGCCTACAAAACGATATCGTTACAAGAACACTACTTCTTTTAACTTTACTTCGCCTGTATATGATTCTTTCTTCTTTTTCAGCATATTTCTATTAAATACTTGTATTTACTCTTTTTATAATCAGGTCTTATTGGGCGTCATTAAAGTTCTGTTTTTTTTCAAGTGAAAAGGAAATGAAGTGTTAAAATATTCGTTCAATTACCGAGACATCGAACAACAAAAGTACTAAGTCACGCGGAATCATCAAAACAAATAGGTGAACTAAATAAAATATTCAAAACGAACCTGCAATTTGACAATGAATTGCTTTATCGATTCGGTTGGTCCACTTATGGTACAACTGTTAGAACTATTGTGACAGGCGACTTCGATATCATTTGGACACTGATTCCTTATATCCTCGTATCCAAGACCAACAGCAGCCATAGCTCCCTGAACCATTTCCGTCTCAGTGCAAGCCATGCCTCTGGAATAGGCTGAAAGTATCATCTGTTCGGCTGTGAAGCATCCGTCTGCGTACGCACAGCCCAGCTCTCCTACAGAGTGGCCGATCATGTTATCCGGCACAATACCCACGGACGTCAGTAAATCAACTAGGCCAATCTGAATAATACGATAAATTTTCTTACACAATTGTTAATAGACTGTATCTTTATGTACGTTATGTGCTAAGTCGTCCGACAATTACGTAGTAATTAAAGAATGCTTTTCACCCCTAACTCCTGGGGTTACGACCAAGCATTTATTTACTAAAAGACATTTATTTTGTTTTAAATTGAAAAAAAGACATTGAACTAAATATTTAAATGCTCACTGTATAAATATTTCTTTCAAATAAAGAATATGTGAATTTATTAGAATATTTAGTGCAACACTAAATATCTATTAAAAAATGTAAGAAGATATGAAAACTTACCTGAACCGCAGTGATTCCGACGAACGCGTTAAGAATGTTATGATAAGTCTTTTCATTCTTGTTTGTTATAATATCAACAATGTTCATGCCGCGGGGTTTTAAAACAGTGTCACATTTTTGTATGGCTTTAGCGAAAACGGGGAACTTCATCAATGCCTCACCTGTAAAATTTCAAATTCAAATGGAAATGGGTAGACAATCCTGTTACGTCAATTCAAGTCACATTACGTCTATTTCATAGAGAGGATATTACGACATGTTCTACCTCTGAATCCTAAAGGCAATTGAAACGATATCAAATTTTATTTCACTAAAAATTTATTCTTATTTCACACAACTCTTTATGAACGTGTAGGCTTTTGACTAAATTCTTTGACATTGAGAAATATTTTAAATTAAAAATATATCGCATGCGTACCCATTCCAGCCCATTGCGATCCCATACCGGAGAATACGAACCAAACTGGTCTATTGATGCCAGGGTATTCATTAATTTCTCTTATATAACTTTTGCTTGGTTTGGAAACTATTGTGTATCCCCTGAATATATGTTTAGGTATATTTTGAGCATAAATCTCATGGAGAAGGCGAACGTATTCCACGTCAATGACAGCCAAGTTTTCAACCTATGAGAAAATGGTACTTTTCTTAAAAATTCTTAAAAATGTTTGTCATCTTATAAGTGGATAAAATCGGCAAGCGCACTGATATTTTGAAAGCTGGTATCTCAAGATCAAGGCGTCAAAACAAGAAATGGTTAAAGATTTTTCAATTGGTGTTGTTATAAATAATCTGCGTGATGGTGCTTGTCCCATAGTTATGGGACACTCTGTATACATATATACGTTTAACACCCTATACTAACATACATATGTTATGTATGTACATGTAAAAATTGAATATTTCTTTTACATATCGTCCTATGCATTTACATGTGCTGCACTAAAAAACAATTTAACTTCTGGTATAACTTAGTGAAAATTTTTCATTCACTTATATGTACATTTTTATTTATATATATTCTATATAAAACAATTAAATATATTTGTTTACTTTAATTTTTATTCTTCAGAGCGTTTTTCAATTTTTTAACTAATTTTAAATTTCTATAGCACCTTCAGAAAGTTTTTAAATAATGAGGAACGTATCGTAATGTGTTAATATTCAAATATTACCTACATTGTTGTAAAATTATACAGACAAATAATCTATTAGAAATCTCACTTGTTTCAACAGCGTGTCCACCGCTTCCCTCGTACATCCTGATACAGCTACAATTCTGGGTAAATTATCAGTAGGTGCTCCTTTGTTAACCTTTTTTTTGGGATTTGATTTGAGCAAAATATGAACATTTGTACCACCAAAACCGAAAGAGTTTATTCCGACATAACCACATTCCCATGGCGTTGGTTCCGTGACGACCTGTGCTTGTCCATGCTCCAAACATTTCATGCCTTTGGACGGTTTTTGAAAGTGTAAATTCGGAGGAATTAAGCCTGTCTCCATACCAATAATGACCTAGAAAATATAACGATAATTTTATAGGTATCATTTTGTCAATATTGCATAAATTTAGAGATCTATGTATTATATGTAGCTTTTACATCTTATTACCGACTTTGTGCATCGTATCAGAAATATTCATTATACATATATTCATTTCCAGACAGTGATCAATTCTTACTTACAACTAATTCAATAGTTTCAAAATTTCCAACAAATTTTTGAAAACATATTTTCTAATACAGACTTAGTGAACATCTGATACGTTCTGTATTGATGGAAACTCAATTTCTTACAAAGCTGACAATTCGGGACTTGCTAGTATGACGTAAAAAGTTTATTCGCAATGAAATTTCAAAGTTGACCAACTTCAGATTGGAGACTTTTCTGTTACCATACAACTGCAATGCAGATACTTCATTGAATACATACATATGAGCTAGAAATTTTCTATAATTCCGCCCACCTTGGTAACCGAGCAAAGGCCACTCGCTGCTTCGGTGTGGCCGATATTTGATTTAATGGAACCAATGCGTAGAGGTGTGTCTCTGCCCTTGCACAATACCCTGCTGATGGCCTTGAGTTCCTCCGGGTCACCGACTGCTGTCCCACTACCATGAGTCTCTAACCAAGAGAGGGTTGTCGGTGGTATCTGACACTCCCCATAGAACTCTTCCAACAAGTTCTTCTGAACCTCGCTTGAAGGAAATGTGATTCCCTGCTCTTTATAGCCATCGCAGTTCGTCTTCGTGTAGACCACTGTCGCGTAGATCCTTTTTGCATATTTTGCTTTTTGTAAGAAAACTATGGAAACAGCTTCGCTACGCACGTAGCCGTTCGCTCTTGCGTCGAAGGATTTGCAACGACAGTCGGGCGACAGGACTCCTGGAAATGTTTGTTTTAATAACAATATGGAATTGGTCGTTCTGCAATAGTATTTCTAATTGATTCATTATGCATTACGTTTTTTCGTTAGAAACTCTCAAATTTTATACTGCTCAAAAGTATTTTTAAATTTTTCTGTATTACGTGTGCCAAATATGTTTGCTTAGCGATAAATTGATTTTCATGTCCTGAATTACAAAACTTTGATACATGTATGCCTAACTAAATACTGTCTTTTATTATTTGCAATACGTCGAGCAGAAAGGGTTCTTGAGCACTGCAATATAAGAATTTAGTGCAATTAAAACAGACATTTAAATCAGAATCTAAATAGTATACAGAAATACGTGCAAGAAAATACATACATAGAATCGAGAAGATGTCGTACGAGATGTAAAATAGAAATAAAAATAAAATTCATACCAAGGCGAGTGAACTGCGCAGACAGGCGAGGATGAAGACAGAGATGAGCACCACCGACAAGAACATTGTCGCACTGTCCGGATCTTATCAGCCTATAGGCTTGGTCCAATGCGTACGAGCTTGAACTGCAAGCCGCATCCACCGTATAGGATGGTCCGTGAAGACCTAACGTGTACGAAATCCTGTTCGCCAACATGGATCTGCTGCACCCGATAATACCAAAACCATTTTTCTGAAAGCACAATGTGATATCAGTTTTGTGCTCTGAGACAATGATAATTTTGAGCAAATCTGATTTCAATTAGTCTTAAATAAGTGTGTGAGAAACTTGCTACGTTTGCGGAGCATCCATAATTTGTTAATGAACCATTAAAACAAAAATATTGTAAAAGGCATACTTTTAGCTTGCAAATTAGAATATAATACAACATAAAAATGATGAACCAGGAAAATTGTTTTTCCTTTTTATTAACCACGTGTAAGTATTTTCTTTCATACAATAGTAGCAATTGATCTTCATTTAGCAGTTAATTCTATTCAAATTTCTGTCTATATCTCTATTTGTCAAGTATTTGTTCATAAAAAATTTGTTATGCTGCAGAATTTCATCATCCTACGAATCGAATACGTTTACATCGATTCCCCAGTTTTTTTCCATCAAGATAATTACAAATGAAATGTATCAACCTCCGTGTTTTCGTAGAGCCAGGTTTTCTCCGCCTCGGAGACAGAAATTCCTACAACCACACCGGTGTTGGATCCATGCAGTTCCCTCGGATGTATACCAGCGTCGAGGATCGCCTCGTAGGAATGTTCCAGTAACAACCGACACATGGGATCCATGGCGTGCGCTTGTTTGATGTGAACCCCGAAGAAACGCCCGTCAAATTTCATCAAACCGTGGATCTTGCCCCCATCTTTTGGAATTTCCGGATGATCTAACAGAACGGGAAAACATTGGTATAGAATCCGAGGAGACCGACTTCTGATTGAAAGAATTGTCGCTGGTGATGTTTATCATCCAGGATAATCAATATTATCATTAGAAATAATTTACAAAATTTGAATAAGACTCGTGAGTTCTTATCAACAATAGAAAATTGTATAACATTATTTTTTATCGTCTAGTCTGCAGAGTTAAATAATTATTGAATCCAATATTGAGACATATTTTTCATTTAAGGCCGAAGCTACAAGGTAAAATAGAGTTTTGTCATCTTGACATATAGATTATAATAACATTGTAAATCAAATTTATAGCATAAATTTCTATATTATCAACGCAAAACTGTTATTCAAATGTGAATATGTAGTTTAATTATGGCAGATTGTTAAGCAGCACATGTATTAACAATAATCATATCAAAAATTAATGTGTACCAATTGCATTCATGTAATGTTTAATTCAGTAGACGCTATAATAAGAAAAAATAACTTTTAAGTAATAAATAAAAAAATGTGTTTTTAAAATTTAAATTTACAAAGATAACATTGATACCTATAACGTTAAATGCAGATATTTTAATTGAACGCAGATATACGGCCATTTGTTCGGACTTGGTAGGTTTAATGTTAAGAAATTCAAACCGCCCCCTACGATTATTCAAAAAATTTAATGAGATTATTGAATCAGTGAAAAAAGTTGGCCTCTCTAACAAAACTTATAAAATGAATAGGTATTTTTTTATTATCGTAGTTTGTGTTCGATTAAAAATGTATTTGATCCATACCCATTCGTCAGTGATAAGCCATTACCTTGAACACAATAAATACGATGTAGATTTCTGTTTCAAGTTGAAATGTTAAAATACGTTCAAGAACAGCGTTGGGAGCAACGTAAATTCAAAAGAAATATAAGAAACTCACAGATGTATGTATCACTTAAAAGCAAGTTTTTAGAGAACTTAATTGTAAGTCATTACAATTGATAGTGAACAAGGTTCGCCAAAGGAAAAATAGCTCCACTTCGAAGCATCGAAAGTGTATAAAAAACACTATACGTCTCAGAGTTCACAAATTTTCGGATGATCTTCTTCTCTAGGGGTTTTATAATTTCACAAAATTCAAGGAAAATAAGCGCAATTTGAATCGAAACCCCCGTCGATTGAACGAAGAATAACCGTGCTCTAATAATCACCTAAGTTCCATCGTGTCGCATTGCTCGTTACCATGTCCACCTTGTTAAGGAGATTGTGTTGCAGTTCTAGTACATTCTTGCTTTCTGGAAATCTACCGGAAATACCAGAAATGACGACTTCCTCGCCAGAACTCGGTGGTTCGAAGGTCATCGTTACCAATTTTGTTTCAAACACACTTCCGAATGATTTTATCTCTAATTATACTTTTAGACACTTATTTACTTAATGCACGGTGTACACTTATCACCACAGTTTTTTTATAAAATTAATAATGAATTACACACAAAGGAGGAAATATCATGAAAGTCGGGCAAATTGTTTAGAATTATTCGCAATACGTAACGGTTGACTAGTCGAGATATTATTCGATCTGTCGGTACGGGACTGAAGAACCAGGAAACGAGAATGCACTTTTTATAGAAATGTTGTTCCCACCATTTGTTTTACAGGGCTTATTCCTGTAACTAATCTGTCATGATAATTGCATTCGGTGATAGGCTTTGGGAATTATATATATTCTGTTTATCATCTTATAGAATGCGGATGTTTATGCAAATGTATATATTAATAGGAAAGAGTTACTGAAGTCTTATTAAAATAAGAATATGTTTCGTCATGATTAGATCTAGAAAATGCAAGCAATACTTTACATATTTTGCATACTGCATATATCCTAGATACTTCAGTTAAATAACGTATGCACATGTATCTGACGTATTTTGTGAATAATAGCCTCACTGTAATATTTTTCGACCATAGACGACACATCAAAATGTCGTGTAAAATTTAATCCTGAGAAACGCATAAAAAATGCAAAGATATGCATCAAGTATCAGGTCGTCAAGTATGAAATTTGTGAAAAAAGACAAAGTTTGCTACTAATTTATAGATATAAGAAATTATTTTATTCATCAAAGTTTGCGCCCATATTGTCTACACTCTTTTGCTATTTTTACGGCAGTTGTTCAGGCCGGTGGTATAAAACCCTGGCAGACGAGAGTCTATGAATTCCTGAAAGCCCAGTTTTACTGCATTATCGGAACTGAAAGTTTTTCCTATCAAAGATCTCCAAATTGCGAAAGAAGTGGTGGTCAGTGGGAGCTAGATCTGGTCAGTGGAGGATGATGAAGAAGTTTCAACTCCAATTCCTCTAGTTTTGCCACGGTCATTTGCGCAGTTTGTGGTCTGGCGTTATCTTGCAATAAGATAGAAGACGATATGTTGACCAATCTGGGCTGTTTTTGTTTAAGTTTTAGCATCATTTTGTCTAGTATACGTATGTATATCTGCTGTGATCGATGAGCCCGGGTTCATGAAATCGTGATGATGCTGTAGTTCTACGTAAGAACTCATTCTTCATGAGAGTACGTATTTCCGACATATGCATTATCAAAACAAAACCGTTTCAAAAAAAGTTAATATTTTTTAGAGGAATAATTTAACTTGTACGGGGAATATGTGTAATTTCTTAACAAAAAAACAGAACAGAAGAATATTAAGTCATTGTCAAATAACAAGCTGTCAAAGTTAACAAAATTGTAAACTACAAGTTTCATCCTTGACGACCCAATACAAGGGGATGTGACATTGGAATCGATTACCCATTAACACGTTGAATGCCATGGCGGTCATATCTGACACCATACTGTGACCGCCCATTGTTTTCCCTATGGCACCACGGTGGTCAACGGTGACTGGACTGTTTCGACTTTTTAAAATTGCAACGCTTGAATAAATATTATGAGTTAATGCATTTTGGATATCGATCCTGAAATTTAAAGAATACTTTGGAACAAAATGTGCACTAGTCGACAATTAATTATTATTAGAAGATCAAAAATAAATAATTTATTTTTATCATATCCTTTACCTACGGTATACCGTATTATATTAAAGCATTCCAAACGATGTATGTGGTAATCTTTTTGATCCAGCTTTTAGCCTTCTTGGCTTCGAAATTTGTAACAATTTTTTTGTAACACACTTTGCAAAACTTTTGCGAGAAGTGCGCTAGACCCTCATTGCATTTCTTGCGGCAATCTTCGATTATATCATTTGAGGTATACTATAACACATCGCACAAGCGTTGTAAATAAATATTCCAATGTGTCACAACGGCGTCACGGTAAACACTCATGAAATGAAAACGGCCCATAGGTACGAATCGTTACCTTATATCACCAATTTAGTATTATTTTACCATTGGAGGCTTAGAATAATACAAATACTTCCGTGGCGTTCCGAGCAAAACGTGTAGTTTTGGCATGGTAGTCAACATGTTAACGTAAACTTCATTACACGAAGTATTTGAACTCAAACAAATCTAAGCAAGTTCCCATTATTGTACACAATAGCATCGCTAAGTAAATATATCTAACCTGTTAATTGTGGAATTTGGTTTTAAAAATAGCCGCAGGGTGCGGAACTAAAATCAAGCAATGACGGATATACACGTCGAATGAACAGCACATGACTACTGATATAAATTTTATGACAAACGTGAAACAAAACCAGAAAGGATTAAATTTGTAGAGAAATTCTAAAAAACACAATAAAATGCATAAATTAGAAAAATTAAAGAACATAATAATTCTAAGAAATGTAGTTGATTCCAATGTGATATTTTTGTTAAACTATTATACAGGGGGTTTGCGAACCGTTACAAGGGAAGTTATGATCAATTCTTGGACAATTTAGTGAACAGCAACAGCTGGATTTTTACAGTGCTCACCTTGAAAAAAAACATCGTCAGGGTTTACAATGTGTACGTGACAAAAGAGCTATTTTTGAAATGCATATTTTCTATACATATTGTAATAAATATCAAAGCATTAGCGACATGAGACAGAGTTAGGTTTGTCGGTATGTCTTGTAAACCCTAAAGGCAATCCTAACCCTACATATTCGCTTCTCAATATAAATTGACATATCGTAAACCCTCGACTTCGGAGTGTCCGTCGGCTGACCGACTACCGCGACGGTCGAGACACCCAAGCGGCCGACCCTACGTCAGGAGAGCGTCACCGGAAAAACCCACGATCGTTGACGTCATGGTTGAGGGCATCACGATCAGCTGGGCCTCCGTGAACTCGCTCCTTCAGCTACAGAGATTCTTGGAGAAATTTCGCTCAAGTATCTGAGGGTGTTGAGTACGCGTGAGAATTTCGAGAATTGGAAATGTAACGCGACTCTTGTTTTTCGTCAGTTGTTGAACACTTGTATTTTAACAAAATAAATAAACAAAATAAATGTACAAAATGTATGAAATAGTGAATTACAAAAAATAGATCAAAGCGGACTGTATTAAAAATGAGAATGAGTATAAGGCCCAGAGTGACCAATCGCGTGTATGTCAAATGCCCTGGGGATCTCGCTGATCAGAGTAGGTCGCTCCTACTCTCCCGACGGTTACTTCAATTCTGATTTCTTGTTGGTGTCCTTGACATCTCGAAGTCCTTTCCTCCAACACCCCCAAGTCTGGCCCATCATCCGCGCCCCCAGATACATGAGTGGAATTTCTCCAAGACTCTCTGTACCTAAAGGAGGGAGTTAGGTTAGAATTTAAAAAATTGATTATAGAAGTAAAGGCTTTAAGAATACAAAAGAAAGTTTACTTAAACCTTAGAATGAAGAAATCTAGATATTAAAATTACGTTTGTACTAATTTAGTTTTAAAATAAAAATATCAATTTGAATAACTTTAATTTTTTTATTTAATAGATCAAATCAATTGGGAAAAATTTTGAATTTATATCTTTGCTTATTGTTATTTTAATTAACTAATGTTTTTTTTTATTGATTTGGGTCCTATAATTGTTTATATTTCCAATAAAATCGTATTCTCATAAAAATTCCCAAAAACATGATTATACCAAAAATTAACTTACATCGTCTCTTGGCACATGTTGTTTTTAATTCAAAAAAAATTTCCCCAGTGTTTTTGCATCATAAGGAAACTTTTTGGGTGGCGTCGCAAAAGATTTAATTTTTGACGACCACTCTAATGTACATATATGATATAATTCCATTTTCATTTGCAGTTTGAGGTGTCTAGATTTCAGGGACTAGTACAGTCAGTTCCTAGGGGTTTCATTTTTGATACACTCCGTGCCGTGCCCAGGCTTTTCACTCAAGCCAATTCGTGTTCTGACTAAGGATTGATAAATTATCGCTCAATATTTCATGACGTACCCAAATCATCAATAGTTGGCTTCTATATGGTGCGTTTCACGTCAAATGATAAAGGTTTTTGTAGCTGTGTGACGGATTGTGATTCACTTTTAATATCACTGTATAAGCACCAGGTCAAACAGTTATATCCATCTTAGATTTTTGTAATTATATAAAATTCTGCAGAAAAGGTCCAAATCAATGAACGCAGCGGTGGTAGTATTATATAATGTTTGTAAATATCGTGGTATATGATATAATGTATTTTTCAACAATTGTTCTGTTGCATGATCCTTTCAATAGCCGGAAAATTCATCAACATCATGGTCATAGGCAATGTTGAAAAAAACCCAGTTAACAGAATTTACAAATTATTAAATATTTTTTGCGTTACCAGACAGACAATGTTTAGCGTCTGTTTTTTTGAAAACTTATGACTCTCAAAGCATAATAGATACAGCAAATACCTAAAAACCGATTTGTTTCAGAAAACCTCAAAGTTATCTAAAAAATAAATAAATAAATATAAGCACATATAAGCCTATGTGTTGTAGAAATTAATTTAAAAGTAAATAAAAGATGTGCTTCTAAACTTTTATCTAATAGAAAGCCATATTTGAAGTACATACACGTCTGAATTTGTAAACCAGAAAATATGGATTGTTAAATTCGCAGCTAGAGGGATAATATTACGAAGCGTCAGCGATGAAGTTGAAAATTGGCGATATAGATTGCACTGCATGTTATGATCGAAAATACATAATCCAATTTCTTTGTTAATAGTTGATTATGTATTAGGGTGGTCGTTAAAAATTAAATCTTTTGCGACGCCCCCAAAAATCTTCCTTATGATGCAAAAACACTGGGGATTTTTTTTTTATAATTAAAAACAACACGTGCCTCAAGACGATTTAAGTTAATTTTTGGTATAATCATGTTTTTGGGAATTTTTACGTTGAATTCGATTTTATTCGAAATATAAACAATTATTGTGACTTAGATGGCAGTTGATATCCGGAAATTTCATGCTGTATCTCTCCGATCAAAAATATATTTTCTTTCTTATCTTCCATTCACCGTTTTAATTCCACGCAGCGCGATCGCGCTGTTCGCGTACTGTGGCGAAATGTGTCGCAATGTTTGGTAATAATTGTCCATTCCGATTCCAAATGTAGTTTGTCAGGAATAATATCAGACTTTCCGCAAGGTAAAACTATCTCTTTTTTCAAATAATCGTCCACCACTCGCATCATTGTAACTGTTTTACTTAATGCACAGTTACAATGATGCGCGAGCATCAGCGCTATCGCGCTGACAACTTCTGAGTAATACTATTTGACACGCATATTTAAAAACCCCTGGCACTAAAACGGTTAAAATTCCTCACTAAAAATAATAATACTGAAGGTATTTCATTGTTAATAATTTTTGCAGTGGACTTAAAGTTTTACAGTGGACTCTCCTTTAACGTAATATACTCACAACGCGGATTTCATATAACACGATACGAATTGTTATGTTATAGGAATATTTACTGCTTGAACTTTGATACCTTTTATTAATGTTACTTTTTGTAAACAGCAAAAAAAGATCAAAGTCGTAGAGGCAGAGTCACATATGCTTGTGCATTCAACTAGCGAATAGAAAATACATTATACCTGTGAAAATATTTTCAGTTTTTACCTGTAACTTACAGAGTATATTTTCGAGCTATCGTTCTAACAATACAATATGCTGCCCCCTCCATGCATGTAGCTGCCCATATTGACACAATTCGTTGATCATTGTTTTAACATTGCGCTTCATTGTCCTGAATAGTATACCTTTAATTTTTTGTTGCTTTTTTATTGCAACGGCACGATATTCTCTAAACATAACTTCCAGCAGCATAATTGAATAAAGAATAGTTTCGAGTTACGAATTTATTTTTACCGCAGCGATCGGTTTTGGCCTGCGATTTAGTTCGCACCGTCCCACATATGTAACTATTACATATAGTTACATGTGCATACATGCGTATGTGACTGCCGTTATTGGAAAAAAACCTTTGTTCAATGTTCTATTTGATTCTAAGTTCACCCTATACTTGCAAAAAAACGAACCCGAAAAAAACATTTGTCATGCATTCTGATAATATTTGCAAATTGTTTTGTCTTTCAAGACATAACGGTTAAATTCTTGCAGAATATTATGAACATCATATCCTCTCTGTGTTTTCTGTATTTTATATTCCTAGTCCAAGTAATTTACAAATTTTACTGCTCTGTTATCGTTAATATATGTATAAAATTTATGTTTGACATTCATTAATAACGAACTCGTGTAATAGTGGGTTCGTTTATATTTAAAAAGAATACGGTTTTACGGCTAGTTAATTTTCAGGCAGAGGCATTTTTGCATACAATTTACGACTACTGGGAACTCATTTTGTTGTAGTATATCTACTGATTACTGAAAAATATTTCCTGAAGAGAAATCAGAAGTATGCGAAATTTGTTCGCTTCAACTTTTAATATATGCCAAAGGGTTTGTCCTAATCCATCCATTATTATAGATATATCTAATTGATTAATGAGTGCTTACTGAAACAAAATGATTCACTTGGATTAAAATGTTGTTTGCTTATGCAAAAAAAGACTCATTTGCATTGCTATTCGTTACATACATGTCTGTTTTGATTTACACGTTTTATAATACGTATGATATGCATCGGTTAGTTATTAACATGTTTGAATAATACATGAAGCGATATGTGTTTTATCACAGACTTAGCGATTATCAGTATCATAAATGACTGATTAAATGGAAATAAACTGTGTATTATTGTAATACGAGATACCTAATGTAACTCCAACAGTCCTTCACCACAATAATATATGACGGAATATGTAATATTACGAACCTTCCGGGTTGTAGTGCACATAATGAAATTACAAGACACATTACTCTTTTCGCTTGACCGCTTTACAAGTTTCTTTGCACTCTTGAACATTTAATAGGAACGAAGAACGTAAGTCACAAACTAGAATTTAATTGTTTTCTGCGGGTATAAGAAATACTTAAAGAGACGAATACATTTTCTTGTTTGTTGACGGCCGATCGCCAGTGGGTGTTGCGTGATGAAGTGTTCGTTACGTTACGTAATAACGTCGGCCATTTAAAATCCGAAAAGACGGAATTCGATGATTTCAAAAGCAGGTGCAAATGATTCCATTAGGGTACGAATGGGTTCATTACATAAGATGCGGCGCAGCGAAACGCAAGAAATCAAGAGACAAGGTCTTGTCTCGGGCCAAGTACGAGAGAAGACTCTTGACTCTATTCCGGAAAGATTAGATCGGGGTTTTCGGGGTATTCAAACGACATGAAAGCGGCAAATTTCCCCCAAAGTGCGATGATATTCTTAGAGGCAGCGTCGAGACGAGTCGATTGAGACTAATTACAAAAACATTGGTTTACCCAGTAACGAGATATTTGATGTCAAAAGTACGTCTTTTTTATGTAATAAGTTGTCTGCTTCGTCTTTTCCAGTGTCACACTTTCGACTATGCTAGTTCTGTCGGTGTCAAACCGAACTAACAGATTTTCATACCATGCGACGATAATTTTTCTGTCGGTAATGTAGATTTTATATGTAATCTGTTGGAGACATGCGGGAAAAATCAAGAGACAAGGTCTTGTCTCTGGCCAAGTACAATCAACAGCATAAATGGTTTCACTGCGGGGTACGGGGTGCGCGCGGATATCCACAACTGTTAATGCTTGTTTCACCTGAGTGATTTTCGTGCCCTCTCTTTCTAATAATTCGTCTCTCTCTCTCTGACGTATGTCGCAACATAGTAACAAGTAATAACAACTACTTCATCTCTTTCTTTTCGTCGCTCCGCCGCACATATTCTATCGAGGCACACGGCCTTAGGCCGGACAGGCATGTGTGAGAGCGCGATCGTCGATCGAGGAAGCCATCAAACGCGGTTCTCGCCATGGTCCGAATTTTTCTCGTATAAGAGCCTCTCTTTCCTTTATCTGCTATCGCGCTCGCACTCCGATCGAGGCTCACAGACGATGGCCGAGCTCACAAAGGTGTGTCAGTGCGCCTTGGTCGTACTCGATCGTTCATTCGCATTCTTTGGGACATTTCGAATTATTTTATCGGACATTTAATATTTCTTGCTAATTTTTGATCCCATCATAGATTTTCAATAAATTGATAGAGTAAATAAGGAATAAATTTCGCGAAATATTGAATCACGGGGATATACATAACTCGAAATGAATGAATAAGAAACATCTAATTATTATTCCATTTTTATTTAATTAAAATTCAGCGACACTGTGGGATCAAATATTGGACATAAGTGTTAAATGCTCGATAAAATGATTAGAAAAATGTTTCGAATAAAATGAGAGAGTCGCTGCGGCCGGCAAAGACACACCGTCGCACTTACTCTTGGCGATCGTAGTGCGAGCACTGCAAGCGCGACAGACAGAACGAAGAAATGAAAGGCTCTTATGCAAGACAAATTCGGACGATGATGAATTCCGCATTGATACCTTCCTCGTCGTCAAACGTGCTATCACACATGCTTGCTCGGCCCACGTTCGTGTGTTTAGCTAGTGCGAACGCGACGGAGCGACGGAAAGATAGAGACAAAGTATGCAGTCGAATACAGTGTTGTTGATATCCCGAGCCATAGTACGCCACAAAGAGAACGAATTATACGAAAGAGAAGGAAAGAAAGACACCTTCGTGATGCACGCATTAGTAAGTAATTCAGAAAATATCAAATTGTTATCAATAATTTATAAATTTAATATAATGGTTGCCTAAATTGTTGTTAAAAGGTATTTAGTTTCTAGAACTTCGATACATGTCAAAGCGTCTCTTCAAATTTCTACAAACTTTTTTTTAGTACATAATCAAATTGTTCTGTAAACAGGTTTTCCATGATGAAGTAAGCAAATTTTTGGGTCCGTCCGAAACGTGTAGTTGTCGGTACTGTTAACACATCTTTGTTACATGTTTTGCATTGAAACTTTACTATCTCGGATATCGAATCTCTAAATTGTTCCGTATCTGTTTATAACAGTGTTATGATATTACCTACACATTTTAACAATGAAATTAGAATATTTTTCTGCAGGTATACTGTAAAATTAGATCAGAATATGCTACGGTAATAAAAAATTCATGATTTCAAAAAAAACTATTTTTTCTTCAAATAGATTGTTAAAGTATACGTACGTTTAGAAGACACGATGACGATGTTGTACGTAAATTGAAAAACATTTTCAAAGATATACATAGGACCATATTGAAGTTCGAAAAGTTCTAGAAATCAAAAGCATTCTTCAACAATTCATGCAAACAATTATTTAAAATTTAGATATTTTTAATAAGATGGTTTTTGTGTAATTAAACCGTTTTTGTACACTTCTATGTTTATTATAATTTTTTTATTTAAGCATTTAGAAACCAAACGTATACAAATCCTGCACTATCTTGCTATAGTTAAATGTTTAATATTTTGATAATTCCTTCAAATGTATTTCCTTTTTCAATATTACCCACAATATATGTAAGTTATTAAACATGCTGCGAGAACCTTGTACATACAACTATTCAACAACATACCCTATACAGGGTCAAATGGCTTATTAAAAAATATTTTACGTTCAAACTTATAGAATATAGTTTACCACTTATTCCGCCATCTCTTTGAACTGATCGGTTTCGACTGCTGGTTTCAAGAACGTTCCGTGCGTTTGTCGAAGGATCGTTGAGATTAGAAGAACGCTTTTGAATAATAATTACATTGTAATTTAATTGAACAGTCAAATACAATAATGTGCCGTGTACAAAACAGTACATAAACTCTTATGTGATAATATGATCGAATGGTCGTACAGAATGTTTAAATCATTTCCTAATATGTTCTAAATCAAATACACTGAATAATCTCAAGTTGTCGACTGATCGGAAGAAATTTCTATTGTTTCTTTCAAGTGAACAAAAGTTTTGTTTCGGGCCACAAACATTTCTAGTATCCCTTAAGTGTATAATGATGAATAGAAAAACGGTTCCCAAAGGATTTCAGTTGATATTCAGTATAGATAAATGAAACCCAGTATGCAGAATATAATCAATACGTTTGCAGTGAGCCAACAGACTTGGAAAAATTGTTCGAATTTTTCATTAAGTTGCATAAACTACATATACATATACCGTGAATATAAAATTGGACCTTATTATTTGACAATTGGCAAACTAACAGCCCTTTCATTCTTTTTCCTCGTCTTTTGCTTCCCGAAACGATATATGAAGACCTCGCCAATAAAAGTGATCATTGAAATTACATGCCCAAATAAAAGTATGTAAAATGCGAACAACACGTTGTGCAAATTCAGATTTCGATAGTCTTTGCTGGCAGCGTTTGACTCTATCTGTTGCCACTTTGTGTCGTACTTGGATTCGACTCTGTTGATATCCGAGAAAAAGTTTATCAGCCCACCGTCGTTCATCATCAGCAATATCCGACTCATTGCGTCGGTCAGTGGCCAATTCGGCCGCACAATTAACGCCGCGAACAAGTTGTTGACACTATACTTCGAAAGATATAGCTGCTTCTTATAAGCGATCTTCAACAATAGACGTCTTTCCGCCAGACATGCCACGTCTTCGAATTTTTCTACAAACCCGCTACAGTCCCAGGAGTCAGTTGGTCGGATTCGAGAGTAGAGGATGTCATCGGTTATCTTGGACTTATGGGCATGGAATATGTAGATCGGATATCCTGACTGTTTCAGATCTTCTATGGAATCTATTAATGGGTTCATAACTGGAGTGGTCAGCAATGAGGATAGGTTGCCCTGAAAAGTGGAGGTCGACAGTATGAATAACAGTAAGATTGTAATCATGTGGATCCTTAGAGGCTTAGTTTCAGGAAAACGAAGCATCGAGCCACTTAGCATTATTCGTAGGACCTCCAATGAGGCCCTCGTTGCACCTTGACCGGTGCACTTTCCAAGTATAATTGCCGTGGCTAAGGAAATCAGTAGTATCCCAGCTATAAACATTGGATTCATGTATTTTATGATTTTTTCGTACGGCGATGCGTAGCCCGGGAAACGAGTCAGAATACCGAATCCAAAATTTCGGTGTGGGTAAGCAGTTGTCAAATGTAGCGTATTGTGGATGAATTGCGGGTTTAGTAGCAGATCGTACCTATGGGATGTCATATTTTTCAGATGTGACAAGTCATTCGACGTGTCGATAATGGATGCACATGTAACCCTGTTATTCCATATATCCGATATAGCCATTAACACTTTTTCATCTACGTCATCCACTATACCAAAAGTATCTGAGTTCTCATACACATCTCCCTTTCTCTCTCCCAAATATCGTAAAGGATAATCGGGTAGCTTCTTCGTTTTATCGAACGTGATATCGTTACAGGTTGTAACACCTAAAACGTTTATTTGCTATCATAGAAAATATGTTTTAGAAGGAAGATTAATTTCATAGGCAAAATTGCAGTAGATGATGAATCGGTACTCCGGTATAAACACATGGTGAATCGTAAATGTTGACGGAATTAACGTACCTGGAATTACCCTTTGTTCAAAAACTCTCCATAGATGCTCCCTAAATGTCACTTGCTTCCAGGACTTTGATGCCATATTAGAGTATGGATTATAAGTATACGCCATAACGCCTTTTATGGGATCGACGCAGAAAACTGTAGACGATAATAAATCGTATCTCCAAACCATATATAAAAAACTTTCCGCGCTTTGGCAGCCGTGTTCCGCGGTACGATTGTCAAATAAAACGTATAATGCCGAAGGGTTCCATAACTTTGTATTTTTTAATCCTTCTATCACGTATTTCAGGTTATCGCTTGACGAAGTTATTATTATAAAAGTATGAAACTTTTCCTGCCACGTCATATTCCAGTGAAACGGTTTCGTCGGTTCTGATATTCGTAAATTAAGCAGGGATATTCTGTCGAGAGATTTCGAAGTCCACTTCATTACGGCACGCGAATCTGACACGACAGCGATGTTATTTACTCGAAGTTTCGTGCAATTATTCAACAATATACCCTACGAAAGAGCAAATTATTTATTTGACAATATTTTACGTTCTAAATTACTAAATGCAGTATACCACTTGCTCCGTCATCTCTTCGAATGGATCGATTTCAACTGTTGCTGTCAAGGATGCTTCGTATGTTTGCCGAAAAATCGTTAATATTAGGAGGACACTTTTGAATAATTCCATCGCACTTTATCAAAGAGTCAATTAATGTACTGTACTGCGCGTATAAACCATTTTTCGACTGCTCGCACTTAATCCCGCTTGAACCCCGAATCAATGATACACTGCATAATCCAACGTGACCGCCTAAGCGGAAGAATTATGCATTTTAGCTATTTCAGTGTTGCAAAAAATTGTTTCTTTTTCACCATAAACATTGTTAGAACTCCATATATCTGTTTGCGCCATCTTCTTCAAGTTTACACCGTCCCGCAGGAATTCAGATGGCATTCGATATTGAGAAGTGAAAGTACTTTGCAGAACGGAATCAATATGTTTGCACACACTTCTAATTGTGATTGCGAATGTTAACCCAAATCCTTCGGGACCCAGAGTCCCGGTTATGTGAGAGAGAAAGGTATACGCCACATTTTTCGTCGAATCATGTTTGGAATTCTTCACGTCGTTACGGTATAAAGTAAACAATTTTTTGGTTTTCCGGAAAATAGAGTCGGGAATGTATTCTCATATTCGAAACAGTCAATTACTTGTTTTATAAATCGTCGGATTACTTTGTATTTACTTTGTCTACTGTGTTTAACGTCTCCAAGAAAAACTTGGAAATGTAATGGTCGATTTGTGTAGGAATCAAGTATTTTAATAGAGTTGTGATTCAAAGAAACTGCTATTTCTTTGGGTATCGTGACATTTACCCATCACTAATGTCTGTTGAAATTATTTTACGCAACAGAGTGTGTACTACAGTGTGTAACAAAACGTCAATTGAGTGAAACCTAAGAAACTCAAGTCCTCAAACCACTCCCTATTGAGATATCCCCACTTATTGAAAAAAATGTAAGAAAAAATAAATCTCTGAAATGGTAGGTAATAGAGGAATGGGATTAGTTTTAATATTATTAGGAGACATCAATGCTTATATAAAAATATATCTGCTGCGATTACTGTATTTGGTATAAATAATTGTTATAAATTAGAGTCAATTTATACCACAGAGTACATATGAACTCTTTCACTGCTAATTTCTCTAAGTTGAAGCGCTTAGCGTGGGCGGCGTGCGGCCAGCAGTAGCGATCGATGGGGACTGAATACTTTTTCGCGCACTATGGATCTTGTGAGGGGCGTAATTATACATTGTAATATAATTCATAATTCAATTACTCTTACTTTGTCCACTTTCAAACAGATCCAATCATTTTTTATTTTCAACATATATTGTTTATTCACCAATGGTAAAGTTTTAAAACGCCATAATTTGATAGTTACAAATTATAACTATACATTATAACTTATAATGTATATGTATATTTGGATATTAGAAATTGAAAAATTGAACAAATAACAAGTAAGTAACATAAGTACTCTAAATTTAAACAAAAACTTTCTTTTAAGAAATAAGAATAATAAGAAAATTTGTAGTTTAATTGCGTATGATAGATCTCAAAGCAAGTATCAACACATAATCCGACGTCGCATTTTGTACACTGGTATGGAGTATCCCACCTTTTGCTATGTTTCCTGCAGACAACACATTTTCTTCTTTTCACGTTACCAGCTGCATTTAAAGTTTTACGAAGGGAAATGTCTATCCATCAGACGAAACGGTAGGTTTTCTATGTTTCTTTTCCCACCACCAACTTGTTTCCTATTTTACGGATATTTTTGTAGAATCTGTTCTATTACTGACAGGTGGAAATCGTTATATTTTAGTTTTTTACCAGTAACACTTTGGTATAGAACATAGGAGTTATATAATGAGATGTCCAATAAATAAAAACAAATTTTTTGTACCATTTTACACATTTTCTGAATGAATTCAGTGTGCTTAAAACCATATCAACGCATTCCGGTGTTAACTGCGGCAATCCTGTAACATAATTTCTTCGACCAGTTTCTATTATTTTAGGCTCGTGTGAACGCTTGATAACATCCACACATCTTTTTTATATCGCCACTTCAATGCCAATAAATTATCTGTATCCTTTTCTTAGGTTTCCCTCGATATGGAGCATATCTCTTCGGTTTTTGCGTACTGTTCCAAACGCATTCGTTTTAGACATATTTATGTAGCAAATTATAAGGAATTCATACGCGAATGCGTTTTAGGCAAAGTACTTTCTGTCACAAATGTAAAATAATTGTTCGTCTCCTGTGAAATATAATAAACTAATGCTTCGGAAAAACAGTTGGAAAGCGTCCAAAGGAGTGGATTCTAAAGTTAAATTTCCTTTTATTCCAGAATCTTGATCGTTAAACGCATGTATTATGGGTTCGAAATTCTTTTTCGACCATGACAGTGATGAAAGCATTTCATCCGCATCGAAATTTTCTAAATTTGAATTTGAATTTGAGTTCTCTTCGTACGATGAAGTACTAAGTATTCTTCGACGTTTTTTTTTCCTTTTACACATAATTATCCCATTATTAATTTCTATATCATCCGAATCAGAAGACGATAGAATATTTTGGTGAGGTTCGTGTATTTCACGATCACAATTTTTATTCAGGTCCAACGTTCCTTCAAAGTCACTGTCACCTCTCGTAACAAATTCGTGAAAACTACTACTCATTTTTGAGGTATTAATAGTAAAAAAATGTAATATTACAATAACTATGCTAACACAACGATCACACCTCTCTCGCAACAAATGAAACGAATTTAAGACAGAGAATAACTGACCAAATAAAAAAATTTCATTTTTTTCGTTGCTAAGCAACGAGGTTTAAGATTTTTGCGAGTGTATTGGACATGTAAAAGAGAAACAATTTCCGGTATTTTCTCTTTAGAGTGCAAATATTTATCTAATTTGATGTGGTTCCTATCTGGAGTCCTCGTTGGTCCTCGTTGGTCCTCATCCCACGATGTCCACATGATGTCCGCCCTGGTCTGATTAGGATCAATTTCCCCCGCGGGAAAAATGCCGCCAAAATTAAAATAATATGCGAAGCAGCTGTAAGAGGCGCTACTATAGAGTGCGAAGGTCCTGCCATCTACAGCATAAGTCGGCGTAACTTGAGTTTAATTCTTCCATAAGAGCTTGCCGTCGTTGGCCCATATGTAACTTAGTAGTTGACCATTTTTACTAAAACAAAAATCAATACAAGCAATCACTTTAATATGATTTATTTATATAAATTCGAAGAAATTACAAGTAACAGAACAAATATAAATAAAATCAAGTTATTTTTTGAAAGTTAATACAAATTGATTCCATATCGAATCTAGCTCAGGTGCTGAGTAAATATTTCGCGTTCTGCTCGTTCTGATAGGGTAATTTATGTGAAAAACTACATTTACCCATTCGTAATCTAATATGTCTGGGTTTTGTGGCCGTTTCCACAATCGTCCGTGTTTCTGCATGGACGATATCCTTGCTGTAGCTTCAGTAACACAAAGCATTTTGCCCGAAAAATATTCATCTTCCTATACAAATATTATGTGCCCATATTATATACTCATTCGAATATATTTTCTTCCGTAGACCCCTCATTATCATCACTAACTACACATTTGGGTGTTTCATAGGTAGTGTCCGAACTTTCTGATGAATAGCGTAAGACTTTCTTCGCCCTTTTACGTTTGGATGGAGATTCTTTCAGTTGTTTAGCTCTTTCCTTGCCTTCCTTATTTTTTTACCTTTTCGCAGCTCGCTCTTTTTTAGTCGCCCATTCTCTTCTTTCTTCTTCATTTTGTTTAAAATATATTCTTGAAGACTCTACCTGGATACAATTGAGGGCATTCCTTCTTTTGCTATTTTTCTTCTTTATATTTTGATTTCTTAGGCCTAAATAATAAAAATGTTTTTCGAATGAGCTTGGGATTGTATGTGAATTGCTAGTACAATGAACATCATCTGAATTACTTGCATTGACGTGAGACAGAAAGCTCTCGTCACCCTTTTGATGCAGTTCAGGTGAAAAACTAACATTGTTTAAAATAGGATTATTCTGCAAAAATTGCTCATTTGGATCGTCTTCCTCTAAAACTGACACGGCTGTAATAATATCGGCATTCAAAAAATGTTCATCTTCAGCATCTTCATCGAGAGGTAACACTACTGTTTCATCGTTTACAGGTTTCTCAGTTGCTAGTTTTTTTAATTCTATTTGGATTTTTTCCCGTAAAATAAATAAAGATCTGTCCAGTGGATCCCCAGACCACTGTTCTGATGAGCACTGAAAAGTATTAAGTTGTTCTAATTCAATATTATCTTTTAAAAATTGCAGGCCTTGTCGCAAGTAATTTATCCGCGGCAATTGTGTCTCCTTACTAATCTCAATTTGATTTTCTTGTTCCGGTTTCTTAACTGCTACCGGATTCCATGGATACAAACTACATTTTCGAAATCCATTGCCCAGAATACTTTCATTCACAGTATTTTCAATCACTTCTTTGAGTAATTACGGAAATCCTTTCTTTCTTAACATTGTAGCGTCAATATTCTGGAGCCTCCCCCTCATGGACTTTTTTCTTACAGTCTTATTTCAGAGTTCTAACAACGGCAACATCCAGCGATTGTAATAGATGGGTAGGGTTGGAGTAGAGTGCCACCAAAATAATACCATTTTTTCACAAAATGGCTTGTTTGCAAACTTAAACGCGAAACATGTCCGTCAATGAAAAAAATTACAGATAATGTAACTTTGATCTTTATTAACCATGGGTGGAATATATTAGCAATAAATTCAAATGAAGCTTCACAAGTTATCCAACCCGAATCGCTTTTGCCTAAACCCCATTCTTTTGGAAAATTGTCAACAATTTCTTGTGGCGTGCGTATGTATTTGAATAATACTGTTGTAGGTGCTACTACACCTCTGGTACTGCATTTTAATAAAGCTGTTATGCATTCTTTTTCATTAGCATTCACTTGCTGGTGAACAGTTTTAACTCCTTTTTTGCTAATACTTTATTACTCTTTGGATTTAAGAAGAACCCTGTTTCGTCACAGTTAAAAATGCGAGATGGATCATTTAAAATATTTTCAAAGCTGTGTTCTTTTAAATAATTATCAACTCTAGAAAATCAGTTCTGTAGTGCAGTATTAGCACTTTAACTGCCATGTTGGTCATAATTGACCGGCGGCGGTTTTTCATCTGGCGCCACGGTGGTCATTGGTGACCGGAACGCTTGAAGTTTTTACACTTGCAAAAATCGAATGAAAATTGACAGTTTAGGAAAGTTGAAAATAATCGTTAATTAAAAGATACTTCGAAATAAAAAATGCCCCATCGCATAATTAAAAATTTGTATTAGAATATCAATAAAAAATTAGTAAATCAAATCTTATATCTAGCGGTGTACTGTGTTGAAACATTTTAGGCATAAATGTGGTTCGTCAACACAACCTGCACAGTAGGTGGTCACCTTAGTGGTCCGGTTTTTAGCAATTTTTGATCCTAAGAGTTGAACATTCTTTTTGTAACATTCCCTGCAAAATTTTCGTGCCCGGTACGCTGGCCCTTCTTTCTTTTGCATTTCGTGCCGCAACCTTCGTCGAATGAGTATATTTGATGGCTCTAGTGAATGGCACTGTGTCAGATGCATTGCGAGTGCCATTCTAAAGTCTGATATTTTAATTTTGTTTTTTATTATTTTATAAAGTATCATCGCATTTGAAATGGATGTATTTAGTAATAATTCTATAGCTAATGTTATATACCACGTTACCGTCCTTCTGTATGGTGTCGAATATGCTATCATTTGGTTCGATATATCTACCGCACATTTTCCAATATTATAATCAACAATTACTTCTGGTTTCTGACGGACGTAATTTTTTTTTGTACAATTACCCTTTCTGCCGAATGTTTGGTTGAAATCATCAAAATCTCACGTATATCTTTCCACTTTAGAACCATAATTCCTTTCTTATTCTGCATGGCGATAAGTTCGCCACGTTTTAATTTTTAAAATTTTACATCCATAGGTATTCCCTTCCGATTCTCTTTTAGGGTCTCCACTAAATGTGTATTGCAATTTATTAATTTTTCGTCTAAATTTAGACTTGTATGCCTTTATGAAGAACATCTTTACAAATATTCATAACAACACTTGTAGGTGTAACGCATGGTCCATTCAAGTTTTTTCCGGAATATACTTCAAATTGATATGTACATGTATACCCTACGCCCGAACACAAATTGAACAATTTAATGCCGTATTTGTGAGGTTTCTGCTTTAACAATTGTCTAAACTTTATACGTCCTCAGAAGGGTACCAACGATTCGTCTATACATACAGTGGCCGAAATAATGATAGGTTCACCTCAATTTCGGAACATAAAAGTATATTTTGCGTAGTTTTTTAATTTTATTTATTAGTATTTATTCTTTCTTATATAATTAAGAAAAAACAAAATTAAATTAAATAATAGAATGTTTATTATTGCTAATTACAAACTTTTATCACATAATTTGAGTTTTTGGTGCGAAATAAACATATGTAGGTTCACACTATATATTTTATATAAAAAATTGAAATAATGAAAACAAAATAATAATTTAGTATTTAGTTTGTCCTCTTTTATTCATAATTGTCTAAAATATTCTTTTTGGCATTGTATCTATCAGTTTTTGCAATGTCTCTGGTTCAATTTGAGACCATGTCTCTCTGATGCCATTTTATAATTCCGAGACATTGCAATATTGTTTGCCATTAGCGTAAACCTTTCGTGCTAAAGTTCCCCAAAGGTTTAAATCGTATTTAAGTCGGGACTCCTTGATGGCCAAGGTAAGACCTCAACTTTTACCCTCTCAAACCACGTTTTAATGATTTTTGCCCTATGTATAGCAGCATTATCATGCTGAAATATGAAATTAGGCCCACCAATTTCGTCGCCATATTCATGGAGAACATATTCCAGCAATTCTTGGTATTTTTCCGCATTTACCTTTGGCGGAAACCACACTATCGCCGTCTTACCGTTGTAGCCAAATGCAGCTCAAACCATCACACTGCCTCCCCCATGGACTCTTGTCAATTTAATTTGTTTTTGGTTACGCAAATCATGCCAATAGTACTGAAATCCGTCTGGACCGTCCAAATTAAACTTCTTCTCGTTTGAGAAGATCACAGATTTCTATTTTTCGGTCCACGACATACGATTTTCAGCGAATCTTAATCGTTCCTCTTCGTGGAATTTAGTTAATAGAGGTTTCTTCGCCCTTTTCGTGTACTTCAATGTTCCACTCGATCTTCAAACTTGTTGTGCACGTCGAACACCAACTGGTAAATCCAATTTCATCTTTATTTGAGATGTATTTAGTTTATTTATTCATGTTTCTAGATAAATCTTGCCTTTTTCTCTTTGACTTAATTTTCTTGGACGGCCCGTAGATGTTTCAACATGGTATTATCTCTTAATTTTTAAAAATTGTTTACTACATTTAATGATCTTTCGATTTTGATTGCTATTTGCCTATTTGAGATACCTATATCGTGGTAAGCTATAATTTTGCCCTTTTCATTGTTACTTAGTGGTTTTTCACGTGCCGTTATGCTTAAAAAGTAGTAAAAGATCATAAAATAATTTTTAAATGATTAAACATTATAAATCTTCTACTTTCTGTACAAAATTGTCAACCAAATAGCGCTATCAAAGGTTTTTTTGTCAATATTTTATGGTGAACCTAATATTATTTCGTTTTTTATGAACGCCACTTTCCACAATGATCTCTATAAACGTCAGTATTAGCACTAACGCTTTTCATACATAGTAACTGCTTTCCCAGTAGGTGGGGCGCATTCCTGTGACAATGTAAACAAAAATGAAGACAGTAAACCAGCTAACGCAGATAGTGAACCTATCATTATTTCGGCCACTGTATTTATTCATCTGAGTCATAATGTTTACAAAAATTTTTATTTAGTGTATTTACAAGATCTCTTATCTTAAAAAATCTGTCATTTGTCTTTGCTAACTGATTGTTGCTAAAATGAAGAAATCGTAACAGCAACTCAGACCGATTTCTCGACGCAACTTTTCTTGGAAAGGATTGGCAGTATGTGTTATTCGTAGACCAATATGCGTCATATTTCGCTAACTTGACAAGGCCTATCCATATTAGTAACCAGAAAAATCGTTTGATTTCATTTTTGTCGGTTGACGTCCATTTATCTAAACGAGTGGATTTTCTATTTTGCATATATTGTTCGGCATATCTATTGGTTTCATCAACAATCATTTATAGAATATCTTCCGTGAGAAAAGCAAAATAAAAATTGTGTGGCTGATTACCCTCGATCTGTACTGCACTTCTTGATTTTACAAATGGTATTACACTTACCGCGGCTTGTGTTACACTATTTGACCATTCGTTATCGTCTATATCACTACTATGTTGATTTTCATTTTCGAAATCCATTTCATCCTCGGTATCCGGTTCGATTCGGCGGCGCCTTATTGTGGACGATACGTGAAGTATTTCGTCTTCTGTTAATTCATTTTCCGAGGAGTCTTCCGATGAAGACTCTTCAGATACACTCGAAAAATATTTACTGTATGAATCCATATCTTTGAGGGGTAATCTACAAATATTATCCTAAACACGCCTCAGAAAATAATCGTAAATGCTGCTTTATAATAATATAATTGAAGTAAGAAGTCTGCACATACCTTACTATTATATGTATATAGATTGAACAAATATTGTTTACTAATATTTTTTTACACGTTTCACCAATATATTCTGCACGTTTCTCTTACGACAAAATAACGAATGCGAATAAAATGTTGATACAACGCAGGCTTGTTATTTGTCCCTAACAACCGTCATCAAGGCGCCACGATGGTCACCAGTAACCACCACTAACATAAACGCTCCATTGTGTAAGAATTGTTAAATTCCGAACACATTCGTACCGTAATGTCCATAGTTAGAGATTCAAATAGGCCCGCGCTCATTCATAGATTATGACGCTAGGTGCGATTATGCGTAGCGATCGATGTTGCGGATATAGATATGTTCTAGCAATCCTTTGTTCTTTCTTCTTTTGTTTAATCGTTGCACGTGCGGACACGATGTGCGTATCGTCCAGATCTGAACTAAACCACCGCGTTGTAACACGTGTTTGCAATCCACGCTTTTCCTTTATATTAGTAATTGATCTAAACCATTGTGTAACAAAATATTATAAATAAATACATAATCTAACATATTGTCTTATATCATCAATTAATTATTATTTTGCCATTATATGCTTTGTATAATATAAATCTTCTCGTGGCGGCCAGAGCAAAACATGTGATTTCGCCGTGGTAGTCAAAGCGTTAGTAACCGATGCGCATGAAACTGTCAGGTTTTGGGACATCCTTTTCGATACCGTAGAGTTTCTTCGTAAAAATGCCTTTAGCCATGTTTCTTCCGGGCGATCATTTTTAAATGGATTTGGACGTTTCGCTTCATTTATAAAACGCTGGACACTCGTTATATGTTCATCAGATGTTATTGGAAAACCCGCAAGGGGTAATTTTTTTTATCCATTGAGTTATTCCATCCTCCTCTATTTTACTTAAAATTGAAGGAGGTCCCATGCGTCATTCTATAGGTGACTTATTTTCTACCTTATATGGTGCGTTCCACGTCAAGTGATCAGGATTTTTGCAGTCATGTCACGGATTTTGATAAAATTTCAATATGTTGTAGGTAATGCTGAAAAAAAAAATCCAGTAGAAGCAATTTTCAAAAAAATTAATATTTTTTAAGTTACAGACAAAGCTTTGTGCATGGGTTTTTTTTGAAAATTTATAACTCTCAAACCGAAATAGATTCATCATCGTTCATCAATGTCATCAAGATCAATGTTCTACATTTGCGCATCAATATCTTGAATAGTGTATCCCTCAATTGTTTGGTGATTTTTTTACCGCAATGTCTAAATGTTCTCTAAATATAACTTTTAGCTACAACTTCGCACAACTTACAGTTTTTAAACTACGAATTTTTATTTACCGCGGCGTTCGGACTTTCGCCCTCGATCCCGACTGAACCGTGACACGTATACCTGCTGTTATTGGGAAAAACCCTTGCTCAGGGCTCTGAGCTTATTTCTGTATAGTTTATTAGATATAAGTGCGTACAGTGTTGTGTTTCTCGTTTTTGGTTTGCTGTGGACAATATATTGCCAGCCCGGCAACGGTCAAACTTTTCGAACAGAGCAATTCATTCTCGCCCTCTCTCGTTACCTGACATAGTCCACCTAATATCACCTCCCGTGTTGTTTTTTTTTCCTTAATCCCCTCGTTCGGAGTTTCACTACAAACTCCGCGAATTGAACATTGGTCCTTCGAGCCGGATAATACAACATTGGATTGATATTCGCGTGTCGAATCTGTGCGGCAGTCTGTTTCGTTTTCGGGTGTGTGTTTCCGGCAAGGTCGCAGCATGGACGAGTTGCTGCCGAAACAGGAGGCGAACATGAGGGCGGTCGTTCGCATGGTCGAGAACTTTAAAAAACTCGGCAAAGACAAGTTCACGGTGACCGCGGCAGGGAATCGACGGTCGCTGCTTGAGCAGCGCTGGCAAGATGTGCGTGAGACCGACATACAGATACGCGTATCGGCCTCCGCAGGCGACAAGTCGAGCCGCTCCTACTTCAAGCTGGACCTGTTCACCTCGGCGGAGGATTCCTATCTTGAGGCCACCGATTTCTTCTCGAACCTCATCGAGGAGCTTAGTGCCGCGCGCAGAACCGGCAGCCATTCCGCGGGACAGTCGCCAACGACCACGGAGGCGTCCACCATTTTGCAGTTGCCGTCCATTCCGCTGCCTCGTTTTTCCGGGTCATACCTGGAATGGCAGGGATTTTCAGAACTGTTCCAAGATCTTGTGATTAAAAGAGTCAACCTCACAGACACGCAATGACTATATTATTTAAAGGGGTGTCTGGATGGCTCGGCGTATCAGCTGGTGATACAGATCCCAAACTGCGACGCCAACCTTCACACGGCCTGGGAAACACTCCGCGAGCGCTTTGAGAATAAGCGGGTGGTAGTGGCTCACCTTGTGAATCGGATCCTATCAGTGCTTCCGGTAGGTCGTGATGTCATCGGCGACCTGACTCACCTGCGAGAGACTACCAAGCAGAGTCTCGCTCTACTGGCCAACATGGGGCGGCCTACCCAGTCATGGGACGACCTTCTCGTCCACCTCACCTTGCCCAAGCTAGACGCAAAGACGAGAGAAGGCTGGGAGATTTCCCTGGGATCCAGCAGAGATGCCCCTACCTACCGGCAGCTGGACGACTATTTGCAGGTTAGGATAGACTCGTTCACCGCTACCCACGCCAGTCGCGAGACCTCTGCGCAGTCTTCCAACCAGCCTTCCAGTAGGGTCCAGAGGTCGTCTTCGCTGCGGGCCGTCACCACCCGTCCGGAGGATCCGCTGTGCGCCCTGTGCTCAGAGAAACATCCGCTATTTCGCTGTAAACAGTTCAAAGAGTTTAGTGTGTTACAGCGTCAACAGTTAGTTCGGGAGCATCGTTGCTGCGCCAACTGCCTGCGGTCCGGCCACAAGGTCCCTGACTGTTCGTACCGTTTCAACTGCGCTCGGTGCGGGAAAAAACACCACACGCTTCTACATTCTGAGCCAGCCCGCCCGAGTCAGCCTCATCATCCGGGACCTTCGAACACCCAGGACACGCCCGAGACGTCAGAAACCGCGGAGGCGGAACAGCCGAGGGCGAGCTCCCTCTTCTGCGCCCAGGCACTACAAGGGTCGCACCTCCACCACAACGACGTGATACTGGCCACCGCTCTGGTACGTGTGCGAGCTGAGAACGGGAGGATCCAGACAGTACGAGCACTCCTGGACCAGGGCTCGGAGTCTTCTTTCGCGACTGAATCGTTGGCGCAGACGTTGCGAGCTCCACGCACACGGCTAGCAACCCGTGTCACCGGGGTAGGGGGGACGATCATAGCGATCTCCAGGTCCAGCGTCGCCCTTCGCCTGGGTTCCTGCCGCTCCACCCACGTCGAGATCCCCGTCTCCGCTCTCGTGCTGCCACAACTATTGGCCTTCGCGCCTCGGCACTTCTCTGGGGACATGTGCTGGTCTCATCTGGATGGGCTGGTCCTGGCAGATCCCACCCCGCGTCAGACTGGTCCGATCGACCTAATCTTAGGCGCGGACATCTACGGCGCCTTGTTGCGTCGCGGGCTCAGACAAGCGGACGTACTCTCCCCAGTGGCTCAGAACACCGTCTTCGGGTGGGTTATATCCGGACCGTCCGTCACCAGCACGTCTTCTGCTCGTCCTTCAACATCGATTGCTCACTGCGGCGCCTTAGAAGACCTCAATTCCACCCTTCGGGCCTTCTGGGAGTTAGAGGAGTTAGAGGTCCCGGCTCGTTCAAGGTGGACACCGGACGAGCTCAAATGCGAGGAGCACTTCCGCGAGACTCATCACCGACAGCCTACAGGGCGCTACGTAGTGCGCCTTCCCTTCAAAAGGGATCCTCCCGTTGACGTAGGCGAGTCGTTTGGGCGTGCAGCCGCCTTGCTGCGTAGAGTGGAGAAGCGGTTGGCTGGGGACGATGCCCTGGTCCTCTCGTACCACGCCTTTTTGGGGGAGTACGAGAACCTCGGGCACATGCGGCGGGTCACTGAGCCCATCTCCCGAGAGCGCACAAGAGTGTACCTCCCACACCACCCAGTGCAGAAGATGACGGACGCTGGACCCAAGTTCCGTGTGGTTTTCAACGCCTCCAGCGCGACCTCCAACGGCTCGACCCTCAATGACCATCTCCTAGTAGGTCCGAAGCTGCAGGAAGACATCGGGGTTATAATTACTCGCTGGCGAGTCTTCCAATATGCCCTGAAGGCTGACATCGTAAAGATGTTCCGCCAGATCAGAGTCGACACGCGAGACGTGGATTATCAGAGGATATTATGGCGGGACTCACCAGCGGACGAGATAAGCGCTTTTCGCCTGGAGACGGTGACATACGGAACCGCTTGTGCGCCTTTCCGTGCCAGTCGGGTCCTACACCAGCTGGCTAATGACGACAGTGACAGCCACCCTCTCGCGCGGGGCGTACTTCAACGCCACATGTTCGTGAACGACGCGCTCTTCGGGGCCGAGAGGCTTGAGGAGGCCGAGCGATGCCGTGAGGATCTGATCGCTCTTCTAGGTGGAGCAGGATTCATGCTCAGCAAGTGGGCCTCCAACCACCCGCAGCTGCTCCTGAGGTCCGATTCCGTTTCTCCATCTTCCGTGGAACTACCAGCCGACGACCCCACTGGTTCGCTCGCAGTCTTAGGGATTTCTTGGGACCCGAGCGCCGACGAGTTTCATTTCCGTTGCAGTCTACTTCCCGCCCCTCCAACGAAGCGAGGCATCCTGTCAACGGTGGCGAAGTTATACGACCCCCTGGGGTGGCTCTCTCCCGTCGTAATATCGGCCAAGATCCTGATCCAGGAACTGTGGATCCTAAAGGCTGACTGGGACGACCAACTCCCTTCGGACACGCTGCAGCGATGGCAGGTTTTCACGGCGGCGTTCTTGGACCTCCAACATATCCGGATTCCCAGGTGGCTGCGTACTTCTTCGTCGGTCTCTCGTGTCGAGCTGCACGGGTTCTCAGACGCCTCTTCCAGGGCATACGCTGCGATGGTTTACCTGAGGGTAACGACGGCTGACGGGGAGGTCGCGACCTCTCCTCTGAGTGCCAAGACGAAGGTATCGCCGGTAAAGACGATCAGCGTACCCAGGCTCCAGCTGTGCGGCGCCGTCTTGCTGGTAAAGCTTTTGAAGCACGTCACTTCACGGCTCGACATTCGACCAGACGACGTGCAGGCTTGGACGGACTCCACGGTGGTGCTGGCATGGCTCAGTCGTCACCCCTCCTCGTGGCAGGTATTCGAGGCCCTTCCTGGGCTCAGCTGGCGCCACGTTCTTTCCGGAGATAATCCGGCGGACTGCGCCTCCAGAGGAGTAACCCCTCGCGAGCTCTCCGCCTCCTCCCGCTGGTGGCAGGGGCCTTCCTGGCTGCGCAAGGAACACAGCTGCTGGCCACATGCCTACCCACCACCGCCAGCTGCCCCGCTGCCACAGACCCGAACTCTCTCAGCTCACCTCCGGGGAGAAATATCTGCAGAACCCCTGGAGCACGTAACCAGTAGGTTCTCTTCTTGGCCTAGGCTGCTGCGAGTCACCGCAGTCTGTCTCCGGTTCTGTCATCGCTTCCAGCAACCGGACTGCTCAGAGCCAGAATTGGGGGCCTCCGCTATAAGAAAAGCCAAGGCGGCGTGGTTAGGCTACCTCCAACGGACAAGCTTCAAGGCTGAGATTGCCGCTCTCCAAGAGAAGCGGCCAATACCTACCTCCAGCAAGCTGCGGGCACAGAATCCGTTCCTGGACGACTCAGGACTGCTGCGTGTAGGGGGACGTCTATCCAAGGCATTGCTGCCCTTTGGGGAGAGACACCCAATCTTGCTGCCGCCACATCGTCTCTCGGAGCTGATTGTACAGCAGGCCCACGCACAGACACTTCACGGAGGACCGCAACTAACTCTACGAGTTCTTCGCCAGGAGTACTGGCTGCTGGGGGCCAGAAACCTCGTACGCCGGGCTATGCTGAACCGGTACTCGTGCGCCTTTCCAAAGGCAGAGGACACAGGGCACAAAAGGCGTACATCTCGCTCTTCGTTTGCCTCGTCACGCGGGCAATCCACCTGGAGGTCGTATCCGACCTCTCTACCTCGGGCTTTCTGGCTGCCTTCAAGCGCTTCGTGTCTCGTCGAGGACGCCCTGCGAGCATCTGCAGCGACAACAGGACGAACTTCGTCGGTGCTGACCGAGAGCTGCGGCAAGCCCACGCACGCATGTTGAGTAGTCCAGAACGCACCGGCTTCTTAGCCCTCGAAGGCATCACCTGGCGTTTCAACCCGCCCGGGGCACCCCACTTCGGAGGCATCTGGGAGGCAGGAGTAAGAAGCGTTAAGCATCACCTTCGTGGTGTTTTAGGTACACACACGCTCACGTACGAGGAGCTTTCGACCCTGTTGTGCTTTGTGGAAGCCTGCCTCAACTCCCGGCCCTTGTCCACTGCATCTATGAGGCCCGACGATCTGGCCTGTCTCACCCTCGGGCACTTCTTGGTGGGCGGCCCTCTCCTGGGAGCGCCAGAATTGGCTTCACCGAACATCAACGGTCCTTACGAGATGGCAGATGGTGCAGCGGATGCAGGAGGATTTTTGGCGTCGGTGGCGTCACGAATATCTGCAGGGGCTCCAACTTCGTTACAAGTGGCAACGCTGAGAACCGAATCTCGCTGTGGGAGATCTGGTAGTATTACGTACCCCGGCGTCGCCTCCTGCACATTGGCCGCTGGGACGCATAGTAAGCTGCTGTACGGGACAAGATGGCCGCGTACGGGTAGTAAACGTAAAAACTGCTAACGGCTCATTCACGAGACCGATTTCGCAGCTCTGCGTTCTACCCGTGGCTGCCCAAGGTGTGTGACGTCACTGCGCCTGCGCACACCTTGCCGGCGAGCCCAGCTCGGCGGCTCCGGATTGGCTGCACGGATAAGATCGACGCGACAGCCAACCAGGGCCGTCGTGCGGATGTATCGAGCGCATGATCGACCCCTCGTTTCGATCATTGGCCGCTCACAGATCGCGGCGGGCGGCGCCACCGGCGCCTCACCCTATTCACACACTTTTCGTCGCTGTGCGACGAGGCGGGCGAAATGTTCGCGCGACTACCGGCGCCATCCGGCGGCAACGAGCGGTTGTGACGCGCGAACCTCTGGGTAGCGAGTGTGCGCCAGCGCTAGAAAATAGCGCGTCGCTAGCTTGACGTCACTCCGCCCAGGGGGCGCCTTCGACCCCGTTAATTCGTAATTAACGGCGATTAGATCACTCTTTGTCTATCCGTCACTGAGCAGTCACGTATTAACGGCCGTGCCGATTAATTCTTTCCTTTGCTTCCCGCGCCTTCGCGAAGTTTACGTTTAATATTCTCGTCCGGCCCTTGCCGACGAGTCGAGTGTCAGCAATTAAAGACTGGGACTAGCCCTTATATTTTCTGTATAGTTTATTAGATATAAGTGCGTACAGTGTTGTGTTAGTCGTTTTTGGTTTGCTGTGAACAATATATTGCCAGCCCGGCAACGGTCAAACTTTTCGACCAGAGCAATTCATTCTCGCCCTCTCTCGTTACCTGACATACTCCACCTAATATCACCTCCCGTGTTGTTTTTTTCCTTTAATCCCCTTGTTCGGGAGTTTCACTACAAACTCCGCGAATTGAACATATATCAAATACTATTTGACACGATTTGCGTGACAAAAAACAAATTAAAACGACAAGAGTCCATAGGGGAGCTAGCGTGTCATGGTTTGGGCTGCATTTGGATACAGCCGTAACACCCCGATGGTGTGGTTTCCGTTAAAAGCAAATGCGGAAAAATATCAGGAACTGCTGAAATATGTTCTGGATGAACATGACGACGAAATTGGTGGGCTCAACTTCATGTTTCAGCATGATAATGCAACTATACGTTGAGAAAAGATAATTCAAACCTGGTTTGAGAGGGTAAAAGTTGAAGTTTTACCTTGGCCATGAAGAAGTCCAGACTTAAATCCTATTGAAAACCTTTGGGGGAGTTTAGCACTAAATGTTTATGCTAATGGCAAAAAGTATTGCAATGTCTCTGAATTAAAAAATGGCATCAGAGATGCATGGTCTTAAATTAAGCCAGAGACATTGCAAAAACTGATTCAAACAATGCAAAAAAGAATATTCCAGGCAATTAAGAACAAAGGAGGACAAACTAAGTACTAAGTTATTATTTTGTTTTCATTAATTCAATTTTTCATGTAAAAATATAGTCTGAACCTGTCTTTATTTCGCATTTCGGCATATCGAGGGCTAACGGACCTTTCGAGCGGATAACCCGTGCTCTTATACCTCTATTGTCTAAATTATCTGCACTGAATCCTGCAGAGTGGCATAAGTACCTCGAACGTTATCAACAATTTTGAAATGCAACTCGGAATCAATGTTCCTTGCGTGGCGCCGTTTAAATTAATGTTTGACGTAGATGCAAGGCTGGTAAATGATTCTAAGGTTACGGGAATGCTAGAAGAAGAATGGGCCACGCTGGTTTAAGATAGCCGCGACGACGGGAGAGCGCAGCAAAAAGTATATCTTGATAGCCCAGGAAGAAAATAGGATTGCGTATAACAAAAAGCTTTAAGGGGGGGTAAGGGTTTCAGGGCAAAAAAAAGCACTTTCTTTGCGATTTTTTTCAGACGAACGAATAAAGCAAATTCGTTCGAACCTTTTGCACATTATATATTGTTATTTCAACAACATTTTGTAATTTTTTGGTTGCAAATATCAACAAATAAGCCGGTGACAGAGCTTTTCCGAGAGCGCCTTTCGAAAAACACGTGTTGCGGTGATCACTGTATCAAAATAACAGTAAAATTTAGTTAGAAGATGAGTAAATCCTCCCCCCCCCCCCAACGATCGCTAATTGTTATTTTTTTCATTTTAAAACTTTTGGTGGTCGTTTGAAGCAAAAATTGCGATTTTTCACTAAAATTTCCGTCATTTTGCTACTGAAAAAACCCCTTAATGTCAAAAAAAATATTATACTAATCGTTGGGGGGAGGTATTTTATATATAGAAGGTATGTACCAAGTTTGAAAAGAATCGGTGAAGTATGTTTTAAATGGCAGTGATCACGGACTTTGAAAACATGGTTTCGAGAAAACCGCGTTTAAAGATAACTGTACAAAAGTGAAGATAAATTCCTTTTCCGCCGAGTATTTTACTTCGCCGTTTTTTCCTTAATTTTTTTGTCGCTTCGTCACTCCGTCTAAACACATTTCATTTACACTTTAGAATCCCGTATTTCAGATTTTCGTATCCCACATTACTATTATTAAATCACTGATGTGAGCGGCAAACGCCCGACCGAAAATATAACGACTGGTCAATAACTGGTCAATAACTTTGAGAGTTTTTCTCCGATTATCTTAAAATTTTGGGACAATACTCTCGAAATATTGAACTATAAGAAAAAGCAAAAGAAATCGATTTCTCGATTACGCAAACCCTTACCCCCCCTTAAACCGATGGTGTGCGAGTGGTGTTATTCCGTAGGCTACGTGCAAGAGATCAGATCATAAATAAGACCTCTCGTAGGTAACGCCAATGAGTATATTGACTCAGTGAGATAGACTCATAGATACATTTTTCGTAGGATGGAACATTGAAAATGTTATTTCCCTATACATGTTAGAATTACCAAAGCTATTACCTCGATTCCGAAGCAGAACGATTTACTAGCACTCCCAGTATACATATACAGCGACTATTATTGCTTTTCATGTTAAAGAGTATGCGAATGTGTAACTTTAGTCTGTACAGCTATCTTAAACCGTTCATGGAAGGATTTTCACTGGTATGAAATAGTTAAAGAACTGTACCGTACAAGACCAACATTAAGTATCAGTCTGAGAAAAATACATTCAGTAAAATTACAATACACAATACGTTCCTTTAAATGTTCAGAACATAATATTAGACGCAATCCATCACTGTGTCTAAAGGTAAGCCATGAAACAGCGAATACCGCGTTGTAGCTGACTTTTCCGCACAGTGGACGACGTAACACTACTGAAATGAAAATAAAGAATGAATTTTGATCACCACACTTATGTTCGGTTCAATTGGAGAAAAGAAAACCTGAAGATAAAAAAATAAAAAAAATATCCTCTGAATGAGGGGAAACACTACAAAAAAGCAGAAAAGTAACCACTCTGTTTTAAAGAACATATTATTTTCGGAATTGGTTGTTCGATTCCACCAAAGTTTTTCCCGCTGGTAAGGAATAGTGGAACTGGATATTCCAATGAATTGTTCTCGGTTTGATGCTATCTGTAGTGGACTGTATTTATGTGGATGTATGTACAAGTGAAAGGATGGTAAACGGAAATGTACAAATGATGTAATTCGCGTTGTACTTAGAGAATATCGCTGAAGTCTTGCTGACTTCTAATCGCTGTATCTGTTTGTATCTTATACGTGTCTAGTCTGTATCTGCCCGGCGTGGCTAGAGTCCCTCTTTTTATAGATTTTAATATTTCCCTCTCTTGGGGGTGTAAGGCCCAGAGCGGAGGGTTGAAGGACTCCTATTGGAGGAAATTCCAATGTCAAGCTCCACCCTCGTGGGGTTCCAAGAGAGGGAAATATTTCTGCAAAATTACCAAATATGGTAATATGTTTTGCTCAGCGCGGTTTCGCCGGAAAAGTTCCGTTACGCAGGTATGGTGGACGGTACGGCCAGGTATTTTAGCCTTTCGCAGCCCGATGTTTGGTGACCAGATGTTTTACAACCTTGTTTTTCCTTGCTTGACGAGTTTTTCCTAGGAAGTTGTAAAACATCTGGCCCTTGAAGTTTTGAGGAAAAGGCAAATGAATTTGTCCCTAATATAAACCTTTAGACAATCTCCCGAAGATTGTCCATACCGCCCACCTTGAATACCTTAGTGTTCAATGAAATATAATGCTCTTATTCTAAGGGCTATGTTACAAGTGTACATATATACAAGTCTTAGAAACTATGATTTGCGCTATCAAATTCAGCGCCCATGTGATCCTTGATCCGGAGCCTCTGCTGCAGAATTATCTTTGATGGGTAGAACACATATTTTGGCTACTGGTCGCTTAAATACCCCGTCCGATGTTTTGACTGATACCACGCGTGTGGTGCCGTCAGCGCCTGGGTGTAGGCCAGTAATGCGGCCCATTCGCCATCTTAGGGGGGGAAGATTGTCTTCTTTCAGGATCACCAGGTCGCCAATCCTCAGTTTGCGGAATGATGATGTCTGCCACTTTGTGCGTTGTTGTAATTCATGTAAATATTCATGTTGCCAACGCTGCCAATAGTGCTGGAACATCTGCTGAATTAGTTGATAACGATCAAGGCGCCCCTGCCTGATATCTCGGAGATCGTGGTGACGCAACGCCATTGGTGCGTCGCCAATCAAAAAGTGACCAGGTGTAAGCGGGGTGAGGTCGTTTGGGTCGTTGGAGAGGGGAGACAGTGGTCGGGAATTGAGGCAGGATTCTATCTGTGTCAGTAAAGTATATAGTTCTTCATATGTTAATTTTTGTTCCCCAATCACTCGCTTTAGATGGGTTTTAACCGATTTCACCGCACTTTCCCATAAGCCGCCAAAGTGGGGTGAGTGCGGAGGAATTAAATGCCAGTTAATTTTGCGTTCTGATAAAAATTTTGAAATTCGCGTGCCGTATTCCTTTTTGGTAAAAAGTATGCCCAGATCATGTAGTTCGTTTTTAGCCCCGATGAAATTAGTTCCGTTGTCCGAATAAATATCTGTACAATTGCCCCTGCGCGCTACAAATCGTCGAAGGCAATTTAAGAATGCGTCAGTCGTTAAATCGGTGGCTAGTTCAAGATGAACAGCCTTTGTCACGAAGCACACAAAGACGCATAAGTAGGCTTTAGTTGTTACGCGACTTCGAGTTTTTTCCTTAATTAGGAAGGGGCCCGCGTAATCTATGCCGCAGGTTGAGAATGGCCGCGCGGGAGTTACCCGTGCGGAAGGTAGCTGACCCATTATGTGGGTCTCGGTGACAGGTCGAGCCCTAAAACATCGTACACATTTTCGCAACACCGATTTGATGGTTCGTTTCGCGGATAAAACCCAGTATCGGGACCGCATTGACGACGTGACATGCTGACAACCGGCGTGCAATAATCGCTCATGTTCGTGACGTATTATAAGTATGGTCAATGCGTCCTTTGAGGGGAGAATGATTGGATGTCTCGAATCATAATCAATGGAAGCATTAGCGAGCCTACCGCCCACCCTGAGTATACCCCATTTATCCACGAAAGGATTTAATGCCTTTAATATGCTTTTGGGGGGGATCAATACCTTATCATTTAAAGCCCGAATTTCCTTCGAAAAATACCGTAGCTGGGATAGTTTTATTAGGGCGGTTTGAGCATGATTTAGCTCATCCCGGTTGAGAAAGTTTGGAAGCTGCAGCGCTTGTTCCTCAGATTTTAAAACCCTTGTTTTGCCTCTCTTTTCCCTCAAAATGCGTATAAATTTGAGACATTGTGCCGTTACACGCAATAATTTCGAGTAGGATGAAAAACGCGACGTTAAATCAAATTCCTCCCTCGTGACTGCAAGACAGACGTTTTTTGTTTGCCTTTCTTCCATTGTCTCAATCGCCTTGATTTCCGATTGAGGCCAATGTGATGGCTCTTCCTTTAACCACCCTGGACCTTCCCACCATAATTTCGAAGCTGTTAAAAAGGCGGGAGTTGACCCTCGGGATATGAGATCCGAAGGATTGTCGTCGGAGGGCACATGTCGCCATTGATTAGTTCTTGTTAAATCCTGAATCGTTGCCACGCGATTCGCAATATACGTTTTCCACCTACTGGATGGTGAACCAATCCAGGCAAGAGTTATCATGGAATCGCTCCAATAATGCTCTGCCTGGAGTTCCACCTCCAGTGCCTGCTTTACCTTGTGGGACAATTCGGCTAACAATACAGCCCCACATAGCTCCAAACGAGGGAGGCTTATCTTTTTAAGCGGGGCGACCCGTGATTTCGCGCATAGTAAGCGTACATGTGTGACCCCGTCGCAATCCTTGGATTTCAAATATAGGCATGCGCCATATGCCTTTTCAGATGCATCTGAAAAGCCATGTAATTCAATGCCATTTGGTTCTATTGCTAATGCTCGTCGCGGTATATTTATGTTAGATATGCTCGCTAGTTCATCGCGGAAACATTCCCATCGCGAGTGTAAGTCCTGCGGAATGGATTCATCCCAACCGATCTGCAATTGCCACAATTCCTGCATAATTAATTTTGCTCGCGTTATTATTGGACCGAGTAACCCCAACGGATCGAAGATTTGCGCGATTTCGGATAAAATAGTGCGCTTCGAGATTTGTCGATTGGAAATTGGATTTACTGTGTATCTTAATGCATCGGTATTCGCTAGCCATAGCAACCCGAGCGTCTTCGGATCCTTGTCTATTTTGATTTTTATCCCGTCCGAGTCTTCGGAATCCGTTGATATCTCCGGTGTGTTCGCGGCCCATTTCCGCAAAGGAAAGCCCGCTCCAATTAACACGGAACATAGTGTTCGTTTAATATTGTTGGCCTCCTCGATTGTCTCTGCTCCCGTGAGCAGGTCATCTATATAAAAATCCCGCAGGATAGCCCGACTCGCCGCAGGATATTCTTTCTTGCACTCGAGGCCTACCTGCCTCAGAACCCTAGTTGCCAAAAAGGATGCGGAGGCCGTCCCGTAAGTGACCGTGTTTAGTTCGTACGTTCTAAGCGGCAGGTGCCGATCAGGTCGCCATAAGATCCTTTGCATCCTGCGTTGTTCCGGTCTAATATTTATTTGCCGATACATTTTGGCAATATCAGCGGACATTACAAACCGGTGTTTTCGAAATCGCACTACGATTGAGAATAAATCGTCCTGGACAGTCGGACCCACCCATTGCACGTCATTTAGGGACAAACCGGTGCTTGTTTTCGCGGATCCATCAAAAACTACACGAACCTTTGTAGTGGTGCTGCTACTCTTAAATACCGCGTGATGGGGAAGATAGTATGCGGGTAATTTTGAAGTTGATGCGTCCTCGTTAATTCGCGACATATGTCCTAGTTCCTCGTATTCGCGCATGAAGGTTTTATATTCCTCCCGAAGCTGAGGTTGTCTGGAGAGTCTTCTTTCTACTGAGAAGAAACGCTTCTCAGCCTGATCCCGAGACTCTCCCAATTCGTTTATATTTCCCTTAAATGGGATGCTAACGGTGTAACGGCCGGTAGCATCTCGAGAGGTCGTCGCATTAAAATTCCTCTCGCAAAGATCCGTTTTGATGGCGTCTTTCTGATCGGAAGTGACCTCTTCAATTTCCCAAAATGTCGCGATCTGTTTATGTAGGTCCTCGTTTGTGACCAAGTGACACGATTTGCTGTCACCTGCCTTGGTTTGAGGCCATTGCAGACTACCCCCTAGTACCCATCCGAATTGGGTTTTTTGCCATATTAACCCTGAGCCGTTGACCCGATGCTGTCCTACGCATAGCAGCTCCCAGAATACACCTGACCCTAGGAGTGCGTCTATTTTACCTGGCTCGTTAAATTTAGGGTCAGCAAGAGACATACCTGCTGGCACCGTGACTCCGATATTCCGCAGATTGAATTGCGGCATATAATCCGTAATTCTTTTCATTACGAGGCAAGACACCGATTTAGCGTAGTTGTTTAGTCGCGATCGAATGTGAATTTCGGTTTTGCCATTCGTGACGTTTCGTGATTGTCCAAGCCCCCCAATTATCGCGCTATGAGTATGGGGCCGGATTCCCAAACGCTTACAAAAATCCCCCGTGATAAAATTCCCTTGTGACCCTGAATCCAACATCGCCCGGCAATCATGAAACTTTCCGTATCGATCCTGTACCTGTATAATCGCGGTGGCTAATACTGCGTGCTCGGAAACATTGACGGAGTTCGCGAGAAAAGATTGTATCGGCTGTTCCGGGTTCACAGATCTTACCGCCGCATTCTGACGGTCCGTACTGTTAGTTGCGGTATCGATATGAATGGAACTGTGATGCCTTTTTCCACAAGATCGGCAGCTAGATCGTCTGCAAATTTTTGCCGAATGGCCCGGGAAGAGGCAATTGTAACATAATTGCAGACGTGCAATTGTTTCCCTTCGAGATTCTATACTTAACCGCTTATATTGCTCGCAAAAATATATCGCATGTCCTTGATTGCACAATGGACATTGTGTGCTTGTATTCGCGACGTATGACCCGATGTGACCCTTCCGTTCAGTATTTGGTCTTGTACTCGTATTTACCTGCTTCGGACTCGGAGCAGAAGGCTTGTCCAACGCGGCGCGCTCCAGGTATTTGCAATGTTGCTCGATAAAATCGGTAAGATCGCGTAATACTGGCCTATCCCGAATATGCACCAATCTTTTTTCCCATTCGCGCTTTGTGTGGACATCTAATTTTTTTGATAAAATTAAAATAACCAGCGTATCCCAAGATTTGGTAGGTTCTCCTAAAGCTTCCAATGCCAGTAAATGATTGGTGGTGTCATCCAATAATTGCCGTAGCGAGACATACGATTCCCGGGCTACGGACGCTAGTTCTAGCAACCCGTTTGCGTGGTGGTGTACTAATGCTTTAGGGTCCTCATACCTGTCTTTTAATGCGTTCCACGCCAATATGTAATTAGCGTCGGAAATCCCTAACGCCTGAATTATGCGGGCCGCATCTCCCTTTAGCGACGAATTTAAATAATGAAATCGTTGAATGTTTGTGAGGCTATCGTTATTGTGAATTAAGGATATGAAACTGTCCCGAAATCTCAACCAGGTGCTGTAATGACCATCAAAAGTGGGTAACACGATATTCGGCAGTCTAATGCAAGTTTGCGCGTCTGTATGTGCTTGCGATTGCGGAGATGGTGTGCTATTTTGTCGCGGTGTGGGACGCGAACTCGCGATTCTGGTTTCTACGGCCGCGACGACTTCATAAAAGGTAGTTTCAAAGGTTTCCCGTTCCTCCTCTTGTTTTTCTTCAAGATCGGTTCCTACTACCAAATCCTCTATTCTATTTTGTATACTGGTGAATTTGTCTAATAGACCCATGTGCGTGCTTAGTCGCTTTTCCAACACGAGATTTGACGTGGAAACCGCCGCGTTATCAATGTAATTCCTGAAGCGAGTGACCGCTGCTTTTAAATGACCGCGCTCGGTAATTAGCGTTTTCAATTCCCCTTCCATTGTGACACGATACTGACGCAGATAAAATATAAAAGGACTTACGGATAGGAGGATGCCTGATTACTGTGTTTGATGACGACGAGATGAATCCGTCCGTCGTCTGATCGTCCTGTCCGCGATGTCGAGATGGTGGTTCCCCCGATGGCAGCTACGGATCTGCTCACGATGTCCTGGCTTCTTCTGCCCTTAGAAGCCCCGATGATATCGCGTCCGTTGATGCAGTGCCTTGTTTCCTAGCCCTTTCAACGCCAGTGAAAGAGCCTCGGTGTGTATTGTTTTATTCTCAGCCTTGCGTTGAGAATATTTTTCCCAGTTTGCACCAATTTTACGATCACTTTACTACACTTCCACCACTTGTACCGTTTTTAAGATCCGGCTCGAAGGACCAATGTTCGATTCCACCAAAGTTTTTCCCGCTGGTAAGGAATAGTGGAACTGGATATTCCAATGAATTGTTCTCGGTTTGATGCTATCTGTAGTGGACTGTATTTATGTGGATGTATGTACAAGTGAAAGGATGGTAAACGGAAATGTACAAATGATGTAATTCGCGTTGTACTTAGAGAATATCGCTGAAGTCTTGCTGACTTCTAATCGCTGTATCTGTTTGTATCTTATACGTGTCTAGTCTGTATCTGCCCGGCGTGGCTAGAGTCCCTCTTTTTATAGATTTTAATATTTCCCTCTCTTGGGGGTGTAAGGCCCAGAGCGGAGGGTTGAAGGACTCCTATTGGAGGAAATTCCAATGTCAAGCTCCACCCTCGTGGGGTTCCAAGAGAGGGAAATATTTCTGCAAAATTACCAAATATGGTAATATGTTTTGCTCAGCGCGGTTTCGCCGGAAAAGTTCCGTTACGCAGGTATGGTGGACGGTACGGCCAGGTATTTTAGCCTTTCGCAGCCCGATGTTTGGTGACCAGATGTTTTACAACCTTGTTTTTCCTTGCTTGACGAGTTTTTCCTAGGAAGTTGTAAAACATCTGGCCCTTGAAGTTTTGAGGAAAAGGCAAATGAATTTGTCCCTAATATAAACCTTTAGACAATCTCCCGAAGATTGTCCATTGGTCATAAATGCACTGTACCCTCGTGTTCTGACAGTACATCGACAGTTCCCTCTTCTTGAAGAGGGTGCATTAAGATCCGAAACCTACGTAAATTATATCCCCTATCATTCATTCTGGTGCGGTGCAATACATTGTTTCAATATTCATGAACTATTACCGAATGAGGGTGAAAGGTGTTGCAACAGGAGGGGAATAAGACTCATGCGCATAGTAGATTCTCAGCGTCAGTCGAGTCTCAACCATCACAGAGAATGGATCAAGTAAATAAGTATTACCATACACATCGTATTCTACTATCAATTATCGGTCTTTGGCCATACGACTCTGCAAAATACAGATGGAGCCAAAATATTGCGGTTCTAATTATCCTCGTATTGGCTGTAGTTTGCCAGGTACGTATAATACATTACTTGATCTACTACAAATATCTACATCTTTTAATTAGGAAGTTCTTTTAATATGCAAGGTTTGCAATTACTTTTGTAACATTAGTTGTTTGCTTTAATGTATCGAAGAGCTATAATGATACATTTATGTCAATCTCTGGAAGCTTTTAATAAATATATTTTGATTTTCTGCACTTTTTAAACCATATTATTTCAAAGATTTCTTATAATTTTTTTCAGTTAACGACTTTCATAACAGTAGACTATACTCTTAATCTTCTCCTAAACAATCTGTCTCCTATAGCAATGGTTATGGGTGCTGTTATTAAATATATATCATTTTGGTTGAAATCTGATATTGTAAGTTAGAAACTGATGCGAATGAATACATATAAATTAACGCAATCCAATAGTTAATTATATATATCAGATATTTATGTGTGAACTTAGATAAAAGAAATTATAGAACGGGTAAGACGTGACTGGATAACGACAAACAATGAGACAGAGCTCAATATCATGACACAACACGCTTTTATTGGAAATTATTATTCGACTCTTTTCGGATGTGAGAACCAACCACAAATTTAGATGATAATAGATCATTGATATGAGTAATAATAATGTATGTCTAATGACTTCTTGCAGTATTTGTTTATCCATCTATAGTCATACTAATACTGTATCAGTACGTTCCCATTGTTCTTGACGTTGTGACACCGTTGAACGAAAGTCGTCTGTATCAATTTCCAATAATGTTTGAATTATTTATGGATCGGCAAAAATATTTCCTCTTAACTACAATGTTTATAAACACAATTCTCGTGGCACTCTGTCTTACATATGTGTCCACGGAAACCATATTCTTTATGTGGCTCCAACATTGTTCTGGTTTGTACAAAATTGTCAGGTAAGTTGAACTTTAAAATACATTGTATTGCGAAAACAGTATTTTTTAAACGGTATTAAAATGGCATATTTCCCCAAAAGTATGATGATATTCGTGTAGGCGTCGTCCACCCGGGTAATTTCCACCCCTCGTAGCCATACGTCGGTGTCAGGCCCTAACTAACATATTTTCACACAATGCGACGATAATTTTTCTGCCAGTAATCTAGATTTTTAAATGTAGTCTGTTGGAGACATGCGTGGAAAAATTGAACAGATAAGGTTTTGGCTCGGACCAAATACAAGAGTGCCCTATTGGTAATCAGAAAATCTTTAAGGGTTAGCACTAATTCATAAATTTAATATAATGCTTTCTTAACACTAGAACTACCAAGGGGTCAAAATGACCGGTTCCGCATTTCTTCTAAGAATCGCTTAAGTTTATAACACTGCGATTTCCAAAATTCTTCATAACCATGTTTCTCTATGCAAATAATTAAATCGATCAATGTACTAACCCCCTTTATTTCTTTGTTTCAAACATATTTATCGAATGCTTCTAAATATACCGAATTAATCCTCGGTAGTTCTAGTGTAAAGGGGTTATACCTAGTCAGAAAGGCGAAAAAACGTATTTTTTGCGAATTAAAATAGAAAAAACTGTAAGGTAATTTTATTTGTTCGATCGCCTATCACAATGTACATCTATCAAAGATGTTTCCATAATTTTTTTAATTAAAAATATCTTAAACTATAGCCACTGTAGTTATTTTCCAGCGACAGGTTTTTTTCGGAGGCGCTCGGCGGAGAGCACGATTTCTCAGTACTAGATAATCTGAAATAAAAAATTCAAACGAATTTAGGTTTCGTATTAATTAATCTGGTCGATGAACGAAGGATTTTGCAATAACTTGATTTTTGACAATGTGACAAACGTTGGAAGCAAAAATACGAATTTTTCGTGTTAAAATTTGTCTTCTTTTGTTCATAAAAAATCTATTTTTCATCAAAAATAAAATTCCTTCGTTCATCGACCAGTTTTTAAGATGCAGAACAAGTATGCAAAGTTTCGTGCAAATCGGTACAGCAGTTCTCGAGATATCTTGCTCACCGATTTGCAACTTTTGGTAAAATGTGAATTCGAGAAAAACGCGTTTAAAGTTTTCGGTTCAGTTTTAAGGGTGATAACGTATTTACTTCGTACCTTAAAATGAATCTTCGATTCCAGGCATATAGTGTGCATCATCTACTGTTAAAAGAGCCTCTAAAACATCAATTTGCGCTTACCTGCAATGCATTCTTGCCTGTCTTGTGCTTCCTTGCGCTCGAGGGTCGACATTGTGAATTCGCTCGTAGTCCATTTTAGCCACCTAGGTGCCTCACATATCATTGTTATTTTGAAACCAATTCCTCACGTGCTTGCAGTCTCAAATTTTATATCATTGTCACAAGGTTTACACTTTACAAATAAAGATATGGTAAAAAAACGTAATAAAATAAAAATTCTGTATTCTATTGAGGTATCGTCGCTCTTCGACGGTTTAGGATTGAAATGTTATTTCCTTTTCTTTGGTCCTGATTTTTGACACTTCTGCAAGTGTTTCGTAACTCGCGTAACTTTTAGACATGGATCCATGTTCACCGGTGTAGCGCACAAGTATCGCTGAAGTACTAATAATTACTTCTTGTCGCAGTTATTCGCACTTATTTCCTCGCAGATATTTGTACTTCAACTCTTGACTTTTTACTCTCTTCACGAAGTGACGAAAATCACTTCTTACGTATAGCATGCATTTTTCCGTTTATGGTGACGTAGGGCCCAAAATGAAGGGGTGTCCGAGCAAAACTTCACCCTCACGAGGTCTCAAGAGACGGAAATGCCTCTTCCATTACCATATTTGCTGTTTTTGACCATCGAAAAAGAGACAATTCAGTCCAGGAGCAGCTCCGTGCAATTTGCGCGTGAAATGTTCTCTAATCGATATCTCTTTAAAAGCAGCGTAGCTCCCTCAATTTTTAGCCGATTTAAGTGAAACTTTCAGGAAATATTCTAGAGACGTCATACTAAAAAAAATGCAAAAATCAATAATTTTGAACCTGCTGACTAGGTATAACCCCTTAAATTGTTGGAAAAATGTATATCATTTTAAAAACTTAGGCTTAACAATAAATCGCAACAATACACTTAAAACCGATTAAACGCCGACATTTTTTTTCTAATGCTACCGATTGTCCGATAATGCCTGGTAACAATAATGCCCGATAAAATAATTAGAAATGTTTAGAAGAAAATTAATGAGTGACCGGGATTAGCGAAGACGCACCGAAATACATATGTATTTCGATTATACATGCATGTTAACGATTAAGTTGTTCCACAGTCACATTCTCTTGTACAGGCCGCCCAGTTAAAGATGAACCATCTCAGGGGATAGTGCGGCGAGGGGATTGATTTTGCCTTGCGCGATTCGTTTGTCGTGACGCGGCGTCGTGGCGCGGCACAAAGGCAAAGTCAATCCCCTCGCCGCACTATCCCCTGAGATGGTTCATCTTTAACTGGGCGAATCGTACTTGGCCTATATCTTTGCATTTGTTATGCTTTTTGACGATTAGAATTACCTCAGCTATCATTCGGTTAACGGTCCTGGATAGATGCTGGGACACCCTGTATAATATTTTTAGCAGTTCAACATACTAATAAATTATTATTTTCTTTAGGTAATGCATATCGACATCTTTTCTTCACGAAAATGTACTCATTTTACAAATAGAAGGATATCTTCGCTTCCAAATAGTTTGGAAAATACCATTATTTAGCTTTTTTCGTATTCTTTTATAACTTGTACCATCTGACTACTTTACCTGACTGTAGGTCACCAGTAGAATAGATAATACAATTTTCTACGAGCATTAGTACATTTAGAATTACAAAATATCACTAAGAAGAGGCAGAACGTAGTGATCTGTATGCCATTTCAAAGTAACACTATGCCTACTATATGTCAAGTTCGCTGCTCTGAAAACAGTAAACAGTAACGCATCCCTGCAATTTACTTTATTTTTGTCGGGCCTCGCCACCTAGAACATGGAACGGCTTAGCTCCTATTCTCTCACATGTGAATTTTTCATCTGATTTTGATGAACTTGAGCGTCTTTGAAATATAATGCATGAATGCACGACATGATAAGCTCGGATTTTCAAAAAAGCGTTTGTGTCTATACGAAAAAACGTTTTAAAAATTAGTAATTTTTTCGACTTATATTCTCTGATAAGGAAATCGTGTTTCAAAAGTAAAACTTCCTTACCTTATACATTCATCCATTATATTTCATCTTTTCCATATCTTTCAAATTCCATATCCTATAAATAAGCTCAAGTTCATCACAATCAGATGACAATGCTCACGTGAGAGTTTAAAAGCTAAACCCATGAAATGCCCCCGGTAGTGAGTCTCGTAATACATGGATGTACGTAAATACACTATAATTATAATATCATCAATTATGTGTGTAATAAAGTTGGCCTACTTTTTAAAAGATGCAACTATAATCCACAGATATCGAATCAGACAACCTCGTCTCTACTGTTCGGCAGAAATGTATGCCACGCAGAGCGGGATTGAAAATAAGAAGGCGTTAGTGAGTGTTATTCACAAGCACAGAGAATCTCAGAGGTCAGTGTTCGTCAACAAATTTTTGCGCCTCACACAGAATTCAAATTCTGAAAAAGTGTTATTCAATTAATTGCAGTAATTGTTACAGTTTTCTAACAAACTTGAACACCAATTTTCACCTTTGTTACTCTCTGTTAATCATATTTGCAGTTATATCCCTAAGCATTAATTTTTTTCGCGTAAGTATTGCTTGTATTTATCAATTAATTGCCGATTATCTATCATTTAACGAACAAGAAGCTATCGACATAAACTTTATAAATGTACCAAGTGTTTAAAAAAAACTCGTATTTCTAGCTCTCACAAGGAATGTTATTATTAAAAGCTGACGAATTTATTATTTCGATGCTGTTTGTTGTGACTGAATCGATGTATATAGCCGCTTTTACCCATTTGGTTCAAAAAGTAATAGATTCTGAAAGTGGCATCTTTCGGGCAATGTAAGTGTTCGTATCATTTGTGTAATTACTATATTACCAGCGTAAATAAATCTCTAAGGATAAGTGTCTGTACAACTTTTACTGTTCTTGAAATTGTCGATTTTTTTAAATTTATTTAGTGACACTGAAGCCATGTGTGTAAATATGCACTGCTAAAATTTTTATTTGTTTTACAATCTTATGGTAGAAAATGACTTAAAAAACATATTTTGTTGATCGTAAATATAATTAGAGTACGTTAGCATTCCAATTTACTATTGGTATAAAAAGTACGTGTCTTAGCCTAAGACTGTTGTTGGCAGCACGAAAGGGCTGAAATAATTTTAATTCCATACGAATTCACCTTTGTTTAGTTCACCCATTACTGGCAATTTTATTCGAAAATTGAATATTCTTGATCACGCATAGGCTTTATTTACACTCATACATATACAGTACTTAAGGAGCCTCACCATCTCGAGCTGAAGTCGTGTGACTTCAGCGACGGGAACGGAAAAAATATGAACTAATGGGACTGTACAGGAAGACAATCCCCACGCCGAACCCAGACAAAGTTGTGTGTATCCGTGTAACCTTTTTCACATTTCGTAGGGTTCGTCGTGTCAAAAGTAATTGAAAAGCATTCAGAAACAGTAGTAGATAGCAGCAAATTGCAAGCTATTGACATTACAGTAAGACCCCGCTTAACGCTACTCCGCTTAACGCTGTTTCAGTATAACGCGGTAGTATTTGGATTCCAAATACAAATTATGGATCAGTTTGTACAAAATAATTTAAATTTTGATAGAAGTTCAAACGACTTTAGATGACTTCATCGCAAAAAGACGAAAAATTTTAAAAGAGGAAGTAGTACCTTCCTCTTCATGAACACGACATCTTTAACCGAACTTTTTTTTATTTTCATGAATGTTTTATGAATAAAAATGGATATTAGCATTAAATAAGTCTATAATTGATGTAACAAAAAAACTATTTAACAATTAATATTACAAAATTAAACAAAAAAGAACTGATAAATTTTGTTATTCTTTGTTCTGTTTCACTTATCCCCATTATTTACATGTTAAGATGACCTCGTTTAACGCTGTTTCGTTTAGCGCTGGAACTTATTGGAACGTATCCCCGCGTTAAGCGGGGTCTTACCGTATTTGCCAAAAACTTTTCTCCGACCGTATACGTCATCGGTAGTTACCGGTGACTATATCGGTGGGTGTGCTCACGAGATTGATGAACTGATTGTCTTTTTTTTATTGATAAATGAAAACGCTCACTTATGTTTTATTAACAATAGTAATGCTTATTTATTATACTAATTTGATATAAGTGCGAAAATTGACAATAATAATAAATTGTAGTTGGCTTGTTTTAATGTGTACAAAATAAAAAGCTCTGTATGCTGCTGGGTGACACATCTATATCGAATGACCGCGCCGTCAAGCTTCGACGCAAGTAACCCCGAATCCACGAAAACAATATACAGGTTGTCCCAGCTAAGGTGCGAGTCCCTGACCTATGTGATAGCTAAGGTAATTCTAATATAGAGAAGTGACATTCGTAATGTCGTATCTTAATTCGTGAACGTGTTATTAACGAAAAACGATAGCCAATCAGAGGGCTCCGATGGGCCCGGCGCACAGTAGATCGAGTATGTCTTGTAACGTTGGATATTTGGTCAAAAAAATTAAGTTCAAATTTTATAATTTAAATACATTGTCATGAAACTATAGGCCCTTCGCCATTATGCTCAACAGTATTTTTCCATTTTGCGCCACTATTTATTCCCTGATATCAGATATGAGGTACCTCGACAAATTTGTTTTCTTTTTTAATTTGCCATTATTATCCCTATTTTATAACTTTACTTAAAGAATGCGTGCAATATATAATGTTAGAGTTCTAATAAGTCTAAAATTAACAGCAAAAAAATTTGCATGCACAACGAAATGTTATTGCACTTCATAATAGATGTCAAAAATATTTTTGTCAATTACAAAAATCGCCTAAGATCACCCAGAAAAAACTTTTCCCCATTTGTTTTTTTAAAGATGTTTAGATTATAGCCATGCAAGTATCATCTTCCTCTATAAGTACTATAGTACAACAATCTCCTCCGGATCCTACATCACCATACAAACCCTTGGAAGAACTGTGCGACAGACAAGAAAAGAAGAATAACCGAGTCAATCAGAATGTGATCGGAAGATGAACTTACAAAAAAAAAAAAAAAATCTGAAGATGCGCGGTATATTACAGATTTTATTGAAGAACATCCGGAGCACGTAGCGTATGTGAAGATATATTGTCAACAATTATTGGCACCAGATGTGCATTCTAAAGACAGACAAGTTTTGGAATTATTCGCTGCTGCGAAACTTTCAAAATTTCAATACAAAGCAATAAGAGAAAATGCTAAAAGTCTGGGAAAAAATGTTTATCCAAGCTATTATACGATTCAGGAACTGAAGAAAGATTGCTATCCTGCAGAGGAATCAATTACTATAACTGAAGCTGGAGCAAAGCTAAAATTGCAAAAATTGTTAGACCACACTGCGTCCCGCTTTCTGAAATTAGTTATAAATCAAATAACTGATCAATCCTCGTCATTTAGATATGATTGTGAAGTGGCGATGTGATGTGGCATAGAGTCAGTCAACATATAAACAAACTTTTACCACAGATAATTATGATGATTCGAATATTGTTATTAGTAGTTTAGTACCAATAAAATTATTCGATCCAAATAGTGAAACGGTATTATGGCAAAATATGAAAACGTCATCCACTCTTTTTTACAGGCCAATTCAATTTCAGTATTTAAAAGAAGACAAAAATATTATCACATCTTTGATAGATGACATTCAGTCTGAAATACAGTCCCTTCAATCATATACAGAGAATGGAATATCAGTAAATTTAAAATTTTTTTTAACCATGGTAGATGGCAAAATATGCAATTTTCTTTCGAATACCAATTCATCCATGACGTGTTACATCTGCAATGCACTCCCGAAAGATATAAATAATTTAAATTTAACGTATACGAAACAGGCAAATGTTCAATATTACTCTTTCGGATTGACTCTGCTTTATTGTCTAATGAGATGCTTTGAATGTCTTATTCATATATCCTGTCGTCTTCAATTCAAATGCTGGTCGACAAAGTCCCCACTTCACAAACAATAGTTAGAAGACAAAAAAAACATATTAAAAATGAATTCAAGAACAGAGTGGGATTATTGGTGGATTGCGTACAACAAGGAAAAGGAACATCCAACGATGGTAACACAGCCCGAAAGTTGTTTGAACACCCGGAGTTATCAGCAACAATAACAGGGATTGATCTGAATCTAATTAAACGGTTGCGATAATAATACAAACGATAACATCGGGATTAAAAATCAACGACGAGAAATTTGCTAAATACACCTGAAAAACCGCAGAAATTTACATCTCTTTATATAATGGGTACTGTTACGTCCCCTCGCTCTGATATCCTTTGTCAGTTGCAGACCAGGGAGATACATTTGGAAAAAATGTAAATCGCTCCTCAAGGAAAACACATTTCGATTGCCCTGGTCGAGACTGGCAGCTGGCATCAGTTGCGGGCCACCAAGTACATTTAGTCGAGCACTAAACAGATTTATTAATTAAATGAGGAGACATCATTTTTTGGGAAATTTAGTTAATTTAATATATTTACTTAGCGATAGCATCGTGTCGATGCTGTACAATAATTTGTACTTGCTCGCATTTGTTCGATTTCAAATACTTCGTATAATCAAGTTTATGTTAACGAGCAAGCTATTCCAAAGTCACATCCTCTTGTACTTGGCCTATACCTTTGCATTTTTTATGCTTTTTCCTGATTTTAATCCCTCAAGTCTGGACTGACCGTGAAAGGGGATAGCTCGACTACACGGATACACACAACTTTGTCTAGGTTCGGCGTGAGGATTGTCTTCCCCTACAATTCCTGTAGTTCACATTTTTTCCGTTCCCATCGCTGAAGTCACACACGACTTGAGGTCGAGGTGGTGAGGCCTCTTAAAGAGTATCTTCTTCTTGTATTCATAGATACGACACAAAGTGGTACGAAGCACCATTACCTATACAAAAGCATTTATTATTCCTTATGATGCGAAGTAAAGATGTTTCTGGCTTTACCGTATTAGGCATAATGAATATGTCGATGGAGGGATTTGCGGCTGTATGTATTCTTAGGATTAACATTCAGGCTGAATATTATTTTAGAGAAAAGTGACAGAGATTCTTTTTCAGACTATGAAAATAACAATATCCTATTTTATGGCAATGTATTCCACACAAACTCAACATGCATAAAACACGTCCAAAATTATATTGTTAGCAGCAGGATAGTAATTGACAAAATATTTAGTGTGTTAATTTTATATTCTTATCGTTATACAGGATAAAATAAAATTTATGTTTCACAATTAGATAATAACGAAAGTTCAAATTTCGTAGTATAGAACATGCATAATGAGTGATAAAAAATCGTTACAACGAATCGTTCTACGATCGTTCTGTATACAATAAAGTATGCTATAAAAGATTTGGAAAAAAGATTTTGACATTGTGAAATAAAGAAACTGAGTTGACACCAATATACAGAGTGTTCCAGTTAACATCCAGGGTCTTTGACCAGGTGATAGCTGAGGTAATTCTAATATCGGAGTGGAACATTTTGAATGTCCTACCTTAATCTGTGCCCGAATTATTAACAGCTGTTATATCTTCTTTCATAAACTTTGATTTCTTCCGATTATATTGCAATCAAAAACGGCCTTCTACGACCTACCATTTCGGAGATATAATTTTTTTTAACTTTTTTACAAGAGGGATTGTATCTCGATAGGGGTCGGGCTTTTTACAAAACTGCAACGACTGTTTTTTTTTTATTTTGGTGTGTTCTATTAATACCTAAAATTATGGCCACATGTTTTATTACACTCTGTATATTGTGTTTTGGTATGTACTGTTATTATTGGCGAGGAAGTGCGGCGCAAAAGCAAAGTCAATCCCCTCGCCGCACTTCCCCGCCGAGATGGTTCAGAAACCGTTTGGGCCAGAGTACACCTGGCCCATGGGAACTGACTGCGACATGGGGACCGACTTTGCTCCACGCGTTTCGTGTTCCTCGTGTTGCGCAGCGCGGCGAGGGTGCGCAGAATTTCGATATATTATAGATCGCTCGAAGTAAGAGATCGAATCGTCCACAACTTTTCAGGGATGACACGCAGCAGTCGTTCTGGTATTGCTACTCAAACGTCGTTAATGTCCTGCACATTATTTTTACATTATATACCACATTATATACCTGCGATAATGCGGGATTCTTTTGCTTGGCGATCTGCCTACTTTTGTCATGATTATGCTGATCTGCATTTGTTTATACCGTCGAACGAAATGTATACAATGATTCAGCAACAACTGAAACAAGAGTCACTCTCGAGCAGCGTATTCCGTAGCCAGTACATCTTTCGTAGTTTCACGCTTTTAGTTGAACAGCATAATAAGCCTTCTTATTCTGTACATTTTTATCCCTATAATATGAGTGAATTTACTGAGTATATTGCTGATCCTCTATGGGATTATTCGATACAATCAGAAGATTCTGATATAGAAGTCGAGGACAGTGATAGTGATGTAGCTTCAAGGAGAAGATCAAGAGCTGTTCCATTACAGTATTCCAGTGATTCCGATGATCTGAGTGATAGTGAAATGTGCATAGAATCATGTAGTTACACTGAATCATGGTCAGATGTTGATAAAGCTCCTAATATACTAGATTTTATTGCTGAACCTGGTCCAAAGATTCTTCCTGCTAATAAGCAAAGCATAAAAGAAATCGTCGAAATGGTTATTGGCAATGATTTACTTCGATTGATGGTAAATGAATCAAACATCTATTATCATTACAATAAGGAAGAGATGTGTAAGGGGAAGATAATGTCTAAGTGGAATGATGTTTCGCTAGCCGAGGTGAAGAAATTTCTTGGTATGGTTATATTGATGTGCCAAATGAAAAACGATCGAAAAGATGATTACTGGGCCTCAGAGTTTTCTACAAAAACGCCATCGTTCTCCACGGTAATGCCACGTAACAGATTTCACCAGATTTGGGGCACGTGGCATTTCTCAAATAATTGTACAATAGCTGGTTCTAATAAGCTCGAGAAGATTCGGCCGATACTAAGTTATTTATTAGATAAATTTATTAAAAAGATATTTTTAAATTTTAAATTTATTAAAAAGATATTTATTAGAATTTATTAAAAAGGTTAAAATTCCTGATGGTCACACGTTATTATCTCTTGACGTCCCGTCACTTTTCACAAACATTCCTGTACAACTTGTAATTAAGTCAATTAACAAACGTTGGTCACAAATCAATAAGTTTACGCAAATTCCAAAAACGCAATTCATCTTGGTTATAAAGTTTTTAATGTCGTCTACCATATTTAAATTTAACGAAGTACCTTATAAACAAACTGTTCGCGCGACTGCTCGCGCCAGCTTGCGGCAGCAAGCAGCCGCTCGCGCGAACCCTTTGGATAGCGAGTGGGCGTCAGCGCTAGGAGATAGCGCAGCGCTAGACGTGACGTCACTCCGTCCAGAGGTCGCCCCCGCCTCTCGTGCCGGCGGAAATCATATGGTAATTGCGTCACTCTCGTCACGGATCGTTTCACGAAAACACCTGTTTAACGTCACGGCCCTCGCCAACACGTGTTTTTGCTTTCGCGCCTTCGCGACCTACCACAAACTATTCCTCGTTTTCGGCCCTTGCCAGCGAGTCGATTTGATCTTAAGTTAAATAACGGACTGGGCTTATCCCTTTTTTTAGAGTTAAGTTCTAGTGTTTATTTAGTGTTTAAGTGCTAGTTTATCGTGCTAAATACATTGTTCGTGCGGTACAAAAGTGTTCTTTATCTACACCCCGACGAGCGAATCCGTTCCTTCTCCCCATAATCGGAGCATCTTAGTTCGCGATTAAACATTGGTCCTTCGAGCCGGAGTTAACTCTCGTCCCTCGTGGGTGTAGTTTTGTGCCCTTTTGAGTTTGTGGTGTTCATTTTCGCTTCTCGTCGTGCCAGAACCTTGACCACACGCGGCCAAGATGGAATCCCTACTCCTGCAACAGGAAGGCAATATGAGGGCAGTATTCCGTACAGTGGAGAATTTTACGAAACTGGGAAAGGAGAAATTCACGATCGCCACGGTGGAGAGCAGAAGAGCGCTTTTGGAGCAGCGGTGGCAAAATGTGCGCGAGACGGATCTCCAGATTCGCCTCAACGCGTCCGCGTCTGATCACTCGAATCAGCCGTATTTCGAGGCGGACCACTTCTCCATGGCGGAGGACGCATATTTCGAAGCGACGGACCTCTTTGCGAATCTTCTAGAGGAGCTGCGAGCCGCCCGAGGATCCGATCGCACCTCAGTCGCGTCTGCGTCGACTCACGACGACACGCCCGCCATGCCGCAGCTGCCGGCAATCCCGCTTCCACGTTTCTCCGGTTCCTTCCTGGAATGGCAAGGGTTTGCGGATTTATTCGAGGACTTGGTGATTAAGCGCGCGGGCCTCACCGACACCCAGCGCATCTACTATTTTTTTTTTTTCCGCGAAATTTCGTCTCGAGATAGACGGAGCCTTCGTATTTTCTTTTTCAGTATGGAAGCCATGCAAATAGAAAGTACTACAATCGACAAAGGAAATAATGTTAAATCATCAGTTTCGCGAAAAAGAAGCAGTCGGGTAAGGCCTCGCGCAAGCGAACCTCCGAAGCGTTCAGAAGAAGGATCGGGACAAAACAAAACCAGGAATTACGTGACAATATAGCTAAGAAGTATGGGTTATTCGATTCTGACGCTGCTGAGCTAGAGAAGTCTCTGACAAATATGTCGTTGACTGATCAGTCTTACGCTGTCCCTCTCACCATTTCTACCAGAGGTGTGGGCTTTGCCGCCACTATTGAATACTCAAGGACCATTACTACCTGGAATCTTACAGCTATTTCAGAGATATGCACGATTTATCGATACTATCGTGTTGGTCTATACTTGGCTTATTACCGTATTTGTGAGTCCCGTTTCACTCAATGTGAAATGCAATCTTTCCCACAAGGGCTGTTTGGAGGGTCAGGCCTACCAGCTCGTGAGCCAGATTCCCAGCACCAGAGCGAACTTCTCCGCGGTCTGGGAATCACTGCGAGAACGTTTTGAGAACAAACGCGTCGTGGTAGCCAGCCTGGTGAATCGCCTTCTCCTCCAACCGACGGTCGGGCGCGACGTGCACGCCGATCTCTTGCGCCTTCAAGAGACCACGCGGCAGTGTCTCTCCACGCTGGCCAACCTTGGCCGCCCTACTACCTCCTGGGACGACCTGCTCGTCCATCTGATCCTCCAGAAGTTGGACCAGCGCACGCGAGAGAAGTGGGAGACATCGTTGGGCGCCAGCCGTGAGGTGCCCACGTTTGAGCAGCTGGAACGGTTCCTGGAGACCCGCATAGAGGCGCTCGGCACCGTACAACAGAGGCGCGATCTCCATACCCCGCTCGCGCCACCAGCCAGCTCCAGGGTCCAACGTGCCTCCTCTCTCCGGGCCGCGACCACCACACATGGCGACGCTCCCTGTGTTGCATGCCGAGAAAAGCACCCTTTATATCGCTGCAACAAGTTCAAGGGGTTAAACTATGCCAAGCGTCTGCAGATGGTGCGAGAGAGTGGCGGTGCGTGAACTGCTTGCGTTCGGGCCACACCGCGGCGGCCTGCCGGTCGCAGTTCACTTGCGGCCGGTGCGGGAAGCATCACCATACGCTTCTTCACCCGGAGGCTCCCCGCAGCCAGGAGCGGGTAAATTCGGAAGCTGCACCGAGGGTACCGTCACCAGAGGGAGGTCGTTCACCAATGGCCGAAAGCGCGCTCTTCGCTTCCCAAACCACGACCGAACGCAACCCGAACGTGCTGCTGGCTACTGCGATGGTGCGGGTGAAATCGGGAAACGGTCGCTGCGCAGTCGTCCGGGCGTTGCTTGACCAGGGATCCGAGGCCACATTTATGAGTGAGTCGCTCGCGCAAACCTTGCGCGCACCGCGGTCTCGTGCCGTCACCCGAGTAACGGGAGTTGGCAACTCCGTGGTCGGGACGGCGCGCACGAGGGTCTCACTTCACCTGACGAGCGTGGCCAATGCTGCGGATGCCGTTGCTGTGTCGGCCCTGGTCCTTCCGAAGCTGGCAGAGTTCTGCCCGCGACGTCTATCGGCCGACTCCCAGTGGCCACACCTTTTGGGGCTGCAGCTGGCGGATCCACTCCCACATCGACAACGGGCTGTAGAACTCATTATCGGAGCTGACGTATATGGGGCGCTGCTACGACCGGGCCTTCTTCAGGCGGGCGCGAATGCTCCGGTGGCACAGAACACAATCTTCGGTTGGGTGTTGTCGGGACCAACCGGGGGCGCCCACTCATCGTCCAGCCATGCCGTCACTTCGGCCCATTGTTCTGTCCAGGAGGACTTGAGTGCCACTCTCCGCGCCTTCTGGGAGGTGGATGAGCTGGTGGACCAGCCCATATGGACTCCTGCTGAACAGGCGTGCGAACGCCACTTCGCAGAGACCCATCATCGCCAGCACACGGGCGCTACGTGGTGCGCCTCCCGTTCAAAGGGGAGCCACCCATTCTGATAGGGGACTCCCTAGGTCGTGCAGCCGCCCTCCTCAGGAAGGTTGAGCAACGGCTCTCCCGGAACAACGAGCTCGCCCGGTCGTACTGCCACTTCACATGCGGAGAGTAACTATGCCTATTCCGCGGGGCGTGGTGCGGGTGTACCTGCCGCATCATCCGGTCTTCAAGGCGACCGACCCTGGCGCGAAGCTCCGAGTAGTTTTTAATGCCTCGAGCGCCACCACCAACGGGTCGTCCTTGAACGACCACCTGCTCGTGGGTCCTAAACTTCAGGCGGACATCGTGGCGGTAATCCTGCGCTGGCGACTCTTCCGCCACGTCTACAAAGCTGACATTGTCAAGATGTTCCGCCAAATCTTGATCGACCCCAGGGATGTGGACCACCAGCGGATACTCAGGAGGAGTGGACCGTCGGAGGAGATAGCACCGTACCAACTTCTCACGGTAACATACGGCACCGCCTCAGCCCCGTTCCTCGCGAACCGGGTACTTCAGCAGCTCGCACAGGACGACGGGGACCGCTTTCCTCGAGCCAAGCGCATTCTGGAGCGCCACTTCTACGTGGACGACGCTCTGTTCGGGGGCGAGACACTGGAGGAGGCCAGGTGTTGCCGCCTAGAGTTAAATAGTCTGTTACAGGGTGCCGGGTTCACACTGAGCAAATGGGCAACCAGCTCCCCGGAACTGCTCATGGAGAACGACGCAAGGAGCGGTGCGGAGGTCCACCTACCTTCTGAGAATCCTGACTCCCCTCTGGCAGTCCTGGGCGTACTCTGGGATCCGATCTCCGACGTATTTCGATTCCGCTGCCAGCTGCCTACCGCCCCGTCCACGAAGTGAGGGATACTGAGCACGGTGGCCAAGCTATATGATCCCTTAGGCTGGCTCTCGCCCGTGCTAGTGGTGGCAAAGGTTATGCTGCAGGATCTTTGGCTGCTAAAGGTGGACTGGGATGACACCCTCCCCACCACTGTCGCTCGCCGGTGGCAAGAGTTCACCGCCAACTTCAACTTGCTACAGTTAGGGTTCCTCGCTGGCTGCACACGTCTCCTCAGGGCAGTGTGCAACTGCACGGGTTCTGTGACGCTTCCAACCACGCTTACGCGGCGGTGGTGTACACACGCACCACCACGGCTTCCGGACAGGTCATCACCTCTCTGTTGGTCGCCAAGACCAAAGTGGCGCCGGTTAAGACCTTGAGTGTGCCGCGTCTGGAGCTTTGTGGAGCCGCACTCCTCGTGAAGCTTCTGAAAAAGGTATTGGCGCAGGGAGATTTCACCCAGGCTCAAGTACTCACCTGGACTGACTCCACCGTCGTACTGGCGTGGCTGAGCCGCCATCCCTCAGCGTGGCAGTGTTTTGTGGCCAACCGGGTGTCATTCATTCTGGACACCTTACCGGATGCCACCTGGCGCCACGTACCATCGGAGGACAACCCAGCGGACCCGGCCTCCCGGGGCGTGTCACCCCAGGATCTTCTTGCGTCAAAGCTGTGGTGGAATGGGCCCATCTGGCTGAGGTGCCCCAGGGAGAAGTGGCCGTCAGCTGTCACGGGGTCACCTAACCTCAAAGTTCCGGAGGCACGCCTACGAGCCGCTCAGACCAAGCCAGATCCTGACCTGGAGCCCTTGGAGCACGTTACGAGCCGGTTCTCCTCTTGGCCCCGTCTACTGCGGGTCACGGCTCAAATGTTCCGGTTCTGCGTTATAGCACGGCAACGCGGAACTACAACCACCAACAAGGAAGGTAAACACTCCACCATAGGGGCTGACTCCATCGCCAGGGCAAGGATAGCGTGGCTCCACTACCTGCAGCAACTGCACTTCGCTGCAGACATCACCGCACTTAAGAAACAAAGGGGTCTACCTATGGCCAGCAGGTTACGGTCCCTGGCTCCTTTCCTCGACGACTCTGGGCTACTGCGGGTAGGAGGTAGGCTATCACATGCCCCTCTCCCGTATGACGAGAAGCACCCTGTGCTCCTCCCTCGCCATCATGTATCGGAGCTCATCGTCCATCAAGCCCACGAGCAGGCCTTACATGGAGGACCGCAGCTCACTACTCGGGTGCTCCGCCAGTCCTACTGGCTCTTGGACGCCCGCAACACGGTGAAGAAGGTGCTCTTCCGCTGTGTCCGCTGCACCCGTCATCGAGCGGCCACACCCCAGCAGATCATGGGGGATCTGCCTTCCGCTCGGGTCACACCAGCGCGCCCGTTCACACAGACAGGCGTGGACTACGCCGGGCCGGTTCCGGTCCGTCTTGCCAAGAGCCGCGGCCACAAGTCACACAAGGCTTACATCGCCCTCTTCGCTTGCCTCGCTACCCGGGCGGTCCACCTCGAGTTGGTCTCCGACTACACCACGTCGGCCTTCCTGGCCGCCCTCCAACGGTTCATCGCGCGTCGGGGACGACCAGCGGTGCTTCATAGCGACCATGGGACCAACTTCGTGGGTGCAGACCGCGAGCTTCATCGAGCTTACCACCAGGCAGCGAGTAGCGACGACGTGGCCGGATACCTGTCCAACTCGGAGATCACCTGGCGCTACATCCCACCAGCAGCTCCTCACTTCGGCGGCCTTTGGGAGGCAGGGGTAAAAAGAGTCAAATACCGTCTTAAGCGTGTTTCAGGTGACCATACCCTCACGTTTGAGGAGCCTACCACTCTCCTCTGTCTCGTGGAGGCTTGCCTCAACTCGAGGCCTCTCTCCGCCGCATCGACGCAGCCCGACGACCTGGCCTGCCTCACTCCGGGGCATTTCCTCATCGGAGGTCCTCTTCTGGGAGCGCCGGAGCTTTCCACGCCGAACTCGGCCGAAACGCTCCTCACTCGATGGCAGCTTGTGCGGCGCTTGCAGGAGAACTTCTGGAAGCGATGGCGGCAGGAGTATCTCCAAGAGCTGCAGCAGCGGAATAAGTGGCAGAACCAGCAGAAGAACGTGGAGGTCGGCGACCTCGTACTGCTTCGGACCCCGTCACCTCCTGCACAATGGCCGCTTGGGCGCATCGTGGGCTGCTCGCCGGGTTAAGATGGCCGTACACGCGTGGTAGACGTGAGGACTGCATCAGGTACGTTCTCACGGCCTATTACGCAGTTATGCCCGCTCCCTGCAGCTACGACCAGCGAGTAGACCCACTGCGCCGGCGCGCCTCTGGCCGGCGCGCCAAAGCGACGGTTCGGATTGGCTGTCGGATAAGATCGACGCGCCAGCCAACCAGGATCGTCGTATCTTCGATGTATCGACCGCCGTATCGATCCGCTACGCAGGCATCAATGCCCCCTGCGGCGCCTGCACCGGATCACGGCGGGCGGCACCACCATCGCGCCATTCACTGGCACTTTACCACCAGCTCATTCACGAGCCACATGCACGGCAAGGATTTTCGTCGCAGCGCGACGAGGCGGGCGGTATGTTCGCGCGACTGCTCGCGCCAGCTTGCGGCAGCAAGCAGCCGCTCGCGCGAACCCTTTGGATAGCGAGTGCGCGTCAGCGCTAGGAGATAGCGCAGCGCTAGACGTGACGTCACTCCGTCCAGAGGTCGCCCCCGCCTCTCGTGCCGGCAGAAATCATATGGTAATTGCGTCACTCTCGTCACAGATCGTTTCACGAAAACACCTGTTTAACGTCACGGCCCTCGCCAACACGTGTTTTTGCTTTCGCGCCTTCGCGACCTACCACAAACTATTCCTCGTTTTCGGCCCTTGCCAGCGAGTCGATTTGATCTTAAGTTAAATAACGGACTGGGCTTATCCCTTTTTTTAGAGTTAAGTTCTAGTGTTTATTTAGTGTTTAAGTGCTAGTTTATCGTGCTAAATACATTGTTCGTGCGGTACAAAAGTGTTCTTTATCTACACCCCGACGAGCGAATCCGTTCCTTCTCCCCATAATCGGAGCATCTTAGTTCGCGATTAAAAAAAAACTTTTGGCACCCCAATGGGTTCACCCATCTCGCCTGTACTCGCTGAATTGGTTATGGAGTCCTTACAGTCTACGTGCATAAATAAACTCACGTTTAACATTCTGTTCTTTAAGAGATATGTTGATGATATAATAACATGTGTACCTATCAATTGTGTCGCTGAATTACTCGAGGTGTTCAATCATTATCAAAATCGATTACAATTTACTCATGAAATGGAAGAAAATGGTAGTATAAGTTTTCTAGATGTTAGACTGATACGTAATGAAACAAACCCAGAAAACATAATGACGAACTGGTATAGAAAACAAACTTGGTCCGGTAGATATCTTAATTTTCATTCTTGTCATCCTATCTCACACAAGATAGGCTTAATCAAAGGGCTTTTAGATCGTGCTATTAAATTATCTGATCCCTTCTTTTGGGAAAATAATATTAATTTGGTCAAAAAAACATTAATAAATAATAGCTATCCAGTTCATTTCATAAACCAACAAATAAGTCGGAGAATACATTATTACTATAATTCTACAACACGTAATAGTTCAGATAACAACAATAGACATAATTTAATAGGCACTATCCCTTACATACATGGACTCAGTGAATTTATTAGGAGAGATTTGACGTCAATCGGAATGAAAGTAAGCTTTTCAGTAATTAATACCAGCAACAACTTATTGTTCAGTAGCCCAAAAGATAAGATTAGTAAAAACAAACGTTCGAATTTAATATATAATATACCATGTAACAATTGCCAACTTAGTTACATTGGTCAGACTAAACAATATCTTAAGTCGAGAATTAATGAACATAAGTTGTCTATTCAAAGTTCAAATCCATTTACTACAGACTTAGTACACCATCATCTTGAAATGGGTCATTCGTTTAATTTTGACGAAACTAAAATATTAATAGGTGAGATCAACCTTAATAAAAGCCTACTTTATGAAACTTTTTACATATTAACGAACAATACCGTGAATAAAAGGACTGAAAAACATGAGGTGGATGATTACTATGCTAATATTATAAATCTATTAGTTTAAGGTAATTCATAGATATTAACACCTTCCGTATGACACCTCTTTAGTTTCTTAATAGCTATTGTAAAGTCAAATTTCATCTTGACTACATAATAATATTAACATTGTCTAAACGTATGGTCAGCCAAAAACCTTCGGGACAGCCATCGTAGATGGGACAGATATGGTGCGCCCTGAGGTGCATTTTCCCTGATTCTCCTTCATCAGAGGCATCTTGAGCCTCCTATGCACTTTGCAGTACTATGCCTTGAACAGTCTATTCAATGAGCTGTCTTTTATGATCTGTTGAGATTTACAAGTGACTGAGCATGCGGAAAGTACAGACATGGCGGTAAGAAAATGACGAAATATGATAAACACCAAAAAATAAGGCACGTGAGCAAGTCAATGAGATAAAACACATGTAAGTGAGATGAAAAAATGTGCGATTGAAAGTGAACTAGGCTGAGCGCACATGCGTGATTGAGAGGGCATCACGGCCGACTTCGACACGAGCACGACTTACGGTTAGCAACAACGCGGACCCATCGCACACTGAGTTCACTTAAACACTTAGCCGATCGATCGAGTAGATCTACCCTTTTCCAAGCTAGTCGGTAGCCGACCGATCGGGTAGATCTACCCGTTTCCAGGTTAGTCGGCGGCCGACCGATTTTCTTTCTCTTTTCTCTTTTCTGTATTTCTTATTTCTATAGAGCACAACATATAATAAAATGCATCAATTTTGGAAGTCTTTTATTGCCCAATATTACGGCTCTTTATGTTCGAAATTTCCGAAGATGCCTGTACCAGCGTACTACTTCAGAAAAATGCCCGGTGAAAACCGTACAGGTCTCTTTGGCGCGTGCGGTCGGCTAAGTGTAAAGCACACTGAGTTCACACAATTAACTCAAAAACCTTGCTGCGCATCCGGCTCGAAGGACCAAAATGTTTGAGAATTGAGAAGACATAATAAAGTCTTGGCAGCAATGTAATGAAAAAATTCACTTCTTGAGAATTCCTTGTTTATTTTGTGATAACTCGTCCGCTTTGATTACATTCCTGATATATTCTTGATATGACTTGTCTGTGAGACTTCCTTATTTAACTGATGAGTCGACTTCTTAAACAAATTGTCTTTCGGTGCGTGAAATTAATAAAATATTTAATAGATTGAATACACTTGCGGAAAATAAATCATATGCATTAAAAATTCATGTGGAAAGTTTGAAGGTCCACTTTTTATCAGAAATAGATAAATAAAAATTACACATACATACACATATAAAACAATTAATATCTATCTGACAAAAGGATCAGCATAACCACAAAGGGGGAACTCTAAATAGTGATAAAAAAAATTCAAAATTACTTACGTAAACCATCCAAATAAGGTGAATTAACCTTAACTGTAATTAATTTCCGACGTTTCGGCCACATTTTTGGCCCTCTTCAGGGATAAACTACGGTATAATTAACCCTTAACAAAAATTATTAGTGGACTAAGTATTGTTCAAATAATAAAAGAAAAGAAAATGGTAATTATGCAAACCAACAAAAGATTAATTGTAGGATCATTACAATATATAAATTCTGATAAACTAGTAATACTCACTTATTATGGATGGTTTAACTAAAATTCCCAATAAAGGGAAAACTCAAAGATCTATATCACATGTTTACTCCATGTGAGACTATCACGCACTGCGAAGACCATTATGGCGTATGTGGAAACGCAACGAGACAACCGTGTCTGATCCTGATGGATATGGAGGGGATACGTGAAGTGGTAATGGCGCGAAGATTCAAATTCCGAGCAAGCATAAGTCAGACTACAAAAATCATGTCACAGAGGTCCCGACATACAGCGCATCAGGTCGACTGTGACAGGGCGTCGGTAACGTAATACTTTAATTCCCTAAGGATGGTTAACAAAATTGTACGTATATGAGAACCACAATGCAACAACCAGGCAACTATGTAATAACAATAGTTGTTAGACATTCTTATTAGATGACAAGAACCAAAACTATGAAAAGATGGTGAACTGTAATATATTGAAGCCAGAAAAATAAACCCTGTAGTATAACGACTATGTTTTATATACTGTCAAAAAAAATGTTATATGACTACATAATATTGTAAGTTGTTCTTTAACAATATTTAACAAAGTTTAACAAAGAACTGAAGAGGTGTCATACGTGGAATGTTATGTCATATTTAGTTATGTAACTAATAATTCGATGATATTATGATAATAATCATCCACCTCATGTTTTTCAGTTCTTTTGTTAACAGTGCTATTAGACAATATAAAAAATGTTTCATATAAAAGTCGTTTATTCAGGTTGGCTTCATTTTTGAGTACAGTGGTTTCATCAAAATTAAAGGAATGTCCATGCTCAAGATAGTGGTGTACCAAATCAGTTGTGCAAGGGTTCGAACTTTTTAAAGACAATTTATGTTCGTTAATACGAGATTTTAAATACTGTTTTGTTTGACCAATGTAAGTCAAATTACAGTCAAGGTATCTTGTAAATGAGGTTCGAACGTTTGTCTTTATGTACCAGATCCTTAGGACTAACAAAAAGTAAATCGTTGCTCGAATTTACTACTGAAAAACCGACACTTATACCTGTCGAAACCAAATCTCTCGCCACTCCATCACTAAGACCATAAATGTAAGGTATTGTACCTTTTAACGGTTGTACTTTATTTTTATTGTCACTGGCTGATAACGAATTGTAGAAGTAATCTATTCTTTTCTTAATGTGGTAATTTATAAAATGAATTGGGTAACTATTGTTTAAAAGTGTGCTTCTAACCAACTCAATGTTTTTCTTCCAAAATTGGAAGGTCTATTAGTCCTTTAATTAATCCTATTTTGTGAGATACCGGGTGTGCAGAGTGATAATTTAAGTATCTACCAGACCAAGTCTTTTTTCTATACCAGTCAGTGACAATGGTTTCACTATCTTCGAAATTACGTATGAGTCTCACATCGAGAAAACTGATACAACCATCCTCCTCCACTTCATGTGTGAATTTTAGACGCTCATGATAACTATTGAAAACCTCAAGAAGTTCTTCGATACATTCCTTGGGGGCACATGTTACTATATCGTCTACATATCTTTTGAAAAAAGGCAACCGAAATGTGAGATTATTAATACAGTTAGCTTGTAATGCTTCCATAATTAATTCAGCTAGAACCGGTGAAATAGGTGAACCCATCGGGGTACCAAAAGTCTGTTTGTAAGGTATATTATTGAATTTAAAAACAGTTGAAGACATTAAAAATTCTATAACTTTCCTTATTTAACTGATGAGCCGACTTTTTAAACAAATTGTCTTTCGGTGCGTGCGCAAACGCTGATGAAACGTAGAAAGAACCGGTCACCACAGGCGATGAAACAGTAATAGGCCGATTTCCGGGCGCTATTACGACACGAGGCCGATTTTGGCCAGTGCGCATGACCGTTACGTCACACGACAAAGTCATGCTGCCACCTGGCATGAGCGATCTGTGTCCAGGTGGTGCTGCCACCACACTGGACAGCCTGGGAACTACTATTTCCCAAACAAGCTATGAATTTTGTTCGGGGTCCCGTGGCTCGTCAAAGGATGCCGCTGTCATGTTACATTACTCACTTGACTGATTTCAAGGGGGTGGGGATGAAGACGTGCATTTATCGTGCTCTTCACGAACTGACAAATATCATGTTAAGTGTGCATCAATGCGGAGCTTCAAAATTTTTGAAATACATTGAATCACTTCATCCGCCAAACTAAGGTAAAGGCACCAATAGTTGACACCGCACCAGTAGTTGACACTTTGGTATAAAAAAGCGTAAAATAAGGAAAGTGTGCACTAAAACAAATTGAAATTTATGTGAACGTATCACAGTACTATTCAACTATCGATATTGAAAGAATTGCGGGTGGGCGTGCGTCAATAACGACGTGAAGTTCAGATAATGAAGATGTTGTACGGGTGTCGCGATAATTTCAAGATTTCCTTACACTATTCGTTAAGGGCATTGGCACACCGTAAGTATTAAAAAGTTATGATAATATTATTTTTTGGTAAAAAAGGGTATGCAATAATCTTTTAGGATTTTTCAATGTGTAGATTTAATAAAAAAGTAAAAACATTACAAAATGGTCGTTTGGGGGCGTGTGTCAACTATTGGAACTTGGAATTCGTTAATCTTGAGTAGTTGACATAGGGTGTCAAATTTTTGGTAAAAGTAAAATTTTTTAATTCAGCTTAATTTGAGTTTAATTTTACAGATTAAACTACGAAATTCTATCTACAACCTCTACATGCTTCTATAAGTTTTGTATTCAATAGTTGTCACCCCATGTCAACTATTGGAATTAATACTGTCAACTATTGATAAAGAGAAGGCCCAACAAGGTAAAATTCACAAAAAAAAACGTAACAAAGCGGGTTCTGTTCAAAGAAGAGTCAAGCATTGATGAGCTGCCATCTGAGAGTGAAAAAAATACGAATAATAACAGCGTCAATGAAAATGTACGCGAAAATAATCTGGGACAGTCAGTAGAGTGAAAGGTGGGCGAATACGTGGTATTCTTATATGAGGAGGAGTTATTTCCCGGCAAAATAATGAAAATTGCACAAACATCTGCAGTTAGTTTCTGCGATGCAAAAATCGGGGAAATTCTGGAAATGGCCAGAAAAAATTGATGTATTGGACTACGAGTGGATTGACGTCCTATGTCAAATCAACGAACCAGTGAGAATTGGGTCTTACACAAAATTTTTGAATCGGTAAATTCAATTGATTTGTCAAAATATATGCATTATAAAAGTGATTGATACTAAAACAATTAATTTATTCGATAAACATTGTCTAATAATAAGGTTTGAATATTGCCAGAAATTCAAACTGATGAAAGCGCAACGCTATTGGTCGCGTAGAATGTGACGTCAGAGGCTTATATCTCGTTCGCGCGCTTTGTATCTTTGCCAGTATAACGCTGGGAAGAAGAGCGGTGCGAAGTATTTGCCTTGAATTTTATAAAGAGAAACGTTTGACATATTGTCCTCACATGCAGCAAGCATGTTAGAATGCTAAAAGTCTGTATCATTTCTCAATAGGAATATAAACAAATTCAGTGTATGACCGATAATCTGACCATGCGGACGTAACGGTTCACTTCATTTTCATTTCCACAATCAAAACAGCATATGTACAGTATTCATCAGTCCTTTTCGTGGAAAGTTAACAGTTTGAAGGAGTTTATTTCTTTATTACCAGCATGAACAAAGTAAATTTTATTCTCATACCAGCAGGGCCGACGCAAGGCGCGTTCAGCGCGTTTTGTGAGCATCGCCCGATGCGCACGGCGATGATTTTATCGTGGAAGTCAAGCGCCCATCGAAATCAAAAACGTTTGACCGCTTTTTGCCAAACGGAATAATTAATAAGAAATACAATGCTCAAATGCAAATGCAAATGATCGCTACAGGCAAACGGAGAGGCCTTTTCTGCGTCGCCGATTCGAAGTTTGTAAAGTCAAGACAGGTTACTGTTATTTGGGTAGATTATGATGACGCTTTCGCGAATAACAATAATCGCACAGGCTGTAGCTTTCTGGAAAGATTATACAGGGTGTCCCATTTCCTTGGACGCACCCGGATCCTGGTGATAGCTGAGGTAATTCTAATATAGGGATGTAACATTCTGAGCGTCCCATTCCAATCCGTGGCCGAGTTATTAACGAAAAACGACAGCCAATCAGAGGGCTCCGTTAAGCCCGGCCGCGCGACAGTTCCCAATGGTACGGTACCCTACTGGTGCAGAACTTCTACTGTCGCGCGGCCGGGCCTAACGGAGCCCTCTGAGTGGCTATCGTTTTTCTTTAATAACTCGACTACGAATTGAGATAGGACATTGAGAATGTTACATCCCTATATTAGAATTACCTCAGCTATCACCTCGGTTTAGGAGTTGTTCCCTGGAGGGGGTGCGACGATGCCGATTTTGTGGTCAGTACCAACACCTGGATGTAACGGTCACGGTTAACGCTAAGAGATGACGGTTTATGATGATTAAGACTTTTTGAACGGTTAAGAATTTGATAGTTCGAATTGAATATGAATTTCCTTGGCCATGTGCTGCCATAACGAGATAAAATCCTTCAAACTGTTACCCTTCCAAGTACATACATGGTTTTAAAGATGATGTGATGACTGGTTAAGATGGAAATATAAGTGTATCCTTACGTCCGTGGAAATTAATGTTTCGAATGGTTCTATTTGCGCAGCAACATATCAAGTTTTTACTGTATGGGTCAGATAGTAGGTTGCCAGGTTGTCAGAACCAGGCGGTTGGTTATCACCCATCAGGCGTAGCATTGGTAGTCCGTCCTTGCCGGGCCGCTGTTACTTATGCTCCTTGCAGTGGTCGCAGTTCTTTGGGCTGCTTTAAGAGGAAAATCAAATCTCAAACTGCGGAAAAACAAATTTTAAAGTATAACATATTTGGATCGTAATATGTTTCAATGCATAAGACGTCTTCTCAAAATGATACTATATTAGGTTGGCAACTCACGCTATTTTAAAATATACCTTTACTCTGGGCGATTTCTGTGTAGCCAAATTGTTTAAAACAGACGCAAAGTGCACGATATATTTCGAAGCAAAACTGCGAAATACATAGAATAGACATCTCGGTCAAAAGGGCCCGATATGGGGGAATAGCACATATGCCATAAAAAAGCTCTCGACCGTTAAGTCTTAAAATGTAATGCAACATAGATACTTTTAATTTATTTGCTTTGCATCGCATGCACTTTGCTTGGGCTTATTAGCAACTATTACGTTTGTACATTTAGTTTAACCTCATAGTTTTTATATTCTATTTCGGTAATCTGTTGTTTCTAGAAACGATATTATTTTTGCTTTGTTGTAATGATTTAACATATTTTTTAGTTGTGTTGAAAGATCGTGTTGTTTTCATAGTTCAATTAATTCTAAAGTGGTAACCGGAAGGCATTCTTGTTTTTTTTCCATTAGATATGCTTGAATTTTCAATGAAATACACGGAAGTAAATATTCTGTGCAATTTAGTTTGAAATGTAAATTATTGTTGTTGAAATGACACATACATTTTAATGGCGTATTGAATCTCCCAGAATAGAAATATTTCATTGTGAATTGAAATCAAATTGTGATAGCTCTGTATGATGTATAATCTGAATACAGATTTATGCGCTATAAAGATTTCCAGGGAAAATATTTATTTTTTCTTATTTAACTTGATTTCTTTGTTCAAGTGAAATTTCTTTATTCCGTTTCCTCAAAATCCATTCCATTCCACAATCATTTAGTGCATCTCATAAAAACGTTTACTTTCTCCAATATTTCTTTATTGCCAAAAATGAAATAGAAAATGGGATATATTTCCACACATTAAGAAACGAAACACTTTTAGAAGGCGACTATGTTTGCCATCCTTTCCATGTTGTTTTTCTTTTATTAATGGTCTGTTTTCACAGAAAGCATTAAAGCTATCAAATTGTGGTTTCGTATGCATATTCTTTGTTACTTTATATTAAACATTTGGCTGTTTTCAATTCAATGATATATTCATTTTCTTCAGTTTCTGTAAAACAATTATTGTTTCTACGTTTACTTTTACTTTAAAATACTGTTCATGCTGAACTTTTAAAAATTACAAAACAGAATCAATTCCTTTTTGTCATATTTATATGCATGTACATTAGGGTGGTCGTTAAAAATTAAATCTTTTGCGACGCCCCCCAAAAAGCTTCCTTACGATGCAAAAACACTGGAGAATTTTTTTTTTAAATTAAAAACAACACGTGCTTCAAGACGATTGAAGTTAATTTTTGGTATAATCATGTTCTTGAGAATTTTTATGAGAATATGATTTTATTCCAAATACAACAATTATAGAACCCAAATCAATAAAAAGAACATTAGTTAATTAAAAGAACAATAAACAAAAATTTAAATTCAAAATTTTTCCCAGTTGATTCGATCTATTAAATAAAAAAATTAAAGGTATGCAAATTGATATTTTTATTTTAAAACTAAATTAGTACAAATGTAATATTAATATCTAGATTTCTTCACTCTAAGGTTAAACTAATGTTTTTTTATTGATTTGAGTTCTATAATTGTTGATATTTCGAATAAAATCGTATTCTCATAAAAATTCCGAAAAACATGATTATACCAAAAATTAACTTCAATCGTCTTGAGGCACGTGTTGTTTTTAATTTTTAAAAAAAAATCCCAGTGTTTTTGCATCATAAGGAAGCTTTTTGGGGGCGTCGCAAAAGATTTAATTTTTAACGACCACCCTAATGTACATACATATGTTTACGTTGGTAGGCAATCTAGTTACCTATTATACATTGGAAAGAAACCATTTTCTCCGTAACACTAATTTTAAAAGGAAAAAATAATATTTACATACTTTATCTAAGCATGCTGCACTCAAGACTTTGGTATTCGAAGTAACGTTAGCAACGCCAATTTATTTAGAAATGTAACATAAAAATGACGCTCAATTAATTAGTTTTTACAAATTTGCTAATTGAAAATAAACGTGCCACTCAAAATTATTATTATAGTTCATTAATATTGTCTTTTTTTTAAATAAGAACATCCTGAATGTTTTTTCCGAAAATTATCTGTTCAATCGGAATACGACAGGAAATATACATATAATACAAACAATTGACGGTAAACTGCAAATTCTGTCACGATTTCTCTACGTTGTAATACTTTCAAAACGTAAACTACGTGTCGTTTTGTCATTAGTGCATCCAATTTTCACTTGCGAAACTGGAGGACGATTTTCTAAATGTGTATTTTGTATTATAACGATTTTATACCATCTTGCAAACCACATTACGTTACCATTTTTCAATCTTAATCTTAAAATTCATTCGTCTAGAATTTCATTACAATATACATATCTATTATACATGTATCTTAATCTATATAGTAACTTAGTTAATTCTAGCATCCGTCCATAAACAAATAATGAAATTTACATCAGTCAAGTAAGGCACGTTCGGATTTATGTATATATACATGTAATTTTGAACAAAATCGAATGAGCCATATATATATTTTCTACGTGAATATGGTTGAACAAGGAAATATCTGAAATTTCTGTTCAACGGTATTTTTTGATGATACGAGATAAATGTACAGAAATGCAAGAACTTTATAACTTCTAATGGAATTACTAAAGCTTGTGATATATCATTGTCTCGCATTTATCAATCGTGGAACTTTCTAATCCTCCGAAACGACTTATGATTTCTTTGCAGCATAAGAAATGGTTAACTTTGTGTTTAAACATTATTTATCAGTAAATATCAGGAATTTTTACTGATGAGGAAATTATGAGACCCAGATTGTCGAACACTATCATCATAGAACGTACAATTAAACCAATGGTAACGCAGTATTTCTATTATAGTAAAATGAAGAATTTAATACTCTTATTAATTGACATACGTTGCTTTTTTAATTTCTGGATAAGTTTTTGTACTGCAAATGCAAGAAAATAATATTTATTCAAGTTTCTGACCATAAGTTACATTTTTCTTACAGCATAAAATAAGTGAATCATGTATGATGGAGTATTTTATAAAAAAATGTTGTAATCCGAAAGGAAAGATTGGATTTTTATTTCTAAACCATTATCAATTTCTTCTATCTAAGGATAATAAGAAGTATGTATAAATAGATACGTGTGTTGTATAGGTATAGTAGATATAAAAACCAGGGAAAAGATTATAATGGAGTAATAATTGAATAGATTTGAAAAATTCAAAACATATTCTCTGTATCTAAAAGAAACTGGGATAATGAACGAACTGATCACTAATAACCTTAATTGCAGTTGATGGGACAATATATAATTATATTAAAAGTAAGAAAAAATATATATTCTAAAGCATATATTAATTTCCAATAGGCTGCACACATAAGAAGTACCCCACAATTTATACTTATACGTATTCTAATCTGTGTATTTGAAGCACTATACCTGCTGCTGTAGTTTAAAAAATAAGTAATCCCTTGATAACGGCATACCGTTGGCAGCATTCGCATTTTAAACACATCTCTTTCACACTTATAAAAATAAAATAAATATTTAACATTATTATGTAGATGTATCTATAAACCCTCGGTACTGTATTTCGTACTATAACGAAATTCGTCAAGTATTCGTCCACGATACGGCACGCAACTTTCTTCGAGTTTCTCTTTCTTTTCCGATGCAATTGTTAACGTTCTTGCAGTGACTAGTACCGCAAGTCCACGTAAATCGCGGCGCAATTAAGCGTCGCAGTCATAATGGAATGAGAATAACCTGTGCTCGCATTACATGCCGGTAGACTTTCTCTCTCTCGGTGTGACATAATTTCTTACACACTTGCCGAGACCGGACTCTTGGCAGCGCGGTGGAAACTGGACCAGTTTCGTTTATCATCAAACACGGTGCGGACATGCCAAACAGTTGTTGCGTCCTTGCTGTGCTCCTATTCGCCACCCTTGTGGTAGCGGCTTACTCTACTGTCCTTCAGGTAAGCAAGTTCTTTGATCTTAACGCACCATCTACACAACACGTAGAACTACGTTTTTCGTTGGCCATCTGTGAACCGTGTACGATGTGAAGCCTGTTTAAAATTACTCGGTGATCATACCTCATGTAATTTCTATTCCTGGTACATATTTTCTACCTGCATACAATATCTGTTCCTGCATATTTCTACGGCTGATGTTTGTGTTGTTTGTTCTGGATGTTTCGTTGCCAAGAAACTTTAACATTCGGAACTTTCCCTCTCCGTCAACGAGTAACATTAATTACATTGTTGTTTTACAGTCTTTACTAAGTAGGGATTAAATAGTGCTTACACAATATTGTACGTGCGTATTTAATCGGCTAACGGCCCCAATGTTTTAATTCATGACGTGTTTTTCAAACAATATTATGCGAAAAGTTGTCAAAGGAAAGTTTATTCACATTTAATACCTGACACGTTTAAATATCCAGAACTAAATTTTCGTTATTTGTATAATAACATTTAAATGCCGCTCATATTTCTTTTGTGGTGATGTAAATTGTGCTTGTTGAAAATAAAAGCTTAAAAAAATATAGTGGCGCAGTTTTAAAGTAAGTTTCAAATCAATTTCCTGGAACCACGTCGCTTCGAGTCTTGTCTACGTTGATTTTTAATTTGTACGTACAAAAGAGAATGTATATTTTGCTCCAGCTGCGGAGCAAATATGTAATTTGAATATTGTCATATTTCAAGCGTTCGATTTTCTAGAACAGTGTTGAATATGTTGTTAGCGAAATGCGTGTCTGCGGTTTAAGATCCAACACTTGCAACTATATGTGCTGGTGGATGGAGCGAGAAACTCGCTGTCTTCGATATCATATTGTGAGAAATGCCGTTCTAATTTACGTTTCTATTTTATAGATACATGTGTAACCCTATATACCGCGCAGTTTCTTCAAAGTCAATATATACCATATATCCAGTTCACGTGTCAATAACATATTTAGCTTCCATTTCGTTCACATTCAACATAACTTCAATTTATTATTGAAATTTCAAATATTTTTCAAGCTTTTGTCTTCAATTGAACTTAATTAATTTAAGGGACTTTTCCTATATCTTGTGATTGCCACAAATATTTCATTAAATAAATGAATATGATAAAATAATTTAATAAAGATAACAATTTTTAATTAAACTAATAAAGAAACTACGTTTGCTTCTTTTAACATATTAATTCTTTAATGCAGTATTATACATGTGTAGATCTGAAGCTTGCAATAATTTTTAAAAATATATTTTTACTAAAATTTATTTTATAATTTTTAAAAAATTACGTTCCATGCACGTACGTATACATATATATCGAACGATACATGTTTTAAACATTTTTTAACGGGATTTCGAATAACTTAATAAATAATTTATTTTTAGCGATATTGCAACCTTTGCAACGGTGGTTTCGCAATCTTTATCCGAACGCTTATGTCGTACATTCACTCTCTTTCTGTCTCTCAGATAGGGTATTATGTTGAAATCGAGCCACAAACAGTACTTCTGAGATTAAATTCACACGAACTAAGTTATGAAAGTCGTTTATTCTCTATGGAAAAAATGAAACAATGTAAGCAAAACTTTATCTAAAAGAGGCTCTATAGGGAAAGGCATCAGAGTACAGTTTCCTCAATTTTGACATATGAATTATAATACATAAATTGCATGTGCATACATGGATTTTAATATGTGGAATCGTAATACTTTATCATCATTTTCTATTGGATTCATAACCACATACCACCTTCGTTTGATATTCTAAATAGAGTTCAAAGTGCATTCGCCTCTTGTTCAAGTTTTGAAACTCGTAAAAAGTAACCTTAGTTTTGGATCAAGGTTACATTGCAATGATCTCTGTCACACTCTAATGCATACGTTTCTTTCTCCTAACCGCGAAAACGGATTGCATTTTGCGATCCGAAACTGATCGCTTCTTATATTATTTAATCGACTATATAATCCTATTTCATATACCTTTACCATATTGTAAAACAAGCCGATCAAATATCTAATTCGGTCTAGAGCATCGCCATTTTCATAGATCTTATTCAAGTTATTTGAATACTTATTTCACGTTGTGTCAATATCGTGGTCATTAACGAAGGATTCTTCGTGGATTTATATTTCATTGCATATCTTTGTTATTTCGATGAATTTCAGAAAACGGATTCTATTGTTTTTCTGTGTTGAACACCTGCCTTTGTTCGGTTGGAATTTGAAATCAATTCAGAAGTTCGTATAGATTTTTGATATTTTAGAATTAGATTTTAGTTTAGCTGCAATTAACGAGCGGAATCTGCACCTTGAAGGAGCTTCTTTTGGTTTAATTAATTAAACTAACCTTGTTTGACGAATTTTTAATCTGAACAAATTTGTTCTTTCATTAGTATTAGAAACGTTGGTTAAGTGTAAGGCAAGCAAAATTTTCTGTTACCATCTGTAAACTTTTAGAGTTAGCGATCCCACACTTTTTTCCAAAAATTTAGCAAATAGTTTATTTTTTTACTTTTATCGATTGATCTCATAGTTTATTGGGATTAAAGTAACTTTTTTGGCGCTTTGATTTGAACGCAAAAGGATGTAGGGAACAGTTAATTTTATATTTGTCATTTTTGTGTATAATTCTTAACAATTTGTTGTATTCCTTTCTCTAATGCAGAGATACTAACTTTGGATGATGAGTGATGAAACTAAAATTCAATTTTTTAACATACTTTACAATTACTTAGCTCAAATAGTTATTGCAACTCGTAGAATCCCAAAACTTTATTTAGTGGCACATAACTCATTTTAGAAGTAAAACATATTTACTGATATTTTTAAATGAAATACATGTCAAATATTACCAACTATTTCCATCTGAATTCCTAATATGATTATTAGAAATTTCTATCAGTCCCAGTTATTTTTTGCTTGAAGTAACCACATTCTAACGGGTTTAATTTTATGCTTCTATGCGGAAACATTCAGACAAATTCCAAACTTAAATTATAGAAAGTGTTTTATCCTTATTTAGATATTGCAAGTGAATATATCTGTGTTAGATCTAACAACATATATTATTTGTGCACTCTAAATACTATGCGCCTTGGTTTATTTAGAAACGCATTAAGGCTTCCAAGCATAATTATGATAACGTTCAATGCGAATGTATATGCATAGTTAACCTGCACAGATTCTAGAAAGAAGCAACTGGAATTCCGTTTCTAAATATTAGTCTTGCCCCGTCCAATTAAAACGATTAACTGTGATAGAAGCGAGATAAAAAATTATGCAAAAACTTATATTACTTATAGCATCGCCAGAGATCTCTAACATAAAATAAAATTATAAGACGTTATAAATGGTTTAATTTAATTGCACAGCGATGGAAAAAAAATGTTTATAAACCTATATTTTTATTATATGCGATGTTGGGTAGTGCTAAGACCGCATACGCTAGGGTGATAATGTGGTAACTCAACACGGGGTATTTTGTTGAGATCGTAATTGCAGGATATACAAAGATAGCCGTACAAACAGAAAGCTCCTTATGTGCCAAGAAGGAATGTTGTAGTCTTTCTTGGCATTTGTAATGAGAGTGTCTATTTCTTAGCTGTCAGTGTTTGCAAAACATCAAATTTGTTGTTGTTTTACACTTTTGTCAAACATTTTTGTTTTTGATAAACTTATAATTGGCAGCAGAGAATTTTTAAAATTTTGCCGCCGCCTTTTTATAAAAAATACACCGTTACGGATGATACAGATTTAAATAATCCGTTTGACACTTGGCGAGTACCGTGAGGTTATCCTTTAGTTTTTCGGTTCAATATCAGTTATTTAGTTATTAATAATTAAAAACTGCAATGTAATTTTACGTGGCCTATATGTATAAAGCTATAATTAAACAATGATTTTTATTGTGTACAAATATAGTTTGAAATAGAGAATTGTATTTTTATATTATTGGTATGATTTTCAACAAATGGTGAAATACTAACAGCTTACTTTATGTTTCCTTTATGTCGTAACATGATCCTTTTTGAATTTTGGAAATATCATTCTTAGTTTGTTTTCCGAGCTTCTTCCCAAACCTTAGCAAATTCGTCAAATTGATTCGGTATTTTTTGCAAAGGTACGATACTTTTGGTCAGCACTAAATGGGTGAGGGCAATAAATTTAATTCATTCTTTCATATTACATTTCAATCCCCATTAACGTTACACTTACAAAATTTCAAATATTACAAAAATTCTAACAGTATTACTTTCTAACAATAGAATTTCACAACAATGTACATTAACAGATAGATTATAACCATACACAATACTAACAGAAGTTTCTTGTATTAATTATTTAAATTATACATAAAATGATTACATCCCTGTATTTCCTTGTAACAATTTTTTAATTATAATTTTAAGGGTGATATGAGTAATATTCCGTTCCAATCGGGGATAATTAATTTTCATCTCTGTCGAATAATCGCGCATCTAGTTCATGATGTTTATACTAAAGAGCGAATTCTATCTTCATTGAGTTCAATTGCGTAAGAATGGTATACCTCGAAAATTCTATATCTGAGAAAATGTACTTATACAAGGTGTAAAAAAAATACTGGGACACTTTTTCAGTATCGATAGTACGCACCAAAAGATGAAAAAAAGTCTATAAAGTTTTGTCTAAAAACTATCCCCTATCGAGATACAACCCCTTTTGTAAAAAATTGTTAAAAAATCATATATCCAAAATGGTACGTCGTAGAGGGTCGTCTTTGATTGCAATATAACCGGGAGAGACTAAAGTTTACGGAAAAAATATCACTATCTACGAAAAGGAAGATTTAGTGAGTGCTCTTAATTTTTCCTTAATCAAAACGGGTCTTCTACGACGCACCATTACGGAGATATGATTTTTTTAAAACTTTTTACAAAAAGGGTTGTATCTCGATAGGGGGTGGTTTTTAGACAAAACTTTATAGAGTTTTTTTTATCTTTTGGTGCGTACTATCGATACTGAAAAAGTGTCCCAGAATTTTTGTTGCACCCTGTATGTATACGTATAGGTACATTATTTGTTATACGTACAATAGACTTTTGAGTACACAATTAATATTCATGCAAAGATTAAGAAATTTTCAATTAATTTAGATACTTTCGAAAAAGATAAGACATTCCTGTGAATTGTATACATATATTTCAGATGTATAAATGCCTTTTTTGTACTTTTATTAGAACATTTAACGCCACCACAAATCCAAATCTGCAGGTTTTAAAGTGCATACATACATAATCAACAAATAAGGATTTGTCAACATTACAATTCCATTAAAAAAGGGCCTTAGCGATATCATTGTCGTTTCCCGCATTTAAACGTTTCGATGAAAATAAGACCTTGGTATACCTTTATACTTTTTATTATCATAGGAAAACATCTACTTATTCTCTCAAAGTATTGTATTTATTACATATAATATATAAAATGCGAAATATTTAACAGTCAATTTCTTACATCAACAAATCATTGCCTGACGGCCCTACCTACCAAAAACACCTAAAGAGGTTTTCCTCGCCAAACTTTTCCCATCCACCTGAACCATATGCATACATGCAATACGTAACCAATACGATTTTCCTCTGTTGATACAGAAGCGCCTGGCGATCGAAGACTATGACTATAATGAATATCAAAATTTCCAACCGGTTGTGAAGTTCGATCGGCCGATCGTCGTGAGAGCGAAATCGAAGAATGAACAGGACTTCAGCAAGATTCCAGGCATCCCTGGTGTGGACTACCCTATTTTCCATACTGTGCCACCCACGAGTTTCTCCTGCGCACACGTTCCGTTCGTGCCAGGGATGTACGCGAACGTGGAAACTGGTTGTCAGGTAATTCACGCAAAGTGTTCCGACAGGTAGGAATTTCAGGTGCAGTAAAGTAAGTAGCGGTCCAGCAACTTAATCTGGATACGTGAACTGTAACGCACGTACGCGGAGCGGGTTTAAAATTGCTTCGTAATAAGAACAGGAATTGCTAGGCGTTGAATTGTCGAGATTTAAAGATTTTATGATTTGCGAGTCAGGGATTAACCTTTGGGACTTTTGGACTTACTCTTGCGGACAGTGTCAAAGTCCCCTACTACTCATAATATGCCATCAGCTTTAAAAAAAAACATTTTATTTTCTCTGATTCCGTTTGCTGGATTCCTATCATAATTAATAGGATTTAATTGGAGACCTTACTTTACTTATCCCAAAATATGGAGACTGAGCCCTTATTGCTGGACGTGACAATATTTTGACTATACATAGATTCTATGGACTATGACACCTCTGTATAGCATACATGCACTCACAAGTCTCGCTAATAAGCAGGACAAGTAAACAGCCTTACATTAATCAAATATTACAGAATTAAACAAATTGTCCGTATCCAAATAATAATTAGAATATAATAGTGAAAAATTGTAATTATCTACTGACCGTCTTTTGAATAAATAATTGGAATTTTAGAATATAATTTTTTTAAATCGATAAGATATGGGATATAGTACATAGAATATTATTATATGTATATGCGGGTGTGGAAACTCATGGAAAAGTTGGATATCAATGTTGCATTGCTAATTATACTGCGGAACGAATCGAGCGCAATATATAGGTATGGGATATATTAGCCGACCGTATTAGGCAACAAGAACTTGAAAATTGAAAGTGGAAAGGTTGTATGAATCGTTCCTTGCGTTAATTGTAAACCGACGAATGCGGTTGCAAGGTGAAACTGGAGGACACGGCAAAAGTTAGCCAACTGAAAGTGCACAAGGCAATTTATATTGAATTATTATTGGAAGAGAACAATTGCACCCACTTAAATATTATATATTTATACCTAAGCTTGGTTGCTCATTCTTGAATGTTGGGTGAACAATTTTTAACTTATTATTTTTTCCAAAAGATTAAATACATGGGGAAAATAGTAGAAAGGTATTTTAGACAACATAGTTAATGCCATACAATAAATCTAAAATTATTAATGTGGTAGTAAATGAATTTCTCAAGATGTTGATAATACAACAGTTATAAAATTCGTTTCTACACAAATTCTGTATACGTACCTACATATGTAAATGTACGTGTATGTGTTGCGATAAATCTTCATTGACCCGTGCGCCTTTAATTTGAATAATGCTTAATTCGCAAAAGCTCGAGAATTTTCTTTGATCTAATCAAATATCAAAACGTATTACTAATATTTTATTAAATTTTGTTTTAACGAAATGTTATGTTATCATCTATTTTCATTTCAATTCTATGGGATTCAACATGTAAAATATCCGTGTTTCACTTTTTTGTAGCTGGGGATATAATGTATGCATGTATGTACTTACACACATACACACATATGTGCCTGGAACCACATTTTTTAATTTATTTCAATAAATTCAGACAGCTACTTCCATTTATGCAAAATTTGTGCGACTACGACGTTTATCTAAATTGCAATCCAATACTTTCGTACGGAACACAACGAATTTCATTGTCAGTCATACGCATTAAGTGGGAATGGAAAATAAAACAAGGAGACTCGCGTTCCTCAACCGGGGAATAGTAAGTATGGTTGTGATCATTCACTTTATTTCACACTCATTAAAATAAATCTTACATTTAGTGCAATATATCCATTATGCAATTAATAATAATATTCTGTTCGGTGCATAATATGTTGTTTCACTTTCTTCGTCGATAGGGTCCCGCGATAACTGGGTGTGGTTAGCATTATATGATCTATTGAATCAAAACGTACTAGACCAATCTGCCAATTTTAATCAAGAACAATGTTCTAATCCGCGTGAGGCGACGTAATAACTTACTAAGTACAAAGATATGCTAAATATAAAATAAGTAAAGATAAAATTTAATAATTTCATAGACCAGAACATTCTTTGAAATATACCACGAATATATGAATATGTATACATATACATACATATATGTATTTTAACTAGGGAGCAAACGAAATATTTTCATACAGTCTGGTGAAATTCTCGAAATTTTATTGCGATGTACACAATGCGAGGAAAACGGAATAAAAAAATATTACACTTGTTCGGAAAATAATTGCAATATGTTCCGTCCATTCAATTCAATTTTCCAGGAATCGGAATTTTGGGAATTTCAATACTCATTTCATGTGAGACTTTTATTCTACACATATACAACAGAAAATTTATGTGTATGATCAAAAATTATAATTCACTTTTATCATAGATATGATAGTGAGTTAAAATATTGCATCCAAGCAGAAATTGCCGTCGATATAACGCAACCATTTAAAATCAGAAAAAAACGTATGGCAATATCGTGGAAAATATTTTTAACTTATTTTTTCTAAACATCCAATTAATAGGTATGTATATTGACGGGTCGAAATAAGTTCGTGCGAAGCTGGGTGAATCTGCTTGTTTTATTCCTAAATATAAGTGAAATTAATATAGTTATTCCAGATAAAGTTCTCACACTATATAAGTGAAATGTATAAACTTTCGTTGAACGATACAAATAATGAAAAATTCGTTGCCAAGAAATTTGATCGTATAAACCTGACTTTTCGGAGAACTCAGAGTTGCTTAGATTCGATAATGGTGAAAGAAACAATCGAAACGTCGCGTCGGTTCACCAAGTAGGGGGCGATGTGAATGGTGGAATTAGAGCGGATTTATTATGTAAGAGAACGGACTGACATTACTGAAACCTCAAGGCGATTCAGGAGTAAGGACCGACTCTCTATTTCGTCCTGGTGAAAGACCCTCCGGAAATAATCTGAGCGAATTCCTGTTGTAATTGAAATGACTATATTCACGCTTCCGGAAGGGACCTGACATTTCCCAGTACTTTCTGTCGCACATGTTGGAAAAATGTAGAAAAAATCTGTAACTAGCGTACATTACACATGCCGATCATTGTACCATATACTTATTTTACAAATCTAGTACATGCCTTTGGACAGAAATATCGCTAATACGGATAATTTAATGCAATCAAGCTTAATAGGTACTAATTAATTAAGAGGAGTACTGTGTCATATACCTAAGTATATTATGTATGTATGTGCACCGGTAGCTATTATAGTACAGCAGGTAGTTAAACAGATACAACAAATACTTGGTTTTGTATGGGTATTGTTTATTTACTTTTATTTTGTATTTCATTGATACATAATATCGTACGGTGTTTCGTATTTAAAACTGTAATTACGGCTGCTATTATGCGGGACTCAAATAAGTGATTTAGTAGAGCATGTAATTATTCGGCAACTCTTAGAAACGATTATTTCGTGGGAAAATGGTTGTCGATACTAATTTAGTTAATGAAGGGTACGGGTGCCTTCTATTACTGTAAGAGAAAACAACGCTTGTCCCACGCTTCTTTTTCAGCTTTAATATGCATAATTATATGTATAAATTACAAACGTAAGAATTTTGGTAAATACTATTTATGGAAAAAAAACTAAAAATGCTAATTCGCAGGCAACATACATGTAAAAGAACGTTCACGAATGTAATCTGTAAAAATTAGTGGTGTAAAATTCAGGTGTAAACAGATAATATTATTCGTCACATTCATTTTTTACATACAAAGTCAAACTGAGGAAATAGAAATTGCATTATATTTTTATATCTTAATTAAACCTTGTGTGTTTATTTCTGAAATTAAATCCCTCATAATTGGTTGGACCACTTGTTGCATAATTGGCCTCTAATTACTTGTCTCATTGTGGACTTTTACTAATGGTATTGCACTTTTCGAAAAATCCGTGTCGTATTGACGATCCCAAAAATAAGTGAATGTATTTCTTAAAAACATTACAGTGTAAAGAGACAATAGCTGTTACTATTATATACATGCATATTCTTGTACTTGGTCCAAGACAGCACGTTGTCTTTAGATACAGTAAAATTGAGGACATTTCGTGAGTAGACGTAATAAAAGATTTTACGAACAATAAAGTTCGCATTATTCAGAGTCAAGGATTAGTGATAATATACTGATACGTTCTCCCTATTTTGTACATTAACCCTTTTAATACTAGTGCACTGATATATCGGCTTTTCCAAACTTTGCAGAGATATACTGATATTTCAACATTTCATTTATTGAAACATTGTATATACACTTTCAGGTATGAAATAAATTTTTTGTTGTTGTTAATATAAATGCAGACAACAAATTTGTAAATGCAAAATACCTACAAAATAGAAGCAATTTTTTATTGCACTACACAATAAGTTGGGTATTTCTGATTTCTCCAATTTAGGCTAACAAATTGATTAGAATTCTCTTATTCCAAAACTGACTTTTTATAATCTACTACCACTAATTGCAACTGATATAATTTAAACATTAAACCTATTAGTAGGGAAAAATAGATTCTGAATCATATGTACGTTTCAGGGTTATCACATTTGTCATGATGGCCGTGAAGGTCACCAGGGTGCTTCCTTCTTATGCACCAATGGAACACTGTTTAGTCAACGAGATTTCGCTTGCGATTGGTGGTACAATGTGAACTGTGCTGATGCACCATCTTTATACAGGTTTGTAAAATCATTGATAATTTAATTTCTAAGTTGTTACTCTTATTGTTAAAAGCGTATTTCATTATATCAGTCTGTGTTCTAGTTAAGTATAATATAGTTAAGTATAATGTTCTAGTTAAGTGAATCATAGTCAAAAGTAACACTTATAGGTTATACGACTTATATTCTAAAAATTCATACTGACAATGAAATATATTAATGAAACTCTTTGTTGGTAATTTTTTAATATAATTACGAAATCTGTTTACTTTCCCAAGTGCCTTGTTTTACGCAAAATGTTCTGTGTTAATACTCATCATTGTGTTATTGAAGTTTGATTTAATTATTTTGTTTTCTTTAGGTTGAATGCGGATCCATTGAAGAACCCCTACGTATCGAAGGAGGAAAAAGATGCTATTCGAGAACGCCTGAAGATCGTCGTACTATAAATAACATGATCGTATTTCCGAAATGTACTGTTACAGATACAAATTCCTTCAATATTTTTGTTTACACAAATTGCAGATTTATAAATTTAAAAAAAAATCAAACTAATTTTTTCGGCAGACCGAAAGTATGAAAAGCTTTAAATGAATTGCTGTAAATACAAAAGCATATCTTGTTTGGTTTAAAAATGTGTAATAACGTATTAAAAATTAAGAAAATTCAAGTTGAAGGAATCCTTGTCTCAAATAGTGCGTTATAAATCTAATTTCATGGCCAAGTAACATTTATCTAAAACATTTGATTCATGATAAGTAAACGAAAAATTACGTTCCTGAGGTTCCATTTGTATACATTTTGTTGACGGATATCGATACTGTACATACGATTGTTATTTATAAAGGCTGTTAGAAATATGTATGTACCTATGTATACATATGATACGTATGTGGGTACATATACTGAACGCTAATTACTAAACGAGGCTGCGATACTTTGTACGAGCGAGTTGGTACGAAACTATGAAGCTCTGGAATATGTACATTTAGATATTAATAAAGTTCGTCTGTGTACAATCTATTTTACTGTAATCATTTTACTTCTAATATGATTAAGATACTTACAATATCATTTTAAGTCAAGTACTAGTGTAAAATCGAACAAATTTTCTACGGTGTGTTTCTCTTAAAGAGGAATCGCGGAAATATCACGTCAATCGTTGGAAACATGAAAAGAAAAATAGATAAAATTGGGTATGAAATACATACTGCATAAATATAGTTTTTGTACAGATGGGGCAAACAGGGAAACTTGAAGTGCAATCAATTAAGGATAGATGTTTACGTAGCACTGTTTCTACTTAAAATGTTCGATATTTTAAGCGTTTTTTTGCTAATATCAAAATTCAAAAATGCATTTTCATAATTTTACGTTTGTCAATCATGTATCGACTGTTTTCTTATGTACCGTATGCTGCATTATGAGCAAAGAGAATATTCAAAATAAATTAAATTTACTGCTCTATCACGTATGCGACAGTTTATGTCAATAACTATTGTATCTTTTACGGACCTTTAATATCTATAGCATCTCGTTGAATTCTTCTTAATAACACTCTAATATTATGAAAACAAAATGTAATTACATACAATTTCAATTTAGCTACATTGTTTTAGTTATAATTTCATTGAAAAGAAATTCAGTTAACCCTGAAACTTCTTGGAACTGTAGGAAAGCTATCTATGTAAACAGCCTAATTTCTCCTTCCATATAAATAACTGTATTACATTATAAGTCTTTTTATATTTACAACGGCTTACGAGATATGATTGCACTTCAAGTTTTAAAACATACATTGCGATGAAAACTTCAAAGCTTTCCTTTCAAGGTATGTCAAGTAAGCTCTGATCCCTTTAATACTCAGCTGATATTCATAGAAAATTAATAGTAATTTTGATAATGTTTAAGAGCATTTAATTTTTGCATATTTTAGTACAATTCCTCGAACTAAATACATATGTTGTAAAGATACACATCCTAAAGTAAATAAATAATCTGTAAATGGGGAAATAAATTATAATGAATATTATCGAATTATAAAAAGGAATTTTTGGTGTTTAGTTCATACATCATGGATAATTTATTATTTTTCAATAAACTTAAATATTTCACTAATAAAAACTATTCTTAAACTATTGTGGGATATTTCGTGGTGGAAACAAGATGTTGTTTGTTTAATTGTGTAAAAAGTGTTTATTACTAAACAAATTAATATTTCTAACTCCCGATCACACTCTCCTCGCAATAAAAACTCCTCGCAATAAAAACTCCTCGCAATAAAATAACACTCCTCGCAACTCCTCGCAACCAATTCTCCTCTTTGACTCTCGCTTTCGTTCTCCTCTTCGACTCCCGATTTCGTTCTGTCGTCTCCGACACGCTCTTCGTTTAAGGAAAACTCTCTTTCACGCACTTTCATCCCTCATTCATTTTCACACGCATACACACACTCTTGCCACGTGCCGACTTTTCGGTCACGGGTCACCATGCATTCTTCCTAGATCCACGCACAAAGAGTCACTCGATACATCCAACCGAAAAACTGTCACACGATATAAACACACTTTTCTCGCACCTCACGCAGTCACTCGATACAAACATTCCTCGCTCGCTCATGACAGTCGTCTAAACACTTTTTCCTCGCACTCCGTAATCACGCAATCCAACTTTCATAAAATATCATTCGTTCAAAAGTATCAATACCACACTATTCTAAAACTGTTCTTATGCATGTATATGTATATGGTATAATTGACAGGTGGGTCGTGGAAATTGACACGAATTTTCAAAAACTTACAGGTTGAAATACGCATAGGTATGTACCTATCGCCCATTAATTACTATAAGTACTCAATTTTTTTCCGAACTTCCGAAATATCGGTTCAACGTAAATGAATCAATTTTCAAACTCTTGAAAGGGATTGGTACTATCTTATTTCTATGATTTCTATGATGAATTAAGTATATACATCTCCTTCGACGAATCGTAAATGAAAAATGCACGAAGAAAGTGCAAAAAGAACATTCCCTATTCTTTTGTCGTAGAACATGAGAAACTATTTGTTTGTACCACTGAGATACTTAAAAGGCCATGAAAATTTGTAACCGATCGTGCGAATGAATACAATAGCTTGTGGGATTTATAGAAGAAGGAGAAAAAGAATGTGAAGGTAGTGAAAGGTGCGGAGAGAGTGCGAGGAATCGAGAGGGAAAAAGAGTACATGAGATTGACTCGTTCTAGCTCACCCAAAAGTACCATTCACTCTCCCTTCTTCAGCGAAAAACGAACAAAAGCCGTTAGACGAGATAATTTATTGCAAAGTGAAAAGGTGAGAGGAAATATTTAAAAAAAAAGAAACGATAGAACTGAGAGGAAGCTGCTGTTAATTAACGTCGTTATTGGTCTTATTAATAATATTGGACGCGTTCAATTAGCAACGATGTATTTCGACGTTTTTGTGCGCGTGCGGTTAAATTAAACGATTCCTCAGTGAATTCTGCTAACTAATCGTTTTCTTACATATAAACATGTTTAACGTTGTTCCTTATCAAATCCACCTGACGTATATGTATATACAAGTTGGTTAAACTTTCTAAAATAAAACTAAAGTTAACTGATATCTAAACGATCCGATAAATAATAATTGTCCTACAGTATCTTACACACATACATGTAATAATTAATTTATAATTAGCATTCATTCCCTATGTATTAGTACATTTTGTTTTTTGTAAATAATATCTTGTCGTGACAATTGCAGCTACCATAATAATTAATATGGAATTATAATTTTCTAAGTTACTACTTGGGAATTTAATTTAACTTAGTTTAACATGTAGCTTCAGTAAATTCGTATTTTCTAACACATTATTATGCACAAATAAATTTCCCGTGGTCAATAATTCAATGTATGTATTTATGTAACATACCTATATCAATTACGATCAATCACAGTTAACAAGCTACTTGTGTGTAAAAGTGAGCAGACGAACCAAGTGGTTCACGTTACGTAAGAGAAGGATAGAATGATCTTGAAATACACGAAGTAAACGCGTAGTTTGTGAAAAATTAGTTCTGGTTCCCGCACTGATCTGCGATCGAATCGAACTTCCGGTAATCGTCACGATTCGATACACATGTGTGAATACTCGATTACCGTTAATTACTTCTCCGGAAGGATGAAAGTCGTAGATATCAGCATCAGGCATATACGTTCTGTTGACGTAAGATAGGATCGGTATTGTCCAAGTATTTGATGTATAATAGATAGTTGTCGGATTTGGAAAAATCTGGCTGTATAATGTGATTTCAATTTAAGTAACGCGGAAGACGTTTCACAACGTGCTTAGGAAGTTTAATAAAATTTTAAACAATCATTACTGCCTTTAATGGCACTTAATGGTCCTTTAAGCTTTCCGAAGATTCAACTCAAGGTGTAAGTAATCTTAGGAATTTTGTGATTCTTTAATTGGGAATAGTACGAATAGTTTAGATTTGTCAATGTGTACTGAAAAGACAAAATTTTAACCAAATTAATTTGAAGTGACTTTGGCACAAATGTTTTTAAAGTATCTTAATATTTAGAAAACCTTAATTAAAATGTCATAGAATTTTATATTGATGACACAACAGCACGATATTGCAGTGTGGTGGTTTTATTACCACTATGCCGGTAGTGAGTGAACAATTATTAAATGAGGTACTAGATAAAATTCAATTGTTGTTGCTGTAATACCTTTACAAACCTAGTCGGATCAAGGCTTGCTGTACTTCGGTTAGGGACTTGTTCTTTAACCCCTTGCACTACCGCGAAACTCTGAAAAACCGTGCCAAACTTGTCCGCCGGAACGGTGAGAAAAGGAGCCGAAGCGGCACAGATATCTGTATATAGTATCTACGTTTGTTTATATTGTAGCAGTTATCTCTAACCCCATGATATTTTCCTTATAGGAACAAAGGTCCCACTCGAGACATTTATACTTGGCTCAAGAGTAATCAAGTCATTAAATTAATTGTTTGAGTTCTTGTTTGGTTCGAAATTTCGATCACGAGCCTGACTCGTGACATCCACGTTTGACACAAAATTTTCATCACGAGTCAGACTCGTCAAAGTAGTGCAAGGGTTTAATCTACAGGGTTTGGCTACATCTTAATTCAGGATTGGGTACATAGGGCCATGTACGGCCCTTTTTTACGTGGTGGAAATCTTCATACACATCCACCTTCTCGGGAGAGAAGGGAATAGTGTCGGATTCCTATCGATAACAACGTTCGCCCTGGATCTTCTTCCTATAGAAAATACAGTGGATCCAGGATCTCATGGTTATGAACGCAACCAGATCCGCTGCCAACAAACACGAAAACGCAACTACGATTAACGATCAATGTTCAGCTATGCCATCACTAGCGCACACTTCCACCAGAACGAAACAGCTAATACAGCAGGGTGAGTGGTCACAACTGATAGCTGCCTCATATGGATGCCACAGTGAAGTAAAGATTTGAGTACCCACCAAAAGTCGTGTGGTATTTGTATGAATGAATCAATAACATTATATGAAAGTCGGATTGCGTGATTGCGAAGTGTGAATGAAAAGTATTTAGACGACTGTCATGAGCGAGCAAGGAATGTTTGGATCGAGTGACTAAGGTGCGAGAAAAGAGTGTTTGGACCGAGTGACAGTTTTTCCGTTGAATGTATCGAATGACTCTTTGTGCGTGGATTTAGAAAGAATGCATGGTGACCCGTGACCGAAAAGTCGGCATGTGGCAAGAGTGTGTGCATACGTGTGAGAATGAATGAAGGGATGAAACAGCGGTCAAAGTCGAGATTTGGTTACGAAAAGGAGTACCTATTGCGAGGAGTATTGCGAGGAGTATTTTTGTGAGGAGTTGTGAAGAATCGTAGTGAATAGTTATTATTGCGAGGAGATTGTGTTTCGGGAGTTAGAATTATTAATTATTAGTGAATAAACACTTTTTACATTATTGAACAAACTACATCTTGTTCCCACCACGAAATATCCCACAGTCGTTATGTGATAAAAGAAGAGAAAACATAAGAGGGATGAAAACGAAAAATCAATCGTCAAAAAAGGGGAGTGGCACAACATAAGTAGCTACTGGGAGCAGGGAGAGTCAGGAGTGGGAACATCGATGAAGCATCCTCAATTCCCGGTGAACCGTCTCAGGCCTTTCATGGACCCGCTCCGCAGTTTCCTTGCGCAACATGAGTGTCTCGCAAAACTGTGAGACTGCCAGCCATGACTCCCTACTTTTGATCATTACCCTGAATAGGGTAGGGAGCAAGAGGTCCCTACCGATTACGGCACGGCGCTTCATCCGCTCATCACACCACGCTGGACACCACTGCAAAGTATGCTGGGAGCTGACCTAGGTAGACTCGCAGTGGTGACACGTCGTCGAGGGCTCCTTCCTGATCCAATTAAGTTTTTCTCCGAAGCAACCATGACCAGTTAGAAGTTGAGTTAAACGGATGGACGATATTGAGGTAGACTTACTTCGGCGCCTGCTGAGCCATCCCTCAAGGTTCGGCCAGAATGCCCTCAATCGGGTAATGATAAATATGGATCGGCCAGAGCAGTGATTCCCAAAGTGGGCGCTACCGCCTCCCCGGTGGGCGCTGCAACGATTCAGGGGGGCTGTGATAGTCATAGGTGCATTTGAAGAAACATTAATACATATGTATATCTTTCTGTTTAATGGCTATTCAAGTTTTTTAAAAATTAATTTCCAGGGGGCGCTGAGTAATATATTTTCTCGAAAGGGGGCGGTAGGCCAAATAAGTTTGGCAACCACTGGGCTAGAGTAACATGTTGCGCCATCTGGATGCAAGGAAAGATTTAATCCTGGTCCAAAGGGCAAGTATACCGCGATGTAGGAAGGATTCTCCGTCCACAGGATGTTGCCCTTTGTAAAGCCAACGAGCCACATATGACCTAGAGCAGTGCTGTCTATGTCACACACTTTTCAGCCGATTTTCGAGGTGCTCGCCCACTGCCCCAACACTTTTAAATAAGGACCAGTGAGCAAGCGGCTAGACGTTTCGGGGCCGTTTCGGCTCAGGAGCGTAACGTGAACAGGTACGTAAAATTTTAAAAAGGTTGTACCTGGATAGGACAGAACGTGCGTTTATGTTCACTGTATGCTTCTGACCCGAAGCGTCTCCGAAACGTTTAGCCGCTCGCTCACTGGTCCTTATTTAAAAGTGGTGGGCCAGTGGGTGAGTACCTCGAAAATCGGCTGAAAAGTGCGCGACCTTGACAGGACTGACCTAGAGGATGTACTCCTAGAGGCTTTTAGTTCTCTAACCGCGGGTAATAGTTTTATTTTCCTACAGCCCACCGAGCTTCTCTTGCTATTTTTATGGCATAGAAAATTTTAAACATTGTGAAGCTTGCAAATATTTATAGTAGATACTCCAAGCCGTGTACGTTTAAGAGCATAGGAATTTATATGAAATTATATGTAAATCATGTAGATTTGCAGCATATAATTTGTAAACCGTTTATACAAATTCTGTTTTTAAGGATCGAAATTTTAGACGAGTAATACCGCCGGACTTTTCGTGCGTAGATATATTTAAGTATACAAATTCTAGGACTCATCAATTCCGAGCAACGACAATTTTAGAGCATGCACATATTCGGGAATGAAAATTTTAGAGAGTTCAAATGTTGAAGCGTGAACAACTTAAAGGTCACAAAGACTGACATTTCTAAAAGTTGGAAATTTTTTGTATGATTTATTTATTTACTTTATGATTTGTATATTTGCTACATATTGAGTCGCAAGCTATGTAATCATAAACATATAAAAAGAAACGTTTAAAAATTTGAAAAAAAATCAGTAATTTTACCATAGTTTTAAATGTATAGGAGATTTTCCATACTTAATTATGCAAAACTATGTAAAGTTCTGGTGTACTTCTGGCTTCTTTAATAAATTCTAGCTGGACATTGATAGGGTTTAATTTTTTACAAAGTTAAATAGTCACCATAGTGATGTCCTTTTTTCTCTACGGTAGTAAAACTAAATTGTAGGTGCACGATCTAAACAACTCGGGTTCTTTTACATATATGTATATGTGTATATCCATATGCTATATACAGACTGTTTCGTAATTACAGGAACCTTTGTTCAGGATCGATAGTACGAATCAAAGATGAACAAAAAATCAAAAAAGTTAGGTCCAAAAACCACCCCCTATCGAGATATAACTTCTTTTGTAAAAAAAATCATATCTCGGAAATGCCAAATCGTAGTGGACCGATTTTCAGTGCAATATAACCGGAGAAGATCAAAGTTTATAAAAAATATATAATTATTGCGATTATTGGTGTTAACAAGAAGAGGTCACGACACATCACAGCGCTTTTTGGATGAAACTGAGTGGAAATGGTAGAAGATGATGAATAAAAGATCCTGTAAACTAATATAAATATCTGTCGATTCATATATCTATATAAAAACTCACCTTAAAGTTGAAACTCTAATATCGATGAAGTGAGTCTAAATTTTATTCAGATCGTAGCGGGAACGTGTTGATAAGTTCTAAATAGAATAAATCTAATAGTTTAACTACAAAAATGGTTTTTGTAATATGGCCTGGCCCTCAGCTCGTCAAGGCCAAATGTTGAAGGGATTCTCAACCACCACGGTAGCCGTACTTTTAAGTAGCATTAATTTTTCTTTCATCCAAACAACTTCGAATACTTATATCATAATAGGTATTTAACAACTTAGGAAAACAGGACATTGACCAAGACTTCCTTTCCGTAGATAGTGATATTTTTTACGTAAACTCTGATCTCTCCCGGTAATATTAACTGCACATAATTATGTAATAAGTATGTGATAATGCATGTGTAGCGGCTATTATATTTTGTCATTGTTACGTTGCACTTGATTTTATATGCTTTCCCTAACCTCGTCCAAGACCACCAGCGATGCGTCTTTATTGAGGAAGTCAACTTTCTAATTTTGAAGAGAAAAGCATTTATTCTTATTCTAGCTGTCCTAATGTAAAGATGTATTTTGTACCTAACATCAACTTTTCCACGTGCACCAGTAAACCGTAAAATTAATTGAACTCCTAAATAAATAATATAGTAAGTAATGTATTCATTTAGCTTATTCCAATGTTACCTAACATTCGTATGTAGTGACTAGAATACGATAAACAAAAGTTTTAGACAGATAAACACAAAAAAGTGAAAAAGTGTCAAGACCCGATTGGCAGAATTAAACTCCGAACTGATGTAGGCAGTGGCATAAAGTCATTAAACGATGTATAAGTGTTCGTTTGAACAAACTAGTCTTCCATGTTCGTCATAAGAATGGAAAACTAATGGAAAGAATGGAAAACTAATCATCCTTGTTCGTAATAAGAATGGAAAGCATACTTAAAATGATATTATGTTTCAAGGCGTAAAACACACATAGAAAAAGGTTAAAGAACGGCGTTTGCATGGGATTTACGTAAGATTATCGAAGGACAGTTTCGCGTCATATAGAAAGGTTACTCTGCATACATGTAACTGCAAAATTAGAAGCGGATAAGAACTGCCCTTTCTCTAGGACGTTGAGTTAAAAAATAAGACAGCAATGCCGGATAGGTCATACACGCAACGTACTCTTGACTTTAACCATAGTTACTTCCTTTTACTATTGCTTCCAATATAATATTAACTGTTAGTTACTGACACATTAATTTCAGACAGATTACGGCGTACTACAATTTCATTAAAAATTTCTTCGATGGTCGAATGGTTGGAATTTGAAAATTGATGGATAATGTAAAAATCGTCGAAGATCTAAAAACAAAATGTCAAAATATTGTTTAGTTTTTTTTTAAAGTTATAATATATATATATATATATATATTTTATAACTATATCATTCGGTACAGAAGTTCTGTCTGATGAATTTCAGATGTTTCCTATGTTCACTTATTACGAGATAATTACCAATAATTCACTAATTCGTGATTTACTACAAAAGTCCTGTATTGTCGTAGAAAACGACGATGAATATTTTATATGACTAATTTCCCGTCTTTCATTAAATTAACTTTTTATTTTCAAAATAGTGAGAAAGAATTTACTTCTGCACTAATGTATAAACGGCGAAATATTTTTGTTCTGCTTGGTATTTGTAAATATACACATTAAGACGTTGTCAAATTCTACAAGAATTGCACATATACATATAAATGTATAGACATCATTGTTCATATACATACATATATATAAGAGTACATACTACATATAAGAAAAAATGTTTAATATTCTCTACGTTACACACTTGCTTTACCTTAAATCGATATGAACGGAAAGAAATAAATTGAATGTTGTGTTCTTTCTACTAAAATTCATAGCTAATATATATTTTTAAGAACTTCTTAATACAACAGATTGAACGAACTCTGAACCCCATTCAACTAAGTTCAACTAATAAAGAACACAATTTTTTTCGTAATATTTTCTACGGATACGTTTTGTAAATTCTACATTTACTTTACCCATTTTAATTAGAAATTTACGGGGAATGATCCCAATTTCAACAACTCTTAATCTATTAATTCATCATTTCATGTGGATTTTTAGGAAGTTGCAATGGTACTGTTTTATTGGGGAATGATCGATTTCTCATATGGAAACGATTGCCACTGTCAACAGGATCTCAGCCCTTATTTGAAACATTCAACGTAGATAAAGTTCTTTTGTTTAACCAGAGGATGCGTTCTGCGCAAAGCTTTTTTTTTATTTATGACGTTACAAGCAATAGTTTTTCAGCTTCGTAGACGACGAGGAATAACTTCCTTTAATTTAATGCTAATGTCGATATATTCACATTCCACAAAACAATAGTACAAGTTATATCATTTTTACGAATTCATCTTTATCATCGTGTAACAGGAAGTCGAAAAAGTATTTGGTTCCCAACCTATACAATGCAACAAGTTTCGTTACGCAAAAATGGTTCTATCGCAACCGTAGCTACGACACTTTACAGATGATCTATGACCCTTCTTTCTATCAATCCGAGAGAAAATACTCGCTCCAGTTTCACAGTTTGACAAGCACAGCAGTTTCGCACGTACCTTACGATACCTCGTTATATGCCACGCAAACAGTAAGCAATTGCGATATGGTAATACTTTGCCAGTTACAAAACGTCATACTGCGTTTCATCGTCTTGTTTCGTAACAATTCAAATATTATCTCTCGTGTGAATGACCATTTTTCGAAATCGGTGGAAAACAGAAATAAAAAAATATACAGGGTGTAACATATCATCGGGGCCCTTTTTTCAGAATCGATAGTACGCACCAAAAGGTGAAAAGAGGACCAAGGAAGTTAGGTCCGAAAATCACCCCCTAACGAGTTACAACCCCATTTGTAAAAAATTTTATAAATAATCATATCTCCGAAATGGTACGTCGTAGAAGACCCGTTTTGATTGCAATATACCCGGAGAAGATCAAAGATAATAGAAAAAAATATAATTGCTGCGGTTATTGCTGTTAAATAGCATTTATTCTTGTTTAATCCACACAACGTTGATTACCTATATCGTAGCAGGTTTGTAACAACTTGGGAAACATTAAGGGCATTCACTAAATCTTCCTTTGCGTAGATAGTGATATTTTTTCGTAAACTTTGGTCTCTTCCGGTTATATTGCAATCAAAATCGGTCCTCTACGACATACCATTTCGGAGATATGATTTTTTAAAAATTTTTTACAAATATTAAAAAGATGCACTGCGCATCTCAGGGCAGTACGCTTTGACCTTTGTTTTTGAATAGGTCTCTTCTTCACTTTACTCGTTCGAGTCAGTCTTTTACTTCACTATCCTCGACTTTCCTGACAATTCTTTTATTCATTTCCTTCTATTGCCTTTTCCTTAACGACAATCTTTACTTTCGCTTTCCTTACCCTTTCCTGTTTCCCCGATCTATGCCCTACACATTTAATCGTTTTTAGTACCATTGAAATTTTCATTTTGTTTTTCCATTTAATTACCTTTCGTGGCACTAATTATTACGAAGCGTTTATACGAAATTGTTTAAAACGTTTTTATGTGATTCTGTTGATGCATTTTATTTAAACTATCATGCTGCAGATTTCCCTCCGATTGACACTTAGAATCCTATTCTCAGATTGCACATACATATATCTTCGTACACGAGAAATAAAAAGAAACAAATGTAAAAGCAACTTTCTTCATTAATTCTTTTTCTTTCGCGTGTGTACTATATATTTACATACAGTAATATGACCGCACTTATTCTTATTCACAACTAGAAACCTGTTAATCACAGTTCAACTGTATAAAACGACATATCGTTTTCACTACTGCCACGTTTCAACTATATAATTGGCAGTTGTCACATAGAATGGGGGCGCAATTTTGTAAAAACTGTTTTGCGAAATTGTCCGTAGGTTTACGGCAAACTTGGAATCAGCCACGAACGCATAACTCTTTGAAATATGACATATGACACGTAATAAAGAAAAGCTCCCGTTAAGTATGACCATAACTTTATGCATAATGTGTTTGAAATTCAATGCAAAACGGCTCGATAGTACGCGAATATATCGCATTATTTGACTCACACTAATTGAAGATGTCAAGATAAACTGGAGTCTACAGATAATATATGTATATCTACAGTACATCATAGATTATCAGCTACATTGACAATAGCTAGACAGGTGATAAAGACTTTCGTCGATAGCAAAATTATGGTTATGTAACATCCCTATTTCTCTAACACATAAATTCACAACACTAGCTTCAAATAGAACACGCAAACTACCTTGTGACAAAGCTGACAAGTATGTATGGACAATTCAAGGGGACACGTGAGATTTGAAGGATCTTAACATCCCGACATATTTCCTGTTTTCACTCCCACATAATATAATGCAATTGCATCGAGAGGAGTTTAACCTTTTGACTGCGGCTCACTCTCGGAGAGTACCATACAGATTGGCAGATGACACGATATTCGCATATTAGTCACTGCGCCTGATTGTTCATTGACTACTTACTAAAACGGTACCCGGAAAGTTTACGCTATTCTTAGGGGTTGAATAATTAAATAATTGTAAATAAATAAGAAATGTACGCTTTTTAATCTATTTTAAGTAGTTTTATTAACTATTTTAATTTACTTAACTTGCATATTACTTCAATAATAATGGGTAATTAAATATAAATAAAAAAACAGGATTGAAAATGAGGAACAAATGTGTTTTAACAATATTAACATAATGATAGTAAAGATAATGAAAAAAGTATAGAAACAATTTAACTCCTCTTTTTGTTTATTTTTGACTGTCAGTTATTTTATTGTTATCTGATCTAATTCCATCAATTCTTTGATTAACTGCAATACTTTTCAATTTCAGTAAAGATGATTTTTTTAACTATATTACTCGACTTACGTACTTAATGTTATAAGGAATAAACGATATAAGGTACATAGATTTTTCATTACATTTTCAGTACATTGGTGACTTGTTTATACAATTGCTTATTTGTCTATCAAGATGGAATTTTAAAAATATTATTGTTTAGATTAAATATTAAGTTATTCTTTATTTGTATATTTAACATTCCCAAATATTTTACTCGAATTGCGCTCCTGCTGACAACTCGATTAGGATTAATCACGAAAAAGTTCATACGACGTAAACAAGTGTGTATATAAATTGCGATGGACAATGTTAATATGACAGGCATCTATCCAAGGTTAACTTAGTTTATTTTATAAGTTACTTGATTTAACTAACTGCCCCAAACAGGTTAGAAATGTATACAATATAATATGCCTGGACTGTAGATTGTATAATACAAAATCGTGGGAAACGCGGTTTATTATGTCTGAGCTGACAATTTTGACAGATTGAAATTGGACATGTGAAAATATCGCAAGAGAAGGATCAGGACCTCTATTACGGTACCTTTCACTTCTTTCATGTCTTCTGAGATAATTTTTTTAATGATCCTCATTGCCTCGCCCGTTTGTCAAATCAATTTCACCGAAAAAAGTTATACGGAATTGGAAAGTGCTTTCAAATCTTAAGTGCTTAAGTAGCATTCATAAGTTACGCCAATAATTGTTATTTATTATTTAAAGTCAGTGTAAGAGTGTATATACATGTTTATGACCAAATTTATTTCCATGAGTCATTGTGATTCATTATTTCCGCAGATAAAAGAAAATAAGGGTTGTGTGGACGTTTGTTTAAAAAATTATTAACAATTTTTAGTTTGGATTTAATATATTAATTCTTTATTATCTAACTTCAGTAATTGACTAGTCAATAATGTATTTTTGTATTTCATAATTATTGGACGCGCATTTACTTAATAAACTAGCAAATTGCTTTATTCTTAAAGTGTTATATAAATAAAGCATGGTACAATTGTATTATTCCCAAAAATACGTTCTTATTGAAAGGTACGAACAGAATTTAAAGTTACAGACAATTTGTAAATGTATATGGATAGAAAATATTTGTATACATTTAAAGATTAGAATTATGTGATAACCTTAAATTTATTAAACATGTACGTGTCAATACACAATCGAAGTGTTTAAGATAATCTTACAAATCTTCTAATCCTATAATAATATCATTTTCTGAATTCCTCTTCTTTGCCTGTTCGACTAATAGTTTTAAACAACCAGAATTTCACTCAATACACTATGAATCAAGCATTTCGTGTGCTGCATTATTACGGGCACGTAATAAGTACTTACCAGTACAAGTACAGTCCTAGAGTGTTAAAGGTGACATAGAATAACCTTTATCTGAGAAACGGTCGGTCTATGCGAATACATAATATATCAAATGCAGAGTATGTACAAGGAAACAATGTGGCGCAGCTGCGCAAGTTACCGTTTCTTACAGTTATACAATCATACAGTTATAATTATATAATATATTTGACGAAACGGCAAAAACGATTGGAGTTCATTTTCATCAATTTTCAATTTCTCGCGCTAGTTAGAAATGTCCGACGAGTAATATGCAACAAGGTAATTGGTTTGTGATAAGTAAAAAATAATCATTTTAAGGCCGTATACATGCATTGGCTGGAGCCAAAAAAAATAAAAATACTCAGAATGAACATTTCTTTACAAAACGTAAATATTAGTTATTTGCCCGTATGCTAATTGTAATGCTCTAATTCACTCAATCAATTTACAATACAACGAATATTCGGTGAATCTCTCATCCCTTCTGATGACAAACTTTTGTTGAGGGATATAAAACTTCACTCACTGAGAATGAGCCGTTCACAGATCAGGGTGGAAGGATGTAGCGTAAAACCCGCGATAACTTCGGAGAAAGGAAAAGGATGAAAGTTATAAAAGAACAAAAAAAAACGAGAACGACGTAACCTCGTTAAAGATTTATAAAGTGAGAGAGTACTTTTACGCGATCATTTGCGTGGTACTAAAGTGAAGGACGTTCTAACTATGTTGGACGAAAGTAATGAGCGTTATGCGCATGTATTTGCAAAGTCGAAAGCGGATAAAAGTTACTCTTTCTCTAAGATGTCGAGTCCGTTGGTAAGCATGAACGAATGGATCAAACACTCTCACACCGGATGATTTTCTCTCTATTTCTTTACTTTTTACGAGGAGCAGCATCAGGAAGAAGTTCCTTCTTGCTTAATCTGAATTCTTTGAATATTTGCCATTAAATGAGAAAGGCTTGAACATCAGTTTTCAAGCGTTTATACTGATTTCTGATTCATATTAGTATGAATTTTGTAGAGTTCATCTTGCAATAAAAATTGCAAGTTCATTGTGTTTTACGAAAGCTGTACATGGATGCTTGCTTATTTATATGTTATTGATAAATTTGTGGAATTTTGTATTTATTGATATTCTCAAAACGGTGCGATACTTTATTTTAATTTAATATAATGAATCAAACAATGATTATGGAAATTGATGTAATTTCTATTTCATAGAGCTAACAGATAATATTAATACATGGTCCATAAAAGTATACTGATTAAAAGTGATGTTTATTAAACGATCTATTTAGAAACAAATAAAGATTCCACGTTTGAAGGTTTATTTCTCTAAACAACGTTATTTATATATGAATATTATTGTTAACTCAATTCTTGAAGTTCATTATATTCGATTTAATTTCTCAACGTAAGGTATGTGCTCCAAATTCTATTCAGTGATAATTTGTAATTACACGCATACGTTGGTTCATATTCCACGATAAAATACAATGGATTGATTGCACAGCCAGCATTTTAACTAATGAACTGCTAATTATGCAAATAAGTCAAGTGTGTAGTCGGTATAGTGACTTTTTAAACAAATGCACAAATAATCTCATGAAATCTTACGTTCCAACAATCAAATACATTGTCCAAAAATTGTTTCTAATTATTTAAAACTAATACGAACCTATTACGACATTGTAATAAACTATGTTAGTCTATGTTATTGTATACGGTAATATTCTTATTTATTAACTTATTATTTATACTCTTATTTAATATATGTACAAACTAAACGCCATAGAAAATTATTTAAGTATATGCTACATGCATCTAACGTTAAAATTAATTATAGGTCGATTTCCGTTTACTCAATTCAGTTTGCCAGTGTGTTCGGAAAACTGATAAAAAAACAGTGATATGTACCACGAGATTTGGATCTGCAAAAACAATGAAAATCTGTACCTAACTTTGTTGTTACTTAATAATTAAACAAACAGGGAGATAAAAACTGAAACAAGAATATGTGCAATGGCGTGAAAAATATTTATCCACTTTTGAAATTGATGCTTACACAAAGTACGAACTTTAATGCAATAGGCATTAAAAGAATCGCTGTAAGACTAGTAACAGAACGCCTACCTAGAAAAATATAAAAAGTATATGAAGAGTGCGGAGGGAAAACGGGATAGGTCCATATTAATTTTTAAGTCATTAGGTAGGTCAGAAGAAGTACTTTAATGTGGTATAGTAAACGTTATTATATACTTTTATTTCATTTGACAACAATTGTATTCCACTATACTTCAATACTCAACTTATTGTTAGCCATGGAAACTGTTGTTACAGTAGTTTAAATTGAAAAACTTGTGTGCTGCCAAAATTTGTGGCTGTTTTGATTTGACTCAGCTGTATTTCGCATTGTAATCAACAATTCTCCCCCCATCACCCTCTCTCTCTCTCTCTCTTTCTCTCTCTCTTGCTGTTCAGTATACATATGTTGTGTGCATTCGAACCAGATGGGCTTGAGAGTTAATCTTGTTTCACATGCTAGATATTCTGCAGGTTTTTCTGTTGACATTAGGAAGTTATGCTTGAGTTCGGTGTTAATGTGTAATTTTAAAACCCGGTAAGTACAGGTCATATATGGACGAATAACATGAGAACGTTACATGTTAAATGGCTCGCGTATAGAAGAGAAAACATATAATTCTCTCTTACAATTCCATTTGTGCGTACAACTAAATTCTAATTTAAATAATGAAAACATAATAATAGTATAATATTAAAATGTGAAAGAACTTGATATTTGATTGATTTAGGTATTTTTACTTTCACTTCTGATGCTTTAGAAATGACATGCAACCATACAAATCACATCCGTAAGTGAAATCCCAAAGAAAAACAAAATACATCGATGTCACAGTGCAATTCAAGCAAAGAGAAAGTACGGTATTAACGAAGCTCAAAAGAGCAGCACATAAAAAACAGTACACCAACTTTTCTTACGTTAAGTTGTTTACATAACAAAATTTGTTTTCCTAAGAGAAATTTGTCAAAAAAAAACTTAATACAATACAGAAAAAATATAGTTTAAAGATTTCCAAAGAATGCAATTATACAAATCTCTATTTTCATTTATATTAGGTATATATTTTTAAGTTATTACTGTTTTAGGATACATAAACCATTATAATACATAACAAGTATCTATCTAATAATTCCAGTAAATGTAAATACAAATAAAATATATTATAAGAATATACAATAAAATAATAATACACAATAAAATATCATCAAAACCAATTACGTAAAAATTACAATATTTTATTAATTTTCTGCAAACACATAAATTTATACGTACAGATCGAAGACAGATATTCGCATAACTTGTAATCTGAGACACATTACATTCAATCCCTTGAAATCGTGTGATTAACTTGTACGGTAACCAGAACGACAATGAATTGCATCACAGATCAGGCAGCATGTATAATAGTTAGTCTTGCGCATATTATTTCAGTTACGTTTCCGTAATGTAATGCCGTAAGCATTGATAGATATCAATCAGTTATTGTATTGTACAGGGTGGTTCAATTACGTTGTCCTGTCGGACGATCCCAGATGATGCGAGTGATTTGGATGAGTCCTTTTATTTATGACAGATATTTTAAACAAAGTTTTATATTTTTAATATCATAATCTTTTTTAATAATTACTGACAGGCGTTTCAGCAGTTAATATACTCGAAAAGTTATTTGAAAACCATAAATAATTATATGGGAAATCATTTTTTAATAGGGGTCCATTAAAAGCACATGTGTACGTATATTTTTATTCACAAAATTTATTTACGTAAGATATACGCGATGAATAACATTATTCCACAAATTGTTAATTTTATTATCTTCAAATTTTCCTTACATTTTCCGAGTTTCCGAATCTAAAACATTTCTAACAACATAATTTCCTAAAACTATGTAAATGTATCTAAATAACTCGGGTATTTTCGATTTCTCCGATCGCACACAGCTTCGAATAAGCATGTGGTGTATCAAAGATTATTATCATAATGTCCAAATATAATATGTAATTTCAATAAATAAATGTATTCGTCATAATTCTTCCACGCCATCGGCCCAGAAAATACACGTAGGTAAATAAACGATAAATGCTGGGACTTTTGAGCTGGTCAAAGATATTGACACACCTTGTATATACAATGCATGTCTCTGACCGGATGATAATATACTCGGATGGCGCCTCAATAATTTTGCTGACACATAACTGCTCGCAAAAGATTACGATACGGATATGGATCACGAAGTCAGATAAATATCTGCGAAACACTTTCCACCGTGTGTGCTGACAAAGAACACACGGCAACGCGAATCAAGTACACGTCAGCGGTAGGAAATATATTCTGGATCGTGGGAAAATTTGTAATGGAGTGATATATCGATCCGTTCGGAGAGCAGAGAATAATTAAAATCAATTTCTCCTCGTTTACTGAACGTATGTATACATATACGGTCTGATATATGGCAAAGAGTTGCGTTTTTATAACTGACAAACAACACTTAGATTTAGAAGTTTTTATTCGAAAAATGTACGATTCCTATGAAATTTTCTTGAATATTTGACTACACACCTATTGCTATTGCATATACACATTTATATGTAGAAAATGACTTATCAAACAATAGGTTTTTTGCGAGTTTTAAAAAGCGCGGAAAAAAATAATAATAAATTGTCACGTAAAAAATTGATAATATCTAGGATACTTATACCATCGTTAACAGGATGTAGATATTACTATAAAAGAATCATAGCAGGATATTATTAAAGATCAACCAAATACTGAAACGATGTTTAATATACACGAATCATTTACAAATTATAAAATAAAATTAATGTAGATAGTTACAAATACTTTAATGTCTTTATTAAATGACTCGTCCGTATCAATTATGTTTGCCAACTATGTTATTTATTCTCTACAACAGCTCGCGTCCTGTGTCAATTGTTTTTTCAAATATTCTCGAATTCCTCTACTTGGTGGGAATAGACTAACATGATTATTGATATTATAGAGTCGTAACACATAAAAATGAAACAAATACAGTTTTTTTATTCTTCCTCTTGTGTTAATAAAATTATTGTGCAATACAATCTTATTACTAGGAAAAAGCTTACATAATGTTTAATTTCAATTTTGAATCGACAATGTTTTCCTATTGTATGTACATATGTATAAGACATTTACGTGTATTTATAGAAAAGTTCAATGAAGTACGTGAGAAAGTATTATAAGGTAGACAAAAAATGTTGTACAAATAAAAAACGATAGAGGTATGCAAGGAATTTGTTGGGAGTCTGAAGCGTAGATGCATATCGAAAGGCTAAAGTATAAAATAAAGATCGCTCGTATTTCAATATGCAAATATACATTTATATATAGATAATACTGAATGAAAACATTAAAGGTCTGCAAATTAAGTTATGTTATAAAGTAGCGAATCCAGTATAATATCGAAATAAATAGTTTAATCTAGATTACAAATATTAAACTATGTCAAAAATTGCATAAAAATCATTATCCAGTTACTTTCATCACAGATAATCAGCGATCTTCGAAAATATCATTTATAGCATATGCTAAAGTTAAAACAGGCTGATTTAATGTCTATATCTTATTTAAGCCTTCATGTACATACAAACTTGTATGTATACCTATGCTGACTTTCACGTATGACAATCGCCCTTATTGTTTTTTGCATTTACACTTTATCAATACAATTAAATTTTTGAGGATTACTAACCTATAAAATGACTCGCCATTATTTTAAGTTTATAAGTAATGTGAAATATGTATCGATTAGCTAGTACAGCTTGTTTAGAGAACGTTTGTTATCTTTCCAATATTATTTTCGTGGAACAGGTGTAGGTATCATATTTATAGCAATAAAAAAATGTCATGCTTTTCATACTTTGTTTTGGGAGTTGGACTCAAGAAAAGGAAAAGTTGACTTTTTTGAGTAGCATACTTTATTAAATTTGAACCTCTACATGCCTAAAATTGGAATTAATTTTTCTATTATTTACTTTAGTTTTTATTCTTTGTTGCTAATCAATTGTTAAACGACTTTTTTACACGGTACGCACCCACCCTGTAAAATGAATCCTATAATAAGTGTATTTAAAGGACTATGATCGCGACATTTGAACCAATTCAATTCAAACAGTGCTTTGACGTGTTTATTTCACATTTTGTTTCATATAAAACCATAGATTTTCTTATAATTTAACCCTTTGCTTTCCGCAACTTCTAGTTTCCCTCTTATTTTGTCGCCGCACAGGCGACAACGGAGTGCAAAGGGTTAAAATGCTGAGCTTGAGAACACAAATGGAAAAATATAGTATTATAACAATACAATAATCACAAACTAAATAGCAACAGTCATAGATCATTTTTAAAGATACGTGCAAATGCTCGTAACCTATATGTATCGGGGTTTTAGAAAATATCCCTTACGCGGCTATATTCCTCCTGAATTGTTCATAAACTGCAAGTAATTTTTCAAACTTCTCGATAAAATTACCAAAAATATATGTATGGTCTACCAAGAACGAAACGGAACGCGCTTAACAATTTGATATTCCTTATGGTTAGTAGAATAAAAAGACTGTGGTTACTTTCCTATACATGTATGTACAGGTATATGTATATCTGTTACACAACATTACTAATTGTAAGCCTTTCCACAGTCAAATAGTTATAAACAGAACGCGGTCTCATTTCGTGACGGGAAAATATGTCCACTTTTAGAAGGTAAAATAATACGTATGTATTGCTACGATTCGCAGGAATGTATCAATATATTGGACAGGCAATTAAAAGTAACGATTCCTCATTTCTTGGCTTAACGAAGCCCTAATAAATCTGAATCGATTGCGTAAGAACGAATTAAACGCAGAATTATCTGCATAAGCTCGCGCCCATGTTATACAATACCATTTTTCTCACAGAAAACTGCCTAAGGCGGTTCGCGTGTAACGTCTCGGGGATTCTTTTCACCGTGGGAATCCGTACTCATTGTCAACAGCTCGGATCATCTTCTCCCGTGGATGTTGAGCATGGTTTTCGTCGCGATATAACAACATCTAATTAAAGAACGGAGGAACGTACTACGCACCATTGTGCGCCACGCACAAAGTAATCGCTATTTTGACAGCGATACACTTTCTACCCATAATTTTCCCATTTTTTACGGATCGTTACGTTTCTACGAACTTCCGAGGAATTGGAAAAAAATGTGGGAGAAACACCGTTGTAATTATGATTTAAGATTGATGCATGTTTTCTATACAAATACATATCGAGGCGAGTTACATAAAGAGTTTCACGCTTTTTGACGGTTAATTGGAAAAACTTACTAACATTATAGGTCGCGTCTTCATTTTTTAATTGAAAGTTAAATGTGATATTGGAACACACCAGTCATAGTTTTCTATGGGATTGAATACGTGTGAGTGTGAAATGGACATCAAGGTGAACCGGTAACGTAAAATTAATTCTTTAATGCAATCAAGGACGTTTAGTTTCTTCTATCGTTCTGCACATTCACTGATGGGTTTTAATTAGTTACACTAGCTATCTTTTTATAGTCATGTGGAACCATCAGTACATTTAATCGTACCTACTTATCATAACGTAATGAAAAAACGTCTTTTTTGCAGCCCACGAATCGTTTAATTCTAACCCTTTTCAAAGTTTAATAGCGTTTAATGATTTAGCAATTAAATTTTATGATACGTTTGAAATTGGAACATCCAATGCAATATAATTATTCTAAGCCAAGTAATATTCTTCTCGGAAATTCTGACGAAACTACCCTTTAATTCGTGGTTCAACGTTAGTAATTAAAAAAGTGTGTAATTAAATTATTGTAGTAAGCAAATTATGTCACATGTAAAGACAAAATAAGAAAAGTGTGTTAATAAGTTATATGGGCTAATTTTGTAAGGAATAATAAATATATATAAAGCGGATAGAGCGATTAATGAAATAGTATAACAACCGGGAGAAGGATAACATTCGCATAATCTAAATTAAAAGAGAATAAATTAGATTTTATTTACTTTAATTAAACTGTCTGTGTCATTTTTCCTTATCAAAAATCAAATCATATGTCATCAACAATTCAAAATCGGCACTCCCGTTTGTGTACGTACAAGTGTTATGCTCGTAATTATAATAATTTCTCTTTTTTATAAATCTCATTCACAAGTATCTTGTATCGAGAAAGTCATTAACTTCGACGTTATTATTACATTAACATCTGTATCAGTGTTGTTAAAAAAAATGAAGCAAGCGCTTTAAAAATCCCAGAATGAATAGAACAAAATTAAAACCCACTAAACAAACTTTGAAATTTGGTTAAGCAAAACCTATTCGACTTGATATACCAAATGTAAATAACACGCTGGGAATATGGATGTTATTTTTGCTTCTTGATGATCGCTAGTGCTCTTAATGAATGTTTGATTAATTAACCGTCTGCTCTAAATAGCAAACAGTATAGAGATATTATTCCCACAATTGTTAAGTATGCTAATTTCGAACGTATTATTTCTAATTCGCTGCAATGACACATTTGTATTCAAAAGGGAATCATTCAAGTTTTTTCATGAACTTTTTTACGGAAAATTGCTGATTCCGTTAAGTAAAAAGAATTTGTGCACCGTGCGAACCCGCAAACAGGTTTCTAATTTGAAATAAAATTTATGTGATTATCTATCGCATTAACTTTTTCCATCGCATGGATCGGCGGAATTCACTCGCAAAGTATCGTAAATTGCTTTGGAATCATTCGACATTATGGCACAAATTTGTCTCGTTGATGATTAATTCGAATGCCAGAGCTATCAAGTGCGGTACACTGTAATTTCAATTATTACAGACTGAGAGAGAAAAGCAGAACGGGGAGTAGTGCGCATAAATCAAGCAGACATGGTGAAGAATATTAAAGGGTTAGGAAAAGACGTGGTGTGAAATTAAAAAATACATGTACACTATAATTAATAATTTGAATAAATTATATGGAGAATGAAAATCTCAATACATAGAAATAATACATACCAATAAAATTACTATGGAGAAAAGGGAGAAATTATTGAAACGATACGTTAATAACAAAAACGAATTTTCAGGAAGTTATAATCTCTATTTCATCTGAATTTCAAATGTACCGTTTCGTTCTATCAGTATTTGAATTTATACTCCATAACAAATATAGTAAGTGTTCCATGGCCCCCGTTCAGAAATATGATATTTTAGATTTATATAAACGAATATCAAGTCCCCCAGCAATAAAACTAGTTGAACGATTATGTCATAGATTATGTGTTCATGCAAATACGTATGTAGTATCCAACTCAGTGATATAATATCAGAACTTCCTTGCACCTGATGAAACGCAACCTTCAACGTTCGCCTGCTACGCGACGGAGAAAAAGCGTTAAATGAAACATTTATGCAAGAAATTGAAATGTCAGGGATGGAAACCGCAAGAATCTGTAATTTTCGCTTCCTTTTTTGCCGCTGCGTTTGTCGAGAAATTCCTGTAAAAATTCCTGCCCGATCATCGGCCGTATTTTGCTGGTCGCCACCTCATCACTTAGACGTCCGTCGTTCCAGAATTGCGTCATTGTAACGACGTAAATGGCCGCGCTAAGACAAATCGTGTAAACACCGTGAGAGTGCACGCTTTCCGGCAACCCTCGTGTCGAACCGATCTACGCGAAAATATCAATCACGAATGTATCTAGATCGGGTGTCAGTCCCATTGGCTCTAGTGTAAACTACGAACTGGAATTTCGTGTAATCAGCGTTTGTCTCGCGTGAACAAACTGCATGTTCGTAGATTTTCACGGAGTTCTTCTCGCCATTGATTATTTCTTTCGTGATTTCTACTTGCGCGGACGGACATTTACTGCCTTTACTTTTTGTGAGGCACTTTCGTCTGAAGATATATTAACTTTTATTGAGATAGAAAAATTACATCTATTTATGTAATTTATGCTAAAGGATATTTTCGATTATCCGTTCAGTGTAGCAAATATATACGTATAGAAATTTAGTAGGAAGATGTTAACAGTTCTGAATTTTTTAACGATTCATATGTTACTTGTTAATAATTCTTTCAATTTATTTATTTTTACTCGCTGACAGAGATTTAGAGAGAGATTTGAATAAAGTTAATTACGATCGAATAGTGTACTAAAAATAATTGGGATTTACTTTGGAAATTTAGAATCAGTACTACAAAATTTGACGAATCCATGGCATCCAAGATCTTAATTATTTTTTTTTGTGGTAATAAGCTCAACAAAATTATTTAAAAGAAAAAATTCGTACCGAATTCTGAGCGTTAATTACTGATACTTTTAAAAATTGTGATAGGCTTCATATGATTATTAATCTGATCAAGCTAAAAATAAGCAGGCCATGGAAAATTTGTTATTATTCGTTCTTGCTAAACAAAAATTTCATTTTATATCAGTTTTTCATTTTAACTGCCGGTTTATATCATATGTCTCGGAAACCAAGGAATATTGTCGGAGTCCTCCGTTTCTCTACCAACAGTTTTCTTGCAGAGTGGCCAGTTAAATTAATTTGCTTAACTCACGGTCGACTAACGTTGTAACTAGAGGATATCAGACTCAGTTTCGTGGTTATTAGCTTTTACTATTACGCCGTTTCCCGAGCACCTCTTTTGAGGTTTTTTTTTGTTTTTGCAATTAATTTTTCAAAAGCCATTCGGATGTGAATCGATGATTATATTCGGGCAACTGAACTCGGTTTGCCAAACGTGTTCGCTACTACGATAATACAGTGTTTTACTTTATCGAGCTTTCTTATAATTCGTTTACCTAACCACGACTTTGATAAGGCAGAATCATACAAGTAAAAATTCGTTTTACCTTAATACTGTCAGATACAGATTTAGTACAGGTTAAGAATGCGTGCCGACATTTATCGAAAAAAATAAAGAGCAACAACCTTTAAACCGCGTGCGTGACTTCTGAGTCACCCTGTAGCTTCATATTCGCGTTACCCGCGGGATGGTCGTTAGAAAGGCCGCTTACTATTCCGCGAGAAAATTGATCGATCGCAATGCATTTTTAGTGATTGATTTTCTGCATTACGAATGTAGATTTTGTTGTAATTTACCGTGAGTTTCTAGTTGCTTTCTCCTTTTCCGTACACACAAACGTTTTGAACTTTTCGATTATTCTTGACGTTCTTCTCGTATTAAACGTTCTCATACGTTTGATCGCACTATGTTACACAATCTTCCTCCATTTTATTATATTCCAAAACACCTTTGTTAATATGTATTGAAATAATTCAAATGCTGAATTGCAAATCGTTTTAACTATTCAAACTATCGTGAAATAATTTAAATAATAAACAGTAATTAAGACTTCTCTGTCACATTTTCAAACATAATAATTACAATTAACCGTTTTTGTAAGTAAATGTAATTATAAGCAAATTAGTATCTATGCACTGCATGTCATATTAAAATATACGACTATATTTTTTATAGATGACATTTTTTTTTTATTATTTATTCAAGCCTGTCAGACATAAAGTCTGAATGACGATATAATCAAAGTTATTGCAGATGAAACAAACATAAAATGAACTACACATTTAGTAGGCACAGATATTTTATGTGTATGTACAATTGAAATGTAATTGTCGGAGACGGAAATCGATATAAGAAGACGTAATTGATATTAATTTTCAACGATTAGATATTCTCAAGACACGATTGAATCTATGTATTTCCACGTGGTACTGCATGACTGGTTCAACGTACTCGTACGTTACGAGATTATGTAATCTACCGTAGCATGTGATCTCACGGTTGAAATTCTTTAGTTCTAATCCCAAATACGTTGCTTTGTTAAATAACAATGCTCACTTGCTGTACTCATCTTTTTTACTTGTTCCGTACGACGTTCTCACATGTGTATTTTAATTTAATCAGGCTCATTAATTTTTAACAATATAAGGAGCATAACTTTTATTATTCATGTATACGGCCGTCAGGCATGATTGTAATTATATCGAGAAAGTCACAAACGGAAGAAGCGAATATTAAGAAATTCCTTTCGTCCAGTAAAAATTCTTGGAAATGTGGATTAGTCTAATTAAAAGAATTTCTGTTAATTTAACTGTTCTTATTGACCCTAAGCAAAAATAGTGAGAAATCAAATGACTCGTGTAGAAATTGCGTCATTATCTTATAATTACGATTTAAATCAAAATTTTATTTATTTTAAACAGTAAATCAGCGTTTCTAACAATAAATGTATCTGTGTATGGTGTAAAGTTCTGAACGACACATTCGTCATTCCTTATCAAACAAACTTTGAATAACCTGAAATATCTATTATATTACATAAGTATTTGAACTTTATTACATTAAACTTAACGAACGAGTGGGTGGAGATAGAGTAACATTTGACTAAAGTCCACTTTAGAAAATATAAGGAAAGTCTATTTGGTTTCTTTTTGGAGCATTTCTTGAAGGGTAGCTATTAGAGATTTACAGTCTTGATGATAATGAAAAAAGTCCTTCTTGATAGATCTGTTTCCACTCATTCGAGAAACGCTGGTTATACTGTTTAGATAAGCATCATTATGATATCAAACTATTTATTCAATAATAAAACATACCTTCTAAATAAGAAGTAGTTACTCATCATACTAAAATTTTCCTTTCACAGTGCACTTAATTTATTAGGTTAAAATGTTTATAAATCGGAAAAATGTCTTTTTAATCACCATTATCATATAAACATAGTAACATTTGTTTTATAAACTTCTGTTTACGTACTAAATAAGTGAAATAGGCCTCTGTGGAAATAGGAATGGAAATAAAACAGCTGATTGCTAGTAGAAAACTGGGAAAACGGAAAGTCAGCTGTTGTTAGGTTACCACTATTGTTAGTCAAGCGTAGTCATGAATGGAACGAGGGAAATATTTTCAGAAACGTTTAATCGGATGTCGATTTCCCACATTCTCAGGAGCTGAAATATTTCTCTTTTTTCCATTCACGAAAGGCAATATCGGCCTACTTTTCCATTTTCGGGGAATGTTTTCCTTCTATCACTCACACATTCAAATACAATTTCCCTTGAATTTTCAGTTCTTCTTGCAACTATAGCGTCCAGGTTACAGTTGATGGGATGATTCTTACCTGATATTTCACAAAACGGATAAGATTGAAGTAGGCGTGTCGGTGAGACGACTTAAATCGCAAGCGTCTGAATAGCGTGCCGTCGCTTCGTTCCAACATCCATGTGATTAATTTCCCGCACCGTAGGAAGTGTTCGGGGCGATAGCACGTGACTACATGAATCTCGTGACTCACTTCCTATTAAGAAGCCGAGGATACTTTCTCAGTCGCTTTTCATGCACTGATCGAAGACCGTTATGGATCAATGGTTCCCAAACGTTGATATCCATCAACCCATTTGCGAATAATATGAATTTCGCTGGTTTGTTGTGGCAATTGTTACAGAACACGTGCGAAACCTCCAGGGTAAAATGTGTAACAATTAATTGTAATTGTCGTTTTGTGTAATTAATAATTGCAAGCGAAATTTAGTAATCCGGCAAATTTTATTTAAGTACTGTATTAAAATCGAACGATTGTATTTGCCATGTAATAACAATTCATTAACCGTAAGTGATTAGCAAAGAAAAGTCAGTATAATTACAATTTCGAGTAAAATGTCAACTGAAACTGTAAACTAGCTTGAAAAAATTTAATGAAAGGCAACTGGCATCTTTATTAAGATGAGTTTTGCATACACAGAAAAATGTGATAGAAAATCCTGACTTGGAAATCGCTACGGTAAGCTATCGTCACAGCCATGTGAAGTCTGTAAAACATTTCGAATTTGGAGATCGTGCTTTCCTTCCATATTTTCCGTTTCCCTATTTCTGTCCGCATTTGTGAAAAATAACTACGTTCTGGTATAATCAACGATTACTTTGGTGCCATAAAAAGTAATTTTTTTAAACGAGAAATTAATGATGCTTCAAGTGTAGAATTTTTATTACATATTTGCACGCGCTCGCTTGTGAACTTTACCTTATGAAGAGAGAAGATATGTATGTATGTACAGGGTTTTCTAAAATAGATGGTCAAAGCTATAGATCAGTAACTGACATATTCAATTAAATACATATAACAAGTATACTTAAATCTTTTATTTTGTCATAGAACGACCAGGAATCAGTTTCATGTCGAATTACATAATATGTTTCCTGAAAAAAGGATTGCTCATGATGGAACCACGTCATTTTAGGCTATAGCGACTATAATATAACCATAGTATATTAGTAATAATATAGCGTAACCATAGCCACTATGGTTTTAACCTTAGGTTAAAACTTAGAAACTATGATTTCACCTGACAGTATTGACACATTTGTTGCATCGTTCAACTTTGACCCAATATTTGCGAATGTGACATCAAGGTTCGTGATGTTGATTAAATATCGACGAACATTATTTTGCTAATACATGTACGCTACTAGCATACACATGCAACCCATACACCTTGCATATAAATATTTAATCCGTATACGAAATCAACGTAAATTGATTAAAAAATAATATTTAAATAATATCAGCTCGTCAGTATATACAAGGTGTAACATATCATCGGGGACCCTTTTTCAGGATCGATAGTACGCACCAAAAGATGAAAAAAACGTCTATAAAGTTTTGTATAAAAACCACCCCCTATCGAGATACAACCCCATTTGTACAAAATTTTTAAAAAATTATATCTCCGAAATAGTAAGTCGGAGAGGAGCGGTTTTGATTGCAATATAACCAGAGAAGATCAAAGATAATAGAAAAAAAATATAATTGCTGCGGTTATTGCTGTTAAATAGCATTTATTCTTGTTTAATCCAAACAACGTCGATTACCTATATCGTAGCAGGTTTGTAACAACTTGGGAAACGTTAAGGGCATTCACTAAATCTTCCTTTGCGTATTTAGTGATATTTTTTTCGTAAATTTTAGTCTCTTCTGGTTATATTGCAATCAAAATCGGTCCTCTACGACGTACCATTTCGGAGATATGATTTTTTTTTTAATTTTTTACAAAAGGGGTTGTATCTCGATAGGGGGTGGGTTGCGCCCACAACTTATAAGATTTTTTTTTCTTATTTTTATGCGTTCTATCCAAAAAACCGAAAGTGTCCCAGAATTTTTGTTACACCCTGTATAATATGTCTTATTTCGAATATTAGACCAACGTGGTAATATAACCATTCTGTTTAATAACTGCCAATCGTAATATAAACATTCCGTTTAATAACTATCAATATCGGCCTGACATTGTCGTACATTATTGGACAAATGAAACAAAATATTTACATCACAACATTGGCACAACTTCCTTACCGTATTCTCACTTCTTGAATACACACACATGCACCTATAGTTCCGGATTGCAATTTTAGATGACCTTGTACATTCTAATTCGACAACACTCCCATTCAGAAAGGTTGAAGTGCAAATTAATAACACTAATCAACTTACGGAACATAACATTTCTCTAAATCATACCGAAATGAACCGTGCAATGTGTGCTCATTGGTCAATATGTCTGAACGTTTCCATAAGCGTAATTCTTTTCATCAAATGGTAAATAATAAGCACCGATCCTCGACCAGATAATGTCTGTTAACATAGTCTTTTATACGCCTTTCACCTAGACGATTCTTTTTCCCAATCACGGCGTTCTCAACGTCTGAATATCTGAAAAGTGGGTACAAAGAAATCAGTCGCGACCTTGCGGAAGAGATCAGAAGCACATCGATCCGCGGTAATGAGTCGAGAGTGGCACTGACGCAAGATAGCCCTGCATTTTTGCTGCAACGGCTGTCGTTACAGATGAAAGGGTTTCCTGTTATTGTGATTCAGAAAACTTCCAATCCTATAGTCAAGGCCATCGAGTTGCAGAATCGCATTGTTAACACGGAACCTCCAAGTCCGGCATTGAAACGCGGGCAAAGTCTCAGTCGAATGTAAATGCAGTGAAGAGAACTGGTTGATTTTGTAATTGAATTTCAATGCGGGAGAAACTAAGAACCGGTCATATCGGTGCCTGTTCAATTTTCGTACGTTTGCGTTCCACGCGTTCAGTGTCTTCTAATTGCAAAGTAGGATAAGCATCCAATTGAAATCAACTAATCAGAGCTAGAATACAAAATTAGTAGATAATATCTGTTCCGTAGGAGTTTCACTTACAATTTTCTGCAGTACATATTGTACATATGTTTTATTAATATGTATGTACATTTGTTGTTAAATATTTTTCGATGCATATAATACATGCATGTTGCATATGTATAGTCATAGAAAGATCACGGTTTTGTGACATGTTTCTACGGTAATTGTATCGATATGGTGTTGCAGGTGACGTTACTGCACGCCTGTTAAACAGGTTTAAAGATAGCTTGTGAATGTTCGCTCGTAGTACTTACCGGCAAAACATGTTCGTGCGAAACTAGCCTAAGGGTTGCATCGAATTATTCAACGTGTATCGGTGACGGTGTGAAATAATATAGCATTTATTGCCAATATTCGTAAATTGAGGGCTAACTGTGTGTTAGAAATTGTATACCTTCGTAACGTGGCACGAGCGTTAACCCGCTACGCCAGCATTGCTTTATATGTATAAATACATACATACAAATATCTATACATGCACATAAATACGTAAATATGTATGTACATTGCGAATGTGTTGAAGTACCAACTAAAGAACGCGGGCAAAATAGTATAATAGTTTGTGCCCTTTAGCGGAACACAGCGTAATTTAGAGTTATTTTAAAACTGTCGTTTTAAATGTAGTCTGGAAACGTTTTTCATTGGCATAAATCGTGGCACAAAATAGATACAGTCGCAAGCAAAAGTTTGTCCGCGGATACACATTTTTGGTTGAAATGGGCTGTAAGACAGGATAAATACTTCTTGATTTTATTGTATTAATTATATTGTTGTAGAATGAAAATAGGGAGGAATATACGATCGTCGATGCATTCATTAGTTGGAAGTGGAATGTTTATCATTTTGTCGCTCATCGAATTAGCGTGTTTTACAGCATTCTTATGTAACATAGGATATTATATATTAGTTCTTGTTTCAAGCAAATTTCCATACTGCCACGAAGATAAGAGATATGTGTTCCTCATTTGCCTTTAATGGCAAATTTCACGCCTTTAATGGCCGAATGGCCTTTAGGAATGTCTACCTATGTTACTCACTTATGTACTTGTCTCTTAAGTTTTGTCGGTAAGTGGATATTATTTATCTAAAAAAAACATAAATCCAATTATCGAGATTATTTTGAAAAATCTTTTCGAGAAAAGGACCGATATATTTAATGAGTAACGATTGAAAGGGGTCATTTGAATCAGAATTAAGTAGAAAGTTAACAAACTTAAATGCAAACGAGAGTCCGACCATAAAATTGAACCACGATGATCTCGAAACATAAATTATAAAATTAATATTTACGAGCATTCTTGGCGTGAAATGTAACCAACACAAGGATAGAAACGAAACTATTCTCCCACGGTGTCATAAGTGGTTTTTAATATTCGACGGCATACAATTACATCAATTAGATGAGCCTCGTTAAACGTTTTTCGTGGATAATTACCCGTAATTGATATTTTACTAAAATATCTCACACGTGTTTCTGGAATCTCGGTTATATACGCGCTTTCATAATGAAAATCAGTTTCCGGGTGAAATAATCGCTTCTCTCCGATGCATAGGTCGCTGGACGTTGGTATGAAAGTAAAAGTAATAGTAGCAGTGCGTGCCTTTCGTGCACGTTTCGTTTTCATGGGCAACGATGTAAAACCTTTTAACTCTAATGCAAGGAAAAAATATTCTCCTATTAACGGACGCTAATTGACGAGGACTATTGTATGTATACGGTGACTTTATTAGTATATGTCATTCTATTCCTGGTTAATTTTTCTTATAAAAATTTTGATATAGATATTTAAGAGGATTTAATAATCTTTCAAAAATTAGTGGAATGCGAATTGAATTTAATGAATCGAATTGGAATTTTATCTAATATAAAAAACAAAGTTTAAACAGTTGTAGTTGATTAGGAAATGACGGGTTTTACTAAACCGTAATTGAAATGGATACAAACAGAATAGGTTTGGCCAACAAGGATGAATATCATTTTGACAGAATTCTTAGCTTCTAAATTCCACAAACGCACAGGTGTATTCAATGAAAGTTTCAATTCATCAAATCCAGATGTTCAAAATCTTTCGTAATTCCCCCAAAAATGTATGTACGTTTTTTCGACAAAAGTTCATCGACTTCAAAGGTGCTAATTTTTATTAATTAAGATTTTTCATTAACTTTTTTATATTAAAATTACTAATTCTATGTGCCCATAAGAAACTTGTCATTTTAGATGGACCAATTGAATTACACTGTCCAACAAACTCAGCGTGATAATTTCTATCCGCGAATTTCAATTTCTTCACTATATTTTGACAAGTAGTGAAATAATGTATATCTGTTACTTTTGATTATTCAAACGAATAACAATAATTTACTGAAATATAATAATTCCGTAAACTGCATTTTCAACAATATCCTTGTGTCTTCGGGTACACATCCATCCATTGTTGCTTACTATATCATAGAAATTAAAACTAACAATAAGCTTTGAAATTAATTATTACATTTTTCTTTAGTAGTATAACTTCAGCTCGAATTATCTAATGTATATATGTATCGAAGATTGTTTGTCAATTGTAATTTGTCCGTCGACCATTGCTACCAGTGCTCCGACAGGTCCATTTTTGGAGGAAAAAATATTTTGTTGAAACAACTGTAAATAGATTTTTAGCTATGCATTTAATATTCAGGAACAAACTCGGCTATGCGCCTTATGGAGTGGGCAGATACCCTACAATTGTTCCAGAAATTCAGAGACAGAAACACGTGTTGAAGTGTATTAAAGTATTATTCAGATAGTATCGGAGTATCACCATCGCTATACATAAATACTAAATAAAGATAAAACGACCACGTTGCAACGCCTCTGAAGTAACTAGTGCAATTTCAACTTCGTGTTGCGAATTCCGTCTGTGAGTCAAAGCCACCTGATGAAATAACATCGACAAAGGAGAAGCTTGAAGAAAGGTTCAGCTTCTAGCGAAGATAATTTACAAAGATATAGTCTATCTATTTGAACGTATCGCTCGGACTGATAAAAGTATTCTCCCAGCCTTCTGGGAAATTAAAATCGATTGAATATCTCAAATGAAACGATCGCGGTGATTTATTAACAGTCAAATTCGAATCAATTGCAAGTAGTGACTTTCACTTTTCTGAGTTCTACACCCTGCTTTTGTACTTCACGCCTGCGCACGATCATATTTTAAACTTTGCTTCCCCATGACATTCAAAAACACCTATACCATCCAGTGAGTCCGCCAGTTTTACCAACTCCGGCAAGTCTATGCAAGTGCAACACCTTCCGCTCACCTTGCACACATTAGTAAATATCTGTCGACGGAAAAAACGCAAAGTCGACTCGGTGTGAAATGCGGCTAAAATATTGCGCTACTTAACAAGCGATATATCAATCGTACGACCGCAACTGTTTCGTGCAATCTATATAACTTCGCCCGCGGTTTGTCATTCGAGCGAACCTGACGAAATATCGACAAAGGAGAACCAATGGAAAAAAGGCCAGAAAAAAAACAAAAAGGAAAGAAATAGTGTTGGGCTTCCGGCGAAAATGATCTACATCGCGGCGCGGCAGATTGAAAGCGAGCGCACGTACACACATACACACGTACACACGTATACAAGCCTAGTCTGCTTTTCTTCTGACCGATTACCTTTCCCACGGGCGGCTTATACATAGGAGCACGGTTTCTATCGCGGTCCGCCGTCTGCACTTAGTCACACGAGCGTGCACATACACGGCCGGACTTAACATACGGTCCGCTATGAGAAATTCTCATTGCGGGGGCGACGGTCTGTCGCAACCGCAGACACTGATACAGTTTGGAAATCGAACACACGGAATCTCCGTTTCCGCTTACTCCAACGGGCCGCGACGCATTTTTCCGAAATTTCGAACCGGGCAATTGTTGGACAGAGTGTTCGAAACATCACTCCTTAACACTAGAACGACTGACAATGAGAATTAATTGGATAAATTGAAAAACATTGGATAAATATGTTTGAAACAACGTAATAAAGAGGGATAGTAAATTGAACAGTTTAATTATTTACATATAGAAATATGGTTATGAAGAATTTTGGAAATCGCAATGTTTTAAATTTAAGCGGTTCTTAGAAGAATTTCGAAACCAGTCATTTTGACTGCCTTGGTCGTTCTAGTGTAAATGCCAGTCATGTAAAACAAGTATGGACGTATGTATGTATATTGTATATGTATGAATCACGTATACATAACCGGAAGTCTCACGTTTACCAATCATTTTGCCTTGAATGTTATTTTCTGTAAACTTGTACTATTTCTATGTAGACACTGCCATTAACTTTTTTAACACCAAGATGAACTTCATAGGTGAAGTTGGATATACTCGTGTAACTTAGATTCGCAGTAAGACGTCTTATATAGCTTTAGAAGTATTTTACATTTAAAAGTGGTTCTTTCTGCATTTTCATTGATATTCCTAAATTAATTACCTAGCAGAAATGGTTAGGTGTAGAAATAGGGTCATTTCCGTTTTTTGTAGTACAATAATTTTCTGTCAAATAAGATATAAGTTAATCATTCAAATACTCAGTGTTTTCAATGACCCTCCGCTACTGTTCTGACAAGTTATTATAACACATGAACGTAGAAATCGAATAAAATTCATTAAAAAGAACTTATTTCTAGACTTAATACGTACAGAAGCCTCCTTTGCACGAATAACAATTAGAAAAATGATTTCTAAATTAGTATTCCGATTTTTCCAAAAAGCCTATACATCGGATCAAGGTGTTTCCAACAAGTTTGCAAAAATCAATTATATCCGTAGCTGGACCAGATGGAAATTTCTAATTGGAAGATTTCAAGTGCAACCTCTTTCTCCAGTGCTTTACGATTATTATTTGTAATTTGCATTTCGCCGTTCGCACAGTTTCATTGCCTAGCATTCATTTGAGAAATAAAAGGTTGTTCGTTAAACGGATGGATGGGCATATTTCAGGGGCTTAACGAACCTCTGTTCCGGCTCCACCTTCGCGAAGATGTATGTATCCACGTGAAATCGACACACGCGGCCGGATCAATTTCACTACCGACAGAACAACGCTGTTTCGGCAACCTGTTGCGATACCGGGGTTCCTGTGTTTTCTACTTGATACGCGTGTAATCTGATGTATTGTGGGAATGATCAGTTACGAGTATATTATATGAGGGCGTACCGAAGCAGCGAGTATTTCCGTCTTGACAAATACAGTAATTAAATTGCCACAATGATTTTATGACGGCTTATGCTGAAATAATGTGTTACAATTATATTATACGATCTTCTCTAAACGAATCTTGGACCTCCTGTGCGTTATTCAGACGAAAGAAACATATTGCGGTGACAGCAATAATAATGTCAAATGGTAGATTAACCGACGTTATTAATCACTTTATTATGAACTATTTTTGAATGAAGTACTTTGAAGTTTTATGAGCAAAATACATTTCAAAACGGTGTAATCAATGTTTTTAAGTGGTTTAATGAATTATGCGTTATAAGAAATTTAATGTAATTCTTGATGATATTACATCAAAAATTTAATGTCTTTAGGGGTATGTAAACTTTATATCATCTTGATTGCGTTAATCAACTGACTGGTCTCCGTCCAATCAATACAGTTCAAATACATATATTTTCTCACGCGAACGAATTGCGTCAACTGTGTGACAAGTATATCGTTCAATCACTTTGTCATATTGTGCATGCGCACATACCGTTCCATTCGAATGTTACAAAATATTGCATCAGCTCTAAAATTGATTACAATGCACTTTTCTTTCCCTCGACCAAGGGAGCCTAATATATCAAAACGATAGAAATTACCTTATCTTGGCTTTCCTATCCAACTAATTGCACAGGAATTTTTATATTTATTCCCGGGCATGATACAAGCAGAAGTAATAAAAATCACAACTTAAATTTCATTTCTCGTTTCATCTTGTTAGAGTAAATCTCATGTGTTTTACTTACCGAAATGTCAAATTGTGAAATAGTTTGATAATTAATACGGTTCGAACATTGTTGAGCCAATTCATGCGATTTTAAATCCAATTTGGAAACATCTCTGCCTTACAATTTTTCAGAGTCGAACTTACAGATACGCATAATATTGCAAGTACTAATTTCTTTTTGAATTTCCTTATTTTTTGTCACACGCAGATATAATTTCTAATTAAATTTAATTAAAACTGTTGCGATAAACCAAAAGTACACTGCAATTGTACGGATACTGCACGATGTAACTTGTTACGTGATCCCACCGTCATTGTGTAATATATTATGTCACGTACAGTTACGTTTGATAGAAAAATTAGTGGGATTTATTGTAAAACACGTACTTCACGGAACATTCAATAAAACATAATTAAAGTATTTCCGTGGCGTTGTATAAAACATCCGTTTATAATCAACAATTATCTTAAATGGCTCAACTGATTCGGCAAAAAAAACGCGTTGAGAAATCTTTTTCTAACTTACAATAACTTGTTAGGGAAAAAGTAACAAAGAATAATACATATATAACCGAACAACAAATTCATTGAAGAATGGCTTTCGTGATTTTATAATGTTAGTTCTTAACAACATTTTGCGTTATGAACGAATTTGTTATAGCGATATCACGGCATTTAAAATAGCGAAATTGATATAAGTTTGTAGCTTCCATCGGTATAATTGTTCAAGATGTTTTTCATGGCATAACAAAAATTTAATTAAAACATTAGCAAATCAAATAGCAAAGCTTAATGTCTAATAGTGTAAAAATTATTCTGTTATTTTACACGAAAAACGCCGTTACATAAATTATTTATTAATGCAAGTATTTTGTTACAATCGGATCATGAAATTTTGTATACATATATATACCACTAGGTTCAATTGCTCACGGAAGTCCAAGTAACGCGTGTATTTTTTCATGTGCTCCCGGTTTCAAATAGTCAAATCTATTTTTCTCGCTCACGAGAAACTACTATCGAGTTACCTTCTACGAAAAGTAACTGAACTTTATTAATACGTAATATTTGGCTCTGTACCGTGTCCTTTTCGGACTCGCTGTATCGAATGAAACCTTTCAAAAGAGTGTTGCCAATATCTATTGCTATCCATTACATCCACTACCACTATTTTACTATTGAAGATAACAAGATACCATAAAATAAAAGAAGTCGATGAATTAAACGAATGATCAAGTGACCACCTTTTCAAAAAAGACATGAAATTTTATGTATTAAATTACGATAGTAAAATTCGAGAACTAAAAACAAAAATGGTTGGAGAGTTTCCCTAATTATTGTTCCACGAAATTAATTTGAACGAGGTCTGTTTCCTTCAATCCATAGGTATTTTGTGAACGCATAAACGACTGTGAAGCTTTGACACCTTGCAAATTTTTTGTCGCATTATGGTAACGACAATTTTGAATTTTTTTGTTATTTCGTGTACATCGAAATTAATTAGAAACCTCGAGTTTCCAAAACTTCTGTTGAAAATTTTAAATCGTATGAATCTGTGAAAACTGTAAATGACTACTATTTTGAACTGATAATAAATATTCATTTGTAAATATTTACATCACTGCCTTCCCAATAACTTAAATTATTCATACAAATTACATCGAAATCAGTGACACGATTTGTTCGAAATTTAAGATAATCACACCCGCGTATACACAATTACATTTTGCAATGGCGACACCGTAATCACAATCACTGCCAGTGATGACTGAATACCATTCAGTTTTCTGGAGCATTTTCTCGATGTAGTCGAAACCGCGATAGCCTGATACTCATCGTGGAACCTCAGATTCCTGGCACCCACGCGATAAAACGCGTAAGCACGCGTTAAGCTTGTGCCCTTAGGATGAAGGTAATATTACACGTGTCCCAGATTCCAATCCTCGCAACATTAACCGCGCGCAGCGTTTCTCGTTTCCATTGCCACGTCTCGTTTCGTGTCTCCCCATTATATCCCGGTTTAATCATACTTCCTAGCGGTGGTCCAACGGTCCCGGTGACCCGGTAGTTTGCTCTCGAATTTCTTACGTTCACCTAAGCGGGGTTTACGTTCACCTAGGCGGACGGAGAGTCGGGCTTTCCTTTCGTCCGACGTCCCTCGCAACGTGCTACGTGTCTCTAACACCGTCTCGGACTTTGCATTCGTTCGGTGGAAAATCGATCGCTTTTTTGACAAAGCTTTAGAATCGATCATTGAAATTTATCTCAATCGTGGGGGCTTAACGGGGGGATGAAGAATGTTCACTTCCAGATGGTCACGTGGTGTGGAGACACATACTTGCAAAATGTTTGGCAGATTGTTTTCAGAATAATTATTAACACGTAGATCCTTGGAATCCTTTAGTTGTAAAATTAGTTGTCGCAACGAATTTTTGTCTGAAGGAAAATGACGTATCTGATTTCTCAATTGACGACTCAATTGTATGTGTATGTAATTAAGTTATTTTTTAGGTATGATCACTTTCCATTTTCTAATAGTGTTTCAAGTGGCGAAAGGTGCAGGAATATTCAGTTGAATATACAAGTGTGCTTTTGTTGATGGTATATTGTTTTTTTTACACTTTGTGAAAATTTTTAGATTGATTACTTTAAAAAATGATCGAAATTGCCTGTCATGCGCTTAAAGATTGGGCTTGGTATAACTTATGTATGTACACTATATGCATACACTAGATTGTTTAGCAAAATTCTTTTTTCTTTCGGCGTAAACGAAGATATTTATTATTCAATAACCATACGTAGTACATACGTTTCATTTATTTTCATATAAATTTTCGAGGTTTTCTTAATTAAATTGATTTTAGTTTCATTCTATTGTACTGTAGCTCTGAATGAAAAAAAAACTCTTCTTTTTCTAATATATCTAGATTGTTATCGACAGCCATCCCTAGCAGTATAAATATTGTTGTTCAGACTTTCCCTTCACTGAGTTGAATCAATGAAATTTCTTTTTGAATTCATTTTCTGTAAATTGAAAATTAGATATCTATCTCTAAAATACCAATTACTTTACTATAATAACTATTCTTCGAAAGTACTTTAACTTTCAATTATTACTTTTTATTTTTTTAGCAAAGTGATCGTTTACGAAGTTGATAACATTGTGTAGGAGAAAGTTTCTTACAACGGAGTACTTACACTTGATGACTTGCCCTGGGTCATATTGATGGATTAAGTTTAATCTTTTATCGTAATCGTATAATGTAATGAACATTGTAGAATGTGCAGTGAATTTAATTTAATAATTAGTAATGGTTTGTCGGAACATAGTTTTTGCTTTGAGAAAGTCACATCACTCAAGCAATTGGACCTAGCGGTGTACTCATTTATATCAATATAAACAGCACCGATTTATATTTTACTTTTGGTCTGTATATTTCATGCGATAAATATCAATTCAAAAGTACATTTCACAGAGAAGAAATGAAATTTTATTTTATTTTATGTTAAATTCCTTAACTAACAAATGAGCGCTACAACATCTACGCGAGCTCGGCTAAACACTTCTCGCTGTGCCAACCATTCATTAGAAAAATACACAGTCTCACGTAATCAGAGACTACGAATAAATGACGCATCCAGAAAGGTAATTAAAAATTAATTGAAATAAACTACTTACCGTTTCGTTACTGTTTGTCTAAATTCTTTTACAAATTTAATCTCCCTTTATTTAAAATTTGATCCGTCAAATGGGAGCTTCTCTCAAATCTTCAACTTGTGCTATTCTGGTACCCCGATTTAGTTAACTTTCCTCTACGTTCATAACATATACCTGTTTTTGCCGAGAGTCACTGAAACAGTCTCCAGGTTTTTATTGCATCAGAGTATTGTATGCCTGAAAATTTCGTGCCTAATTACATGTATACATACACCTAATATATTCCGAGCCTATCCTAGGATTGCTGTTCGTTTTGTACACGTCATGTGTACGTAATTAACCTTTTACACTCCCACGGTCCATCTCGCGAACCATAAGGACAGTCTATTTAAGTTCCGCCAGTTTAATGAACCGCAACTGGCTTACGTATTATAATCATTATTTCTTATCTGAAAGTAGTTATCTTGTGCTAGCATTGTACAAATATGGGGTTTTATAATAATAATTTGCAACATTAGTTTCAAAGGTACATTGTCAAAATTTCGTTCTACTAATATTGCAAATTATTGTTTCCTTCCAACGGCTAATGGATGTCAAATCAGTATTATTATCAGTTCATCACGCGTTGTTTCTTTTTCATAACTTTGAACTTTGAAAAGATTTACATGGTGCATAACGTTTATCTTTGTTAAAACTCACAATTAAATTTTATAGTAGATGCCACAAATATTCGAGGAATTTAAGTATTATTGTGAACAAATTGGAAAATAATTTGGTGGCTCAATGTTTTTCCGATTTAAAAACATTTCAGTAAATGTATTGATAATATTATACAGTTTTCACAGAAGATAAGTACACTTCAAATATTGAAACAAAAATAAAGCTTAATTAAATTTACCAATATTATTGCATATAGAAATTTTGTGTTGATAAAGTTAAACAATACGAATGTCTCTATAGGTAAACTCTTAGTAATCGAAGCATTTTTTAATTGAAACCTCCTAGACATACAAGACATAATTATACAGTTATAAAAGATTCAACATAACAGATATCAACATCAAGAAAACTGTCTTTCTTTGTATTAAAAATTAAAAATTCATGGTATAGAAGATTGTTGGCTTGAAACTGTTTATTAAATAAATTCCGTCTCGTAATTAATATTAAAATACTCGCACTCTTATTGATTTTACTGTTTGTGACTCTTACAACTGTCTAACTCTCACAACTCGACTCTCTTACAACTTTACGACTCTACTCACAAAACTCAACTGTTCAACTCTCAAGACTATGCTCTGACGCCCCTTTACATTCTCATCCACACATTATCATTCTCTCATAGATTGATTCACGCATTCAAACACTGTGACGACTTCGGTCACGGATCCCACATTCGCGCACGTGCTTTCTTCAAACTTTTATTCTAAACATTCATTAACATACCATCGGTCGATCCAAACGCTCTTCTTTCACACAAGCTCTTTAATTTGATCCGAATTTCATTTCTTCCAATAATCTTTTCTTTCACTATACAGATACATATACAGGGTGTAACATATCATCGGGGACCCTTTTTCAGGATCGATAGTACGCACCAAAAGGTGAAAAAAGGACTAATGAAGTGACGTCCGAAAATCACCCCCTAACGAATTACAACCCCATTTGTAAAAAATTTTTAAAAAATCATATCTCCGAAATGGTACGTCGTAGAGGACCGATTTTGATTGCAATATAACCGGAAGAGACCAAAGTTTACGAAAAAGTATCACTATCTACGCAAAGGAAGATTTAGTGAATGCCCTTAACGTTTCCCAAGTTATTACAAACCTGCTACGATACAGGTAATCGACGTTGTTTGGATTAAACAAGAATAAATGCTATTTAACAGCAATAACCGCAGCAATTATATTTTTTTCTGTTATCTTTGATCTTCTCCGGTTATATTGCAATCAAAACCGCTCCTCTCCGACTTACCATTTCGGAGATATAATTTTTTAAAAATTGTTTACAATTGGGGTTGTATCTCGATAGGAGGTGATTTTCGAACCTAACTTCCTTGGTCCGATTTTCACCTTTTGGTGCGTACTATCGATCCTGAAAATGGGTCCCCGATGATATGTTACACCCTGTATATATCTATAGAATTGAATATCATCATTTCGTGAAAACTATGTACTTATAATGATTTTACCTATGGTAAAAAGGCAAATAATAGAAAAAGCATCTGGCCTCACGCCTTTGAAATATACTTTTCATAATCGCAAGTGAGAATTGCGATTAGGGCGAAATTATAGGGAGAAAATTTACATAATTCCTAATGTGTTTACGAGGACATTCTATTTTTTTAATGTATAACCTTTTGTCTTTTACTAATCGTATAAAATAGAAAACTTGGGCATGTTGAAAAGGAGTATTGAATCGACATATGTGCCCATAATTATGAAAGTGGTCTAAGTCAATTTTTTAAAAAATTTTGTATATTACGTTTTTAAAGGTTTTGAAACATTTATTAACAAATTATCAAGACTTTATTTTTTTTGAAATATTGACTTAGACCACTATCATAATTATGGGCACATACATACATGTATATTGAACTCATTTTCACATACAATTTTCAGTTTTCGGTCTGATTATTTGTTTGGTGTAATGTTAATTACGAGTTAAATATTTACAAACGACAGTTTCGTAATTTTATGAAACTCATGCAAGTAACATTGCAGGTATAATAACTATTCGTCTATTGCAATTCGTGAGTACAATTACTTCACAAGAGTTTCAAAAAATAAATGTATATGTGGCTTATATTGAAACTTGTAGCAATATTTGACAAGATTATGTTTTTTAATTGTATGGTTTAAGTTTGGTAGACAATATTATTACACTATCCTGTTTATAATTATAAGCGTTATTAAATCGATCAAACTGATAGAAGAATTATTGGAATGACATTATTTGCACATAATTAGTAAATTACTTTATCATAGACTATAACGACAGATATAAATCTGCAAAAGATATCTTTAACTTTTTGAAACTTTATGAATGTAGGTACATACGCGAATACATTAAACTCTATACGTAATCGCCATGCATGTATGTAGTACATAAATAAGTGAAAGTATCACCTTGGCTAACATTTAAAAAATATATAAATACAAACATATGCTCTTCTTACTTGAGAAAGCACGTTCCACAATGCATAAGTATGTTCGTTATTGTGAACTTTTCCAATTTTTCGAAACATACTTCTTTTTTTTAATTGAAAAATACCGCCGATATGTCGGGAATGTTAACAAAATGTTTCTGTAACTAAAATTCCTGATATTCTTTTTTAGGAAACAGGTCTACCGTATCTTGTCACTTGAAACTATTCGAAGTATTTGAGTAGAGCGCCCAGTAGAAACATATTAATTGATACTCCATGACTAGCGTCAAGTGCATATACAGGGTGTAACCAAACGTCGCAGACTTTTGTCTGAATCAATAGTTTGCGTCTAAATATGGAAAAAATCAACTTAGCTCCGTAAACCCTTTATCGAAATACATCCCTCTTGCAAAATGAAGAAATATTTCTCCGACATACGTAGAGGGTCTTAGAGTCCATTTGGTTTTAATATTACCGGGAGATGTCAGAGTTTATGAAAAAATACGATAACCACTGCGATTCCTGTCGATAAGTTATATTTAATTATGTTTAATCCAAATAACTTCGTTGCCTTACATCCCATTGCACGTTTAACAACTTACAAAAAAGTAACGGTATTCATTGTACATATTATGTATATTGCAAAGATGTAGCCATTATTTGTGCTATGTGTGTCTAACTATTTTTATAAAATTGTAAGTGTTTAAATACTGTGTCATGGAATCGCTACAAATTAACACAACAAAGCGGAAATAAGAACGAAACCGAATAGCTTTTGTATAGATGACCCTTATTATTTCCAAACAATTTTTACTTGTTATTTTAAAAATCATCTCATTTATTTTTCTTTGCAAACGCAAGTATTGTGTAAGAGACGGCTCTTTTTACTTATTTTCATAAGGCACACCTCAGTAATACAATTTCGGTGTGTTTGGTACAATATAAGAAGATTCATTTCAATCGTCAGTACATGAATCACTGGTTGACCTACTTTATAAATGTACGACGAAGATGACAAGTGATAGACAACGAAAGCATGGCGCAAAACTTTTTGAAAGTATAAGACAAAGGCTTCCTATTTCACAGCGTGAAAAAGTTCGTTAAATAAATGATGTTGAACTAGAAGGATGATGGGTTTCAAAATAATTTCTCTTTGTATTTGAAATTGTTGGAAATGTAATACGAAATAAATGAATATGAACAGACATTTAAAACTCATGGTTTGAACAAATCCGACAAAATGTACGGTTTTTAAAATAATTTACCCTGTTACAAACAATAGGTCACCCAATCGACTTCTGAAAAGTATTCACTCACCTAATACATACTAATAAATATAATGTATTTGTGATGCTCGAAATTGTTGTATTTGGTTTTTGATTTCTAAGTGAATTTTGTCGTAAAATGTGTCAAGTGTTAAATACTGCAAGCTAATTACATAACATATCATTGATTTGAGAGAATTGCAACCTTCGTTGCTCGTTATAAAGTGTCGCAGAAACGTAAAAAATACACGTCGGCACATTCACTTTAAGCGTCGCCGTGTCGTGCTTTCCTTCCAGTCACAGTGTAGATACACGTTGTCACAGTTGATCGGCTTCTCGGTTACTAGGTGGAATACATTAATTTTTAAATTCGATCGTAACAGAAAATCTGACACCAATCTACCCTATACAAGAAATAATACATGTTTTAAACGTCTTGCGCCGGTTCAATTCAACACCGTTATTTAAGGATTACTACAGCAGGATCAATTATTTAGTTGTTTATGTATGAGAAAGAGTTACCAGGAAAATGAAGAAAGGCATTCAAATTTAATTTTTTTATCATCGCATACAGTGACTGTCAAAAATAATGGGATACTGTAGTATGTTTCATATTATTTTTCTTAATCCGATGGAATTGTACGTAGAATCCACTCACAAAACGAATAAAATTCTTTATGTTAATGGTGTTATAATTTGCAAAGCCAGTCTACTTTCGTTTAATGCATTTAGACTTTAATCAAAATTTGTTTACTATGTAGATTTATTTAAGTCGGAGAGATGGTAATTCAAATTATTGTTATAACTTAAACTTTTACAGTAGGATCATACATGAACTAATAATTACGATGTACGTGTCTTACATCATAGAAAATATACAAGTTTGAACTATTACGTTTATGTACTTATCGCTACGTTTATGATGAATCTTTTTTTATGTCTCAGCCCCCAGTAACTGAGGGCTCACACTCGACAATGTTTGTGAAATGCAAGGTTATACCCACACTAATATAAAATTGAATAAAATTTAGTAACAATTCATTGGAAAACATACAATGTTACAGCTATAGTATAAGTTATTTTGCTATACTTTACAATCAGTATTGCTGCAAAGTCAAAAAAGGTTCGTTTCCCCTCATCATAAATTTTACATGCAATGTTCATTTCATATACATATATTGAAATTTGGATGGAAAGACTTTCAGAATATTACAATGACGCGTAGAGCTGCTACATTTCAAATCCTAAATATGTTTTCGAGTCGTGTGATTGACAGTGCGCAGGATGCTGATTACATAATATAATGATTGGTGCATTTTTCTCTCGTTTTCAGCAATAAATAAAATGTTGAGAGTATGCTGTTTCGATAATACAACAGTTCTCTCAGAGTGGTGATTTGTTTTGTGTTCTCCGGGATGAATTAAAAGAATTAGATATAGTTCATTTAACGCTTATTGTTAGTAATTATACATATATGGAAAGCATTGTTATTTTTCAAAACGCCTCAATAAAATTTTATTGTGCATCTAATTATATCTCATACACATTTTTAATGCTCACTTACTGATTCCTTGCATGAAACATTAGTATTCATTTTGAATAAATTCATCACTGTCGTATATCTCATGGTTAATAAATAGGTTTTATTTTATTTCCAGTCATATAACATTATCCTCAGAATGAAATGTTACTATTTCAAGAGTAGGTGCGATTTTGCAAACAAATCAGTACAGTTTCAGACAACGATTTCTCAAATTGTACTTCCTAGACAGTTTCAAGATTGGGTCATTGCTGATAGATTAATTTTCTCGACTTTCAGAGCACGATATCACCCTATCATTTCATTTAAATCTTTCTTTAAACGGGCATCCTAAATTTCCGAGAACACGAAATGTCTTTAATCGAATCAATACCGTCCTCTGTCCCCTAGTCTGAAGCAAGATAGTAACGATTTCGGCTTGCAATCAGTTTATTTTTTAATAACTGCGCAATACCTTGTGCTGATCACATTCGTCTACAAGTCTTTTATAAAATGTATAATGGGAAGAAAGGTAACTTCAATACTGCCTTGGGTTGGTTATAAAAATAATAATATTTTCAAAATGTTTGCTATTGTTATATGTCAGTTTTTGTTCAATTTATCATTTTTTTTTGTTTGAACTTCTTAGCGACTAATAAGTTTGAAAGCTAAGTTTGCTTTAGCATACTAACCGATTTATGTTTCTATTTAAATTCCATAATGTGTATCGTTTATAAACAATTGTGATCTGAACTTTTTGTTTTATATTCTCGCAAACAACTGGAAAATCGTTAAACTGTATATGGGAACATGGTCATATTATCAAACTTCATACAGTTTTCGCAAGCTTTTCATGTTTTGATATTGTTACAAACTTCACTTGTTTCGCATAACATCACAATACCTTGCACTGGCAATAGCTCCATGTTTTGCGGTGAAACGAGCGGCTGCTATTCAAAACCACACTCCAAAATACACGATCGAGAAACTGACATAGGGAAACATTTATTAGCGCAAGAAACCAAAATCTATGTTATTCGCCTTGGTTTTATATGTATTAAAACTTTTAATTGCTGTTACAAATCATATTGGTCCGAAATGGAAATCTTGGAGAATTTATGAAGATTGTGAAATGCAAATTAAAAGCGGAAATAACTAATAATAACGGCTATGCAATTCAACACTTGCGAGACGCATCATCATTTAATTGAAATGAAAGCAACTTTCTATAAAACGACATCTTTAAATGTATAAATAAAAAAAGAACCAATCATCTGTTATATAAGTAAACGAAACAGATTAGGTTTAAAAAATTTCACAGGACTATGTTATACGATTATTATTTCACAATGTCCTAACTGGCTTTATGACAAATTTTAAATACTTTACAATCTTTGGTTCATTCCCACAAATAAATGGAATATATTTTTGCTGAGAACATCGATGTTTATATTTATCATAGACGTTGTATGCCCTATTTTCGCAAAACATTTAAGTTTTAATATTATTTTTATATGAAAATAATTTTCGGGGAAATAGTTGAAATAGCTATCTTTTTTTTATGAGTTCATTTAAAGGCCCATGTACTTCAAGCTACGTAATTAGCAGGCTTCATCGATAGTTACATTTTTTGTACTCTTTCTTGTTCGTCCATACAGGATCTTGCAATTTTCATTCCTTATGAGTTCTATTGATGTTTTGATTGATTCTTTATCAATTTTTTTATATCAAAATTACTCTTTGGATATTGGCAAGGCAAGATAACTTAATTTAACACGTTCTCGCCGGCGGTCTTATTTGTAGTTCTCGCCATCGGACGGCTCTCTAATTCATAGTTTGTCCCATCGGGCGGCGCGGAAAAAAAAACGCATAGAATTGAATGCTTCATTTGTACCACTAGTGGTACATGCCGCCCGATGGGACATTTGTGTATGTACCACCAGTGGTACATGCCGTCCCATGGGACAACCCTCTATGTACCACTGGTGGTACATGCCGGCGGGAACGTGTTAATTACTTAAAACCATGGTTGAAATTTTAATCATTGCTGAGAGCACGTGGCGATTCGTTCGGTTAGACGTGATAGAGAACGGTCATTAATAAAGCCGAAAGATTAGTTCATTTTATTTAAATAACAACTTGTTTTATCATTTGGCCATTATCAGAATAAAAAGATGTAAAATGTTTTTCCGGCTTTTGAATCTTTACTTTCCGTATTATCCCTCTTAGGTGGATATTAATCAAATTTGAATGACCAATTCGCAATCGACCTGCTATAGTTTGATCTTTTTTAATTTGAATTAACTTTGAAGATCGTTTTTCCAAACCATCTTCCATAATTCTGTAATGCTTGCTTTCATTATCATCATTGTACAATTTCTTAATATGACAATTTCACTTTCCACTGAGGAAAGTAGGACAGAATTTAGTAACTGTTATAAATTAAATAGCTGTACCATTCTGTTCATACCGAAAATATAAAGAACGTAATATCACAAGAATTATGTGCGTTGAACGCATAACATATATTATGATGCAAGCCATCCATACGCAAAATCTCCCTCTATAATCTTCAAGTTAGATCATTCAACGGCAATAAATCGATAATTTATGTAATTATCCTCGTCAACACAGATTACGATAAATATTCACATCTAATAATATACAGGGTGTCCCAAAATTATGCAGCAAGCGGGAACAAGTAGATTGTTTATAACAAAAGAAATCGAAAATTCCTTTACCTTTTTTTTATTTGAAGCCCCGTTTTGGAGATACAAGCTTCCAAAATATCGTGGTCCGGCTTCCGGCCCGCGCAGTTCGAACATCAGCTGGAGGCATATACGCGAGAAAAGTATAGGCGAGCGGTCAGCGGGGAGAGGGGTATCCATCGACGCTCAGCTGAGATTTCGCCGAGCGACAGCTGTGCCCCTCTCCCCGCTAACCGCTCGTCTATACTTTTCTCGCGTAGATGCCTCTAGCCGACGTTCGAACTGCGCGGGCCGGAAGCCGGACCACGATATTTTGGAAGCTTGTATCTCCAAAACGGGGCTTCAAATAAAAAAAAGGTAAAGGAATTTTCGATTTCTTTTGTTATAAACAATCTACTTGTTCCCGCTTGCTGCATAATTTTGGGACACCCTGTATACGTTCCTGTAACGTCCGTAACACCACCCCTAATGACTTGAAAACAGTCTGTTATCCGAACATACATACATATACATATGTGCCCATAATTATGAAAGTGGTCCAAGTCAATATTTAAAAAAAAATAAAGTCTTGATAATTTGTTAATAAATGTTCCAAAAACTTTAAAAAACGTAATATCCAAAATTTTCTTAAAAGTTCACTTAGACCACTTTCATAATTATGGGCACATATACATTGGGGTGGGTAAAAAAACTGGAATATTTTTTTTAAATTACACCGAACAATTGGTTCGTAGATACCTCTAGAAAACTCTCAGCAAAGCTGAGCTCTTAATTTTAATGGGAAGGTCCTCCGCGTTATAGTTTTATATTTTTTACGCAGTCCTTTATAAAAAAAATTCATATCTTGCTCATAACTTTACCGATTTGCAAAAGTAAATATATAATTTTGTAGGAAATTGAACGCTCTACAAAAAAAAGACTCTTATATTTTTACCGTCAATCTCACCATTTAGATGATATTGACGATTGAAGTTTGATGATTTTTAGACAAATTTGATTTTTGCTTATGAATTTAATAACTCACGAACCATTATGAATTATGAAACGTGCAAACGTCATTTTGTAGGAAATTTAATGCTCTACAAAAAAGTTCTCATATGTTTAGTTGATAAAATTAAGCGTTTAAGAGATATTGTTAATAAAGAGATTTGTTAATAAATGTTCCAAGAACTTTAAAAAACGCAATATCCAAAATTTTCTTAAAAGTTGACTTAGACCACTTTCATAATTATGGGCACATACATGTATACATGTATGTATGTATATTTCCGTAGCCCGTGATCGCATGAATTCCTCCAAGTGCAGTAATATATATTTCTTGAAAAACCGCCCTCATTCTTTGCTTCGCCACGTCCTAATAATCCATTATCTGATATACGTGCCCCGTGCCTTCGCACGAGACAAGGTTGAACGACGGGCACGCCGTATCTCTATTGTATGTACGGCCGTGTGTCTGGATGTGCGGTTGGGAGCCGCGGTGCGTCGCGGAAAAGTGGCGAACAACCCCACCTGGGCGCGGCCTTTCCCCTCGGTCTATAAAGCCACCAGGAATCCACTTCCACCGAACATTCACTCGCCGCCTCGTCACTCATCTGCTTGCCATGTGGCTGCTTATCCTTGCAGGTGAGTGCGCTACACAATTTTCCAACGGGCAGGATAATATCCTGTTGCTCGATCCTGCGTTCATTTTACCTTATTGACTATAACATTGTTTCTTTTTTTTTTTTTTTTGGTTTTCTCGTTTTTCAATATACGTATTATGTGCATACATCGCGTGTGTCGATCGCGTGTGCCGACGACCGGATCGTGTGTGTGCGCGGATTTTGTCGCGCGCGAAAGGAAGTTCGATCGCGGGAGGTTTATATGGTAGTTTTCAGTCGCGGTGCTTTCAAAGGGGGTTTTGATAAGTTACGCTGGGATTCACGACGGTTCGAAGAACCGTTCGATTCTGTGCTACGTTTGTTTTGGTGATTCACAGTGGAAGTACGATGGATTTAATTTTCGTTAGATGGTTTCTTGTCGGTGATATTTTATTATCGTATATTGTTCACTGAAAGCTCTGACAATTTACGAACTTTTGTCTGTTGTAATGGTAACGAGAATCAATCGATGGGAAATCGTTCGTTGTTTGCATTGGTACACTTGACAATCTATTTTTAATTTCCGGAGAATCTGCGATTGCAAATTGAGAAATATTTATCAAAGTCGGAGTTATGCATAGTTTACATACCGCGCGTAATCACGATAGCCTTTTATACGTGATAAGACATAAATGTGGCCGTTAAATGAAACTTATATTAGTACCCATAGAGCTAATGCTATTAAACGCTGCTTTGGAACTATGTTGTTTCAGTAACCAGCTCCTTACGTTACATTATCGTTCAAAGTTATTCTAATTAAATATCCTTGATTACATCGCGACCTCAATTTATGATTCTATAATAATATTTATATGATATTATTTAAAGATTTTAATATTATAAATATTAAACTATTCTTAATAAGTGAAACTATTGCCGAAGTTTATAAATCACCGACAAGCATTGCATAGACCACAAAGCTGCGTTATCCCTGCATAATATGCAGGATTTTTAAAAATCATTCTGTACTTCCAACGCTTCACATTAATCTATGGATCTTGTCCGATCCATAAAATACGCGTACAAATTTTCTCACAGTCGAAAGAATAATCTCCAATTATTAAATCAGAGATTTTTAACTTATTGTAGAACTCCCTTCGTTTCCTTTTGAAACTGACACCTCTGTTATTAAAATCGTGATTCATTCCCCGAATTCTTAAGGAAGCAGTGCTTAAATGTAACTTGAGAAAGTACAGGCGGTTAAAAGTATTAACATTAGTCGTGTCGTTAATAGTTTCTCAACAATAGAGCCATTATTGCGTTAAGCATAGTGTAACGAGCAGTTGGGCCGCAGTTACGTCAGTGTGGACAACTCCTTAAAATTAAGAGCGAGCAACGCGACTTTCCTCGATTCGCTAGATAAACTGGTGCGTACGGGCCCTGCATTCGTATTAGAAACTCGCCTGCCAGTTCACTTTCGCGTTTCGGTTTATACAAATATGCAGTTCGCTCTTTTCCCGGAACAGATCCAACGAAATCACGGCTCTCGTTTCTTATTGTGCCTCGATACGTTGCGTTGGGGCGAAATGTCGACCGGTATTTCCTTGCTCCTTAATGAGAGAAAAATTCCAAACGTCTATAATATATTACAGGAAAACGCTGTAAAAAGCGTTTTAAACTTATGTACGGGAACAAGTATACGTTCAAAACGACTTTAAATTGACCGACTCCCATTTGTTCCCCTTCTGCGTCAACGCAGTTCCATGTGGAAAGTTATAGGACAAACTATGTTAACCAAGAAGCTCCTAATGTTAGCTTATCCGGTGAATCTTCGTATACATTGGACAATGATAAAAAACAAGTACAGTGACGGATAATGGGTTAAACATAATTCAATGGAGCCGGATATGCACATTTATAAATATCATAGTCACCATGCGAATCGTGTCTTCTTGGCAGCAATCAATCTTTTTTCGGTTGTGATTTATTTTAATTTCACTTAGCCCGATTACAGCATATTTATATATCGAATGTCTTTTACCCGATAGCGAGCTATTTTTAATATTCTAATTTAAACAAGTAGTACTAGGATATAGACAAACATATTACTCGATTAACGTCACGTTTGAAGCAGTAAAAAAAGAACTTAAACAAGTGTCCTAGTTTGGCGTGACCTATTGTATAGAATACCATCCGTCCGGAATTTACGAAACAAAAAATATAGCATAATTATAAATAGCCCGGATAATCTCTATAGATTACAAAAACAAACCAAATGTACTAAAATGCGTACAAAGTTGGTAATGGCCAATAACGTTACCGGGACTTTAAATAAATAAATAAATACAAAGAAGCACTTTTATGCTTTTCGTATGTTGCCTTAGAATTTTATAAATCTAATTTTGGAAATGTTCGTTTTCAATTCTATTGCGAGGAATGACCTTATTACTATCTTAGTAATATTTAATTTCACAAAAATGTTTTTATACAAAATTACTTGTTGCGTATACATTTGTCCCAACTTTTACTTTCTAATACGGGCGACACGCGATGCGACAGCAAAACGTAGAAGGAAATGGTTATGTTTTATATGGGAATGGGAATTTCCTATGTTGAATGGCAATCGTTATCTCTATACAATAACAATCGAACGGAGATTGTTTCGTGACTCGATTTCCAGCGTCTGTTATCATCAGTGAAATAAAATTCGATTTGATCTATGATACTTGCGAACATTCCGCACTATCAATTCGATCTGAACGTTCGCGGTGTGTATGTATGTATGTATGCAACTGCAGTCGAGTTTTATTGCGAACGAGTATGCTTTCTCCGTCAATCTCAACATAATAATTGCACTCTGCATCGGTGAAATCTGTCCGACGATGAGAACGCGATAAAGACGAATGACACTGTTGTCACACGTGTGAAGCTAATTAACGAATTTCGATTTAAAATGAAAACGAGACTTTCCGTAAAAATTATTCTCAATAACGTAGTGGACAAAGATTTGCACGAACATATTTATAATGTTCAAATTCATTTCAAACCGATTTAATTACATTATTTATAACTAAAGAAGTTTACATGTGATGCTTCGAGACATGGTATAATTTTTACGAGATTAATGAACATTCTTTAATAACTAATCGTAATCGAAAGTGCTTCCTTCTTCCTAATTCATTAGCATTCGCATAAGAACGAGATGATTTTGCCTCCATAAACATCCTTCCGGTTTCACGCGGTCCGCAACGCAATCCATAACGACTCTAACAACAAAGTGAAATCGATCAGGAAATTCTCGTCCAAAGTACCCTAGTTATATTCATCCGCGGCTATAATCGTGTGGCGAATATACACATACGTTCACGGAAAACCGTATCGACGCCCTCGGCGGCCGTAGATCCAGACATTTACGTCATGAAATTGACCGCAATCGCAGCGCGGCCGGATCGAAAGTGTTAATTTTTGTATCGCGTTTTTCTCGTGTTCCGCTTGGACGTGCGCTTGCCGGGCGTTTTTTTAGCGCGGCGAATCGATTGCCCGCCACGGAAAACATGCGCCGGTTAGGCTCGTGGAAAGGGGTGCAACTGCCAGCCCAAATGATCCACGAAACGCGAAGGCGGAGCTCAAGAAACGGCCGTGACATTTCGCTCTCTAATTACACCGGGAAAAGGAAAACCGGACGCGAATTCGCATCCGCGATTCCGCGTTTCCATGCAACAGGTGACGGATGTTATTTGCGCGCGAGTGTTTACGCGATAATGGAACGAAAAACGTCTGCCGTTAGACTTTCATTTTAATGAACGGCGTGTTAATACCTGCGGAGAGAAATGTACCGCGGACTATTACCTGAAATTGGTTTAATTATATCGCGACCTTTTCGCGTCAAAACGCCGCGTCGAGCGGATAAAGTATTTTCTAGATGGTGTTGTGTGAAACAGGAAGGATACTCGTAGTCGCGGATTTTAAAGCAAGTAAAATTTAATTCTGACTTATTTAATCGCGCGTTTTAATATCCGGCTGAAATACGTAGGAACAGAGGGAAATGAGATAATTGTAATACCTCTATAAATCGATAGAAAATCTATTATTACTTTCCTGGTATTTCTGAAGTGTACATATATTTATATTAGCATTATTATTAACACGTTGTATAGTACTGTGCTACATATGTTGCATATGTACGGATTGCAAAGTATAAAGCACAAAATGAATAGGAAGAGAAACAAATATAATATCATCATGTTGAGAATATTTTATAAAGTGATCTTTTTCCAGTCATAAAATTGCGTTATTTATTTTACTTTACAACAAACTGATGCATTTTTTAAATAAAATCTACTGTTACATAAGATCGACATCGTTAGGACAGATGATTGAAGATTACAAAAATCTGTTGTTATTTAAGAAAAATTTTATATTGAAATTTTTTAGCGAACACTGTGCGCATTCTCTTTCAATGAAACTCGAATCAAAAACATTTTACGTTATAATTCAGGATTTTTGGAAAAGCCAATGCAACATTTGGGTGCGACAGGGGTAAAATTCGAAATTAACCTTTCTTCTAAATTTGAAATGAATTTGTTTTTCACGTTTTCATTTAACAATAATTATTTTACGTTGTATATTTGAATAGTCGTCATGATGCCTGTATCACCATAAACTCCAATGTATACATATACCATTGCACACGTAAGATGCTTTCTACGATAAAAAGAAATGTATTCTTATGCAAACGCGCTACACAAATTGCAAGGTGGGGCATAACTTTTTCATATCCTGACTACAGTAGCTTTCCTTTATTCAAATCAGAATGTTAGATGATAAACTTTCATTTGACAGAAAATCGATCCCTCATAAAATATCTACACCGTTACACATCGTTCCCTTGTTTCCTCCAACACAATACCCATCATTGGGAACGATATTATAATCACCCGCGGCACCATGGATCTCGTAACGAGTCAATACTACAAATCCATTTCATGTTTAGAAATCATTTCGACCGCACAAGTCCAGGCGCAATAAAACACCTAGCTTTCATTCCGTGTGAAATTACGCGAGTTACCTCGTCCTTGGAATCACATTAAAGCGGATTTTGAAAGTCTCCTGACGTCACTTCCCGTCGAGAATGAAAGTCAATTACGGACCGATCTCGAAGTTCCTAGATGATGAGAGAGCCGAGTCAATTAGTCATAATAATAATGAGGCGTAAGGATGCACGAGTTGTCGTGGATCGTCGGGTTTCATTGGCTTTCCAAGTCATCGTCCGATTGCACTGGCTTCCGGTAAAGAGTTCACCGGGCTTGCGTAACATTTCTATTCCTATTCGATTTATGACACCGACAGGTCGTTGGAAACGCGCCTTTAGAAAATATCCGTCCGTTGCTTGACGAATGTATCGGAAATTACGTGTCTATTTGGATTTATAAATACGATGTTATAAGATTATAGGCGAAGCTCAAAGGCTATGGAGAATCATATTTAATTGTAGCTATTCACATAAATTTATCGATTTGAGATTCGTATTCATTAAAGTATTCACTGTCGATTACTAGAGTTTTAAGTTTGAATTGTTTGCTATTTTACACGGCATCAATATTCAGCGGTATATGTATACTGTACACTAGGGTGGGTTAAAAAAATCGACCATTTTTTTTTTTTTAAATTACACCGAAAAATTGGTTCGTAGAAACTTCTAGATTGACGACCTCTATTGACGACGAATATTTGATTTTAAGAGATATTCATCGTCAAATATCTCTTAAACGCTTAATTTTATCAACTAAGCATATGAGAACTTTTTTGAAGAGCATTAAATTTCCTACAAAATGACGTTTGCACGTTTCATAATTCATATTAGTTCGCGAGTTATTAAATTCATAAGCAAAAATAAAATTTGTCTAAAAATCATCAAACTTCAATCGTCAATATCTTCTAAATGGTGAGATTGACGGTAAAAATATAAGAGTCTTTATTTGTAGAGCGTTCAATTTCCTACAAAATTATATATTTACTTTTGCAAATCGGTAAAGTTATGAGCAAGATATGAATTTTTTTATAAAGGATTGCGTAAAAAATATAAAACTATAACGCAGAGGACCTTCCCATTAAAATTAAGAGTTCAGCTTTGCTGAGAGTTTTCTAGAGGTGTCTACGAACCAATTTTTCGGTGTAATTTGAAAAAAAAAATAGTCGATTTTTTTTACCCACCCTAATGTACACTGTGTAGAATAACGACCAAGGATGTATAAAAAATTTAGAATCATTTCTTCTTTTTTTAAACAAAAAGTTATATAAATCAAGTTTTAAGAAATTTCCTTGACTTCTTTGAAATAAAGTTTCACCACCCTGAGCACGACGTGCTTTCCTGGCATTGATTGGATTAACACATTGGCTGTCGTCGGGTCTAGTTAGGTCTGCAAAGACTCGTGTTACACAGAGAATTGTTGGAAAAAAACTCCTTTGTTTTGGTTTCGCGATGGATTCGCGATGTCACAGGGAATTAGAAAAAGCTTGTATATCACAATGCTGAGATCTACACAATCTCTTTAACAGGCGCTAATCTAGTGGAAGCCTTACCGTAACTTGCCATTCTTCAGACTTTCCACGATCGCCAAACAATAACGAGTTGTGATAGCGGAATGAGAATACCAACATACATAGCATCACGTACAAAGATAAAAAAAAATAAATATAGGTAAACTTACGATAGAACAGGACCACATGATAATTTACCAAATTCATCTCCACAAACCGATATTGCTGGTCATTTGTGTCAATCTTTATTATTGGATAGTTATTACGATTAGTGTCATTAGCTGAGAATCATTTTATTATTTCAAATGTATGTAGTATTTGTTAATAACGTTATTTAAAAACCAGTAAGTATATGTAATGTTTAAAATGTCAAAATCATGAGTAATCCCCTATTGTATTAATTAAACCACATCGCCTAAAATGGTTTACACAACGATTCAAAAAATCTTCCCCCACTAGAATGAAATACATCTCGTTTCATTTCATTGTTTTGTGATACAATTTTTAAGTGCTCCACTTAAATTACAGAATTTAAAAATTATAGCATGACATTGGTTGTGCGTTTTAAAGTGTTTTAATATTGACATCTCTACGGGCGGAATATTTGCTGAAATGAAACTTTCACACTTGAAAATTATCTGGAGTGATATTTTTGTATTCTGAAATTGGGACCTTTAAAAATTTCTAAGCGATAGCGGTGTTGTGCTCTGAAATCCATATATCGTGGAATTTCCATACCCGAAATTTCGACGAGGAGTTATTTTTATTCTTCGAAATATTTGTACGTTAATAACCCTACTCAATAAGTTTTATTTTGCTTGAAGTTTTTACTCTTCTTTATGCTCGAACTCGAGGTTTTGCTATTTTCAATAAACGATATTGCATTACGTAGAAGCGAATCCATCTAAAAAAAATCATATACGTCGACTCAATTAAGTCTTCACAAATCAAACACTTTATAGTACAGACATTTCTGTGCTCCACTGTACATACTGTGGGAAAGATCGAATGTAAAAACAGGAAGGCAGAGAGAGAGAGAGGAAGAGAGTGAGGAAGAAAGAAAGCAAATGAGAGCACTCGCGCAAAATCTTCTACGCCCATGTCGCTTTGGATTGAGAAATCCGTGTCGGAAGGTAAAATAAGCGGGCAAATACATGTCTGCACGAGCGTTAGATATCGCCTTTCTAACTCGAGGCTGCAGCTGCAGCTGCACTGCCGGTCCGAAAGAGAGTGCGCGAACAAGTACGTGATCTTATGTACATACATACATACATACATACACGTACCATATCCCGTATCTCCTGGATTTACGTGATTTTCAGTTTCCCCGGACGAATTGAATCGACTTATCCCGCACAATCCTCGGACTTCTTGTAAACTGTTAAATTAACGCGGGAAATCATTTCCCGATTTTTACGATGATTACAATTTCTAAAAGTGCCTTCCGACTAACCGAGGTATTCCATATCTGTAAATTAAACTAGCATCTATGGCTGACTGCACGTGATAAATAGAGTGTTGTCAATAATTGAGATCGAGACGATAATCATTTTGAAGGAATCCATTAATAGTAGAATACTACCATATACATATATTTATTGTATATGAGTCGTTCACAGGCCAAATCGATCAACTCCAGTTTTTGTATTATTTAAAATGTAAGTGTCACAGCACTTACTATAATTGAGTCACAAGTATCAAATGACAGAGATGTTTTGTACGCCTGTAAGAATTGTGGTAATTCATGTTTTCATGCAACACCGTGTATGTATAAGATAATTGACAACACCGAAAGGCATTACGCGCACTTTATCAGGTTTCTCCACTTTATGTTCTATGGAGTTAATCGATTTGGCAAGTGAGCAGCTCATATCATAGAGCATTAACGTTGCTACTGATGTCAAAAAATCGTGCAAATATTGCAAAAGATGATTAGTGTAAAACTTTAAAACTATTATTACAATCAAGTTTTGCAAATTTTGTATAAACATTCTTCCTTGAAACATAAAAAGATTGTATTTTATAAATCTGGTATTCTCGGTGTGATAATTAATTAATGTACCTTCTAATATTTTCACACTAGGCAAAATTGCGTAGACACAATCAAAGAAATGTCAAAGTATAAAATACAATAACATGCAACGTTAAAGTTTCCTTAACTTAAATCGAGCAAAGGATGTCTATTGTTACCTCACCTTTAGCTTTTACTTTGTGTACGTTGGAAAATATTTCCAGTGTTGTTCAAACACTCTGTAATAACGCTGTGCTCGTATTATAAATCTTGCTGTGTAACAGGTATCGAAAGGAAAGTAACCGCGAGTCTCGCAAAGTCCTTTACAATATTATGTATGTACTGAAAAATTCTTTGTAGAAACACCGTGAGAAGATAATCTCACAAGTATTCTGTTTCTTGCTGCAATGTTCTTCCTACTTCGTGAGCTATACATACATATATAAATTGTATGATGGTACACTCAGAATTATAAGATTGTTTTGATTTGTCAGATGTGATTAACGTTATGTACTTTCACTGCTTCTCTAACGACAGTTTTCGACTCAAATTACTACGATTTATTAATCATAAACTATACTCATAAATGTATCGCTTTGGATATTTCCGGACTTTGATATTATTAACTTGATAAGAATTCAGAAGTTATATTATTTCCGTGTACGTGTAAATTATTTTCATTATCGAGTATATGTGAGTTTGGAAAACAATCGGAACAATGGCATTTATTAATGAAATTAATAATGGGATAGCATAGCATGTGAATGCTGAAGATTTAAATACTTTTAAAATTATAAGAAGCATAATATTGCTCCACAAAAATAAAACATATCTACTTTTCGCAGTAATTTTTTCTATGATTTTTAGCTGCTTGTTAATACGGTTAACATTATTTTTGCTTGATCACATCCACATGAAATCAACTTATAAATATTTTGGAAATTCTAATTACGAATTCTATATTAGCAGATAAACAATATTTAAAATACGAGTGAGAGTAACAATACATTGCTCTTGTACTTTTATCTGCGTCGTTAATGTACGTACTGTCACACGAGTACCATTTCCGTACATTTTATATACAGTTATCAACGCATAATTTTTTTGCGTTTAATAGGTAGGCCGACAGGTATGACGGAACCCTGTAATGCATTCACCTGTGCGCAATTCAAAAGCTCGATTTATTCAAATTACATGCAAACTGTGCCAGTCGAACTTCGTAAATTCCGTTAATTATGTGAATATTTTATGACACATTCGGAATACGCGTAAAACGAAACAAGTTAATTGAAAATTCTTATATTTATACGATTTGTTTCAATTTGTGTATTTCTGAAACGTTAACGTTTGCTCACCTTATTGCATGCCAAAGTGAAAAGACAAATGATACAAGTTTAGTGTTCCATGATTTTTTTATAGAATTAAATTTCATAATATTAATGCTCCAATTAGTTTTACTGTTCGACATTCCAAATGTCATGGCGAAACTTTTACAGCATTAACGTAATCTGTAGATTGTACTCTGCGTTTCGTAGCTCCAATCCGATTAGTTTATTTTGCCTTTAAATTCAAAACGCATCTACGAGTAACACTCTTAAATGTAAAAAGTCAAATTCAAATGCCACAGATTCTGACGCCACGCCCCTTTGAAATGATTGTATTTCGCCGAACACTTCTTGTGTCTGTAGATATCCAAATATAAATGCAAATCTACGTTTCGATATATATTTCCTACATGTTCGTAAATATCTTACTTTCTGCATTTCTATTTATACAAATCGATGTTTCCACAGAAATGTCGATGCCGTGATCAATACAATTCCGAGAATCAAACGCTGTTATTTATATAAACGTATATTTCCTTTCTTATATTCTGGATCTCTCTATTTCTAGCAGAAAACTAGTGGAAAATACTCGATTCTACGATGAAACCGTGTGTTCCAATTAACATACACGGAGTTCCAGTGTAGCGTTCGTTCATGCTAATTACTTGATTTCCTCTTGACACATCAGTCATTAATCCGGTCGAAGCTAACAATAAGTCGGAGTGCTGTACGATGATATCGTGAGATACCTCACCTGTGTGCAGTTGAACAGGTGTGGGTGGTTTATGCGTTCAACGTTAATTCAAAGCGAAACGGAAGTCTGACTCGGGAACGGAAAGTGAAAACGGACAGCGTTGGTATGACACGATATACTACCGTTTGCACACATATGTATGTGTGTGTGTGTGTGTGTATATACGCGCAGCGTCATGCAATTCGAAAGTACACGCAAATTTTTCAGCTGTTAAACTCGATTTTGTTATTCCATGCCTGTCTAACTTATTAAATATTTAAAATTATTTTCGTCATTAAATAATTATGCTATCATTGAATTATTTTCAATTTGCGGAGTAAATTTAACTAATTTGTTATCGTTCTGCGGATTTAATAACGCTGAAAGTCCTCTAAGAACTGTTAAATGAATTAAATATTTTTCAAAATAAATTAAGAGATTAAATTGTAGGAAAGCAAGAGACTCTGAACTCTAGAATACAAGTGTCGAACGTAACGTGAAGTATAATAGAATTTCACGTGCCATGTGTACGATTTTACAAAGACTAATTACCATTTTCCCCAGCGATTTAATTTAATTGCAACATTTTCTACTGATAATAAAACGTTTTAAAATTCATCTGACATCCTTTAGCATTTAACTCAAATATGTGTCCTTTTAACAAAGAACTAGCAAATAGAATACAGCCAATTAATGAGAGAAAAAGAACAAATTAATGCCCTTGTTGCTACCGTGCCCGGTAGTTAAAGAAAATAACAGTGTCGCAAGACTCGCGTACAAGACGATCTACAAGAAGGAATCGTTTGATTCGAGAAAGCTAATGGCTGCAAGACAAAACAGCAAACTTGGATCAGAGGTCGATCGATGAAATACGAGGGGAAGCCCTTTCAAAATCATGTCGGTATTAGATTTAATGGATTTGAACGACGGATCGGAAGCGAAATTATCGGAGGTAATACTTAACTGCCCGACCTTTCACTGTCCGATGATTTTTTTTCTACTTCTTAATGATCGTAGTTCCCAAGGCTGCGATCTACTTCATTGTTATTCCCATTCGTCGAAAAAATTGGTCATGCAGTTAATGATCAATCTGCGATATCGAGAACAGAAGAAAGGTATATTCTGTAAATTATCGGCATTGCTTGTGAAGATTTTTAACGTGTTCGTAGACTTTCTCGAGGGTAAACGGGTAAAGATTAGAATGTCCCGGTTAAATTGATTCTAGATCTTAATTATGAAATGAAGTAATAAAACGGTAGGAATGCGCAGAGAGTCTGCATTAAACAACTCGTTCTACAGAATCTATTAGGCTGTTTTTACCACTCCCGTTTTGCGGTATTTGTACAGGGTGGCGCAAAATGAATCATCCGATGTTGATTGGCTGCCATTTTTTTTTAAATGAAAAATTTGGAACGTTTTTTTTTTATTATGTTTATTTAGTTCATTAGAATTTATTCTGTCAATTCGAGAAAATGATATCGGTCAAATGGGCGCCACAAGAATTAATGGCGCTGCGGGCTCGTTTTATGGCATTTTTCATCATTTCGGCCAGAATCTCGGGCGACAGATTTTCCCAATCGTGTCGAATGTTGTCCCTGAGGTCTTCCAGGGTCTGAGGCTTGTTTACGTAAACTTGAGACTTCAAGAAACCCCATAAAAAAAAGTCTGGAGCGGTCAAATCGGGTGATCTGGCCGGCCAGTTTAAATCGCCAAAACGAGAGATGAGGCGACCCGGGAACGCTGCCTTCAGAATGTCGGTTGTGGCTTGTGCAGTATGCGCCGTTGCACCGTCCTGTTGGAATCACATGTCCTCCAGTCCCAATTCATCCAATTGCGGCAGAAAAAAGTCGGTCAACATAGCCCTGTAGCGCACACCATCCACAGTTGTTGTTTGGCCCGCGGCATTCTCGAAAAAAATGGCCCGATGAGGCCTCCAGCGTGAATAGCGCACTCGATTTGACCGCTCCAGACTTCTTTTTATGGGGTTTCTTGAAGTCTCGAGTTTACATAAATAAGCCTCAGACCCTGGAAACCCTCAAGCGAAAATCTGCGATAATCTGTCGCCCGAGATTCTCGCCGAATAGTGATGAAAAATGCCATAAAACGAGCCCGCAGCGCCATTAATTCTGGTGGCGCCCATTTGACCGATATCATTTTCTCGAATTGACAGAATAAATTCTAATGGACTAAATAAACATAATAAAAAAAAAACGTTCCAAGTTTTTCATTTAAAAAAAAATGGCAGCCAATCAACATCGGATGATTCATTTTGCGCCACCCTGTAGCTTGTCGATAAGTAGTGAGTAGGGAAACGGATCATCGCACCAAAGTTTCAGTCATGAAAAATCTAGCTAAGTTTCGGATTCGCTATTGATTCCAAACAGGTGAAATTTAGGTATTCTCGAATCAATTGGTGAGAAAAGTACAATACATATTACGTCAAAATTTGTATACAAGTCAGACTCAACGAGGAGACTAATAAACTACTGTATCAACGAACAGCCTTTTTCTAAGGAAACATAATTGTGATATACAAAATAATAACATTGCGCAGAAACATATTTTTACGAATATCGCTGATGTTTCTTCTACAGAACATTGACAACTTTCGACATTTTCACGAGTTGAAAGCAGCACAGTTTCGCGAACAAGCGCTTTCGAACTAACATGTAAAGTAATAACGATCGCCATCGTTTGTGTAATGCGAATTTTTCGTCGTTAACGACAATGTCTCCGCAAAATTGCGATTTAGATCTCAGATACGACGAAGTCGTTCATGGTGTGCACGTGTGCGCTTAGGGACACAAGAACAATCCAAATAATTACATACTTTGCGCATGGGTCGCCTAATTGACTGCCGGAAAAATAATTAATACTCGCATCGTTGAAAGCGCTCTGCAGTGACAACTGTAACATTTTCTTTATATCCGAATATAATTTCGTGTTCGTTTTCACTTCAAGAATTGTTGTGGAGACATTAAACTTTATGAGGAATAGAATTGTATATTTCTGATTTTATATGATTCTCAGATATGAATTTATTAAATTAAAAAACAAACAGAATTTTTAAAAATTAATTATGGAACTTTGTGGCTAGTGTAATTCACAGTTGTATGTACGAGTATAACGATTTTCTCTTATAATATGTGATAAACAATCTAAATTATTAAAATAGATTTTGCAAGAGTGTGAAGTAATTGTCCGTAGGTAAGTTTAGAAAGATGTATTTCCATTTGGGCATTTGTAATTGAAATTTTTACGATCAATCGGTATGTGCGTATTTACGCAACACTTTTTAGAAAACTTACTTGCATAATTCTATGCCCTTCTATCATGCTACTAAATTACGACAATAATTCTGATATTTAAAAAAATACCCAATTAGTTGAAATTGGATCACGCAGTCACATTATTACCAATCGACATTGCACCGAATTTCACTTTCTTCCCCGGTGTAATTTCATACTTTTCGTATCGTCGCGCCGCACCGTGAAATCTTATAGTTGGATACTCATTTCACAATTAAAGACATTGCACTTAATTATGCACGTATGTGTCTATTAAATTGTAATTACAAAACCATGCATCTTCTCATTTTACCAAACTTTCTCAATATTACTTTACACTTCCAATTTACGGATTGTTGCACTATTTTATTAATATTTTACTTGCAATCTGAAATTTATTTTCACAAATAACGCCCCAATGTTGTGTTTATGATTACGAATGAGGCAGAAATCACTCACCTGTTTAACGTTTCAACAACTATCTTCGTTTTTGTTTCTTGTTTACTTTTCATTTTTTAACTTTAAAATGTAAACTGTTAAGATTAACAGCCAAAAATAAAACTTTTGAAATAATGGGCTCTTTCAGGTTTTCAAAACTATCTTTTTTTCACTACATTCTCAATCACTGTTTTAGAATTATATAATTAGGATATATAATTAGGCTTTGTTTGTCGACGATGATATCTTCATTTAAATAACATCAAAAAAAGATGGCTAAAGATTCATGAATTTTCGGTTATTAGGTTGATTACTGAATTGGTAGATAAAATAATTTTGATACAATGTTAGATGACACAATTTATCGCAAAAGTTTATCGTGAATTGTGTATTAGTCTATAAAAAGTGAAACAAAACAAAATGTATAAGAATTTGAGTTAAGAGTTTCTGAAAGCATTTTAAAACTGTTACCTCATTCTGTGTGAATTATACATATTCAACGATGTCTCCTTCTGTCATACAAGTAATTAGGCTACTTTCGTCACAGAGACATCAGACCCATTAGGAAAATATGCAAAATGAAGTTATATCATTCTTCGTGTGACAGCTCCACTACATTACGTTATAATTTCTTCTGACTTTTACGAACTTATTATACATGGTCTGTCCGGAAAGTAATAGGACTGAGTCGATTAAAAAAAAACTATTGAGCCAATCGTTATAATTCTTGAAAAACTTTCAAAAAAGGCTCTTCCTGCGTCGATACAGCGCTGCCAGGGCGATTTCCAAGCATTGAAGGCGTCATGGTAAGCATTCTCCGGAATGGCGTTTAGAGCCGCGGTACAAGCTGCTTGGACCCCCTCTTTTCAAAATGATTCGTTTCAAAATGATTTCCTTTCATCGGTATTTTCCGGCGAGGAAACAAAAAGAAGTCCGGGGGGGGCCAAATCTGGGATGTAGGGTGGCTGGGGAAGCGTTGGGATACCTGCCTGGGTCATTTAGCTGGTCACAAGAAAGGAGGTGTGAGCCGCTGCATTGTCGTGGTGCCCCGTCACAATGTCATGAACCACAGTTTTTGGGAAATTTAACATTTGGGCAATTAAATGAGTACTCAGTAGACAGTCAGAGTTCAAAACTTCGAGCAGACGAGTCACATTGTCGGTGTTTGTCGAAGTCGAAGGTCTTCCAGCGCGGTCTTCATCGGCGACCTCTTCCCGGCCCTCCGAAAGGGCCTTGTGCCACCGAAACACACTACTTCTTACTAAAGTATTATCTGGATAAGCCTGCTTGATCATATCAAATGTCTCTGTCGCAGATTTACCGCGTTTCACACAGAATTGATTAAATTTTGGCGATTGCCAACCTCTGCTCTAACGAACGCTGCATTTTCTGCTTGTACCGCGGACAAAAACACGTCGCGGGAAAAAGGCTGTCCTGACTCTCCAGATGCTCGGAGACAATTGACCAACCCCTCATTCATTAGCTAAGGACCTCCTCTACCGAATCCAGTCGGCACTCGAGAGCTCCGAAGTACAGTCGCGGCGGAAAAAAATCAGTCCTATTACTTTCCGGACAGACCATGTATGTCGTAGCATGCTTGACTCGCTATAATAAAATAGCTGGAATTACATTGTTTGCCTATTACCATACACGCTTCCTTCATGTAATTAAATAAACACGCAGCAGAATTTCATTCTACATAATTTGCTTCATTATACTGCTGAGTTTGCCTCATTATGTCTTAACGATCTATACATGTACATATAATGCAGTTGAGTGTGCATACTTTTTAAATATTTCTATTGCGTTTAGTACAGAAACAATTAATTTACTCCTATGAATTTGTATGTTTCGTATCCTTCATACACGCACTTTTTTTAAATGTGTTTAAAATTTCACTTTCAAGTGAAACAACGGCATTCAAAATTCCACATAATACTTGCTTTCTTCTCATTGTTTACAATATTTGTCATGTAAATCTATTGCATCACCAAAAACACACAATAATGTGTTATACAATGGCGACGATGGCGCTTTTCGCGTTTCAATAATTATTATAATTAGTGAAATTTCCGTCGCAAAATCTACAGAGAATTTTCACCCACGGCATTCGACGTGCAGAAGGCGTGCAATGACTCTGTCAGACAATTAAAACTTTACATACGGCGCGTTGGAAGCGCGAAGCGTTAATTAGGCGAGATTTGTTAACCTCCGGTCGTTACTTAACCGCCTTCCAGCTAAAGACGTGCGGCTCGTTACTCAACGCGAGCAAATTACTCGCATCCGCGGAATTTCCCGCGCGGTAACAAAGGAAAGAAAGCCGGGTTTCCTTTTTCTCCACCTATCATACTACTGAAAATGGTCTGAAGATTTTCCGCCGGGAAAACGCATCGCGATCGAACCTAAGATATACGTGGAAATGATTTGCCAATCAGTTTCCCCGGCCTGGAAATCTTTGCGATCACGTACCGACGATTTTACGTGAAACGATTGGCGATTCGGCGAAAGCGATACGAAGTTTTCCATGTGACTTATATCGATCTCTTTTCTTACATTCTGAATTTCCTGACAAAACCTTTTGAGAAATGATGGTATGCGTATATTTTTTTAATATATGTACGTGTATTATGTATTCTTTAATCAAAAGGAAAGTGTGAAAAACGTAAAGTTTAGTATTTTTTGTACAGAATTGTTTATATTGTTTTGTCGTTGATGTGTTCGGAGATCTATCTTAAGAATTTTCGGACTTTAAGAATTTCCGTTTGTGTTACGTACCGCTTATTTTTTGGCTGAAAATCAAGACTTTCTACGAAAGTCGATTCCTTCTAGAGTGTTACATCTTACTCTTAAATAAGATGACATTATTGCGAGGATAGACAAGTATACGCAACTCTCCAGCGCGATTCGAATTTTAGTTATTGTTTTTGCGAAATGTCCAAGTTTTTTGTTTAATCGATTCTAAGCTGTGTCTATTAGCAGTAGTAGTTTTTTTGTCTCTTGACACCTTGTACGGTGACGTCAGACCTCCCATTATTGATTAAAAAGGAAAATGTAGGCAGATTCTGATGTTTTCGAGTATGGCCCATCAGTCCCGAGTAGATCGGATATCCATATACAGGGTGTAACAAAAATTCTGGGACACTTTTTCAGTATCGATAGTACGCACCAAAAGATAAAAAAAAAGTCTATAAAGTTTTGTCTAAAATCCACCCCCTATCGAGATTCAACCCCTTTTGTAAAAAATTTAAAAAAAATAATATCTCCGAAATGGTTAGTCGTAGAAGACTCGTTTTGATTGCAATATAACCGGAGAAGATCAAAGATAATAGAAAAAAATATAATTGCTGCGATTATTGCTGTTAAATAGCATTTATTCTTGTTTAATCCAAACAACGTCGATTACCTACATCGTAGCAGATTTGTAACAACTTGGGGAAAATTAAGGGCACTCACTAAATCTTCCTTTGCGTAGATAGTGATATTTTTTTCGTAAACTTTAGTCTCTTCCGGTTATATTGCAATCAAAATTGGTCCTCTACGACGTGCCATTTCGGAGATATGATTTTTGAAAAATTTTTTACAAAAGGGGTTGTATCTCGATAGGGGGTGGGTTGCGCCCACAACTTATAAGACTTTTTTTTCTTATTTTTATACGTTCCATCCATAAACCTAAAGTGTCCCAGAATTTTTGTTACACCCTGTATACTAATATTTAGAATATCGGTAAGCACGATAATACGGATGTGGGCTATAGTTTTACAAGTATCGAAATTTAAGTATAAAAATGGAATAAAACATTATTTTTATGAACAATATTTATTGACATTGACTTCTTTTGTCGAATTCTTTTGTACCAAATGTGAAGAGAAACTGAGATCTAGCACATATAGTTTGGAAATAATTCAAACGTGATCCTGATACATGTCATCATCAGTGACAGGTAGAATTGTCAAAATGCAAGTTTTTTTTTCACATTTTCTGTTAACTACATACATATGTGTGGATAATAGACATGAAAGACTTCATATATGTGAATATACGTGAAATAATCCACGAATACATGTATTGTAAATATGACACATACTGATGTGTACGTGTATATGAATACCACGGATGCACGTGTATTTAAATACATAAATTTTAACGACGCATGTAATGTATCGATAACGTCTTATTCACACGCTATCGACGAACGAAGTCTTACTCTGTTCGTAAATTGGCGTGGAATCACGACTCGCATAGTATGCGGCAAACAACGGAACGCTTTTTACACGGTGGATGCGTACATGATATACAAAAAGTTGGGAAACAATAGCTTTGCAACAAAGTGTAAAAAATGGGTTAAAGTAAAGCAAGCGAGGGGAAAAGCAGTTTAAAATATAGACCGACATTTTATTTTAAACAAGTGAAACAAAATGTATTGTGTTAACGAAAAGTACTAAAATATTTTTATTAAAATTGACATTTTATTCATTATCGTTCCATGTTATAATACAACACATACGTTTTCTTGTAACTAGAAAAAAATCACTCTAGATGCTTTAACTATCCTTTGGCTGATTGCTTTGTACCGATTAGGATTACGTACTACATATTTCATTTTTTTACATACACTTTTTTAATCCTTTTAAGATCGTATAGAACGTTTCAGATTATTTACATTAAAACGTAAGTTGGAGTTCTCCTTTGTCTTAATTTGCTGAGAATCAACGGTTTTCGACTATTGTTAAAGAGTATAGAAGCGAGTCATGATAAAAAAATATCGTATAAAAATAGCCTCAGATGTACATGCATATATACATACATATATGTATATGTATAGTATCTTTTTGCAAGGTAGGTACTTACATATATGTATGTACCATGTAAAAGTATGCACCGTAAGAAATCGGCGAAATAAAACAAGAAACCATGTGAAAATTCACGTTACAATCTTATCGTTTTTCTGTGCCTGCACTTTTTATTCCATAAATAATGCACGTATGTATATAAATGAATAAATTATGCATGAAAATAATTTTTGTTCTAACCCGTGTTTTAAAAAAATAATCGCGTAAAAACTGATTCGGGTGTGCATACGTATTATGTTCTTTTACGGACCTCCAGTGAAATAATGCTCACGTAGTACTGCCGTCATACATATTTAACTGGTTAATGATCCCAGTAATTGATGGCGTCATATGCAAATAAATGGTACTGCCGTGGTCAGTTAAAATCGCAATCTTTCAATACAATTAATAACTCTGTCATTACATACATCATCTGAACTTACAAATATTGTATTAATGTAAGTGCACTTCTATTTTGAGATGGAAAATCAGATATCATTGGGAGGTAACCACTGTTAATCGATTTCTGTAATTTTCCCTGGAGTGGAAGAAAAAAAGACACTCTTGCGAAAGTATAAAATGGTTTGTACGTTGCACTTACACTCGTATAATAATATCGTCGACTATCACGCAACATGAATAAACTTATCGAAGTTTATATCCTGGCATGAAAATAAAATAATTTTGTCACGCTTCAGATCTCAATACCCAGGGCAAAAAGATTCTTCCTTAATTGGATCAGTCCAGTTTATTGAAGCGATCTATAAATATTTTACTGCGAGTTACAAATTCAAATTATTCAGGAAACGATTGAATGACAGGTGAAATTTCGAATATATTAAAAAACACGTGACGACGGTAATATAAAAATACAGTGATAAGTTGCCACCTATTGTTTTCACTGCAAAGTTTTCACGGCTTTGGTATAAAACGCTCGATAGTTATGGGTTCATGTCGCTAACAAGTCGTAAGTCGTATTTTAGTTTTCGTGAATACATAATAGTCGGGACAAGAAACGCCGTATACCGGGTGCCACCGTAAATTTTCCTTTTTGTAAAACTGCGGTCGTCGCATTGTCCTTGCGATATTGTACGCGGAGAAAGTCGATCGTAAAACTGGATTTTTGCAGGCACGTTTTGCGCTTCGGCATCATTTAACGGTTATCTTTAACGCAACTCTTGCGGCTTTATTTTCGATGAATCACTTATCGGTATGTCCGTCTTATTTTAAGTGAAACGCCGAATCGTTTATTTATGTTATTAAGATTAATTTACTAGCCGCTTCGTTTCTAAAAGATTAATGATTGCGGGCAGAGCGGATGTGTACGAAACTCAATTAAGCATCGCAGCATTTTTACAAAAAGTGTGAAAGTTTAATTATCGCTGACGTGATATCTGCGCAAACATACTTTCCAAATTTAAGAACATCGTTATCGATCCCTGGAATAATCGGAGTAATGAATATAGAATCCTGATCAAATCATACAATTATTTCAATTAGCCTGTTGACATAAAAATTTACTCAAACCAGCTTGGGTTTAATATTTTTTCAAAGCTCACTTTGATATTGATACTATTTTTAGAAAAGTTGTAACATTCAGAATGACTAACAATTGACCATTGTTAAATAAAACCACGAAGATCTTAATAGAATATAAAACTTACAATTCAAAACCGATATCTCCCTTCCTGGGAACATCTTAAACTGTAAACCGCAATTTTCCAATGAACCACTTTCGAAGCAGTTTGATAAACATAATAAAATCACTAACAAAAATTTGTTTATCTATACCTGTTTGGCTCCTCGCGTTTTTATGTTTATGATGTTATAATTGCGTGTTTCTTGGTTTAAAATGATCTTTCTTCCTTTTCGTGCGTTGAGCTATACAGGCAAAGAAAAACGATTATAAAAAGGTTAACTAACGACGCCAAGAAACGGTGCAAAAAGAATCACGTGAGCACAACCAATATTTTAAAGGACGTACTGCGAACATTAATCAAACTCGTTTATCTAAAACGCGATCAAATCTCGCTGTGTAATACTTATTTATATTGGCAAATATTAACAAAGAACCGGTTATACGCGTTGCATTCGACGAAATAATAGAGATCTGCCAATCAACGTAACGGCGTTAGAGAAGCATTTCCTAGGGAACTGTTACATATACTCGTAAAAGGATTCCAGCTGCTGATTCTTCTCTTCGAGAACTATCTCGAAATTGGCGTGATATTACGTAACATGCTCGGACATCGATAAATCTTTGCAACGTTAGCAACTGACATGGTTTTATTCAGGCAGTTTTCATAAAAGAAGAATTGCATATTTCCTCGTAATGATGCCATCTTTCGAATTGCAGTTAATCAATCCTCTTTTGGGATGAAGTTTCAATTCAAGTTTCAAAAACCAGCTATCTCTCGGATATTGAAGAGTATAATGAGATTTCTTCAAATCCATTTATATTTATTCAACTTTACAAATTCTATTTCATTTCTGACTCTTTTTTCAAATATTGTATTCCCTTACATAAAATATCGCTGGTTTACAGAATGAGATTACATTGATTTACAGAAAATAATTTATGATTAAAGACATAATACATTATTTACTTCGAACACGTTTTCAAAATATGGGAATAAAGAAATTAAATTGGATCCTAATGTGCAGTTCCAAGTTCGCCCTTTAAGAGACAAAGTGACACATTTTATTAATAGCTTAAGAAATAATTTAAATAAATCTTGCAAAATTGTAAAATAATTGAGAAATAACAAAATTCAGATTTTTACCCGGTATTGTATTTAATTTTATACGATAGACTCCCGTCGACTTTCCGGCGACGGTGATGAAGGGTCGGTAGAATTTAATGCAATGGAAAGTTACTGGGAGGCTCCACAGTCAACACCTGGCTCCCGATATTTAGTCTCCTTTTTATTCGTTTGCATGTAGAATCAATGTTAGTGAAAGTTCGAGAGACGAATGCGTCGAAACGGAAAGTTATCGGGAGACTTACTGTACATGGATAAAGAAAAAAATTAAACTGCACCACGTTTATGCGCGAATGAAAGTGTTGAACAGCTAGTATATATGAAACGAGTTATTGTGCGCTGCAAATTTACCAACGGATAATATTATAATAATGACAGACAGATTTTCCTGCTAATAATTAATGCCGTCGTCGGATAAGCGTTTCCGAGCACAATTTCACATTCGCGTTACGGTAAGTGTTTCTCCTCGTTACGTCGTTTGGTCTATTCCTTGTTCTCTGATCGAATGTACCTAATTAGTAATTACACTCGTATACCACACTATAATTTAAACTTTGCTATTGGTATTTCTAATAGTTAACGCGATGCGAAACCGTGCAGAAAGGCTTTATTAGATACACGGTTATTAGAAGATTATACATACCTACTGCCGACGCCTGTAAAGAAAAACGCGCAAAGAAATTTCTAACAATCTTATTTTCAGACGTGTTCCCCAATAACTGTCAAGAGCAAGGCCACTATCCTATACACATAATTGCCCGAATTATAACTTTTCTTTCACTTTTTACTCCAACAAGTATGTTGTACAATAGTAGAGTGTAGTAGAATAGTTCTACAAATCGTAGTAAATTTCAGACACGTCTCCCTGATTACTGTGGAATTTTAACGAAAGATTCAATGGGAAATGTATATTTTACTCTCTGCAACCGTGTTTGAGTTTATAGCCACATAATTATGTACTTATATGTATGTATAACCTATTTCTTTAGTCAAATCTGACGCCACTGTATAATTTCAGAATTACAAAGCGCATTTTCATTAAAATATCTCTGAAAATTGAAAGATATTTATTAATTCGTATTTTGTCGTTGATATTAGTTGGTGTCACGTAACATAATTTTGTTTACAGTCGCGAACAAATTTCGGCCTATAATGGGTGAGAATGATAAATATCAAAATAAGAATAACTGCCCTCTTCGAGAAGATAATCAAAGTCGATAATTCTAAATTTCTCTTAAACATTAAACGCTAGAAAAAACGGACGTAAGTGAGGAAAGTTTATAAAGCTTCTTATCAAACGATCTGGAATCGATTGTCTTGACACGACCTGACCTTAGCTACGACATTACGCTGAAAAAGCCACGAAGATCTCACGACAAAACAAAACAAAACAACAAACAAGAAAAGGGAGGCGTGATTAGAGCTACGACATTCATCGATTCCTGCACTCTTTGAATACATCGAGTCATTCGCCGTTGCACAAGTTAAGTGTTGAAAGAGAAAAATATGTTGCACATCGTGCAGCAAAAGCTAACAATGCCCATGCGGCCTTCTGTGAATCATAATTGTAAAAACGAATTTATATTCACACGGTATGGCTCCATCCGTTAGTAAATAGGATGATTTTTTGTCGTATTTTTTGTTTGGTATGTGTTTACGTTATGTAGGGAGACAATGAGATGGAGTAGGTGCACGTTTCGTGTGACATAGTATATCGTTTGATTCTTTTGATACAACAATTTTTTAATACGAAAAAGGATTTAAGTAGAAACTGGTGACATTACCAAAAGAAAAACGTGAAAAACACTGTACGAATGAGAAATAACTGTTTATACAAGGTGTAACAAAAATTCTGGGACACTTTTTCAGTATCGATAGTACGCACCAAAAGATGAAAAAAAAGTCTATAAAGTTTTGTCTAAAAACTATCCCCTATCGAGATACAACCCCTTTTGTAAAAAATTTTTAAAAAATCATATCTCCGAAATGGTACGTCGTAGAGGACCGATTTTGAGTGCAATATAACCGGGAGATACTAAAGTTTACGAAAAAAAATATCGCTATCTACGAAAAGGAAGATTTAGTGAGTGCCCTTAATTTTCCCCAAGTTGTTACAAATCTGCTACGATATAGGTAATCGACGTTGTTTGGATTAAACAAGAATAAATGCTATTTAACAGCAATAATCGCAGCAATTATATTTTTTCTATTATCTTTGATCTTCTCCGGTTATATTGCAATCAAAACGGGTCTTCTACGACGTACCATTTCGGAGATATGATTTTTTAAAAACTTTTGTACTATCGATACTGAAAAAGTGTCCCAATATTTTTGCTACACCCTGCATATAATAAAATGTAAAATTCAAATTTAATTCTATGTATGTGTTAAATTCCAACAAATTCATTTCTTATGGTTTTATTATAAATTTGCACATTAAACATTGTACATACACTATGTATACTAGATTTCATGATCATTATAAAACAATGCTCACATTCATACTTATAAGAAACAGGCAATTTGAAAAGATGTGGTTTAGAAATAGAAAAATATAAATTCATAGATATTTTTAAATGTGGAATCATTGCATTGTGCAACCATTTTGCAATTTTCTTCGTTCTAAACACATTTATCCAAGAATAACATTAAAGTAATAATTGCGACCTACTTTCCAAGTGTGTCGTAGTTTTTTACACAGTAATTTGATTTTAAGGAGTCAGCTGCTACCTTTCTAAGTGTATACCCATCAACTAGACCGCAGTAACTGCAGCCTATTTTGTAACTCTGCTGTACTCTTCCCATTAGAATTTCACTTTAAACAATCCAACAATTATCCGCCTAAAAGTATCAGTTACTCAAACAAAAACTACTACCGACTTCATAATTATGTACCTTTTAAATACTAAAAAGTTGGAAACTTCAACGGGAAAATATTTTACTATTTAAAAACTTCAACGCAAATTCATTTTAATATTTGAAAGCATCGACGCATCGAATTTTAATATTTGAAAACTTCAATGCCCAAAAGTTCCAGCTCGATGAACATGATCGCGCAGAAATTCAAACCCGTAAAAATATCGGGTCGCAGAAATCTCAAGATGCATAAAAACTTGACAATTTCGATTCACAGTACTTAGTTGTTACGGTTTGATAGATTTAGCACCCCGAGGCGTTCGGCTCTCAGCCTGTCTCTGGCCACGTCGTATTTCGCGCGATTCTATCTCAGATAGCCAACCGTTTCGTAATTTCATACTACCTCCTAACTCCATCTTCCCAAATATATCCATCGATTGCAGAGTAGTAATTGGAAGCTACTTAAACAACCGTATGATTCTCTTCGAACGGCAATACGATTCCAAGCAGCGAAACGCCTACGTTTCCCATTACATTCCCGTAGTTTAGAGACGCAATCGTATGGAGAGCGAAGCGTAACGATGCAATAGAATTTGTAACCGATCCGTCGAACCTCGTTGCAATCGAAACACACACTCCATTGTAGCTTATGAATCGACTTCCTGGTCTCGCGGCGCTGCATGACATTACGGAGCCGGAGCAAAGCGACGCGAGAAGGGTATCTGTATCAAGTTTGCGGGAAAGTCTTCCGGTCTTGTAAATATCCCCGGGAACCGATTCGACGGACATGGATTTATGGAATGGAACGAACGTTTCACATAGTTACTCTTTTTTTTTTCATTCTTGCCCCGTTGGCGTCGTCTCGAGACTGACGCGAACGCTGGATAAACTCGCTTTCGATGCAACTATCCGCTCTGCTTGCGCAACTTTGAAAACGTTATCCTGATACAGGAGTGCTCACGGATGGTGTTGGATAGCTTGCGGCGTTATGCAATTGATTTGATGCGTTTAAGTCGATTTCATGGGATCCGAGACGTGTTATGCGATTTCAAATGATTCCATCGTAAGTGCGCGCGCTCTGCCGACTAGTTTTGTTTTTCATTTGAATAGGATGTCATTGGATTTAGAAATGTTTGAGAATAACGTTAGAACAATTCAAGGAAGTATGGCGTGCGTAATTTAGCAATTGTTTTCATCGATGTTTACTATTCGATGCTAATTACTTCTTTGGCGACAAGTATTCGTGTAGTAAACGATAAAACAGTGAGTCAAAGAATAATTGATGATTTGTGTAAATTTCAAAATAAACCATCTATAAAGTATCTCATGACTAAATTGTGCAAAGAGATATAATCATGCGAAAACGTTGCTTAAAACAAATATTAGTCAACACGTTGCTCTTGCAATTGCATAATATTCATAGTATCGACAGTTTGTTTACAACTGTATTTAAGTTGTTTGCAACCTTATATCAGATCGTTTTTAATTACGAAGCCTTTCCAAGTTTTATAATAGCCGATTGTAATTGTTACAAACGAAAGCGAAATTAGTCTAATTTCGATAACGAGGTTTAGTAAAAACTGATTAGAAAAAACGTCTATTATAGCTACGCGTGTTCGCAGAACTGTAATTACACTTTTACCAAAACTGTATACGTGTACACCTTAAGAAACACTTAACAGAAATTACGTCCTAGTCTCTAATCCCGGATATTACGATTTAGGATCGACAAAATCAGCAACGGTTCTTCCAGCAACGCAGCTTTCGATGTTTTTACAACAATCAGCAATGAATTTTTTACACACCGACTAATCGTACAGTTGGAGCAATCGTTGTGCGACCGACGAAGCGAAACGTTGAAAGAAAGGTACCTTTTCGTCTGTCGAAGAAAAGTCGTTAAAAAACTTTCAACGTTTCCATTTGATATGATACACATTGTCTACTAAAATACGATCGTGCTAGGAAGAAAGGTGACGAAACAAAAACTTTTAGGTTTTGTAGCATACTGGTATTAACAAAATCACTATACATAAGTTTTAAATCTCAGAAAGAACCACCGACAAAAATATAAACCCTCAGAAACTCGCGGAAGCAAGAATGAGGAAGTTTAGAAAAATTCGAAGATCACGAATAATAGCGCTCGAAACGTTGCATCCATAGAAATATAACAATTCAGAGACTAAATGCAAATTGCGATGTTTAAAATACCTAATTCCTCGGAATTTCGAAGAGGCAGAAATGAACACGTAGATGAATTTAAATCGCAGAAATTTCCAGTCCTACAAATTCGATGATTCAGGAAACCGTTGTAAGTCTGTCCCAATGTTCAAAGTAAATAAGCACGTCGTCCTGAAACGTCTCTAACGATAAGTCTCACTTATCGATCCGCCCCTGAACACGGTACATCGTAAAAAGAACTGCGAAATCACGGAACTCCGGGAGTTGCAATTTCGGTAAACGCTGGATGCCGGTGATTTTGTCATCGTTAGAATCGCCCTTTCGAGCCACACGCTATTATCTCGAAACACGCTGACCAGGAAGTATTTAACGATTAATTTCGCCAGGAAGCTAGCGAGTGTATCGTTCTCCGTAATTGAGCAGAACTCTTCTTTTCATTTTCACATGGTTCAGTTTGCTGGACGACACTTATGTCGTCACCAAAGCATGCATCACTTTTTGTACTGTTGCTTTCTTTCACATTGTTTTTCCCCACCGTTTTTCTTTTAGTTGAATACTGAGGTTCGCGTTGAAGTATGAATTTCATGTACAGAGACAGCCATAAAATTTTTATAGAGTCCACCGATCCAGATGATGTTTTGATCTTGTGGGAGATTGCTGAACCATTTTGATTCTTGATGAGTTTTGTTGAATTAAAAAATATTTCGCACTATTAATATTGCAATAAAATTCGCTAAGTGTACCACTCTCTAATTTTGTATGAACTGTTTGAAGAAATATCTGAAACGTACATTTTTACCTCCGACCGAAGAGGTTAATCAATTCCTTAAAGCATTAAATTAATGAATTCCTTTTGGGTTAAAAATTTAACGTGATTAATACATTCTTGAAATCGAATTCTGACATACCTGGAAATGTAAAATAAGTATAATAAAATGACGGCATTACCATCGATTTAATGATAGAGCACGTATGAAGAGTAAATTTCATTGAAAATTGTTTCAACTTATTGTAAAGTATATAGGTAATTATGCATATTAACTAAATTTAGGTAAAGACATTCCACTGTATTACTTGAATTTGTCTTCCTCTTCCTAGTTCAAATTTATGTATCCTGCAATTTAAAATCCGTATGTGTACAATATATCATGTAGCACGAAATGTGTAATTAGCAATGCGAAAACAGGAATTTATAAATCTGAAATTCGATTAAAGTTATAATGAATTCCCTATCGCTTTATAAAGGTATCTAAAGTATACGTAAGTTTCTGACTACTCCAATTAATTGTCGTCGTGAATTAAAATCGGTAAAAACGATCCAAACGTTCAAATGACTAAATATCATTTTAACACTAGAACGACGGAGGATTAATTGGATGAATTGAATAAGACCGGAAAAATATGTTTGAAACAAAGAAATAAAGGGGGATAGTAAACTAATCAGTTTAATTATTTACATATAGAAATATTGATATGAAGAATTTTGGAAATCGCAATGTTTTAAATTTAAGCGGTTCTTAGAAGAATTTCGGAACCAGTCATTTTGACTGCCTCCATCGTTCTAGTGTTAATTTCACACCAGCTATTCCGGTAAAAACGTGCGAAGACGTATCCGATACTATCAAGTTTTATTTGTATCGTTGATTCCATGATTCTCGCCGCATCGCGTGGGAAGGAAGTGACGAGAGGTCTGATCGAAAACGATCGAAAACGTCGACAGGAAACCTCGTGGGAAAAGTTTCTCATGAACGCGTAACTTTCCCCGCGTCTGTCCGCTTTCCCAGCTCCTCTCCGCCTTCGTACTTCGCGATCTCAGTCGGCCAGAACGATGTAAAAGTCACCTATGAGCTCGTTCTTCCGCGAATCTACAACGAATTGCTCTGCGAATGGTCATTTTTTCAACATGCGTGCTTGTATCGCTGTGTTACCTGGCCGACCATGACTCCGCGGGTATTTTGCTTGTATGTAGTTGTTGCCATCGATGGATTTCGTCCTCTATGAATTTCTCGATCAAGGGACTCTCTATTTACGTAATTCAGTGCGAATGAAGTTTTATTGTTCTCAATTAGAATACATAACGTATTTCTTTGCGATGAAATTGTACATGTAGTCGTAGGTATAATAACAGATTTTTATCGACTTGAACAAAATTGTCGGCATTCGTGAAAACTTCGATTCGGAAGATAGATCTGTATCTTTGATCAACTCTGATATGTCCTGGTATTATTAAAATCAAAATTGATCCTCGACGGCCTACTACTTCAAAGATAACATCGAAGTATCGTAGATCCATAAGAAAACCTAATTTTGAATTTTTCACGGGAAAGACAAATACTATAAATCTGCAATGTAGTTAATATTCAAGTGTAAATTATTCCAATATCTCAGTTTACAAATGTTTTAAATAAATCACTTTGAATACAAGTATTAGCGTATTTCGCTATAAACTCGCGTATACATTTACAAATCATCACGTCGTTAAAGATCACAGCCGAGGACACTTTTATATTGATTTTTGTCGATCACAGGTTCTGATGTATTAAATTTTGCACATTAAATAAATACCGTGGATGATCGTAATCTGGTGTTAATAAATTATGGTTCTCCAATTTCGTGATTTCTATTACGTCTTCACAATGGAAATGCATCTTTCTTCTCCCCACTCCGTGTCCGTCGTGTGGAAAATGACAACGACGAAATCTATATCTTTTATTGTATGTACGAAATGTTCCATTAATGGTTCCTTATTCCTTCTCTCTCGTCTGTAAACATAACGACATAGAGTCCCGAGATAAAAACAATAAAAAAGAAGAGAGGGCAGGAATAAAGCAGACATACAATAAATAACTTCCATTTTTTACGAATTCGTCAGTTTCTGTTCATCTTATTGTATATGATCAAATTTCTACTGTTCTGATTTTTTTCAAACTATCAGTGAATCGGATGAAAATACGAAACGTATTTCGAAACGTCCCCACTTAAGAAATTTCAGCCTAGGAAATTCGCGACGTTTGATTACAAAAGTACTTTGGTAAAATGATGAGGGTGATACCTTGTTTTAATTATTCAACAGCGTAACCTATCTACAATTATATTTACTTGTTAGATACTTACCACGCTCTTAAATTATTAATTAATACAAGAGCTGTGACATTAATTCAACTATTTATGAATATTTTGAAAGTATTCAGAGAGTAGGATTTTCGCAATCAATACCATAAATTGTCCTGATTTATTTCAAAAATCGACCTGCTCCTGACATAGTGAAATATAATTTAGACCTCGTCAGAAGTATTAACATAGTATGGAAGAAAATCATAATTAACGTAAAATATAGAAGATTTATTTGATATGCAACAAAATATTATCGAATTATTTTTTCAAAGAATAAAGCTAATTATGAAATTGATAAAAGTTACATCAGTTTTTAAAAAATTCAATCAGTAAATTACAAAGTAATAACTTGCTGTGAAAAAACAGTTATATAATGTAAAAGAGTCTATCGGTACTACAGTCAGAGCTGGATATCGTATATAATAAATAATAACAAAATAATTCACGGGGCATGATTTAGGTGATTGGAACGCATTTGCAGCTTTCCCTACATATGTTTATGTGTATAGAACATCCTACGCTTGTCCGTAGAAGTTCACCAGACCGTAACCTTGATAATTCGAACAGCAAACATTAATTACCTCGGATTATCACAACCATATCGCATTTCATAATTACCGTCTATATGTCGATAATCACCGTCTAATTTTCGACAGGTCTTTTAGCGGTCTCCGCCGGAAAGGAGACCGTTTCCAGCGTCGCCGAAAAAACCGAAAAGTCCAGCGGAAATGCGGACGACATTGTTATGCTGGAAATTGACGTGAAAGAACCTGCCAAGAGGTCACCGGTCTCTGCGAGTGGTGTTTACGGAGCATCGCCCAGCCAATACGTAGTTCAACACGGTGATGAATCTCAGGAGGTAATTTAAATATTTTTAATATTATCTTCCTGAAGCGCACGCATCGCATGCAATCTCGGCCACTTCCGGTCACGGGGCTGTAGTGTCGGAGAATTCCTGGAAATGGAAAGTTATCGAAAACGCCCACTATCGGGGCACCAAGATTTTCTTTGTTGTGTGTGTGTGTGCAACGTCGTTAGATACGTAATTCTCTGAGTCACTGAGAGTACATGTGACAGGGGAGGCGCTGAAACGGAAAGTGCAGTATGTTACATATTTGCTTCCGTGGTAGAAGTAAAGACAGCAAATCGTAAAACGTATGTCAATAGAAATGGATTGTTTACAAATCATAATATGCTTTTTACCAAATAAAATGGAAGCAAATATAAAACTGGAATTGATATTTAATTTAAGGTATATCGGTTTGTTTACAGCAACGAGAATATATTATTTCTTAGTGTGAATATAACATTCAATTCTATAGCGTATTACGGATATTTTGATTTTGTTTATAATAATTACCCTGTTTCGATAAACACTTTGTATTTCAATGATCCGTCGTACAAAGAGGAATCGATATAACTACTGCCCCTTTCAAGACGTACGAATAAGAAAGGGAGAAAGAAAGTCGAGGAGCAAAGTCCCGTGTGAAATCGAGAAATCGTTCGTCGATTATCGCGAAGAGATGATCTTCTCTCGCGATTCTGGCTTGTAGAGTCGTTCCTGAATTGAAAATACGCAAAACTTGATTGAGTTTAACCTACTTTCTTTTAACAAATCCGCTTTTCTATCGCCACAAGTCGAAACGTGAAATTAATCGTATGAAAAATCTTATTAAAAAAAATTTATCGAATTAATTTTGCTTATACGAATTATAACTCGAATAGATTTCTTTTTCCCAAATAGTCGAGTGTACGGTTTAAAACATATGAACGTACACGTGAAAATCAGATGTATCTTTCGAAACATACGTATAAACATATAAGGTAAAATACAATAAACCGGCTGCAAATGTAGGCTATTTATCGTATCATATCTATTCCTGTTTCATGATACAAATAACTGAGATCAGGATCTAAATCGTACTCGTTAAAATTACTACCATTTTTTTACTTATAGCACTTTTCATGATAACTATGAATGCCCACCTCAGGGATTTCGAATTTTACTTCACCGTAAGAAATGTAACAGTACAGAATAAGTTTTCTACGACACATTTAAATTCTATCATACAACTACGCCCAGTACACCTAACTAAAATTATTTGGAACCGGAAATCTTCAAATTTTCTGCGATTGAAATTTTGCTACACGCCCATATTTTCGTTCCAGGGAATTCCCACACAAGGATATTTCCATCCATGATGCTTCATACCTTTGGATAAATTTCCCTGTGAATTTTTCAGGCCCTGAACATTTCTGCAATTTATTACTTCCACGCGTGGCAATTTCTCTTCTAACTGATAAGTAATTTTATTCTCACCGTAGCTATTTATCACTAGAGTCAGAACGCGGATATAAAATATAATTCGAACGTCCTTTTACTGACACGGTTGCGCCGTAAACGAAGTCAAGAACAACTTTACACGAAGCTGTCTTGAACATAAAATATGGACACTTTCATTCTCTAGGCAAAGCAAGTCGAATGTAACTGAACATACATTATACATATGTACATACATACATATATGTATACATTCATCTGTATCGTTATCAAAAACAAACACAATGCATTTTAGTCTGTCCGATTTTTGTCCTACAAAACAAGTTAAAAAACGGAGTTACTGCTTCTAAAAATGTGCCAAAATTCAATAGAGGAGGCAGAATATATGAGGTAGATACTGTTAGATACTGTTGTGCAGCAACAAATCCTTTATAACTTTCAAAGTATTTAAAAGGTACAAACATTTCATTATGCTTTTTTGTTAATAGACACAATATCTGTAATTATGTTGCAGATAGTCAAATCGTAACAGACAAATTTAAAAAAATGAAACAAGAATTTTATTGATATGATAAAGATGTTTTATAAATTGGTTTTTCCATAGACGAACGTATTGTATTTAAATACTTCTTTAAAATTACTATTACGTATGTTTGATAAACAAAAAAGGGAAACTTTAAATAATATTTAAAAAACATAACAGATAAGTCTATAGAGATCTGCTTTTGACAAATACATAGACCTAAAATATTATTGTCAAATTCCTAAAAAATGATACAAGGACACTCGATACTAAAAAAGACTAAAAAAGCATTAGTTGTACCTACTAATGCACCTGTAACTTTTCTTATTTTTCCAACATTTTAACCTGCATAACAAAACGCTATTTCCATATTTGCTTACCATGTAAACACTCGTCGGAAGAGTTTAATTGGTGAGCACGGTGAAATTTAGCATAATACGGTTCGACAGATGAATCGTCGATGATAATCTCATCGGACAGGCAATTGGAACACCGCCGACACGTTCATCATTCTCGTCCCACGGGAACAAATGTTCCTTGGAATAGTCAGCGTCATTGGCGTCGGTCAACCGTGACTATTGGCCGCCTATCACCTACTAATGCAGTGACTAACTAGCCATGAACGGTCCATATTTTTCTGTTCGGCCAAGCGGAGGGACCGCCTTCAGGATCTAGGCGGTCTGTCGTAACGACAATTGCGGCCCGATTCCATTGCTTTCGTTGCCCGCGCCGACCAAAGTATTTCCATTTCGCTGCCGGCGAGAATAACGAGAGATTGTAACATTCCTAGCCATCGCCAGCCTGGAAGCTGTCGGATTCTCTTTTTTCACCTGTTTTCCTTTCTCTCTTAAATCAAGGTTCCATCGTTTCCGTGAAGAATCGAGAGAAACTTTACACCCTCCGGCTTCGATTGATATCTCCGTTTTTTTAAGTGATTTCAGCGATCGGAAAGTGGTTGAACACTTTTTCTATCGGGGGATGGCGACGAAAAGTGTGCGTGTATAGATATACATATAGAGAATCTGTTTTAAACTTTGCCGAATAATTTAATTAATGCACTGGTAAATGAGTATCGATGGTAAAAATAGAACTTATCGGAAATTAACTTGTGCTAGTCTGTACAAAATAACAGTAGAGCCACGCTAACAATATCGTTATTAACTTTAGTACAACGAGTTCAATCACTGTATCACGTTCATAGGCTTGACAAATTGGTTTGCTGTCGAAAAGAGACAAAGAGAAAGTTTTGCTTTTCCTCATCCCTTAAGAATGATCTACGCTGAAACATTTCAGCAATTTGAAAGTGGAGAGAGATAGTAATTTCCTGCAGTAGAAATGTTTGTACACCCCAAGAAGTTTGTTGCGTTAAACAAAAAATAAAGAATACCTAGTTATACTTATCAAATATAAACAAAACATTAGATGATGTGACAAATATTACCAATTTGCTGAAACGTTCATATCTAATTATTTGATACTGTCTTAGATAGTACAACAGATTGTACACTTGGCTCGATTGCCTAGCATTAAAACAATTCTATGTTAATCCGGAGTTCTAATTGTGCTTTTTCAAGTAACTAGAGCAATCACTGCAATAAATAATGAGGCGTCATTGATAAGTAACACTTGAAATGACTGTTGGTAGCTGACGTAGAATGTTCGTCAGAGAACTCCCACGCCCTCGACAAAGCCAGTAATTTCAGTCCCGACCTCTCGTAATGAAATTAGGCCAGAGTCGTTACACAATAGAAAAAGAAACATGCGACTAAGAAAAACCTTATTAGAATGTAGAAAGTAATCACATAACCGTTCATTTCTAGCCGGCCGATTACCCGGCGTAAATTTCTTGGTTGTCGGATCGTAACCTCGACGTCTCAGAGCGCTAATGATGTTCAGACCAAGTCAGCCCACATTTCAGAAAATTCGAACGAATATTGCGAAATATTAAAAAAACAATATTTGATTAAACTGCCCTATAATTAGAGACCCCGATCAAAGTCTACAATAAGAAATGAGAAATCTTTCGGCTCCGCAGATTCATTTACTAGAAGCTTTGATAAATTACTATGGTTCGTATGGCTAATGAACAACATGATCCTGATTTATTTATAAATGGCATCCTTTGCAAATGTAACTAAGTTTAACTTCACAGATTTTGTAAGATACCCTTTTCCACCTACATCTTAGACAACGTCTGAAGGAGGATATAGAAATAGGTTTATCGACGTATTACAAGCATACGAGACCGTTGAAGTACTCGTTCAGTATCACAATACGTATCCGGTAGTAAGTTGTAAAACGTATATGTAGAATTGTGTCAAGTGAAGCATAATATTCATATAAGAAAATGGAAATTTCGGTCATAAATATGAGAACAAATTTTTACTGCTTCTTCGAAACGGGTTTTCATCAAGCGTTTATGTATTCATGCTCAATTCTGAATTATATTTTTTTAATAACTCTATCAATATCAAGTCCTATTACGTTCTTTAAAGATTATTAAATGATCGTCAATTTTCATCACAGCTGAATCGTTAAGTAGCGCAATTAAACAACCCCAGCAATCTTGGTCTATTGGAAGAATAAATATAAATCAATGACATTCGATGAAATTACCTGTGCAACACCTTTTCGCGAGACAAAAGGTTAGCGAGGTTACCTAAACCGAGTAACTGAATCATTGATGGAGTCATGCCCCGCCGCCCCTGTAATTATTCAAAATACAATATATATGGTAATTGACATTAACGGTGTGTTCTTTGAATTACTTTTTAGTGGTAAATATTTAATTATGCAATTGTTCAAAACCATATGGACATAAAATAGGTTAATCATACGAATGTACCGAATAATAAAAAATAAATTGGTAGGCAAATGTATTTCGCGTAATGTGAGGATCCTACTGTAAAAAGTTAGCATCGGGACGCGGTGTATTGCCGTCTCGGGCGGTCCTTTTAAATCGCCGCAACACCTACGCCAGTTCGTGATCGCGGTTGCTCGCTCGCGCGCCAAATGCGATCGTGGGTTCTTGCATAACTCCTACCTTCTAATCGGTTCGACCTGACAGAACCGGTAATACCACGCCCAACGGCAGTGTAAATCCGTCCGCAGTTTGTTAGCGGGTCGAAACGTTCTCCATACGGTGCACGGCCTTGTGTACCGTTACCGCGATGACTCATTGACAATGGATGCTGACCTACGCTCGTTTATCGGTCGTCGGCTCATCCGCGATGCTGAAGATTCATTCAACAGACGACCTTCGCCATTCTCCGGCTGCCCGCGAGTTCAAGTTCATCGAATGATTATCTAATTCTCCTTGCACTTCGCACTTTCTACTCGCTTCGTGCGCAAATAAATACGGGTGTCGTTGCTTTCGGATCGACTGGTCGTTCTGCGAGTGATTTTAGAAGAAATTAACACCGCTGCGTGGGATCATTGTTTCCTTTAGATCCAATGGCGACTTTCACCTGCACTTTTCGGCAGAAAGTTTAATGGATTTATGTAGGTCTAGTGGGGCATTGGGTAACTGATACTGGTCACCGCGAAAGTTCATTCGAATGTTATTAAGTTGTTCGTTCAGCATGATTTTCGATACCACGTGAATTAACACTAGAACTACCGAGGATTAATTTGGTATATTTAGAAGCATTGGATAAATATGTTTGAAACAAAGAAATAAAGGGGGATAGTAAATTGATCGATTTAATTATTTGCATAGAGAAACATGGTTATGAAGAATTTTGGAAATGGCAGTGTTATAAACTTGAGCGATTCTTAGAAGAAATGCGGAACCGGTCATTTTGACCCCCTTGGTAGTTCTAGTGTTAATAAATGTCTAAGTTGTACGTGAAATATGAAAGAAAAATATACATACGCTCCATATTTTAGTACAATAAGGTTCAACTTGCCAACTTATGTATTTCTTTATATTGATAAATATCTTGCAAACTGCTGAAAAGCACTCAAAGATTCAAAATTGTCTAACATTTAATTAATCACTGTGAAATACATATATCCGGAATGTCAATTTATACATTTTGAAGACATATTATCATTCAATTTAAGAGAACAGAATCGAATGGATATACATACATACGTGATCACCTCAAGTATTATTTATCAAGATGGAAGATGTAGAATAGAAAGTGCAATATATATTCGTTAAATGATCATTGACCGCATTTCGATGGAAGAGAATTTATACGAGGAATGATCTTAAACTCTCACTGACTGTCGTTCAACTCCCTCGCATTTTTCCTCGTATGTTTTTATCGCACACTTCTGACGTTTTCTATTTCTCTTTCAATATTTTATACTGTTCTCTTTTTACAATTTTCACGTTTCATACCTATTAGCAGTCAATATGAAATAGCCAATACGAAGTAACTGACTTCGGTAATAACCTTTTCTATAGTTGAGGGGACGATAATAACGATAAGAAATCAAAACAAATTGGAAATAAATATTATCTGTATACAAATCATTTCAATTTAGATAAAAAAATTATTCGATAAGATACAATTTTAATACTTTCCTTTTCATTTCTTTTTTGTGTAAGAAAAGTATCAGTTTTGTTTAGTGTAATGTTTAATGAACAATCTGAAATAATACACAATTGAGTCGGTCGAGTAGTTAAGGATTAAAATGTACCAACGTGCAAAAATGTCAAGAATTTTCAGAAGTATGTTTTACTAAAATGTTTCATATTACTGTAAAAAAAGTAACCATTAGCGAATATGAAAAGATAACTGAGATTATCACACGATTGCTATCATTGGATACCGCAAATAGGGAAGACTATAACAAAATTCCATTAACAAAAAATTATTCGTGCACTAATGGAGTGTCTTATTTCACGAAATTAAAATCTTTGAAAAATGAAGTATTAAAATTCCAAGGTAACAAGAATAGAATTGTCGTAGCATTCTGATAATTGATAACACGCCATTTGGCTACTTGCTTTGGCTATTCATACCAATAACTTGATTTGAAATTTCAGCTGTCACCGGAGTACCTGTCTCTGCTACAACAGTACACCCACCTGCAACCCCAGCAGTACGCACCTTCGACGAACGCACCACCACCACAGCGTAGACCTCAGCCAGCGTATGCGAAACAGCAGCAAGCATTACAACAGGCTTATCAGAACTACCGAAAGCCATCGGTGGTACCACCTAGGCCACGCGCTCAGCTTCACCCGCAAGCCTTAGCCCAGGCCGAAGCAGCAGCTCAATATCAATCTCAAGTCGACGCTCAAAACCGCGCGGAAGCCCTTCGTTCTGCCCGCGTAGGCCATAATCCATCTAGCGCTTCCACGTATCAAGTACCATCTTATTCCCAACCGAAACTGGGAACATTCGAACAAGAACTTTTGCAATTAGTATCCGCCAACCAGGCTCAAGAATTCAAGCTTCTTGCGACTCAGCCAAAAGGCAGTGCATCTCCTTATTCTCAGCAATTGGTAGGTTATCCGTCGCAATACGCTAAACCATCCGCGGCACCGGCCCAATTACCCGAGCAGTACCATATCGAAACCTCTCCGCCGAGATACCATCAGCCACAACAACCGGTCGCAGCTTATCAGTCTGTCGAAGAACCGGCCCAGTATCATGCTGTACAACAAGCTAAAGCTTTCAGACCGTCACCCCAGTACGACTATGTCGAGGAAGATCCCCGCCTGAAGGCCGCTCAGCAAGCTCACGCCCAAGCGGAAGCAGAAGCGACCGCCAGAGCTCAATCTCACGCCGAGGCGCAAGCGTTAGCTTTTCAGAAAGTTGCGCTAGCGGCGCATAATAAGCATCAGCAAGACGCTTTCGATCAGATAAGAGTGGTAAACGAACGTCACAGGCAACAGACAGCTTTGGAACAGATTCAACAAGGTACTCAAGTCAGCGATGCCGGCCGGGCTCATATTGAGGAGCAAGTGCAGCCGAAAGATCCAGAAGCAGCTTACAAAGCAAGAATAAAGGCCCAGATTGCCGCAGAAAACGCTGAAGCAAGAAGATTGAAGGAGCAAGCAGAGTTTAAAGCTCACGCTGACGCCATTCTCAAGCTCCAAGCTCAACAACAAGCCCACCTGAAGGCACAAGAAGACGCGCATAACTACGCTTTGAATTTCGAAAGGAACCACCAACGTGCTCAAGCCCAAGCCCAAGCTATAGCGAACGCCCAAGCCGAAGCTCTGTACAAGATTCATCAACAAAATCGTGCCAAGGCTCACAGCGAGGCTCAAGCCGCTGCCAGGGCTCAAGCTGAAGCTAGAAAAGCCGATCCAGAAAACACTCCCGTCGTTCAGTATCTTCTTCCCAACAACACCCCATTGCCACCACCCAACAGTTATTTTACTAGCGACGAAGTGCAGAAGTACCAAACTTCCGCATCCTCCTACGTCCCTCGATCAGTTCCGAAAACCGAAGGTCCTACCACGGTCGATCAAGAGCAAGCCTACGTGCAGACCCTAATCACCCAACCCCGCCAGAGCCACAAATTGAAAGTTCCCGCATCCTCTCAGTCCGTGTACGTGTCTCAATCGGGATTGTTGAAGAAGGCGCCAGTAAAGTCGCTGATTATCGAAGAGATCGTCGATCAGGATCAGATCAATAACCCGCAGCTCGTTCGGATCCCGACGTCCAAGGGACGTACGTTCACGGAAGAGGATTTATCGGCTCTGATCAACGCTGGATACACCGTGACACCTGTCCCGCAGGCTGCGAAACCAACTCAGCAGGCTTACTTGGAAAACTCGTCGGCTGATTATTACGCGAAGAAGCAACGAGTTCCTGTCTCCAGGCCAGAATACGTGACGTACGAGGAGGTCGTTCAACGCCCACGTAAGCCTCTTAGAAAGAACAGGCCGATCTTGAAACAGGACGAGGGAGAAGCCGATGCCAGCGAGAAAGTGACATTCCTGGTGCCCCTGGAGCCCGCCTTTGGCACCAGACAACCAGCGGTCAGACGCGACGAGTAAATCGGCTTAGGTGTCCTTATCGTCGTCATTGCATCGAGTATCGATAGTGCAATCAGTAAATGACGTATGATTCTTGTAACGGTACATGTCGTCAATATTTTACGTATCAATCGTACGGTAGTGGTTGGTCTTTGGATATTTAAAATTGTTATCTTTTCCAATTTTGGAATTTTAATTTCACAATCGATTTCATATTTCGATAATCACGATATACCTGCGAAATTTAATGACTGAAATTGTTATACACATTGGTATGTTAGTGTTGAATTTAATCGTAAAACAACGTACGTTAAAGAATGTAATTTAGAAAAATGTGAAGATTGTTTAAATCTAATTTCATTCTCATAATTAATCATATTTTATAATTGCATGGAATATATTTATGTTACTTTTTGCACGATCTTGCCTCCAAATGTCGCCGATTTTTCCGCTGTTAGTATTACATAAATGAATTGATCACTCCACGTGTTAATTTAATAGACGACATTTGCTAACTGCAGCCGTTCATTGGTTAGCAATGTATGTACATCGATCCTGCTTGAGTTTAAGGTACAAGCGTGCAAATTTAAGGGACTATACGTATGTATATCGACGACTATATTCCATTGGTGCAATGTCCGCAACTCCTTTTTATTCGTTTACTTTCACTTCTTTTTTTATTCATATGTTCGTTAGTACACCGATCTGAGCTACGATCATTACAAATCAGACATCTTGATCGACGGTCAAATACACGTTCCGATTATTGTCATACTTTTCGTTACTCTCCCATTAAAAGTTAAGTTATTATGCTAATTGTTAAAATGCTCGACAATGTAACAATTACATGAGTATTTTAATATATTTTCTATGTAATTTACTTCGCACTAGTAAGTCGGTTAACGAGAAATGTATGCCTTCTTATATGTACAATTTTTTTAACGTTGATCATGATGGATGGTGAAGTTAGATCATAGCTCTTTAAGAGTACAGATGATTCGTAAGAGAAATACCGATTCTATAGCGTAAACAAGTGCAACGATGCACAGTATTATGCGATATTATCTGTAGATGGTAAGTGCGACGGTGCTGAGTCGAATGATTATTAATTTATACTCATTTGTAAATATTAGATTTTTACTTAATAAAATTGTTTAAAAATCTCGCTTCGTCATACGCAACAGACTTTTTCTCCTTTCTCTGCATCAACCTAATACGCTAAATAAAAGAAATGCAAACAGTTTTACGTCTGTATATTGCACCGAATAAATTAACTCTTTCTCGCTGAAGAATATGAATTGTATATTGGTTGTGTACATCCAAATAATATTTCTATAGTAAAATACATTATATGTTGGATACAGTTTCTATGTATAGAATTTCTTCAAATCTTCTTTTCTTACATTATCCCACAAGCAATTCGATTCTTGCTCCGATGGAATAATATCATGCACGAGTTTGAGATATTGCTCTATTGGACACATTGTGTCGCACCCGGGAAACTTGTAAGTGAAGAATCTTTCCGTGACGCCAGTCCACAGAACCATCTATTGAGAATAGAAAGGGAGACAAATTTAAATTTGTTACTTTTAATTTAAAAAATTGAATTCGACTCAATATTGAAGAATTGTATACTTTGTCATTACGCTTATAACATGTGCATTAGGGTGGTCGTTAAAAATTAAATCTTTTGCGACGCCCCCCAAAAAGTTTCCTTATGATGCAAAAACACTGGGGATATTTTTTTTTTAAATTAAAAATAACACGTGCCTCAAGACGATTTTAGTTCATTCTTTATATAATCACGTTTTTGGGAATTTTTATGAGAATACGATTTTATTCGAAATATAAACAGTTATAGAACCCAAATCAATAAAAAAACATTAGTTAATTTGTCAGATTCTACTTGAGGTTTACGACGGAAAATAAGTTCACGCAGAGTACAGTTTAACACACTTAATATATATATTTAATTGAACATACTATAAAGGCTTTACTTCACGTACTGCTCGTCGCGAATGCGTAGTTGCAAAGGGAAGGAAGGTAATTGCGGATCGACAATCGATAGATCGTCCGAGCCGTTAGGTGTCACCACATATGCATATAAGCCATAATCGATACGAATCCTAGCATAATTAAAATAACAACAAATTTAAATTTAAAATCGAATTTTCATAAAAATTTCCAAAAACGTGATTATACCAAAAATTAAGTTAAATCGTCTCGAGGCACGTGTTGTTTTTAATTTAAAAAAAAAGACTTTCCCCAGTGTTGTTGCATCATAAGGAAGCTTTTTGGGGGACGTCGCAAAAGATTAAACTTTACCGACCACCCTAATGCACATACAATTTAATCAAAAAATAGCTTCAATTTGAACAATACAATTCATTGCAAGGAAGGATAATACTTTAGTTTCGGGTACCATATTACTGTTATTATTAATAATCATAATTAATTTAAAATGTAATAATGTTTTCATAATACATTACCTTAGCAAAGATTTTGTTAGCTTCGTTTCGCCATTTTTCAAACAAAATCGTAGATCCGTATTCCGGTATTTTCGGCATTGTAAAACCATGGGCCCTTACAAGTCCTGCAATATTCGTTTCATGTGCGCTATATAAGAAAATTTTACGCGTACTGTTATTTTTTCCGTCAAGATTCATGTGTTTGACAAATTGTTTGATTAGCATTCCACCATTCACTCGTTTCATCTTCGTTGTGTAAGAACGTGTCTCATAATCAAGCATTAGAATCTCATCCATTTTCTTCACAACGTCACTTGTGCACCATGCCGGTAAAGTAAGACCCATGGCTTGCTATAAATTATAATAAATACATTATCTGTTACACTTAATTACTACAACAAATCGGAAATAAAGGTTTAGCATTAAAACCAATTTAAAACTAGTAATATTATTCATTTATTATGAAATTCAATAATTCAAATTTGCATATAAATTTTGGATATTATACATATTCTGCGTGTTTTTAATTATAGTAAAGACATTAATTTTATATTGATTTTGTTACGTCCCCGCGTTTTACCGCCCTTCGTTAGTTCGACACGCACCAAACTCGTAAATTCTTTCAAGAAGTAACACGCTGCCATCATCTTGGTTGAGACTGGTAAATGGTATAAAAATAAACATATAAATTTAATCGAGCCGTTTCGAACGTAAACTTGAAAACCCTTAGGATTAGAAAGTCCTAGCCCTCGAATTTCACCAAGTACAATGAAGGCCTTGTCCACGAGGAAATATAAATCTGGCACCAAACCCCCTCCTGTTAAAGAGACACTTGAAAGGGAAGAGAACCAGTGGGCAATATCGCGAAAATTTGCCACATCCTGTTCAACGTGCATTCTCGTTAAGGATGTTTGGATAAGGTCTCATTAATATTTAGTCCCAGAAACGTTACAAACTGACGTAGTGGTAGGGCCCAAAATCTTGTATACCGGGTGTATCGTAATTAGTGGTACTCTTTTTCAGGACCGATATGAAGCATCAAAAGACGAAAGGAAAACAAAAAACTTAGGTCTGAAAATCACCTCCTATCGAAGTGCAACCCACTTTTTATAAAATTAAAAAAAAATTGCATCTCCGTAATGGTAAGTTGTAGAGAACCTCATTCTTATAACCTCCGATTCTTACATCTCCGATTTTAAACTTGAGACAGTTACTAATATTTCTTATTTTGAACGTGACTTACTCATTCTTATTTCCGATTTCATACAATTCTTATATGTCCGATTTAAAGCAAAACATTGTGACTTATAATTCCGATCTTTTACGTGGCACTTAAATTCGTGTTAATCGCGTCAGTCATGTTGTGAACTCTAGTTTAATTGTACGGCGAAGTCAAGGCGGACATTATCAACAATCGACATTCAAAACCACCAAGACTGCCAAAGGTGAATCCTAAAACAAATTACTTGAACCGTGATCGGGTGAAAAGGTTTTTCCACCACACATCCTGTTACTCTATATCTACCTGCACCCACTGCCTATTACCCAAGTCGTCCTTCAACGAAAGCAGAACATGTAATTCTAGGTAATCACTTGATTCTCAACGAAATCTTAACCTTCTTGCCGATAGTACCGAAGCACGGCAAAGTTCCATTCTACATATAACCGTCTACCTCCAAAGTGAGTCAATTGGGATAGGAGTAACTGAGAATCGTCAGATCCTCTGTGAAAATTCCACCACAATTGTAGTAGTTCGAAGCAATAAAGGTTACCACTTATTTCCTACCCAAAATGCCAAAGACCAAACACCTAGTCCGAGTGAATAGTAAAAAGGAAGTCACTACTAATCTGTACCTGCAATATAAACCTGGGCAACGTGTCCACAATCTGCGAAATGTAATTTTAAAAGCCAAGGAAAAATATATCCAGTGTCAACCATCAATTACCACGACCTCACTCCCTTCATCATCACCTTTCAACAGTAGGGCGACTGAACCTGGTTTCAAGTAAATCGGTCTGATTATTGACTTATAATAGGGCAAATTAGTGAATTTGCGAAACAAACCGCAGACGCGCAGTTTCCGTAACCTCTGGATGTAACAATCTACTTATTTGTATTACCGTAATATAATATTGTAATATCAACTATAATCAATACACATACAGATGTAAACATTGTACATACATACCTGTGCTGTTGTAATATACGCAAGTTCAGACACTGTGCCAAACGGATTGGATTGATTTATATTTCGTCCCGTGTTTTCGCTAAGATACTTGAAGAAACCATTATAAGCAGAAAGCCTTCCACGGATTTCTTCCGAACTTCTGACTTTTTGTAGTTCCTCCTGATAGCTGTACAAAGGATTAAATAAGTAATGAACATTTTTAATCTGAGAGACGAAATATTTTTGGCTATTGTCTAATACTTATTAAGGTTATCTATCATGCGTATATACATTTTATTGTACATAGGTGATTAAAATCATGTTTATTAATTTTTATTTTGTGTTTATCTTCATTGAATTGTATGGCTTCGAATAGGAATTTCTAAGGGCGTTGGATTAGTTTTGCTTTCGGCAGATATTGCATTTACTACTGTTCACGCTATAAAAATGAATATGTAAGTACGTCGGCCCCCCGTGGGCCATCTGATTGCCTGCCGACACGGTGACGTACAGACCAAGGAAACCCTTATCGGTATTATCAGTTTTAAAGAGGTCCGAACTGATGTGCCACTTCCCAGACCTTCTCTCCCATTGACATCCCTCCATCGTTTCAAAATCTCCAACCATCAATATTTTGCCCAATAAAGAAAAACAATATTTTTCCTAACCGTTGCAAACCCACTTCTACACATTTCGGAGAAAGAACGTTTTTTCCTGACCGGACGGAACAAGATCAAATCGAAACCAACCACCAGCAAAAACAATTATCACTTAGAGCTGTCACTTACGCATAATATTGAAACCGTCACTATTACAATAAAAGTTTACGTACACTAACTGGCAGAAAAGGTGACCGGTTAGTGTGCAAGCTACTTCTGTTTTCAATTTTTGAGTGTTTATGCAAATATATATTATGTGGTCCGCATGGGCGGAAAATGGCAAACCGAACCTATCATTTAGCCTTAGATTCTAAATCAAACGTATGGTCCATAATTGTTTTATTCTGACACATTTAAGAACACTCGAACGATGGAAAATGATTTCCTTCCAAAAAAATATATATTTGCACAAAACTTGGCAATACAATTATTATACACTGTGTATACATATAATGATAAATCCTGTGCGACTGTCAAATACATATACCTACAAAGATTACAGGATATCATATTTGATACACTTACATAGGACAGTTATGAGGCTTTAGAATACCGTCCACGATTTCTGGTGTATATAGTATTGGTATGGGATTCCACGTTAAATTTTTGTTCCATAATTGTTTCGCGTTTGGAGGATATAACCCAGCTAAAACTAACTCCAAAGACATTTTTGTTCGATCGGGATCCGTGCTAACAGCGTACACGTCAGAAGAACGATAGGTATCTCCTAAAAATTGATCGTAACGTTGTCTGATCATCTTCCCAATGCGATATTCCCTCATTTTTCCTTGCTACAAATAGATGACCCAAATGTTACATCAGATTTTGAGATCACATTTTAAATCCATAAGGTTCAATAGAATTTTCGAAATGTTCATATCGCAACGCTGAAACTATTACAAATAATTATGTTCTTTAAACGGTACTACAAAGGAATAATATGAAAATTTAAATGGACAGTTCTAACATCGACAAGAAAATATTTTAATTATGTATAAAAGACATGTACCAATTCACCTACTTTATTATCCCTGGTACTAAAAATAAAATTCATAGAAAGAGCCAAAGATATGTGTATAATGTGGGATTCTAGAAATAAGCGGAATGAGTGTTTTCGAGTGCATGAGCGAGTGTCTGCCAAATGTCGGATTTGAAAGGGAAAGTATGCGAGTTTATGGTGGACAAGGGCAGCGGTTGAAGAGCGATCACCATGGGCGTTTTCATGGGAAAACCCGGTCGACTCTTCGGCGGCGGTCCGTAGGCCCTTGTCCTAGGTATAAGGGATGAGTGTGAGTGAGAGAGTGAAGAAAGTGAGTGAGATGGATGTAGTGCGAGAGAAAACGAATGAAGTGTGAGAGAGAAAAAATGCGGGTGTATAAGCGAGCGAATGATGGGAGAGCGAGGAGAATGAGAGTTGAGCGCGAGGAGTAACATTGAGAGAGCATTGCGAGTATTGAGAGTATTGCGAGAGTTTTGCGAGTTTAGTGTGAGAAAAGGACTGAGTGTCCGATTATTGTGAGTTGATTGAGAGTAGATTTAGTGAACATTTTAAATATAGATTATTCATACAAACTTGGAGGCTCAGGTGTAGATTTTAACTAAAACCCCACATTCTCAATAATTTTCCCCTACAATAATTTACACATAATGTATGTCCGTGTGTATATGTATAGTAATAAAAAGTTTTTTTTAATTCCGTGGTACTGTGGGATTCTAGAGATAAGCAGAATGAGTGTTTTCGAGTGCATGAGCGTGTGTCTGGCAAATGTTTCGAAAGAGATAGTATGCAAGTTTATGGTGGACAAGGGCAGCGGTTGAAGAGCGACCACCATGGGCGTTTTCATGGGAAAACCCGGTCGACTCTTCGGCGGCGGTCCGTAGGCCCTTGTTCTAGGTATAAGGCCTTATACTATAAGGCTTATACTATAAGCCTTAGGTCCTATAAGTGTGAGTGAGAGAGTGAAGAAAGTGAGTGAGATGGATGAAATGCGAGAGAAAACGAATGAAGAGTGAGAGAGAAAAAATGCGAGTGTATAAACGAGCGAATGATGGGAGAGCGAGGAGAATGATAGTTGAACGCGAGGAAGACGAGTACGACGTTGCGAGGGTTTTTGCGAGAATTATATCGAGAGTTTAGGCCCTAAACTTTAGGGAGTAGTTTTGCGAGTAAAGGACAGAGTGTCCATTTTGCGAGTGTTTTTATAAACAGTTTAAGTGAACATTTAACTATAATTAAGTAGTAAAATATCGGGTCTTGTAAGTTCCATCTTAATCAACCCTTCATTCTTATCAATATTTCCCTGAGTCTCAATATATGTATTCCTACAGTACTAATTGCAAAACAATTCCTTTCTATTAACTAAAATGTTTTGCAAAATAATTGTTTCATTAGTGAATTCAAATTATATGGATATTTCTATATTTTTTGGTAAATTGGATTGTGTTTCTGAATACAAATGGTCTTAAATAAGTTTAAGAGATACAACAGATGACGGAAATTAGTATGAATTTATCAATAGAATATTATGATAATATTAGAAAAAATAATACTAGTACTTTTCCGTATATGCGAAATTATACACGGTTTAATAATAACTATGGTCAAAAATACGAAAATACTGTACCGCATAAATGTGTTTCGAAATGTTTATTTAATTAAGCTTTTTCGATAGACTTGTACTGCTTCCCTTTTGACGAATCTCAATTACAAAATATCGATTTCTATTTATTCACGATTTTCCGAAAGGTTGATATATCGGTTCTAGATATTTCTGACAATGAGAAATTTGCGAAAGTCGATATATTGACTCTTTGGTATTAAAAGGACTCCCCATAGATGGCGCGCGATGAACATTCTATATATTTAAATAATAATACACATTATTTCGGTATTATTGAATAATAATACACGTATGTTTCGATCGCTCCTTTAAGCTTCAGACAATTAAAGTTTCAATGAACATACATACAAAATTGCTACTTCGTCTTACGAAATTCACTTTTAATGACATTATCTTCCATTATCGTCGTCTAACCCAGCGCTAATTATTGCCATAAAATTGAACGTTACTTTGGATTATGCACTTACATTCGTCAACTGCCCAAGACCGAATGGTTCATAAATAGATGCAGGATAAGGATCCTTGGGATACATTTCTGCTTTCCGCGGCGTGCGGTCCCCATGTCTCAAGAGCTGTGAAAAGGCAAAAACAGAAATGAACATGCGAAAGATAATTCCATGCCGAACCGAATTTTCGAGACTTTCCATTAATGGCACGTGGCTCATATGTGCCCAAATTAGAATGATTAAGAATTATGTTTGTAACGTATTACTACCGATATTTATAGAAATGGAAAAATCATAGTTATCAAAGGAAAACCGTAATAATTTACTAAAGTTTTGTTTTAATAGTAATACATACAGGGTGTAACGTAACATCGGGGACCTTTTCTCAGAGCCGATAGTACGCACCAAAAGGTGAAAAAAAAACAATAAAATTATGTTCGAAAACCACAACCCCATTTGTAAAAAATTAAAAAAAAAATTATATCTCCGAAATAGTAAGTCGGAGAGGACCGGTTTGAATCAAGAGACAAGGTCCTGTCTCGGGCCAAGTACGCGAGAAGACTCTTGACTCTATTCCGGAAATATTACATCAGGGTTTTCGGGGTATTCAAACGACATGAAAGCGGCAAATTTCCCCAAAAGTGCGATGATATTCTTAGAGGCAGCGTCGAGACGAGTCGATTGAGACTAATTACAAAAACATTGGTCCACCCAGTAACGAGATATTTGATGTAAAAAGTACGTCTTTTTTATGTAATAAGTCGTCTGCTTCATTTTTTCCAGTGTCACACTTTCGACTATGCGAGTTCTGTCGGTGTCAAACCGAACTAACAGATTTTCATACCATGCGACGATAATTTTTCTGTCGGTAATGTAGATTTTTATATGTAATCTGTTGGAGACATGCGGGAAAAATCAAGAAACAAGGTCTTGTCTCTGGCCAAGTACAATCAACAGCATAAATGATTTCACTGCGGGGTACGGGGTGCGCGCGGGTATCCACAACTGTTAATGCTTGATTCACCTAGGTGATTGATTTTCGTACCCTCTCTTTCTAATAATTCGTTTCTCTCTCTGACGTGTATCGCAACATAGTAACAAGTGATAACAACTACTTCATCTCTTTCTTTTCGTCGCTGCGCCGCACTCATTCTATCGAGGCACACGGGCTTAGGCCGGTCAGGCATGTGTGAGAGCGCGATCGTCAATCAAGGAAGCCATCAAACGCGGTTCTCGCCATGGTCCGAATTTTTCTCGTATAAGAGCCTCTCTTTCCTTTATCTGCTATCGCGCTCGCACTCCGATCGCGGCTCACAGACGATGGCCGACCTCAGGTGTGTCGGTGCGCCTTGTACTCGATCGTTCATTCGCATTCTTTGGGACATTTCGAATTATTTTATCGGACATTTAATATTTCTTGCTAATTTTTGATCCCATCATAGATTTTCAATAAATTGATAGAGTAAATAAGGAATAAATTTCGCGAAATATTGAATCACGGGGATATACATAACTCGAAATGAATGAATAAGAAACATCTAATTATTATTCCATTTTTATTTAATTAAAATTCAGCGACACTGTGGGATCAAATATTGGACATAAGTGTTAAATGCCCGATAAAATGATTAGAAAAATGTTTCGAATAAAATGAAAGAGTCGCCGCGGCCGGCAAAGACACACCATCACACTTACTCTCGGCGATCGTAGTGCAAGCGCCGCGAGCGCGACAGACAGAACGAAGAAAAGAAAAGCTCTTATGCAAGCCAAATTCGGACGAACACCTGCTTGGTCGGCATATGTTCGTGTGTTTGGCGAGTGCAAGCGCGACGGAGCGACGGTAAGACAGAGGCAAAGTATGCAGTCGAATGCAGTGTTGTTGATATCCCGAGCCATAGTACGCCACAAAGAGAACGATAATTATACGAAAGAGGGAGGAAGAAAAACACCTCCCTGATGCACGCATTGGTACGGAATTCAGAAAATATCAAACTGTTATCAATAATTTATAAATTTAATATAATGGTTGCATAAATTGTTGTAAAAAGGTATTTAGTTTCTAGAACTTCGATACATGTCAAAGCGTCTCTTCAAATTTCTACAAACTTTTTTTTAGTACATGATCAAATTGTTCTGTACACAGGTCTTCCACGATAAAGTAAGCAAATTTTTGGGTCTGTCCGAAACGTGTAGTTATCGGTACTGTTAACAAATCTTTGTTACATGTTTTGCATTGAAACTTTACTATGTCGGATATCGAATCTCTAAATTGTTCCGAATCTATTTATGACAGTGTTATGATATTACCTACACATTTTAACAATGAAATTAGTATATTTTTCTGTAGGTATACTAATACAATTAAATCAGAAAATGCCACGGTAATAAAAAAATTCATGATTTCAAAAAAACTATTTTTTCTTCAAATAGATTGTTGAAGTATAGGTACGTTTAGAAGACACGATGACGATGTTGTACGTAAATTGAAAAACATTTTCAAGGATATACATAGGACCATATTGAAGTTTTAAAAGTTCTAGAAATCAAAAGCATTCTTCAACAATTCATGCAAACAATTATTTAAAATTTAGATATTTTTAATAAGATGGTTTTTATGTAATTAAACCGTTTTCGTACACTTCTATGTTTATTATAGTTTTTTAATTAAGAATTTAAAAACCAAACGTAGGTATACAAATCCTGCACTATCTTGCAATAGTTAAATGTTTAATATTTTGGTAATTCCTTCAAATGTATTTCCTTTTCCAATATTACCCACAATATGTGCAAGTTATTAAACAATGTCTAATATGCTGCGAGAACCTTGTACACATGACCTGAAAGTTGAAACGCACCTAGTCTGAAAGTTTACTGTCTCCGGAAGAGTCTCTAATTTTTTTGTATCACTCCCTCAAAAAACTTTTTGAAATTTTATAAATACATAATTCTTATTGCTATATTTCTTAAAAGGAAATAACGTTTAAAGGAAAATTTGGAATATTCCTTCACATCCTCGTATATCATCATCGTATCACCATATTAATCAGATCCGCTTATTCCTTTATTTTCCTACATTCTTTTACTCCATTATTCATGTATTCCCTTATTTATTCCTTGGTACCTGCATTCCCTTATTCTTTCATTCCCTGATTTCTGTATTCGCTTATTTCTTTAAAAACAAGTATTTTAATAAAACCAATACTATACTTAACAATATTCTACGAATGGAGTGAAATCAGCAAAAAGCATCGAAAATGCAAAGGTATAGGCCAAGTACAAGAAGATATGACTTTGGAATAGCTTTCTCGTTAACATAAACTTGATTATACGAAGTATTTGAAATCGAACAAATGCGGGCAAGTACAAATTATTGTACAGCATCGACACGATGCTATCGCTAAGTAAATATATTAAATTAACTAAATTTCCCAAAAAATGATGTCTCCTCATTTAATTAATAAATCTGTTTAGTGTTCGACTAAATGTACTTGGTGGCCCGCTTTTTACGAAGGTTCGATGGTGAAAAATAGGCTTAAATAGTTAGGGATGTTCAACATAAAAAGAGAGTTGTTAAAACATAGTATAAAGCGGCCTTCTTATTGTGCTGAATGAAAATCCTCTAAATATCTCATTACGTTTCCTTTTATGTTATCATCAATCGTTGAAACACACAGCAATATGCATGTATAATTTTCTCTCAGACACATCCAGATTGCTAACTTGTTAAATTTTTCAACTCAGATGCATCCGAATTGCTAATTTAGAAATGAGTACAAATATCTGTTACGTTACATTTTGGACATCAAGTTTCGTAAAAAGCGGGCCACTAAGTACATTTAATCGAGCAATAAGCAGAATTATTAATTAAATGAGGAGAACTCATTTTTTGGGAAATTTAGTTAATTTAATATATTTACTTAGCGATAGCATCGTGTCGATGCTGTACAATAATTTGTACTTGCTCGCATTTGTTCGATTTCAAATACTTCGTATAATCAAGTTTATTTTAACGAGAAAGCTATTCCAAAGTCACATCCTCTTGTACTTGGTCTATACCTTTGCATTTTCGATGCTTTTTGCTGTTATAATTTCTAGAAAATCCGCCTCTTGCCGGTTAAGTATTGTTTCTTTAATGATATTGATAATTATGTAAAACATCGTTAGGTATAGGAAATACAATACAATATTTCCAAGATATTACAAAATGGGAGATTAGTTAGGTTTATACAACAATAAACTTACCACATGTACTAATTCCAAATGAAATTCTGCCCTCGCTAATTCTAAAAATATAACTAACACAAAGATTGATGTCCTAAACACTTCAATGCCAGTCATATTAGAAATAAATTATACGTAGGAAGTGAGTTCTAAACTGGTCGTTGGAAGTTTTACAATTGTAATCTTCTTGCAAGTGTACAGAGTGACTAAAGCGCGGTGTATGCTTTATCAATCATAAAAATTTGCTTATGACTTCTTTCGAACACTATTTACCTACAAACTACATAAAACACTATGTGTTTATTACTATAGATTCCTGTATGTTAATATTTACGACTCACGAAAGTATTATCAGACAGTAATTTTCGAATTTGAATGATAACTCATGTCATCGTAATGTATGAAATGATGATCGACTACCGATCCGCCGACACTCAGGAAGCAAACGAAAGTGATGTCAAGAAGACACTACATAAGTAACACGTTCACTGGCAAGTCTAGTTTGCTGGACTTCGGACTTCGGACTTCAGACTGCACTGCGCTTCATCATCCGCGGCGAGTAGGACGAACGTTATACATATTCGAGTGTAAACGCCGCCTAACGAATCCTGAACCATCTCAGCGGGAAGTGCGGCGAGGGGATTGATTTTCCTTCGCGCGATTCGTCTGTCGCGGCGGGGCGCAAAGGCAAAGTCAGTCCCCTCGCGTGGCGAAGTTTTATTACTTATATAAATATGATTGAAAATAAAATCAGCAAAAAGCATCGAAAATGCAAAGCTATGGGCCAAGTACAAGAGGATGTCACTTTGGAATAGCTTTTTCGTTAACATAAACTTCATTATACGAAGTATTTGAAATCGAACAAATGCGAGCAAGTACAAATTATTGTACAGTATCGACACGATGCTATCGCTAAGTAAATATATTAAACTAATTAAATTTCCCAAAAAATGATTTCTCCTTATTTAATTAGTAAATCTGTTAATTGCTCGATTAAATGTACTTGGTGGCCCGCTTTTTACGAAGCTTGATGTCCAAAATGTAACGTTACAGATATTTGTACTCATTTCTAAATTAAATAGTTCTTTTGAAATCATGAATTTTTTTATTACCGTGGCATCTTCTGATCTAATTTCACAGTATAACTGCAGAAAAATATACTAATTTCATTGTTAAGATGTGTAGGTAATATCATAACACTGTTATAAACAGATACGGAACAATTTAGAGATTCGATATCCGAGATAGTAAAGTTTCAATGCAAAACATGTAACAAAGATTTGTTAACAGTACCGATAACTACACGTTTCGCACGGACCCAAAAATTTGCTTACTTTATCACGGAAGACCTGTTTACAGAACAATTTGAATATGTACTAAAAAAAAGTTTGTAGAAATTTTAAGAGTCGCTTTGACATGCATCGAAGTTCTAGAAACTAAATACCTTTTTATAACAATTTATGCAACCATTATATTAAATTTATAAATTATTGATAACAGTTTGATATTTTCTGAATTACGTACTAATGCGTGCATCACGAAGGTGTCTTTCTTTCCCTCTCTTTCGTATAATTCGTTCTCTTTGTGGCGTACTATGCCTCGGGATATCAACAACACTGCATTCGACTGCATACTTTGTCTCTATCTTTCCGTCACTCCGTCGCGCTCGCGCTAGCGAAACACACGAACGTGGGCCGACCAAGCAGGTGTGATAGCACGTTTGACGATCGAGAAAGGTATCAATGCGGAATTCATCATCGTCCGAATTTGGCTTGCATAAGAGCCTTTCTTTTCTTCGTTCTGTCTGTCGCGCTCGCAGTGCTCGCACTACGATCGCCGACAGCAAGTGCGACGGTGTGTCTTTGCCGGCCGCGGCGACTTTTTCATTTTAATCGAAACATTTTTCTTATCATTTTGTCGGGCATTTAACACTTATGTCCAATATTTGATCCCACAGTGTCGCTGAATTTTAATTAAATATAAATGGAATAATAATTAGATGTTTCTTATTCATTCATTTCGTGTTATGTATATCCCCGTGATTCAATATTTCGCGAAATTTATTCCTTATTTACTATATCAATTTATTGAAAATCTGTGATGGGATCAAAAATTAGCAAGAAATACTAAATGTCCCATAAAATAATTCGTAATGTCCCGAAGAATATGAATGAACGATCGCGTACGACCATGGCGCACCGACACACCTGAGCTCGGCCATTGTCTGTGAGCCGCTCGAGAGGCTCGTATTCGAGAAAAATTCGGACCATGGCGAAAAACCGCGTTCGATGCCTTCCTCGATTGACGATCGCGCTCTCACACGTGCCTGACCGGCCTAATCCCGTGTGCCTCGATAGAATGAGTGCGGCGGAGCGATGAAAAGAAAGAAATGACGTAGTTGTTCTCACTTGTTACTATGTTGCGACACGTCAGAGAGAGAAACGAATTAATAGAAAGAGAGGGCACGAAAATCACCTAGGTGAAACAAGCATTAACAGTTGCGGATACCCGCGCGCACCCCGTACCCCGCAGTGAAACCTCATTTATGCTTTGATTGTACTTGGCCAGAGACAAGACCTTGTTTCTTGATTTTTCCCGCATGTCTCCAACAGATTACATATAAAAATCTACATTACCGACAGAAAAAATATCGTCGCATGGTATGAAAATCTGTTAGTTCGGTTTGACACCGACAGAACTCGCATAGTCGAAAGTGTGACACTGGAAAAGACGAAGCAGACGATTTAATACATAAAATAGACGTACTTTTGTCATCAAATATCTCGTTACTGGGTGGACCAATGTTTTTGTAATTAGTCTCAATCGACTCGTCTCGACGCTGCCTCTAAGAATATCATCGCACTTTTGGGGAAATTTGCCGCTTTCATGTCGTTTGAATACCCCGAAAACCACGATCTAATCTTTCCGGAATAGAGTCAAGAGTCTTCTCTCGTACTTGGCCCGAGACAAGACCTTGTCTCTTGATAATTTTAAAGTACCTGTAAAATCCTTCCCTAATATGTTGGGCATAGATCGGAGAAACAGGAAAGGGTAAGGCAAGCGATTGTAAACGTTATCATTAAGGAAAAGGTAATAGAAGGAAATGATTAAAAGTAATGTCAGGAAAGTCAAGGATAGTGAAGTAAAAGACTCGGACGAGTAAAGTGTAGAAAAGATGTATTCGAAAACAAAAGTCAAAGTGTACTGTCCTGAGATACGCAGTGCATCTCCTTATATGCACTGGTCCTCGCTTGAAAGCTCGTGACTTTGTCAGGGTGGTCTAATTTGTCACCGGCTTTCCGAAATTCCAGCTCTGAGCACTTGAACCACTCGAACTGTCCCGAGCTCGGGAAAACAGCAAAAACCGTGAGAAAAGTCTACAAATATGTATAGCCGAAATCGTCTCGAGTTGCTGGTTCGCCCGAGCGAAAAAAGGCCTCGAGTGCAAAGAGTTAATATAGTTTTTGTTGAGAGTGTGTTTCAAGTTCATCCTTTTCTATCAATCTGACCATTCATGTAAATCAGTCGTTTCATCAACGACCACCACTAATGTTACAAGCGTCTGGTGTGGAGGCATGTGGAGTGGAGAACAAGGGACGGGTGACACTGAAGAGAAGCGACAGATAGAGACAATATTTATTCATGTATTCGAGATTTAGTTAATTTTCAGTTTTAGACTTGCAAGTTATTGGTTCCCCAAGGCTCACAAGATTAATTTTTATATTTATTTATGGGTTTATACATTTTTATTCGGTGGTCTACCACCATTTCATCGGCACACACACAATGCGATGATAACAGCAAAATTACTGCCAACCTTTGGTTGCGCATAAAAAGTTTATAACTTCATTTAAAAGATTTCTGGTGATGTCGAAATGTCGGAAACGTTTTTTAAAAAAGACACGTTCATTATACATACGTGTATAACGTGTCCCTCGACATCCTACAATTATCATCTGACGAACACATTTGTAGATTATAGATGGAGATAAAAATTTCATTCAAACCTAAATCAGCAATTATTCGTATGATATTTTAGTAGATCCATTAATATAATGCACCCTGTGTAATTGTAAATTTTGTACGACACAAACATGCTTCGCAATTTGTTGTTTTACTATTCGAGTTTTGATTTATTACGCATGAAAGAACGTGGATAGGAGGATGGAACTTTTCCAACTACCATAACTGATTAACTTTATTGTTCATTTAACGACATGATATGTTAAACATGCTTGTCTCATAAAGTATCATTCACTACACGTGTGAAGGTAATTTTTAATCTTTCTTGCAATTTCGCAAATAAAGCTTTGTAATTTTGATAATTTAATTGTAAAAAACAATCAAATTGATTTCTCTTATGATATTTATATTAATTTAATAATAATGGGATAAATTGGTTAACAATAATAATTGATGGGATCGCATTAGCCGATAAATTACCTTATTATTATTAATATTGTTACACTTCGGTAAATAAATATTTCAGTGTATACTAATTTTACAGAAATCAAAAGTGAAATCGAATTTCTTTTCTCGTAAGAATGAATCACTTCTATTCAACAAGAAATACTTAATTGTACTTACTGTTGTTATTAGATAAAATTATATCTAAAATAATTTACTTCGGTTTATTTAAATATTCATGAAGAAGCAAGCATTTGTAGCACAAATACGAAACGAAACCTGGAGGCCAGTACATTCTCGACTGTTGCCGAAAACTGTACAATGAAAAAATTAATAATAGTAGATTGGAATGGACGCAAGATGTTATGTCAAACTTGAACGTAACCATGATACACTTCCTTAAAGGGCCATGAAATTAATTGTGTAAATTTGAAAGTTTATTGAAATAATGATAACGGAAAATATGTGAGAGACAGAGTAACCACCACCGTTAAACAAATCAATTCGGAAGAAATACAAATCAAAACCAATATGGAAGCTATTGACTGGCTTTTCACAGGGGACTAGATAAGAGCATAATGTAGTAGGGCAGAAAGGGTTCAATTTCAAAAAATGTGAGCAGATCCTACTCAAGATGGTTATCTGTCAGCAATTAAGAGTAACAATATAAGGCCTATCTATCTGCAACAGCGATAAACTTTCATTGAGACTATCTATGGTCGTCCTTGACCTGTGGACGTTTCCCTTGAAAATTTTGTATTTGATATCCCCGTAATGCGTCTGACGAATACCCAAAGTTGAACATTTTAGTCGTACTCTGAAAACATTCAGTATGAATGTATCACGTACGGGGCATGAGTACAAATAAACTTTTTGATATTTCATTGATGTACTCCAATAGTTACATTTGCATTATTCGTGGAAGTTGCAAAACCAACTGAAGCTTCTTTTCTCCCTTACAACCGTCTGCAGATTGTCCACCTATAAATATGTGTGCTCGATGTGAAGTAAAGTACGTTTCGTATTTGCCGTCCGTTAAAACAGGGTTAGGCACAGAGGGTCATCTACTTACGAGCCTGTAGGAAAATAGAAGAACTGTGGCCCTTGGCGGAGGCTCTGAATTTTCCTTACTACGAAGCGTGGACATTTTTTAGTTCACCAATGGACAATCTTCGGGAGATTGTCTAAAGGTTTATATTAGGGACAAATTCATTTGCCTTTTCCTCGAAACTTCAAGGGCCAGATGTTTTACAACTTCCTAGGAAAAACTCGTCAAGCAAGGAAAAACAAGGTTGTAAAACATCTGGTCACCAAACATCGGGCTGCGAAAGGCTAAAATACCTGGCCGTACCGTCCACCATACCTGCGTAACGGAACTTTTCCGGCGACACCGCGCTGGGCAAAACATATTACCATATTTGGTAATTTTGCAGAAATATTTCCCTCTCTTGGAACCCCACGAGGGTGGAGCTTGACATTGGAATTTCCTCCAATAGGATTCCTTCAACCCTCCGCTCTGGGCCTTACACCCCCAAGAGAGGGAAATATTAAAATCTATAAAAAGAGCGACTCTAGCCACGCGGGGCAGATACATACTAGACACGTATAAGATACAAACAGATACAGCGATTAGAAGTCAGCAAGACTTCAGCGATATTCTCTAAGTACAACGCGAACTACATCATTTGTACATTTCCGTTTACCATCCTTTCACTTGTACATACATCCATATAAATACAGTCCACTACAGATAGCATCAAACCGAGAACAATTCATTGGAATATCCAGTTCCACTATTCCCTACCAGCGGGAAAAACTTTGGTGGAATCGAACATTGGTCCTTCGAGCCGGATATTAAAAACGGTACAAGTGGTGGAAGTGTAGTAAAGTGATCGTAAAATTGGTGCAAACTGGGAAAAATATTCTCAACGCAAGGCTGAGAATAAAACAATACACACCGAGGCTCTTTCACTGGCGTTGAAAGGGCTAGGAAACAAGGCACTGCATCAACGGACGCGATATCATCGGGGCTTCTAAGGGCAGAAGAAGCCAGGACATCGTGAGCAGATCCGTAGCTGCCATCGGGGGAACCACCATCTCGACATCGCGGACAGGACGATCAGACGACGGACGGATTCATCTCGTCGTCATCAAACACAGTAATCGGGCATCCTCCTATCCGTAAGTCCTTTTATATTTTATCTGCGTCAGTATCGTATCACAATGGAAGGGGAATTGAAAACGCTAATTACCGAGCGCGGTCATTTAAAGGCAGCGGTCACTCGCTTCAGGAATTACATTGATAACGCGGCGGTTTCCACGTCAAATCTCGTGTTGGAAAAGCGACTAAGCACGCACATGGGTCTATTAGACAAATTCACCAGTATACAAAATAGAATAGAGGATTTGGTAGTAGGAACCGATCTTGAAGAGAAACAAGAGGAGGAACGGGAAACCTTTGAAACTACCTTTTATGAAGTCGTCGCGGCCGTAGAAACCAGAATCGCGAGTTCGCGTCCCACACCGCGACAAAATAGCACACCATCTCCGCAATCGCAAGCACATACAGACGCGCAAACTTGCATTAGACTGCCGAACATCGTGTTACCCACTTTTGATGGTCATTACAGCACCTGGTTGAGATTTCGGGACAGTTTCATATCCTTAATTCACAATAATGATAGCCTCACAAACATTCAACGATTTCATTATTTAAATTCGTCGCTAAAGGGAGATGCGGCCCGCATAATTCAGGCGTTAGGGATTTCCGACGCTAATTACATATTGGCGTGGAACGCATTAAAAGACAGGTATGAGGACCCTAAAGCATTAGTACACCACCACGCAAACGGGTTGCTAGAACTAGCGTCCGTAGCCCGGGAATCGTATGTCTCGCTACGGCAATTATTGGATGACACCACCAATCATTTACTGGCATTGGAAGCTTTAGGAGAACCTACCAAATCTTGGGATACGCTGGTTATTTTAATTTTATCAAAAAAATTAGATGTCCACACAAAGCGCGAATGGGAAAAAAGATTGGTGCATATTCGGGATAGGCCAGTATTACGCGATCTTACCGATTTTATCGAGCAACATTGCAAATACCTGGAGCGCGCCGCGTTGGACAAGCCTTCTGCTCCGAGTCCGAAGCAGGTAAATACGAGTACAAGACCAAATACTGAACGGAAGGGTCACATCGGGTCATACGTCGCGAATACAAGCACACAATGTCCATTGTGCAATCAAGGACATGCGATATATTTTTGCGAGCAATATAAGCGGTTAAGTATAGAATCTCGAAGGGAAACAATTGCACGTCTGCAATTATGTTACAATTGCCTCTTCCCGGGCCATTCGGCAAAAATTTGCAGACGATCTAGCTGCCGATCTTGTGGAAAAAGGCATCACAGTTCCATTCATATCGATACCGCAACTAACAGTACGGACCGTCAGAATACGGCGGTAAGATCTGTGAACCCGGAACAGCCGATACAATCTTTTCTCGCGAACTCCGTCAATGTTTCCGAGCACGCAGTATTAGCCACCGCGATTATACAGGTACAGGATCGATACGGAAAGTTTCATGATTGCCGTGCGATGTTGGATTCAGGGTCACAAGGGAATTTTATCACGGGGGATTTTTGTAAGCGTTTGGGAATCCGGCCCCATACTCATAGCGCGATAATTGGGGGGCTTGGACAATCACGAAACGTCACGAATGGCAAAACCGAAATTCACATTCGATCGCGACTAAACAACTACGCTAAATCGGTGTCTTGCCTCGTAATGAAAAGAATTACGGATTATATGCCGCAATTCAATCTGCGGAATATCGGAGTCACGGTGCCAGCAGGTATGTCTCTTGCTGACCCTAAATTTAACGAGCCAGGTAAAATAGACGCACTCCTAGGGTCAGGTGTATTCTGGGAGCTGCTATGCGTAGGACAGCATCGGGTCAACGGCTCAGGGTTAATATGGCAAAAAACCCAATTCGGATGGGTACTAGGGGGTAGTCTGCAATGGCCTCAAACCAAGGCAGGTGACAGCAAATCGTGTCACTTGGTCACAAACGAGGACCTACATAAACAGATCGCGACATTTTGGGAAATTGAAGAGGTCACTTCCGATCAGAAAGACGCCATCAAAACGGATCTTTGCGAGAGGAATTTTAATGCGACGACCTCTCGAGATGCTACCGGCCGTTACACCGTTAGCATCCCATTTAAGGGAAATATAAACGAATTGGGAGAGTCTCGGGATCAGGCTGAGAAGCGTCTCTTCTCAGTAGAAAGAAGACTCTCCAGACAACCTCAGCTTCGGGAGGAATATAAAACCTTCATGCGCGAATACGAGGAACTAGGACATATGTCGCGAATTAACGAGGACGCATCAACTTCAAAATTACCCGCATACTATCTTCCCCATCACGCGGTATTTAAGAGTAGCAGCACCACTACAAAGGTTCGTGTAGTTTTTGATGGATCCGCGAAAACAAGCACCGGTTTGTCCCTAAATGACGTGCAATGGGTGGGTCCGACTGTCCAGGACGATTTATTCTCAATCGTAGTGCGATTTCGAAAACACCGGTTTGTAATGTCCGCTGATATTGCCAAAATGTATCGGCAAATAAATATTAGACCGGAACAACGCAGGATGCAAAGGATCTTATGGCGACCTGATCGGCACCTGCCGCTTAGAACATACGAACTAAACACGGTCACTTACGGGACGGCCTCCGCATCCTTTTTGGCAACTAGGGTTCTGAGGCAGGTAGGCCTCGAATGCAAGAAAGAATATCCTGCGGCGAGTCGGGCTATCCTCCGGGATTTTTATATAGATGACCTGCTCACGGGAGCAGAGACAATCGAGGAGGCCAACAATATTAAACGAACACTATGTTCCGTGTTAATTGGAGCGGGCTTTCCTTTGCGGAAATGGGCCGCGAACACACCGGAGATATCAACGGATTCCGAAGACTCGGACGGGATAAAAATCAAAATAGACAAGGATCCGAAGACGCTCGGGTTGCTATGGCTAGCGAATACCGATGCATTAAGATACACAGTAAATCCAATTTCCAATCGACAAATCTCGAAGCGCACTATTTTATCCGAAATCGCGCAAATCTTCGATCCGTTGGGGTTACTCGGTCCAATAATAACGCGAGCAAAATTAATTATGCAGGAATTGTGGCAATTGCAGATCGGTTGGGATGAATCCATTCCGCAGGACTTACACTCGCGATGGGAATGTTTCCGCGATGAACTAGCGAGCATATCTAACATAAATATACCGCGACGAGCATTAGCAATAGAACCAAATGGCATTGAATTACATGGCTTTTCAGATGCATCTGAAAAGGCATATGGCGCATGCCTATATTTGAAATCCAAGGATTGCGACGGGGTCACACATGTACGCTTACTATGCGCGAAATCACGGGTCGCCCCGCTTAAAAAGATAAGCCTCCCTCGTTTGGAGCTATGTGGGGCTGTATTGTTAGCCGAATTGGCCCACAAGGTAAAGCAGGCACTGGAGGTGGAACTCCAGGCAGAGCATTATTGGAGCGATTCCATGATAACTCTTGCCTGGATTGGTTCACCATCCAGTAGGTGGAAAACGTATATTGCGAATCGCGTGGCAACGATTCAGGAATTAACAAGAACTAATCAATGGCGACATGTGCCCTCCGACGACAATCCTTCGGATCTCATATCCCGAGGGTCAACTCCCGCCTTTTTAACAGCTTCGAAATTATGGTGGGAAGGTCCAGGGTGGTTAAAGGAAGAGCCATCACATTGGCCTCAATCGGAAATCAAGGCGATTGAGACAATGGAAGAAAGGCAAACAAAAAACGTCTGTCTTGCAGTCACGAGGGAGGAATTTGATTTAACGTCGCGTTTTTCATCCTACTCGAAATTATTGCGTGTAACGGCACAATGTCTCAAATTTATACGCATTTTGAGGGAAAAGAGAGGCAAAACAAGGGTTTTAAAATCTGAGGAACAAGCGCTGCAGTTTCCAAACTTTCTCAACCGGGATGAGCTAAATCATGCTAAAACCGCCCTAATAAAACTATCCCAGCTACGGTACTTTTCGAAGGAAATTCGGGCTTTAAATGATAAGGAATTGATCCCCCCCAAAAGCATATTAAAGGCATTAAATCCTTTCGTGGATAAATGGGGTATACTCAGGGTGGGCGGTAGGCTCGCTAATGCTTCCATTGATTATGATTCGAGACATCCAATCATTCTCCCCTCAAAGGACGCATTGACCATACTTATAATACGTCACGAACATGAGCGATTATTGCACGCCGGTTGTCAGCATGTCACGTCGTCAATGCGGTCCCGATACTGGGTTTTATCCGCGAAACGAACCATCAAATCGGTGTTGCGAAAATGTGTACGATGTTTTAGGGCTCGACCTGTCACCGAGACCCATATAATGGGTCAGCTACCTTCCGCACGGGTAACTCCCGCGCGACCATTCTCAACCTGCGGCATAGATTACGCGGGCCCCTTCCTAATTAAGGAAAAAACTCGAAGTCGCGTAACAACTAAAGCCTACTTATGCGTCTTTGTGTGCTTCGTGACAAAGGCTGTTCATCTTGAACTAGCCACCGATTTAACGACTGACGCATTCTTAAATTGCCTTCGACGATTTGTAGCGCGCAGGGGCAATTGTACAGATATTTATTCGGACAACGGAACTAATTTCATCGGGGCTAAAAACGAATTACATGATCTGGGCATACTTTTTACCAAAAAGGAATACGGCACGCGAATTTCAAAATTTTTATCAGAACGCAAAATTAACTGGCATTTAATTCCTCCGCACTCACCCCACTTTGGCGGCTTATGGGAAAGTGCGGTGAAATCGGTTAAAACCCATCTAAAGCGAGTGATTGGGGAACAAAAATTAACATATGAAGAACTATATACTTTACTGACACAGATAGAATCCTGCCTCAATTCCCGACCACTGTCTCCCCTCTCCAACGACCCAAACGACCTCACCCCGCTTACACCTGGTCACTTTTTGATTGGCGACGCACCAATGGCGTTGCGTCACCACGATCTCCGAGATATCAGGCAGGGGCGCCTTGATCGTTATCAACTAATTCAGCAGATGTTCCAGCACTATTGGCAGCGTTGGCAACATGAATATTTACATGAATTACAACAACGCACAAAGTGGCAGACATCGTCATTCCGCAAGCTGAGGATTGGCGACCTGGTGATCCTGAAAGAAGACAATCTTCCCCCACTAAGATGGCGAATGGGCCGCATCACTGGCCTACACCCAGGCGCTGACGGCACCACACGCGTGGTATCAGTCAAAGCATCGGACGGGGTATTTAAGCGACCAGTAGCCAAAATATGTGTTCTACCCATCAAAGATAATTCTGCAGCAGAGGCTCCGGATCAAGGATCACATGGGCGCTGAATTTGATAGCGCAAATCATAGTTTCTAAGACTTGTATATATGTACACTTGTAACATAGCCCTTAGAATAAGAGCATTATATTTCATTGAACACTAAGGTATTCAAGGTGGGCGGTATGGACAATCTTCGGGAGATTGTCTAAAGGTTTATATTAGGGACAAATTCATTTGCCTTTTCCTCGAAACTTCAAGGGCCAGATGTTTTACAACTTCCTAGGAAAAACTCGTCAAGCAAGGAAAAACAAGGTTGTAAAACATCTGGTCACCAAACATCGGGCTGCGAAAGGCTAAAATACCTGGCCGTACCGTCCACCATACCTGCGTAACGGAACTTTTCCGGCGACACCGCGCTGGGCAAAACATATTACCATATTTGGTAATTTTGCAGAAATATTTCCCTCTCTTGGAACCCCACGAGGGTGGAGCTTGACATTGGAATTTCCTCCAATAGGATTCCTTCAACCCTCCGCTCTGGGCCTTACACCCCCAAGAGAGGGAAATATTAAAATCTATAAAAAGAGCGACTCTAGCCACGCGGGGCAGATACATACTAGACACGTATAAGATACAAACAGATACAGCGATTAGAAGTCAGCAAGACTTCAGCGATATTCTCTAAGTACAACGCGAACTACATCATTTGTACATTTCCGTTTACCATCCTTTCACTTGTACATACATCCATATAAATACAGTCCACTACAGATAGCATCAAACCGAGAACAATTCATTGGAATATCCAGTTCCACTATTCCCTACCAGCGGGAAAAACTTTGGTGGAATCGAACAACCAACATTCACTATAAAAATTGCAAGGCAACGGAAATATCTATGCATGGAAAATTTAGTATGCAACGGTTTTGAGGCATAGATATTTTAGAACGTGGCAATTTCTAAAATTCAGGACATTAGGTCAGTCGTGCCAGAGGTGACAGTTAAGGGGTTACACCAGTGTAACAGCCGAAAAAAGCGCTATATTCATGAATTTTTTTTGGAAATATGGAAAGGCGCTAACAAAAAACTCTTAAAGTATGTTGTTAAGCATACATTTAAGTACAAAAAAAAATTTTTTTCGTCAAAAAGTAATTCAAAATGGCGGCTCTACAATAATTTTCCTGAGACATCTTGACAAAAACTATAACTACTTGAAACTATTACAAAAAAAAAATTTTTTTTCTTAATCTGCATGAGTATAGCTAGAGAAACACGTACGGATTTTGAAAAATACGAATTTTTCGATATTTGGCAGTTGTTTGAAGTTAAAACTCACTTTTTCGCCAAAAAAAAACAGCAGTTATTTGGTTATAAAAATTTTTCTAATTAACATATCGAAAATTCCGTACGCGTTTCCCTTCAAAATGTTGTTGCAAAGATGTGTATAAAATTTTATATGAAAATATGCAAAATTGATGGAGTTATGCTGCGTGCCGATTTGAAAAATCGTGTTTCGAGAAAAACGCATTTAAAGCTTTAAAATGAGTTTTAGACGTGAAAAAGTTAGAAAATCGATTGAAAAAAATTTTTTAACATTCTTCTGCAATCCCAGGACCATAAAGCTGCCCTTCCTGGTCCAAAAATTTCTCCTGATCCTCTTTTCTTAAACATTTGATGTTGGATCGCGCTGCTTTTGCCTCATCGGCCAACAACAACTCGGCCTGCTTGACTCGCTTAGCATCACTTTCAAGGCAAAAATCATAAGATTGAAAGCCGATATCCATCTCTAAAACCTTCATAACTCGTAATATACTAGTTAGACCATCATTGACGTTTGTACCACTTGAACGAGACTTAGGAGCTAAATTCCAAACTGTAGCATTGAAACTTTCATTACTATTCTGCGTGTAGCCGCCTAAGCCGCGATTTAACAACTCATTACGACTCAATTCATCATAAATTGGTATGTTAGCTTTGTACACTTCTTCAGGTAATGGCGATTTATGATGAAATTCACTCAAAGTTACATTTACCGCTGTTCGTCGCATAAAAGACGTTCGAGGCGCTTGGGGAAAAGCGCAAAATTTCATACAAAAAAATTGTTTTCAGGTATAAAACGTTTTGCCTCATATTCTTGAAGGTTCAAAGTACCTTTTAAGCTAATAAAAAAAAAATCGATTTTTTGAAAATTTTACACTGGTGTAACCCCTTAAACGCGCTTCGATCTAGCTAGACGAAGATAGGTATCATGTCAAGCCGCTGCCGCGCCCATCCCTACATTACAGGGGGATTACAATACCACTTTTCAGTATTGCCTTAAGATCTTACACAGTATCATTTGGCGTGCTCATAAACGGTCGTCTGCGTTCAAAAGTGTTTTCATTTATGTCCTTGGTACGTTGCATAAATTCTTAAGAAACTCGCTGTAATTCATATTGTAACTCGTTTTTAATAAATATGAGGTGCAATACAAATTTGATATATATCACTTAACGCAAAAATGTTTTACGAACGTGATAAGTGGCCATTTATACTTTTATGATGCACCTTTTCACATCTCACATTAATCTCCTTTCCAATGGGAAAAGTATTAATGCGTCCCAGTTAATTGGCAAATAATTGTATGTACATATTATGTACATACTTCTGCAAAAAGGAAATGAAATTCAATTTATTTACACCAATTTTGACGAAAATGTATGCTTAGATGTCACTTGATATATCGGTTTTATTCTCTAAAAATATGTATATTTTCTACCATGTTCTTATGCGTACTACCCATATCTAATGATACAGCTCAGGCATCAGTAGGTGTAGCAACATTTTTAAGAAAAAAATGGATTCTTGTCTACGAACATTAACTTCTTCCCGTAATTCGGCTCTAGATAATTACTTTGTCTTTCGATATTTCCCTAAACTTCAGTTAAAACGTGATCGTTCTCAGGCTATAACCGAAGAATATTCCGACGCTTTTAAACAATTACATGAAAAACATAATAAATATTTCGAGACCCTTGGTGACTATTTTCAAAGTACATGTATTCAATATAAACCTAATTAGTCTTTGCATCTGTATTTGTTGTTATTACTCTTACTACTTATTGCGGTATTATATAATTTGATTGGTTTTATTACAAACGGCCTAGGCGTTCCGAGTAGATTTTCAATTAATAGTTCTTTTTAAATTTTATTATTGCATGTTTAATACAACCCATCAAATTAGCCTTTCCGGTGGATTAGGCCTCCTGGGGAAACCACTTAAAAAAACGCATCATGGATAGTACCTCATGGGTGATGTGGAAACTATCATCTGTAAAAATTTATTAATTATTATGCAGTTTTCAGAAGGTTGTATCTGGGTAGGGCGCAACGTGCGTTTATGTGCACGGTACGCTCCTGAGCCGAAGCGCCCCCGAAACGTCTAGCCGCTCGCTCACTGGCCCTTCCTTGAAAGTGGTGGGGCAGTGGGCGAGCGCCTCGAAAATCGGCCGAAAAGTGCACGACCTTGACATCACTGGAATATAGGATGTAAGCTAGAGTTAAGTAGGATAAGTTACTATAAGGAATTAGAGTAAGGTAGATAAGGGCTGTAACCCCAAGGGGATCAGCGTAAGTCAAATACTTTCGCATACTTTCGCATATTAAATCCGATAAAATAATTCGAAATGTCCCGAAGAATACGAATGAACGATCGCGATCGACGAAGGCGCACCGACACACCTAAGGTCGGCCATCGTCTGTGAGCCGCGATCGGAGTGTCTCTTGATTTTTCCGGCATGTCTCCAACAGATTACATATAAAAATCTATATTACCGACAGAAAATTATCGCATGGTGTAAAAATGTGTTAGTTCGGGTTTGACACCGACGTAAGTCGTACGATCGACTGTGACACTAGAAAAGACGAAGCAGACGACTTATTACATCAAAAAGTCGTATTTTTGACATCAAATACCTCGTAACTGGGTAGACCAATGTTTTTGTAATTAGTCTCAATCGACTCGTTTCGACGCCGCCTTTAAGAATATCATCGTACTTTTTGGGAATTTGCCGCTTTCATGCCGTTTGAATACTCCGAAAACCCTGATCTAATATTTTCGGAATAGAGTCAAGGTCTCTCCAGGCGGGGCCTCTTGTACTTGGCCCGAGACAAGACCTTGTCTCTTAATTCGGCGAATGCACGTCTGCGAGATTGGGTGACCCGTGACCAAAAATCGGCACACGGCAAGAATATGCGAATAAGTGAGTGAATACGTGTGCGTCCTACCGCGAACCCACACCTCAGCGTGTAGATGGAAATTGATGAACAAGAAAGAATCGAATGAGATGTGAGATCAGAGATCAGATGAAAGCAAGAGTGTGAACGGACATGTAAGTCTGTGAGGAGAAGCGTTGCGAGGGGATTGTATTCGGAAGTGGAGAGATCAATAAACTCCTCAAAAACTACAATATTTAAAGCAACCGTCATCTTGTTACCCACAATAATAATCTTACAGAACTTTCTTCCTGCACTGTAGACGTCCAGTCACAGTGATACGCGTTTCTCCAGCGCTTTTAAGGTCCAGCTTAATAGAGTCGCCAGACCTTCTTCAGGCTGATGTTAATCCGGAACGTAATTCATTATGGGCAAGTCATATGTACATTCTTAGTCGACTTACAAGAGCAGGCTTACGTTTCCTGTCAAGAGGATTAAATTGTCGCGTAAGCCTCGCTCGGTTAAATAAACAAGTACTTTCATCGGTTAACATCATTTTTATCGATTTTACAAGTATTAAGAAATAGTCCGTACATATATATATATACGTATATGTATGTGAAATGTACCAATTAACATTTTTCCAAGGAACTTAGTAGTGTCAATCGCGGAACAAAATGTATTCATACGTTTTTAAATGTCCGATGTAATATTTTGAAATTAAGTGACGCGTAGTGTTATGTAAAAAATATCAATGCTTTTGTTCTTTTTCGTATTTTAAAGTATGTCATTTATTTATTTCTCCGTTAGTTTCTTTTTTAAATAAATTTAATATTACAGTAGTTTTATATAGTGAGTTATTCTGTAAAAATGCTAATTTTTGTAAAAATTTTGACATGTACTTAACAATGCAGCTATCGAGATACTATTTCAACAAATGTTAGTGATACTTATAAGTAAAGTTCCATTGTACTGCTACCTAATAAACTGCAAGAATTTTATATCACGCATACCTAATTATTACTAGCTTCATTTACATTAATTTATTGAACTAAAGTTTAAATGTTGAAGTGAAGTCAGGATCATACGTGATATAGAAAAAATGCAAAAAATAGCGTATGCAAACAAAAGTTTCTTCATATTTTCTGTACTCTTGAATAAATCTTGCAGTAAATTCTAACATTTCTACCGGCATTTCGCCAAAACGATTTCAATTGTTTAATATTAAATTGTCAATAACAAATAATATTTAATTGTCAATTACAAAAAACGACATATAAAAGTAAAAAGTCAGAGGTAAAATGCATATTGATGCCACTATCGCTGTAAGTTTTTCGTTACATACATACATATATGTATATCTGCAAGAGTCATGCAATAACAGTGTTTAATTAATACTTTTCACTCGTTACGATAATAAATTGTGAAACCCGAGCAATAACTTCGCGTGTTTTCGGTATCAAGTTCGCCTGCATAGTCATTGGTTTTTATGTACAAGAAATGATGAAATCGGGAATCAAAGATTACTTAATTAACAGCGAAACTCTTTAGTTTCATTCATTCCTGCCTCCAATGCAAATGCAATGAGATTCTTCTCTATCACCGCATTAACGTCAAAGAATCAGAGAATCTTTTCGAAAGCTTTTCGTCGCATTAAAAAGGCATTAGAGTTTTTGTCACTTTCAAATTTACATCGTGTTTTATCTGTAGAAAAATGCAAGTAAATTTTCAGTTCCTCTGCCTCCCTTTTGGCATAAAATCTGTGAATATCTAACTAAAATTCATAAGAATATCAAAAGTCATCCGGGGGCACAATTTAGATACTTTTTTAGAACATTGAGAAATCTCTTATTATTTTTAATTATTTCACTTTGTTAAAATAATTGCAACTGGTATAGATCACCCAGTTTTTTTCACAATTGCAAGAAATTTTGTTACACATGATACATTTGCATGTTGACCCAATTTGATCAGTATCGCAAAAGGTTTAAATAAATATTTGTCAGAGTACCCCCAATCCGGCAATGTGATACATCAACAGGTTTCTTCGGACATGTAAGAAAAACTTGTTCGTTGCAGAAATGTGTAAGAGTACCTGAGTACTATTATGCAAACGAACACGTCAAAAAAATGAATTTTAGATTACTTCCGTACTCCACATATATTTATTTATAACGTTACATATATGTATACAATTATTCTGTATGGATGTCAATGTACGTTAGTGTATCACGGTTTTGAATGCCACCCGTATGTTTATTTTCACGTTCTCTGATTCCAATAACGAATGAAATTGAAAAGTAGCCCGGGTAATTAATCTACGACGTTAATTAATGATTGCTTTATTTTTGCTGGAATAATTTTGACCTCGTTTTCTGCGAGGTGTATTTTTTATAATATAAAGGATGCGTGTGGACGCATACCCCGAGGCATCAAATGAGTTTCGAAATATTCACTCCACTTCTGAAACTCGTTACACACACTGTGCAACGATCACACTGATCTTTGACATCGATAATGGAATACTGCATTGGTGAAGAAAATTGATCAGATCGTAAGTGATTTGGATACATGAAACCGTCGGAGAGATATTTTTATCAAGTCTCACAAGCTGTATGTCGGATGCTTTAAAATTTGTTTTTCAACATCGAAAAAAGGAAAATAATCATTATAAATGTCCTTCAGTCTGATGTTATAATTCTGAAGATTCAATATCAATTTTCTTATAGTTGTTTTGACACATATTTTTAAAAATATTTTATGCTAGTATATTTTATTAATTTGTATTACGTGCTATATCTATCATTACTATTCGTGTATACCACTTAATATAATATTAATTGTCTTAAGTAGAGAGATATTCTACTAACTAAACTCAAAATCTATTACTGAGAATACTAATTAATTAAAAATTGTTATTATTTGTGTATTACTATACATTTACTTTTTAACCAAGTACCGTTAAATTTAAAAATTAATTACTTTTAAATATCACGTATTTACTCGCACTATGTATACAGTAGCATGATATATATTTTGCTGATATGATTGCATTTATAAAAATTTAAGCATTAGCACTATGACAAAACAAATTAATCCCGATGGGAGGATTGTTTAAAGCGTTATAAAAAATTTTTCGAAAGTTCGAACATATGCATACCGTAGTCACTCTAAGTAAACCACAAAACGAAAATCACTAAGTTTTATTAATGTAATGGAGCCCTCAATACATATACATATGTATATTAGTATTACGACATTAGTTGTTTTAATTGCTTGCGTAAAAAAAATCCTTCACGCCCACCAGAGAACACATTTGAAGGTCACGGAGTTGATATTAAAGTCGTTCGAAGTAGTTTCCGTATTAATGAGTTTCTTTGTCGGATGATCGAAGATCAGATGGACATTTGAATTGGACTAATTATTATGGACGTCGCAAGCAAGGCGAAACCTCTCACATTTCTCTTAATGTGTTGCAGCTTTAAAAGTAGTTATTCATTGAAATGAATTTTATCGAATTATCACGCATATGTATCAAACTGCCCAAGTTAGTCTTATTCAAGAAATACATGTATAGTTGGTAATATGATATTTTTATATTCGCGATAAAAATGGTCCATAGTTACTTCTGGTAATGCTGCCAAGATTTATTTAATTCGACACCGATAAACGTTATATTGGAGAAGGTATTACTCATTTCAGTTAATTTGCATAAAACTGGAAGTTTGACTGGAAGTTTCATGCTGCGTGAATAAACAAATTATTGTTTAAATTCAGGTTCTCTTTCTGGCCAAAATGTTATCCTTTCTTATCGGTTTAACCTACATAACGCTGTTGTCTCCTACGCGTTTGTGTTGTAACATCATAATGGATTCTCAATGTAAAGTGAGAGTATAACGCATACATTGTTCAAGGTGATATTTTTTTTCGGGTCTCGAATTTGGAATGCTGATTTCTATGTCTGTCTTTTCGCTCTACAAACATTAATAGATTAGATTTAAAGAGTTGTCATGATCAATCTTTGACGTATACGTGCTTAACCTTTTGACGGATTTCACACAACCATACGTCATTTGGTTACAGATACACTACTATGACGTGCTAGTATGTCGAAGTAATAATACTTTTTAACAATAATTGCCATATTATCAACGCAGTACATCTATCACACCCGGAAAACTGATGAGGAAATGATTGAACTGGAAAAATTGTTGGACAGAAAAAAACTTTTAATATTATCGGAATTTTACCCACAAATATACATTGACTTTCCGATATTTTAATCAAACTGCTCCAATTAATGAGGTAATTATGCGATGACTATCAAAAAGAGTGATTATATGCGGGTATCCCAAATTCCGGCAAACCGGTTGATCCGATTATAATGTGACTTATATTAAATTCATGTTGTCTTACATAAACAACGACGTCACAAAATCATGCCGAGCAAATCTATACCTAACACGTTTCCCCAAACATCAAGATTTGTTTAATGAAAGTTTTATTAAATTCGGTTCAGTTTCTCCTGAGATGATAGCGCACATATTCAGCAAGCTGTAAATATGGTTCCTTTGTTGAATCTGGGCAGACATGGGTAACCCACTGGCTCATTCCATATCAAATCGGACAACTTCTGCAGCAGCATCTAGGATTTTGTTCAAAGTCACACAAATGAACCGAATCTTTTTCGACATTTCTAAAATTATTTTAGTGACAGCACTTCAAAGCTTGGAGTTTTGTAAAATCTGATACATATATTACGATATACAGTAGGGCCTCTTTTTGCACGGTCCTTATTTATGCGGTTTTATTTTTGTGCGATTTGTTTTATGCGATTTTATTTTTGTGCGTTTTTTTTTATGCGGTATATGAATTTCAACGGCATTGGCACCACTGCAATGTTTTCTATCAGTGTACATATGTATACATGCATACTTTAAGACGCTTTGTTCATTTATCCCCGATGCACGTATTTAACACTTATTCCACCAGGCATTTTTCTGAAGTAGTACGCTGGTAGAGGCATCTTCGGAAATTTCGAACATAAAGAGCCGTAATAATGGGCCATGAAAGACTTCCAAAATTGATGCATTTTATTATATGTTGTGCTCTATAAAAATACGAAATACAGAAAAGAGAAAGAAGATCGGTCGGCCACCGACTTATGTGGAAAAGGGTAGATCTACCCGATCGGTCGGCTAAAAACTTGAAAACTTCTCCATGTATACAATGAAAAATTAAATGTTTTTAAAATGTTTTCATGTGAAATTTAATTATTTATATTGTTTGGATGCAGTTTCTCATGTATTTCCTAAATAATTGCCGTATTTTCTAAGTGCGACTTTTTTTATGCGGTCCCTGTCTACCGCATAAAAAAATGTTTTGTAGTATGTTGTATAACATTGTTTCTTATTGCAAGTATTTATGAAATTTCTGATTTTTTTTGTGCGATTTTTTTATACGGTCCCTATCCACCGCACAAAAAGAGGCCCTACTGTATTATAAAAAATCATATCTCCGAAATGGTGTTGTACAGAACAGTTTTGTGTTTTTTTTATATCCATTGACAAGGACTGTTTCAATGCAAAGTTCAGTTTGCAAGATCGACGACGATAAAAATTGCGAATTTTCGTGATATATTTTCGCCGATACGCTATAACTGTTTTTAGAAAATCTAATTCACTCATCTCATGCACTCATTCTCTATTTTTCTAATAATCCGTAGTTCAAAAAAATGAGATGAAATATACAATTCGGAAAGTAAAAGAAATATTTCAATCTTCTTTATATTCACCCGTGGCTGAGAAGCCATCTCTTATGGTTCATCAACTGTCTTGTATCAAATGTACATTCATTTAAATAAAAATGCAAGTGCACAGAGCAAATATGTATTAGTTCCTTGATGCAAAGTCCTGATATCAAATGTTGTTATTGAATAATTCTCTTTCACTTCGTTACAGTTGATTTCAAATTTTGAAGGTTCCAATAACACGCAAGAAATGAAGCAGGGCTAGCATGCATCAAATTAATAGGTGAAATCTAACATTCGAACACAGTCGCTAATAACCCTAGACGTTGATGCGACTATAAAGAAAAAGAAGAAGAAGAAGAATAACAGAGCACCGTGGAAAATGAAACTCGAGGATTGTTCTGGACTGTATGTTTACTTTTACATGGTTATATTTGAGACATTTAATAATATTAAGTAATAGCACAACATCCACGCAATTTCTTCGTTGGTACTTGCGCCGTACTCTGTACTACACGCATTATATCTGTAGACGTCTGACCGGCACTGTAGTTTCAATTATTCAACCCCGAGCGTCCATTCTATTTGATTCTCTCATAATACACGATGTAACTAAACAAGAGGCAGCTTTTTTCGGGATCGTTAGCATGCATCAGAGGAGGAAAAAGAATAATAAAATTAGCACCGAAAACCACCTCCTATCAAGATTCACCACGGATTTTAAAAATTCGTAAAACAATTGTATCTCTGAAATGTTAGGTGTAGTGGATTGACTTTGGTTTCAGTATTGTCGGGATAGATCAAAGTTTATGAAAAAAATATAACTATCACGGTAACGGTAGTCTTACTGTTCGTCATTTTTCTCAAGTTGAACCTGCTATGATATAAGCAGTGGAAATTGTTTACAATAAACAAAAATAAATTCTACTTAACGGCAGTACTCGTTGCTGTTCCATTTTTCGTTTATTTTATAAACTTTGACCACTTCCGGTAATAATAAATATTGAAACAAAAATCGGTCCCCTACGATCTACTTCGGAGATATAATTCTTAAACAATTTTTCAGAAGTATCCGTAGTTCAAGAGGAAATGATGTGAAAATGTAAGTTTATTGATTTCTACATCATGTTTTATACGCACTACAGATCGTGAAAAAAGGTTCCTGATGTTTAGTTATAGCCTGTATCTTTCATGTATATTTCGCTGATATCACATTATATATTTGAATATTATTATATCAGAATGGAACGGAAAGTAAACCATAAATGCATCTTCATTGCCCGAGAATTTTAGCTGGCGGGGATGCATGGTCTTTATGAAATAACAAGGTGAAACACCTTTATAAATCGATACAATTCATCATGCGAGGCTGAATAATTGGGACGCCTTGTTTCGAATTGCTTACAATGTGCTTTCATCGTAATCGATTTGCATGGCGAGTTAACGAAGATAAGCCACGCCAAGTACATATATTAAAGTAATTTCTTGGATCATGTAATGAAGGAGAAACAATAATTCACTATTTAAAAACTATTCGTTGTAAGAGAAATTTGTTGAAAAAATGTTTAGAGAACGTGACGATACTGTTCTAAATGAATCAAGAAAAATTCGATAACGCATTTCGGTGGATATTGTAGTCTTGAAAATTATAAACGATAAAATAATTAAACAAGTTCAGCGTTTCCCATTGAGATGTTGAAGTGTTAAAGATTAAAATGTATTTTTCTTTCAAGTATTCTATTTTTTTAATACTGCATACCTAGAGATTGTATGAGTTTAACGTACCAAAAATTCACTTGTTAGTATTTATTGAGAATGGTGAAGGCAAGAATTAAATACGAAGGATTTTAACAAGTAGAATGTATTTGTTCAGTTTATTCGACAACATTCCCAATCTGATTTCGAATCGCATCCTTTCTCATTGTAATGTGAATGAATTTCGTTACCCAATTCCTTTAAAAGTATGCTACATTGTTTTTGTAACAAATGATTTATAATATAATCAACATCAGGTAGCAAAATTAGAAAACAAATTTCCGGAAATATGTTTAGTATCGTGTGATCTTTTATGTCTCAAATCATGGCAATCCACTACAAATTGGATCCGTTAAACTGTCAGATTTCACAGCATATTGTTTCGAATAATAACGCAACTTTTGCGTTACTTTAACCACAAGTTAACCTTCTATAATGCCAGTTATCTGTGAATTTACACACGCGTTCACCTATATTTTTTAATTCTGTTTTCGATTAATTTGTCTACTTATCACGTCAATGTGAATGTCTTTTATAAACTAACAATAAAATATTGTTACAAAAATGCAACGACTTGTCTCGATTTGTCTTATAGTCTACGTCAGGTTATAAGTGGCTATTATTATTAAAGTCGTGACAGCTTATCAAAGTTTAGTAAAAGCTACCAATGCAACAGGTACATACGTCGCATAATAGTACGACGTTATTCTTCTGACTGTAGTATATTCCAAATAATTATTAACAATTAATCCTATTCTAGATTGTTTGATAATTCCGAACAAATCTTCAAAATTGGTAAGCCTCTAACAACATGACAGCAAAAAAAAGATTCTACATAGATTGTTGTTATCATCTGCAATTCTTTTTTTCAATGCTGCCTCTTGAAATAGTTTCAAATTATTTAAAATAGTTTAAAAGACTTTTTAAACCGAATTTTCTCGGTGAATAAATTAAAAAATTTGTCTACCATGCATACAGAATTATTTTAATGAAACAATCAAAATGTGCAAACGTAATTGACGTCAGTTGGATGAAATTTACAAATACGTACAGTAATGTGAAACAATTGGGTAGCCTCCCGTCAGTCGAACACATCAATCAGATTTCCAACGCTACCGTTCTTCAATTAGATCCGACAAATTGTCCACGCTAAAGAACCGTTCCGGTGGAACGTGGACGCAATTACGTGCAGAAGAAAAGCAGATGCAGCCGAAGTTTTTCTGATGCCCCCGCCGGATAACAACACTCTTGTATGTACGTACATACGTTTTTCGGTACCGCGGACCGACCCGGCTTACGAAAGCGAAGGACGACCAGTTTTCTGGACGTAATATGCTCCAGACCGAGTTTACTTTACTTTCTGTTTCGCCGACAGAAGCAAAAAAGGCGGGACCAACGGTGGCAACGAGACCGAATGAAAGAAAGACAGAAAATGGACAATAATCGGGTGTGTCATACGACAAGAGATATTGGAATTTTAATTGAGCGTGACTTTTGATTGAATTGCCCATCCCGCTTCTTGTAAATCACAGAGTTGCAATTCCGGTAATTAATTGGGGGTTATCAACTCGATCAGAAACGCGCACAAAAACGGTCTGTTTTCGACTTTTTTTTTATACAGGATGACGAGCGTTTTTGGAATTTGATACCTCGTCGTCCAGTGGTTTCGACGTATCAAGGCTAATCGTTAGTATGGAAATAAAGTGTAACTCAGCATTAAGATAAGTGCCGGCTGCCATTAAAGCGTGAAATTGGCCCGCGGTTGAAGCGTGTTATTACTTCGTCAAAGGCGGATCGATTCAAAAATATTGAAAAAATACGTGCGAGTAATGTCTGATTTAACACTACGCATCACACTTTTATTTTTGCAACATAACCTGGGACCACTTGAACCCTATCATATTCGCTTTTTCTGTTTAATTATACACATTATGTTATTATATTTCTTCGTGGAAAAATTAATTGGTTTAAAAGAACAATTCATTAATTTATGATATTATTTTTTATTATACATTCGTATAGAAGTGACATAATCACGTTAAACGAAGTAAGTATGTACATCCAGGCCCTTGGAGTTGATGGAGTTGGAGTAGACTTGGAGTCTAGACTCTAGAGCATGATTATCACAGGAATAATAAGATTAGGAATAGGACTAATAAACGTATTACAATGCACAAGGAATTGTGCAAGTCCATAATCCACGGTCAAATGTCGCATAAATGATTTGATAGTAAGTTATACTTGGTTGCCGAACTCGTCTTATAAAGTTATTCAACATTTACGGTTTAAATTTATCACTACTGGAATTTGACCCGGTTTCGTACCTCTTAAAACTCATTTAGCGTTTAAGGTTAAGATTACATCTCTTTATTGGCAATTTTAAGGGCATCTTGTTCCTATAAATGACCTACTCTCAAACGAAGCATTTAATCGCAAAAGATATGCTCGAAAAGATATTTGATTATATGTAAGAGCTATATTTAGGCAATGTAAATTTAATCGTTTTAATACCCTTTTTTGGAAAACTATGAATAATTATGTAGTATTATGTATATTATATATTAGGGATTAATGATAATAATGTCGCAAGTAATTGTGCCTACATTCATTTAGTTATACGCATTATATCACACCAAAATTTATTTTTTCATCCTATTTGTAGCTGGTGATAGGCTTATTTACTTACTTGTTCAAAAATCTACATATTTAGTGGCGTAGGATGCACTAATAATAATTCAAACGAGACGTTTACAATTCCTATATGTATAATTTCAAAACTATAGGGCTTTTTCTGTGCCTCTGCAAACGTATGTTAATTATTTGGGCATTTCCGGGTTTTTTTATGAAATGTGGTCTTTAATTATTAACGGATTAAGTGAGGCCAATTATCATCAAGTCAATCTGTTGAATTTAGATACTAAATCTTCGAGAATTCTATAGTAAGAATTATTACTCCAGTTTGATTTTAATTTACCGGAATTTCAATATTTTGCATGCAGTGTTATTTATGCGTTTGTCCTTAATATCTCCGTATTAAAAAAAGCAATTGTTATTTTTACGTAAGGAATAATCCCGCGTAAGGAATGTCATAATCGTCGGAAGACAGTCATCTTCATCAGTCATTTGAGCACAAAATTGTAATCTCGTAATAGTGTAAGTATAAGGCTGAGAATTTACGACGGGTCAGCAGTACTCTTATTTACAGCGTAATTACACCGAACGCGAGCGAAGCAAATATCTTGAAAAATGTCTTGGAGACTTACAAAATCGGGCGACCCTTGAATTGCACTTTTGCAAACTAAAATATCGACTACGGCCTTTTGCGAAAATACGATAAATGTACTTAACACGTTGTCTTATTCGCATACGCAGGTTCATAATTCAAAAGGTAATTATAGCCTATAAATTTTGCTACAGAAAAAGACGGACCAATAATTCTTACCATTCAAGGAATTACGAAATGCGATCGACCTTGTTTCATAATTTTGGGTTGATCTTCCTGAAGAAACACCGTTTTTTGGACTAACTGTACAGATTTATAACTAATTTTTGGGTTTTAATTAAAATTCCGTGGTGTTTAAAATCTGATTATCAGTACACATATTTCGATCTCGTCAGGAGATCAAATTTCTCTTTTACTATAGCACTCACGTATAAACGTGGAAAATAAAAATTGATAGTGACGAAAAGGGGGAAAAATATATGGACATGACGTATGCACACATGTACATAGTGACAGTATCGGATGAAAAAGAAAATGATAATAAATGCGTAAAAATCTTAAATCAATTTCGTACCATCGAAACCGTTCATAAAAACATTATTTAAGAGGTGCAGATACATGTATCGGCTCACTGACCTTCTTTTGCCGTTCGCTCGACGCATAATAAATGATGTAAGATAAATGACTACAAAATGTTGTGATTCAGTTCCGTCTTATATTCAAAGTTCTGTTTGTCCTTCATGTGACACTTCGTACATTGGTTTCTTCATCATTTGATTTCATTAGTAGAATTATTCAATAAAGATGAATATATTTTCATATTCACTGTTAATATAGAAGTTTCTTTAAAAACCAACATTAAAATCAATATTCATTGAACTTTTTTCATTGAACAATAAAATATATTAGAATTTAGCACCTTTTTTCAAGTATACTTTTACTAGACTTTTATGTACTTTCTTTTCTGTTCGTGTTTTGAAATTACCATTAGTAAAAAATATTTAGAACTTAGTGTTACAATAGTATAAAAATTCATTTCTTGGGACATTTTGGAAGCAAATGATTTCAATTTTCCTATTTGTTACAGTTAACAAAAAACAAAGTAATGTATCTGTTTTAATTTAATACTGTTCAATAAAACTTTCTTATCAAGAAAAAGAACGTTTATTGAACCTAAGTGAAATGAAGATATAATTCGGAACTTTTTATCGTTAAATGTTTTCGAATGATCATTGATAAAATGAAAATAAATTACAATCATATTACATACATACGCAACAGAATAAAGCAGTGAAAGAAAAGTGTGGTGCGAAAATTGGATCATTTCACAAGATGATTTACGACGATGTATTTCTACAAATTTCAATTTCTACATACTGTTAACTTTCAGACAAATTGTTTACTATCGTTACATAGATGTATATTACGTATAAATTAAAATTTACAGGGTTTATGTATGTACATATAAATAATTGTGTACTATCTAGTTATTATTCTTTTCTTGCTACGTATCTAATGGTATCAATTAGAATTTATAGTATTGATACGAATGCCCCTGTTCAAAAATATGGAACAAGTAATCTGTTATTGTTTACTCATTCGATCGTTTTCAATTAACGTGGCATTTAAATTACTTGAACGTCGACCAAATGTATTGATTTTAAGTTCATTTTCATTCAGTTCAATTCAATTATATGGAGTATCGGTTTAATGAACTCATATTCTTCAGTTTTATCATTTTTATGTAAATAATTTAAAGAAGTGATGTGTCAATTTTTAAACTGTTAAAATGAAATATAAACCTGAATCAAGATACAAATATATAAAGGAAGCAATTCTTTAAGATTTCATCAGTTTTATGTAAATTCTATATAAGCAGACGTGAACACAGACAAAATGGTAAAGGAGTTTTTCAGGATATATTTGGATTAGTACAACTTCCCAATTTTGTGTACGTCTGAACGGGACGCGTGATAAAAATTCATTCTCAATTTTTACGGCGAATAAGTAATTCTTAACATCATTTAACTATTGTATATATTTTTCCACTAAAAACAATGTTCCATTAACATAATTACTAAATTAATCGTAGATAATTTTCACCAGTTATACTTGGGTTAATTCAAATTCTCTCAGACTAACAACTCTGAAACTCTAAACGCCCTATAATTCCCGCTGATCTTCTTAGAGGGCATAAATGCCAGCTTAACGACACCTTAGACTTATCATTATTAATTACTTATCACATTTCACCAAATCATTAACGCCATACGAAACTCATACTTTTGGCGGTAATTTTGCCGTAAAAGTTTATAGTCGACCCAAATGATCACTGCGAATAACCGTAATAAAAAAACGAATAAGGTATTTTTAGCGCCGAGTGTACAGGATGCATAGTTATGAGAATATCTACTGTGGGATAATGTGCTCCCAAAATAATATTGACAGGCCACGGTCCTCTCGTGCCCACCTTGCGCAATATTTGTCCGGTTCGGGAACACCCATGGTTAAGTTCAATCGGGCTACTCTCGAGTATTCGATGGTGTTACGCACGAGTATCAGGCGATACACAAAACGTATGTACCTCACTAATTGACTTGAAACAAAAACAATGATGTATATACATATAAATACATGTACTATTTAATAATAGCTGAATAGTAATAATAGTTTTTTTTTTCAAATCGAATTAGATTTGTGAATCAATTAATTATTCTTACAATTTTAGTATTTAATGAACGTATTTTCTGTGATTGCTATTATATGTTGCGATTCTTTCTGTAATCACCAAAACTTAATCATTTTCTTTGAGATATTCTTTATAATGTTATTTATTTCTAGTTCTTACTGTTTACGATACCGTTTTACTACATTTCAGTAAGAAAAGCACAGAGACAGTTTGATTATTTAAAAAACATGTAAACCTCCATTCCGATTATGTACAATAAGTCATGTTTGTTCCAAGACAGAGGTCATGATCGCCCGAAATAAACGATCGATTTTTATATGGGTTACGATCATCCTTGACCACTCCCACTTTTTAAACATTTTATATGTGGCTGAAATTGATTTATAATGGTTCGTTCAAAACTCCGTTTACATTGCCAGGTAAAGTATTTTTTATCGGGCCTGCTCTTTATCCAATTCCAGTACCGATAATGTCAATACAGTGCAGTTCACGAGTGTGTATTTACATACATATTTGGTCGCATTAAATTGTGTATTTGTCACATTTCATCGCATATTTTCATTTTTATTAGTAGAATTTTTATAGGATTTTAAAATTTGTTTGATACGTCAAATATGGTAGAAAACTGTCTATATGTATATACAGATTTTAAACGATGAAACACAATATAAGGTGGAGTGGGGTGACTGCACCCCAGTTTTTAGTAAGTTTGGTTTCAACCCATATATCTTTAATTTGTTTTATAATAATTTAATCTATATTTAAATCAACGAATATTTGAGTTAATACGCTTTAATTAACATTGACAAAAACGCCAATTTCACTTGTATATTTTAATTTTTTAATAAAATTTTAAAAAATCCAACAACTATGCACTTTCCCCGAAAATGGGGCAAGGGCATAACTGACTATTAAAACCCATTTGAAACCTTATATCATATGATACGAGGCAAGAGCATAACTATTGATATGTTTGCTTTAAAATGCTTTTACCGCATTCAAATATTTTGTTTCATTAATTGGGCAACATCTACGTGGATAGGATGGTACCAATTTTGAGTATATTACTATATATTAGTTTAATAAGAGCCCGTTTATACACTTACCCCACTCCACCTTAGTTCTATTATACATATAATTGTATATTTTTAATCAAAAACTAGTAGGTAAGTACATGTTCTTTCCTATGTTGGGCTTAAAAATTGTAAAACACTGAATGGGGACAAGGAATTTGTAAAATCGGTTTCATCGACTAACAAGAAACGCAATTACCCTAGTTTAAATCGTATAATATGTTTATTACGCTGATCAACTTGGGGTTACAGCCCTAAATCGTATAATAATAATAATAGGAAATGAGAAGTAAGAAACACTAATCACATTTCTTTAGACCTCAAACGTATTTATTGTTTCAAAACGTACGCTGCAGGTTAATTCATTAAAAATAATTAGTTTCTGTAATTCGAAAGTTGGTGTTATACACATTTAAGTATGTGATACGTCTATTTCAACTTAGAAAGTATCGTAATCAAACATAAAAGCTATAAAAATAACAATTTTTCTAAAAAAATAATAAACTAAATGCGGAAAAATAGTTAAAATAATTTACATGTACGTAAAATTAAAAGGAACTGCTATTAGATATAAAATGACTCCTCAAAAAATTACATTCTTTCGAGTCATTGAAAATTTCAGCAAACTTAAAAACCTAAATGTACAGATTCTGCAAGATGCTGATATTTCAGCAAACATTGAAGATTTTAGCAGCAATTAAATGCCAAAAATAGTATCTATCGTAAATAAGTACATAATTTTGTAAGCAATGCGTTACAAAGATTCTGCCTGAGTTCATTGAATTCATTCTTGCAGACACGTCGCAGATCTCAATCTAATATTACGAAAACCAGACACACATCAATAGCCGAATTCACAATGACAGACCGCCAAGTGCTTGTAGAGAAATTTCGATTGGTCATCGAATAAAAACGCCTTTGTTCGCTTATACTCGCCTTTACAAATACATCCACATATCCTGTAACTGACACACGACAAAACGTTGCAGCTCTGCTAGGCTCATGTCATAGGATTAACGTCGATATACGCAACACAGAAGTTCGAGGGCACAAAGACATATTAGAACCGATTACTATGATGCAATCACCGTCTTAAACAGGATGCATTTTTTCATGCGCTTTTACGGATGCATAATTAAATAAATTTTTCGAAAGGTCACTGAATGATTAAAGACCTTTGCTTTTGCAGCATTGCCCGTCATAACTGTTGATCCATTTCGACGCCGGTTTCAGTATGTTGTCAAAGAAAATAGAAAAAACCCATGACATAACGTGATTCAGAGTATCGAATACTATGAGTATTTGTAAACGGGTTTTATTGTACGTCAATTATAAAACATATGGCAAACGAAAAACTGGAAACAGATTAATTGCAGTGGCGTACAAAGTGTAGGACCAGTTGGAGATTGCGATTTATTTCTTTAAATGGTTGAATAGCTGGCCACACGCGTACGACGAAAGAAAAAAACATAAGAATGACTTTGACAATATAATTATTTGAGAAATTGTGTGGTGAATGGATTCAATTCATATTAATATTTCCTTCATAATCCTATAAAACCTGCGATAATTACCATGGATTTCATGCACACCAATGTCTGCTATGATTATGTATAAAATTATATGAATCGGGGCATCAGTGTTGATACCTAATGATTTAAAACACAAAAGTGTGTCCCATGTATGATATTAGTGTATTCATATAAGCTGAACCCGTTGAAAATTTGCGCTGCAAATTCAATCCACCAAACTCGCACATAATTACAACGATTAGTAGAAATTTAGAGTCTTTAAAATATGTAAGTATGCATTCGATCTCTGAAGTTTAAGATTTAATGGTCTGCGACCTCTTTTCTTAATTTAAAATTATTAACGCTTTGAAGTTCCTGCATCTCCAAATTTGCTGATCGACCAACTTCGACATCTCGAAGTTTCTAATAATTGTAAGATTAACAATTGTTATCCAATGAAATGTCTAAGATTTCAGATTTTTGCGACCTAGTATTTTATATTTCAATATTTTGCGTGGACAAATTTCTTTCAAATAAATCGTTACTTCTTACTTTCGAGTGATAAACCAGAGGAATCTGATTAATTTAGATAATTCTTACAGCGACAAGAAATCCCTTGTAATTTTGGAGGTAACATTAACACATATATCTCCATTATCTAATTTAATATATTTACAAATATTGTATATTGTATTTTCAATAGCGTAATTCGTGTAGCTCCGTATGCTCCGTATATACAAATCGCATTCATTACAATATGAATATTCATCTTTTTAATATAATATAATAAAAACTATTATTACTGAGGTTTAGTATTAGAAGTACAAACATTGAAAAGAGATAAATTAAACATTTTTTTCCATAACCGTATATAAATACATTTTGTAATAACAGTTTGTAGTCTTAATAAATCGCAATTAAAAAATATTCTATTTCTTTCAGGAAAGTCGTATCGACTCTCAGGCATTAAGAAAGGTTAAACAAGTTAAAATATACAAACACGTATAGTTATTTACCATGCGCAACGTTACATCTGTAACAACTGATTTATCATCCTGAAACAATAGTGATGGGCCGTGAAAACGTTCACTGCATACAAGCCGGAAACTCTCCCGAATTGATCGAAATTTACACGGTTTAGAATATAAATCAGGCACTCGTGAAATCGTCGAATGTAGTGAAACGACCGATTTAAGTGATCCAGGGAGAAGCAATCTTTTCACTTGTATCATAGACGCGCGTAATTCGGTGTCAGGATTTCGTAGGTGTTGAGTTTTACGTGGACGCTTATCGGGCGCGTGATACGAATCTCAATAAGATCGTGCTGCCCGTCGCTTTTAGAGGCATCGACCCAACCAAATTCGCCGTTTTCACTTTCGAATAATCGCCTGTGTGTTCCGCGACATTTGAAACAATTCTTTATTCTTTATCAGCCATCGGAAAGAAAAGAACGCACGCAATGCGCCGAATTGCACAATCCGTGCGGAAAAAAAACGTATCGAGATACCTATAGAATTCTTATGTTCTGTTTCTTCTTTCTCAGTATTTATTGTAAACATTCATTGGCATACCATATGTGAGTGCAAGATGCGCGCAACTGTTTAAAAATCGGTCCCATGATACTTAATTTGACAATTTTTTATTGAACGTTATCAATTATATTTTATATCGATTCGTTGTGCGATAATTTATAGAATATGTACATTAATTTTAAAATAGAAATTACATGATTAGCAATCTAATTACCCGCTAATTAATTTATAATAAATTGGTCACATAAAGACGTGTTAATTGCTGTAAAAACGCTATTAAATGTCGTTTGTGTACGAACCCTGTTTTATATATACACAATTGTAGTTTTTTTTGGAACCATGTATCACGCGTGTTGCATGAATGCATCAGACCGCAGCAATCAAGAGCACGATTCACATAACATGAAAGGAAAAAGGACAAAATATTTCCCCGTATATCGTGCAATTAAAATAAATTAAAATATCGAGGTGTTATTAAGAGCGACCTGCATTTTAAACGTCAGCGCACATGTATCACTAATTGATTGATCAACATCTTGTAACTTATGTTACGTGCAAATCATTTTGTTAATGGAAAATGACGTAAATCTTAACTTGCCGTGGTAGGAAACTGTCAACATGGACGTAAAATAATATGTCGCACAAATACTAATTATTCACTATAACCAAATTACAAGCAATATAAACATTTTAAAATTATTGAACGTAAGTACCTAGAAAGAAGCTATTCTCGCGTAACAAATAAGAGCATGAGACTTAATAGCTTACGCAAGTATTAAGAAAGTAATATCATTTCTATGGGGATCACACCAGAATCTGGTATCATTTCTGACAATGGATAGAATGTCTTTAATCATCTTTATAATCCAATATCAACCAGTGACAAACACTCGAGGAGACCCAGGTTGTAACAGGAATATCTCTCGAACCTTGCGCAATCAAAATCGGGCAGTGCCATACCAATCGCCTAATCGTATCCTAGACCAGTATACAGACGCAACATTCGGCGTAACAAAAGCCCACGAGTCCCAGAACAGCGCCTAGGGGCGTATCGATCGTCACATTACACCGAATATCGACCGGTTAATGAAAAATTACGAAAGCATATTCATCATCGTAACCGAAACCTGCAGAGCTAATAGCTCTCAGCCCCACGGAGGCTTCTCGAGGATCAGAGCAGAGCCCGACCCAATTCTTTCCGGGCCCGGGGGCCCTTGTTTCGAATGGAAGGGGCCGTGTTTCGTGGGGGCATCGTGAACCACCATGTGCCCATATAAGCAACGCGATCAGCCTCATCGGACACAGTCTCACAACCCCTCTTCGGTTCACAAGTTCTTCGACGACTGTACTTTTAAGGTGATTTCAGTGTTGACTAATATCGGGTTAATTGCACGGACACTAACACGAGAATTTTATTGAGAGATTCTGCTGATTTTGGGCACCATTGCAGGAGAATGTGGTTGAATTCGTTTGGACGTCAGAATAGTTTTCCCGAAATATGAAATTGATTTTTTAGTTGGTCTGAAACTCAAGGGTTTGAATTTGTGTGGCCACAGATTAATAATTCATATATGATAGAAAATGTAGAGAATATGTGGTTTAAATACGAGAGAAACGACAGTTTTAAATATTTAAACATAATTACATGCATACTTTACATGTATGCTATACAGTTTTCAAAAACAGCGCCCATGTGAATACCGCACATTACTTATCAATAAAGCAAATATTACTTGTTAACCCATTAATCAATCTTAGAACATTTAGTTACTTAGAAAAAACGACTTTGAAACATTTCTATTAACAGGGGTAGCATATTCTTCGCTCGAAAAAGTGTTTTTAAAATCCTTGCTCTTTAAGAAATAGTAACCATCTTTTTCAAGTGTCCTAATTGTATATTTTAAAACTACTAATAAAAATGTGCAATTTCATAAAACATTTTCATGAGCTTCATGGTTTTCATACAAATAGTTTTGAATGCAAACAATTTCCCTTTTTTCAACTTTACATTCATTTAAATAATATATACAGCTTTTCCATAAATTATGAATCTCTCACCAGAGGATTCTAAACGGACTCTAAAACTTGTAATATTAAGTCGATTAAATTTTGACAATAAAAACATATCAGATCGAAAATAACTCGAGAAGAGCTCCGTACAAAGTCTTTTAGAGCAAGGAACGAAAACCAATGTCAGCCCGTCACGCGTAGCCACTTAAAAAATCACAAAATGCTTTCTATTTCTAGAATGAAATTTTTCGTCGCGATCGCAGCCCTGCTGCATCTGGGTCTCTGCGGCCATGTCTCCGTTCGCATGCCCTACCTGAACCCTGCAGGTGTAACGTACGTCAACACCGTTGACGAGGCACCCCTCACCTACGCCCCTGGCGCCCCATTGCAGCAAGTCCAGCAACTGCAGCACTACCAACAGTTTCAACCGTACCAGCAGCTGCAGCACGTTCAGCCCCTGCAGTACGGTGCCCAACTGCAGTACTCACCTGCCAAGGTGGAGACTCACCACGTCGGCTACGCAGCCGCCCAGGTACCGGCCGTCGCCGCTGTACCGTACGTCAAACACGTGCCGACAGTTTCTCACGTACCGGTGACGAGATACGAGGCGCAGCCAGCGGTGCTTGAGAAGCAATTGGACGTTGTGAAACCCGCGGTGTCCACACGCAAATTTGAGGTAAGCACGACTTCAGGAAACTGTTCCATTGATAAAAGTGTAACACGCGTTGCGTTACTTGTTTCCGTGTTTCGGTGGAATTGGGCCAATTTCTTAAAAGATTAATAGTTATGTGACTACTGGTTTGTTTCTATGCGAAAAGATATTTATCAATGGGAAAAGGTTAAACTTAGGTATCGTGTGGCAAAAGAGTTTTTGAATAATTTTTAATATGTCCATGAATTACATGCAATAGTAAATATAATACTATAGAAACCAGTAGATCCGCAGATAAAACTACGCAAGATCATACGAAGAGTACAATGGACATATTACACATGTATATCCTTTTTATTTAAAATTAATCCATAATAATTAGACCAGACAGATCTAAAGTAAATTACCAAGGAAAGCGATGGGGTACGAACTAAGTGTCACTCTATTCACAGGTGCGTCGTCCTGCAATCCAAAAACAATTCTACGACATCGAAGAGCGCGTTATCATTCGTCCAGCTGGTTCAGCGGTGGTCGAGCTTGACGAGCCAACCTCGAAACTTCAGAAGGGACCGGCAGTAGTTCAACCCCTGGCACATGCTGGCCACTTGGCCTACCCAGTTTCCCACGCTGTACACAATGGACTTCATCTTCCAGTTGTATCCCAATCCACTGGATCCCCACTTTTCGTCCCTTCCTCGACGCCCGCACCACCCTCTGCACCCTCCACCCCTGCCAACAACTACGAAGATGAATCTGTGGTTGTGGAAAACCCCAACTTCCGTAGCGCTGCTCCCATCCAGAGCCAGGTACGAATCTCTCAAACGTCAGATTATTAGAACGGTTTCCAACAAAACGTTTCAAGTCTTCATAAGCTTGAATTATAAACCTATGCACGAATCTAAAAGCGTAGAAACTGTAATGTGCTTTACCAAATGCGTGAAGGTTAATATGCCTTAAAGACCCAGGGATTTTGAAGTGATTCAAGTTTTAAAGTCTAGAAATATCATTGACTCAGTAAATTTAATCTCATATATTGTATTCTTCGAATCAAATTCGTTATAACTGGACGTCTTAAAGTAATTAAAGCGAGACTAAAGATTCAATTGGGTTTAACTTGACTTGATGCTTTTCGTGTGAAATCAGCGTTACTGCTTCATAAAGCCTTTAAACGGTAGTCTTCGGGATTATTTCCTCTTGGAAACTGTGAAAATATGCTTCGTGTTTTAGGTCCGCACATCCGAACCACAGGTTATTGCTGAATCCAACGGTGCACCCAGCATTGGTATCAATGGTCGCCTTGCTGCCCACGACCCATCCCCATCGGTAATCCCTAGCCAGAGAACCACCGCCGAAGAAAACAAGAATAACCAGAATAAGCTTATCGAACTGCTTACGGCTCGTGGCACCGTTTCCGAGGTAAACATCAAAACTCGAACTTCCCGATTAAACTGACGTTATCGTTTCGAAGTTCTCTAATAGTTCAAAAAAGCTCAACTAACAATTATAATTTTATTATGGTATATTTTCAATGCGAAAAAGAAATGCAGAAAAATCTAAATCTAATATCAAGATAAGGATACTAGGGTAACTTCAATTGTCAAATAACAAGAACATGTTACGATGTAACATGAATCATGTTCAAGAATTTGCGAAAAAATACTATTTGCAGATATTCTTAACCTATTTTGTCTGAAAAGAAGGTTGGGTACTGCATCTTAATAATGTTAACCTCACATCAAAATAGAAACCATATTTGAATGGTATTGTTGAACACAAGGCTGAAAAGGAAAATTAGCGGATTATGGTAAAAATTAAACTTACAATTAGAACATACTAAAAAAAACAATATGCAAATTTTTATTTGTACATGGAATTTTTCGGAGCACACTCGATCAGTTTACACTTCTAGAATTCGATTTTCATAAGGCTATTTGAAATGCCAGTGCATATCCAGCAGTAATGAGGACAGACATGATGACTAAACTACTTAACACAAACTCATAATATTGAACATTTTCCCTAAAACGGTTGCTACGTTTTCAAATCTTTTCACTAAACACATACATACATAACACAATAGTATTCAAATTTTATAAAATACTACCCAAGAAACATTGAGGAATACATCAGAGGCAAACGGACGACTTTAGCTCTGATGATCCCATGACTATCTAGTTCACGTCAAGGTTTCTATTCCCCGAAGCAAAAACATCTCGGAATTCACCAAATCTCCGTCTCAAAAAGCACCACTTATCATTGATATCCATTTTCTAGGTGGGCTACAATCAGAACGGCCTGAACTCCATCCAGGGTGACGCCGGCCATGTTCGTGCGCGAGTCCTCTCCGCGACGCCCGCCCCCGACAATGCCGAGCCCACTGGTGAACGCGTCTCGACGCGCCGCGTCGTCGTCAGCCGGCCGATCGAGACCCTGCAGGAGTACGACGTCGTGGAGCCGGCAACGAAAATCGAGCGTGTGTCCGTACAGCAGCCCACTTACATCAAAACCGCGCATTTGGACCATGTCCAGGTACATGGATCTGTCCCTGTATTGGGCAAAGCCCTTGCACCAGCTGTAGCCCATGCTGCCGTGCCTGTTTACCAGAAGACCATCTCGCCAGCCTATCAATACTATCATTAAAGATGTCGCGACGGAAAACTGAAACGCTTATACAGGGGTAGGCTAACTCTGTTAATCGCGTCTGAAGCATCTAATCTGAGTTCACAACGTCGTCGGCACCGAATCAAGGATTTTACGGGATCGGTGTTGCGATGTAGCGTTGAGGTATACGAATTGGAGAGCATATGTTGTGTAATTGTTTTTGAACGAATGCGTAATTAGTATGTTTTTGTTTGGATACTTTTAATTAAAATAATGAGATATAGATAATCTATATTCATATGATTTTAGTTATGTATCCGTCGTAACTGTGGAAAATTGCGATTCTATACGATCAACGTTGTAAATTTGTACACAAACGGGAGTGAAAACCGTGCCAGATGGCGAGTTAACAGAAAATGTCAGGTTCTATCACATATAAGTACATACATTATACATAAACACAATCATACCATAAAACGAATAAAAATTTTATATCTTCTAAATAGCGTTTGTTTTATTCTTCATCTTAATATATTATGTGGGTGATCCGTAGAAGCAAAGAATTGTCTATGGGTTTTTATTAATCATTGAATCATTGCTCCTGAAATTTGGTCTATATTAGAATCTTTCTTGTCTGCATATCAATGAGACTGGAAAAAGGAAAACTTCTTCAAGTGGCACATTTTACTTCTGCGCATTATGTAACCAAAGACATTAATCGAAATGATTCCTTGTACATTTCTAGGAGCTAAAAAAACTGATTTCTATTTATCTTCCGTTACTGAACATTACACTGCAGATTTTATACAATAATGTGTCTTCTGAATAGTTTTCTTTCATCAGTTTTTCAGAACTCTCTACCTACAAAAAATTCGATCTTTTTATACCTGTATCTAAATATCCACAGTCTACTGACCACACAACTAGTTATCACACAACTGCGTACTTAAGGTAAGTTAGACCATTTTTAATTATTTTATTTTGATTTGTAGCAAAAGGTATTTTCTTACGTATCAGGAATCGTTTTAAGTATACTTTCTTGTAAAGGTTAATATAATAAATCATGTTAAATTCACGTAAATAAATTAATTTCTAGAAAAAATATTCCTATTTTATACATATGTATACATATACATTCTTATTTATTGAGTTTCTAGAACGCATAAGTTATTAACAAATGTTACGTTACAATACATATAACAAATACATGAATAAAAGTGTAGACAAATCGCAAATGTTTTACAACTTTCGTTATTCAGTATTCAGATATTTTTCATGATGTTAATAATTGTACATTAAAAAATTATATCAAACGCAAATCGTGAGAGGCTTCAGAATATCTTTTCAATTAAGAACAAGGTCGTGTATCCATTGCTCGCTAGACCGTACACGATTATGTAACAACCTTTCGCCGAAATTATCTCATAAGAACACCACAAAAACACTCATTCTTCGAATATCAATTCGAATGTTTGTAATTTTTTTTAAGCTGAACGTGTGCATATCTAAGGATTGTCATTTCATACATACGTAGTTGCAGGAGTTTCAAATTATGTTCTAATTAATTTCAATGAAATTGGAACTCGTATCAGCGAGAAATAGAAAGTAAATAAATACCACGAATCGTTTAATGCATTTAACCGTTATCACTTTATTGTAGTATTAAATTTACCTACGTTTATTTCTATAATCAACAAGCGTTTTATACAAGCAATTCGTAATACAATATAAATAATCAATTGTCGTTCCTACATTGTTTTGTCATTTATACAAGTTCATTCGATATAAAAATATAGATTATCATTTGAGAGGCAAGGTATTTTATTTAGAGTGGTTTGCAATAATAATCAAGTATTGTGAAGTATTGTGTACTAAACATTCGTAACTAGACGAATACCTACGAATTCCTCACTTCTTCCAAGCTTGTTATACTTTCATCATGCAAAATATCCGAAGTGCATTCGAGAATCGAAAAACATCACGACATTATATAATACCTGTATATAAAATATAAATAAAATTATTTCTGTACATGATTTAAATGTGGTTTAAAAAGAAAACTATTTTAACAGGTAAAGATTCTGATGTCATTAACAAATATGATAATAGCAAATAAAAACGTACAATGCATTTTATAAATATAATAGCAGACAATTCATATAGTATAATTTATATACGTACTTGTCTTTCGATTTACTTTCTGAGTCACTAATAATCAGATGTAAGTCATGAACATGTGATAAAGTATACAGGTATCACTAATATAACGTGCTCTAAATTAGTGACATTGACACATTCAATAACGTACTGGTTTACTGAATGTATTTTTATTTCTGTTATTAATTATATATTTCCTAATTATTATTAAGATTACAAATATAAACTATGAACACATCGCAGTCTGTTCCTCTTTTTGGATTATTTCCTCTAGCACGCACACACATTTGCTGATCCTTATACAAAATTAAAATTGCTCTATTCTATACCTTGCAATGCCTAAGGAAATAATATTCTTTAGTTCCTTATTTGTAATCTGCATATAAACACTCAAATATTAAGAAATGAAAACAAAAGTTTTTTGTAGCGAATTTTTCAAATCATTTCCCAATATATTATAGAATTTTAACAACTTTAGCATGCTTTAGTATGCTTTAGTTTTTTTCGCAAGAAGTGTTACGTAAATATAAATTCGATTAAAGTCACAGTAAGCGTATTCTGCCTTTCAAGTTGATAATCAAAGTATTTCCGGAAATAGTTTAAAATTTCAAATTCTGAAACTCGGACGGACCAACAACTACAGAAAACCTGCACCAGTAATAATAATAAAACGTACAAACATACATATACGTATATGTACAATCGTTGACTTAATTTGTATGAAACATAGGTATTTATACACAGCTATAACGCACGAATATGTATATATGGATTCATTTGAGTTATTACCGAATTAACAACAAATCAATTATCGTTACATACCACTTCGTGATAAAGAATATTTAAGTCTAAAAGGAAGCTGTATTTATACGTTAATTTGTGTCGTAATATAAACGGCTTGACTTAGTTTTTGTAAGAAACGGCATTGGAAACTAAAATGTAACAACATTACATTAACATTAGTCCAATTATGTATACCCTTTGAAGAGCACTAAATAACGAGATACTAAACCTTAGTGATTGATAACTACAACGAGTCTTAACTTTACTACCTATTATAACCTTTCACATTTAATTATACTGCACGATAGCGAGAAATCACTTCCTGAAACAGGCGAGTCAAACCTGGCAAGGGTAACCACTCCTGTTGATATTACTTATAAGGACGCAACATTGACCTGAATACCATGGCATGTCCATTCCCTCATCTCCTTCGATCGCCACCACGAGGAAAAGAATATACGAATCGATTTTTTTTCAAATCGATCTAAGCGGCAAAAACATAACTTTTGGAAAATGGAACGACTAAGGCTGTATTCTACGATTTGTTTTTCCACATAGTATATATATCACACAATTTTACATCGAATATGGAACTACGATTCCGGGCTGTTTTCATGTTTAGAATCAGCTGTAAAATTTACATGTATGTACGGATATAAAAACCAAAAAAGGTGTGGTTAATGAAAACATCAAGTATAGATTGTTTTTGCGATCGCACGTTCAAATCCTTTTGAAGTGTGAAATACTGGGTGCGAACATATGGTTTTTATTATAATTTATAATACGTGAAATTTAATGTGTTATGTGTATACCATATACTTAAACAGAGGTTGTTGTTAATATTTATTTTCTTATGTGTTGCAACATAATTTCCGGTTTAATAATTATACTTCCCAAAAAACAAAAATTTGTTGAAATTTTAAGAACAATATTAGAAAAACTTTCATTTTACTAATATAAAATATTTCTGCAAACAAATTTTTGAAATAAAATTCTGATGAAGCGAAAAATCAACGCACTAATAATTTAAAAATTCAAAACATTTTCTTATTTTAGGTATTGAATAGATTCTGCGTCTAAATAATCAAATATTTTCCTTTATTATCGTTAAAGCGATAAATAAAAATTTCGGCATAAAAAATACTGATTTGAATACAACATGATTCAATAAAGAAAATAAAGCCAATTCTTTCTGATATCGGTGTATTAATGTAGCTTTTAGCTTTTTATAAAATATTAATAAATACTTTGATATCATATATGAATGTTAGTAACGATATAAAAAATATAACAAAAAGTAATTAATTGATATGAAAAACAAACAGTTTGTGATTACATAAATTTTGTTTATTTCTAGCGGCTACAATCTCGAGGTTCATCAAATTTGGTTCATTCTATGATAACGAATTACGAGTACATGTATATCATTTCATTTATACTCTTTGCAGTTTTAAATATCATTATATAAATATTCATATAAAAGAAACTGTCCTTTTTTTATGTCAATGTGATTTTTAAACCTGAAAAAAATTTGATGTAAAGAGACATATATTTATTTCGAACGACTTGAGAAAACTGAGAAATGCAAAGTTTGGTGTTTTAAAGTGCATACGTCGTAAACGTAATGTAAATACATGGTAAACCCGGATCCTACTCTCACCGTGTCACTGCGAAACACGATATACATAATGCGTGAACCGGAAAACTGTGTCGGACAAAAAGTTTGTGCAACTCGCGTAGGTGGTTGAACTCCGCTAGACGATGTGTTTGTGTAACAGTGGAACATGTACTCTGTACATATCACTAAATTTTTAATTAGCGACGACTACCGCCAAGTCAATGTTCCATTTTGATGCATTAGAAACAAATTGAAAATATATTCACATATTTATACAGAATCAAATATTTATTCAGTCTCTTCATTCTACGTGTATTTCTATTATAGTACCTTCATTAATGCTACATTTTGTTTATACATATTTTCGATGTAAACAAATTTTATCCTTAAAGAATTACATTTTTTAATTTAATTACATGCATACAGTGGTCGTCATAAGTACCTACTTGATAATTTTTTAAACTTATTTTATCTCACTTCCTACAGAATGCACCGACGAGAATTAAATTTTCCTTCAGTTTTGCTGAGACATTTTACCAATAGTCGTATGTTATAAAACATCACAAATTATCGAAAGTACAACTAAATCAGGAAACTGTGCCATTTCCAAAATTTTCAGAAAATCGCTTTCCACCTAATTGAAAAACTAATAGAGTTGTATGTGCGCTGAAAATTCCATTCGATTTGATTGATCCTTCGTGAAATTACGTTTCTAAATGTAGTTGAAATTTTCCAAAATTCTATAAGATGCCAATTAAAAAAAAAATAAATAATCTAAACCCACCCAAAATTTCTCTGTGTTAGGTACGATTTATAAAAAGTTATGATAAAATGTAAAGTATCTATACATGATACGTATCGTGGTCGATGTGGACATTCAGCTAAGAGCTGCAAATATTGCGTGTATTTCCATTCGCATAGGATATTATTCTTAACTAATCAGAGAAAGTTGTTTAGTTACCTCCTCGCTATCGTTTCTTGACATTATTTATCGTGCATAAACTCTTGGAATTTTCGGTTTCTTAACCGCGTTTGAGGTAACCAACGAAATTCCAATTCCGATCACAACATGGAATACCTTTTCCGTACACGTACCGATCGTACACTTACCGAAATTCGCGTTACGTATCAATTGAATCTCAGCAACGTTTCGAGCCGCTTTCGTTGAACTCGTGCTGCGTAATACGGTCTACCAGGTACACTAATACGCCCACTGAATTGGGCCTTACAAACTGGAAAGTGAAACGAGCCTCAGGAACGAGACAATGAAATTTATTACGTGTCTAAGGTTTACTGATCATGAACATTTTACAATTGAATCTCTGACAGACCTCTTCTAACAAGAAGTATGTAAATGACCTTCTGCGCAAGTCTGTGACAACGTAGAATATTACAAAATCATGAAACATTATGAAAAAATGTGAGTTACTCGTTTGCCAACAAAATAATTCCACAAAATAAAAAGTTGAGAAAATTGATAATGTGCGGCTTACGCCTTTTAGAGCCTGAAATTTAGAGCGTACCAATTGTTGAATGGAAAATCACTTATTATTCAACGGTCGAACAAATTTATTTCTTATATAATAAATTAAGCATCAATTGAGAGCTTTGACACTCAAATTTAGCAAAATTTAAAAAGTGAAGAGAATTGTTTGGTTTGTGAACTGTTGAGATGTTAATGTAATGATTTATCATTTAAATAGTCTACTTAGTATCATAGATTATAAGTGTAACATATACATTTTAACAACTATTGCATTTTCACAAATATTGATCTGGAAGAGGAGCTGAAACAGAATCGAATCGTAAATCTATTTTTTATGATTTTTTCACGATGATTTTAGTAGTGTCACAATTCAGGGAATTTGTAACAGAAATTTAAATAATTTAAAATGTTGTTCAACGTTGTATACGGGTGTAACATATCATCGGAGACCCTTTTTCAGGATCGATAGTACGCACCAAAAGGTGAAAAAAGGACCAAGGAAGTTAGGTCCGAAAATCACCCCCTAACGAGTTACAACCCCATTTGTAAAAAATTAAAAAAAAATCATATCTCCGAAATGGTACGTCGTAGAGGACCGATTTTGATTGCAATATAACCGGAAAAGACCAAAGTTTACGAAAAATATCACTGTCTACGCAAAAGAAAGATTTAGTGAATGCCCTTAATGTTTCCCAAGTTGTTACAAACCTGCTACGATATAGGTAATCGACGTTGTTTGGATTAAACAAGAATAAATGTTATTTAACAGCAATAATCGCAGCAATTATATTTTTTTCTGTTATCTTTGATCTTCTCTGGTTATATTGCAATCAAAACCGCTCCTCTCCGACTTACAATTTCGGAGATATAATTTTCTAAAAATTTTTTACAAATGGGGTTGTATCTCGATAGGGGGGGATTTTCGGACCTAACTTCCTTGGTCCGTTTTTCACCTTTTGGTGCGTACTATCGATCCTGAAAAAGGGTCCCCGATGATATGTTACACCCTGTATAGCCAGTTGAGGTAAATTAGTTATATGGATACTTTCGGTCAATATTATCTTAAAAATAATTTCTAGTTTCCGCGGCTGCGTAAATTGTATATATAATATGTATCTACGAAGTCTGTATTGAATGCTATGTTCGATGTGTAACTGGTTCCAATGAGAAAAATATAACAACACCGGGTAAAGAGAATGTTTAGAGCATATAAACTTTTACGTACCGTAAAACCATTATATAATGATTCCACAGACACGTGTGTTATACAACGAAGTATAATAGGCATATGAGACTCAGGTAAAGTTGAATGGAATTTCTCCAAAGAGTAGAATTAATAATATAAGTGCCAGTTTTAGAAATGTGAATGTTTGGGAATGAATTTGTCCATATCTTATACCCGCGCATATCTACTTATCGTTATACTATATGGTTAACGATATACATATAGTATAACAGTGATTGAACTATATGCATATAAATGATTTCACTTATAAAACATATTAATAAGAAAATGAATATTGGTAATTTAATAAAATGAATTTTTTAATTATATGTATTTCAGATATTAACACGTTGCTTTCTTTCTTCCTTTGTCACTTACTCCATTGTTATTCGGGCAAATAATACTTGTCCTGTAAAATTTGTATTTCAGTCGTGTATAAAGTGAAGCAATTTCCGTCACGGGAATGAGGTTCGCTACATTGATACGCTTCGGTGACCGTAACATTCTTATCGAATATCTGTATGATCCGTTGAACCATGGTGAAGAATGGATTTAAAATGTGGATTCAAATCCCGATCATGATTCGATAAAATTTGAAGGATTCTATGATCACGTCGTGGACCGGTTTCACTGTCTGAAACCGCAAAATCTATCCCCGAGGTTTTATTTCAGAGCGCTACGTGTGTATATGCAGCTAATAAATATCTAATATCACCGATGCACACTTGAAACTAATTAAATTGCGTTATATAGAAAGAAGTCTGTTCAGAAAAATTCAAAAGTTTGCATACTTTAGTAATACAATTATAGCCATACCCAAAATTTGTAATTAGTGTGTACCAATTTGTTTTGCAAATTTAGATTTAGAAGCAAAATCTATATTTCTATTCTGCATTTAAAATTACAACAGTGTTAGAGAACAAGTGTTACAAGAATAATGAACTATTTATTTATTAATACGGTAATGACTAAGAAACATTGAGATTGACAAGATTTTCTACAGTGTATTTATACTATAAGGAAACAAAATTATTACCCAATCAACTGACGAATGAATTTGTATCAAACGCTCGACGCGCAATTACCGAAGAGAGCGTTCATTATTTATCATTCCCCGAGGTCAGATGCTTTATGGTGTTATTTAATTAACGAACTTTTACAGTATTTGTAGGAAGTTACCAAGGAGACTAGACGAAAGTAAAGAAATTGAATATGACCGTGAATGTGTATACATAATACAAAATACAACAACACTGGGACTAGAATTTCCGAAATTGCTGAAACTTTCAGTGCTAGAAACTTCACAATGCAAAAATTTCAATCAATATAAATGTTCCTGTAGAAATTCCAAAGCTCGTTCATTTCCATCCGTGAGAATCTTCGATTACAGAACCTTCTACGTTCAAACAATTTCAGTCGAAGACATTTCAAGGCGACCGATCGTCAAGAAGAAGTAATGATGTTTGAACGAGATTTACTGTATACAGGAAAAGGGTGCGTGTGAGAAGGTCGAACGATTGCGAGAATGGTGGGGAATCTCGTGATCATCGATGAAGGGATCTTCACCCTTGAGTCGGTTTAACGAGGATCAGTGACCTCGTCTGGAGGTAAGGACGAAGATGGAAGGACCGCGGCGACGGTACAGCTAGGCAATGACCAAGAGACTTCGGATGTAACCTTAGCTCGAGAAACGGCGGGTAAGCAGGTCCTATATAAGTAACACCGTCACGGATCTTGCATTCAGTTAGACACGAGGCAAACACCGTCACGAGATCTTTGAAGTCGTTTCAAGTGATCGAAAGGTGAGTGCCATAAACGCGAGACTTTAAAGAAACGTGAAGTTTTCGGTGGGAGATAATTATTAGTGACGAAATACCGGTGGATTCCAGAACGAATTGTATACAATTAACGAGAAAATGATATGTTCAAACGTGAAAACGGATATGTAATGTGACGACGTGTCGTGTTTTGTAAGAAAGACAACGTTTGTTGTACAATGTGTCCCTAAATTAAGTAACTCTCTTGGATGAACTTTTTAAAAAATATATTTAACAAGAAAAGGTCAATAACTTTATTTAACGGGAGTATTTAACACTTTGGACGTATACTCTGTCGGCGCCTGTTTCAAATATCGTTTCGAATAATTGCAGGTGTAATAGTTATTAATTAAAATGTGTTTTAAACGCAAAGAATGCAAGTACAAAGTGGTAAACAGGTTTACTGTATAACACTTAGACCTTCCCTTCGTAAATATTTACAAACAAAATAGTAATTATGTGTCGAGTTAATTTTCTAACAATTTATCCAATTTCACAGCAAATTCAAAATCAGTTTGGGAACATGATGTATACGAAATGCAGAGTTTCACAAAGTTGTATAATAATAAATAATTAAACAATATAATAAGAAAGCAGCAATAATAAAAAAATTAAAAAATAATCATCCTTGAATAGCTCTTAACTTTACAAAAACCCAAGTATATTTTACATTTTGAGAGCTTGAAATACACATTGTTATTTCACTATTGTGTTGAACTCAAAATTACTATTTATGTATTGGAATTAAACGATGATAATTGATACCATATTGTATAACGCATAAACGTACCTACTTGACCAGACATCTTGCATATAAATTAAATCATATATCGATATGCTGTGCCAACCAGCGACATGAAACGAATGGTAATTTCAATTCGGCGTTGCAATTCTCCAATCGCATTCACTTCCAATAGAATGCAAAATACGAGAACTGGACCATCTTCCTCCAACAAAAAAAGTGTTATCATTTTGTTAAAATATAAACGCAATAATATGTCTTAACATTCCGATAAAGAACAAGTAACATATCTGTATATATAATAATATATGATACGTCATAAAATGGAATAAACTCTCATAAAGAGGAACAGTATACAATTTTAAATATCAAGTAAAGTACAAGTAACAAGGGTGAAGTCAGTGAGTACTGCGGTGAAATTCAAAACTGTGAACAGTTTCCTGTGGTTGCTCCTAAGGTTTCTATTTGAATAATAAAGTGACAGTATTTTAGTTTTGTTGACGAAATTATCTATCAGCAGTGGACGAAAAATGGAACTTGTAACTAGTTCTTATATTGCAATGTGCCATATTACGTCAGATAAAAGCACAATTATACAGTAAGAAATAGAATTGTTATTCCGAAACTTTAGCAAATCTTCTTAATAATGAAAAAACAAAACTATAAATGCGTTCAAATGAACAATAAAAAAATTTGTTGACATTTTTTCTAAACACTGTTCAAAGAGAACAAATGGAGTTTTGAATGTAAATCTATATATAGAGTTTGGTTTTTGTCCATATAATGATTATATTATAATCTATAACCTGTGAAACTAAATAATAATACATTTTTTTTTAATTAGTGGTGGAAAAGGTGTATAACCAGTATTAGATCATTTTTGTAAACTGTAACAAGGTAAACGAGTCGGGAACTTTTGTTTCAAGCCCCCATCTTGTTGACCTTGAGATCAAATTGTGAATGTCAGTGTCATTAGATCGCCGTATAAATTTTCTCACAGCAAAAATATGAACTGATGATATAATACCGATTTTAATAACCAGATTTATCATTATATAACTGGATTCCAAATGTTTTATTTAAAATACAAACTTCGGAATTTTTATTATAATGAAAACCAATACATTATATGCAAGGGTCAAGAAGTTTACAAAATTTGTAGGTATTTTAAATGAAAATTATATTATTATGATTTTTCCTGCATTTAGTCATCGTCGAAATAGGAATAATTCACTTTTATACACATAAATTAATTTTTAATAATGTTCAATTTGTATTGCATGGAATCTTACTTAAGTGCAATCTAGTTGTAAAATTTGTTATGTTTAAAATGCATTTATTTTTTTGTTAATAGTTCGTGAAACTAGGACTTATTCGACATGAATGTAATTATTTTACTGGCATTCGTGGGTGTCTGTATGGCAGCTCCACAATTTTATGCACATCCCGGTGTCGTATATCCTCACCCAGCTGTTGTATTAAATTCGGCAATAGAAGACACGTTGCCTAATGAGTTACGAAACGATTTCTACAAGAACCCAAGAATCGCTGCTAGGCTCGCGAAAGACTCATGGTTCTATAACAAAGAAATGCAGGTAAAGTCCTGTCGTTTGCTTCTTGTAAATATTTGATTGTGATTTTTTAAAATCAGGGTCGATTTGAGATTGTTCCGAACTCAAGGCGAAACTGATACCTGAGTACTTGTAGTACCATGAAATTGGAAGTTTACGACGTATCAGTGCGACGTATCAGAGGTTGTAGAGATTTCAAAGTAGACAAATTTTAACGCGAAAAAGTTTCAAGCCCGAGATGTTTCGGTCCGTAGAAATTTGATACACTACAATCTTTGGAATGCAGATCGTGCTGTTTCAGACATTTCGCAGTTTCAGAATTTCTAAGCTAAGACATTTCGAGACATAAAACATCAATGTTTAGGCCACGCTATCCTGTCTTGATCTGTATTATTTCTTGCAATTGAGAATAATAAGGCGCAAACGCCTTAAACTTCCAACTCTCAGACCAGCCCTGTGTTTAACAATGATACAAATAGAAGTACTGCTTTTTCATTCTTGTTATTATATTCGTCTAGTTTTATTTCAATACAGCAAAAAAAATCGCACATCTAAATTTTGTTAATCTGTAATGAAAGAGCAATATCCGCACGAGCGCAATACTTTCAAATAGTGTTCAGATGTCATAATTATTATTGTAATTTCAGGTACTTGATCGTGAATCGGATAAGATACCACGAGAAAAAATATACAGTGTTCTTCACAATGCCGGATTTGCTCGCAAGAGATGAAATTGTTATAATAAATAAATTAAACGAATGAACTTCTTATTAGATTTACGCAACACACCTCACATTATCAATTTCATGTCATATTAACAGTGTGTGTGACTGCGTGAATGATATTTATTGAACATGTTTGATGTGTATATGGAAACAATAGTTTGTTTAATACGATTCTGTGCTTATAACCCTTGGTACATGATTATACTGGATGCATAATACTCGGACACACGAACATGTATCAATATATGTAGAAAAGATTAATTCATAAAACATTCTTCATCCCGTATTTACTTACTTGTTATAAATATATGTAACCTTGATTTTAAAGGTAGTTGTAATATATTGTTACACATAGATATTAAGTAACTGTATTAACATTATAATATTTTTACAGGTGATATTTACATGAAAACGTTAAATTTATTTACATTCTTTACATTTTAAAAGTGATTATAAGGGGCAATCGTTCTTCCTTTTCTCCTAGGTGGCACCACCATCGCTTGTAACGCCATAAGCCAGGAAAATAAGCTTTTCGTAGAGTACAACTTCTGGCTAAACGACAGAAGCTTTTTCTTCGTCTGAGATCCCAAACGAAAATTAAAATCCCGATATTAATGGTACTGATCACCGTTTGAGAGATCAATCACTCTATGGTCAGACAATCCCACTGCAAATTTAACGGTGTCATTTTACGATTACAATAATAAACAATTTTGCAACTTTCGCTTGTTCGTTAAAAATCGGACAAGTATAATTGAGATTTCGGCTATCGCGTCAGATGTCACACGTAGCGAAAGCTTTTTTTCGTTTAGCAAGAAGTTGACCTTTACTTTTCTCTCGCCTCAAACTTCATTCATTATCCATTTGAGTCCAAATCTTGTTAAAATCATTATCATTGGTTGGTCAGGTACCATTACTAATTTTAAGGGATCTACATCTGGGAGACCATATATCGGAAAAATTAGCATTAAACACCTTTGCCTACGAGGAAAAGAAATAAGAAATATTTCATAAATAGTCTCGTATAAAGTTCAGCTTTCCTCTCTACAATAAATGAAATTAAAATATGAAATATGAAATGAAGACATATGAGCTTCCTACCTATTGAACTTATCGGGACTTATTTGCAACAACGCTGACACTCTTACGATTTCCATGAGAAATCACTCATAGTGACGCATTTTTCGATTCAGAGTTTCTCGAGTTTAAATATTTCTATACATACTTAAAACGAAATTGAATAACCATAAACGGACAAATATGACTCGATTCGTATCAAAATACAAGGTCTTCCCTCGGGCCAAGTATGTACATACAAGAGTCCCCGACTGGTATTAACCTTGACTGTTCACAGGAAAGATTAGATCGGTGTTCGGGGTTTTGAAGTGGCATAAAAAACCAAAATATTCTAAAAAGTGCGATAGCGTTCATAAAGTTGACGTGGAGAACATTCATTTAACTCCAATTATGAAAAACTCAATGCAGCCAATTACGAGATATTTCATCTCAAATCCGTAATTTGTATGGCCTACAGTAAATTGTATTATCGAAACCATCGTATTCAGAACGAAGAGGTCTAGAACATTCATTTAACTCCAATTATGAAAAACTCAATGCAGCCAATTACGAGATATTTCATCTCAAATCCGTAATTTGTATGGCCTACAGTAAATTGTATTATCGAAACCATCGTATTCAGAACGAAGAGGTCTAGAACATTCATTTAACTCCAATTATGAAAAACTCAATGCAGCCAATTACGAGATATTTCATCTCAAATCCGTAATTTGTATGGCCTACAGTAAATTGTATTATCGAAACCATCGTATTCAGAACGATGAGGTGTAGAACATCAATTTAAGTCCAATTATGAAAAACTCAAACCAGCCAATTACGAGATATTTCATCTCAAATTAGTAATTTTTATGGCCTACAGCAGTGATGTCAAGGTCGTGCACTTTTCGGCCGATTTTCGAGGCGCTCGCCCACTGCCCCACCACTTCCAAGGAAGGGCCACTGAGCGAGCGGCTAGACGTTTCGTGGGGGCTTCGGCTCAGGAGCGTACCGTGAACATAAACGCACGCTCTACCCTACCCAGGTACAACCTTTTTAAAATTTTACGTACCTATTCACGTTACGCTCCTGAGCCGAAGCCCCCACGAAACGTCTAGCCGCTCGCTCAGTGGCCCTTCCTTGGAAGTGGTGGGGCAGTGGGCGAGCGCCTCGAAAATCGGCCGAAAAGTGCACGACCTTGACATCACTGCCCTACAGTAAACTGTACTATCGAAATTATTAACTTTTTCATCTTGTGAGCACCTGTAGCACGTCTATCGTTTCGTCCTAGTCATCACAGATGTCACTACAATTAAGAAACGTGTGGCCATCATTCGAAACTCTGGCGCTTACTGTGGCTATCATTTGAAACTCTGGCTTTTCATTATCAGTATCGTTATGCAGTGGTTAATTAAAAACAAAACATTTTATCATCCAAAATCACTCCTTCACCTTTTTTTTTTCTCACGTCTTCTTGTTATAAAATTTATGCAACGTTTTATGTGTTGTTTATAAAGTTAATAAATTAATATGTATATACAAAATATTATTCACCTCGTTAACGGATATATTTAAATATAGCTACAAACGCTATAAACGTACAATCGGGGGGAGAACACTTATGCAGGGCTTCGAACAGTAATTTTTTTGTTTCGTTTTTCATTCCGGCTCAATTAAAAAAGTATACTGCTTCGATTCTGAAAAAAAATAACGGGTTCTTTCTATTATTTAGTACATTTTATTCATTCTTTTGTAGAACGCATACTACATAAGTTGATACAATAATATAATATACTATAAATAATAATAATAATTAACAATTATTAAAAAGTATAATATTTAGTAGTAGAACTATACATTAAATGACAATAATACAATTTATTGGACGAAACATATACAATAAGAATTACTAATGTAGACATTTCCGCACGACTCTTGGTGATTTTCCCGTGCTCGACGCAGTTCAAGTGTTTCAAGAGTGTTTAGTTAAAAGAACTTAGAAAGCGCGAGATAAATCAGACTACCCTGACAAAGTCGCGCGCTTCGAAGTGAGAACGTCTTCTTGTAAAGAAATGCGCTGCACATCTCAGGGCCGTACGTTTTGGCCTTTTAGTACGAACACATCTTTCTTTGTTCTAATCGACCGACTCATTCTTTACTTTCGCTATCCCTAGGAATATAAAACAATATTATAATATAATAAAAATTAATATAAGAAATAAACGTATTCAGGATTCTTGGGTATATTTATTTATAATTAAAAAAGGTAAAAGTTACCTCTAATTATTAAAATATCTTTCAATGTATTTTGATTTAAACTATTTCCATTGTCTCGTAGAATAAAATTTAAAGCAGAGAAGACCCATTTAACACTAACTTCTGTTCCTGAAGCTCCAAAAACCACCATTACAATTTTGTATAAATGAAGATGCGTATTTTTATGTTACTGACAAAATTCTAAATTTTTTTTTTCTGTATAATCTTTATATATGGTTAAAGTTATTTAATAAAAATTCAACGTCCACATTTGTCAAAATAGATAATCTGTATTATCACTTTCCAATATCGATGTTTCTGTATTAGATCATTCATTATACAAAATATTTGCAAAGAAATTTAGCAAATTTCATAATTTTATTTTACACTTTATGCAAAGTCCATAAAAATCACTTTAAGTTAAATATTCACTTTGTAACTTCAAAGTTGCTTCAGTTAGGGGTTGCAGAGTGTCAACAATTACATTTAATTTCACCCATTTGTTTTCCGTAAAATAATAATCTAAATTACTTTCCGCCAAATTAAATTCTGCATAAGGAAGGTCACATATTAATAATATAATATTATATTAACACAAAAATCGAACTAAAGCCTCTTTCGCGTAAGACGGTTTGCGACTACGACAATTGCACAACTGAAGTATGTAGCTAACAAGTTGTAAGTTTAATTGAGACGTAGCCGTCGAAGATGTTCGCTGCTATGATTGGTTCAAATTTAACGTTCTGAACGGTGCAACATTGTTGCCATTGGACGCCAACTTCAGGTCGTGTTAATGCGTGTGTTTGATCCCAACACCCAATCGAAATAAATCGATAGTTTTGTCAGTTCAATTCCAATTTTCGTTCCGGCAAGCGGTTTCTTCCGGTTTTCGGTTTTCGGTTCGGTTCTGGTGCAAAGTCCTGCTCTTATCGGAGAATTGGACAAACTTTTTAGTTCCAATATAATCAGATAGTATCTAGATGTCACTACTTGATTTCACCACGGCACGTGAGCTTTCGTATCACGTGGGAAATACACACAACTGATCTGAAACAGCCCGTGTGATGATCTGAACAGGTCAATCATGTTTTGGACGAAAACGTTTTATGGCGATTGATGACCGTTGTAACTGATTACGGTGCAACGGTGGAAACAATAGAATTACATAAAACTATCAAGATTACATAAAAATAAATGTTACAATGAATGCGCTAATGGATAGGTGATAAAATTATTTTTTTGATATTGGTCAAAACGAACGCATACTAATAAAATGTTTAAGATGTCCCTAAATGACCTTGCCGAGCCCGAATCTCACAATTTCTGATCACTGTGCTACTTGGGTTCCGCCGATTCGGAAATATTTCCCGATACATTCGGGCAGCTGCCCTATAATTTCGTTGACTTTATCCCAAAATTAATATCATGTCAATAATTTCATTAGGCGTGTAATCAGTTATCTTAAACTTGATCACTATCAAAATTCAAAACGCTTGTAATATCTACCAACTCACAGCTTCGAAGCAACTACAGTTTAATGCCCTAGAAGATTCTGCTAACAGATATTCCGTGTTTGTAAACATGAATGTCAATAGCAGTAGTAATCGACATCGTTCTGCTGATAGATATTCTGTGTTTGTAAACATTAATATCAATAGCATTAATGTCCAAGGACGTCCTCTTGAATTTAGAAGGTGACACATATCTTCTGGACATATAATTTTCAAAAATTTCAAGTGACTGAAAATGACCTTCAATGACGTTTCAAGGTCAACATATTCTAGGTCAATGGATTTGTCTTTAGTCAGGCTATGTGTCTAGCGTAAAAAAATGCTACAGCTTTATTTAAAAAAACAAAGATCACCTTCATATCTCGGAGGCGCCTCCACCTACGAAAAAACAGTGTCCACCATTGAATGTCCCCCTTTAAATAGGGTATCTTTCGTATAAAAGTTTTTTCGAATAATTAATATTTTTCGAGATAATCGAGTGGAAATATTAAAATGGGACGCCCTATATACATACCGTGTACGTGCTATTAATTACGGATTTCAGTAAAAAGCCGGTAAATTTGCTAAGCACGTTCCGTCTACTATTATGGGTGTTCTGTGGCAAGGTCTATCCTACCTGTAGTCTGCAGTTTCGAGTAGCGAGTGTATATATAATAATTTAGCTTACTTCATGATAACTTTAAGAAACCAAAGGAACTAGCACGGGGTGTGCGCCAATGCAACGTTTTTAATAAGAAAGTTTTTTAAAAAGGTCTATCATACCCGCCTTGTCCTGAAGCTCTTGGGAACTAGACATGACGTAAGCGTAGAAATAATTTACTAATACTTTTAAAAGGCTTACATTTAATTCCGTAAACACGATTTACCGTCGTTTACTTAACCAGTCGCACAAATGTATCGAATTTTACACTATTTTGACATTGTTGTGAGTTACTTTTATAGAACCACGATAATTCTAGTTTATTGATTATCTTATGTTATGCATCTTTGTGCAGTATTGAAACAATAATAATTTCTGAGTTGTACTTTTACAAGATAAATATGAAAACACAGCGATGTAAAACTGTTTTTTGACGAAGAAATTTAAAATTTGACAGGTACTAATGATTGTCGGACATCTTTGTAGATGTCGCTGACATATCGCACAATAGACCGAATGCGCAGGAAATCTGCAGTATTGCACGATTGCATCCAAAATTCAAGCGGGCAACGCGGTAAATGTCAATGCATGTGTTCAGTGTTTTGGACCGAACGGACGAGGCACCGAATTATTGGAATTGTGAAGCGATTTTATCACTAATTAACATTGTTTTGTTGATCAACTTTTGTACCTGTGATTTAAACGAAACTGATGTCTTTTCTATATACATGTACACACAACGTAGTGGCGCGTGTACGGTAATACTTTCCGAAATGCTTTCGGAACAACCTGTTCTTGAAGGTTAACAAAGGGAACAGTAAACGCTAAAATCGAACTGCTATCTTGGAAAAATGAATCCAAAAAGCAATTACACTTTCGTATTAAAACGGTTAACCAGCACTGACACCCATGTTCTTGATAAACCTGAACACACTGTACGTTTAGAACAATTATTATGAAATTGTTATAGTCAACACTGTTTGATAAATTGATGGGATTTTTCATTCACCGCATGGAAACTTTGCTATTCTATTCATTATAGGGTACAAGAATATACCTTTCAATTTATTTACAGTACACTTGCGGCAGGGGGAAGGAAAACCAAATAGTTTGCCTTGGTTTGACAGTATCACGTCAACACTGTATCTTTTTCCGCAAAGAGAATGAGTTATACGTAACTGATTTAAAGGTACAATGATCTTAAAAATATTAAATGAAATTATTCTAATTATATATACAATTTTTAGAGCTCCAATGGATTATTTATAAATGGAGTTATTCAAACACCACTACAAATGAAAAAACTATCTAACAATGACGTCATTGGAATTGGGTGTCAAGACCTTGATAATATGGACAATAGTATGTTCGCATACAAATTGTGTATTTCCAAAGTAAGAAATATTTTAGATTACATTTACACTTTTACTTAAAAGCTTAGATCAGTAGCTATGAATCACTATGAATGCAAAATAAAATCAAGCGATTTTAGTGAGTTGAATTCATTTAAATTGATCATAAAAAAACTGAAGTTTGTGGCAGCTGGTACATGTTCTAAGTCTTTTGACAGAAAGTATGTATGTAAGACAATGTATTCAATGCTTATTAAAAACACTTGGCTGTAATGGTTCTACATATATTCAAGCGTAAATAATTTCATTACTTTTTAACACCTAATTTTGTGTGTTAATTATTTTTGCAGGAAGATATGCAAAATTCAGAACTTGAAAAGGAATCATGTATTTATCCTGAAATAATTGTAAAGAACTCACCAATTAAGAATGATGAAGATAGTAGTCGTGATCATGTACCTAAGCGAAAAATAGAACGAATAAGCTGTGATTCAGTTATACCAAAAAAAATAGTAAAACTGGAAGCAGAGAAGTGTGATTTTACGAACAATTTTATCTTGGGTAAAATAAATCTATTCATAGTAATTAGAGTAGATATATTTGATAATTTGTTCATATAACAGTTGTATACAATAATGTAAATAGATTAACATTCAGACATACGTATTTCTATTTCAGAAGATGATAGTCTGTCACATGAAGATGACATTGAAATAGTTCATGTATCATTACAAAAGGATAAATCACAACAAAGTATTAATACTTCTATTAAAAATCATGTGAATATTAACAATACACTATCAAAGGCAGTTGAGTCAGAGAAATTAACTACACACCAGGATAATAAGTCAATTTTAAATACAGAGAAATGTAAGAAATCTACTTTGAATACAGGGAAATCAAGTTTAAATACAGACAGTGATATGAATAAACAGATACATAGTACAAAAACTGGAAAACCAGTTGATGTGTCACAGAATACTGTAAAATTAAATCAAATCAAAAAACTTAAAGATACAAATCGGTTTGAATTAAATAATAGTAATGAAGTGGCTGATGCTAATAAAACTCCTGTCGTTCTTATCGAAAGAATAGAAGTAGATCAAAAGAGTGTGTTAATAAAGGAATCTGATAAAAAAATTAAAAGAATGGGTATAGGCAATGCGACAGTAAAAGAAACAAAAAAAAATGTACAGAATGGCAAATCTAACAGTACCAAAACAAAACGTAAAAATAAAACAAAAAGCACTAGTAGTAAAACTAAAACTGATAATTTGTCGAAATTGTCAAAAAATACCAGTCCAGTATGTGATATATCAGAAGTAGCAAATACAAACAGCACAATGAACCAATCCATTGCTAAAAGTAATACAACGCTAAATTTGTTACCATTAGCTGGAAACTTTATATCTACCGGAGATACTCTAATTAAAATGGAGGAAGAGTTACAATTAACAGATACGGATGAAGATGCACTTTTAAGCAGTACACATAACGATCTTCCAGCAATATCACCAATCAAATTGAAGAAAGTGCAACGTGAACCCAAAACCAGATTCTCTGAAGTTGATGTTGTAAATTTAAGTGATAACGAGGATGATGTTTTCCCATGTTCTCAATTGTTTGATACTGGATTTGATACGGATATATCTGTCAAACCAGAAATTAAAGAAGAACTTACAGAAGTGGATAATAAAAGATTCGATAGACTTGACGATGAGGATTTGGTAATTTCACTAACTGACAGTGAAGATGAAGATAACAATACATGGCTGCACAGATTATCTCGAAGTCAGATACTGAATGAAAGTAAGGAGGATATAGCAGTAGAAAGAACAGTCAAACAAGAAAATGAAGAGGAAATCAGTGACATTCAAGATATTGTTGACACTGCAAATGAAACTGATAGTATAGCACCACCAATCGAATCCTGTAATACAATAACAAACCATCAAAGAGATATCTCACCTCCAGTACAAAATGACATACATGTAGATAAAATGCCTTTAACAGACTTTTATTCTTCGAAACAATTAGAACTTGATCATTCAGTGGAGGTACCTCCATCTAAAGAGGAAGGTCAATCGAAGGAAAATATAAGTATTGGTCCGCCTAATCAGCAGAACAGAGATATTGCTATCAAGAATTGGACAAGCACAATAGAAAAACTTATTACACCCCCAAAAGGAAGACTGTCTATACAGAAAAAAGTACCTGAAATAGAACCACCACATTTGTCTACAGGAAGAAGAAGTAGTATACCTGGGAAATTAAAAGAAACCCTTGGAAAACCTGCCACACCAAGGTTGTCTTCAAAAGAGAAAAAGGAACAACGTGAAAAAGCTAAGATAGAAGACCATATGTATCAGTTAGAACAGAAAAATCGTAGAAAAATGCATAAGTGGGCTAATCTTCTTCCTGCTGGGAAAAAGAAACGAAGTAGTCTCAGTAAAGAAGAAAAAAAAATGTTAATAGATGATAGGAAAGCAAAATTGAAACAGATCGCTATGGAGGAAAAGCGATCTTCACTAGAAGAAAATCAACAGAAAAAGCGTATATTTACAAAGCCAAAAGCCAAAGTATCGGTAAAGACGCGTGGTGACTTTCTTGTTACTGATCAAGCAAATCTTTCTAAATCTAAATTAGAAGATTCGCTAGAAAAATCAATGGAAAAATTGATGAATACTAGTTCTACTAAATTAGACAATAGTTTATTAACTTCAAAGACAAAATCAACTACAAAATATCAAGAGATGTGTAAGGATGCAGATAGAATAACGAAAAGTTTACAAAAATCATTAATAATCAACGAAGTTTCTAATAAAGATAAAGTATTGAAAGATACCAGTACGAAAACCTCAAAAATACCCGATGTTATGGAAAAGGAAGTAAGTAAATCCCAAACAGAAAGTGTAATGAAATCCACGCCAGGTCAGAAAGTAAAGAAACGAGTATCTTTCGCTGGAAATATTAAGACTGTGCGTGAATATGAAATTGAACCACAAAATACTTTGAAGAAGTTCGTTGGTAAGGATGCACCAATTCCTATTGAGAAATTACCTTCAAAAACGAATAAAAATGCCCCGGAACGTAGTCCAAAATTAGAAGAATTTTTACTGCGTATCCTTTCTTGGAATCCAGTTTGGCTTGAAGAACAACAACATTTAAATAGCATTGCACCTGTTGTAAAAGATAGTGATATGCATCCTATGCTAACCCACTACAGATCATACAATGAATATTACAGTATTGTATCGTCACTGCTGTTACACGAAATCTGGTGTGGTATAACCAAGGAATTTGAGAACATTGAACAGGACTTTCGACGTCGCACATTAATGTGTTCTATAGTGGAAAATTCCATTACTCAAACCAACGTACCTTCGACAAATGTACAGATGTCATCTTTAATGCTCGAAGTTTTAGTTACGCAAGAAGATTTGCATAAACAAACGTATCCCAAATACGGAGATTTAGTATTTTTTGAATACGTAAAAAATCACGGGAAAGGACAAACCTTCCGTAAGGTATTTGCATACGTTACACAATTGTATCAAACGGTACTGTCGCCTATGACATACTACAATAAAGATCTAAATAACTATATAAAAAAACCATATGCATTAATAACATACACTATGATGACTAAACCTCTTGAACCAAATATACCAGTAAATCGGGTTCAACGATTAAGAACGATTACCTATTTACGCTCCGACTTAAGATTGGCACAAGGATTGCAATATCTTCCTAATTCACCGTTGATGAATTTAATTTTGAATCCAAAGATTGAAATGTATCAGTTACCCCTAACATCTGAGAGTCAGACGTGCTCATTAGTCACTAAGGATAAATTGAACGATAAACAGTTAGAAGGTGTAATGAGGGTTACAGAAGCTGTTGTACAAAAAGAAGCCAAATTGTGTTTCATTCAGGGTCCACCAGGAACTGGTAAATCAAAAGTTATTGTAAATATTATCACTCAGATATTGTATGGGGGTAACAGGTATACAAGTAATGGTGGCAGTCTGAAAATACTTGTTTGTGCTCCTTCAAATGCAGCCATTGATGAACTTGTGATACGATTGTTGCATGTTCGATGTACTATAAAAGAGAAACGTTTTAAAATGGTACGAATTGGTCGTGTAGAAACGATGCACCCCGGTGTAAAGGACATTTCTCTCACAGAGCTTGCAAAACGAGATGTCAAAAGAACAACTTCAAGTTATGTTTCAAATAACATCCCGTTGGATAGCGTGGAAGACGAAAAACTGTTTCTTCAAGCCCGAATCAATGCGCTTAGGTGCGAAATTGCAAATTCCCTGAATTTAGACGAAGCTACCAAGAAACACATTAAAATGAAGCTGACAGACATGAGCGCAAAATACGAATTACTACAGAATCGCAGGCCGATGAATGAACTAAATCCGAAAGAGCTTGCAAAATTACAACGTGCGGCAGAAAATAGAATTATCGAACACGCAGATATTATTACCTGCACCCTTTCGTCCTGTTATACCAGTCAAATGGAATCAATATTTGGTGGGAATAAAAAAAAAATATCGGTGTGTATTGTAGACGAAGCCACCCAAAGTATCGAAGCAGAGACTCTGATACCTTTAATGTTAGGGGTAAAAACACTAGTTCTAGTCGGTGACCCCAATCAATTACCCGCAACTGTGATTAGTCAGCAAGCGAAAAGATTAGGATTGGACCAATCAATTTTTTCGCGAATGCAACCTGTTTTCGATGGACAGCCAAATAACCCGATAATCATGTTGGACACACAATACAGAATGCAACATCCTATTGTACAGTGGCCAAATAAATTTTTCTACGGTGGTAAATTAAGAAGTGCACCGGAATCCAACTTAAAATTTCCATTTCATACTTATCGAGTTCTAAATCTTAACGTAAACCAAAATAATGATAAATTTTCAAACACTAACGAAGCAAACTTCGTAGCGAACATGATTACTTGTATGATGACGTTCTCTAATTTTGATAATTGGAAGTCTGCCATCACAGTTGGTGTTATTACACCATATAATAACCAGAGAAGTATGATAACGGCAAAACTTAATGAAAAGTAAGTTACAACCTTTTCATTCGAAAAGTTGATATCAATCCGTTAATTACACGCATTGCGTAATTGATATTAACAGTGGTATTATATTAATTTTAGGCTCTCTTCAGTACCGGAAGATATTAAGAAAAAAATGAAAATAGAAATAAATACAGTGGATGGTTTTCAAGGGCAAGAACGTGATGTCATAATTATGTCGTGCGTGCGTACCCAAGGAATAGGATTTTTATCGGATAGACAAAGGCTTTGCGTAGCTCTAACAAGAGCAAAGCATAGTTTTATCTTATGTGGTAATTTCCACGTGTTCATGGTAAGACAGCAATAATTCTATTGGTAGTATCACGTTGTTTTAAATTCGAATAACAGGGTTCTTGTAGATAATTATGTATGCCAGCTATTGGTTCAGAATGACATAAACTCCATGTCATAAAGTATTTCGGCTTATTCAGGCATGATGAGATATACAACATGAATTAGAGCTTAACAATAATGTAATATCATATTAACTATGTTGTATACTGTATATTTCGCGATGCACACAATCGGCATTTGTGCTTGAGACGTTAGTCCACTGCTAATTAAAAAACCGGGAAAGACAAGGTTACCGGCCACACTATATGCTTTCCATTGCATGTGTGCTATCAGGCGACAAAGATGCATAAAATACTTCGATGAACCAAGACGTACGAGCATCAAGAAGCATGTGGGCTTACGTCTTAGAATCAAATACGGGCTGTGAGCTACACAGAGTGTTATACAGTAGGATATTGCTTAGAAACTTACGCGGTTGTAGCTATTTATTTAATGAACGTACAGTTGGCACACACATTTAAGGAACCTGAACTGTCAAGTAAAATGCGTTTTTCATTACAGAGAGACCAAATGTGGAATGAACTATTGCAGGATGCTCGGTCGCGGGGATCATATTTTAATGTTAATGCTAATGCGCCATCTCAGGAAATGAAACAACGCGTTATTAGACATCCAGTGAGAAGATAAAAAACAAACCCATGTCTTTTGAGTGCCATTCGCCCAACACTTACGTGCACCCCATCTTTAAATCACTGTTGAGACATTGCCTCGCTATTCGCAAATCATTTAAATAAGCGACTAAGTCAATTTATTTTTAAAAAACTCAATGTATTACATCAACAGTATTCTTAAGTTTTCCTGATTAAGGGAATCAGTTTACATCACGCACGTACCGCTGGGTTGAGATACGAAGATTTGATATAATCAAAATCCTTCTTGTATATCTTGTAAATACCATTTTTCATTATATACTTATTCTTAATAAACTACCTACTGTTCCTTTTTGTACGGTACTGCCTTTGCAAATAAACTTTTTTATACCAAAATTCCTGTCGACGAGTGGATGAAATAAGAAAAAATACTTATTCGGGTGCCTTCTTTTTACTTTGCGTTATTTATACATATAACACCAAACATAAGTTCGTTTATGTTTTGATATAAGGTACAATAAAAGTTGAATATTTATTCCTTTATTTATAATATTTACTTAAGAAAATGTGTGATTAAAAAAACTTATGTGCAGGTATTCAATGCGGTAGGCTAATAGCCCATACGGGAAAGTTAGGAGTTTTTGCCAAGTGGTAGTATGTATATCATTTTTTATGTCGAGCAAATACTGAAAGAAAAGAAAATCTGTTGAAATCATCAGGATTTTGTGAGTTACGGCTACTAAAAGTTTTGAGAAACGTATTTCTACAAAATTTGTAACTCCAGAAGGGAAAAAAGACTGGCATCGATCCAAAGTTGTTTCTTACAAAAATATGTTTTTGAAAATAGCAGCGGCTGTACATACAAATTCCAAAATTGCTTACAACTTGCTTTGCTTTCGTTTTTCTTTTATAACTCGACCACGGATCAACATAGGACATTGAAAAAGGTACTTACTTATATTGGACTTATCAGAATTATCACTCCCTAGAACGTTCATAGATATATGTATTTGGGATACCCTGTACACATGTATAGAAAATTGGCGACTCCAAAAGAACTCGATAATGTTTTACACAGCTTTATATGGCTCATCACTCCCTACCATTTGTGCTCTATTTCATTCGAAATCCGCTGATTTGACTCAGTCTCCTCGATGAAAACAAACATCAGCCTCGTAGTGTAACGTGACCTTGTGTTCAAAGAAGCTTTGAACTATTAGTTTCCATTACAAATAGTTTGTGACACAGACGTGATGAATTGCTATTTTTATGGATTAATGATGGCTTTTATTTTCTCATACCATCACATATTTAAGACAGTAATTTTATAGAGGGATAAGGATTTGTAATTTTATTCATTTATTTTCAAGAGCACCTTATTGTATTAACAAAGAGTTAAATATGACGTTCTCTCATTGGGATTCACCGTCCGCTAACCGCTGCCCACATATTACCTTCGAACTATTGTACTAGCGGCTTTTGGAACCTACCCTGGACGAGATATCTCGCGACCCGATACTTGCGGATTATCGCTTTTGTCGATAAATCTCGCTTCCTGGCACCAATATGTTGACATTCTGGGCGACATATTTTGTGTTCTGCCTCTAAGTTGTTATGTCCTTATGGTATGTTGTGAGCAGTATGTTGATAAACATTGAAGTCCTGGTACAGCATTCATCACATGGGCGTTTATTCTTGATTCGTTATTTGAAAGCGTTACAATTGATAGTGAAAACAGTGATGATCAACGAGAAACACACGTCAGTAGTATACATATATCGTATTTTTCGGATTAAAAGACGCATCGGACGATAAGAGTACTTCAAATTTATAAGATGATTTTTAGAAAATATATTTTAATGTTACTTTCTGATCAAAATGTTTATTAATTGTTAACGTAACTCGTACGAACAATATTCAGTTCATCTTCTCTCTCGGTATTATCACTCGTCTCGTCAATGTCACCGTTCGTATTACTTTCATCTGAACTATTGTTGTCATTCCTTAATTTTTAAATATTTAGCTTGTAATTTTTTAAAATATTTTAATGTTACCTTCGGACCGTAAGACGCACTCAAAATTTGAGTCCATTTTTCTATGCGAAAAAGTGCGTCTTATAGTCTGAAAAATACGGTAGATATAATACACCGTCTGATGATGAACTTCATTGTTTATCAACATATTGCTCACAACGTACCTTAGACCTGTGTGTACGAGCGTCGGCTATAGACGACATCCGCGCGACGATCTGTGCGTACGAATTCCGGCTGTATAAGACGGTGACAGCGTGATACCGGTTGACTATCAGCCCGCAATATTTTTGTTTTTAGGCATATTGAACATCGATGGCAATTGGCTCATTTTCTGATCTGTTTACCGAATGGCAAAAGCACACTATCCGGCGCAGTGCTCCGAGCAGTGGCATTACTCCGGCGGCACGGTGGGGTATTTGGCCCGAAAAGCTGGAAAAATCTATTTTAGCGTTATTAACGGTCTCAAGGTCATAATATAATAGGTCGTTGGATTCGTATTAATGTCAGCTGTAATATTAAGAAATCAAAAATGCATTTTAGCTTTCAAAAAATCAAAGTGACATTCATTTTTTATAAAAAAACAATTGTTTTTAAACTTTTATATATTGGATTTTGTAGACGTCTGAATACTGTTTCTTTTTTGTACGAAACATTTTTTCCTCAGATTATCGAGAACCCATGGAAAATCGCGTCAATAGTGGAATAGTTCAACCGAAAAGCTAGAAAGAATTAGTTTTACACGTAAATTATATTGACATGAAATATGATATTATTTTATTCAAAATAGGTGGATTACGGAACTTTTTAGTGCGTAGTATATATTTTAGACAGATGTTTAATTTATTACCATTAATTTTAACTCGGAAAATACATAAAAACGCTTAATACAAAAATGGCTGAAAAACTTAAGATCGGACTGAATCGGAACCAAATTTAATTGGCTTATAATCACAGATCTTTACTGAATCTAATGGGATCAGAATGAGCACGGAATTCAACGGAATACTATAACAAAATCGTTCATGAAATCTTATACTGGTGAGAAAAATTACTGAACTATTGATCATCTAGAACTATTAATACTAAATAAATAAATGTGATAAAACTACAAAAATTGTATGGAAGAGTAGCTTATACTTTCTTAAAATGTATCCAAAATGCAAAAAGTTGCTTAACTTCTTTGAAAGATATAAAATCCACTACTAAATGCACGGTGTATTATAGCATGCTTGAACGGACAACACATGTCATACAATCTTTCGACTTTCGATTAAGATTACTAATTTATGAATGCACGAATGATTAAAATCAATTTCGTACATTGTTCTAGACATATTTAACAACCCCAGACAGTAAAAAGTTTGCGGATTACGTAAACTTTTGAAATTGACTTTTTTCAAGCTTTTCGGGTCGAATACCCCACTGTGTGTCGTGGCGAAAGGGTTAAGCGATATAGGAAGCTAGATTATCGTCGAAAAGCATTAATCGGCCAGTATTGGACCGCAAGATATCTCGTCCAGAGTAACGCAAGGGTTAATCTTAAGTCTTGTGTTAAGACAATCAATAGCACACGTAGGATCGAAATACCTGGTGGAAAGCAGATGTTCGAAAAAATCATACCATGTACCGATAGGGCTCTGGTCAGGCATATATTCAGCGTTTTTGCATGCCCGCGAAGGGATTATGCCATGAAACGTGCCTGCCAGAGACCCTAACGAAAATTAGCAAAAATGTCGAACGGCGACAGTACACATCTGCCGACCACCAGGTCATAGAAAATCACTCCCTCTCTTGGTCTGTAGACGGAGTGGAGACATTTCCATTAGCCAATAGTTGAATATTCCAAAGTCTCCTTCCCTGTCTTCAGAAAACTGGATTTTCCTAAAAATCACCAAGGGAAGGGAACTCCTCAGTTTCCTAGTTTTTGCAAACACAGATCAAGATCAGACACATTTGAGAATCCGTAGTGGAAACACAGGAAAATTCGTCTTTGGCTCTGGTGATACAATGTACCGTCTACAAAAGCAACGCCAGTTCAGAGTTAGTGAACAGAAACAAATTTTTGTTCAGTCGTACTAGTATGATTTCGGAATCTCATATGGGTACGACTTAGGAGACGGCACAACTTAAGTTTAAAAATAAATATAACCTAACATTGAATAAAATTAACACGATTTCGTTTCGACCAAACCATTATGTAAACTCTACTGAACTTATATTTTATAAGGAACATAATTTTATTAGCAATTTACTTGCAAGATTAACTACCAAACATATGCCAAAAATTATAAGAAAATTGAAATAAGCTTATTTGATTAGAGGATTTAAAACGAGGCTGATTTACGGCACAAAACAATACCTAAAGCAACTTGATTGAATCAGATGTATACATATTTGGTTGCCGGTGTATGTGCTGTTGTTGCTATAGTTTATTCAAAATTTAAGTGGTACGACTGAGGAAGTGGTACGACTTGAGCAACCTTACCCTATGTTTAACGGTTACTCTAACGAATAATTTATAATAGTTAACATGTGTCAATAGTTTGGAAATTATACAAGTGTCGCCATATGTACATTTTATGATAATCTATAATTAGCAATCGATAAAGCATGTCACTGAATGCATTATTCAAAAATATGACTTCATTAATAACTGATACAAAATTTGTTTTAGAGAATCCACAGTTCAACGAAGAAAAACGTAATTAAATTTGGAGAGTATCAATAAATGGACTGTTTATTTTGAAAGTGGTGTAAGTCTACTTAATTTAAAAAAAATAGATATCACGTCATTTATACTAAATTTAGTGTAAACTAAAAGGTTCATAATGAGTTTGTATTAAATTTCTTAATAATGCCCATGCTTTGTCCAATTTAACATTTATCAGTAAAAGAAATTGCGTAACCATGGATTATGAAAGTGGTGTAAGCTCAATTTCCGTATATAGGTGGCAGGGTCAGCAGCCTGTTGTTTTACAATTATGTGTTCCAATCGCATATAGCAAGCGGAATATTGATGTTTTAAACGAATTTCACAATTTCCACGACAATAAAGTTAATATGTACGTGTGGAATGAAACTACTGCTATCAGGCGATCGCAAGAAGTAGCTTCTTGCTGTTTGAGACATTTACAAAATGTAACGACTCAATGTCGTGTGATTGCATACACGGTGTAACATATCATCGGGGACCTTTTTTCAGAATCAATAGTACGCACCAAAAGGTGAAAAAAGGACCAAGGAAGTTAGGACCGAAAATCATCCCCTAACGAGTTACAACCCCATTTGTAAGAAAATTTTTAAAAAATCATATCTCCGAAATGGTACGTCGTAGAAGACCCGTTTTGAGTGCAATATAACCGGAGAAGATCAAAGATAACAGATAAAATATAATTGCTGCGGTTATTGCTTTTAAATAGCATTTATTCTTGTTTAATCCAAACAACGTCGATTACCTATGTATATCGTAGCAGGTTTGTAACAACTTGGGAAACATTAAGGGCATTCACTAAATCTTCCTTTGCGTAGATAGTGATATTTTTTTTCGTAAACTTTGGTCTCTTCCGGTTATATTGCAATCAAAATCGGTCCTCTACGACGTACCATTTCGGAGATATGATTTTTTAAAAATTTTTTACAAATGGGGTTGTAACTTGTTAGGGGGTGATTTTCGGACCTAACTTCCTTGGTCCTTTTTTCACCTTTTGGTGCGTATTATCGATCCTGAAAAAGGGTCCCCGATGATATGTTACACCCTGTATAGTGATATGTGATTTGTGTCCAGTCGTTGGAATATAATATTGAGATAATTGATCACAAATTTTTTCTCCGGGCATTCATAACTACATTACAAACCATGCAGATTTATATACCACGATGCCAGACCTACTATTTACGAAAAATATGAGAATATGAAGCAGTTATTACCCTATATATACCTCCTGTGCATCACGAGCATTTGAAAACATTGCCACACGAAAAGCATAAAAAATACTAAAGATCTTATGTTAATTTTAAGGGGAGGTTCACATCTGAGAGCCCCAAAAGAAGGTCATTTTCTCGAATTTTGTTCTCACTGAAGGAAATAAATGAAGAACTTCAACTTATCGTCACTTGTTTAATGAATCAAAAGGTACAAAAAAAAATTTTTTTTATTGAAAAATAATGTGACAATATTTGTTTACACGCTTTGTAATATGACGATCTCAAGAAAAGGTAGTCGGTTGTTGCCCACTCTAGCATCTACAAAAGTTATCAAAAATAACTAATGGAAGAATTTTTATGAAATATATGAGTGTAGTTGGAGCCCCTACTAGAATCATCAATGAAAGTCGAAAATTTAAAAAATGGCGGACATTTGAATTTTCTTTTTAGTTTTTTCACCATTTTTTCTCTCCTTAAAGTTCTATAAAAAACAAAATAATGCATATATCATCTTGATTCTAGTAGGGGCTCCAATCAATCAAGTCTACTTCAAAACAAAACAAACAGAAAGACAATCTATCAAGTAGTTTTTGAGTAATCTTGGGCAACAGTTTGAAAAACACGATTTTTCAGGAGACACGATTAAAGATTCGATCCACGAATCTGTGTTAACGTCTAAATATTATCCCTTGTGGCTAATCAGCGATTCCAAGGCCATTCATTAGCCCCTCCTCAAGTTCATACTGTTCGTGCAGATTCATCCAACAATAAGATATCCTCCGCTCAAACTACGACTCGATTTCATATTGTCAGTCAAAAAGTAGTTCTCGTTTTTATTCCATAACTTTTTAAAAAAATTATATCCGACCAAACGGTTTTAGGAATATATTCTAAACATAATTTACTATCAAAAAATGAAAAAAAAAATTTCGAATTTTTGGTCGGTCGTAATGAGAACCTCTCCTTAACAATATAATTAACGTTTAAAATTAAAAATACTATTTCTATTTTATGTCTTGCTATTATTCGTAAACAAAATTGGATTAATATCAAATATATTTTAAGTGATATTTGATTTTGCAAAATTGAAATTAAACGGTTTTTACAACTGACTAATTTTGGAGGTAGTGTAAGTCCATTTGCAGCCCATAAATATACATTATTTTAGTAGAATTTGTCTAAAACAAATGTATATAATCAAATTACATATTAATAAAGCACTAGAAACATTGTCAGACTTGATATAATTACCCTATATTTTTTTATTAACATAAATGCCAACCTTTAATTTTCTCGAAACAAAAGAAAGTGAACTTACATCACTTTCAAAATAAATGGTTCAAATATCTCAACACTGATATTATGTGGGAATATAAAGCAAGCAATTTTGTTTAAACATTCCGTTATTTCGTTGTCAGTCTTCAATCAAAAGTACATCAACTATAGTTGCTTTCACGTGTCACCCATAACATAATTTTACAAATTTTTAAAATCGTTCTGAAGGTAACAAATTATTCTGTTCTTTATATGAGTAATGTACCGAAAATATAATTTATTCTGTGGGTTACGGGAAGGACGTGGAAAGGCAATTATTAATCCCAGCATGTGTCTTTTGTCTTTTCATTCGATTCTAAATTTTCCGATTCTCGATAATTGCAACGTACCTAACTAGGCGTAAGTGAATCACAAAATTCAGAAAGGCACGAACGAAAAATATAATCACCATATCACTTTTCATAAGTGACGAACAGGATAGATAAAATTCTCATAAATTATTTTCGAATAAAATTATCATTTCACGTACAATGTAGCGCATATTTAGAATAAAACCTATGGTGGGGAGGAGAAATGTTATGAAAAGTACATACTCGATCTTAGATACTTCAGTCGTGAACCGATTCGAATGCGAATCATAGTTGACATCGTCTAATTAGATATCCGTCAATTATTAAGCAACATTTTAAATAATCAGTTCCACACCAACAATCTTCCATTCATTGCGAAAATTTAGTTATCAATTGTATCGAATAATCGGGTGATATAAATATCATTTATACAGTTCGAAATTAAACATGTAAAGATATAGTTGAGTATAAAATAATACGGAGTACATTTTCCGAAGTGAACAAGGTGTTTCGCGTGGTGCCGATAAAATCACTAAGAACTATGACATACTTTCCACAGTATCCTGGCGAAGAGATTGTAATTTCTGGTATTTCCGGTAGATTTCCGGAAAGCAGAACTATATTAGAACTGCAAAATAATCTGTTGAACAAGGTGGATGTTATTACGAGCAATGCGACAAGATGGGATATAGGTAATTCTAAAAAGATTTAATAAATAACAGAAGTATTTCGAGATCGTAATGCGTCTACTACCCTTCTGTCGTAGTTCAACGAAACAATATTTATTGATTAAGTTATTGTCTCTTGACAATCGTTATTGTTGCATTAAAATATGGTGATATTTAGTAAAATTAGTACGCGATTAAGTTTGTAGTAGGTTTAGTTTTAGTCATTTTCTTGAAAAGAAAAACTAATCGCTAATAACTATTAAACACTATTACTTTTGAAGTCCAGTTTGATGCATCTCACTGCGACTACGAAATTTCGTCGTTCATTCATAATACATACACAATTTCACCGTTTATTTGAGTAACACCGCAAGCAGAAGTTATTCTCTTCGGATCCTAAAGAAATAGTTCTCAATTCGATCAGATCACCCGCAGATTCCGAAAGATGGCGGCAAGGTGCAGGACATAACGAAATTCGACGCCCGTTTCTTCGGTATCCATTCCAAGCAGGTCAATACCATGGATCCAATTGGCCGGTTGCTGCTAGAACATTCTTACGAGGCAATCGTCGACGCCGGTTTGAATCCAAGACAGCTGCGAGGATCCAACACCGGTGTGATTGTTGCATCGTCTTGCTACGGAGTAGAGAACTCTTCGTCCTGTGAAAAGATGGAGGTGAATGCTTCTGATTTTCAGTAACCTTGAGGGCTGGATTGGTTAAGAATCTTCAAGAGAAATTGTACTGCCTCATTTCGTTCGAGGAAGAATGAAATTTTTGAGAAAAATGAGTTTTTCAGTATTTATAGAAAATGAGTCTATAAAGAATTGCTTGCTAAGTGTAGTGTTGCAACGCATCATAAGCTCACAAAGCCAGCAGATGTAGTTTATAACTTTAAAAACTATCACTTTCGTAGGCCCCGAGTCTTTTCGTTTACAACCCGGTTCCGTTAGTCCGAATTTTTAATTTTGCTCGATAAATTTTAATACACGACGTCTTCTATAATACCACAAGTTGCTGTCCGTCTTCATTCTTTAGTTCAGTTTAACCTAGCGCGGTCAAAAAACAGTTTTAGTTATTATAACAATTCTATTCCAGCCGTATATACAGGGTGTAACAAAAATTCTGGGACACTTTAGGTTTATAGATAGACCGCATAAAAATAAGAAAAAAAGTCTTATAAGTTGTGGGCGCAACTCATTTATATACAGGGTGTTCCAAAAATTCTGGGACACTTTTTCAGTATCGATAGTACGCACCAAAAGATGAAAAAAAAAGTCTATAAAGTTTTGACTAAAAACCACCCCCTATCGAGATGCAACCCCTTTTGTAAATAATTTTTAAAAAATCATATCTCCGAAATGGTAGGTCGTAGAGGACCGATTTTAATTGCAATATAACCGGAGAAGATCAAAGATAATAGAAAAAATATAATTGCTGCGATTATTGCTGTTAAATAGCATTTATTCATGTTTAATCCAAACGACGTCGATTACCTATATCGTAGCAGATTTGTAACAACTTGGGAAAAATGGAGGGCATTCACTAAATCTTTCTTTGCGTGGATAGTGATATTTTTTTTCGTAAATTTTGGTCTCTTCCGGTTATATTGCAATTAAAATCGGTCCTCTACGACGTACCATTTCGGAGATATGATTTTTTAAAAACTTTTTACAAAAGGGGTTGTATCTCGATAGAGGGTGGTTTTTAGACAAAACTTTATAGACTTTTTTTTCATCTTTTGGTGCATACTATCTATACTGAAAAAGTGTCCCAGAATTTTTGTTACACCCTGTATACGGTTAGAAAGGGGTTGTAAGTATCTCGATAGGGGGTGGTTTTTAGACAAAACTTCAGACTTTTTTTTATCTTTTGGTGCGTACTATCGATTCTGAAAAGGGGTCCCCGAATTTATGTTACACCCTGTATAGTTTCACTCAAAACCGGCCGATATTGAATTATATGATCATATACATCCATATATGTATAATGTATGTATAACAACTTCTCACACGAAAGTCACGTTAGATTCTACTTTCAGGCGAACAGTTTTAGCATCATCGGATCCAGTAACACCATGTTGGCAAACAGAATTTCTTACACACTGGATTTTCGCGGGCCGTCCTATACTATTGACACAGGTTGCAGTGCATGCATGTACGCACTGGACCAAGCCTGCAAGTTGATACGTACTGGACAGTGCGACAAAGTTCTTGTCGGTGGTGCTAATCTGTGTCTTTCTCCAGTTGTAACATTGCAATTCGCTCTTCTAGGTAGGAATAATTGACTAGTTTCATTTTCTAAAGAATTAATGTATTCACCGTGAAAATTATAAACTTTTCAAAAAACTCCATGCATAAATCTTTGACTGCCTGTAGGTAACTTAAAGAATACTGAATATTTTGAATATTAAAATGTTGTAATAATTCATGATATGGCTGCATAAACCCCAATTACTTGAGTTACAAAACTTTTAAATTTTTTATTAGGGGTTGGGGAATTTTTGGAAAAATATATTTCAATAATCAACAAACTGAAATTCCCTACGTGGAAACAGTATTATTTATTTATTTGTACTCAGCACCGAAGTGTTATCTTAGTTTCCCACAGTGTCAGGCAATTGAAACGGGATAAACGCCTATAGGTGCTCGCAGTGTCACAAGCTGATAATTTCTAAACGCCTTTAGACGCCCACAGTACTCAAGAGGTTAATAAAACATTTGCAGGTGTTTTGTCGTCTGACTGTCGTTGCAAGTGCTTCGATGCTAGGGCAAACGGTTACGTACGAAGCGAAGCAATTGCCGTACTGCTGTTACAAAAAGCAAAAGACGCCAAGAGGATATACGCAACGGTGGTTTACACGAAGACGAACGCCGATGGCTACAAGGAGCAAGGAATCACATTCCCGTCCAGCGAGATGCAGGCCAAGTTACTGGAAGAATTCTATAGAGATTGTCAGGTATCTCCTTCAGCCCTCTCTTGGCTTGAGGCTCATTGTACCGGTACCGTCGTCGGTGATCCTTCGGAACTCGACGCCATTTTTAAAGTATGCTGTAGGGAGCGAGATACACCTCTGCGGATTGGGAGCGTTAAGTCGAATATTGGACACACCGAGCCAGCTAGCGGCATTTGCTCGATTGCCAAGGTAAATTTGAAGGATTTCTTCAATGTGATAACGAAAATACGAAAGCATTGTAGTTCACATGGATGGACAGTTAATGTAACAACGACTATCAATTAACGCAGATTTGTCGATTACAGAATTTCTGCAAGCTTTGCGATATTTAAATCATAATTGTACTGAATTATTACACTGCAAAATCTATTATTGTAGGTATTCTAATAAGTTTAAGTTTTATTACTGTTTATCGCAGGTTTTGATTACAAAACGCTTGAATAACAGTTATTGTTTAAAATTTGTTAACTGTCGAAGTAATTGAAAATATAAAATTTCGCAAAATTGAAAAAATTCGATAGCCTATTGCTGCGTTAGTCTCTTATAGACACAGTGGGAGCAAACGATAAAATGGAATCACCAAGCACATTTCTGATGTGATATAGTGTTAAAAAACAATAATTGTAAAACCGCCAACATGTGTCCTAGGTCATTATCGGAATGGAGACAGGTTTAATTCCCCCAAATTTACATTTCCAAAAACCGCCGAGGGGTATCGAATGTTTTGAACAAGGAAAAGTTCAAGTTATTACCGAACCAACACCATGGGAAGGAGGTTACGTAGGACTGAACTCTTATGGGTTTGGTGGTACAAACGCACATATTTTACTCAAATCAAACCCAAAAAAAAAGATTAATCATGGGGCACCTTCGGATAATTTGCCCAGAATCGTTGCTGTATCCGGACGTACGGAAGAAGCGGTTGACATCCTTCTGCATCAAGTGAGTAAAACTTTTATGAATCGAATCGGGGTCTAAACTAAATGTTTGACGTGCGTTTAATATAGTCCTAATTTAAGATTTATCTGTAACACAAAATGGGAAGGATTTTGGTGTCACAAAACGTTGGAGACCTTTTCCCAGGATCGGTGATAGGCATTAATAGATAACAATGAAACCGATAAACTTAGGTCCGCGAAGCACCCTTTATCGAAGTACGATCCCTTATCGAAAAATTAAAAAATAATTGTATCTCTGATTTTAACCTACCATTTGGTAGGTCGCAGCGGGCCAATTTTGGGTTGAATGTTACCGTGAGATATCAAAGTTGATGACATAAAATATAACTGTTTTGAGGAAGGAAGTCTTCACTAATGCTCTTAGTTTTTCTGGAGTTGTTCACAATGCGTTATGGTGTAAGAAGTCAAAGGTTTTTGAATTAAACACAAAGAAATGCTATTGAACGGCAGTGATTACAGCATTTATATTATTCTTTTATATAACTACATATACATATACAGGGAGCGACAAAGTGTTGAGGACCCTTTTCCAAGATCGAATGTAGTTACATCCCCGCGTCTTACCGCCTTTATCATTTCAATGCCAAGATGACGCACTTTAAAAACGCGTAAATTCTTTCGAGGAATAACATACTGTGATCGACTTGGTTGGGACTGGAAAATGGTATCGAAATAAATACATAAATTTAATCGTGCTGTTCCGAACGTAAACTTGATAACCCTAAACATTAGAAAGTTCTCGACATCAGCTTTTCTAAGATAGATCTCCCCATCCCATATAGAAACTCACCTTCAAGGCGGGAAGCTTTTCTTCCAAACTAGAGTATACTGGGAGAAATACAATTCCCAGGAAATCTACATTCAATGTTTCCGCTTGTAAGCGCACGGTCAATCCTTCGCCTATTGTAATAAAAGCAACAAATACTTAAAATGCGCCAAACCGCATGACACCCACAGTTGCACAAAATTGCCTGACACTTCGGCAAAATTTGTCAACTGTTTTGAGGCTCATCCAGCAAATCATTCTAAATGACCCGATCTAATAAATTACTTGGCCAACACATCTCCCCTACACCCAGACCCCCACACTCTAACCACTCCCCACGCACATATTCTCCCACCCCATTTCACTTCCCTTTCCAAACCCGGCACCCAGTTCCTAAAATGCACCACCTCAAGTCAAATCATACACAGCTGTCACTGCTCCCCCCCCCCCCCCACCTCCCCAACCCTTTACAATCCGAATATGTACCCCTGTGCCAGCACTCACTGATCCAAATTTTTGCATCCCTCGTGCGGGCTTAACCCCTCAACTTACAACTACGGGCATAGCCCGTACCAAATGAACGAAGCGGAACGTAAATCGTAGGTTAAGGGGTTAAACAACGACTTGGTTGCGCATGAATGGACTTCATAAACTAAACTCACTCTGCAGCCTTTAAAAGATGCTGGCGGTGGTAAATTCACTAGTATCCAAACTTTCCGGAACCTCTAATGAGAATAGATACCTCCCTGCAAAAAACATGCTTCTCTGAAACGTCACCAGTGTATTCCCTAAAATACCTGAACTTTCCCTATTTCTCCAAGCACATCAAATCGACATCGCCATTATAACCGAAACTTAGCTTTCCCATCAAACACGATAAGAATTACTGATTATAACGTCCACCGTAGTGGTAGAACCACTACGGTAAAGACAGAGGACTAGCCATCTTGGTCCATTTCTCCATAACCTGGTAAACCAAAAACCCTCCCTCAAAATTACAGACCCATCGGCCTACCAAATATCATGGGAAAAATACTAGAAAAATAACACAAATCAAGCTAGTTAATCATGTTGAATCCAACTCCATTATAATTAAGCAGCAATTCGGCTTGAGAGAAGCCTACTCCACTTCTTTACACCTCCATAGGGTTATTGAAAATATAGAGTTCGAATACAACAAAATAGGTTTTTAGCTCTCCTTTTTCTAGATCTGCAGAAGGGCTTTAACTCCGTGTGATATACGGGCCATATTTTCAAGCTACATAACAGCCAATCTCCCCTCCCATACCTCACAAAAATCGTACAAAGCTTCCTCACAGACAGAAACTTCCAAGTCTCGATTAATGGTACAATCTCACCTATCACCCTCTGCCTGACTAGAGTCCCTCAAGGTTCAATCGTCGAGATAATACTTTTTAACTCCCTCATAAACATTCTTCGCTCTCCCAGTACACCACTATCTACTGCTCCTCATAGTCTCCCAACATGGTACCCATCTACCTACAAAACCATCTCAATTCTATTAATAACATTTTTACATCCTGGAAACTTAACCTCAATTGGACCAAAACTGAGGCCATTTTCTTTCCTGTTAAGTGAAAACAACCTTCTTATTCCCTTCAACTGGCCAATACTCCTAGCCCCTGGAAACCAAAAGTCACTTATCTGTTTCTCAAAACTCAATATTCACTCAAAATAGTCCACTCAAAAATAAGCTCAAACTCCTCCTTTAACAGCATGCGTACGTCCCATCCTCACATATGGTTTTTCTCTGTGAATAAATGCGGCAAAAACTTGCCTCAAAAAGTCAAAAAAAAAAATACCGAAAAATTATTTTTGACTTATCCTATTGTCACTTTAGTGGGTAAGGGAAAGCAATCATTAAAGACGTACAAAAAATACACGCCCGTTGCACTTCGCTTGTACTTTTTATTTAAATACGCGGGAGACTTACGTGACCGAGACTACGTTGCCGAATATCACGTTCCTTTTTTTTTCTTCGATCCATCGGCCCAGATCATCATGTCCCTTATCGCGAAACGCGATCGTGATTTTTAATCGCGCTTACACATGACCGCGCGTTTTTCGCTCCGGGGACGTGTGTGCCGCTATAGGCCAATATTCTACTTCTGAAGACATATTGTACATTCTTCAATTCACCGCCAATTTGCAAAACAGCTCAGGCTCCCATGAATAGCCTCTTCTTTCTGGCATTACCAACACTTCATCTAGTGATCTTCCCTACTAACTGAGGAAGGTCCCCATTAGTAGCACCCCCCACATCCTAACCTAATTCCGGTATCCAAAAACACAATGTTCCTTTCTTCTTTTCTACATTAACTGAAAGTTTTCTCCTGTTCCTGACTTCGGGTACAGACCGCCCCACCTCTGGGAAACGCAATAAAAAGGCGGTCCTCATTCTCATATTTCTGATCATCACTACGACCTTTTTTACATCTCAGATTCTTATATTTTCGATATGATACCATGACTTACGTTTCTTATTTTATCTACCTCGTTGAACTTTAAAATATCGTGACCGCGAGTTAAATATAGCGGCGAAGTAAGGTAAGCATACAAAACAGTCAACACATTAAAAATCACCCTGACAGTTAGAAATATTTAGATTATTTGAAACCGCGACTAGGTAAAAGGATTTTCCCTGCAACTTATCCTACTACCCTCTATCAATCCTCCGAGTTCTAAGTTCAGCGAAAGCCGAACATGGTTGTAAGAGGAAATTATCTGATTCCCGACAAAACCTGTAGTTTCTTCTAGTAGTACAGAACCGTGGCAACAAGCCTACCCATAACTACCGACTTATAAGGCGAAACAGTCCGGATCGAGTAACCTGGAGTCATGTGATTCCAGGCGGAAAATCCGCAACGGTTTGTAATAGCTGCGAAACCGCAAAGGATATAAGTTATTTCCTACCAAAAATGCCTAAAGACCAAACACTTAGTCCGGTTGAATACTAAAAAGTAAAATCACCACTAATCTGTACTTGTGAAACAAACCCGCGCAACGTGTCATTCAAGTTTGACATAAAATTAAAAAAGAATGTATTCATTATCAACCATCAATCGATCCGACCTCACCCCTTCATATCACCTTCAACCACACCGAAGGTTACCATTTCCGAAACTTCGCGGCAGGACGCATAGTAAGGTCGTAACAGTACACATCAAAAGATTAAAAAGACACCTAATAAACGAGGGTCCTCAAGTCTCACCCTGTGAACATACACAGACGTCGAGAACCAACGTTTGTTCTAGAATTGTGTTACATAAAAACCACATTAATTAAAAAAATACCGCTGGGATGACTATTGTGAAGTATGGTTTATTTACTGTACACAATTTTTGATTAGTTACGTGACAACTATAGTGATCTACTGAAAGCTGGGTAATTTGTACAGTTTTCTTTAATATTAACACTTAGCCGACCGCACGCGCCACAGTGACCTGTACAGTTTCCACCGCGCATTTTTCTGAAGTAGTACGCTGGTAGAGGCATTTTCGGAAATTTCGAACATAAAGAGCCATAATCATGGGCAATAAAAGACTTCCAAAAGTGATTCATTTTATTATATGTTGTGCTCTATAGAAATAAGAAATACAGAAAAGAGTAAAGAGAACAGAGAAAGGAGATCGGTCGGCCACCGACTAACCTGGAAACGGATAGATCTACCCGATCGGTCGGCCACCGACAGCTTGGAAAAGGGTAGATCTACCCGATCGTCGGCTAAGTGTTAAGAATCGCAGCAGTCATATTTTTTAATAAATCAAGACCCCTTCTGGTAGAACTCTGATAAGATCGATTCTCTACAAGCTTTCTCTTTCGAAGGTATAATATCCCCAAATTATCCTCATATCTTAACATCAAAGTAATAGTTTCCATGTTTCAAAATTTCTACATTCTAAAATAATAAGAAAAAGTTGAGGGTCTCCCAGAAAATATGAGAACTATAGGGAAAACATCAGTGGCTCGTAGGGGGTGGGGCTAGGATACAGAGATACGGCCCTTTATATTCCACCTTGGCCGTATCATACAACCTGGTACACGTGCATTCGCCGAGTTCATTCCTTCGATACATTCTGAGTAAACTCTGACTCGTTCCAACCGCGTGTCCTCTGTACATTAATTGTCGCACAACTGTTCGTACTTCTACGTTCGGACAATGTCCATTCTTTACCAAAAATACCAATACCACACTATGTTAGAAAATCGTAATTACAATATTTTTGAAATATCTTTAGTTTGAGTTTTGAGTTTCACTGAACTAATATAATAGAAATTTGTTTTTGTCTAAATGTGCAAATACGTGCACATAGAACTAATGTATCAGTGTCGGGCTAACTGTTTTATACATATATGATGATATTTTAAGGGTCAAACGTTCTTTTTATAGGTTGAAAACTTACCAGTGGTAGATGTAGAATACATTCGGCTTCTCCACGATATTCATGCGGAAAATATACCTAGACATTTATTCAGGGGATACACGATAGTCCCAAAGTCGACCGACAATTATGTAAGACAAATTCAGGAATACTGCGACGTGAAAAGGCCAGTCTGGTTCGTCTTCTCTGGAATGGGATCCCAATGGCCTGGAATGGGTACATATGCTACATATTATCGAAAGTTATTCAATTATTAATTTGAGAAAGTACATTTTCTCAAATACGTAATTTTAATAATTTCTACTTTATTTATATTTTGTGTTTTAAGATTTAATTCTTATTTTGTAATATTGATTGGTTGATCTTGATAAAATTGATACTGAAGCAGGATGTGGAATCTTAAATTCTACTAGTTCCCGACTTTTAATACAGAGTTTCTGAAAATGTATTATTCAAAGTATCTTTCTGAATTTTTCAATATTCTGAAACAGTCAGTTGCATAGATAAACTGTGGGCCATAGAATATACATATACATATGTATATGTAACACTGAAACAAGCGCGACATGTGCTGCATGCTACGGTGACTTGTAATGAACTTTTCCTTGGTAATTATGCAAGTATTCAAGTATTTAGTTACAGATTGAGGAGGAATGTTCTTCAAGGTATCATTCTGAATTTTGTTAAATTATTAGACAATAAAGAGTTTTTAGTAAATGCATGGTAGGGATGATGAAGATTACTAGAAAACCGTCCATTCTTTACGAACTGTTTCTTCAAGAGGAAGGCTGAGAAATACTTCTGAATTTGTTCAATTGTGTTGTTTCATGTCTGGATAAGCAATATGCACTTTTTTAACAAAGTCAAATATAAATGTATTTGTATTGGAAAATATTGTCCCTTCCGATGAAAATGAATAAAAGAAAATTGTTCTGCGGTAGACCGTTACACAGACGCGATTTTTTTGAATTTGGGAAATTGTTGAAAACAGTAATGTGATAAGATCAACTGTAATATTAGTGTTGCCATACCTGTATTGTCCGTTGATTCTCATTTCATTTTGAAATTCCACAGGTGAGGCATTAATGAAGTTTCGTGTGTTTCTAAAAGCGATAAGGAAATGCGATGCTGTGTTGAAACCACACGGCATGAACATCATTGAAATTATAACAAGCAAGGATAAAAGGACGTTCGATAACATAATGAACTCGTTCGTAGGAATCGTTGCAGTTCAGGTAAACTTCAAACCGTTCCCCGTTTTCATCTGGAATGTAAAACAATAGTGATGAATCGGAAAACTTTCAAACTGCAATAGAAGATAGTATTTTCACACTTGCAATATATGTATTCAATTATGTTGTATTGAAAGCTGTACTGAACAGTTGAATCGAATTGTTCAGATCGGCCTGGTTGATTTACTGACATCCGTCGGCATTGTGCCGGACAACATGATCGGTCATTCCCTGGGAGAACTCGGCTGTGCGTACGCCGATGGATGCTCCACCGCCGAACAAGTGATTCTGTCAGCCTACTACAGAGGATTGGTGTCCATTGAAACAGAAACGATTGACGGCTCCATGGCTGCCGTCGGTCTTGGATACGAGGATATGAAGGACCTGTGTCCGGACGACATCGAAGTAGCTTGTCACAATAGTGCTGACAATTGTACGATAAGTGGACCAGCGGAATCGATGAAACAGTTTGTTGGTAAATTGCAGGTTCGTGTTGCATAACGGTACTGAATATAATCTACCCTTTTATGCTGGTTACCTTATGTTATTTGTTTCAAATTATTTTTTACTGAGCCGGTGACGCAACATTTTTTCAATTTCTCTTCAATTCGACAACTAAAACATTGTTAATTCAAATAACGATTGATTGTAAAAGCAACGAATAATCTAAATATACGAAATTCCAAGAAACGCAAAAAATAGAAATGTTGCAGTGTTGTCGTTTTGCAGGCAAAGAAGATCTTCGCAAAAGAAGTTCCCTGCGGTAACATCGCGTACCATAGTCGCTACATCGCAGCGATCGGTCCCAGGTATCTAGCTTACCTGAAGAAAATAATTCCTGATCCAAAGCCACGAAGTGAAAAATGGGTGAGCACTTCGGTGCCTCGTAGCGACTGGTCTTCGCCAGCAGCGCAATACTTTTCGGCCGAATACCTCACCAACAACATGCTGAACTCTGTGCTGTTCGCAGAAGCGTCAACGATTATTCCGGCGAACGCCATTACGATTGAAATCAGCCCACACGGTCTCTTGCAGGCAATCCTTAGGAGATCCCTGGACTCGAGCGTGACGAACGTAGCACTTACTCAATGCGATCACACAGATAATTCGGAATTCTTCGTACAAGCGCTTGGAAGGCTGTACAATGTTGGCTTACAGCCACAATTTTCGCACCTGTATCCAAAGGTCGAGTTTCCCGTCAGCTGTGGAACACCTATGATCTCTCCTTATATCAAGTCAGTTTATTTCATTCTAGTATTAATTACTGACTCTCTGATAGGGTTAGTGAATCTTGTTTTCATTATTTTGATTAAAGTTAAAAATGATAAGGCGTATTAAACGTTCAAATTGTTATTTAAACTAGAGTATTCTTCGTCACTGCTCTAAATACAGGGTGTCCCAGCTAACGTGCAGGTCCCTGAACCAGGTGATAGCTGAGGTAATTCTAATATAAGGAAGTGACATTCGTAATGTCGTATCTTAATTCGTGACCGAGTTATTAACGAAAAACGATAGCGAATCATACGGCTCCGTTGGGCCCAGCGGCGCGACAGTTCCTACTGGCGCAGTACCCTACTGGTGCACACCTTCTACTGTCGCGCCGCCGGACCCAACGAAGCCCTCCAATTGGCTATCGGTTTTCGTTAATAACTCGGCTATAAATTAAGATACGACATTACGAATGTCACTTCCCTATATTAGAATTACCTCAGCTATCACCTGGTTCAGGGACCTACACATTAGCTGGGACACTCTGTATTTTGAGGATAAAAATAATTATGTATAAATATCAGGTAGATAGGTACACATCATTATCAGCGCTGTTAGCTAAGTTTAGAAGAAATATACGATTACTTATATGTTATGTAGATTTTTTCACGCGTTTGTCATCACAATTCACGATAATTCTTTAGGTGGGATCATTCCGACGATTGGTATGTACCGTTCTATTCGCAACAACAAAAATCAACTGCAACGCAAAGAAACATTGACATAACTCTCTCTGATGAATTATACGAGTTCATGGCTGACCATATTATCGACGGAACAAACTTGATTCCAGCAACAGGCTACTTGTTCTTAGTGTGGGAAACGTTTAGCATTATGAAGGGAAGAATTCACAACGAACTATCAGTCGTATTCGAGAACGTAAAATTTGTATGTGCTACTATCATTCCAAAAGATGAGAGTGTGAAATTGACAGTTATGATACATAGAGGTGAATCTTTTTACCCATAAATTTGAATAACGCAAACTTTGACTGGATAAATTTAATATTGACATTTATTCAAATTAGCATTTACAAATACGTATAATTATTCCATGCAATTTGATATATATAAACATTTTATCCACATGGTATATCAAATAATACATTTATTTACGGAACCAAATATTTTATCCAGGTAGCGGACGATTCGAGATCGTCGAAGAAAATGCTATTGTTGCATCAGGGACAGTACGCGTCGCGTCGAATCCTAATCTGGAAAAGTTTGCTCCGCAATTCCTGGAGGAAAATGATGCGGAAGAAGCTCTGACTACCGAAGACATTTACAAAGAATTGAATCTCCGTGGTTACGAATACAGAGGATTGTTCCGTTCACTGAAAAGTGCTTCTATCGACGGAACTAAAGGGCAGATTGCCTGGACAAATAACTGGGTCACCTTTATAGACAACATGCTGCAACTGAGATTTTTGAGCTACGATACCAGAGATTTATTGGTACCAACCGAGATATTGAAAATTGTAATAGATACAAAACTTCACAATCAGATGGTTCGTAACATGCCTGACAGTCATTGTGGTAAGTATATGTGTATGTACTAACTGGTATACAGTTGTACCGACTATCATTTGAAATTTATACTAGTGAATTTGTGTTAAGACACATATCTAAAACGTGAGTAACCAAACGTTCTTGTCTTATCCAACCCTTTGGAAAATACAGTCCTTCCTGTGCTGAATTTCCCATAATAATACTACACTTTTAGGATTCTTTGCGTTCGTACATCCCGATTACGACGCGATGGTCGCGGGAGGTGTTGAAATACGTGGCCTAAAAGCCAAAGCTATATTCCGTCGAAAGCAATCGGTCAGCCCCGTTCTAGAGGAGTACAAATTCGTGGCGAATCGTGACAGGGCGGAAGTCACACTGAAAGAAATGATTGTACTGTCTGCACATTTGGCTATAGAAAACGTGATGAGTTTTACACCGAAGATCGTTGAGGTGATCAAAGATGAAGACGATATCACTGCCGAGCAACTGCAGTTTCCTACTTTCTTAAAAGTACTCGAAGACATGCCAATAATCCAACCCGTTATGGTACTGGCCACTGAGTCCGAGCAATACGACCTTACAGATGTCACTGTGATCAAACAGCAGGAAATACCAGAAGACGGTAGCTTTTACATGGCTGTGGCATACGATGTACTGTCAAAGAAGAGTGCCCCGTGCTTCCAACAGCTTCTACGTGCGCTGCAGGAGACTGGGTTCTTTATGCTTCAAGAGACTTTCGTGGACGCGAACACGTTCTCATATTTAGAGAAACACGGAGTGGCTGTCGTCCTTGAAAAGACTTACAACGATAAAACGTTACTGCTGCTGAAGAAGCGACAGAAACCTGCCGAGAGAACGGAGATTGTGTACGTAAACAATAACGAGTTCAGTTGGCTCCATAAGATGCAATCGATTTTTAAAAGAATGGAAGAGAAAGACGCTAAAGAAATTGTCGATTTGATACTAGTCGCTGAAGGCGATCTTGAGAACGGCGTTTTGGGATTGTTTAAAAGCTTGAGGAAAGAACAGAATGGAGAGATAGTGAAGACTGTGATAATTCAGGATGATAAAGCACCGAAATTTTCATTGGACAATCCATTTTACGCTAAGCAACTCGCCACAGACGTTAGCATTAATGTTCTACGACCCGGGCGTGTTTGGGGTACTTATCGACACTTGCCACTACCACCAATTGAACAACAACCGTCTTTCCATGGTTTCGTTACACAAATGGTGCGTAAATATAACTCTTAGTTTATTAATTCACTAATGTCCTACCTGATTCATGTAACACCTTTGTTTCTTTAAGCCTTTGCATTTCGAATTAGTTTTTACATTTTTTACCAGCAACTCCCTAGTAGTTTAAACGTGTAATACTAAATTTACTTTAAAGGATAGTTGCTTAAGTGTTACTTATTCTATGCCATTGGTTTAATTGATATTTGTCGAAGTGAAAAATTCTTTAGCTAAAACATAACACAATTTCAATAAATAAATGAAAAACCATATCCTGAAAATATATATCGTGCTTTGTTTTCATTATCATACACTTTCTAATTTTGTAGAATATGATATTGTCTGAAACAATTTTCAGTATCTTTCCTTCCTCCGAGTATTTTTCGGTTCAAACCAACTACCCAGTTATTGTGTTTTCGTTGTCAATGTAAGAAAACGAAAAGAGCCTTTCCATTTAAACGTTCGTTTTGATCAATTATTATAAGCCTTCTCCATTTCGTATTTAAAACACGAATAATATCGAATAGGACACAATAAAATAATTTCTCAAAATCGTATAGTCTTAATACAATAAATGTATTATAAAATATCGAGTGTAAAATCTGATGTCGAGTAACTCTCGGTAAAGGAGCGCAAAATTTTGTACTTTATACATATAAAGCATAACTAATTTACATGGTCTGTCCGGAAAGTAATAGGACTGATTTTTTTCCGCCGCGACTGTACTTCGGAGCTCTCAGGTGCCGACTGGATTCGGTAGAGGAGGTCCTTAGCTAATGAATGAGGGATTGGTCAATTGTCTCCGAGAATCTGGAGAGTCAGGACAGCCTTTTCCCCGCGACGTGTTTTTGTCCGCGGTACAAGCAGAAAATTCAGCGTTCGTTAGAGCAGAGGTTGGCAATCGCTAAAATTTAATCAATTCTGTGTGAAACGCGGTAAATCTGCGACAGAGACATTTGATATGATGAAGCAGGCTTATCCAGATAATACTTTAGTAAGAAGTAGTGTGTTTCGGTGGCACAAGGCCCTTTCGGAGGGCCGGGAAGAGGTCGCCAATGAATACCGCGCTGGAAGACCTTCGACTTCGACAAACACCGACAATGTGACTCGTGTGCTCGAAGTTTTGAACTCTGACTGTCTACTGAGTACTCGTTTAATTGCCCAAATGTTAAATTTCCCAAAAACTGTGGTTCATAACATTGTGACGGAGCACCACGACAATGCAGCGGCTCACACCTCCTTTCTTGTGACCAGCTAAATGACCCAGGCAGGTATCCTAACGCTTCCCCAGCCATCCTACATCCCAGATTTGGCCCCCCCGGACTTCTTTTTGTTTCCTCGCCGGAAAATACCGATGAAAAAAAATCATTTTGAAACGAATCATTTTGAAAAGAGGGGATCCAAGCAGCTTGTACCGCGGCTCTAAACGCCATTCCGGAGAATGCTTACCATGACGCCTTCAATGCTTGGAAATCGCCCTGGCAGCGCTGTATCGACGCAGGAAGAGCCTTTTTTGAAAGTTTTTCAAGAATTATAACGATTGGCTCAATAGTTTTTTTTTAATCGACTCAGTCCTATTACTTTCCGGACAGACCATGTATATACTTACATACACTAATTTCCGGATATTATTCTGTAAAAGTTCCCAGGTAATTTAAGTTCTTTGAAGTGGATTCAAGGTTCGATTCAGCCTGATAATGGTAACCTCCAACTTACCCGCATAGTATACAGTTCTTTGAATTTCAAAGATGTTATGTTAGCTACTGGGAAACTCGCTGTGGAAAGTACGGAAAAAAATAAAAAAGATAAAGATTGTTTAATCGGTTTTGAATACAGTGGAATCAATGCCCAAGGACGCCCGGTTATGGGAATTCTACCATGCAGGTAAACCATCACATTCCCATTTTATCATTATTTATTATATTTTCCGTTTGTTTGAATGGTACCAGTTACAATACATAGCACTTTATCAATTAAGTGCACCTCCAAAGCTTGTCGACTTCGTATAAGTTAAATTCAGTATGATTATTTGTTGTGGTAGTTGAGAGCAGACACGTGACTGAAAAGGGTTAAACGTACATAATTACCCGTTTTCATATCATACACAAGCAACAATAATTAATCAATAATCGTTCTAGGTCTCTATCGAATGTCTGCATTCCAATCAACAATTTTGAGTTTTCCGTGCCGGACGGATGGTCTCTGGAAGATGCTGCAACGGTACCCTGTGCTTATATCACGGCATACTATGCCTTTTACTACTATGGAAATATACAAAAGGGTGAGAAAGTCCTGATTCACTTCGGTAGCGGTGCTGTCGGTCAGGCTGCAATCAATCTCGCGCTTTACGAAGGCTGTGAGGTCTTTACTACCGTGGGAACCCCGGAGAAACGTAAATTCATCAAGGAAACCTTTCCAAGCATCGATGACGATCATATCGGAAACTCGCGAGACGTCTCGTTCGAGCAATTAATTCTAAAACAGACGAAGGGCAAAGGTGTCGACATAGTCTTCAACTCGTTGGCCGAAGACAAATTTCAGGCCTCTGTGCGATGCTTAGGCTTACGTGGTCGTTTCTTGGAAATTGGGAAATTCGATATGATGAATAACAATCAATTAGGAATGAATGTATTCTTGAAAGAGATTAGTTTTCACGGAATCATGATAGACGCACTTGTTGCTGGTCTGTGGCCCGTTATGCAGAAGAAATTGCACGACGATTTCAACAAGGCTTTGCGCACAAAAGCTGTCAAGCCTCTCGTCAGAACAGTCTTTCCGAAGGACGAAGTCGAGGCTGCATTTAAATACATGGCCGCTGGAAAACACATTGGGAAAGTAAGTCAACTTGCGTTTAAATTGCATTGCATTCTGTAGAAACTTTGAGAAACGAGATTTCGCTTTTCCCTTAGGTCTTGATCAAAGTACGGGAGGACAATACACCTCTGGATGCACCTGTGCTAGCTTATCCTCATTTCCACGCAATTCCAAACAAGAGTTATATAATCATTGGAGGATTAGGTGGATTCGGCTTTGCACTGACTGACTGGTTAGTTCTTCGTGGTGCTACGAATATTATCTTAACTTCGCGTAAGGGCATCAAGAATGGCTATCAAAAAAGGAAAATCGAGTTGTGGAAGTCCTATGGTGTGAAGGTCCAAATAATTTCGGGGCTGGACGCGTCGTCGACAGAGGACTGCGAATTTATTCTGAAGACTGCGGAGGAACAAGCGCCCGTGGATGGTATCTTTAACGTTGCAATGATATTAATAGACGGGGTGTTCGTTCATCAGACTGAGAAAAGTTTCAAAGAAACTTTAAATCCGAAAGCCGGAATTACAAAGAAAGTGGATGAGGTTTCAAGAAAGCTATGCCGCCAACTTCGTCATTTCGTAGTATTCTCGTCTACCGTCTGCGGAAGAGGGAATTATGCACAAACGAATTACTCCATGGCCAATACAGTCATAGAAAGAATTTGCGAGAGAAGAAAAAGTGACGGTCTGCCTGGACTGGCGATTCAATGGGGACTAGTGGATAATGTTGGCTTTGTTGCCGAAAAATCAAAGACCCACACCCATCCATTGATTCCAGGATACTTACATCAGAAGATAGCATCCTGCTTAGAAGAATTGAATCACTTCTTAATGCAAGATCGCCCGATCGTTGCATCTATGATTATAGACAACAAACGAAAAACAGAACGTAAAACAATTAACCTCCTTGAATCGGTATTGAATGTTTTAGGTAAGTGGCATTACTTTTCCCATGATTTGAATACGATGATGATAATTAATCAATTTCAAAACGTTTTTACAAAACCTCAATAAGTAGTTTTTATAATATAATATACTGTAATTAACCGTTGGATAGCTGTTTCGTTCGAGTTCGAGCTAACACACAAAGGGCGGTGATAGGCCTGCCTGGAATATTAATACATACCATTTTATCAATAATATAAAGACATCATACAATAGTTATGGAAAGGAAGGAAATTTGACTAAAGAAAAATATTTTATAAAACAGGTATGAAGAATCTCAAAGGTGTAAGTCCTAGCACGTCTCTAGCTGACCTTGGAATGGACTCCATAATAGCAGTAACAATTAAACATACTTTGGAATGTAATTTCGAAATTTTCCTCAGTCCAAAGGAGATTCGAAATCTGGTTATTGCCGATCTTGTGGAAATGTCTGAGAAATGCTAAAAAAAAAACACCAACCAAAGCAAACGTAGCGAACTTCTAATTGCCGAATCGCACCGACCTGTTTGATTCTTGCATTATAGCTTCGATAGTACACGAGAAAAATTAGACTTTTGCGAAATCTTGAACCGAGAACACTTATACAATATTTCTCTGTAATCGTTTACTGACCAGTGCTACCAAGTGTGAGTGCCTGAGAGTGTATCTTATAATTAATATATTGAAACTATTGTAATCTTGAAGTAATTGAATAAAGAAAAGGAGGAGATTTAATTCGCCTCTAGTTTTTTTATTAATATTACCGAGTTTCAAAACGTGACAATTAAAATTGGTGGCAGCGGTGGGATATACTTGACTTCGCTACAACCTAATGTTCCAATTGTAGCTGACCTACGGGACAAACACTTGGATAACCCGTAAACACCACGGAGAACTCGAGGAAACCAGAGAGTCAAAGCGTGAGTACGTTCCATTATTACTCATATCGGGACTCTCCGCAATATACAACCGACTCTAGTAGCTCAAACTCGTTTGAAGAGTCCTTTGAAATGGCACAAGACAGTATCACGCTAGACGAATTGAGACAAGTCCTCACAAAAACAGACTTAAGGGTGGAGATAAACGTACCAATCATGCAAAACCGAGGTGGTAACGATATGGACGAGAACGAAATGCGCGAAGAATTCAACCCCAGAGAGGCAATCGAAATCATTCGCGACTTTGATGGAAAAAATCAGGGCGTAGAAACATTTATTAGCAAAGTAGAGGAGGCAAGCCAAATGGTGCCGTCCAATAAAAGAGCCTAAGTACTTCCTAAAGCTAAAAGCTAAACGCGTAGTAGGGAGTGTAGCCCGCGAATTAAAAGCTTACGCTACGGATACCTACACAGAATTTTTCGAAGCCTTGCGACTCATGTATGCCAGTACACAACTCGTTGAGGTTTGGCAAAATAGCAGGTCACGCTGTTTCCAGAAGAAGAGCGAAACTGTCACCCAGTTCGCGAACCGATTCCTAGACATTCAAAATAAGGTGCTATCGTGCACCATGAACTCGGAGGGAAAAGCGGAAGAGAGAAGGTATTATGTAGAATACGAGAGAAAACATGGACTCAAACAATTTCTCCTTGGCCTCCTACCCGAGTACGATCCGTATGTACGCGCTCAAAAACCAAATACTATTCGAGAAGCACTAGCTCAAGCCCAAACAGCAGAATCACAACAATTAACTCGTCAAATAATGATTAAACAATGCGAACCGCGAATAGAACGAAGAGTGGAAAATTCCAGAAGATAAGAAATCTTCCGCAGAGAACGCGACACTACCTCGAGCACCCAAAGTCCCACGGTATCATGTAACTATTGCAAACGGATAGGGCACATAGAACGAGAATGCCGTATCAAGCGTTATCATGAGGAGCGTGCGACCCAACCGCTACAATCGTCAAATTTTCGCGACAGACGATATGTACGGGCACCTCCGGACAGAATCCACGAAATCCAAGAAACCATCAAGATAACGCCCAACGAAGGGGACCAGCGCGAATGCATTCCATTGGAACAAATAAAAGAACGATCGGATTACAACTCGGAGGAATGGTCAGACCAACATCGTTCCTAATCGATTCAGGCACGGCAATCAGTATCCTAAGGAACAAATTCCTATCTCCAAAGACATTGGTAGCCAATAATAGTTCGATTCCAGTACAGGGTGCGGCACACGAAATTCTACGAACACTATACGTGGCAAAGCTGAATTATAAAGACCGTGAACACGACGTCTACATAGTAGACGACGACTTCCCTATAATAGACGACGGAATACTAGGCCTCGACTTCCTCAAATCATACGGAATAAAATGGGAAATGAACGCGCAGCAGGAAAAACTGATATTAGCAGGCGACGAATATGCTCTGTGACCGCCCACCTTATCGCGAATTCCCCTCGCATGTATTAAATACATCAGCATACCAACAGACATAAAAAATGGCGATGCAATAATAGAGGAACTAAACGCGACAGTCAACATTACAAACGGAGTCGCGCGCATACCTATCATGAATGATGGGCCAACTGGCAAATTAATACCTAGTCGCATCTACCGTTGCGAAGAATTTAAACCGGAAACCCTTCACAATGTTCGTGTAGCAAAACCTGATTACAATCATCTCAAGCTACTCAAGGAGAACACACGACTATCGCACGTGTCGCCGCACGATAAGGAAGACATCTGGGACATTGTATCGAGTTACGACGACATATTCTCGCTACCCGGCGACAAGCTACCCGCGACTCAGCTAACACAACATTCAATATATATTCAAGATGAAGTAGTAATAAATGTTAAACAATAACGTTACCCACCTGCACACAAAGAGGAAATAGAAAAATAAATGAGGAAAATGCTAGAAAAAGGGATCATACAGCCCAGCGACTCCCCCTACAATTCACCACTATGGGTAGTACCGAAAAAGAACGACGCCAGCGGCCGAAAGAAATGGAGAATCGTCGTAGCCTTTAGGAAACTGAACGAGGAGACGCAACCAGATGCATATGCACTACCAAATATCGAGGAAATCCTCGACCAACTAGGAAATTCACGTTACTTTTCAGCTTTTGACCTTGCGCCTAGATTCCACCAAATCCCCATGAACCCAGACCATGCAAAAAAACAGCATTTAGCACACCAAACGGTCACTATGAATTTAAGAGAATGCCATTTGGGTTACGTAACGCACCAGACACATTCCAACGAATGATGGACAACGCACTCAGAGGATTAATAAACCAGACGTGCTTCGTCTACCTAGACTAGGCATGTCAAACACGCGGCCTGCCAATACATAGGCTGCAGCTTGCCGAGCATTCAAAAAATTTTTAAATATCATGCTTTGACGCTGAAGTTGGAAAGTTTGAATTTTTTGGTTGACGCTGGCATCGCGAGTGGTTGCACATTGCCTTGGGACGCTACGCGCTGGCGCGAGGCGTCAAATGAAAAATGTAAAATATTTATTGTTTTAGTTTAAAAATTAACGTGAAATATAGAATACCTATGTATGTATTGTATATTGTATAATATACGTACAATAAAATGTAAAATATTTTTAGTTTAAAAAAAGACATGAAATATAAAACGACTATACATATGTATAATGTACATTGAGCTTGACATTGCGTCTAATAAAAAACATAATACGTAATATAATCATTCTAAAATTCGTATATTATTAATTTCTTGAACATTGAAAATATGCGGCCCCAACTTAATATAAAATGTGATTACGGATACACCAGTGACTGGCCATCAAAAAATTGCGATATATCTCTTGGGACCACTACCAATATCCCAAAAGGGCCGCAGATACGTGCTTTCGATACAAGATCAATTAACGAAATTCATAAGTTTAATACCTTTAGAGGACACCTCAGCGAAAACAATAGCGGACAAATTGCTTAAAGAATATTTAGCCAAGTACGGGTTCCCAGATGAAATTCTCTCCGATAACCAATATAACATAGGAGGTAAATTAATGACAGAACTTGAAAGAATGCTCAAAATAAAACCAATCAGGACAACCACATATCGACCTCAATCAAACGGAAGCCTCGAAAGGGCCCACCACACGATAAAAGAGTACCTACGTCACTACGTAAACCAAAATTGGACTGATTGGGACGAATTTATAAACTTAGCAGCGTTAGCCTATAACACAGCGACTCATGAGAGTACTAGATATTCCCCATACGAGCTAACTTTCGGAAGAAAAGCCAACCTTCCAAGCACCATAAGGGCACCAAAACTAGGAGTCACCGGAGAAGAGTACTTAAGGGAACTAAAGTCACAAATCGATACGTAATTAGATCAAGCAAGAGAAAATATCCGTAGAGCAAAGGAAAGACATAAAGAGATATACGATAACCAAATCTGCAAGCGCATGCCGAGCTACAAGAAGGGAGACCTCGTCTACCTACTGAATCATGGTCGGAGGACCAAAACAGATCCCCTATACATAGGCCCTTATCCTATCCTAAAAATCATTTCCAAACACAATGTTAGAATTTTAAACAAATTTAATAAAAATTTAATAAAACAGAATTAATACACGTTGACAGGCTACGACTAGCGAACCCGAGACCGGATGGAGCTGACGTGGATGTTCATGTTTCTATGGGTTACGACGATCCGGGGCCAAGCACCTCCCAAGGATAAAGCATACCAGATAACACCGATCCCGGCCGATGCACCCGTTTATCTGGATCATCTGTCTTCTGTGCGAATGTACCACGAGAAATGGAAAGTCGTGAGCTATGTAGACCCTAACGAAGTAGATAATAAGAAATTACTCCTATCGAAATATATAATGAAATTAATATGTAATAAGACAGTCGAGACATGTAGAGCAATTAGACTAATAGATCAACTTAATCGCCGAATAATTAGGATTAAAGAACAAAAAGAATTAATCGACCAAATGCTAGGCCGAACCGATAACAGTTACAATAGAGTTAGAAGGGGACTCCTTAACCCATTGGGAAAAGTAGGAAAAATATTGTTCGGATCATTATCAGATTTTGCCGCGGAATATTACAATTCAGAAATAGACAAACTACATAATGATGTTAAAACAGTAGCAAAACTTGTCAAAAATCAAACACAGATCATAAAAACACATGTAATGGCCAATCTAAAAGATATGAAAACATTTCAGGAAAAATTAGCTACTATTGACAGTAATAACGAAAAATTAGCAAACCGTACAATACAAGACGAAATTGAATTAGAACTAGAAGAACTGATAATGGAATTATCTAGTTTTGTAAATGAATACGGGGAAGACATTAATAACTTAATGAATGCGATCGCTGACGGTAGGCACGGCATAGTACACCCACAACTTGTATCACCTAACGAACTATTCCGAACATTGCAAGACGCCGTAGTATCAAAAGATACGTTTCCTGTACGCCTAGAAGTAAATAGTTTTACGGCATTAGTAGATATAAGTGAAACGACATTAGTGTGTATAAATAATCGCCTACTATATATATTACTTATTCCAATATTAGAAAATCAATAATATGATGCTTACAGGGTCATACCCATAGCGCATAAAGTCGGTGAAGCGACGTTTTCATTTTATGACCCGCCTGACGAACATATAATCTTAAACACTTTGCAAACCACATTCACGGTGACTAGCGAGGACGGACTTGACAAATGTAAAACTACAAAATCTTTTAAACTATGTAAAAGGAATACTCCAAATTATACTGTTACAAGTAAAGACGCGTGTCTAATTAGTCCATTAAAATCACAGGGCAATCGTAATTCATGTACAAAACGATACGCGACGTTTCAAAAAACATAATGGTTACAGCTAAAGACAAACGTACAATGGAGCGCGTCAGTAGCTACCGTAGATACACTACATATCCTTTGTCCCGATAAGAAACTTAGAAACATAGAATTAACTGGAATATTCCTTCTCACCCTAAGACAGGACTGTCAAGCAATCACAGAAGACATTATCCTAAAACCAGAAAGAATAACCCCATCGAATATAACATTGAATATTTTACTAAAAGATAGCACTAACGATACCGAATTATATGTATAGACAACTAGAAGAATCTCGTTTAAAATTTACTAATCTACCCTTGACCAGACTTGATTCGACGAACACCTAGATTCGCATAAGTTAAAGCATCTAGGAAACACACTTGACGAAATTGACAGACAAATAGAAGCCATATCCAAACATAATAGAACAAAGACAATCTACGAGACGACTATGGACGGGCTCAAATACGCAGGTTACACCGCATTAGCGATTGTAGTAGGATACCTAACATATAAGTTGAGGTTAATTAATTTAGTAAAGCGAACTCTATCACCGGCAACCAAACCATGTGTACAAACATTTATCAATTGTTTTCATAACACACCGAAAGATGCAAGTTATTCGGTGCGTTACAACCCCGAAGAACCGACAGCAATAACTTCTTCAATGTCTGAGACCCCACCTTCACCAATACCAAGGTCTTCAAATATAGATTTCACTATTTAAAGAAAAATAGTAAAATCTTAAAAAATAGGGGGGAGGTGTCACAGACGCTGACCATAGCGCAATAGGCGAAACGCGCCATCATCATAATTAGGCAACGAGGCGGCTACCGCCAGACCGCGAATTAGACTTTTACGAAATCTCAAACCGAGAACACGTATTCAATATTACTCTGTAATCGTTTACTGACCAGTGTTACCAGGTGTGAGTGCCTGAGAGTGTATCTTATAATTAATATATTGAAACTATTGTAATCTCGAAGTAATTGAATAAAGAAAAGGAGGAGATTTAATTCTCCTCTAGTTTTTTTTATTAATATTACCGAGTTTCCAAACGTGACAGCTGGTAATTTCGGTAGAATGGCTATGCACTAAATTTTGCTGCAACATAATTATAGAATACGGTCGAAGTAAACTAACTTCGGTTTTCCATGAGAAACGAAACAGTCGTGTTTGGAAACAGCCAACAGTGGTATATTTCTACCTACACTTACTTCTCGTCTAAATTGAAATTAAGTTGATGATTCTGCATCCACGGGTGATAAGTTGTTTACATACGTAGGACGCTATGGTAATTGGCTGTCCATTAAAGAACAATGGAATTACTCAAGAGGGTTCTTCTAATGGTAACGATACTTCGGCAAACAGACGAAATATTCTTGACACCAGAGGTGAAACCCGATCGATTCGAAGAGATGACGGAACAAGTGGTAACGTTATATTTTATAAAATTAATTGGAAAGTATCACAGAATAATAATTACCAATTACGTTTATAGGGAAAATTATTGAGTGATTGCACTACACTGCAGGTAAATAATATCGTCGTCGTGTCAGATTCGGAAGCCACGATAAAATGGACTCCGAAATCTCTCGAGAGACTTGCCCTGCTGAGTTTGAAAGTCTCACACCTGTCGGAACTGCTTCCTTGGAACATGACGTGGCAGGAAAAGTTTCATACATTTCTAATAATAACTTCGTCGGGGGATAATCTGGAATACTTGTTATCACGATTGAAAAACACAACATTATGGAATCCTTCGGCACTATACGTTCTATTTGACAATAATATCGTGGAACGCGGCTACCAAAGCGTGGAAAGTTTTTTACAAGAGGCTTGGAGATACTATTTATTATCGTCTACACTTGTCTGCGTCGATCTCGTAAAAGGTGTTATGGCGTACACCTTTAATCCTTACTCTACTCTGGTACCGGAAACGTGGGAACGAGTGGCATTTAAGACGCAACTGCAAAGTATATTTGAAAGAAAAGTGACCCCCGGTACGAATTGCAAATTCCCTCACTGTTTACGATTCACCTTGTTCTGAATTCACATATGCAAACAATTTCCATGATATCAAATAAACTTTTCTGGTGTGACAACCTGCAGAGACATCACGTTCGATAAAACGACGGTGATCAGCGACTATCCTGTGGTATGGATACTAAGTGGATATCCAAAACTGTCCAATCAAGTACCCGATGAAGAGCATTATGTTGTCGACCTGATAGAGATGAAGACTTTCCGTTTACTTCAGGAGAAATGGAACAAAGTGGGTGATTTGTTTGTCTATCCGAACCTAGAGGATAACTTCGAACGGGTGAATCAATTGGCTCGCAACAAGTTCGTAATTTTAAAGCCCCATTTCATCCACGACACGCAACACATGACTACCACTTACCTGTATCGAAACTTTGGTTTCGCTATTCTCACTCTTTTCCCGGGCTACGCATCGCCGTACGAAAAATCCTAAGATACATGAATCCAATGTTCATAGCTGCGATCCTCCTGATTTCCCTGGCCACAGGAATTGTCCTTGGAAAGTGTAGCGGTCAAGGAGCAACGAGCGGCTCCTTGGAAGTCCTACGAATAATGTTAGGTGGCTCCATGCTTCGTTTCCCTGAAACAAAGCCTCTAAGGATCCACATGATTACTATCCTGCTGCTATTCATGCTATCCACCTACACTTTCCATGGTAACCTATTCTCGTTGCTGACCACTCCTGCTATGAATCCATTAATAGATTCCATGGAAGACCTGAAACAATCCGGTTATCCGATTTACTTATTCCACGGACATCGGACCATGATAACCGACGATATCCTTTATTCACGAATCCGTCCTAGTGACTCCTGGAACTGTAGCATTTTTGTGGAGAAATCTGTCGCCTGTGTAGCTGATAAGGCATTGTTGATGAAGATCGCTTTTGAGAAGAATCTTTATATATCAAAGCATAGAATCAACACTTTGTTCGCAGGATATATCGTGCGACCGAATTGGCCGTTGACCGATCGACTCAGTAGAATGTTGATGATGATGAACGAGGGTCGGGTGGTAAACTTTGTGTGGGACAACAGTACATCGCTGTACACATACAAATTACAAAAGATGGAGGCTGAGGCTACTAGCAAGGAGTAGCATATTTTGATGCTGCACGATGTAAAGTTTGCATTTTATATTCTGTTATTTGGACATACGATTGCAATGGTGGTGTTCGTTGGTGAGGTCTTGTTGTACCGTGTAAGGAAAGAAAAGATAAGGTAAAGAAATTGGGAGAAAGTTATTCTGCCATATGTACATTAATCAGAGTCATGATAGTTCTGTATTATAATTGTATTAGTAAAAAGTGAATTGGTAATGTATGGTGAATTAAATTAGTTTAATAAAAAATACTTAAAAATTTTTCAAACCGAGTAGGTAAGTCAATGTAAACATATTGATTCTTTTCTGCATATTGGGTTCACGTATCTATACCGAGTATCACCTGAAATCCTTCGGGAGTCATTACCACATCCGTCGTTATACACGTAGGGAACGCTAGAAATGTTTGTGGCCCGAAACAAAAGTTCAATTGCAACGAAAGAAATAGAACAGGCGACATTTCTTACGATCAGTCGACCGCGTTAAATTGTGCAGTATATCTGATTCGTAGTTTAATCAGGAATAAGTGCAATTAATTCATAAATTGTTTATATGCGAAATACAATACATTAATTGACTGTTCGATAAAGTGCAATGGAATTATTCAGAAGTGTCCTCCTAATCATACCGATTCTTTGGCAATCAAACCAAGCGTTCTCGAAACCAGAAGCGAAATTCGATCAGTTCGAAGAGATAACGGAGCAAGTGGTAAAATTATATTCTGTACATTTTATTCAATAGGATTTCCGAATAATAATTACGAATTACGTTTATAGGGAACTTTGTTGAGTAATTGCACGAGACTACGGGTAAATAATGTCGCCGTCGTGTCCGATTCGGAGGCCACGGTAAAATGGACTCCGAAATCTCTCGAACGAATATCCCTGCTTAACTTGGAAATCGTTAACCCATGGGATCCATTTCCCTGGAATATAACGTGGCATGAAAAGTTTCATACTTTTATTATAATAACTTCGTCGAGGGAGAATCTGGAATATTTGATAAAAGGATTAAGAGATACAACGTTGTGGAATTCCAAGGCGCTCTACGTTCTATTTGACAATCTAACATTGGAAACCGGCTGCGACAACGCAGACAATTTTTTATTCACAACTTGGGATCTCGACCTATTATCATCTACATTTTTTTGCGTTGATTCTTTAAAAGGTTTTATGATGTACACTTTCAATCCTTTCACGGAATGGGCACCGAAGTGGTGGAAAAAACATGGCACGCGAGAAAATGTTATCAGGGTCGAGGACTATGTCCATCCCAATTGGACATCGTTCCAACGAAAGCTGATATCAGGTTTGTAAAATACATCGCCATTTACAAATTACCCTTTTAATACTCGAGGACCCATTCATCGACTTTCGCTAGATTTCGGACAGTCATGGATTTCTGTTTAAACAATGATATTTTTGAATTGAGTCCCACTAAAACAAATGTTTGTAAATCGTACATAGTTATACAATCCTAAGAAACTTACGACTACTCCTTGAAAAGTGAATTCTAGCTGAGTATGAAATGAGTCAAAAACTGAAATGTCAATCGCGTGAACGAAACAAATTTTACTTAAGTAATTGAAAACTAATTATTTAAGGTGTGACAACTTGTAAGGACGTCACGTTCGTAAAAACGGGGACGCTAAACAACTATCCTATCGGATTGAAAAATCCGTATTTTTTGGGTATTAACTCGTTTAAAACGGCCGTCTACCATCGAGACCAGAACATTGTGCTGAATATCGTCGGAAGCCTCTGGAACGCCAGTATATTAAAAAATTGCGAGAAAACTCAGACGGACCATGTTCTAACGACCCCGTTAAGGTTGGATTTCGACATGGTAGAGACCCCACAATACATCGAATCGTCGGGTGGCCTGACAATGACTTACGCATTTGCATTTTCCGAATTCGGGATAATAACACGTAAACCGGGTTATGAAGAAGAATATAAGAAGATTCTAGCATACATGAATCCAATGTTCATAACTGGGATTGTACTGATCTCTCTAGCCACAGCCATTGTACTCGGAAAATGCACTGGGCAGGGAGTGACAAGCGGATGCTTGGAGGTCCTACGAATAATACTAGGTGGCTCAATGATTCGAGTCCCTGAAACGAACCCTTTAAGGATCTACATGCTCACCATTTTGCTACTCTCCATTATATCAACCTCCACGTTCCAGGGTAATTTATCATCGCTTCTGACTGCTCCAGTTCGGAAGCCTCCTATAGACAACTTGGAAGACCTCAAAGAATCTGGACTTCCGATGTACATATCCGACACTGATATGGTTATGTTGACCGACAAAATCTACAAATTTGAGATCCGATCAACTGGCGAATGGAGTTGCGGACCCAAGGCGAAGGAATTAGAAAACGTTGCGTGTGTAGGAAATAAGCACGATTTGTTGCTGAGGTTTGGCACAAAGGATTTCTATTTCTCCAAGGGCAGCATTAGAAATATGTACTCAACATTTATTGTTCGACCAAATTGGCCACTGACTGAAGAATTCACCCTCATTCTGATAAGACTACACCAGACTGGGCTAAGAGATGTGTACGACCACAGGCATATGCTGCCATCCGAGTTCAACAGCCAGTGGAGAGAGATCCAAATTGAGGCTAAGAATGGTTACTTCCAAATTCTGAAGCTGCAGAACTTAATGTTTGCGTTTTGCATACTTCTATTCGGACATGTTGTTTCCATTATCGTTTTCGTTGGCGAGGTGTTGATCGCGCGTCAGAGAATGAAGAAGCTGAGGGCCACCTTCCTACTTGGTCAGTAGTCCGTATTAGAATTGCATTGATAACCTATGCAGTTTGCTGTGTGATATAATAAAAAATATGTCCCATTGCATGCGTGCAATGTGAAAAGCCCCGTAGAAACGTATCCATTTTATTTCCCAAATAACTTTCAGGTAACCATTTAGAACTGAAATTCACTTGACCAAAGAGTCCATAATTCTATAAACATGGCTATCAACAAAATTATCCCTTAAATATGTATTGACACTACTACTAAACTTGATACTACTAAAGTACCAGTATATCGTCAACAAACCACACTTGACAATGACTTACACACATACAATGTCCATGGGATTAACAATTCTCACACGCTTCCCAGACTACGAAGACAAATACGTAACAATTCTGAAATACATGAATCCAACGTTCATAGCTGCAGTTCTACTGATTTCCCTAGCAACAGGTATTGTACTCGGAAAATATGTCTAATGGGCAACGAATAACACGTGGACGCTTGGCGGTCCTTCGAACAATGATGAGTGTGTCCATGAAAAACGTTTCAAAAATATATTCTCAAAGAATCTACCTGTGAACCATATTACTACTTGTCATACTAACCACATTCACCTTCCAGGGTAACCTATCCTCTTTACTAACCTCTTCCATTCTATAACCTTCTATAAATACTATGGAGGACATCGAGGAATCCGGATATACCATTTATTTGTTCCATGGCTACAAGTCAATGATATAGGACAACGTTCTCGCTTCTTCTATCTAAACCAATAAAATGTATTGGTAACGTACGATGAATTAAATTTGTCTAACAAAAAAGACTTAAAAGTTTTTCAAACCGAGCAAGTCAATGTAAACATATCGATTCTTTTCTGCATATTGGGTTCACGTATCTATACCGAGTATCATTTGAAATCCTTCGGGAGTCATTACCACATCCGACGTTATATATAAACGTTGGGAACACAAAAATTGTTTGTGGTCCGAAACAAAAGTTCCGTTGCACCGAAAGAAATAGAAGAAGTAATATTTCTTGTGATCAGTCGACCACGTTAGATTGTGCAGTGTAATTGTGTAATTTCATATAATACACTCTTTTATGCATCGCATTATATTGCAATTAACCAACAAATTAAAGTAAAATGAAATTAGTATTCAAAATCGTCCTTCTAATCTCAACGTTACTTCAACAAACTCAGGAAAAGTTCTTGGCACCAGCATTCAAAATCAATCAGTTCGAAGAGATGACGGAACAAGTGGTAAACTACATTCTACAAATTTAAACGTAAAATAATCTCTAATAAAGAATTTGTACCTTCGTAGGGTATGCTATTGAATAATTGCACGCGACTTCAAGTAAATAATAGCGCTGTCATGTCAGATTCGCCAGCTACGATCAAGTGGACTACGAAATCGAAAGAATTTCCCTGCTTAATTTGAGAATCACTGACCTGACGAAACAGTTTCGCTGGAAAATGTCGTGGCGAGAAAAGTTTCATACTTTTATAATAATAATTTCGGAGGAGCAGGTCCTGGAGTACTTCATAGACGGATTAAAAAATACAACCTTATGGAATCCTTCGGCGTTGTACTTTCTATTAGACAGTAGTACCTTGAGATACGGTTGCTTAAAAGCTGATGGTTTTTACAGACAGCTTGGAGATACAAGCTGATATCGTCTACATTTTTCTGCGTCGACCGTGCAAACGGTGTTATGGCGTACACTTCTAATCCTTTCTCTCCTTGGGAGCCGAAGTCCTGGACGAAAGTCACGTTTAGCTCGGAAGCGCGTAATGTATTTGAAACAAAGGTGATTCCAGGTATGTAATTTGCTATAAAGCTTCAAAGAAATAACATTCTTCGATACATCGACGTTTCGGAAAACGAAATAATATTTCTGCATTGAGATCTAGAAAAAATATGGTGAATAGTTTCACCTATGAAATTAAGTTTTTATTTCTATATTACAGAATTTTTCATAATAACAAATAAATATTTCAGGTGTTACAACCTGTAAGGAGCTCTCGTTCAATAAAAGCTTCCCAGGCTATGCAGCTCCATACGAAAAAATCCTGAGATACATGAATCCACTCTTCATAGCTGGAATTCTACTAATTTCCCTAGCTACGGGAATTGTCCTTGGAAAGTGCACAGGACAAGGAGAAACGAGCGGTTCCTTAGAAGTCCTACGAATAATGTTAGGTGGCTCCATGATTCGTTTCCCTGAAGCAAATCCTCTAAAAATTCACATGCTCACAATTATGTTACTATTCATGCTATCGACCTCCACTTTCCAGGGTAACCTATCATCATTACTGACAGCTCCAATAATGAACCCATAATATTTAACCCATAAAATAATTAAAATAATTGATTCCATGGAAGATACAGTCCGGATATCCGATTTACATATTCCACGGTCATAAGTCCAAGATAACCGACGACATCCTTTACTCTCGAATCCGACCGAGTGAGTCATGGGACTGTAGTGGATTTGTGGAAAAATTTGAGAAAGTGGCATGTTTGGCAGAGAGACGCCTGTTGTTCGAGATCGGTTATAGAAAGCAGTTTTATCTGTCTACGGAGAGTATCAATAATTTGTACGCGGCGTTCGTTGTGCCTCTAGATTGGCCACTGACAGAGGCAATGAGTCGTATATTGCTAATGATGAACGATGGTGGGCTGATGAACTTTATGTCGGATACAGTGGAACGGGAATCGAAGTACAACACTAAGTGGCAAAGGATGCAGGCTGATACTACTAGTACTGATTATCAGAATCTGAACCTGAGCAACGTGTCGTTTGCGTTTTATATACTTTTATTTGGGCATGTAGTTTCTGTGGTGATTTCCATTGGCGATGTGTTAATATATCGTTTTAGAAAGCTAAAGGCGAGGAAGGAGAATGAAAGGCTGGTTATTTTGCCATTTGTCCAATAACGAGTGTTATTTTTATATTAAGGATATGTATGTAATTTGTGTGATTTAATGCAAAATAGGAGGAAGTTTTCCAAGCTCATTAGCTCACTGCAATAGTATTGATTTTGCTTTGTAAAATACTTTCACTTAACTATACCGAACGTCAGGTGAAATCCTTTGGGACCCGAGAGACCGTAATTTGAGAAAAATAGCTATGCGCGGAATTCTCTATTATACTCGTATTGATTTGTAAAAGTGTTGTCGGGCATAGCTGCAATCAAATTTTTGTTCCGCCGCAGAAACAGACACAATTTATTCCCCATCCAGTCCATCCCTGTGCATTTCGAAGTGTATTTCGCGTTCCGAATCAGCCTGAAAACTTTGTATTAAAACTTCATGAATTATTCAAATGTACATAACAATAATTGCTCGTTGTATAAAATGAAAATAAAATTGCTCAAAATTGTCCCTCTAATCTCCTGTACACATGCAAGATCACGCAATATTCTCCTGTTGGGTGGAGAGTGCAATGAGTTTCTCGAGCGACGTGTTTTCGACAACGTGTCGGTGGCCCTCGTTGAACATTTCAAGAAAACAGCCTTCGAAAAATTCACTCTAACGGGATATTCATTCACGATGTATCAGAATTATCGAATACCACGACTACTGCGTAAGCTGGAACGTCTCATAGTGATTGCATCGTCGCAGCCGGCGTTGCGATTACTATTGCAAACGATCAAGGATTCACCGTGGACGAACGCGGAGAGATTTTATATAATAATCGTTCGAAAAACCGAGGAATGCTGCTGCATAAATGCCTATCATTTCCTCTGGACCGCCTGGGAGTGCGATTTAATTTCCCCGGTATTCATCTGCATCGATCCTGCCGAAGGACTCGTTCCATTCATCTACGCTCCTTACTCCGATAAATCGCCGGAAATTTGGAAAGGCGTGGAACGGTTCAAAGGAAGAAACGGACATCCGTGGTTGTTGCTGAAGAGCAAATACGTCGACGGTAAATCCGCCGGAATTTCTCTCTCGAATATAATGAACAACATCGCTATTTCCTCGAGTCGTTCGTAGATATTCCATACAAAAATTATCACATCTACAATTCCTTAAATTTTAACAATATTAAAATTAAACAATTTTAAAGTGAATCTTAGACAGAACCAATTGTCAAATCAGTAATTTCTTAGCCTCCAAATAAAAAATTGATAACATCTCCCTCGTTTTCTCGAGTAGTAATAGTTTCCGTTTGAAATTCGATGTTCACTGTATCCGATGTAATTCTGAATCTCGGAAATGTTTCCCGTTCCCGTTCGCAATTTCGATGTTTCCATCGTCGACATTCAAACGGACCAATTGAACCCCGCAGGTCCGCAGTTATCCGACGGTTTCAATTACGATAAAACCGCGAACGTTGACGGATACCAGATCCGATTGAACGCGATCGCAGTGGTGCCGCTTCTCGATATCGATCCTAGTAAACCAGGGTTGGATAAATTCACCGGCGATAACGGGGAGGTGATGAAGATACTGTTGAACAAATTGAACGTGTCCGTTTACGTGATCGTTTACAACGGCTCCGCCGACCAGCTGGGCGGTGTCGAGAATCACGGTAGTATGATGGGAATGATGGCCGACGTGAGCAACGAAATCGTGGACATGGAAATGAACGTCAGTCCATTGTTCACCACGTGGAAAATCAGGTTAGTTGAAAAAAAGAGGAAGAAACATTTTTAACACTAGAAGTACCGAGGATTAATTCATTTCATTTAAAAGCATTGTTTGAAACAAAGGAGCATGGTAAATTAATTAATTTAATTAGTTACATATAGGAACATGGTTATGAAGAATTTTGCAAATGGCAGTGTTATAAATTCGAGTAATTCTTAGAAGAAATTCGGAACCAGTCTTTTTGACCGCCCTGGTAGTTCTAGTGCTAAAATCAGTTTCACTGATAAAAATCAACTATAAATTAAATAGATTCCTATTTTCTAACACAGATACACGTATCCACACTCCGAAGGGGGACTCTGCGTGATAACGCAACCGAAAGGGAAAATTTCGGAATTTAAAAGAATCACGTCGTTCATGTCACAAGACGTTGCGATAACGGTTTCTGTGCTGTCATTCGTTACTCTGTTAGTGTTAGCGAAGCACAACGGATTTATTCCGGCATGGTTGAACGTCATTCGTCTCACTACGTCGGTGTCGATGCTTCGATTACCGGAGATGAACGCTATTCGAATCTACCTTGCGAACGTTTTGATGTTGTTTCTAATAGTGAACTCTGTTTTCCAAAGTTACTAGTCGTCGTTATTGACAGTGCCAGTGTCACAGCCGAATATTCAGAACGCTGTAGATCTGAAGGTAAAATCTTTCACCCTTCGCACATCGTTATTAATCGTTATTAATCTGATTAAATTCTATATCACAGAAATCTGGATACGCTATTTACGGTTCGAAGAACTTGGAGGGTGTGCTGATGGATCCCGTTCTCGAATCCAATTTCCACGTTGTTTCGTACGAGGAGTGCAAGAACAACGTGTTGAAATCGAAACGAACCGCGTGTCTCGGCGATTGCATTCATCGTTTCGAGCGAATCAGAAACGACAATCTTCATCATTCGAAAAAAATCCGGGAGGTGATAAACGTTTACGCGACGTGCGAAAATTGGCCGCTGCTCGGACGGGTGAACAAAATCATTCGACAAACTGTGGAGGCCGGCGTGCCTTTGATGTTGCGACGACACAACGTGCGGAAAATATTCTGGGAACGAAGAAGTAAACGAACGAGGGATTCGTCGGATTTCAGGGTGTTGACACTGAAGAATCTGAAATTCAGCTTGCTTCTTCTCGCCGCGGGTTACGCGTGCGCGATAATTATTTTCATCTTGGAACTTTTGATTGGACGATACGAAAGTTGGAAAGGGAAGAGGGAGATTCGACGATGGTAAATTGTTCAACAGACCCACGTGACAAAATCAATCGGCGAGTTCTAACAGCACACCTGATTCTCGTTCATAATAATTAATTCTTACAGATAATACTAAATTATATTTTATATATATTTATTTGAGTATATAGTTTCTATGATTGTTTCTAACGTTCACGAATTCCTAGCCCCTTCTATGTGGAAGCAAGATATTAGGAAGTCGTTGATGAATTATAATTGTGTTAGTAATGTATGTATGTACGTAGGTAGTCCATTTGGTGTAATAAAAATATGAAACAATAATACGGGCTCCACGAAAATTGGCTGCCTGACTGTGTGGAAAATGAGTAGATACATATGTTCTTCTCAGTCTACCGGTAAACAGAAAATTTGTTTCCATAAACCGTAAATACGTGAAGAGTACCAAAGACCATTCAACGAAGACTTTCGCGTATACATTGCTATCCCAAATAACCGGCAAATGGATCCCGAAGAATATCAGTTAACATTCGCAACCACAATTAGAAATCACTGCAAACATATTGATTCCATGCTGCGAAGTAGTTTCACTCATCAATATCGAACGTCACCTGTACTCCTGCGGGACGGCGTAAAATAGAAAAAGACACCGTATACAGACGTATGGAGTTCTAACAATGTTTATGATTAACAAACGAAACAAATTTTCGCGGCACTGTAACAGTTAAAACGGATACTTCATTCACTCAGTCGGCCACGTTAGATTATACAGTGTACTTGACTCGGGTTTCGACCGGAAATAAGGGCGAGCAGTGCATAAATTGTTTATATACACAATACGGTAGAGTAATTGGCTGTTCGATAAAGCGCGATGGAATTATGCAAAAGTGTCGTCCTAATCTTACCGATTCTTTGGCAAACAAATCAAGCGTTCTCGGAATTCGGTGTGAAATTAGACGAGTTCGAAGAGATGACAGAACAAGTGGTAAAATCATATTCTATAAAATTGTTGGGAGAGTAATGCCGAATAGTAATTACGAATTTCGTTTATAGGGAAAATTGTTGAGTGATTGCACGAGACTACGGGTAAATAATATCGCCGTCGTGTCCGATTCGGAGGCCACGGTAAAATGGACTCCGAAATCTCTCGAACGAATTTCCTTGCTTAACTTGAAAATCATTAACCCATGGGATCCATTTCCCTGGAACATAACGTGGCATGAAAAGTTTCATACTTTTATTATAATAACTTCGTCGCGGGATAATCTGGTATATTTGATAAAAGGATTAAGAGATACAACGTTCTGGAATAACAAGGCGCTCTACGTTCTATTTGACAATTTAACGTTGGAAACCGGCTGCAACAACGCGGAAAATTTTTTATTCACAACTTGGGATCTCGACCTATTACACTGTACAACAAATTGAGACTTATGGAAAATTTCCCAATATCCATTGGGTTACACCTATAGACTTTCTCGCCCTAAAAACGAATCCGGCAGCAGAAATGTTCTGTAACCCTCAGTTTTTGAGAAATTTGAGTTTTTCCAAAATCGGCTCAGTTTCGCAAAAATGAAGCGTTACGTGAAAACTAGAAATGCTCGAGAGTTCAGGTTGGTCTTAAAAGATAGAGGAAAGTTTGCTGAATATGTTAGTGTATCCATTTATTAAGATCTGTCGTTTTAAACGGTTGTAAATAGCCGTCAAAGTTCAAAAAAGGGCCGATGCACGAATTTTATACGCGATACTTATGCATTTTTACAAAAAACTACTTATCGAGCAGAAATTTGCTGCACAGCATCGGATTCTGCAGACATTTCTGAAGAAGAACCCATTCAGAAATAATGTCAGAGCGGTTTTCCATTCGGGCAGGACGAGAAAATATCCGTCGGCAACGTGCGCACGGTATTTTGCCGCCGAGCAGCCATTGTTCGCCTGCCTCGACTCGGCAGTGCCGTAGCTACGCGTTATCTACACCGACAGTGCCCTATGCAATAGGCATCTACTTCCAATGTGTTTAATAATTAATTTTTTTTCACACACTTTTGGAAAATAAAGGAATTTTACTAATATGGATCCAATAAATATTTTTGCAAAGAATCAGGAAATATTCTCAGAATTGCAAGTAAATTCAAATCAATCGACTTCCTTGCTGAATCATCCTCGCATTGACTTCAAATATTGTTTAATTAATTCCAACTATTGCTATGCTTGGATAAATGTCCAAAAGTCTCGTAAAATCATAATAATAAAACTCCATTCAGTTGATAAGCAATTGTGCTTGTGTTTTAATTGATTCATATTAACAAATTATACATATTCGTATATTACACATCAAAATTGTTCTGAAAATAAAATTGTTACAGTTCGTTATAATTCCGGAATTGGCATCTAAAAAGTCCTTGTCGAATGTATGAAAAAAATTAATCATTAAACACATTGAAAGTAGGTGCCTATTGCATAGGGCACTGTCGGTGTAGATAACGCGTAGCTACGGCACTGCCGAGTCGAGGCAGGCGAACAATGGCTGCTCGGCGGCAAAATACCGTGCGCACGTTGCCGACGGATATTTTCTCGTCCTGCCCGAATGGAAAACCGCTCTGACATTATTTCTGAATGGATTCTTCTTCAGAAATGTCTGCAGAATCCGATGCTGTGTAGCAAATTTCTGCTCGATAAGTAGTTTTTTGAAAAAATGCAGAAGTATCGCGTATAAAATTCGTACATCGGCCCTTTTTTGAACTTTGACGGCTATTTACAACCGTTTAAAACGACAGATCTTAATAAATGGATACACTAACATATTCAGCAAACTTTCCTCTATCTTTTAAGACCAACCTGAACTCTCCAGCATTTCTAGTTTTCACGTAACGCTTCATTTTTGCGAAACTGAGCCGATTTTGGAAAAACTCAAATTTCTCAAAAACTGAGGGTTACAGAACATTTCTGCTGCCGGATTCGTTTTTAGGGCGAGAAACTCTATAAGGATCACCCAGTGGATATTGCGAAAAAAAAATGGTGTTGTACAGTGTTATCATCTACATTTTTCTGCGTTGATCCTTTAAAAGGTTTTATGATGTACACTTTCAATCCTTTCACGGAATGGGCGCCGAAGTGGTGGAAAAAACATGGCACCCGAAAAAATGTCATCATTATCAAGGACGTTAACTATCCCAATTGGACATCGTTCAAACGAAAGCTGATTCCAGGTTTGCAAAATACATCGCCATTTACAAATTACCCTTTTAATACTCGAGAACCCATTCATCGACTTTCGCTAGATTTCGGACAGTCATGGGTTTCTGCTAATAAAATGATATTTCTGAATTGAGTCCCACTAAAACAGATGTTTGTAAATCGTACATAGTTATACAATACTAAGAAACTCACGATTACTCGTTGAAAAGTGAATTCTAGCTGGGTATGAAATGGGTCAGAAACTGAAATGTCAATCGCGTGAACGAAACAAATTTTACTTAAGTAATTGAAAATTAAATTATTTAAGGTGTTACAACTTGTAAGGACATCACGTTCGTAAAAACGGGGACGCTAAACAAATATCCTATCGCATTGAAAAATCCGTATCATTTAGGTATTAACTCGTTTAAAACGACCATCTACCATCGAGACAAGAACATTGTGCTGAATATCGTCGGAAGCCTCTGGAACGCCAGTATATTAAGAAATTGGGAGAATACTCAGACGGACCATGTTCTAACGACCCCGTTAAGGTTAGATTTCGACATGGTAGAGACCCCACAATACATCGAAAGGTCACGTGGCTTGACAATGACTTACGCATTTGCATTTTCTGAATTCGGGATAATGACACGTAAACCGGGTTATGAAGAAGAATATAAGAAGATCATAACATTCATGAATCCAATGTTCATAACTGGGACTCTACTGATCTCTCTAGCCACAGCGATTGTACTCGGAAAATGCACTGGCCAGGGAGTAACAAGCGGATGCTTGGAGGTCCTACGAATAATACTAGGTGGCTCAATGATTCGAGTCCCTGAAACGAACCCTTTAAGGATCTACATGCTCACCATTTTGCTACTCTCCATTATATCAACCTCCACGTTCCAGGGTAATTTATCATCGCTACTGACTTCTCCCGTTCTGCAGCCTCCTATAGACAATTTGAAAGACCTCAAAGAATCTGGATTTCCGATCTACGTGTCCAACGCTGATATGCTTACGTTGACCAACGAAATCGACAAATCTGGGATCCGATCAAGTGACGTATGGAGTTGTATAGACAAGATAGAGAAATTCGAAAACGCTGCATGTATAGCAGACAAGCGCCGGTGGTTGCAAAGGTATAATTATTGCTTGAAGGATGTCTATATCTCCCAGGGCAGCATTAGAAATATGTACTTAACATTTATTGTTCGACGAAATTGGCCACTGACTGAAGAATTCACCCTCATGCTGATAAGACAACACCAGACGGGGATACTAGATGTGTACGGCCCCGAGATTATGCCGCCATCCGAGTTCTCGAGTCGGTGGAGAGAGATCCGAAATGAGGCTAACAGTGGTTACTTCCAAATTCTGAAGCTGCAAAACTTAATGTTTGCGTTTTACATACTTCTATTCGGACATGTCGTTTCCATTATCGTTTTCATCGGCGAGGTACTGATCTGGCGTCAGAGAATGAAGGAGATGAGGACCACCTTGCCACTTGGTAAAATGCTTGTTGCCTCCATCGTGGTCTTCGTGGATAAAGTTCTTCTCTGTAGGCTTAGGAAGCGGAGGAGGAGGAGAGGAAATGGGAAGAAGGTTATATTGCCGTTTGTTCGTTAGTCGGTGTGTGAAAATTTAGTGTTTTTATCGCCACAACAGTGAGTATCATAGAAAATGAGATGCACAAGAGAAAATGCGATAACTTTTATGTACACGACGAACCTCGTTGCACTAATAATGTATGCACATACGTAGACCAGTAGAAATTTGTTATAATTCATCTCTCACACAACTTATTGTCGCTGATATAGTTATGCTATGTAGAACGTAGAAAAGACAAATAAATTATACAAACGCAATAAAAACCGGTCTTTGCAAACATATTGATTCTATTCTACGAACTTGTATCCCTAATGACTATCGAGTGTCAACCAAAATCCTTCGGGAACGATGCGCTGGTAATTTCGGTAGAATGGCTATGCACTAAATTTTGCTGCAACATAATTATAGAGAATACGGTCGTAGTAAACTAACTTTGCTTTTCCAAGAGTAACGAAACAGTCGTGCTTGGATACAGCCAACAGTGATATATTTCTACCTACACTTACCTCTCGACTAAACTGAAATTAAGTTGATGATTCTGCGTCCACGCGTGATAAGTTGTTTACATACGTAGGACGCTATCGTAATTGGCTGTCCATTAAAGAACAATGGAATTACTCAAGAGGGTTCTTGTAATGGTAACGATACTTCGGCAAACACACGAAATATTCTTGAGACCAGAGGTGAAACCCGATCGATTCGAAAAGATGACGGAACAAGTGGTAACGTTATATTTTATAAAATTAATTGGAAAGTATCGCGGAATAATAATTACCAATTACGTTTATAGGGAAAATTATTGAGTGATTGCACTAGACTGCAGGTAAATAATGTCGCCGTCGTGTCAGATTCGGAAGCCACGATAAAATGGACTCCGAAATCTCTCGAGAGAATTTCCCTGCTGAATTTAAAAGTCTCAGAACTGTCGGGACTGCTTCCTTGGAATATGACGTGGCAGGAAAAGTTTCATACTTTTCTATTAATAACTTCGTCGGGGGATAATCTGGAATACTTGATATCACGATTGAAAAACACAACGTTATGGAATCCTTCGGCACTATACGTTCTATTTGACAATAATATCGTGGAACGCGGATACCAAAGCGTGGAAAGTTTTTTACAAGTGGCTTGGAGATACAATTTATTATCGTCTACACTTGTCTGCGTAGATCCCGTAAAAGGTGTTATGGCGTACACCTTTAATCCTTACTCTACTCTGGCACCGGAAACGTGGGAACGACTGGCATTTACGACGCAACTGCAAAGTATATTCGAAAGAAAAGTGATCCCCGGTGCGTATTGCAAATTCCCTCACTGTTTACGTTTCACCTTGTTCTGAATTCACATATGCAAAGAATTTCCCTGATATCAAATAAACGTTTCAGGCGTGACAACCTGCAGAGACATCACGTTCGATAAAACGACGGTGATTAGCGACTATCCTGTGGTATGGATACTAAGTGGAAATCCAAATCTGTCTAATCAAGTACCCGATGAAGAGCATAATGTAGTCGACCTGATAGAGATGAAGACTTTCCGTTTACTTCAAGAGAAATGGAACAAAGTAGGCGATTTGTTTGTTTATCCGAACCTCGAGGATAACTTCGAACAGGTGAACCAATTCGCTCGCAACAGGTACGTAGTTTTAAAGTCCATTTTCATCCATGACACGCAACACATGACTACCACTTACCCGCACCGAAGTATTGGATTCGCTATTCTGAGTCGTTTCCCAGGCTACGCATCGCCGTACGAAAAAATCCTAAGATACATGAATCCAATGTTCATAGCTGCGATCCTTCTGATTTCCCTGGCCACAGGAATTGTGCTTGGAAAGTGTACCGGTCAAGGAGCAACGAGCGGCTCCTTGGAAGTCCTACGAATAATGTTAGGTGGCTCCATGCTTCGTTTCCCTAAAACAAAGCCTCTAAGGATCCACATGATTACAATCCTGCTGCTATTCATGCTATCCACCTACACTTTCCATGGTAACCTATCCTCGTTGCTGACCACTCCTGCTATGAATCCATTAATAGATTCCATGGAAGACCTAAAACAATCCGGTTATCCGATTTACTTATTCCACGGACATCGGAACATGATAACCGACGATATCCTTTATTCACGAATCCGTCTTAGTGACTCCTGGAACTGTAGCGGATTTGTGGAAAATTTGGAAGGCGTGGCGTGTCTGGCGGAACGAGGCCAATTGTTGAGGACCGCTTATGAGAAACAGCTATATCTCTCCACGAACAGTATCAATAATATGTACGCAGCATTCGTTGTGCCACCGGATTGGCCACTGACAGAGGCAATGAGTCGTATATTGCTAATGATGAACGATGGTGGGCTGATGAACTTTATGTCGGATACAGTGGAACGGGAATCGAAGTACAACACGAAGTGGCAAAGGATGCAGGCTGATACTACTAGTACTGATTATCAGAATCTGAACCTGAGCAACGTGTCGTTTGCGTTTTATATACTGCTATTTGGGCATGTAGTTTCTGTGGTGATTTTCATTGGCGAGGTGTTAATATATCGTTTTAGAAAGCTAAGGGCGAGGAAAGAAAATGAAAGGCTGGTTATTTTGCCATTTGTCCAATAACGAGTGTTATTTCTATATTAAAGATATGTATGTAATTTGTGTGATTTAATGAAAAATAGGAGGGAGTTTTCCAAGCTCATTAGCTCACTGCAATAGTATTGATTTTGCTTTGTAAAATACTTTCACTAAGCTATACCGAACGTCAGCTGAAATCCTTTGGGACCCGAGAGACCGTAATTTGAGAAAAATAGCTATGCGCGGAATTCTCTATTATACACGTATTGATTTGTAAAAGTGTTATCAGGCATAGCTGCAATCAAATTTTTGTTCCGCCGCAGAAACACACACAATTGATTCTTGCATCAGTCTATCCCTGTGCATTTCGAAGTGTAGTTCGTGTTCCGAATCAACCTGAAAACTTTGTATTAAATCTTCATGAATTATTCAAATGTACATAACAATAATTGTTCTTTGATTAAAATGAAAATAAAGTTGCTCAAACGTGTCCCTCTAATCTTAACAATAATTTCGCACGCACACCAATCCATCTCGTGTCCACAAGTCGATTTCGATCGTTTCGAAGAGATGACGGAACAATTGGTAAGTCGTATTGTTTCAACTCTTCCTGAATTAATTCATCGTCCTATGAATAATTACGTTCCTCTATAGGGCACGCTATTGAATAATTGTACGAGACTGCAAGTGAATAATATCGCTGTTTTGTCAGACTCCAATACAACCATGAAATGGACTTTGAAATCTCTGAAAAGAATTTCCTTGATTAATTGGAAAATCGCCGATCCGAGGGATCTGTTTCCCCAGACTGTACCGTGGCATCAAAAGTTTCTCATTTTTTTAATAATCACTTCGTCGAAGGAGAACCTGAAATACATGATCGAAGGTTTGAAAAACACAACGTTGTGGAATCGCGCGGCACTTTACGTTCTCGTTGACAATCGTGGCGTCGAAAATGGCTGCAAAATGGCGCACAATTATTTAAAACTCGCTTGGGAATACTATCTACTATCGTCCACGTATGGACGCTGTTCAACAAGAAATTGATTCGAGGTGTGTCAACGTCATCTCTAATTTTAATTAATAATATCAATGCTCAAGACTATTACTTTTATCGAATTTACAATAATATCACTCGTTAAATTCATAATTTCTCATTATTTGTCACCTCCTATAAGAGGTGTAAAATTGTGCTACCAATTGTATCCTCCATTAAGACACACTTCATTGACACAAATCTCTGTCCAAGGTGTAACGACGTGCGAAGACATCACATTCGACAAGACCAGGACACTGAACGGTTATCCCTTGGAAGTGTTGAGCCTGCAGCTCCCACCAGGACTATTCGTAAATTTATCGAAACACGGCCTCGACAAGTTCGGAGGAATAGACGGAAACATTCTCCGTGTGATCTGGACGAAATTGAACGTCACTCTGAACGCAAGCCTCTACTCAAATACATCAGAGCACTATTCCTATTTAAAAAACATTACCTCGGCCAGTACGACGTGCTGCTGAACTACCACTACACCTTCAACAAGCCGGGAATGACCTTGACCTACGCTCACATAGATTCAGGACTCAGTATCCTCACACGTTTCCCCGGTTACGAAGATGGATATAAAATGATCCTGAAATATATGACACTGACGTTCCTAGCTGGAGTTCTAGTAACTTTTTTCATCACGGGAATCGTCCTTGGAAAGTATAGTGGTCGAGGTGTAGCTAATGGATGCTTGGAGGTCCTTCGAATAATGTTAGGCGTCTCCATGAAACGCTTCCCTAAAGCAGTTCCATTAAGAATCTACCTGCTGACGGTTTTGATACTATTCATGCTAACGACGTCTATATTCCAGGGTAACTTGTCCTCGATGTTAACGAATCCCACTCCGATTCTACCTATTGATAGTATGGAAGACCTACAGGAATCGGGATTCAGTATTTTTATGCTGGAAGGTTACAAGAACTCGGTTTATGACGACGTGTTGTTCTCTCGGACGCAAACCAGGAAATTTTGGGACTGTAGAATTTTTGTGGAGAAATCTGTCGCCTGTGTAGCTGATAAGGCATTGTTGATGAAGATCGCTTTTGAGAAGAATCTTTTTATATCAAAGCATAGAATCAACACTTTGTTCGCAGGATATATCGTGCGACCGAATTGGCCGTTGACCGATCGACTCAGTAGAATGTTGATGATGATGAACGAGGGTGGGGTGGTAAACTTTGTGTGGGACAACAGTACATCGCTGTACACATACAAATTACAAAAGATGGAGGCTGAGGCTACTAGCAAGGAGTATCATATTTTGATGTTACACGATGTAAAGTTTGCATTTTATATTCTGTTATTTGGACATACGATTGCAATGGTGGTATTCGTTGGTGAGGTTTTGTTGTACCGTGTAAGAAAGGAAAAGATAAGGAAAAGAAATCGGGAGAAAGTCATTCTGCCATATGTACATTAATCAGAGTCATGATAGTTTTGTATTATAATTGTATTAGTAAAAAGTGAATTAAATTAGTTTAATAAAAAATACTTAAAAGTTTTACAAACCGAGTAGGTAAGTCAATGTAAACATATTGATTCTTTTCTGCATATTGGGTTAACGTATCTATACCGAGTATCACCTGAAATCCTTCGGGAGTCATTACCACATCCGTCGTTATGCACGTAGGGAACGCTAGAAATGATTGTGGCCCTAAACAAAAGTTCCGTTGCACCGAAAGAAATAGAAAAGGTAACATTTCTTACGATCCGTCGACCACGTTAGATTATCCAGTGTATCTGATTCGGAGTTTAACCGGGAATAAGTGCAATTAATCCATAAATTGTTTATATGCGCAATGCAATACAGTAACTGACTGTCCAAAAAGAGTGCAATGGAATTATTCAGAAGTGTCCTCCTAACCTTACCGATTCTTTGGCAATCAAACCAAGCGTTCCCGAAACCAGAAGCGAAATTTGATCAGTTCGAAGAGATGGCGGAACAAGTGGTAAAATTATATTCTATACATTTCATTCAATAGTATTTTAGAATAATAATCACGAATTACGTTTATAGGGTAATTTGTTGAGTGATTGCACGAGACTACGGGTAAATAATGTCGCCGTCGTGTCCGATTCGGAAGCCACGCTAAAATGGACTCCGAAATCTCTCGAACGAATATCCCTGCTGAACTTGAAAATCGTTAATCCATTGGATCCATTTCCCTGGAATATAACGTGGCATGAAAAGTTTCATACTTTTATTATAATAACTTCGTCGCGGGATAATCTGGAATATTTGATAAAAGGATTAAGAGATACAACGTTGTGGAATTACAAGGCGCTCTACGTTCTGTTTGACAATCTGACGTTGGAAACCGGCTGCGACAACGCGGAGAATTTTTTATTCACAACTTGGGATCTCGACCTATTATCATCTACATTTTTCTGCGTTGATCCTTTAAAAGGTTTTATGATGTACACTTTCAATCCTTTCGCGGAATGGGCGCCGAGGTCGTGGAAATTCGTCAGGATCAGGGGACATAAACATCACAACTGGACATCGTTCAAACGAAAGCTGATTCCAGGTTTGTAAAAGACATCACCATTTATAAACTACGTTTCTAATACTCGAGAACCCATTCATCGACTTGCGCTAGATTTCGGACAGTCATGGGTTTCTGCTTAAAAAATGATATTTTTTAATTGAGTCCCACTAAATCAGATATTTGTAAATCGTACATAGTTATACAATCCTAGGAAACTTACGATTACTCGTTGAAAAGTGAAGTCTAGCTGGGTATGAAATGGGTCAAAAACTGGAATGGCAATCGCCTGAACAAAGCAAATTTTACTTAATCGAAAACAACTTATTTAAGGTGTTACAACTTGTAAGGATATCACGTTCGTAAAAACGGGGACGCTAAACAACTATCCTATTAAAATGCTAAATCCGATGTCGTCAGATGTTTACTCACCTACGATAGAGACCTTATATCGAGACGGGAGAATGATGTATAATGTCGTACGTCACTGGAACACTAGCTTTTACACTGCTGGTGGGATACGAATATCGGGCCGAACGTCACATTTACGGTTAGGGTTCGACATAAGACAGAACTCACAATACATCGGAATATCGGGTGGCCGGACAATGACTTACGCATTTGATTTTTCTGAATTCGGGATAATTACACGTAAACCGGGTTATGAAGAAGCATATAAGAAGATTCTGACATTCATGAATCCAATGTTCATAACTGGGACTCTACTGATCTCTCTAGCCACAGCCATTATACTCGGAAAATGCACTGGACAGGGAGTAACAAGCGGATGCTTGGAGGTCCTACGAATAATACTAGGTGGCTCAATGACTCGAGTCCCTGAAACGAACCCTTTAAGGATCTACATGCTCACCATTTTGCTACTCTCCATTATATCAACCTCCACGTTCCAGGGTAATTTATCATCGCTACTGACTGCTCCCGTTCTGAAGCCTCCTATAGACAATTTGGAAGACCTCAAAGAATCTGGATTTCCGATCTACATGTCCCACGCTGATATGCATACGTTGGCCGACAAAATCGACAAATCTGGGTTACGATCAAGTGACACGTGGGGTTCTGGATGCATGATACGGAAATTAGAAAACATTGCGTGTATAGAAAAAAAGCACATTTTGTTGGAAAGGTATGGCATAAAGGATTTCTATATCTCCAAGGGCAGCATTAAAAATATCTACTCAACCTTTATTGTTCGGCCAAATTGGCCACTGACTGAAGAATTCAACCTCATTCTGATAAGACATCAGCAGACTGGGCTAATGGATATGTACGGCCCAGAGCATACGTCGCCATTCGAGTTCTACAGAAAGCGAGGGGGGATCCAAAATGAGGCTAACAGTGGTTACTTCCAAATTCTGAAGCTGCAGAACTTAATGTATGCGTTTTACATACTTCTATTCGGACATGTCGTTTCCATTATCGTTTTCGTTGGCGAGGTGTTGATCGCGCGTCAGAGAATGAAGAAGATGAGGACCACCTTGCCACTTGGTCGGTAGTCAGTATTAGAATTGTATTGATAACCTATGTAGTTTGCTGTGTGATCTAATAAAAAATACGCCCCATTGCATGCGTGCAATGTGAAAATGCTTGTTGCCTTCATCGTGGTCTTCGTGGATGAAGTTTTTGTCTGTAGGCCTAGGAAGCGGAGGACAAGAAGAGGGATTGTGAGAAAGGTTATATTCCTCCGAAGTTGCCGTTTGTTCGTCAATCGGTGTGTGTAATTTTAGTGCTTTTATCGCTACAATAGTGAATATCATAGAAAATGAGTGGCATAAGAGAAAATGAGATTCCTTCTATGTACGAGACGAACCACGTTGCACTAATAATGTATGCACATATGTAGACCAGTAGAAATTTGTTATAATTCATCTGTCACAGAAGTTATTGTCACTGATATAGTTATGCTATGTAGAACGTAGAAAAGACAAAGAAATTATACAAACGCAATAAAAACCGGTCTTTGCAAACATATTGATACTATTCTACGAACTTGTATCCCTAATGACTATTGAATGTCAACTAAAATCTTTCGGGACCGATGAGCTGGTGATTTCGGTAGAATGACTATGCACTAAATTTTGCAGCAACATAATTATAGAGAATACGGTCGAAGTAAACTAACTTCGGTTTTCCATGAGAAACGAAACAGTCGTGTTTGGAAACAGCCAACAGTGGTATATTTCTACCTACACTTACTTCTCGTCTAAGTTGAAATTAAGTTGATGATTCTGCATCCACGGGTGATAAATTGTTTACATACGTAGGACGCTATCGTAATTGGCTGTCCATTAAAGAACAATGGAATTACTCAAGAGGGTTCTTGTAATGGTAACGATACTTCAGCAAACACACGAAATATTCTTGAGACCAGAGGTGAAACCCGATCGATTCGAAGAGATGACAGAACAAGTGGTAAGTCGTATTGTTTCAACTCCTCCTGAATTAATTCATTGTCCTATGAATAATTACGTTCCTCTATAGGGCATGCTATTGAATAATTGTACGAGACTGCAAATGAATAATATCGCTGTTTTGTCAGACTCCAATACAACCATGAAATTGACTTTGAAATCCCTTAAAAGAATATCCTTGATTAATTTGAAAATCGCCAATGGCAGGGCTCCGTTTCCCCAGACTCTACCGTGGCATCAAAAGTTTCACATTTTTGTAATAATTACTTCGTCGACGGAGAACCTGAAATACTTGATCGAAGGTTTGAAAAACACAACGTTGTGGAATCGCGCGGCACTTTACGTTCTCGTTGACAATCGTGGCGTCGAAAATGGCTGCAAAATGGCGCACAATTATTTAAAAATCGCTTGGGAATACGATCTACTATCGTCCACGAATTTCTACGTCGATCCTGTGGAATATTTGATGATCTACACTTACAATCCTTTCATGGGATGGGCACCGAAGTCCTGGAAAAGAGTTGGCAGCGACAAAATGAACGTTCGGAAGCACATTTGGACGCTGCTCAAGAAGAAATTGATTTCAGGTGTGTCAACGTCATCTCTAATTATAATTAACCATTTCAATTCCCGAAACTATTACATTTTATCCAATTTACAATAATATCACTCGTTAAATTCATAATTTCACATTATTTGTCACATCCTATAAGAGTCTATAGCCCATCTCTCGATTATGACAGCACTTTTATTAAACAAATGTTTAACTTAAGAACGTAAAATTATTAAAGTATTAAAAATTGCATCCTCCATTAAAACACACTTCATTGACACAAACCTCTGTCCAAGGTGTAACGACGTGCGAAGACATCACATTCGTCAAAACCAGGACACTGAACGGTTATCCCTTGAAAGTGTTGAGCCTGCAGCTTCCACCAGGACTATTCGTAAATTTATCGAAACACCGCCTCGACAAGTTCGGAGGAATAGACGGAAACATTCTCCGCGTGATCTGGACGAAATTGAACGTCACTCTGAACGCAACCCTCTACTTAAATACATCGGAGCACTATTCCTATTTAAAAAACATTACCTCCGGGCATTTTTATAATCTGTTATTTGGGTATACGATTGCAACGGTGGTATTCGTTGGTGAGGTCTTGTTGTACCGTGTAGGGAAAGAAAAGAAATCGGGAGAAAGTCATTTTGCCATATGTACATTAAGGGGGGCGCCTTGTGTAACGGGTCAAAAAAATATATTTTTTTTTTTATTTATTGATTCTATAATACTATATTTAAAGAATATAATCCTAAAGTTTCGTAACGAAATTCGAAGTATTTATGGAATTACAGAGAATTTTGACTTGCGCGACCTAACGGTGCGCCGGGCTCTGTGGCGCGTTAAATTATATCGGTGGTGGAGACACAAAAACGTTCAAAGCTATCATTGATTTATATCCTTATGGTGATGATTTTAAAGTTGTCAAAAGTGAGTGCATAGGACATGTGAAGAAGAGAATGGGTAGTTGCCTAAGGAATGTAAAGAAGAACGAGAAACTTGGAGGGAAAGGCAAATTGACAGATAGTCTTATAAAAAAATTAATAACATATTACGGCTTTGCTATTCGAAGGAATATCGATAGCGTGGATAACATGGTAAAATCTGTGATTGCAACCTATTACCATATATGCTCCACAATTGAGTAACCCAACCATGAAAATTGTCCAGCGGGAGCAGACAGCTGGTGCAAGTGGCGCATTGCTGAGGCTACTGGAAAATTACATGAATTTGACCATTGCACCCTGACGTGCAAAAACATTTATTACCAATTTATATAGATTTATCCAAACGAGATTTGGTCGAAAGGTGTCTAGGAGGACACACACAAAATCAAAACGAAAGTTTTAACTCGACTGTCTGGCGTTTATCGCCAAAACACTTACACTCAGGCATCAAAATAATTAAAGTTGCTGCACATACAGCTGCAGGGATATTTAATGAAGGACATTCTGCAGTACTCAAGATAATGGACAAACTAGGAATCAGAATTGGTCAACAAAGCAAATTTTTCGCCGATGTGTGCGATAGAGAGCGACTGAGCAGGCAGGGGCGTCGAAGCTTGAGCAGTAGCAAAGAGGCTCGAACAGCTCGTAGGATGACGTTACTCGCAGAAAATGGATTCTTTGAACAATCGGAGGGTCAACTGCATGGGCCAGGAATAGCTGATTAGCATCAAAGAGCGGTAAGCATCGAGAAACTTGTCTTTTTTTGTACCGAAAACTTTAAACGCGTTTTCCTCGAAACTACATTTTTCAAGTTGGCGTGCAGCATAACTAAAAAAATATTTGTTCGATCATGTTTCCACTTTACATATATGTAGATAACTGAATTCACCTCTAGTTATACCTACTCGTTTGATGATTCTGTTATTTAAATAATGGTTATTGCATACTAAAAGCTTAAAAGTTCCGTGAAATACGCAACTTATTTATTAGAACCGCACAAAACGATTAATTTTTGCACTTTTATTTATCGATTTTAGGTATATCCATAGCGTAATTTTATTAAGAAAACAAATTTTCTTATCTTTTTGTTCCAGGATAAAAACCAGAGGGCCTACACTGCACGCCGTTAACGCATGTCATCGCCGACGCTACCGGAGGACAATCGTCATTACATTTAAATTAACTTATTGTTCTAAATAAAAAGATATTTTTTTAACTCTCGAAAAATTGTACATAATATACAAAAAAATTAGAAAGGTCTGTTCAGCCATTTCTTTAGAAAAAATTCCGAAAAATTGTCATATTTTCAGAGGTTTACACAAGGCGCCCCCCTTAATCAGAGTCATGATAGTTTTGTATTATAATTGTATTAGTAAAAAGTGAATTGGTAATGTATGGTGAATTAAATAAGTTTAATAAAAAATACTTAAAAGTTTTTCAAACCGAGTAGGTAAGTCAATGTAAACATATTGATTCTTCACAGCACACTGGTTTCACGTATCCTATACTGACCATCGCCTGAAATCCTTCGGGAGTCATTACCACATCCGCCGTTATACACGCGGGGAACACTAAAATTGTTTGTGACCCGATACAAAAGTTCCGTTGCACCGAAAGAAATCGAACAAGTAACATTTCTTGCGATCAGTCGACCACGTTAGATTGTGCAGTGTAATTGTGTAATTTCACATAATACACTCTTTTGTGCATAGCACTATATTGTAATTAACCATCAAATTAAAGTACAATGAAATTAGTATTAAAAATCGTTCTTCTAATCTCAACGTTACTTCAACAATCTCAGGAAAAGTTCTTGGCACCAGCATTCAAAATCGATCAGTTCGAAGAGATGACGGAACAAGTGGTAAACTACATTCTACAAATTTAAACGTAAAATAATCTCTAATAAAGAATTTGTACCTTCGTAGGGTATGCTATTGAATAATTGCACTCGACTTCAAGTAAATAATATCGCTGTCATGTCAGATTCGCCAGCTACGATCAAGTGGACTACGAAATCGCTCGAAAGAATCTCCTTGCTTAATTTGAGAATCTCAGACCTGACGAAACAGTTTCGCTGGAAAATGTCGTGGCGAGAAAAGTTTCATACTTTTATAATAATAACTTCGGAGGAGGAGGACCTGGAATACTTCATAGAAGGATTAAAAAATACAACCTTATGGAATCCTTCGGCGTTGTACTTTCTATTGGACAGTAGTACCTTGAGAAACGGCTGCTTAAAAGCTGATGGTTTTTTAAACACAGCTTCGAGATACAAGCTGATATCCTCTACATTTTTCTGCGTCGATCGTGCAAACGGTGTTATGGCGTACACTTCTAATCCTTTCTCTCCTTGGGCGCCGAAGTCCTGGACGAAAGTGACGTTTAGCACGGAAGCGCGAAATGTATTTGAAACAAAGGTGATTCCAGGTATGTAATTTGCTGTAAAGCTTCATAGAAATAACATTCTTCGATACATCGACGTTTTGGAAAACAAAATAATATTTCTGCATTGAGATCTGCAAAAATTATGGTGAATAGTTTCACCTATGAAAATAAGTTTTTATTTCTATATTACAGAATTCTTCATAATAACAAATAAATATTTCAGGTGTAACGACCTGTAAGGATTTCACATTCGATAAAACGAGGATAGTAACCGAGTATTACGTGTTATGGGGTCTAAATTCGAGTCCCGGAGTATACGAGAAAACATATTGGGTTATTCAAGCCCACAAGACGGAGCATGAAATTTTGAAGACTCTCAAGAGTAAATGGAATGACGTGGGCGAAATCTTTCCTCTAGAAGACGAAAAGCGTATGATTGAGAGAGGAGCAGACGAAATATTGAGAGAAGCCGTTAAATTAAAGTCACAGTTCATCCACGACACGCAACACATGACTACCACTTACCCGCACCGAAGTATTGGATTTGCTATTCTCACTCGTTTCCCAGGCTATGCAGCACCATACGAAAAAATCCTGAGGTACATGAATCCACTGTTCATAGCTGGAATTCTACTAATTTCCCTAGCTACAGGAATTGTCCTTGGAAAATGCACAGGGCAAGGAGAAACGAGCGGTTCCTTGGAAGTCCTACGAATAATGTTAGGTGGATCCATGATTCGTTTTCCTGAATCAAATCCTCTAAAAATCCACATAATCACAATCATGTTACTATTCATGCTATCGACCTCCACTTTCCAGGGTAACCTATCCTCCTTACTGACAGCTCCAATAATGAACCCATTAATTGATTCCATGGAAGACCTGAAACAGTCCGGATATCCGATTTACATATTCCACGACCATAAGTCCAAGATAACCGACGACGTCCTCTATTCTCAAATCCGACCCAGTGACTCCTGGGATTGTAGCGAATTTGTGGAAAATTTCGAAGGCGTGGCGTGTCTGGCGGAACGAGATCAAATGTTGAAGACCGCTTATTGGAAACACCTATATCTCTCCAAGAACAGTTTCAATTATATGTACGCAGCATTCGTTGTGCCACGGGATTGGCCACTGATAGACGCGATGAGTCGGACGTTGCTGATGATGAACGAGGGTGGACTGCTTAACTATGTGTCGCATGAAGTGTCACACGAATCCGCGTACTACACGAAGTGGCAAAGAATGGAGGCTGACGTTGCCAGCAAAGACTATCGGAATCTGAATCTGCGCAACGTGTCGTTCGCGTTTTATATACTTGTGGTTGGTTACGGTATTTCCATGGTTGTTTTCGTTGTAGAAGTTGTAGCTTCACGTCTGTCGCAGCGGAGGGTTATTGTGCCGTTTGTTGTTTAATCACTGACCTAATCGTGTTAATTATATAGTAATTTTATATAGTCTCTTCTTCTTCCCCGGGAAAACCGAAAATTGGTTTACTTCAAGTCGTAAAAAACATTATTTTTCGATTATTTCGGTTAACATTCGCAACTGCAATTAAAACTCTCTGGAAACATATTGATTCTGTGCTGCGAAGTACTTTCACTCATCAATATCGAATGTCACCTGTACTCCTTCGGGACGTCGTAAAATTGAAGAAGATACCGTATGGAAACGTACGGAGGTCTAACAAGGTTTATGATTAGGAAAAAAAATACATTTTCACCACACTACAATGGTTAAACCGGATATTTCTTCCACTCAGTCGACCACGTTAGATTATCCAGTGTATCTGATTCGGAGTTTAACCGGGAATAAGTGCAATTAATCCATAAATTGTTTATATGCGCAATGCAATACAGTAACTGACTGTCCAAAAAGAGTGCAATGGAATTATTCAGAAGTGTCCTCTTAATCATACCGATTCTTTGGCAATCAAACCAAGCGTTCTCGAAACCAGAAGCGAAATTCGATCAATTCGAAGAAATGGCGGAACAAGTGGTAAAATTATATTCTATACATTTTATTCAATAGTATTTCAGAATAATAATCACGCATTACGTTTATAGGGTAATTTGTTGAGTGATTGCACGAGACTATGGGTAAATAATGTCGCCGTCGTGTCCGATTCGGAGGCCACGGTAAAATGGACTCCGAAATCTCTCGAACGAATATCCCTGCTTGACTTGAAAATCGTTAACCCATGGGATCCATTTCCCTGGAATATAACGTGGCATGAAAAGTTTCATACTTTTATAATAATAACTTCGTCGTGGGAGAATCTGGACTATTTGATAAAAGGATTAAGAGATACAACATTGTGGAATTCCAAGGCGCTCTACGTTCTATTTGACAATCTAACGCTGGAAACCGGCTGCGACAACGCGGACGATTTTTTATTGACAACTTGGGATCTCGACCTATTATCATCTACATTTTTCTGCGTTGATCCTTTAAAAGGTTTTATTATATACACTTTCAATCCTTTCACGGAATGGGCGCCGAGGTCGTGGAAAAAGCATGACACGCGAAAAAATGTCATCGCCGTCGACGGTCTTGACTATCCGAATTGGACATCGTTCAAACGAAAACTGATACCAGGTTTGTAAAATACATGGCCATTTACAAATTACCTTTCTAATACTCGAGAACCCATTCATCGAGTTTCGTTAGATTTCGGACAGTCATGGATATCTGTTTCAAAAATTATATTTTTGAATTGAGTTTGAATTTTGAATTACTTAATCGAAAACAAATTATTTAAGGTGTTACAACTTGCAAGGACATCACGTTCGTAAAAACGGGGACGCTAAACAACTATCCTATCCAATTGCAAGATACGGTGTGGTCAGGTATTGACTCATTTAAGATGGATATCTTCTATCGAGACACGGACATTGTGTCTAATGTCGCAGAGCACTGGAACGCAAGTTTATACAAAGGTGGCATAATACAACTGTCGGCCCTAACGTCCCCGTTACGGTCAGGGTTGGACATAGTAGCGATACCACAGTACATCGAAACGTCGGGTGGCCTGACAATGACTTACGCATTTGCATTTTCCGAATTCGGGATAATAACACGTAAACCGGGTTATGAAGAAGAATATAAGAAGATTCTGGCATTCATGAATCCAATGTTCATAACTGGGATTGTACTGATCTCTCTAGCCACAGCAATTGTACTCGGAAAATGCACTGGCCAGGGAGTAACAAGCGGATGCTTGGAGGTCCTACGAATAATACTAGGTGGCTCAATGACTCGAGCCCCTGATGCGAATCCTTTAAGGATCTACATGCTCACCATTTTGCTACTCTCCATTATATCAACCTCCACGTTCCAGGGTAATTTATCATCGCTACTGACTGCTCCTGTTCTGAAGGCTCCGATAGACAATTTGGAAGACCTCAAAGAATCTGGACTTCCGATCTACATGTCCGACGCTGATATGCTTACGTTGGCCGACAAAATCGACAAATCTGTGATCCGATCAACTTACTTGTGGGGTTGTATATGCATGATGAAGAAATTAGAAAACATTGCGTGTATAGCAGAAAAGCATATTTTGTTGAAGACGCGTGACAAAAAGGATTTCTATATCTCCAAGGGTAGCATTAAAAATATGTACTCAACATTTATTGTTCGGCCAAATTGGCCACTGACTGAAGAATTCACCCTCAATCTGATAAGACAACACCAGACTGGGTTAATAGATGTGAACGGCCCCGAGGATATGTCGCCATCCGAGTTCTACAGCCAGTGGAGAGGGATCCAAAGTGAGGCTAACAGTGGTTACTTCCAAATTCTGAAGCTGCAAAACTTAATGTTTGCGTTTTACATACTTCTAGTCGGACATGTCGTTTCCATTATCGTTTTCATCGGCGAGGTGCTGATCTGGCGTCAGAGAATGAAGAAGATGAGGACCACCTTGCTACTTGGTCGGTAGTCAGTATTAGAATGGTATTGATAACCTATGTTACGTCAGGACTATGTGTCACGCCTCGAGCTTACGGAAACGGTGCGGCTTCGAATTGTTTCACAAAGTCTGAGTTTTGCCCCCTTGTGAGTCAATGGTAACACCAATTTACCCGGGATGGGGCTGAATCGTACTACGATCAAAAGGTGATGATGAAGAGTGAAGGTTGTGGTAGTGATGACGTCTGGCTAATTAATAGTTGACACTGATTAGAATCTTCTTCAATTATGTATTTAAGTTCACTGACACTGATATATTGCACAGTTTTGTTACACTGTTTCTTCGGTTTTGGAAGTTAGTCTCGGAACACATTTAACATTTCAACTGGAAGGCCTGTAAGTTCTTTTAGTCACTGGAGTTAAGGAAAATATGATAAATTTCCCCGCATCTTCCCTACTTCAGTCTATACAAGATTCACCAAGCGCTATCTCGCCCCTTCATTACTCTCTATATGGACTTTTTCGTTCCGATCCGGATTAGAAGTTGAAGGGATTTCCGCGAATCTTAGTTACTCTCTGATGCAACTGTTGTTGTTGAACGCTCACCCGCGTTCGAACTACTCACTTGACCAGATTTTACTTCGACTCAACGTAAGGTTCAGGTTGTAGGTTGTTTGGAAGTTTTCGGGATTAGGATTTTGGAATAAAGACTTTGAACTAACTAACATCGGCTCTTCGCTGACTGACGTCAAGACTCACTCTCCTAACTGCACTTTTCTAACTTTGACTGGTAACTGACTTTTTTCTAACTGTCTCTTCTTGTCTGGATTTCTAACTGCTTCTGACTAACTGCACTGACTTTTTCTAACTAAATGGTAATTCAAATCTCACATTCTTAACTGAGCTTCGTGGCGGAGGGCACCAGTATTCTGGGACACTTGAGGTTTATGGATAGAACGCATAAAAATAAGAAAAAAAGTCTTATAAGTCGGGGGCGCAGCTCACCCCCTGCGGAGATACAAACCTTTTTGTAAAAAACGCTTAAAGAATTATATCTCCGAAACGGTAAATCGTAGAAAAGTGATTTTGATTGCGATATAACCGGAAAAGATCAAAGTTTGATAAAAAAAGTAGCTGCTGCGATTAGTACCGTTAAGTTGTATTTATTCTTGTTAATAAAAAACTAGTGTGATTATTTCTATGTTCGAGGCTGTTTATCAAGTTGAGAAAAATGTGGATAATGCATTGAGACTTGCTTTTCGAAGACAGCAAAAAAAAGTTATTATTTTTTTAAAGTTTAGGTGCTAAAATCAGTAGTTTAACGCCCGCCGTGAAGACGCCTGCCGATATACAGCCTCCGACACGTCGGATTGGTGATGTCTAGTTCTACTGACTACGTTTGACCTACTTTTTACATATGGTACGGACTCGCCCTGTGCCTACGGCTGACCTACATCTTACATATGGCACCGACATGTCCTGTGATTTCCACTAAAAAATGTATTACGTATTCTATTACAGTATTCATCTTACTTTTATACGAATTGTTTAAAATTGATGTCCGTTCACCTCGATAAATTTCCGCAATGGTTTCCAAAATATACGGATGACCCGAAACCCCGAAACCGAGAACCCGTGTGATTGCGAGCTAGCCGCGTAGGGCTGGCCCAACTGGGTTAAGAAGTGAACATTTAAGGCGACGTACAGCCATCATGGAGTTCCGCGTGCAGGCCACCGACGACCGTCTCATCACCATGGGCTGTTTCGAATATCTCCATTGGACTGGCGCGCAAAATATTAATATCAAATATTTGTGCCTACTAACACTCTCATATGGGTCATTGTAATCAACGTCGCGACCAATCAGGGGCCTCTTCCTGAAAATTGTAAGAAGGGAACCAGCGGGACTGTCAAGGCAATTTTTTCGAGTTTTTGTAGAGTTCACAAGACAATCGGGTCAAGTTTATTTTAGTTTACAGTCTCGTGCGGTTCTTAATTAAGTTAAGTCGTGTAAAGTTTATGTAGCAGTTAATTATCGAATAATATCCTCATTTTGCCCGAAAACGTGAGTGCTCAAGATCTCCTTCATCAACCTGTCCCGGACAACGACAAGCTGTTCCTGGGTTCTGAATCTGGAGCGAGACGCTGTTCGAATTGTAGTAGCCGAAAGGTAAGTACAATAACATTTTGCCCGAGCGAACCTCGACACCTACGTGCGGTATTTCTCTCGGCGTCCGGTCTAAACCGTCGGATGGAACCGTATTGGGACGTGTAATTCGTCCGCTGCGCAATCCGTCCGTTGGCGAACCCTTGGACTTAACATTTTTTGGTGACAGCAGTGGGATTTCCCATAAATTTTGGAATAGACTGATCGGATCAATAATCAACAACTATCTCATTTCACACCGTTAACGTTAACATGACTACACCCGCTGTCAAAACTCGCGCCGCCCAAACGGCGGAAGAATTACGAATAATGCAAAACCGTTTGGCGGGAAAAGAGCAACAACTTAGAAATCAACAGGAAGCGTTGCTGACCGAAAAAAATCAAATAGCCCCGCGAGCCGCGGAATTAGAGCGCGTGTCGCATCAAACGCGCGCGGAGAACAGGGAATGGAGGGAGATGTTAAATAAAATGCGTGACGATTTCGATACGATGAAGGCACAGCTATCAACGCGGCACGAAACCACCGTAGCTTCGCCAAGTACATTTCCACTTAGATCATCGCCGTTACATTTCGAAAATAACCCAACGTCAGCGTCAACATACGCGCGCGTCCGCCAGGGCGCTGGTCTTATACCGCAATTTGATGGCAGCACTCCCACAGTCCAGAGATTTTGCAAAGCGTGTATTCGTGCTTACGATTCCTTACTACCGGAAGACGAGCGCCAATTAATCAAAACCGTGGTGAATAAATTACGAGGTCAGGCGTATCAGATCGTCGGACGAACACCATTTACGACAATTCATGATTTGTGCAATGAACTAAGAAACATTTAAGGTAAAGGCACCAGTAGTTGACACTGCACCAGTAGTTGACACTTTGGTATAAATAGACGTAAAATTAGAAAAGTCTGCACTAAAACAAATTGAAATTTACGTGAACGTATCACAGTACTATTCAACTATCAATATTGAAACAATTGCGGATGGGCGTGCGTCAATAACGACGTGAAGTTCAGAGAATGAAGACCTTGTACGTGTTTCGTGATAATTTCAAGATTTCCTTAGAGTATTCGTTAAGGGCATTGGTACACGGTAAATATTAAAAAGTTATGACAATAGTATTTTTTGGTAAAAAATGGAATGCAATAATCTTTTAGAGTTTCTCGATTTGGCTGGGTGTCAACTACTGAAAAGTTTTATCGAAATAAAACTCCTATATTTTTTTTACATGCATGATATGAACGAATTTCTTGTGATATTATGGTAGTAAAATGTCAAGTGCAATGATAATTATTTATGTTTTTTATATAAAGTGAACTCAGTCTATTCTATGTGAAGAAATGGAAAAAAAATCCTTAAAGTGTCAACTATTGCTGCCTTTACCTTACGCGCCGTACAAATCAGTCAATTATTATTGTGGTGAGTTATGTCGAAGCTTTCAATCAATGAACGAAACAGTTATAAATTTCTCAATTAAAATTCAAGAACTGAGTGACGCGATAATCGAGATAGAGAAACGCGAAAACCGCGACCTTACGATGCACGAAGAACGAAGGATCCAAAGCGAAACGCTCGACGCTTTCGTACGGGGCCAGCTCCCAGAGATAGCAATGCGACTGAAAATCGAGAATTATCGAAACTTCGACGACGCCATAAATAAAGCAATTCAAATTTCGCACGACATACAAGAAGAAAAGCACCGATATCGCGCCGGACCGCCGCAAAGTAACATTCAGCGTTACGATAATCGCCGCGAATTCACTCCGCGACACAATTTTTACGTCGCTTGACGCGAAAACTCCCGCGACTCCAGGCCGCTGAACAATTTCCCTCCCCGGCGTTACGACAATTCGCACGAATTTACAAACGACAGATCGTCGAATTACTTTGCTCGAAATGAACCTTCGCGATATACAGAATTTTCATGCCACGAACGAACGCAACCACCTAACCGACCACCTAGCAACGAATCGAAGTCTTGCAGGTATTGCAAGAGTATTGGACATACCATAGATGAGTGTCGGAAATTGCAATATCGTAAGCAGAAACGTTCCATTGTACTGCCCGTCATAAAGATTACACTCACAATTTTCAGCACCGTAACCATTCCGCCACCTCATTTGCGATCCGAAATAATTTCTCAAACGCAGTAAATGGTCACAAAGGTATTACAAAGACGCTTAAGGAATTAGGGAAAGATACATGTGGCTGGGTATGAAAAAAGAAATTCAATCACACATTCGGAATTGTCGAACGTTCCAGTTGAAGAAGCTAACGCGAATCAAAACTCGGCAACCTACGGTGATAACCGACACTCCAGGTAGGGCATTTGACAAGGTAGCTCTAGACATCGTAGGGCCTCTTCCTACGACACAATCCGGAAACACGTACATTTTACCCGATGCCATATCTATTACCATTGCAAATAAACTCTTGGAACATCTGATAAGCAAGAATAGTTCGCCGAGCGTAATTTAACCGATCAGGGTAGGAATTTGTGCTCGTCACTAATAAACAATGTAACGCGTAGATTCGGCATTAAACAAATTAGCCCCACCGCGTATCGTCCACAATCGAATGGTTCGATAGAAAGATCACATCATGTACTTACGGAATACTTAAAAATGCAAACGAACAAGGGCAAAGCCTGGGACAAATGGTTAGACCTCGCAATACTGACCTACAATACAAGTTTATATGCGAGCACAGGTTACACGCCGTACGAACTCGTGTTGGACGTAGACAATAATCTTAACCCCACGTACCAGGACTATCTTTCGGATTTATTTAACACTCTTTCCGATATTCAGGCCCAGGCCACGGAAAATTTAACCAACGTAAAACATAAGTCAAAACAATGTTACGACAGAAAGTGCAATATAAAAGATTTCACGGTGGGAGACTTAGTATACTTTATGAAAGAACCTACGTCCAAATTCAATGACCAGTACACTGGACCCCAGGAAATAGTAGAAATAATGCCGCCTTGTAATTTAAAGATTAAATATAAGCAGAGCACGCAGACGGTGCATATAAAGAAATGTAAAGTAGCAAATAAGTAAAACCCCTTCCAGATGGTTCGCGTATTCGCCCTACTACCCCTGTATTTCATCACCACCGGCGCAATGATCGGCTTCGACTGCGGAGGACCGCGACTCCACCACACCGCCATATCCCTGCTGGACATCGAGGACTGCCATATACCAAGGCACGAGGTGAACGTCACCAAAATGTTCGTACAACTGTTCCAACTGGCTGGCTACGATCACACCGAGATTATTCAGTGAAAAATAAAAATTAAGCGTACGGTACTACACTGTGGCATGTGTTACGCACGCCACACAACTACCCAACCATTTAACTATGTTTTACACGCCTTAGATACTTAGCCTCTTCTACACCTATATTTTTCACCACTCCTTATAACATACCACTTTCTCGACTCCACTAAAACATCCACGACACAATTGTTTAGGAATCAACTTAGATAAAAATTAGTCATCGTCAACCCCTTTATCAGGGGATCGCCAAAACGCAATGCGTCTGCGTAATAACAATATTTCACGCCTATATAAGGCGGTGCACTGAACCAAATCCGAGCTGTTAATCCTCCTGCTAATCGTTCTGTTAATGGTGAAGTCAATCGTTCTAGTTCATTTCTTCGTCTCTTACAAGTCCAATCCGGTGAGGGAGCAGACTTTCCCCTGGTCGACAAACTCTAGCGTTAATTCCGACTCCTCGGAGTACTACTTAAGCACAGTTAAGTTAGCTTTAATTCTAATCCTTCTATATCCTTGTTAATACTTATTATATTCATTACTCGGTTATATTTTCTACAATTCAAGTACTATTCTTATTTCGATATCCTACCATACGTACCCCAAAACCCAGCACGCTGTTTGACAACTATAAATTAATACCCTTGCTAACACGTTGGTCTCTTAGAGAGAAAATCCGCTCAGAGACGACAGCTTTTCGAGAGGACATCCGGTCACTAGCATTCGTGCATCGCAAGTCGTTTACATACCGTTCCTTCAGTGAGGCAATACGCACGTTGGAAACGAACTACAAGGTCCAGTGTCTCCTCGAAATCCTCCCTCATGACCCGTACTCGTAGAACAGGGCGTAAAAACCAAATACGCTGCATACGAAACTCCATATACATGTATAATAGCTATTCACCGTACCGGGAACTACTGGAAGTCGAAACCGAGGAAATCTTATATAAAGTTACTCCAATTGTATTCACACATTTTAATATACCCCCACACAATATACCCCTCATTGATCCGCGGCGCGAAGTCTACCTGAGTAAACGCGCTTTCATCCTTGAAACCCAATTCGGTATCGTCTAGCCAACAAATGCCAGCACTGCCACTCCTAGAATCTTCGAAATAAGGACAATCCCTGGACCACCGGTTAGAATTAAGGTACTAGTATATTTTATCACCCGTGGTAGCGAAACCGCGCGGTACCCAGAACGGCATTAGTGCCCCGAAAATACCGGTTTTATTCCGTTTCGTCCGAGCTTCTTTCGAACTCCTTTTAAAAAAGGCCGCGACGATCTGGGACGTTATAAATTTTGGTGACAGCGGTGGGATACGTCAAAGTTACTGTCGGGGGAAATAATAGAATCAGTGTTTCTCGTTTCGTAAATTAAGTGCATGCCCATGGCGACACGTTCAAAGCGCGGCGCAGATGACGCGGCTGCACCCTTGTCGGAAACAGACTTAGCCGAATGGCAGAAAATGCTAAAGAATAAAGAATATTTACTCCGCAAACAAGAACTCTCAATTCGACATAAGGATCAAACGCTACGAGAGCAGCAGAGAAATATCGAACACGAACTCGAAGGTATAGAAACATTTAGCAAAGACGTTAATGAATTAAACCGCGAAATAACTATGCTTCGTTGTGAATTAGACAATGTAAAAACGAGCACAACATCCACAGTACCGTTGCTAGACATTGCTCCGGGACATCCAGTATATGATAGGTTACAAGAAAATTCATGGCCAAGTCAAATCTCGAACCGCGATGCCATAGACGGCGTACCGCATTTCAACGGCTATAACATACCCGTCGCGCAATTTATTCGAGCATGCAGACGCGCACGCGACACATTACCGCCTTCCGCGGAAAATAATCTCACAAAAGCTTTAATAAACCGACTACGTGGACGCGCATACCTAGCGATAGAAGACGAACCGTGTAGAAATATACCACAGCTCACAGATCTCCTTCAAGCGTCGTTCGGAAGCGGCAAATCAAGAGATCAGTACAGAGGCGAACTTAGCATGATATTCAAAAATCCGCGTGAACACATTCTAGATTATATTAGACGAGTAAAGGAACTTCGCGCATCGATTCTAGACGGAGAACGGTTAACCAATAGAATCGTTCTGGAATCTATCCTGAAAGAATTAGACGGCGTTACGATCCGATCATTTTGTAAGGGCCTCCCGTTAGAATATCGCATACAACTTCGGCCGCATGAATATATGACGCCATCAGAAGCATTCGCTAACGCGAAAGATATACACAAGGAGATGGAGCTTGATAAGGAGCGCTTCGCGGAAGCCCAAACGCCGGCTCGCGAAAACCCAAACACGGCAATCATTACACATCGACTGTGAGATAAGTTGCTCATTCTGCCGGAACAAAGGTCACGTACGCTCCGAGTGCAGAAAGCTACGTGCGGTACAAAACGGTCAACATTATTTCCAATCGCCGCGACACGACGAGTCACGCCGGGATCCAGGTAGAAACGCGTACCCATCCCGCGACTCGTACAGAAGTCAACCCCGTAGTCAATACCGCGACGCATCCCGCGAAAATCACGGAGATTCGAACCGCGGATATTATAACGAAGAATCTCGATTTATGCCGTCACATCGTCAGCCGGAGCCTAGATATGCGCCGGACCACCGTAATCAAAACCCAGGACGCGAATGGGAACATCCACGACGGAACCCAGAACTACAACAAAATACATCCGTGAATACTCCCCCTCAGGGAAAATTTTGCCGATACTGTAAAACGGCCGGTCACGAAATCAATGAATGCCGCAAACGAGAATATAACAATTCACGAAAAACGACAGGAAACGAGCAGAGTCCTCCGAATCGTCCGGACGCGTCAAGGAACATACAGGGCACCTCAATCCGAGCGATACAAGCGATAGAGGATCCCCAGGAGTCCAAGTCGCAACTCTCCGATTAAACACGACGACTAACGTTTCGACAATCGCGATCACGTCTCAAGACCTCGTGCCTAATGTCAACTTCATGCTCGATACCGGCGCCGAACCTAACTTAATTAAATTGCGTATCGTGCCTTCAGCCAAGAAAATCAATGAGAATGACTCCCTCATGCTTAGCGGAATTACTCAGGGCCGAGTCTCAACCTTAGGGTCGATTCAAGTGGACATTTTCGGGTACCCAGAACGTTTTTATATCGTGCCTAATAATTTCCCCATCCTTCAAGAGGGAATATTAGGAGCTCAATTCTGTAATAACGCGGCAAAAATCGACTTTCCGAACGAATTAATTGAATGGCAAGGTAACAAAATCCGTTTCTCTAAGCGCGAAACAGTGGTTATCCCCGCGCACATTAACTCTCAATTCTACATTAAAATCGTGAACGTGAACGTAAAAGAAGGATTTGTTCCTAAACTAAATGCAGGAGACGGTATATTCTTAGGAAACTGTATCGTCAAAAATTGTCTAGGTCGTGGTTTAGTCCGTGTATTAAATAGTCGAGCTACCGACGTCGAAGTTGTTGTGCCTACAGTCGAGTTGCATGAGTTCGAAGAAGATAAGAGCGCGCCGAAAGCAGGCGACACATTTGTTTATAATGTCAATCAGCAAGGTCACGCCGATCGGGCGGCCGAAATTCCTCCTCTCCTGAGGCTGAACCACCTCAACACTGAGGAACGCGATCACGTTGCAAATCTTATAGGCGAGAACGCCGATTTATTCCACTTACCTTCGGATAAACTGGAATATACGAACGCAATAACACACAAAATCATTACAACCGACGATCGTCCGGTTCATACAAAACAATATCGCTTCCCGCCGATGCACAAGGAGGAAATCAATAAGCAAATTTCTGATCTATTAACGAATAATGTTATTAAACCTTCCGTATCACCGTACAAGTCCCCCTTGTGGATCGTGCCCAAAAAATCAGATTCGCACGGTAATAAAAGATGGTGAATGGTCATCGACTACCGAGTTTAAACGAGAAAACGATTGGCGATGCGTATCCTCTCCCTAACATATGCGAGATTCTGGATCAATTAGACGGAGCCAAGTACTTTTCGGTCTTCGACCTGGCATCCGGATTCCACCAGATCCCTATGGACGAGAGCGACGCAGCGAAAACCGCATTTTTTACGCCGCATGGTCACCATCAGTTTAATCGTATGCCGTTCGGTTTGAAGAACGCGCCCGCAACATTTCAACGTCTTATGGATTACGTTCTTTCGGGTCTCCAAGGTACAGAACTCTTTGTGTACCTCGACGATATCGTCGTATACGCAAGCTCATTGCAGGAGCACGCCATAAAATTTAATGCGCTAGCCGAAAGATTACACAAGGCTAATCTAAAACTACAACCCGACAAGTGCGAATTTCTGAGAAGGGAAGTCATGTATCTAGAACACATAATTAGCGATGCCGGTGTCAAGCCAAATCCAGACAAAATAGTCGCGGTAGAGCAATTTCCGCGGCCAAAGAATCGCACAAATGTAAAAGAATTTCTAGGCCTCGCGGGTTATTACAAGCGATTTATATCGCAATTCTCACATGTAGCTGGGTCGGTAACTAATCTCTTAAAGAAAGAAACGCCTTTCGAATGGGCACCACCGCAAGAAAAAGCTTTTTCATCTCTCCATGACTCATTATGTAAGGAGCCCGTGCTCCAATAGCCCGACTTCACTAAAGAATTTATTGTAACAACTGACGCTTCGGATTATGCGATTGGAGGCACACTCAGCCAGGGAATAATCGGGAAGGATCTGCCCATCTCATATGCCTCGAGACTAATGAACTCCGCTGAAACTAACTATTGAACTAGCGAGAAAGAACTGCTTGCCATAGTCCATTGCGTAAAACATTTCAGACCATATTTACACGGAAAGAAGTTCACTCTGGTCACTGATCACAAGCCTATAGTTTGGCTTCATTCAGTGAAAGATCTTACGTCACGCCTAGTACGGTGGAGACTCAAGCTCGCGGAATACGAATATGAAGTCGTTTACAAAGCCGGTAAGATGAATGTCAATGCGGACGCACTCTCCCGCAATCCTCCAAATCCAATTCAAATTCCCATTCATCCGGTAACCTCCGACAGTTCTGACGAATCTCCTAAAGATAAGAAGCAACGATTACTCTCAGACGACGACGACGACGACAGTGACGACGATTTCAGCCTCCCAGATGAGAGAATTCCTGTACCAAACCCATACATTGATAACTCTTCTTCAGATACTCCATCTTCAGATTCACCTAACGATAGTTTTGAAGAGATCTTCACCTCGGATAACGTACTTTGTGTACCTCCTAACCCTTCCGCTTCTCAGTCGGTGAGTATAAAAGAAAGTTTGTCTTCGCGCAAAAGTAATCTAGTTTTCTTCGTTACACAAAAAGGAAAGCCAATTGATACAGGAGCTCTAGACTTGCAAAAACATAATAAACTGCCAAAAATAGAAGATGCAATCTTGGGACGCGTTAAAGTCACTAAAATCAAAGTTCGATACCTCATAGCCTTACCAGTCAAAGAAAATATTTCAATATTAACGCAGGAAGAAATTATGCTCGATGCCCTGGAATCCCTTCTGGATGTCACTCTCGAATTAGACTTGAAAACAATTAGTATATCAAAAGGAAACGTAGATAATATAAATTGGAATTGAATATTTTATAATTTACGACAAATGTTCTCTGAAACTCAAGAAAAAATCATAATTCCGTAGTAGGAGGACACAAAGGTGTCGCTAAAATAGCCTATTGTAGAAGAATATTATGTGGATGTTGTTTGGGATAGTTCTTCTACTGGTGGTACTTTCATAAGAACATTCATTGTGCTGAATTGTTTTCACTTTTAATGGTTTTATTAATTAAATCAACATTTAACATTAATTAGATCAAAGCCTCTCACTCAGGTGGACTTTTATCTACGCTCAAATAATTCAGTATTCTTCACTCAGAAGACTTCTATTCTCGATTGATTTCACTCAGAAATCTTTGACACACTCTACAATTCTCACGACACGACACTCTTGCGCTCAACTCTCATTCTGCCTTTCCCGATACGCTCTTCGCTTAACGAAGACTCGCATTCACACACTTTCATCCCTTCAATCATTCTCACACGTATACACACATCCTTGCCACGTGCCGACTTTTCGGTCACGGGTCACCATGCATTCTTTCTCTACGCATGCATTCCTAGAAACCATTCTCTCTTATCGTTCACGGAACTCACTCGCACGCAACTGTCACTCGGTCCAAACACTTGTCATTCGCACCTCGCGCAGTCACTCGATCCAAACATCCTTTCATAAACTTTACACTGTTACTCGATACAATTATTCTTCATTCAAACCTCTTGATCACGCATTCCCAGAATTTCATATCCCACCCTATCGAATCAGAGATAGATACTATTGGCTCAATCCAAAGGAAGATGTTCAAAATTTCATTCGTAATTGTTCAGCGTGTTAAATCGAAAAACTAGTTCAAGTCAAAATGCGACAACCAATGGCACTTACCGACACTGCAGGTAATCTATTCGATAAAGTAGCGCTCGATATCATGGGGCCGCTCCCTCAAACACAAAACAAAAACATGTACATACTCACTATTCAAAGTCTCCTCACGAAATATTCCTTACCCATTCCCCTCCGTCAAGCGAATTCCATCAATATAGCCAACGCATTTACTGAACATTTTATCTGTCGCTTCGGTGTTCCACGAGCCATACTAACTGACCAAGGAACAGTTTTCTTAACGTCACTTATAAAAACCATCGCGAAGAAATTTAAAATCAAACGATACAAATTACAGCTTTCCATCCGTAATCAAATGGTCCTCTTGAAAGATTTCACCATGTGCTTACAGAATATTTAAAGCAATTCATAGATCATAATAATAATTGCGACAAGCTCTTGGCATATGCGATGTCTCCTATAACACCAGTATGCACGAGGGAACGAAACACCCCTCACGAGTTAGTCTTCTGCAGCCTTGCTCGCACCCCATCGAGTGACCCTCCTATCGATGATCTACAGAATGAAACATACCTAGCCTACGCTATCGAACTATTTAAAAAAATAAGACGAGCACAAGAACTCGCTAGAGACAATCTGAACGGTGCTAAAGTCAAATCCAAGCGATACTATGACCGAAAAATTAAGCCGCTAACTTATCTTCCGGGTGAGTCAGTATACCTCTTGAAGGAGCCCCGCAAAGGGAAGTTCTCCGACCAATATACGGGACCACATAAGGTGACCGAAATTATCGATAACCGAAACGTTAGAATCGATCTTGGATCTACCACAAAAGTCGTACATACGGACAAACTCAAACACGCTTATACCGCGTAGATAATCTATTTATAAGTTAGCGCATGATGCGTAATCAATTTCTATTCCAGTTATTCTATTTCTTATGTCAAGTTAAGCGAATAAACACAATCTTTGTAATCCCCAAAAGTAAGGGCAAACAAGGGCACACACATCCCCTCCCCAACTTCAAGACGACGACGAAGATAAGCCCCTTTATAAGGAGGACCCGTCTAGCAGTCCTTATCACTTCGCCTTGCGCCTGCATCACACACCAACGCAACCACACATACTACAGCAGTAGCCTTCATCGCCCTGCGCCTGCAGCCCAATAATCCACCTGTCAGAACTGCACGGACGACCATCATACACCAGGACCAGCCATCGCCTACAACGAAGATTCACTACTCACAGCTTCTTCTATTGGGATGCCTACTCCGATGAGCCTTATCCCTTGTCGGATACGATTGTGCCAGTAACGGAATAAACGTTACAACGTTTTCGCTCACACAGATCGACGAATGCGAAGTTAGTGACACCGAGCCTGTCACACAGGAAGTTAATGTGCAGTTGTTACAACTTTCCGAGTTCGATTACACAGACATTATACAGTACCGCGTAGAAATAGACCGAACAATTTTTTATTGCGGTATGCATTCACATATTTCGGCAGTGCACAATGGCCGTTGTGAATACATTCTTGCGAAGACTTCAGAGTTGTGCCAGCAATTACAAAAGTCAGATATAATATACCTCGGCAGTAACGCGCAAATTACAGGACTAGTGCCGAATACTACAAAAACGCGCAGTGTTACGTTAGCCGGCAAGCGTGCGGGATGCGGGAACGCAATATAGTGAACCGTACGGTACGTGGGACAACGTAATTGTCCAAGCCAGTGTTAGAATTTCGCTTTCGAACTATCGAGCACCGGTAAAACTCGCTTCAAATCAGGTCATCCTGCATTCGGGACTCCACTGTCCAGTGTCGGACGGATACTGCCAGGACGCCAACGGTGACCTAGCATTTTGGCCCTCAGTGCCAAGGGAAACCTGTCACTTTAACCAGTACGACATGCTGTATAAAGGACACGCAACGAAACTCACCTCGAAGGAAGACAGCCAAGGAGCCATAACCATTTACACAGTGACCACGAAAGAGACCACATTCGCGCTCACCCGTACCACTGAAATCAGCGTGTGTGGTTACACACTCGTGAAGACCGAGCATCCAAAATTCTTAATTTTGGAAATAGTACGAGACCAAATTTTCAACGTTCGAGGCCCTGTCACCATCGACAACCTCGACATCTTCAGTTACGTAAACTCAAAATTCGTGTACGTGGAGAAACATATACGCACCCAGATTTCTCATCTCTACAAGGACATAATCATGCAGAAATGCGCTTTGGAGCGACAAGTGCTCGCTAACGCACTTAGTCTCGCCAGCATCGCATCAGAAGAGGTAGCGCTGACCATCATGAAAAGCCCCGGTTATATGGCCAAAACTGCGGGAGAAGTCGTTCACATCATCAAATGCATCCCGGTCCAGTGTAAGGTCCGGATCACCGCCGAACGATACCAGGAACTTCCAGTCACTCACCAGAACAAAAGCATGTTCCTAATGCCAAAGACCAAATTACTTACATGCACTGGTACACGTAGGGAATGCAACCGATACTTCCCGCATTGTAACAGCTCGACGACGCCTGGTATAAAATGAAGCCAAATCCCACTGAATCATTGGCGCCGCAGACAATACAACCACTCACAAAACCCACATGGCATTACAAGAACCCGTCTTCTTTAGCCACAGTGGTATATATGGTAAAGATGATCTCGAACGCCTAAGAGAGCACATCATGTTCCCAGTCGAAAAACCAGCCATGCTGAATGAAATAGCCAGAATCGTTATAAATTCGGATTTACCTCCGAACACTATCTTAATCTCAGAACTCATCGGCGAAAGTTCACTACGGAAAATAGCCAAAACACCGCTAAAGACCTCTGGGACGGATTCAAAACATTCGGATCCATCAGTGCAGAACTCTGCGCCCTATTTGTGGCACTTAAAATTATAATACTCGTAATCGACACCATTATACATGAGTACACCTCGCACTCATTATACGAACGCAGCCTCCACATAATCGGAGCCTTGTGCAGCTCTATCACACATCTCCTAGGGCACCTCGGACAACGGCAGCCTTCAGGGAACCAGCAGGAACCATCACTCGAGGACCCACCGAAGCCAACCGATGCCAACACAACACCCCATCTGTAAGCGGTTTGAATCATACCTACACTATTAATTCTAGCCATCGAAAAGCAAAACTAGCCTCTTTCAGAACGTTGCAGAACTACGCGATAGTCCCTTATAAAAGCGAAATTCGACGACTACCAAGTTTCCTTTTAACTGATGGGGGAGGTGTTACGTCCGCGCATCTACCTCACCTCGTTTCTTCACCTCTTGACCGATAATTTTTACACTCGGTGTGGTACGTTAGACACCGACGGGAACTTTTAAATTCTAAGCCCCGACTCGGGCATACCATATCATTGATGACTAAAACTTTTCATTTTTCTCCATTACTTCTTATGTACCGCTATCGACCGCTCGAATGTAAACTAATCTAAGGCACATCCCATTCACACAGGTGACCCGCCAAAATAGTCCGGACAATATCAAAGTTCTGCATATACCTTAAATTATTTAAACATTGATTTCACGCCACATTGCAATTCCACGAGATACAGAGGACCGGAAACTCCGGTACCAAGAACCCGTGAGATTGCGAACTAGCCGCGTAGGGCTAAATAAGTTGAGGAATAAACATATAAGGCAACGCACAGCATGTACATAGTTACACGTATGTACGTATAGGCCACCGACGGCCGGTTCACCACTCTCGGATATCACGATATATCCATGGGACCGGCGCGCAAAATATTAATAACAAATATCTATCCCTACTAACACCCTATATGGGTCATTGTAATCAACGTCGCGACCAATCAGGGGCCGTGTCCAATTAGGGACCGCTCCCTGAAAATTATAAGTGTCAAGGCAGGTTTTTAGAGTTTTTTACATAGTTCACAGTCCTTTACCCGGACTTTCTCACGAAGTTTCATTCAGTTTACGGTCTCGTGCGATTTTTAAATAAGTTAAGTGGTGTAAAATTTATGTATAAGTTTAATTATTGAATAATATTCTAATTTTGCTCGATATACGTGAATACTCAATAAACCCCCTTTATCAACCTGTCCCGGACGAAGACAAGGTGTCCCCAGGTGCTGAAACTGGAGCGAGACGCTGTTCGAATTGTAGTAGCCAAAAGGTAAGCAAAACAACATTTAGTCCGAGCGAACCTCGATACCTACGTCGGGTATTTCTCTCTGCGACTTGGACGTAACAAATGTATACATTTCTTGTAAAAGGCTGAAGTTTTATGAAATATCTGTTAATGCTTGCTCCACGTAGATGTCTTTTTCCATCTTTTTCGTGTAATTCGTCCTCTCTCTGACGTGCGACTCGCGATATGAAGACCGTTGGGTACCCAAGCGTTTTGCAGGGGTTTACGCCATTCGTTTTGCTGGTCGTAATTGTTGGTCGAATTGTATCATTCAGGTCTTATTTTAAAGATAAAGATTCAAGACACGTGCGTAGATTATCAGATTTAAAAAAAAAATTTTGTTTATTTGAATTACGACTTTGAAAAACAACCTTCTTTTAGATACGATTTTTTAACGAAAAAGTTGTTTTTTTTTTAAATGCGAAAATCAACGCTCGTGTTTTGAGCCTTTATCTTTACAATAAGATCTCGTTCGTTAAAATTGGTCTAGAATTGCAGCCTGGAAAATGTATGGCGTAAACCGTGTTTCCGACTGATTCTTGCCGGTTTCGTGAGATATAATTGCAGTGCAACGGCGACACACGAATGTCATGGCGGAAGAGGCAAAGTTCATCCCCCAGCACAAGGTCTCACTGACATGTATGAGTTGGTGTGACTAGATTCCTAAAAGCGTAAGACTACGTTCGCTCAGCATTCTAGCCGAAATCCTGATTCATTTAAAACGCACGAAACTGCTGTTGCCGTCCAGCGACCAAACACGTGCTCTACACCGTGGAGTCGCAAGGGGTTACGCCATATATTTTGCTGGTCGTAATTCTTGACTGATTTTATCGAACAAGGTATCATTTGAAAGATAAAGATTCAAGGCATGAACGTATACTTTCGGATTTTCAAATATCAAGAGACAAGGTCTTGTCACGGGCCAAGTACAAGAGGCCGCGACTGGAGACACCTTGACTTTTTACAGGAAAAATTAAATCGGGATTTTAGGGGTATTTAAACGGCATTAGAGCGGCAGATTTTCATAAAGAAGCCATGAACGCTTCACAAAGCATCAAGTTCTAAATAACTTTTGCCTAAGAAGTAAGTGTTAAAAATTTTATTTTAAGTTCATGATTAATGCAATATAGTAAGGAAATCCGTAGTAGGTAGGGTGACTAACGGTTTCGTAAAACACCCTTTTTTAAAATTATTATTTACTTAACTATGAACCCATTAGCCTCCCACTTTGAAATTTTGAGAATCACTTACCAAGAGTATAAATTATGTATAGGAAAATAAATTAAAATAAAATAAATTAGAAAGGAACGACGTGAAATATTTAGGACTTTCATTCTGTACAGTAAGAAGCCCACTTTATACTGTGTTTTAGCAACTCTCTTTTAATATCGCACATCCCCAACTATTTAAGCTTAGGGGAATTGATACTGCAGGTATTTTTCACCATCGAACCTTCGTAAAAAGCGGGCCACCAAGTACATTTAATAGAGCAGTAAACAGATTTATTCATTAAATGAGAAACACCATATTTTGGGAAATTCATTTAATTGAATATATTTACTTACAATAATTTGTAACTTTAATTAATTAATGTTTTTTTATTGATTTGTGTTCTATAATTGATTTTTTGATTTTATCAAAAATTAACTTAAATCGTCTCGAGGCACGCGTTGTTGTTAATTTAAAAAAAAATCCCCAGTGTTGTTGCATTATAAGGAAGTTTCTTGGGGGGCGTCGCAAAAGATTTAATTTTTAACGACCACCCTAAGGTACATCTTCGCATATGAGCTGATATATCAAACTGTCCGTATCGTTGTATAACATTTTACGATTATTACTATTGAATTTAGGTAATTTATAATCATAATTAAAGGTACACAATTAAATCTTCGGTATGTCCAAAATCCATGCACCTACGTACATGGGCGTATTAATTTTTATCCGCAATTTTCTCATTTGTATAGCTATCAAATTTTCGGAGAAAATACTACGGCTATGAAAGTTTGGTTTGGATATATACCTTTCTGCACCGTACCTACCATCCCACTTCGTAATCAATTTTACATCTACATGGTTTCGAACCTTTTGCATACTTTTTCCGAAAACTGCATTATTCATTAGTTTAAAGAAATTTTTAGAAAAATCGTTATTAGACTTCATGCGTAATCGTGTATTCAGATCAATATGACAACCTAACCATTTAGACTGTTTGAATTGTAGAGTGGACAAGTGGCCAAAAACTGTATGTCTAAATGAAATAGTGAACTTTATCATTGCACGCGAACGTAGCGTCGTGTACGCGGTGAAACCACGATATTATGAAAACGTTTTGAATCATGCGCGATATTTTGAGTTATTTTTAAAAACCAATGTGAATACTACTAGTAGTAGTATTTAAATACGATAATAAATACAATGAAAGCCACTATATGGTTGATAAGGAAACCGCAGGATCTTGCAGACTTCGACACGATCTTGCAGGTTCCAACTCGATACGAATCGATGCACCACCACCGTTTCGAGGTCACCATGTCGAGGTCGGTTTTACGCACACTTTGAATACTACTACTATGACTAGTAGTAGTAGTAGTAGTAGTATTTAAATACGATAATAAATACGTCAAGTGTAAGGCAAGGAGGGAAAGCGTACGTGGTAGCGGTCCGAGGAGAAGGCAAGAGGGCCAGGCAGGGTCATAAAGGCAGGACCCGCGAGGATCCAGGAGCGGGGGTTGAAGGACCCTCATGTTTGAGTGATATTAGCGCGTTAAATTGAATATAGAATCCTCTAGTATAGTTGTATTTCGTTTAGTCTTACACAAGGCTAACCATACGTTCACCGGTCTGTACACTTCCCAATAAAACATCTGCAAAGCCATTTTTACACACGCACGCACGCAAAGCGATAAGGAAAGAGTGTGAATTTCCGCTTCGTATTTTATCCTAAAGAGGGGTCGGGGGCGTGGGAATTATAGGTACGGCTATGCCGACTCTAAGAAACTGGTGGGGGATTGACCAAGAAGGTACGGCTATGCCGACTCTAAGAAAGTGGTGGGGGGATTCACCAAGAAAATGGGAGGGGGAGGGGGGATGTGGTCCAAAAATTGGTGGGGGAATAAAAAAATGGTGGGGGGAAGGGGGCGCGGTCAGCGGGACAAGAGAAAAAATATTTCAAAACCTCCCTGCCCCTCGTCGTCAACTGTCCTGGAATCATCCTTGTTACACTAGTCCTGCACAGTTCCCCGGTCCCCGGAATGACCATGAGGGGGTAAAGCCGAGCTACACACACATGGAAGTTGACAAGACTGAATTTTGCTCACATAAGAGCCTCTCTTTTCTTCCTTTAAGGAAGAACAAGGCAGAACAAGTGTGTTGGTGTGTCTTCGCCGGCAGCGGCGACATTTTCATTTTACTCTAAATATTTCTAATTATTTAATTGGGCGTTTAACATTTATTTTTAATATTTGATCCCACAGTGTCGTTGAATTTGAATTAAATGAAAATGGAATAATAATTAGATGTTTCTTACTCATTCATTTCGAATTGTATCACCATGATTCAATATTTAGCGAAATTCATTTTTTATGCACTTATTTATTTCAGTGAAATCATTAGTATTTGAAAAATCGTCGGCATTTAATCGGTTGTAAGTCTGTTGTTGCAATTTGGTGTTAAGCGGACTTACATTGAAATTTCAGTTTCTTCAAATAGTCCCTGGGTTTTTATTACATTTTTTATACGAGTATTCCGATATTTCTTATAAACATATTGTAGGGTGTGAAATTCTGAGAATGCGTGATTGAAAGGTGTAAATAAAGAATATGATTTGGACTGAGTGTCAAGAGTGAATTAAGACTGTTTGGATCGAGTGACTGCGCGAGGTGCGAATGACAAGTGTTTGGACCGAGTGACAGTTGCATGCGAGTGAGTTCCGTGAACGATAAGAGAGAATGGTTTCTAGGAATGCATGCGTAGAGAAAGAATGCATGGTGACCCGTGACCGAAAAGTCGGCACGTGGCAAGAGTGTGTGTGTATGTGTGAAAATCAGTGTGGAAATGAAAAGTGTGTGAATGTCGATGACTAGGGACGCAAGAGCGGCGTCGCGAGGATTCGTGTGACAGAGTTTTAAGAGAGAGGATTCGTGCTGCAGAGTTTTTTGAGTGAGGATACGTTGTCGCGTGATTTTATAGAGAGAGTTTTGCCGTGAGAGATTTCTGAGTGAAATCTAGGAAGATCTTCTGAGTGAAGAATATTAAAAGTTGAGTGTTAGTTGAAAGCCCACGTGCGTGAGCGGCTTTTCAACTAATTAGTAATAAGGATTAGTTTAGTAAAACTATTAAATAAAGCAATCAATTCAACATAATAAATATTCTGGAAGTACCACTGGTAGAAGAAGACCAATCCCAACCAACATCCTATATATAATTCTTCTACAATATTAATTCGTACAAAGCGGACCATCAAGTACATTTAATAGAGCAGTAAACAGATTTATTAATTCAATGGGGGGAAGTCACTTTTTGGGAAATTTAATTAACCGAATATGTATGTATATTTAGCGATAGTATTGTATCGAAGTTATACAATAATTTATACTTGCTCGCATTTGTTTGATTTCAAATACTTCGTATAAATTAAATTTATGTTAACGAGCAATTTATTCCAAAGTTACATCCCCTTATGCTTGCTCTATATCTTTGCATCTTTTATACTTTTACAAGGACATTGTTATTCGTGTTATATTTTGATTTGTATCAAGCAATTGTAACATATTCGCCAGGCTATAGTTTAAAAATAATGTGTAGGACATTAAGGGGTTATATACAGTTATAATTTTCAAAAAGTCGATTTTTTTTTATTTCATTTTCGTAATGTATATACATTTAAGTACACACACAGAAAATTTCAAGTCAATTCGGCGATTATTGTCCAAGTTACACGCATATTTGTAAAGACGTGTCAGAGCGTTTGAAAGTAGTTGGTCTACACCGAAAAAATTATTAGTTTCCCTTAATTAGTTCCGGCAACTAGATACAGTTGTTGATATTTGAATAACTGAAATTGATGTTGGCTCAATTACATTCAAATTTAATTTTTCCGACTTTGGTTGTTGTTACTAAATAATTTGAAGTTGCCTTTACTACAGTTTCTATTACCGGCCTCTCAAACTTTGAATGCGATTTTCTCCAAACTGTGTTTTCAAAGGCGGTGACCACGATTTCTCGAAAACGGCTGGACCGATCAGTCTCAAATTGTAACACAAGCTTGTTGACTATATTTTTTAGTAATTAATCGAAGGTTTCTTTTCACCGATTAATATTTTTTGTTTTATGAACAATTTAAGGCAAAAATTTTTGTGAAAAATCGATTTTTTTTTTTAGAAGCTGCCATTTTGTCAAAAACTTTTATTTTGTTTATTCCTTCGATTAATTACTAGATTATATGTTACTTTAACCAAATCCGTTTGGTTTTTTCATTTTAAAAGATTCAGTCCCGAGATATCGTGGTCACCGTAAAGCGCTTTTTTTTAGAGGAGCTCCTGGAGATCAGCTACAACGGCTCTCAAAATTATTATTTTTACAAATAAAAAATGTTAAAATACAGTTAAAAGTTATCTCAATATGTGTACAAATTTTTACAGTAATCAATTTAACTGTCTTTTCAGGAGAAGTTCTTGAAAAATCGCTTTTTTTGCGCCTCTTAACTGTATATAACCCCTTAACGTCGTTTGACTGTCGATACCGAAATGATAGCCGCGTGTCCTCTATGAAAAGTTGCAAACTGTTCGATCCGCTGTATCGAACGATCGATAATCGATCGAATGATTTTATGCGCATCCGCGTCGAGCCGTACGACGCGAGAGCGCGATGCGCAGCACGGGAATCTCAATTGCTACATTTTCCGAACAAGAGGATAAGAACCGAATTGGCTGAATGTACTTGACACACGAATTCCTAGGGAATGCCTTGCCTACTCTTATACATTGTCTGTGGCTCGGGGTCTGCCAAAGGTAAAATGTTGCAACAGACGAGTTCAGGCCGTACTACGATTTTCCGCAATAAAGTAAACTGCGTTGGTTTTTACTTACTTTGAGGTTATTGTAACTGGAACTGGATCTCGCACCAGCGATAGGCGTTCTCATGGATTTCTTCCTCTATGAATCGGAAGTTACGAATGAACGAGCAGCGATTTTCATTGACACGTGATGCAAGTGGTTGGCTTGTTGTACATACGTTGGTCCATGAAGCTCGTACTCGCTATCACTAGCGAGATCCATGATGGCTTTTAGTTTACGATTTCTTGTTTTAACACCACTATGACAATCACGTTCTCTTTTTAAAGTGATTTTGGAAGTGTAGATGGATTAGTAACAAATCAATAGAATGCACGAAATAAAAATGAGTTTTGAGGTTCTTTTCCAGCTCCGTCTGATTTCCTTCGGCAGGATCGGCGTTAGAAGTCAGAGTTAACGTAACATTTAATTTCTACATTCTTTCGCGTGGCAAACAATTCATCGTCGCCGGTGTCGGCGTTGATTTCCTTTGATAGGCCTTGGAAAGAATGTGTCAACTACATGAATGAAACTAGTTTTATCGCAGACGGGTTCCTGAATAAATTTTAACAGAAGCACTCGCGTTTTGAAGTCAAAATAAATAAATATACATTCTAACAGATAAAGAAACTGCACTAATAGACGACTTAACTATCCCATGTACAGATTAGGTTGACCACAGTCGTTGAACTATAACTTGGAACAGTGGTACATACAAGTCACCACTCGAGGTATGAAACGATTAAACGTTCGACTGAATGTACATACAACTCTAGCGCTGGAGTGCAACCAACTGATTGAATCTGAATTCTAAAGCCATGGCGGAACACCCTACCACTTTCTTATACTTCGTCGCGATGCGTTCTTATTGGCTGCGGTGTTGATGACAGTCTACATGGGAGTATGGGTGGCAATATCTTGTTATGCTATAATCTTGGCGCGATAGTCTCACTGCGATATGGTGACACCTAATAGTGGTGAGATGGCCGTAGGCATTTTAAGTGTAAACCCCACGGTGGCCGTGCGTCATCTCTAATAATTTTCCTCTTGGAGAAATCATGTTGTAAAACACAAAATTGTAAGTGTTTTTTAGAAATTAATTTAAAAGACAATAAAATGTATATGTATTCCAAACTTTTAGCTTATATTAAGACATTTTTTAAATAAATGTCTGTCTAAATTGTTAAACCAAAAACTATGCAGAACATTTACCGCTAAACAGATGTAATTACATATAGCGCGTCATCGATGGAGTTTAAACTTGGCGATAAAATATGCACAGGGTGTAATGATTGAAAACACATTATCCAATGTTTTTTTTATTGGTGGATGATATATGAGCCGTTTATTTTGAAAGTGGCCTAACTCCATTCTTGATAAGAAAACGCATATTATTCACTTAATAATTGCCACTATTTTAATAGGAACTATAAATTTAACACCCTTAGATACACTTAAGCAGTGTGACTCATTAGTATCCTATACGTATATTTTTAAATTCATTGAAACGCAAACCCTTAATTATCTCGATTTGAAGATAAATGGAGTTAGGCCACTTTCAAAATAAACGGCTCATATCATCCTCGGTAAATCGAAAGAATCGTAAGATATTTCAGAATTTTAAAAATGATACAACTTTGAATCCAATTGTCAATTTTTTAACATTCGGTTTCGCTTTTCTATGACTGAAATGAACGATTTAATAGAAGAAATTTAAAAACGTGTTAACATTTTCGATGAAGGACTATAGTACTATAAACGTCAAATTTTAAACAAAATTGGATAAATCGTTTTAAATTATGTCTATCGCAAATTTCAAAAGACTTCATTACAAAAAAATCAGTTTAAAGTTTTATTTTAAAGTCTCCTATAGCGCGGTGCATTTACAATGTGGTTTCAACATACATAACGCGGTACAAATTATCATTTTATAGGAAGATTGACTGTATGAAAGTCGGTACTCTTTAAACAGTTTATACCCGTTTCTCTTTGTAGGGAAGCGACAGAAAAAAGACCAAATAAGAAAAGATCGAAGCACAACAGATGCAGTCATACATGCTCGTGCATTACACAAACAAATAGAAAACTAATCACATGTGCGCGAATATTTTTAGTTTTGACTTGTAACTTAAAGGGTACAATTTGAAGATATCATTCTAATGATTTATGAATGAGGAAAATCGATTTGTTTTTTGGATACAGTACGATCTCTCTTAATTTATTTAGACTAATCTTATATACCTTATTTGTTCTCATAAGGATGTTTGTTACTCGTGACTTATTATCTCGGTTTGTCTTTTGGTTACTCATATCTTCATGGGATCGGAATGTGGTCTGTTGTTGAATATCGGAAGAATTTAGGAGTGTACATTAAAATTGTTGTTTCAAGAGCTCCGTGAGTTTAGTTTATGTCGGCATACTGAGAATTCGCAGTGAAAGATCGGATTATTGCAACCGACCCACTCCTGTGAATTCGATACGCTTATATTTAATGTATTTGGTTAATACTTCGGAACTTGTCAAAGAGCAATGATGAAGCAGAAAAAGTAATGAAAACGAGGGTTATAAAATATTTATCGATGAAAGTATACCTTTCCGCATCTTGATTATTATGACTACATGTGACGTATAAGTCTTATGTGATTACTGCGATATGTTGAAAAAAAATTGACCGAGCCAAGGAAAATGAAAATAAAGGGAAAGTGAATAGGAAACTAACTATCGGCCAACGAGTAAGAGACTGTTCTCTACTGCTAAATCATCCAATCAAACAGAATAACTCATACTTACTTAAAATTAAGGGCAATGCGCCGATTCAATCACATGCACGAGGAATAACAAAACGGGTAATATGAAATCATTTACTTGGGAATTTAGTTTGAGTTAATTGAACATTTTTATTTAGTGATACTATTGTGTCAAAGCTGTACAATAATTTGAACTTTCTCATATTTGTTCGATTTCAAATACTTCGTACAAGTTTATGACAATGTGGTACCGATTCCAGAGATACATCCTCTTGTAGGTGGGCCATATTTTTGTACTTTTAATGCGTTTTGAAGATTTTATTTAATTCGTATAATTATGTAACTAAGAAATGGTTACGAATTTTTCACTGTTGAAACTTTTGTAATACGTGACCATCACGATAATTTAATATAGGAGAGTAAACAGATTTATTAATTCAATGAAAAGAAATCATTTTCGCGGGATTCTAAGTAATTGAATATAATATGTATATGTATCATATCCTCAAAAAAGCATCGAAAATGCAAAGCTATGGGCCAAGTACAAGAGGATGTGACTTTGGAATAGCTTTCTCGTTAACATAAACTTCATTATACGAAGTATTTGAAATCGAACAAATGCGAGCAAGTACAAATTATTGTAAAGCATCGACACGATGCTATCGCTAAGTAAATATATTAAACTAATTAAATTTCCCAAAAAATGATTTCTCCTCATTTAATTAATAAATCTGTTTATTGCTCGATTAAATGTACTTGGTGGCCCGCTTTTTACGAAGCTTGATGTCCAAAATGTAACGTTACAGATATTTGTACTCATTTCTAAATTAACAATCCGGATGCATCTGAGTAGACAAATTTAACAAGTTAACAATCTGGATGTGTCTGAGAGAAAATTACACATGCATATTGCCATGTGTTTCAACGATTGATGATAACATAAATTAAAAGGAAACATCATGAGATATTTAGAGGATTTTCATTCAACACAATAAGAAGGCCGCTATATACTGTGTTTTAACAACTCTTTTTTAATGTCGAACATTCCGAACTATTTAGGCTTATTTTTCACCATCGAACCTTTCGTCGCTCCGCCACACTCATTCTATCGAGGTACACGGACTTCGGAGCTCAGATGTGTTGGTACGCTTTCGTCGATCGCGATCATTCATTCATATTCTTCGGGGCATTTCGAATTATTTTATGGGACATTTAATATTTCTTGCTAATTTTTTATCGTATCATAGATTTTCAATAAATTGATATAGTATGACAATTATATGTTTTTCAATTATTTATTTAAAGTTACAATATTGTCTCGGTAAATAAGGAATAAATTTCGCGAAATATTGAATTCTGGAGATTAATATAATGCGAAATGAATGAATAAGAAACATCTAATTATAATTCCAATTCTATTTAATTAAAATTCAGCAACACTATGGGATCAAATATTGGACATAAGTGTTAAATGCCCGATAAAATGATTAGAAAAATGTTTCGAATAAAATGAAAGAGTCGCCGCGACCGGCAAAGACACACCGTCGCACTTACTCTCGGCGATCACCGCGAACGCGACGGACAGAACGAAGAAAAGATGGGCTCTTATGAAAGATAAATGCGGACGATGATGAATTTCGCATTGATACCTTTCTCGATCGTCAAACATGCTATCACGCATGCTTGGTCGGCCCACGTTCGTGTGTTTCGCTAGCGCGAGCGCGACGGAGTGACGGAAAGATAGAGACAAAGTATGCAGTCGAATGCAGTGTTGTTGATATCCCGAGCCATAGTACGACACAAAGAGAACGAATTATACGAAAGAGAAGGAAAGAAAGACACCGTCGTGATGCACGCATTAGTAAGTAATTCAGAAAATATCAAACTGTTATCAATAATGTATAAATTTAATATAATGGTTGCAGAAATTGTTGTAAAAAGGTATTTAGTTTCTAGAACTTCGATACATGTCAAAACGTCTCTTCAAATTTCTACAAACTTTTTTTTAGTACATAATGAAATTGTTCTGTAAACAGGTTTTCCAGGATAAAGTAAACAAATGTTTGGGTCTGTCCGAAACGCATAGTTATCGGTGCTGTTAACAAATCTTTGTTACATGTTTAGCATTGAAACTTTACTATTTTGCTTATTTTGCCCCCAAATAAATAGCTCTAAATTTCGTTAAGTACGGTGTATTTACATAATGTTACAAATATCACCATCAATTCTCCACTAAATACTGTATGTATACTATAGGGATATGTAATAAATAAAACTGGAGTTCATAACAATTACGTTAATTCGATTAAACTTCATCTTTACCTAGTTCCAGCAATTGTCCACTTAAGTTTGTCCTCCACTGTTCATATTGGTAATTGACTTTTGAAACTCTAACTCTCATTTTAAGCTTTTTTTTTTTACTGGCGCAATCCCTTATTTCAAGTTATAATATATTATCTTTGAATTTATAATGTTTGAATCTAGTTTTTTAACCAGTGACAAGTTTGAAAATCAATACTGATTGTAAGTTTTTCTATGTGTGACACATAACAATGCAAAAGTAGTTTATGGTTCAATGTTGAGGATAATTTCATTAAAGATTTCAATAATTCTTCGGTACAAATGAACTGTGCACTCCAAATTGTGTTTTGATTCTATTAACGAAACCATTATTATTACTAATATCATTACGATTTAAGTTTAAAATTTAAATTCATTACAAATATTACAAGAAGGTTCTATTTAATGATCATTGATATATTAAAGAAAAATTCATTTTACAATAGTAATAGATCAATTTTGGGATTCTTTATGGATCTGTGGCGTCTGGAAGTTTGAAGAAGCCCCTGTTCTTACAAGAACTTGTTAGAAGTTCTTTCTGTATTGTTTTATTGATAAATCACTCTGTTCGATAATTTTACGATTCACGATTTGTGGGTGGGAAAGAAATCGTGTAAAATAAACCCTGAGCTTTTCTCGCGTATCATCGAAGCTATGTCGAACAGGATGATGCGGATTGGTTTTCAGATGCTCACTGCGTTTGTTTTTGTTGCCGTTTTTTTACAGCATTTCTCAGACATTTCTACCAGATTAGCAATAACCAGATTTCGAATCTCCTTCGGACTGAGGAAAATTTCGAAATCACGTTCCAAAGCATGTTTAATTGTTACTGCTATTATGGAGTCCATTCCAAGTTCAGCTAGAGACGTGCTCGAACTTACGCCTTTGAGATTTTTCACACCTGTTTGAAAAAGTTTTTTTCTTCAGTTAAATGTCCTATCTTTCCGTAATTATCGTATGATTTGTTTATACCATTGAACAAATAATGAAAAGTAATGAAATAGAAAACGAAAGCATTAACGGAAATCCTTGTTTAAAATTTAAACTTTAAATTGTACAAAACAAATTAAACTAATGAAAATCCTTCCAATTATTCTAATTCTAATAATTAAATGTCTAAATTTAATTCTCATCTCAATTAAAATTTGTACAGTGCAAGATAGCTGTTAATGGTCCTGGCGGACCTAGCACCCTCTCTGTTCGGTTGCCCGAACCAGTCAACCATAGAGTAAAATTTACTCAGTAAATTGTACTTTAAAAACTATTGAGGTTTTGGAAAAACGCTTTGAAATGTAATAGTTATTCTCGTTGCACGTATTCAAATCACGAGAAAAGTAAAGGCACTTACCTAAGATGTTCAATATGGTTTGAAGGATACTAATTGTTTTATTTTCACTTTTTCGGTTTCTATCGATAATCGTAGAGGCAACGACCGACCGATCTTGCATTAGGAAGTGATTCAATTGTTCTAAGCAAGATACTATCTTTTGTGGTATGGTTCCTGGAAGCATGGAGTGTGAGTTATTCTCGATTTTTTCAACAATATAGCCGACATCGTCTACTGTTCCCCATTGTATCGCCAGTCCAGGGAGACCGTCGTTTCTTCTTCTCTCGCAAATTCGTTCTATCACTGAATTTGCCATGCCGTAACTCGTTTGTGCGTAATTTCCTCTTCCGCCGGAAAAGGACGAGAATATTACGAAATATCGAAGCTGACGGCATAACTTTCTTGAAACCTCGTCCAGTTTCTTTGTAATTCCGGCCTTGGGTTTTAAAGTATCTCTGATATTTTTCTCGGTCTGATAAACGAATATCCCGTCCTTTAGTATCATTGCAACGTTGAAGATACCATCCACGGGCGCTTGTTCCTCCGCAGTCTTCAGAATAAATTCGCAGTCCTCTGTCGAGGACGCGTCGAGCCCCGAAATTATTAGGACGTTCACGCCATAAGACTTCCACAACTCGGCTTTCCTTTTTTGATAGGCATCCATGATGCTCTTACGAGAAGTTAAGACAATATTTCTAGCACCACGAAGAACTAACCAGTCAGCCACTTCAAAGCCGAATCCACCTAATCCTCCAATGATAATATAATTCTTGTTTGGAATTGCGTGGAAATGGGGATAAGCTAGGACAGGTGCATCCAGAGGTGTATTGTCGTCGTGTATTTTGATCAAAACCTAGGAGAGAAGCGAATTTCACTTTCTACAGAATGCGATACAATTTAAACGCATTCGAGGGCACTTACTTTTCCAACATGTTTTCCAGCGGCCATGTATCTAAATGCAGCCTGCACATCGTCCTTCTGGAATACCATTCTAACGAGAGGCTTGACAGCATCGCTGTTGATAATCTGGTTGATATCTACGTACAGTTTTTCCAGTACAGCGGGCAACCAACCAGCGAGCACAGCATCCAACATGATTCCGTGGAAACTAACTTCCTTCAGGAATATCTCCATCCCTAACTGATTGTTGTTGGCCAAATCGAATTTACCAATTTCCAAGAAACGACCACGGAAGGCTAAGCATCGCACTGAAGCCTGAAGTTTATCTTCGGCCAACGAGTTTAAGACTATGTCGACACCTTTACCCTTCGTTTGTTTCATGACCAACTGTTCGAATGTGGTGTCTCGAGAATTTCCTATGTGATCGTCGTCGATGCTAGGGAAGGTTTCTCTGATAAATTTACGTTTCTCCGGCGTTCCCACGGTAGTGAAGACCTCGCATCCTTCGTAAAGTGCGAGATGAATCGCAGCTTGACCGACAGCACCACTGCCAGCGTGAATCAGGACTTTTTCGCCTTTCTGCAAATGCCCATGGTAGTAGAAGGCATAGTACGCAGTCATATAGGCGCACGGTACCGTGGCAGCTTGCTCCAAGGACCATCCGTCTGGCACGTAAAATTCTAAATCCTTGATTGGAATGCAGATATTCGAGAGACCCCTGGAAAGGTAGTCGGGTTATTATCATTGCTGAATGCAACATAATCAAATTTGTTATCAGAATGGTCGAGTCGAGATTGGCTAACGCTTGAGCGGAGGACAATTTATTAGCAACGTTCTTTTGATACAATTTGCAAATAGTTTAAAAACGTACAATAGTATAAAAGTCCTCGTTTTACTAAAAAAAATAGTGGTGTATGTAAGTAAGTAAATAGTGGTTTAAGCTTTGCAAAATACATAGCTTGTTTTGACTAGTACGATTATCTCAAGCAACGAACTCTTATATTACTCTTGATTATTAGTTTGGGTGAAAATATTCCGAGTTAATGAATCTTTTCAAAGTCATTTTGACGACGACTGTAGTGATTCAAGTTATTCTTTACCTGGTTCGAGTAAACCCCATTACTTTACGCCCCGCAGCATTGATGCCACTGTATTCGAAACCTATTAAACCATCCTGATCTTCTCTGTTTATTGATATCGATTCTACAGCAAGTTTGCCGCTAGCTAACATAACGTCTCTGAAATTCAGAGAGCTGTACGCTATACGCGTAATTTTGGTTTTATCAGTGTCAGACTGAAGCGGACCTTGAATCCACTGAAGAGAATTCAAATCACCCCGGGACTAAAGAAAAAAGATTATTTGCATACATTAGTTTAGTTACGTTTGCAAATTAGTCACCTTCCGTATGTAAGATCTGCAGGGCAAAAATTATACTTCTCCTCGTTGTATCTGTCGACTATGCGTACGATATGTACAGGACAACTGTGCGCAGTGCATTTGACGAGAAGAATAATCGAAAATACTACCAACACTAACGGACAATACTGAGGATAAATATGTGTAACGCAAAAAAGACGCGGGGCAAATACACAGTGTAGTTTCTTTGTTTCCAGCGTTGAGAGCGCATGTGTTACTGTAGTACTACTAAAAATGTATTATTTGTTCATCCTAATCGCTATTGTCATTAATCCGATGTTCTGCAGTCTCTTTCATAGGTTTGAGAAACGAGAGGGAATGTGTCGAGTTGGACATTAATGAGTTAAATGAATCGGTAAGTTGATTTACGTACCATTTGAGTAACAAAGCTATGGAAGTATGGTTGTCGTGTAGACGGTGGCAGTGGTAAATGTCTGTAAGTACCCCAGAGACCTCCTGGGCGCAGAACATTGATAGCAATGTCGGTTGCAAGCTGCTTGGAATAGAATGGATTCTCCAAGGAAAATTTGGGTGCCTTATCATCCTGAATTATTACAACCTTGAATATCTCTCCGAACGGTTCTTTTCTCAGGCACTTGACTAGTCCCAGTGCACCATTCTCTAGATCGCCTTCTGCCACTAATATCAGCTTCACAATTTCTTTACTATTTTTATCCTCCATCTGCTTCAAGACCGTTTGAATTTTTCCGACCCAACTAAATTCCGCATTGTTCACCGGCACCACTTCCGTTCTGGTAGGTGGCTTCTCTCGCTTCTTCAACAGCAGGAACGTCTTATTGTTGTAAGTTTTGTCAAAGACGACGCTCAGTCCAGTATTCTCTAAATGCGTGAACGTGCCCTCATCTACCGAGGTCTCTAGGAGCATGAGGAAACCAGTTTCTCTCAACGCGTGCAACAGCTGGTAGAAATACGGCAATCTCTTCGTTGACAGAACATTGTACCCGACGGCCATGTAGAAACTATTGTCTTTCGGTATCATGTGTGGTTCGATCACAGTCACATTCGAAAGCATTTCTGCATTGTATCGCTCGGGCTTCGTGGCCAACACCATGACCGGCTGAATCATTGGTAAATCTCCGAACGCCTGCAGGAAAGTGGGTGCGAGGAGTTGATCGACAGTTAAGTCTTCCTCATCAGTGACTAACTCAATGATCTTCGGAGATATAGTTATCTCATTTTCAATGGCCAAGTGTGTGGCCAAAACGATCATCTCTTTCGGTGTAACCTCCGCTCTGTCACGATGGGCAACGAATTTGTACTCCTCTAGAACTGGGGTGTCCAACTCCTTTCGTCGGGATATAGCTTCTGTTTTTAGGCTGCGTATTTCAATACCACCCGCGACTATCGCGTTGTAGTCGGTATAAACGGATGCAGCGAATTCTGAAAATGAAGCTCAGTTGATAAAACATTTCGACAAGAATTGAACAACGGCAGGGATGATTGACTCTTTACGTGTTATGCATTTGGTCATCAAGGATGAAACTTGTAGTTTACAATTTTGTCAACTTTGACAGCTTGTTATTTGACAATGACTTAATACTCTTCTGTTCTCTTTTTTTTGTTAAGAAATTACACATATTCCGTAGAAGTAAATTATTCCAAGCTGTCAAAAATATTAACTTTTTTAAAAACTATTTTGTTTTGATAACGGATCGGTCGAAAATTCGTACGGTCGTGAAGTATGAATTCTTACGTGGAACTGCGGCTTCATTATGATGTCATGAAAGCAGTCTCATCGATCACAACGGATATATGTATACTAGACAAAATGATGCTAAAACTTAACAAAAACCAGCTCAGATTGGTCAGCATATCGATGCTACCTTATTGTAAGATAACGCCAGACCACAAATTGCGCAAATGACCGTGGCAAAACTAGAAGAATTGGAGTTGGATCTTCATCATCCTCCATTCTCACCAGATCTAGCTCCCACTGACCACTACTTCTTTCGTAATTTGCACAACTTTTAGATATCAAAAAATTTCAATTCCGATAATGCAGTATAACTGACCTTTCAGAAATTCATAGACTCTGCCAGGATTTTATATCACTGGTCTGAACAACCTGCCGTTTAATTAGCATAAATGTGTAGACAATATGGACGCAAACTTTGATAAATAAAATAATTTCTTATACTTATAAAATAGCAACAAACTTTGCCATTTTTTTCACAAATTTCATACTTGACGACCTGATCAATGGTTCTCTTAACCGAACCGAAGTTTAAAATAGCATTAGTGTTAAGAATATATGGATCTTGCTACATATTGGGTTGGCAACTAAGTAATTGCCGATTTCAAATAAGAAGTAAAATTCAAAATTTTTGTTTAAAAATATAACTTTATTCAATTAGATACTGTCCGTTCTGGTCGATGACCTTTTGCCATCGTTCTGGCAGTGTAAAAATTCCACGTTCATAAAATTTCTGATCTTTGCTATCAAAAAAACTGAATTAAGTGTGATCTGACATCATCAGCGTTATTAAAAATTTTACCATTTAAGGAGTTCTGCATGGAACGAAACAAATGCTAATCTGAAGGCGCAAGATCAGGGCTATATGGTGGATGTGACAAAACATCCCAACCCAGTTCCAATAATTTTTGGCGAGTGACCAAAAACAACACCCTTACGATTTGACAATACCGGCTGCTTTTCTTGAATTGCATCGTTCAGTTTGGCGAGTTGTTGAACATACACGTTTGAATTGATCGTTTGGTTTTGTGGCATAAGTTCAAAGTAAAAAAAAATCTTTTTTACTTTAAAAAAAATCTTTTTTTTTCCAATTTCGACACTGCCTTTCTTTCAAGGCTTCATTTCCATATACGGCACATAACTTCTTTTGTGCTTGCGATGCGTTCTTGCCTATTCGGAAGTAATACAATAAAATATGTCTGAAGTGCACGTCCTGTTCTTCTATTTTTAAATTGGGATAAAAACAAAACTAAAGCACTAATCGACATAATTTTTTTACTAAAGTAAAGGTAGAAGTCCAAACAATAAGAAAAAAATATAAGTTAGATGCTTTGACCACGTTAACAAAACAAAAGAAAGTGTAAAGTCCATCTATCCACAAAATCGGCAATCACTTAGTTGCCAACCCAATACATACATATGTATACTTACCAGGATTATCGTCAGGCATATTTTGAATCATTTCGTTGTGAATCTTCGTATCAATCACCATTTTTAATATTCCTGTTGGGACGAATAAACCTCTGGTATCGCAACCCAATAATTTTAGTTGCAGCATATTATCCATAAAGACGGTCCAGTTCTTCACCCACGCAATGTGTCCCTTCGTTCCATCGATCGAAGCACTTTTCAACGAACGGAATAGTCCTGCATGTTCGTACCCACGGAGTTTCAATTCTTTGTAAATGTTTTTGGTAGTCAGAGATTCTTCGCTATCATTTGGTTTTAGGAATTGCGGAGCTACTTTTTCCTGCTCAGGGTTCGATGCGACGCGTACCATTCCTGATACGACAACAGTATTTCCTTCGACTATTTCGAATCGTCCATTACCTAAAAGTATTTATAGTTGCTAGGTTTTTAGATGTTGCATTGCATGGAACGGCTCTAGTCGTAAAGTCAAACTTATGTTTAATTAGTATTGGTATTGATATTTGAATTTCAGCGACAGATTTAGTGTCGGTAATAGGAACATTTAAAAGCTTGCATTGCTTAAACGCACAACGGAATTCACCTTTATGAATCACTATAGTCAATTGCACACCACCTTCTTTTGGAATGATAGTAACACGTTCGAATTTAATATTTTCAAATACAATTGACACATCGGTATAAGCCTTTCCCTCCATCATGCTAACCGTTTCCCACAGGAACATGAGGTATCCTGTTGCTGGAACCAAGATTCTTCCGTCGACAACATGGTGAGCCATGAACTCGTATAATTCATCAGCGAGAGATATGTCAATGGTTCTTTGCGTTACAGCTAAATTTTGTTGTTCCGAATAGAATGGTACATACCAATCGTCCGAATGTTCCCACCTGACGAAAATTACTATGAATTGTAAGGACACACCTTTGAATGGAAAATTGTCTATAAATTAATAAAAAAATGTACATAATGTATGGTAACCTTATATTATTTCTAAACTTCTAATTCTTCGTAATTAGAGTAATTAATACTATTCGATGGGTGGAAATGAAATTTGTATGCATAGAATTGTGGAGGTTCAGATATACTGAGCTGTACAAGAAATTTAACACATGGTTGTTCTGAAAGGCTGGTCACGAAGTAATTCCGAATAAGCTAGCGAACATAAGATCCACTAACTCTACTATACAGGGTGTTACAAAAATTCTGGGACACTTTAGGTTTATGGAGAGAACGCATAAAAATAAGAAAAAAAAGTCTTATAAGTTGTGGGCGCAACCCACCCCCTATCGAGATACAACCCCTTTTGTAAAAGTTAAAAAAAATCATGTCTCCGAAATGGTACGTCGTAGAGGACCGATTTCGATTGCAATATAACCGGAGGAGTTTACGAAAAAATATCACTATCAACGCAAAGGAAGATTTAGTGAATGCCCTAAATTTTTTCCAAGTTGTTACAAACCTGCTACGATATAGGTAATCGATGTTGTTTGGATTAAACAAGAATAAATGCTATTTAACAGCAATAGTCGCAGTAATTATATTTTTTTTCTATTGTCTTTAATCTTCTCCGGTTATATTGCAATCAAAACGGGTCTTCTACGACGTACCATTTCGGAGATATGATTTTTTAAAAAATTTTTACAAAAGGGGTTGTATCTCGATAGGGGGTGGGTTGCGCCCACAACTTATAAGACTTTTTTTTCTTATATTTATGCGTTCTATCCATGTACCTAAAGTGTCCCAGAATGTTTGTTACACCCTGTATGTATAGTCATTATTTAATACTGCAATGAAACAAACTCACTTTATATAAGGAGAAATCATAGGCGTTCCACAGCTGACGGGAAACTCGACCTTTGGATACAGGTGCGAGAATTGTGGCTGTAAGCCAACATTGTACAGCCTCCCAAGAGCTTGTAGGAAAAATTCCAAGTTATCTGTGTGACCGCGCTGAGTAAGTACTACGTTCGTCACGCCCGAGTCCAGGGATTGCCTAAGGATTGTCTGCAAAAGACCGCGTGGCGCGATTTCGATCGTAATGGCATTCGCTGGAATAATCGTAGACGCTTCCGCAAACAGCACAGAGCTCAGCATGTTATTGGTGTGGTATTCGGCTGAAGAGTATTGCGCTGCTGGCGAAGACCACTCACTACGAGGCACCGAAGTGCTCACCCATTTTTCACTTCGTGGCTTTGGATCAGGAATTATTTTCTTCAGGTAAGCTAGATACCTGGGACCGATCGCTGCGATGTAGCGACTATGGTACGCGATGTTACCGCAGGGAACTTCTTTTGCGAAGATCTTCTTTGCCTGCAAAACGACAACACTGCAACATTTCTATTTTTTGCGTTTCTTGGAATTTCGAATATTTAGATTATTCGTTGCTTTTACAATCAATCGTTATTTGAATTAACAATGTTTTAGTTGTCGAATTGAAGAGAAATTGAAAAAATGTCCACCGGCTCACAAGTCAGTAAAAAATAATTTGAAACAAATAATATAGGGTCACCAGCATAAAAGGGTAGATTAAATTAAGTACCGTTATGCAACACGAACCTGCAATTTACCAACAAACTGTTTCATCGATTCCGCTGGTCCACTTATCGTACAATTGTCAGCACTATTGTGACAAGCCACTTCGATGTCGTCCGGACACAGGTCCTTCAGATCCTCGTATCCAAGACCGACGGCAGCCATGGAGCCGTCAATCGTTTCCATTTCAATGGACACCAATCCTCTGTAGTAGGCTGACAGAATCACTTGTTCAGCGGTGGAGCATCCATCGGCGTACGCGCAGCCGAGTTCTCCCAGGGAATGACCGATAATGTTGTCCGGCACAATGCCGACGGATGTCAGTAGATCAACCAGACCGATCTGAACAATTTGATTTAACTTTTTAGGACAACTTTCAATACAACACGATTCAATACGTTTGATGCACGATTATACTACAGGGTGTCCCAGCTAACGTGCACGTCCCTGAACCGAGTGATAGCTGAGGTAATTCTAATATAGGGAAGTGACATTCGTGATGTCGTATCTTAATTCGTGACCGAGTTATTAACGAAAAACGATAGCGAATCAGAGGGCTTCGTTGTGCCTGGCGGCGCGACAGTAGCAGGTCTGCACCAGTAGGTTACTGTGCCAGTAGGAACTGTCGCGCCGCTGGGCCCAACGGAGCCCTATGATTCGCTATCGTTTTTCGTTAATAACTCGGTCACGAATTAAGATGCGACATTCCTAATGTCACTTCCCTATATTAGAATTACCTCAGCTATCACCTGGTCCAGTGACGTGCACGTTAGCTGGGACACCCTGTATAAGAATAAGTGAAAAAATACTATCTTATATTGCAGTTCGAAAAATTGACTAATAATCACTATAGTCTTACATTGCAGATGAAAACGGGGAGCGGTTTGAAATTTACCTGAACCGCAACGATTCCGATGAACGAGTTCAGAATGTTTTCGAACGTCTTTTTATCCTTGCTTGTTATAATTTCAATGATATTTATGCCGTGTGGTTTCAATGCAGCGTCACATTTTTCTATCGCTTTGAAGAAGACAGGAAACTTCATTAATGCTTCACCTGTAGAATTTCAAATTGAAATGAGAATCAACAGTGGATACAGGTATGCAACGCTAATTTCATAGTTTGCCTTTGAATTGCGAAGATAATTAATTATTATCAGAGGTTCTTCTAAACAGAGAGGTTCTTTTAAACTTTTCGTTAGAGAATTCCACACCAAACCTTCTGGAGCAGCATTTGTTATTTTGTTCAAAATTATGTATGTATAGTCCGTGAAATTTGAAAAGTTATGAAAGTTACAGCACATCAAACTTAGAATTTTTCAAAATCTGCTAAATTCAGAAAAACGTTCTATCGCAAAACAATTGACTTTCTTTCATTTTTATCAGAAAGGTCTATATTTTTCAAAAAAAAAAAAAAAAAAAAAAAAAACACTTTGCAAGATTGATGATGTTAATTAACATTTATATTTGATTTTATTAAAAAATTGTATATTGCACATCCGGAGATGGAGATGAATTAACGCAATCCAACAAATTCAGACGTATTTTTCAACTTTCCCCTTCCAAGAAACAGTTCGTAAATAACGGACGGTTTTCTAGTAATCTTTATCCCTATGACGCATTTACTGGCCGTCCGTCGGCTACTTAAACAACATATCAAAAAGTTCTACACTGTTTAATAATCTAACAAAATTCAGAATGATACCTTGAAGAACAGTCTTCCAGAATCTGTAACTAAATACTTGAACACATAACCTACAGTGCGTGAGTTTGATAAGATTCAACATCCTGCTCCAGAACTCGTTCATCATTGTGATTCATCCAGTATTAATGTTATATATGTACAAAAATCAATAGAAATAAAATCATAATAGAAATCACTAAAATTAGGTATTTGAGAAAATGTACTTTCTCAAATTTATAATTGAGGAACTTTCGATAATACGTGGCATATGTACCCATTCCAGGCCATTGGGATCCCATTCCAGAGAAGACGAACCAGACTGGCCTTTTCACGTCGCAGCATTCTTGAATTTGTCTTACATAATTTTCGGTCGATTTCGGGACTATCGTGTATCCCCTGAATAAATGTCGAGGTATATTCTCCGCATAAATATCGTGGAGAAGCCGAATGTATTCTACATCTACCACTGGTAAGTTTTCGACCTATAAAAAGAATGTTTGGCCCTAACAATATGATCAAAATATACATACATGTATATCGTCATGTAAGTATGAAACAGATAGCTCGATATTGATACATTATGTTGTGGGTGCTCGCATTTGCACATTCAGACAAAAGCAAAATTCGTACGCACATGTTCGCGCGTTTCATTGAACACCATATTCGTAGCATGATTAAACAAATTTACTGTTCTATTAGTTCAGTTAAATATAAATTACAAAACATCTTAAAATTGTTACAATTATAATTTTTAAACATAGGAAGTTTTGACTCTCAATTATCCAGAAAGACGGGACAGAAGCAGATTATCTTCATCAGCGTGGAATAAAAAGGGCCATATCTCTGTATCCTCCCCTACGAGCCGCTAGCACTCTACATTATAGTCTTCTTATTTTCTGAGGAATCGTCAACAGTTTGCTCTTACTATTTAAGACCGCAGAAATTTTGAAACGTTGAAAGCATTTATTCTTGAATTTATTCTGCAATAAAATCGGTAACATTTATTCTTGAATCTGTTCTTCAAGAGTAAATACTACTTAACGATACCAATTGCAACTGTAATATTGTTTCGTAAACTTTGATCTCTTCCTATTATATTGCAATCAAAATCGGCCTTCTACGACTAACCATTTCAGAGTTATAATTTTTTTTAACATTTTTACAAAAGGGGTCGTATCTCGATAGGGGGTGAACTTTTTACAAAACTGTAAAGACGTTTTATTTTTATTTTGGTGCATTTTATCAATTTCCAAAAATATGCCCCGATGTTTTGTTACACCCTGTATATTGTATAGAAACATAGTGTAGAAGATGCTGGATTGAATGATGGACTTTTAGTAGTAATTGAGGAGAATTAATTGTATTAAGTTGCTTTTTGATAATCTAGGACTATATTCAATTACGACTTTTAAAATAACTAATACTAGGGTCACACACACACGTATGATTCAGACTAATTTAACCCCTAACTCTTTCGCGATTCTCTAAATATCAGCTCTCTGAACTTGTACTCTCAATCTCAATTCTCTCGCGATTTTCTCAACTCAACTCTCAACTAATAGTCCTCTACACGTCACACTATGAATCCTCCACACGTCTCACAACGAATCCTCTAAGAATCTTCCCGACGTCGCTCTGACGCCCTTTTTCATATTCAAACACATATTAACATTTTCTTACAGATAAACTAACGCATTCACACACTCGTGACACGCGTCCGATTTAATTACGAGTCACACGCATTTTTTCACGTTCCTATTTCAAACATTTACTGTAAACATTCACCGGAAATCAGCCCGATAATCTGTCACACAAAAACCAAACACATTTCTTTCACACCTTACGCCACTCGGTCCAAACATGTTTCGTTCGGATATGACATCAGTTAAATACATACTTCCCTTTCACACATCTCAATCACGCAACTCAGATTCTCATATCCCACAATAGTTATGAAGAATTTTAAAAAATGCAGAGTTATAAATTCCATTGACTTTTATAAGATACTAAAAACCAGTAATTTTGATTGCTGTGGTAGTTCTAGTGCTAAATATCACCTGGCCCTAGAGATAGTTTTTGAAGGAAAAATAACGTATTGTAAGATGATAATGTTAAATGCTACTAAAAGCTTTAAGATTTCGTGTTACAGAGAAATCTCAAATTAGAACAATATATTGTATTACGTACATACATCAAACATTTTGTTTAGACTTTCATATGATTCATGCAAGTTTAACTCACTTGCTTCAGAAGGGTGTCTACCGCTTCTTCCGTACGTCCGGATACAGCCACGATTCTGGGTAAATTATCCAAAGGTGTCCCTTCGTTAATCTTTCTTTTTGGGTTGGATTTGAGCAAAACATGTGCGTTTGTACCACCAAAACCATAGGAGTTTACTCCTACGTAACCTCCTTCCCATGGCGTTGGTTCGGTAATAACCTGAACTCGTCCTTGTTCGAAGCATTCAATACCCCTTGGCGGTTTTTGGAAATGTAAATTTGGGGGAATTAAACCTGTCTCCATTGCGATAATGACCTAGAACACATGTTGGTGGTTCAACAATTATTGTTTTTTAACACCATGTCTGATCAGAGATGTGCTTGGTGATTCTATTTTACAGCTACTCATCTTTTGTAACTAGTTTGCTCACACTGTGTCTATACAGAGACTAACGCACTGACGGGTGATCGAATTTCTTCAATTTTAAGAAACTTTAGATTATCAATTACTTCGACAGTTAACAACTTTTAAACAATAACTGTTATTAAGGGGGGAGTTAGGGTTTGCATTATCGAAAAATCGATTTTTTTGTTCTTGCTTTTTCTTTTAATTCAATATTTCGAGAGTATTCTCAAAAAATTTGAAGATAATCGAACCAAAACTCTAGAAGTTATTGACCAGTCATTTGCCGCTCAGTGATTTTATAACAGTAGTGTGGGATAGGAAAATCTGAATTGCGCGATTAAAAAGTGTAAATTAAAAGTGTTTAGACTGAGTGTCGAGGTGACACAAAAATCCAGGGAAAAAACGGAGAAACAAATTAATCAGCGGCAAAGGGAAACGCACCGGAAAAGTGATCGATAATTTGAGTCGATACTACGGAACACGTTTACGACTTTCACGTTTTCAAAGTCGGTGACCACTGCCATTTGAAAAATACTTCACCGATTCGTTTCAAACTTTGTACATACCTTTTATATATAAAATATCTCCCCCCAACGTTGAGTTTTTTTTCTTTTTTTTACATTAAGGGGTTTTCCCAACGAAAAAATGACGCAAGTTTTAGTGAAAAATCGCACTTTTTGCTTCAAACGACCACCAAAAGTTTAAGAACGAGAAAAATAACAATTAGGGAACGTTGAGAGTAGGATTTAATGTTTTTATAACTAAATTTTCTTGTTATTTTGATTTCGGATAATTTTCTGTTGAGATACAGTGGTCACCGCAAAACGCGTTTTTCGAAACGCGCTCTCGGAAAATCTCCGTCACCGGCGTATTTGTTGATATTTTGCAACCAAAATATAAATATAATATATAATATAATATACAATGTGCAAAAGGTCCGAATAAATTTGCATTATTCATACATCCGAAAAAAAAACTCAAAGAAAGTGTTATTTTTTAGCCTGGAACCCTAAGTCCCCCCTTAAAGCTTTTTCTAATCAAGACCTAGAGTAAACAATAATAAAACTTTAATTTATTGGACAACAGACTTTTTAGTGTAATAATCCAGAAAAATTGAGGTTTTAACATTCCTTAATCCCGAAACTTGGATGTGGAGACATATCAAGACGTCGAAAATGCAATATCTGATCATCTATCTGGGATGATCTAGAATCTAGATCATCCATCCATGTGAAGTAAGAAGCTTTCGTATTTGAATTATCGTTTGAGAGTCCTTGAAAATTCACCTTGGCAATCGAGGAATGGCCGCTGGCCGGTTCGGTGTGTCCAATGTTCGACTTAACGCTCCCAATCCGCAGAGGTGTATCACGACCCTTACAGCACACTTTGGAAATGGCGTCGAGTTCGGAAGGGTCACCGACGACGGTACCGGTACAATGAGCCTCAAGCCAAGAGAGCGCTGAAGGAGATACCTGACAATCCCTATAGAATTCTTCCAGTAACTTGGACTGCATCTCGCTGGACGGGAATGTGATTCCTTGCTCCTTGTAGCCATCGGCGTTCGTCTTCGTGTAAACCACCGTTGCGTATATCCTCTTGGCGTCTTTTGCTTTTTGTAACAACAGTACGGCAATTGCTTCGCTTCGTACGAAACCGTTTGCTCTAGCATCGAAGCACTTGCAACGACAGTCGGGCGACAAAACACCTACAAATGTTTTATTAAAGTTGTAACTCTCAGTTGAAGCTTAATCTGGTTCGACGTGATTTTTACGCGACACTTTTATTTGGTAAGATTCTTATTATTTTCAAAAGACGGTAACTGAGTTTTGCAACACTCTGGAACTTACATGAATATCAATATCATTAATATTGCATAAACATGTCATAGTTATTATCATTTACTGTTTAGAACTTAGAAAGAGTCGTAATTGATACGGGTATTTCTTTATCTAACGTTTTCAAATATCTATATGCATTCCTGCGTTCTCGCCTTTGAAATTATCGTCCTCATGCGGGTTTCTTGTAGCTTAAGCAATGTCGGGCGAAAAACTCAAAAAAGTTGCTTTTTCTTTAAACAAAGTACGAAGTGCAATGTAATTGGCATTAAAGCAATTGCTGAATCCTTGGAAATAGATCTACTATGTGCGGAAGAATATGAAATAATATTAGTAAATATTCCTCGAATTTGTATCATGTCCAGCGTTTTGTCCGCCAATTAAATTAACGAAGTACTCTTTAATTTTGTTTGTATACCCAATTTTTTTATATCGCTTCGAGTGCCAATTGCATTCAACTTCATGCTTTCTTTGTAGATGCAAAACAGCAATTTCTACAGTGGATCTATGCTTTGCACGTGTTAACAAGTTCCCGCTGTTCTTTTGTGGAATAATTGATCTGATAACAAAACCAATTACAGATTCTTTTCCAGTAGTTTTGTAGTTTACGAACGATCCGAGTGTCACTGTTTTTTATAAATTTAGTGCCGATTAATGTTAAAGTGATGCAAGTGAAAAAAGTGGGTTGTGAGCTAAAGAGGAAAGAAATACGAGTTTTGTGAAATGCAATATTAACAAATTTACGTATCATTTATGTTGACCAGCGTAAAATTCTTCCTGGACATAGTAATGCAGTTTTTGCGAAAGTCAAGGTTCGTTTCTATTTAATTCTGCTACCCGCCAAGAAATAATCTGAAGGTATGTGTACGTACATTCTAAATAGCGAGAAGGGTAAACTTCCACGATATTAGGGGAAAACATATTGGCAAAAAATTTAAATATTGGGTTGGCAACTAAGTAATTGCCGATTTCAAATAAGAAGGAAAATTCAAAAGTTTTGTTTAAAAATATAACTTTATTCAATTAGATACTGTCCGTTCTTGTCGATGACCTTTTGCCATCGTTCTGGCAGTGTAAAAATTCCACGTTCATAAAATTTCTGATCTTTGCTATCAAAAAACTGAATTAAGTGTGATCTGACATCATCAGCGTTATTAAAAATTTTACCATTTAAGGAGTTCTGAGTGACCAAAAACAACACCCTTACGATTTGACAATACCGGCTGCTTTTCTTGAATTGCATCGTTCAGTTTGGCGAGTTGTTGAACATACACGTTTGAATTGATCGTTTGGTTTTGTGGCATAAGTTCAAAGTAAAAATTCTTTTTTACTTTGAAAAAAATCTTTTTTTTTCCCAATTTCGACACTGCCTTTCTTTCAAGGCTTCATTTCCATATACGGCACATAACTTCTTTTGTGCTTGCGATGCGTTCTTGCCTATTTGGAAGTAATACAATAAAATATGTCTGAAGTGCATGTCCTGTTCTTCTATTTTTGAATTGGGATAAAAACAAAACTAAAGCACCAATCGATATAGTTTTTTTACTAAATTAAAGGTAGAAGTCCAAACAATAAGAAAAAAATATAAGTTAGATGCTCTGACCACGTTAACAAAACAAAAGAAAGTGTAAAGTCCATCTATCCAGAAAATCGGCAATCACTTAGTTGCCAACCCAATACATCATTTTTCCATCAAAAAGCTCTTATACAGGGTGTCCCATTTCCTTGGACGCACCCGGAACCAGGTGATAGCTGAGGTAATTCTAATATAGGGATGTAACATTCTCAGCGTCCCATTCCAATCCGTGGCCGAGTTATTAACGAAAAACGACAGCCAATCAGAGGGCTCCGTTAGGCCCGGCCGCGCGACAGTTCCTAATGGTACGGTACCCTACTGGTGCAGAACTTCTACTATCGCGCGGCCGGGCCTAACGGAGCCCTCTGAGTGGCTATCGTTTTTCTTTAATAACTCGACTCCGAATTGAGATAGGACATTGAGAATGTTACATGCCTATATTAGAATTACCTCAGCTATCACCTGGTTCCGGGTGCGTCCAAGGAAATGGGACACCCTGTATACACGCGTACTGTAGTCTAACAATTATGGCAAAGTCTGAGTTTATCAATACCTCGCGCCGCGAATGCATTAGTTTTTTAGACAATAAAATTAGTCAATTATCCATACCTAAACGAGTGTACTGTAAAGTCACAGCTGGACAAAGACAAAGATTAGCACCACCGACAAGAACTTTGTCGCACTGTCCGGATCGTATTAACCTGTAGGCTTGGTCCAGTGCGTACAAGCTGGAACTGCAACCCGTGTCAATAGTATAGGATGGCCCGCGAAAATCTAGCGTGTAAGAAACCCTGTTTGCCAACATGGTATTGCTGGATCCGATGACGCTAAAACTGTTTGCCTGAAAGTGGAATGTAATGTAATTTTCGTGGGAGAGGTTATTATACATATGCCAGGTGTAGAAGTATGAAACCGGAATTTCCCTATGGATGGTGCTAGCCATCAATTTAGGGACCGTAAGACCGCTTCTTCGGAGCCATCATCTTCCTCCAACAGCTGACGAAGATTGTCAACATATAAATACCCAAGTTTCATACATCAGTATATTTTTCTATAGCCTTAAACATGTCGAGTTTTGTGCCTACAAACTACGATCTGCCAACAGCATTGGTTTTTTGTTACCATTTGAAAAATACTGCTGCAGAATCGCATCGAATGCTTGCCGAAGCTTACGATGAACATAGCCTTGGTAAGCCACAGTGTTTCGAGTGGTTCAAAAAATTCAGAAGTCGTGATTTCGACGTGAGAAAAAGTTCGCAGACAACGAATTGCAAGCCTTATTGGATGAAGATGATACACAAACTCAATAAGAACTCGGGGATCAATTAAATGTGACGCAGAAAGCTGTCTCCATTCGTTTGAAAGCCATGGGAAAAGTTCAAAAAGTGGGGAAAATGGGTTTACGCACGAACTGAATGAAACACAGCAAGAAAATCGGAAAACCACTTGTAAAATTCTGCTCGATAGACACAACAGAAAAAAATTTCTCCATCGAATCGTGACAGGCGATGAAAAATGGATATATTTTGAGAATCCTAAGCATCGGACATCATGGGTGAATCCAGGCGGACCATCGACATCCACTGCAAGACCAAATCGCTTTGGAAAGAAAACAATGCTCTGTGTTTGGTGGGATCAGAAGGGTGTGATCTATTATGAGCTGCTATAACCTGGCGAAACCGTGAACACAGATCGCTACCAATAACAAATGATCGATTTGCATCGAGCATTGTGTGCAAAACGACCGAAATATGAAAAAAGGCAACACAATGTCATTTTGCTCCATGCTAATGCCCCAGCACACACGGCAAAACGAGTCAGAGAAACAATCGTGGGGTTCAGTTCTGAAATACTAGCGCATGCGGCTTACTCTACAGACTTGGCTTCTTCAGATTATCATTTATTCGCATCAATGGGACACGCTCTCGTTGAACAACACTTGAATTCGTACGAAAATGTACGATAATGGCTCGATAACTGGTTCGCTTCAAAAGAGGAACTATTATTTTGGCGTGGCAGTCATAAATTGCCGGAGAGGTGGGAAAAATGTATAGGTAGCAATGGAGATTATTTTGAATAAAATATTGTTACCGTTTTCAAACAACAAACGTGTAATTTTTACAAAAAAATTCCGGTTTCATACTTCTACACCTGGTACATATGTATATGATCATATAATTTGGTTTCTATCGGTCTGAATTGAAACTGTACAGCGCTGTTGCATGATAATCTAGAATTAACTGATATTTTGAAGTTATAACATGGTAAGATGTTAAAAAAGGCAAATAAAAAGGTGCGTTAATCATGTTGAGGGCTTAAATCAAGTCACTCAATCTCCGTGTGGAGCACACTTTTAACGAACCTTTAATATTTGAAAAATTATAAAAGATATATGATTTTTAACAATGTTGAACGATTGTTGTTTTGAAAACACAAGAGACAGAAACGCGTAAATATTTAAGAGCTTAAGGTTTTGTGCAGATTACATAAAAATTGAGTTGACGATTTTACCGGAATTTAAGGAACACTTTGTCCAATGATTTTCATACATGTCACTATGAGCGATCGTGGTGATACATATTTAAGGCCTGCCTTTTTATAACTTAGGATAATGTCTGTTACATTAACGATTGATAACAATTGAAAAATTGATAAATCCATCGATCTTTGTGATTTTTTGTCGGTCGTATTTAAAACTTTATATACTCGTATTGTACACTTATTGTTAGTAAATATTATTTCTTTGTAGGCTGATCTTCTATAAATACTGTAAAAAACTCATTTTCCACCAGAATTTCATTCTTTCTCAATCGAAATTAGTTTGCATAATTTCCCTTAAAGATTCTTATCCAATCCTGTGTCTAAAGACATTGAAAATCATAAACATTCACCTCCATCTTTTCAGAGGACGACGACTTCTCCGCTCCATAGAAAGTTGATCCAACAATAACGCCGGTGTTGGATCCTCGTAGCTGTCTTGGATTCAAACCGGCGTCGACGATTGCCTCGTAAGCATGTTCTATCAGCAACCGGCACATTGGGTCCATGGTATGAGCTTGCTTGGAATGGACGCCGAAGAAACGGGCGTCGAATTTCGTTATGTCCTGTACCTTGCCTCCCTCTTTTGGAATATTTGGATGATCTGATCAAATTCAGAATTATTTCTTTCAGATTCGGAAAGAGTTACTTGTGTTTGCTGTGTACCTCAACCAAGCGATGAAATATTTTTAAAAGACATTTTCTTAGCACGTTGTCATTATTCATTGTGAATGGCTATTTGAAAAGAAGATGAATAAAACTGAACTTTCTACAAACCTGCTGCGTAATAATTTTATTAAATACATCTGAAATTTCATGTCAAAAGTCTTGAATATAATATTACCCTATCTCTGGACCGTGTTTTAATTCAATATTAACGACTGCCAAAAAACAATAACTTAATCAAGTAAGTAAATATTGTTGCGCTGAACTACGATAGGACAGTAATCGACGCATCAAAATCTCGGAATTCTTTTGTTATTTATTAAACTCTCTTCGAATTACCTATATCCCATCTTGAAGCATTGCTCGTAATAACATCCACCTTGTTAAATAGATTCTTCTGCAGTTCTAGTATATTTCTGCTTTCTGGAAATCTACCGGAAATACCAGAAATAACAAGCTCTTCGCCAGGACGCTGAGGAGAGTACGTCATAGTTCCCAAGGATTTTATCTGCTCTACGAAGAGCACTTTGTTCACTTCGGAATATGTACTTTCCTATTATTTTATCCTCAACTATATTATCTTTGTATGTTTAATTTCCAACCGTATAAATGATATTTATCTCACCCGATTATTTGATGCAATTGATAACTAAATATCCGCAATGAAGGAAAGATTGTTGGTTTGGAACTGATTACTTTGAATGTTGCTTAATAACTAGTGGATAACTAATTAGGCAATGTCAGCCTTGATTGGCATTCAGATCGGTTCGCGACTGAGGAATGTAGGAACGAGTATGCACTTTTTATAACATTACTCCTCCCCACCATAGATTTTATTTTGAATATTCGTATGATTGAGTGCAAATGATAATTTCATTCGAAAATATATTATAAGAATTGTGTCAATCCTGTCTTTCACCTATGAACAGTATAATATGGTGATTATATTTTTCGTTCATGTTTTTCTGGATTTTATGATTTATTTACGCGAAGTTCTGATTCAATTAGCGAGGACCAGAAAATTTAGAATCTATTCAAAAGCACAAGAGAACAGGAACAACGTCAAAGTGAAGCATGAATTAGGAATTGCCTATTCGCGTCTACCTCGTAAATCACGGAGAAACAATATTTTCGGCATATTGTATGTAGTGAATACAAAGTACAGAATGATTTGTTGCTTACAGAATGCTTTTAAAACTTTCAAAAACTATGTTACGGGTGGCACGTAAATGCAGGTATGGTTAATTCATTATGCAATGTGCACTGACAATGAAGAAACGCGATATGTAAATAAAAGTCGTGCGTTTTGGATTCCTACGTAATATCAAAATTAAGATATTTATTGTATAGACGCCTTCCCACGTCTTGTGATATTTTTCTGGATCTCGGTACAACTTGAGTGGTTCAAGTCTGGTTAATTTCGACAGCTTAGAAAGCGTATGAAAAATTCGACCACCCTGAGAATGTCACTATCTTCTAACAAGTGAAGGCATCTATCTTGCAAATGAAGGTATTTCTCAAAAAGACACCCGCAACGCATCTAAGGGTAGTACGTCTTGATTTATAAACTTGCATAGATTTTCGATTTTTAAATGACTGATTTTTTTTTTCTTTGTTCTCCTATCCTAATATGTACTTTCTGGCATTACTCATTTTATAATTTCATACAATTACCTCGCCCCCTAACAGCTCTCTTTTCCTTTCACTATCCTTCCTTTTTCTTGTTTCACATCCATGACCTACAATATTCATTCTCTGCGAATTTAAATACGTATTTCTTCGCTGAATTGTCCATTCTTTAATACAAATGTATTTTGTATTGGTTATTAATGCAGGCATATTTTTGAATAATGCACGCAGTGATATGATTCATCAAAGGCTTATCGATTGTCAATTATAGATGACCATAAGATACGTATGATGACATCTGTATAATTACCAAACTATTGGCATGTATCCTTGAGTACTCGGTAGAGTAACCGTTAAATGTGCCGAGATCTTTGAAGTGGAAGGTTTAATAAAGGATATGATTACGTATAAATGAAAGTCACTGAATGATTAATATTCCACGTAACACGCTCTGCTAACAGTCAATATTATAAAAGAACGATTGTATAGCAGTTTGGTGAGGCATTGTCAAAATGACAGGAAAATTTAACGTCACTCAGTTAGTTCTTCATAGTACTGATACATTTATTATTTGCGAACCATCATTGTGATCCCCTAATGACACAGTTAAAAGTGGTTTTCTATCTGTATGGATATCCCAAATTCCGGTAAAGCCGGTGAACGGGTTTTTACTCCACAAACTAATCGTTTTTGGTATCTGAATTTTGAAATTTGTATTGCTTAGATTTTTTCATTTCTTAATTCATAAGCGGTGACTATTCAAAATTGTTTTCCATTCACCATTTTTTAGTTTCGTCCCTTGTAATTCTAATACAACGCCTACAAAATATATGATTCGGCATAAACAAAATAGCATAGACTAAATATGGCATCACTAAGTCCCACGGAGTTGGTATTACATAAAATGTGATAACAGGTAGAGTAGATTGTGGACATTTCTTGCTTTTTTTAGCAAGAATGGCATTTTATTAAGTCTTATGTACATTCGTTTTAAGCACGATAACGGTGGAACTGGTCAGTCACTGAGTGCTTTGAATTTCACGCGAAACTCTTATTGACACAGCTTTGTCGCAATACAAATGCACCGAATGATAAGAAAAGATAATAAGAAATATGCAGGCTTTAACAGTATGACATTTTTCAAATTTCAGTGCACCGAAATGGTTTAACACGTTCCCGCCGGGGGTATTATTTGTTGTTCTCGGTATCGGAAGACTCTCTAATTCATAGTTTGTCCCATCGGGCGGCGCGGAAAAAAGACACATAAAATTGAATGCTTCATTTGTACCACTAGTGGTACATGCCGCCCGATGGGGCAATTGTGTATGTACCACCAGTGGTACAAGCCGTCCCAAAACAATACATACCTACTGAATTTTAAAGTTAAAATTTGTTATTTATGTACATACATGTCATGGCAGAACGTTCTAATTTTTAAACGTGGATTCATCCTTTTTAAATATTCGATTTTCGTTTGCTCTTCTATCGTAACACCTCCTAACATTACTCTCTTCATAATTTCATACAATTTCCTTTACCCTTTACAACTATATTTGCCAATTGATTTATCAAAAAGAACAATCTTACAACATGATCAATTTTCACTTGCACCTTCTTCTTCATAAATTTTGTCCTGCGTTTTTAAAAAAACTAGCCTACATAAACAATGGTAGAAATGGTTCCATCGGTATAGTACTCGCCTTTCGAGGATTCTATTGAGATCGAGACAAACTTCCATTCATTTTCCTTTTATTACGCCCCCTCGGAGCGGATAGTCGATCGTAAAGGGCTAATACTAGAAGCATCCGCGTTTTGTTTTGGGGGTTTAGCTCACAGTAAAAATCCTGCAGAATACCGCATTTTCTCAGTAGATTTTAAATTCAGACACTGTCGATTTTCTTTAGTAAATCACTCTCGCATTACGATTGGAGAGTGAAAATGTCACATTACTATATCAAGAGTTAAGGTCTTGACTCGGGCCAAGTAAAAGAGTTCCCGACTGGCAGACCTGAACTACTCTTTTCCGAAGAAATTAGATCGAGGTTTTCGGGGTATTCAAACGGCATTAAGTGCGCATATTTCCCCCAAACTATGGTGATATTCTTGTAGGGGACGTCCACCCGGATAATTTAAGCCTATCTACGAGAAGATTCATCAAGCCAATTGCGAGATATTTTGATCTAAAAAGTCGAGGTTTTTGTAAGAAACGTCGTCTTCTTCCTCTCCTCCTTCTCCATCTCCATCTCCATGTTCATCTCCAGCCTGTTACGCAGCCACTAGTAGCGTAACGCCAGTGCCAGGCCCTAACTAAAGTGACGATAATTTGTCTGCCGTTAACGTAGATTTTTTATAAATTTTACATAATCCGTGGGACACATTCCAGAAAAAATCAAGAGACAAGGTCTTGTCTCGGACCAAATACAAGAGTCGCTTATTGGTATTAAGAAAATTTTCAAGGGTTAGTGCGAGCGCGACGGAGTGACGGAAAGATAGAGACAAAGAAGTCGGTGTCAGTTGTTTATATCCGGAGACATAGTACGCCACAGAAAGAAGGAACTATACGAAAAAGGGGGAAAGGTAGACACCTTCGTGATGCACGCATTAGTACGTCAATCGGAAATTTTCAAAGTGTTATCAATAATTAATGTGTTTCATTTTTTGAACTTCGATACATGTCAAAGCGTATCTTAAAATTTCTACAAACTCTTCTTTAGTACATAATCAAATTGTTCTGTAAACAGGTCTTCGAAGAAAAAGTAAGTAAATTTTGTTTATCGGGTTATCCGGCACTGTTAAATAATCTTTGTTACATGCTTTGCATCGACACTTTACTATCTCGGCTATTGAATCTCCAAATTGTACTTTATCTATTTGTAACAGTGTTACGGTATTAATTAAAAACTACTTTTGGTTCAAACCCGTCGTTGAAATATAGGTAAAATTAGAGGACATAATGACGTTCTTATACGTAAATCGAAAAATGTTTACAAGGATATACATTTGACCAAATTAAAGTTCTAAAGTTAAAAACATTTTTCAGCAATTCACACTAACCATTATTTTAAATTTACCCCATTTTCATAAAACCATTTTGGCCACTTCTATGTATATTATAATTTTCGAATTAAGAATTTAAAACCCAAACGTACAAATCCGTCACTGTCTTGCAATAGTTAAATGTTTATTATTTTGCTAATTCCTTAAAATGTGTTTTCTTTTTCAATATTACTGACAATATATGCAAGTCCTAGTACCTAGACTAAATGTTTACTGTCTCCGGAAGAGTCTCTGATTTTTTTATTCACGTCTTCAAAGAATTTTAAAAAATTTTTAAATACATAATTCTAGTTACTATATTTTTTAAACATAAATAACATTTAAAGGATAATTTTTTTCATTTTGCCACTTCATGATTGCAAAGTTATTATAATAATGAGATCTGTATACATATAAATATGTATATATTCCTTTATTTTCCTGCATTGCCTTATTTCTTTATTTCCTTATTTCTTTAATAACAAGTATTTCAATAAAAAACATACTGTACTTTACATAATTCTACGAATGGAGTGAAATCCACAAAAAGCATCGAAAATGCAAAGCTATGGGCCAAGTACAAGAGAATGTTACATTGGAATAGGTTGCTCATTAACATAAACTGCATTTTACACAGGATTTGAAATCAATCAAATGTGAGCAAGTACAAATTATTGTAGAGCAACGACACAATACTATCGCTAAGTAAATATATACAATTAACTAAATTTCCCAAAATATGGTGTCTTCTCATTTAATGAGTAAATCTGTTTACTGCTCTATTAAATGTACTTGGTGGCCCGCTTTTTACGAAGGTTCGATGGTAAAAAATAACTGCAGTATCAACTTCCCTAAGCTTAAATAGTTGGGAATGTGCGACATTAAGAGAGAGTTGCTAAAACACAGTATAAAGTGGGCTTCTTACTGTTTAGAATGAAATTCCGTTAAATATCTCACGTCGTTCCTTTTTAATTTATTTTAACATCAATTGTTGAAATACACTACTATATGTATATGTAATTTCCTCTCACACACATCCAGATTGTTAACATATTAAATTAGAAATGTTTGTTACGTTACGTTTTTGACATCAAGCTTCGTAAAAAAATTATCAAGCTTGATTCCAAATCCTGTGTAAAATGCAGTTTATGTTAATGAGCAACCTATTCCAATGTAACATTCTCTTGTACTTGGCTCATAGCTTTGCATTTTCGATGCTTTTTGTGGATACTACTATTCGGGTACATACTATCCGTGCTGATTTTCATTGGCGAAGTGCTGACCAGACGTCCGTGGAAGCAAAAGATAAGGAAAGTGATCGGGAGGAAGGTTATATTGCCGTGTGTTCATTAATCGGAGTTATATTTATATGTATTGGCATTGTGCTAGAGATACCTGCTACAAATTAGAGTCCATTCTACAAAGTAGTTGCAACAGACGCTATTGATTTGCGAATTCGTCGACTGCCCGAAGCAATAATATTTTCAATGCACCACACCCGCTAAAATAATTGATGTTTACACCAATCGATGACTGTACGTTTCCCAGTATTACTTGGAGCATGAGTAAACAGATAGTAGCGCGAAGATTAATAGGCGAGTAGTCGACTATTTCGAAAATGAGTACATATGTTCTTCTCCGTCTCCCGGTAAACCGAAAATTTGTTTACATAAACCGTAAATAAGTGAAGAGTATCAAAGACCATTTAACGTAGACTTTCACGTATAACCTGCTATCTCAAATTACCGGCAAATGGGTGCCGAAGAATTTCGATTCATATTCGCAACCATAATTAACAGTCCCTACAGACATATTGATTCCGCGCTGCGAAGTACTTTCACTCATTGATATGGAATGTCACGTATACTCCTTCGGGACGGCGTAAAATTGAAAAAGATCCCGTATACAGACGTATAGAGTTCTCACGATGTTTGTGATTACGAAGAAAAGAAATTTTCGCGCCAGTACAATAGTTAAAACGGACACTTCTTCCACTCAGTGACCCACGTTAGATTATACAGTGTATCTGATTCGGGTTTCAACCAAAAGTAAGTGCGAGCGGGCTATAAATTGTTTATATGCACAATACAGTGCATTAATTGGCTCTCTGATAAAGTGCGATGAAATTATTCAAAAGTGTCCTCCTAATATTACCTATTCTTTGGCAAACAAATCAAGCGTTCTCGAAACTCGGAGTGAAATTACACCGGTTCGAAGAGATGACTGAGCAAGTGGTAAAATTACATTCTATGTATAAATTTGATCGGTCAGTATTTCCGAATAATTCTCACGAATCTCTATTTTAGGGTACTTTGTTGAGTAATTGCTCGAGACTACGGTTAAATAATATCGCCGTCGTATCTGATTCGGAGGCCACGGTAAAATGGACTCCGAAATCTCTCGAAAGAATTTCCCTGCTTAATTTGAAAATCGTTAACCCAAGGAAACAATTTTTCTGGAATATAACGTGGCATGAAAAGTTTCATACTTTTATAATAATAACTGCGAAAGATGATGACCTGGAATACTTGATAAAAGGATTGAGAGAAACAACGTTGTGGAATCCTGCGGCTCTCTACGTTCTATTTGACAATCTCACGCTGGAAACCGGCTGCGACAACGCGGAAAATTTTTTATTCACAACTTGGAACCTCGAGCTATTATCATCTACATTTTTCTGCGTTGATCCTGTACAAGGTTTTATGATGTACACTTTCAATCCTTTCACGGAATGGGCGCCGAGTACGTGGGAAATACATGGCAGAAGGAATTCACATTTCAATCATCCAATTTGGACGTGGTTCAAACAGAAGTTGATTCCAGGTTCGTAAAATACACCGCCATTTGAAAAATATCATTCTGAAATAACAATTGCTTGCGCGAACTAAACTTTGCATAATTCACAATTAATTAATTAAGGTCTGACGACTTGTAAGAATATTACGTTCGTAAAAACGAGGACACTAAACAAGTATCCTGTCGGAGCTGTACAGATCTACAGAGCGGGCAAGTCTCCTAACGCATTGTACGCGGATGACTACGACAAGGCGGACTCAGCAGTTTATATGGAAATCATATTTGAATGGGACGCCCTTGTACTCGAAACACAGGTCAAGCTCATGCCGCACGACTTCTCGTATATAAAAACAATTACGTCGGGCAAAAAGGACGTGCTAATAAATACACAGTTCATCTCCAAATCAAGTGGTATGATAATGACTTACGCGATTCGTAATTTTGAACTTGGTATAATGACTCGAGCACCGGGCTATCAAGATGGTTTCGAAAAGATCTTAAAATACATGAATCCAATGTTCATAACTGGAATTCTACTCATGTGCTTAGCCACAGCGATTGTACTCGGCAAATGCACTGGGCAGAGAATAACGAGTGGATGCTTGGAGGTGTTACGAATTATACTAGGCGGTTCTATGATTCGTTTCCCTGAAACCAAACCCTTAAGGATCCACATGCTCACCATCTTCCTACTCTCCATTATATCAACGTCCACCTTCCAGGGTAACCTATCCTCGTTACTGACCAGGCCCATTCTGAAACCTTCTATAGACAACTTGGAAGACCTCAAAGCATCTGGGTATCCGATCTATATGTTCCACGGTGATGTACCCGCGATGTCTGACGAGATCGATCACTCTCGGATACGAGCCATTGACTCCTGGGACTGTAGCGAATACGTAGAGAAATTAGAAAATGTTGCGTGTGTGAGCGATAAACGGTTATTGAGGCATATGTTTTACACGAAGAACTTGTACATCTCCAAGGACAGCATTACCAATTTCTACGCGACGTATATTGTTCGGCCAAATTGGCCACTTACCGAAGAGTTCACCCGCAAGCTGATAACGGTACACCAAACTGGGATGTTAAATTTTTATGTAGAATTGACGAAGATCCCAACCAAGTACGATAAAAAGTGGAAAAGGATCGAAATTGCGACTACCAGTGGTGATTTTCAAATTCTGAAGCTACAAAACTTAATGTTTGTGTTTTACATACTTATATTCGGCCATGTCGTTTCCATATTCGTTTTCGTCGGCGAGATGTTCATTTGGCGTCAGAGAATGAAGAAGATGCGGAGCACCTTGCCACTCGATCGATAGTTAGTATTAGAATTGTATTGGTAACCTATGTAGTTTGCTGTGTTATCTAATAAAAAATATGTCCCATTCCATGCATGTAATGTGAAGAGCCCTGTGCAAACGTATCGATTTTGTTTTCCAAAGAACTTTCAAGTAATCATTGTGAACTGAAATCCACTGGGGCCAAAGAGTCTGTAATTCTATTAACATGGCTATCAACTAAATCATCCCTTAAATATGTATTGGTTTATAAATATGCTCACACTTCGCAGCAATAAGTTCTTTTTCACTGTTGGAACAAAACAAAGTTGATTCTCATAACAGTCGAACACTGAACACTTCTAGCAGTGTTGTAAGTATTGTTCCCGAATCGGCAGAGACAAACTGTAACATTCTGTATCAAAATTATATCAATTATCCAAATATATATGGTGTGTTATATTAACTGATCGTTTATTAAATTACAATGAAATCTCTTAAAAGTATATTTCTGATATTACTGATACTTTGGCAAAAACATGAAACGTTGTCGAAATTAGCAGTCGAATTCGATCAGCTCGAGGACATGACGGAACAAGTGGTAAGACTGCATTCTATAAATTTGATCGGAAGGTATTTCCTAATATTAATTACGAAATTTTATAGGGTTCACTATTGAGTAATTGCACGAGACTGCATGTAAATAATATCGCCGTCCTGTCAGACTCTCGCGCCATAATAAAATGGACTCCGAAATCTCTACAACGAATTTCCCTGCTAAATTTAAAGATCGCAAACCTAACGGAACCATTTCGCTGGAATATCAGGTGGCAAGAAAAGTTTCATACCTTCATTATAATAACTTCGGGAGCGGAGAATCTAAAGTACTTAATAGAAGGAATGAAACATAGCACGTTGTGGAATCGCGCGGGGCTTTACGTTCTCTTTGACAGTCGTACCGTTGAAAATGGATGTCAAAACGCTGGCAGTTTTTTAAAACTAGCTTGGCAATACGATCTATTATCGTCTACATTTTTCTGCGTCGATCCTTTACAAGGTTTTATGCTGTACACTTTCAATCCTTTTATTCCATGGGCACCGAAATCCTGGCGAGAAGTTAGCAACGACAAAATGAATGATCGGAATCACACTTGGACATTATTCAAAAAGAATTTAATTCCAGGTTTGTAAAATACGTCTTTAATTGCCATTAATCGGCTTAATAATCAAGAGTGAATACAATATAAAAATCACTAGAAATTGTATGAAGAGTAATAGCCCTAAATATCCAATTCCTCAGGAAGAGATCTATATTACCTTAACTATCAATTTTCTTTTTTAATTATTGGAACCATTACAGCATTTCCGCTCTTTTAAATTTAGACCGAGTACTAATAGGATGTAAGCATTATTTGGTATGTTTTCGATAAAACAAGTTTTCTATAATTGTAAATTGACGTTTCAGGTTTGACTACCTGTAAGGATATCACGTTCCACAAATCTTGCAATCTATACGGTTATCCTTTGAAAGTATTAGGCCTACACTTTCCGCCAGCCTTAACCCTGAATATGTCAAAACATGGCTTTGATATACTCGGTGGATTCGAAGAAAAAATCTTCCGCAGTATCTGGACGAAATGGAATGCAACATTAAACGTAACCCTGTACGAAAAAGGCATGGTTAACCTTTTATATCTCAAAAACATCACTAGCGGCCAGTACGATTTACTATTAAACTACCAGTACATCTTCAACAAACCAGACATGACAATGACTTACACACATATATCCACGGGATTAACCGTTCTCACTCGTTTCCCGGACTACGAAGACAAATACGTAATAATCCTGAAGTACATGAATCCAACGTTCATAGCTGGAATTTTACTCATTTCCTTAGCCACAGGTATTGTACTTGGAAAATGTACTGGGCAAGGAATAACACGTGGATGCTTGGAGGTCATTCGAATATTAACGAGTGTGTCCATGATAAACATACCAAAAATATATCCCCTAAGAATCTACCTGTCAACCATGTTACTACTCGTCATACTCACGACATCCACCTTCCAGGGTAATCTATCCTCTTTACTTACCTCCCCCATTCTAAAACCTTCTATAAATACCATGGATGACCTCAAGGAATCCGGATATACCATCTATATGTTCCATGGCTACAAATCCCTGATTTACGACAACGTTCTCGCTCCTCGTATCCAAACCCTTGACACCTGGAATTGCAGTGCGTTTGTGGAAAACGACGAGGACGTCGCTTGTGTGGCGGATGCGGCCGCATTAACGACACTCGGTAACGAGCAGAATTTTTATCTCTCCAAGCACAGGATGCGCACTATATTTGCTGCGTACGTTGTTCGTCCGAATTGGCCGCTGGTTGATCAACTCAGCCAGATGCTGATGATACTCATCGAAGGTGGGTTGATAAACTTCGTGTGGAATCAAGCTTTAAGTTTGTACAAACGCAAGTGGCGCAAGTTAGAAGAGGAAGCTACCAGCAAAGAGTATCACATTCTCAAGCTACAGGACGTGTCATTTGCTTTCTATATACTTGTACTTGGACATGCTGTCTCCATCGTGGTTTTCATCGGTGAAGTTTTTGTCTGCAGGCTTAGGAAGCGGAAGATAACGAGAGAGAACTTGAGGAAGGTTATATTGCCATTTGTTCATTAGTCGGTGTGTATAACTTTAGTGTTTTTATCACGGAAATAGTGAGTATCATAGAAAATGAAAGGCACAAGAAAAAATGAGGTAACTTTTGTGTACGAGGCGAACCTCGATACACTAATGTATATGTACACCTACGTAGAATATTAGAAAGTTGTTGAAATTTGTCTGCGACAGAAATTATTGTTACCGACATTGATATACTACGAGTATGTAGGACGTAGGAAAGACAACGAAATTTTGCAAACGTAATAAAAGCCGGTCTTCGCAAACATATTGATTGTATTCTGCGAACTTGTATCGTTGATGACTATCGAATTTCAACTGAAATCCTCTGGGACTGGTGACCTGGTAATTTCGGTAGAATGGCTATTTGCATTAAATTTCCTGGTACACAATTTTTGAATGTATTCAATTAATCATTTTACGTATACGTATACGTATACGTAAAATGATTACGGTCGAAGTAAACTAACTTCGGTTTTCCAAGAGAAACGCAACAGACGTATTTGGAAACAGCCAATTGTGCTACAATTCTAACGATACTTAGTTCACGAGTAAACTGATATTAAGTTAATGATTCTATGCGCACGGTTGATAAATTGTTTACATACGTAAAACGCTATCGGAATTGGTTGTCCATTAAAAAACAATGGAATTACTCAAGAAAGTTCATCTAATGGTAACGATACTTCGGCAAACACATGAAATGTTCTTGGCAGCAGAAGTGACATCCGTTCCATTGGAACAGATGGCGGAACAAGTGGTAAAATTATTTCATAAATGTGATCGAATGGCACTACATATAATAGTTCCGAATCACGATTATAGGCTATGTTGTTGAGTAATTGCACGAGACTGCGGGTAAATAATATCGCCGTTGTGTCCGATTCGGAGGCCGCGATAAAATGGACGCCCATATCTCTTGAGAGAATTTCCCTGCTGAATTTGAAAGTCTCAGACCTGACGGAACTGCTTCTTGAGAATTTGACGTGGCAGGAAAAGTTTCATACTTTTATAATAATAACTTCGTCGGGGAATAATCTGGAATACTTGATAAAAGGATTGAAAAATACAACGTTATGGAATCCTTCGGCACTATACGTTCTATTCGACAATGGTACCGTGGAAATCAGCGCCAAAATGCCGACATTTTTTTAAACATAACGTGGACACACGATTCGTTATCGTCTACATTTTGCTGTAACGAACCTGCAAAAGGTGTTATGGCGTACACTTATAATCCTTACTCTACTTTTGCGCCGAAAGCCTGGGAACAAGTAACATTTACAACGCAAATGCGGAGTGTATTCGAAAAAAAAGTGACCCCTGGTATGTATTGTAATTTTCCTCCCTATTTATGATTCACCTTGTTTCATCGATGTTTCGAAAACAAAATAACGTTTCTGAATTGAGATTTGATAATAATGCTGTACAGCTTCACCCCGGAAACTTTTTTTTAGAGTACATCATTTTCAATGATATCAAATAAATGTTTTAACTATAACAACGTGCAAAGATATCGCGTTCGATAAAACGAAGGTGGTAGACGATTATCCGGTGCAATGCTTACTAAATCTGAATCCTCCACTAATTGAGGATAAACCAGAATATGAGTTTTATTTAGTCAATCCGACAGAGTTAAAGACTTTCTGTATACTCCGGGAGAAATGGAGTAACATAGGTAAAATGTTTCTCTATCCGGACCTTGAGGACAACTTTTTATTTGTGCAAAAACTGGCCAACAACAGATACGCGATTTTAAAGCCCCATTTCATTCAGGACATGCAACATTTGACTACGACTTACCCCCACCGAAATTTTGAATTCACTATTCTCACTCGTTTCCAGGGCTACACATCACCGTACGAAAAATCTTAAAATACATGAATCCAATGTTTATAGTTGGAATACTACTGATTTCCCTAGCCACGGCAATTGTAGAAAGTGCACCGGTCAAGGTGCAACGAGGGCCTCATTGGAGGTTCTACGAATAATGCTAGGTGGTTCGATGCTTGGTTTCCCTGAAACATAGCCTCTAAGGATCCACATGATTACAATCCTACTGTTATTCATGTTATCGACCTCCACTTTCCAGGGCAACCTATCCTCGTTACTGACAGCTCCAGCTATGAAACCATTAATAGATTCCGTGGAAGACCTGAAACAGTCTGGATATCCGATCTACATATCCCACGCCCATAAGTCCAAAATAACCGACGACATCCTCTACTCTCGAATCCGAACCACTGACTCCTGGGACTGTAGCGGGTTTGTGGAAGAATTCGAAGACGTGGCGTGTTTGGCAGAGGAACGCCCGTTGTTTGGCATTGGTTATAAGAAGCAGTTGTATCTCTCTAAGCAGAGTATCAACAACTTCTATGCAGCGCTCGTTGTGCCGCCGGATTGGCCACTGAACGATGCAGGGAATCGCATACTGATGATGATGAACGGCGGTGGGCTGATGAATTTTATCTTCGGTACAGTCAAACGCGAATCGGAATACAACATAAGTTGGCAAAGAATGCAGACTGACGCTACCAGCAACGCCTATCAGAATCTGAATTTGAGCAACGTTTCGTTTGCATTTTGGATACTTTTGTTTGGGTATGCTATTTTCGTGGTTGTTTTCATTGGTGAAGTAGTAAGCTCACGTATGTCGAAGCGAAGGGCTATTTTGCCATTCGTTCTATGATCGCTTATCTAATCGTTAAAGCAGATTCCGTGATTGTATGCACAAATCCAATATCTACGAGTTAGTTTTGAAAAGAGAATCAGTAAAAAGCGCCGAAAATGCAAAGGTATAGGCCAAGTACAAGAGGAGTCAGTATCGAGGATGAAGCTTTACGAAGCTTGATGTCCAAAATGTAACGTAACAGATATTTGTACTCATTTTTAAATTACTTAACAAATTAACAATCCGGATGCATCTGACAAAACTTGTGAGTGGAAAAATTTAACAAGTTAACAATCTCGATGTGCGTGAGATAAAATTACACATACATATTGCCATGTGTTTCAACGATTGATGATAACATAAATTAAAAAGAAACGTCATGAGATATTAAGAGGATTTTCATTCAGTACAATAAGAAGCCCGCTTTATACTGTGTTTTAACCAGTTAAGTGTGTTTGACGAGTATATCCGTCATACGAAAATTATGTTACCCTTTGATATTTATATCGTAATATTGGTAAAAATCAAGATATATTCGCAAATTTTCGATGTTTAGAGGTTTAAAGGTCAATGAAAATAATTTAAGATGGGATTCATATATCCATTGTTTCCCAACGTTATCATTTGATTCTCGCGACACACAGCTGCACGTTCTGCAAAAAGTTCGCCACACTTAAATGGTTAACAACTCTCTTTTAATGTCGCACATCCCCAACCATTTAAACTTAGGGGAGTTAATACTATAGGTAATTTTCACAATCGAACCTTCGTAAAAACCGGGCCACCAAGTACATTTAATCGAGCAATAAACAGATTTAGTCATTAACCTTTTAGATACTAAACGCCACTATAGTGGCTTTCGCGGATGTCATATTTGAACACTTTGTCAACTTTGAAATGGTACAAGAAATTTTATCCATCTACTTGACGTGGCAATATGGAATACGTATTGCCTATATATTTTTTTTAAATTATTATTTTATCATCAAATACTTCATTTGAATATATTCTTGCACAAAATGGCATTGCTCATTACACTTTGCAGTGCTGTAACGTTTTTACACTGTTCACGTCAGACTCTGCCGTCCAGGGAAATAGCCACGCGTAAAGTTCTGCCGTACCTAAAAGGTTAAATGAGAAGACACCATATTTTGGGAAATTTAATTAATTGTATATATTTACTTAGCGATAGTATTGTGTCATTGCTCTACAATAATTTGTACTTGCTCACATTTGATTGATTTCAAATCCTGTGTAAAATGCAGTTTATGTTAATGACCAACCTATTCCAATGTAACATTCTCTTGTACTTGGCCCATAGCTTTGCATTTTCGATGCTTTTTGTGGATAAGAATATCATCGCACTTTTTGCGAAATCTGCCGCTTTCATGTCGTTTGAATACCCCGAAAACCCCGATCTAATCTTTGCGGAATAGAGTCAAGAGTCTTGTCTCGTACTTGGCCCGAGACAAGACCTTGTCTCTTGATTCTTACAGATAATACTAAATTATATTTCATATATATTTATTTGAGTATATAGTTTCTATGATTGTTTTTAACGTTCACGAATTCCTAGTCTCGTGTATGTGGAAGCAAGATATTAGGAAGCAGTGGATGAATTATAATTGTGATAGTAATGTATGTATGTACGTAGGTAGTCCATTTGGTGTAATAAAAATACGAAACAATTTTACGAGCTCCACGAAAGTTGGCTGCCTGACTGTTTGGAAAATGAGTAGATACATACATGTATGCTCTTCTCCGTCTCCCGGTAAACCGAACATTTGTTTCCATAAACCGTAAATACGTGAAGAGTACCAAAGACCATTCAACGTAGACTTTCGTGTATACCTTGCTATCCCAAATAACCGGCAAATGGATGCCGAAGAATTTCAGTTAACATTCGCAACAACAATTAGAAGTCTCTACAAACATATTGATTCCATGCTCCGAAGTAGTTTCACTCATCAATATCGAACGTCACCTATACTCCTGCGGGACGGCGTAAAATAGAAAAAGACACCGTATACAGACGTATGGAGTTCTAACAATGTTTATGATTAACAAACGAAACAAATTTTCGCGGCACTGTAACAGTTAAAACGGATACTTCTTTCACTCAGTCGGCCACGTTAGATTATACAGTGTACTTGACTCGGGTTTCGACCGGAAATAAGTGCGAGCAGTGCATAAATTGTTTATATACACAATACGGTAGAGTAATTGCCTGTTCGATAAACCGTGATGGAATTATGCAAAAGTGTCGTCCTAATCTTACCGATTCTTTGGCAAACAAATCAAGCGTTCTCGAAATTCGGTGTGAAATTAGACGAGTTCGAAGAGATGACAGAACAAGTGGTAAAATCATATTCTATAAAATTGTTGGGAGAGTAATGCCGAATAGTAATTACGAATTTCGTTTATAGGGAAAATTGTTGAGTGATTGCACGAGACTACGGGTAAATAATATCGCCGTCGTGTCCGATTCGGAGGCCACGGTAAAATGGACTCCGAAATCTCTCGAACGAATTTCCCTGCTTAACTTGAAAATCGTTAACCCAAGGGATCCATTTCTCTTGAATATAACGTGGCATGAAAAGTTTCATACTTTTATAATATTAACTTCGTTGCGGGAGAATTTGGCATATTTGATAAAAGGATTAAGACATACAAGGTTGTGGAATTACAAGGCGCTCTACGTTCTGTTTGACAATCTGACGTTGGAAACCGGCTGCGACAACGCGGAGAATTTTTTATTCACAACTTGGGAACTCGACCTATTATCGTCTACATTTTTCTGCGTTGATCGTTTAGAAGGTTTTATGATGTACACTTTCAATCCTTTCACGGAATGGGCACCGAAGTGGTGGAAAAAACATGGCACGCGAGAAAATGTTATCAGGGTCGAGGACTATGTCCATCCCAATTGGACATCGTTCCAACGAAAGCTGATTCCAGGTTTGTAAAAGACATCACCATTTACAAATTACGTTTCTAATACACCCATTCATCGACTTGCGCTAGATTTCGGACAGTCATGGGTTTCTGCTTAAAAAATGATATTTTTGAATTGAGTTCCACTAAAACAGATGTTTGTAAAGCGTACACAGTTACATACGAAACTTACGATTACTCCTTAAAAAGTGAATTCTAGCTGGGTATGAAATGGGTCAAAAACTGAAATGGCAATCGCGTGTACAAAGCAAATTTTACTTAATCGAAAACTAATTATTTAAGGTGCTACAACTTGTAAGGACATCACATTTGTAAAAACGGGGACGCTAAACAACTATCCTATCATATATAGAGCTCCGGACTGGAGAAGAGCCTCATTTAAGCACGAATACGTCGATCGAGACGAGATGATTTTGTCTTATGTCGCAAATCACTGGCACACCAGATTACACGATGCTGGCTTAGGACCACCACCGACCAGAAAGCCCCCGTTACAGTCAGACTGGGACATAGTATATGCCCCACAATACATCGAAGCGTCCCGTCGCCAGACAATGACTTACGCATTTGCATTTTTGGAATTCGGGATAATGACACGTAAACCGGGTTATCAAGAAGAATATAAGAAGATTCTGACATTCATGAATCCAATGTTCATAACTGGGACTCTACTGATCTCTCTAGCCACAGCCATTGTACTCGGAAAATGCAGTGGGCAGGGAGTAACAAGCGGATGCTTGGAGGTCTTACGAATAATACTAGGTGGCTCAATGACTCGAGTCCCTGAAACGAACCCTTTAAGGATCTACATGCTCACCATTTTGCTACTCTCCATTATATCAACCAACACGTTCCAGGGTAATTTATCATCGCTACTGACTGCTCCCGTTCCGAAGCCTCCTATAGACAATTTGGAAGACCTCAAACAATCTGGACTTCCGATCTACATATCCGACGCTGATATGCTTCTGTTGACCGACAAAATCGACAAATTTGAGATCCGATCAACTGGCAAAGGGAATTGTAAACACAAGATGCAGGATTTCGAAAACGTTTCGTGTGTAGGAGAAAAGCACATTTTGTTGAAGACGCATGACACAAAGGATTTCTATATCTCCAAGGGCAGCATTAGAAATATGTACTCAACATTTATTGTTCAGCCAAATTGGCCACTGACTGAAGAATTCACCCTCGTTCTAATAAGATATCACCAGACTGGGCTAATAGATGTGTACGACCCCAAGGAAATGCGGCCATCCGAGTTCAACAGCCGGTGGAGAGAGATCCAAAATGAGGCTAACAGTGGTTACTTCCAAATTCTGAAGCTGCAGAACTTAATGTTTGCGTTTTACATACTTCTATTCGGACATGTCGTTTCCATTATCGTTTTCATCGGCGAGGTGTTCATCTGGCGTCAGAGAATGAAGAAGATGAGGACCACCTTGCCATTTGTTTTGTAGTCAGTATTAGAATTGTATTGATAACCTATGTAGTTTGCTGTGTGATCTAATAAAAAATACGCCCCATTGTATGCAATGTGAAAATGCTTGTTGCCTTCATCGTGGTCTTCGTGGATGAAGGTCTTGTCTGTAGGCTTAGGAAGCGGAGGACAAGGAGAGGGAATGGGAGGAAGGTTATATTGCTGTTTGTTCGTTAGTTGATGTGTGAAATTTTAGTGTTTTTATCGCCACAATAGTGAGTATCATAGAAAATGAGATGCACAAGAGAGAATGAGATGACTTTTATGTACGAGATAAACCTCGTTGCACTAATAATGTATGCACATATGTTACGTAGACCAGTAGAAATTTGTTATAATTCATCTGTCACAGAAGTTATTGTCACTGATATAATTATGCTATGTAGAACGTTGAAAAGACAAAGAAATTATACAAACGCAATAAAAACCGGTCTTTGCAAACATATTGATTCTATTCTACGAACTTGTATCCCTAATGACTAGCGAGTGTCAACCAAAATCCTTCGGGAACGATGCGCTGGTAATTTCGGTGGAATGGCTATGCACTAAATTTTGCTGCAACATAATTATCAGTAAAAAGCATCGAAAATGCAAAGGTATAGGCCAAGTACAAGAGGATGTGACTTTGGAAGCTTGCTCGTTAACATAAACTTGATTATACGAAGTATTTGAAATCGAACAAATGCGAGCAAGTACAAATTATTGTACAGCATCGACACGATGCTATCGCTAAGTAAATATATTAAATTATCTAAATTTCCCAAAAAATGATGTCTCCTCATTTAATTAATAAATCTGCTCGACTAAATGTACTTGGTGGCCCGCTATACCTTTGCATTTTCGATGCTTTTTACTGATTTCACTTCATTTGTAGAATATTGTTAAGTATAGTATTGGTTTTATTAAAATACTTGTTTTTAAAGAAATAATGGAATAAAAAAATCAGGGAATGAAAGAATAAGGGAATGAAGGAATAAAAGGATCTGATTAATATGATGATATGATGATGATATACGATGATGTGAAGGAATATACTAAATTTTCCTTTAAACGTTATTTCCTTTTAAAAAATATAATAATAAGAATTGTGTATTTATAAAGTTTCAAAATGTTTTTTGAAGAAGTGATACAGAAAAATCAGAAACTCGTACGAAGCCAGGAAAATTTCACTCTATAGGTGGGTTTCAGATTAATTGTACTACAAGGATGTAGCAGCATGTTAGACATTGTTTAAAAACTTGCATATATTGTGGGTAATATTGTAAAATTAAATAGATTTGAAGGAATTACCAAAATATCAAACATTTAATTATTGCAAGATAGTGCAGGATTTGTATACGTTTGGTTTTTAAATTCGTAATTCAAAAATTATAATAAACATAGAAGTGTACAAAAACGGTTTAATTACACAAAAACCATCTTATTAAAAATGTCTAAATTTTAAATAATTGTTTGCATGAATTGTTGAAGAATGCTTTTAATTTCTAGAACTTTTAGAACTTCAATATGGTCCTATGTATATCTTTGAAAATGTTTTTCAATTTCCGTACAACAATGTTATCGTGTCTTCTAAACGTACCCATACTTCAACAATCTATTTGAAGAAAAAATAGTTTTTTTTTGAAATCATGAATTTTTTATTACCGTGGCATCTTCTGATCTAATTTTACAGCATACCTGCAGAAAATATTCTAATTTCATTGTTAAAATGTGTAGGTAATATCATAACACTGTTATAAACTGATACGGAACAATTTAGAGATTCGATATTCGAGATAGTAAAGTTTCAATGCAAAACATGTAACAAAGATTTGTTAACAGTACCGATAACTACACGTTTCGCACGGACCCAAAAATATGCTTACTTTATCACGGAAGACCTGTTTACAGAACAATTTGAATATGTACTAAAAAAAAGTTTGTAGAAATTTGAAGATACGCTTCGACATGTATCGAAGTTCTAGAAACTAAATACCTTTTTACAACAATTTAAGCAACCATAATATTAAATTTATAAATTATTGATAACAGTTAAATATTCTCTGAATTACGGACTAATGCGTGCATCAAGAAGGTGTCTTTCTTTCCCTCTCTTTCGTATAATTATCGTTCTTTCTGTGGTGCGTAACCTGCTATGGCTCAGGATATCAACACTGCATTCGACTGCATACTTTGTCTCTATCTTACCGTTACTTCGTCGCGCTCGCACTAGCCAAACACACGAACGTGGGCCGAGCAAACAAGTGTGATAGCACGATTCACGATCGAGGAGGATATCAATGCGGAATTCATCATCGTCGGAATTTGTCATGCATAAGAGCCTTTCTTTTCTTCGTTCTGTCTGTTGCGCTCGCGGTGCTCGCACTACGATCGCCGAGAGTAAGTGTGACGGTGTGTCTTTGCCGGCCGCGGCGACTCTTTCATTTTATTCGAAACATTTTTCTAATCATTTTATCGGGCATTTATTTCCAATATTTCATCCCACAGTGTCGCTGAATTTTAATTAAAGAGAAATGGAATAATAATTAGATGTTTTTATTCATTCATTTCGAATTATGTATATCCCCATGATTCAATATTTCGCGAAATTTATTCCTTATTTACCGAGACAATATTGTAACTTCTAATAAATAATTGATAAATATATTATAATTGTCGGGGGATCGAGAGAGGGCGTGACAGGAGGAAGTTGAAAGCGAAAGAGGCACGGGAGAAATGTGAGAAAAGAGAGGAAAAGGGAGGAAAAAAAGAAAGAAGGAAGGAGAATAGCGGAAGAGTGAGTAGGGAGGAGTTAGTGGAAGTGAGGGGGTGTGGCGTGGGGTTGAGGTAGAGAAGCATGAGGAAGGAAAAGGTGGAGGTGTTTTGAGGTTAGGAAGAGCGAGAAAGGGAAAGGAAGGGAACGACACCTAGGTGAAAGGAAGAAAAGTAGGAGGAAGGCGACACCTGGTGGGACAGAGGAAGAGAAGGGAAAAAGTGTCAGTAAAGACGGAAAAGAAGGAAAGAGAGGGTGAAAGCGAAAGGAATGGAGAAAGGAGACCGGAAGGAGAAAGAAAGGGAAGGACGGGAAGGAGGAAAGGAAAGAAGCAAGGGTGAAGGGGAGTGGTGGAAGGGTAGAGGCAGGGACAGCAGGATGGAGATAATAAGGAGAGAGAGGAAGGAAACCACTGGGAGTGCGACAAGCACGGAAACGGAGGAATGGCTGATGAAGAGGAAGAGAGACGAGGAGAGAGAGGAAGAATGGGAAGAGCAAGGGAGGGAAGGATTTAGGAAAAGCAAAAAAACAGTGAGATCGCCGGGGAAGACGGGAGAGGGGATGATATAGGAAAAAGGAGTTGAAAAGAAGGAGGAACGAAAGGGGGAAGACAAAAAGAGTAGTGTGGAGAGAGAGAGATAGAGGAGATAAAAGAGGAGATGAGAAAGATGAGGAAGGAAGGCAAGAAGAAGGAGGAAGAATTAATAAGAAGGGTGGAGGAAAGAACAAAGAGGGAAGTGGAGGATTTGAAAAGAGAGATGGAGAGGAGGGCGGAGAAGTGGAGGAGAGAAAAGAGGGCGTTGATGGAATGGATAGAGAGGATGGAGAAAGAGGTGAAGAGAGGCAGGGAGGAAGAAGAGAATAGAAAGAGAGAAGGAAGTAAAATAGCGAAGAAGGAGGAGGGGAGGGGGGAAGAAAGAAAGAGGAAGGAGGCAAGAGGTCAGAAAAAGGAATTAAGTGAAGAGGAAAGAAGAATAAGGGAAATAGAGAGGTGGAGAGAAAGCAAGGAGAGGGAGGAGAGAAGAAGGAACGTGGCGATCAAGGGACTGCAGAGGAAGAAGGAGGGAATGAAAGAGGAGGTGAGGGAAATTTTAGAGGAAGGCATAGGAGTTAAGGCAGAAATAGAAGGAATAAAGAAGATAGGCACAGGAAAGGGTGGAGAAGGGTTGAGGATGGTGGTGGTAAAACTGAAGAGGGAGGAACGAAAAAGAGAGATAATGGAGAAGAAGAAAGCCCTAAGAGGAAGAAGAGAGAGGGTAGAGGATGACCTGACTTGGAGGGAAAGAGAGATGCAGTGGTGGATAAGGAGGATAGCAGAAGAAGAGGGAAGAAAAGGGAAGAGAGCCAGGACAAGTTATGGGAGAATTTGGATAGAGGGAGAATGGTGGAAATGGGACGAAGATGGAGAAGTATTAAGGGACATAAAGGGAAGGGAGAGAAGATGGCTGGAGCGACAGGAGAGGCAGGGGGAAGGGGGTGTAACGGGAGAAGAGAAGAAAGAGGGTAAATAGAAGGGGGAGCGAGGATGAGGGGAGGAGGAGGAGAGGAAGAGAGGAAGAGAGAGAGGAGGTGAATAGTACGAGAGGAAGGAAAAGAATAAGGGATAAGGACGAGCGAGAGAGAGGGAGAAGATACGAATCTGCGGAGGGGCCGGAGGAGAGGAGAGTGAAGAAGGAGTGGAAAGAGGAAGGACGAATCGAATAAATCGAGGAAAGAAGTTAGGTTAAGTTAGAGTAAGAGGGGTGAAGGTGTAAGGAGGGCTGTAACCCTAAGGGGATAAGCGAAATAAACATACATACATATTATAATTGTCATACTATATCAATTTATTGAAAATCTATGATGGGATCAAAAATTAGCAAAAAATATTAAATGTCCGATAAAATAATTCGAAATGTCCCAATGAATACGAATGAACGATCGCGATCAACGAAGGCGCACTGACACACCTGAGCTCGGCCATCGTCTGTGAGCCGTGATCGGAGTGCGAGCGCGACAGACAGAAGAAAGAAAAGAGAGGCTGTTATGCGAGAAAAATTCGGACCACGGCGAAAACCGCGTTTGATGCCTTCCTCGATCGACGATAGCGCTCTTACACATGCCTGTCTGGCCTAAATCCGTGTGCCTCGATAGAATAAGTGCGACGGAGCGACGAAAAGAAAGAGATAAAGTAGTCGTTATCACTTGTTACTATGCTGCGACACACGTCAGAGAGAGAGATACGAATTAATAGAAAGAGAGGGCAGGAAAATCACCTAGGTGAAGCAAGCATTAGTAGTTACGGATACCCGTGCGCACCCCGTACCCCGCTGTGAAACCATTTATGCTGTTGATTGTACTTGGCCCGAGACAAGACCTTGTCTCTTGATTATTGTACTCCGATTCCATCACAGTGTTACTGCATGTGTTGCATTTATGGAGTGACATGTTACACATATCTGAAACCAGGCTTTTATCGATTGCAATCGACCACTGTATATTTCCAAATTTTACTTGGAGACGTTAAACATAGTGAACAAAGTAAATACAATGTAATCTGACGATTTATAAAGCAAGTTATTGACCGTTTCGAATATGAGAATACATTCCCAATTCTATTTTCCGGAAAACCACAAAATTGTTTACTTTATACCGTAACAACGTGAAGAATTCCAAACATGATTCGACGAAAAATGTGGCGTATACCTTTCTCCCTCACATAACCGAAGTCTGGGTCCCGAAGGATTTGGGTTAACATTCGCAATCACAATTAGAAGTCTGTGCAAACATATTGATTCCGTTCTGCAAAGTACTTCCAGTTGTCAATATCGAATGGCATCTGAATTCCTGCGGGACGATGTAAACTTGAAGAAGATGGCGTAAACAGACATATATAATTGGAACAATGCTATAATGAAGAAAAAAAACAAATTTTTGCAGCAGTGAAATAGCTAAAACGCATAATTTTTCCACTCAGTCGGTCACGTTGGATTATGTAGTGTATCAGATTCCGGGTTCAATCGGGAATAAGTACGATTAGTCGATAAATGGTTTATACGTGCAGTGCAGTACAATAAGTAGCTGGTCGATAAAGTGCGATGGAATTATTCAAAAGTGTCCTCCTAATCTTAACGATTCTTCGACAAACGCACGGAACGTTCTTGGCACCAGCAGTCGAAAGTGACCAGTTCGAAGTGATGTCAGAACAAGTGGTAAACTATATTCTATAAGTTTGAACGTAAAATATTCTCTAATAAGCCATTTGAACCTCCATAGGGCATGTTGCTAAATAATTGCACGAGACAGCGATTAACTAATGTCGCTGTGGTGTCAGATTCGCACACTATTATGAAATGGACGTCGATATCTCTCGAAAGAATTTCCCTGCTTAATTTAAAAATCACTAACCCGAGGGAACCGTTTCATTGGAATATGACATGGCAGGAAAAATTTCACACTTTTATATTAATAACTTCGACAGAAGAGAACCTGCATTACTTGATAGAAGGATTGAAAAATACAACGATATGGAATCCTTCGGCACTGTACATTTTATTTGACAATCGTACAGTTGAAAACCACTGTCAAACCGTAGACAGTTTCTTAAACGTCGCATGGCTACACGATCTCCTATCGTCTACATTTTTCTGCGTCGAACCTCTAAAAGGTGTTATGGCGTACACTTATAACCCTTACTCTAATTTGGCCCCAAAATCATGGAAACAAGTGACATTTAGACCACAACTGTGGAGACTATTCGAAAAAAAGGTGATTCCAGGTATGTAAATTTATTTTCCTTATAAAACAATTTATCCGTAACAGCAAATATACATTTCAGGTGTTACAAATTGTGCGGATATTTCGTTCGATAAAACGAGGGAACTAATCTATAAGCCTTTAACATTATTAGTAGAGATGAAAGGGGAAGTATATGAGAGCAAATCTAACTATAATAGAATCGACGCTATAGACGAAAGAATATTCGCAGCTCTCCGGGGTAAATGGAAAACCCAACTTAGAATTGTACCAATTAACGACAAGTCGAATGACTTGTCACATTTGAGAAACATGACGTCCAACAGGTATGACTTGCTACTAAACCCCCAGTTTATCCACAACACGCGACATATGACGGCGACTTACCCTCACCGAAATTTTGGGTTCGCTATTCTCACTCGTTTCCCGGGCTATGCAGCGCCGTACAAAAAGATCCTGAGATACATGAATCCACTGTTCATAGCTGGAATTCTACTTATTTCCCTAGCTACCGGGATTGTACTCGGAAAGTGCACCGGACAAGGAGAAATGAGCGGCTCCTTGGAGGTCCTACGAGTAATGCTAGGTAGCTCCATGACTCGTTTCCCTGAAACAAATCCTCTAAGAATCCACATGATTACAATCCTGCTATTATTCATGCTATCAACCTCCACTTTCCAGGGTAACCTATCCTCGTTACTGACAGCTCCAATTATGAACCCATTAATAGATTCCATGGAAGACCTGAAACAGTCCGGATATCCAATCTACATATTCCACGCCCATCAGTCGAAGATAACCGATGATGTCCTTTATTCACGACTTCGACCTACTGATTCCTGGAACTGTAGCGGGTTTGTGGAAAAATTCGAAGGCGTGGCGTGTCTGGCGGAACGACGCCTATTGTCGAAGATCGCTTATGAGAAGCAACTGTATCTCTCCAAGGAGAGTATCAACAACTTGTTCGCAGCGTTTATTACACGCCCGAATTGGCCACTAGCCGAGGAACTGAGTCGAGTACTGATGATGATGAACGACGGTGGGCTGATAAACTTTTTCTCGGATGTGACCAATCACGAATCTGCGTACGTCATAGAGTGGCAAAGGATGGAAGCTGAGACTACAAGCAAAATCTATCACAATCTGAATCTGAGTAATGTGTCGTTCGCGTTTTTCGTACTTTTGTTTGGGCTTGCAGTGTCCATGATCGTTTTCATTGGCGAGGTTCTGATATATCGTTACAGAAAACAAGAGACGGGGGGGAAGAATGAAAGGAGGGTTATTTTACCGTTTATCCATTAACGAATATCATTTTTATGTTAACGATATGTAATTTATGTGATTTAATGAAAAATATGACCAAGTTTTCCAAGCTCATTGGCTCTCTGCAATAGTATTTATTTTGTTTTGTGAAATACTTTCAGTTTGCTACATCGAACGTTGGATGAAATCCTTTGGGACGCGAGAAAAATAGCTATGCGCGGAATTCTCTGTTATACACATATTGATTTGTAAAAGTGTTGCAGGTTCACTGCAATCAAATTTTTTTTCGCCACGGAAAAAGACACAATTGATTCTTACACCAGTCCATCACTGTGCATTTCGAAGTATGTATACTTCGTGTTCCAATCAATCGAGAATCACTTGAAAACTCTATATGAAAAGTTCATTAATTATTCAAACGTACATTACAACAATTGCCCGTACGTTAAAATGAAAATAAAATTGCTCAAAAGCGTCTCTCTAATCTTAATATTAATTTTACACGCATACCAACCCATCTCATGCCCACGAGTTGAATTTAATCGTTTCAAAGCGATGGCGGAAAAAGTGGTAAGTCGTATTGTTTCAATTCCTATTGAATTCATTGCCCGACGAATAATTACGTTCCGTTCAAACAAAGGAACGTAATTATTATGTTCGATTATCACTATTACCTTCTTCTCAAAAGAATTTCCTTGATTCATTTGAAAATCGCGAATCCGAGGATCTCGTTTCCTCAAACCCTACCGTGAGATCTACCGTGATTAATTCGTCGCCGGAGAACCTGAAATACTATATATAATACTATAATAATATTAATACTATAAAATATGATAATCGTAGCAACGAAAACTGCTGCAATAGCACACACATTTCTTTAAGAACAGTTTGGGAATACAATCTACTATTGTCTACGTATATCTGCGACGCGCCTGTACGAGATTTGATGTTCTACACTTATAATCCTTTCATTGGATGGGCACCGAAGTCCTGGAAAAGAGTTGACAGCGACAAAATGAACTTTCGAAAGCACAAACTGATTCCAGGTATGTCACCGTTCGATTTAATTATAATTAACCATTTCAATTCCTGAGGTTATTACTTTTTATAAAATTTACAATTCATCCAGCGAACGTTTGCAAGATTTAATCTGTAAAATTTCGCTACTTGAAATATCTGTAAATTCCGTACAACTGCTTAATATCACTACCAACTTCATAATTTCTTTTTTGTAACAACCTATCAGAGTCTATCGCCCATCTCTTGAATATGACAGAAGTTTCATTGAAAAAATGTTTAAGTTTAGAGTGCAAACTTATGTTACATACTGTATTCTCTATTAAAAGACACTTTTCATTAATGCAAATCTCTGTCTAAGGTGTAATGACGTGCAAAGATATCACATTCGACAAGACAAGGACACTAAACGGTTGTCCTTTGAAAGTGTTAGACTTTCAGCTTCCACCAGGACTATACGTGTATTTGTCCAATGATGGTTTCGAAATGTACGGAGGAATAGACGGAAATATTCTCCGTATACTTCGGACGAAATGGAACGTTATTCTAAACTCAAGCCTCTACTCTACTGTTATATGTATATACAATTAACTAAATTTCCCAAAATATTGTGTCTTCTCATTTAATGACTAAATCTGTTTACTGCTCTATTAAATGTACTTGGTGGCCCGCTTTTTACGAAGGTTCGATGGTAAAAAATAACTGTAGTATCAACTCCCCTAAGCTTAAATAGTTGGGAATGTGCGACATTAAAAGAGAGTTGCTAAAACACAGTATAAAGTGGGCTTCTTACTGTTTAAAATGAAAGTCCGTTAAATATCTCACGTCGTTCCTTTTTAATTTATTTTAACATCAATTGTTGAAATACACTACTATATGTATATATACATATGTATATATACATTTTAAACAGTAAGAAGCCCACTTTATACTGTGTTTTAGCAACTCTCTTTTAATGTCGCACATTCCCAACTATTTAAGCTTAGGGGAGTTGATACTACAGGTATTTTTTACCATCGAACCTTCGTAAAAAGCGGGCCACCAAGTACATTTAATAGAGCAGTAAACAGATTTAGTCATTAAATGAGAAGACACCATATTTTGGGAAATTTAGTTAATTGTATATATTTACTTAGCGATAGTATTGTGTCGTTGCTCTACAATAATTTGTACTTGCTCACATTTGATTGATGTCAAATCCTGTATAAAATGCAGTTCATGTTAATGAGCAACCTATTCCAATATAACATTCTCTTGTACTTGGCCCATAGCTTTGCATTTTCGATGCTTTTTGTGGATACTACTATTCGGGTACATACTGTCCATGCTGATTTTCATTGGCGAAGTGCTAACCAGACGTCCGTGGAAGCAAAAGATAAGGAAAGTGATCGGGAGGAAGGCTGTATTGCCGTTTGTTCATTAATCGGAGTTATATTTATAAGTATTGGTATTGTGTTAGAGATACCTGCTACATATTAGAGTCCGTTCTACAAAGTAGTTGCAACAGACGTTATTGATTTGCGAATTCGTCGACTTCCCGAAGCAATAATATTTTCAATGCACCACATCCGCTAAAATAATTGATGTTTACACCAATCGATGACTGTACGTTTCCCAGTATTACATGGAGCATGAGTAAACAGATAGTAACGCGAAGATTAATAGGCGAGTAGTCGACTATTTCGAAAATGAGTACATATGTTCTTCTCCGTCTCCCGGTAAACCGAAAATTTGTTTACATAAACCGTAAATAAGTGAAGAGTATCAAAGACCATTCAACGTAGACTTTCACGTATAACCTGCTATCTCAAATTACCGGCAAATGGGTGCCGAAGAATTTCGATTCATATTCGCAACCATAATTAACAGTCCCTACAGACATATTGATTCCGCGCTGCGAAGTACTTTCACTCATCGATATGGAATGTCACGTATACTCCTTCGGGACGGCGTAAAATTGAAAAAGATCCCATATACAGACGTATAGAGTTCTCACGATGTTTGTGATTACGAAGAAAAGAAATTTTCGCGCCAGTACAATAGTTAAAACGGACACTTCTTCCACTCAGTGACCCACGTTAGATTATACAGTGTATTTGATTCGGGTTTCAACCAAAAGTAAGTGCGAGCGGGCTATAAATTGTTTATATGCACAATACAGTGCATTAATTGGCTCTCTGATAAAGTGCGATGGAATTATTCAAAAGTGTCCTCCTAATATTACCGATTCTTTGGCAAACAAATCAAGCGTTCTCGAAACTCGGAGTGAAATTACACCGGTTCGAAGAGATGACTGAGCAAGTGGTAAAATTACATTCTATGTATAAATTTGATCGGTCAGTATTTCCGAATAATTCTCACGAATCTCTATTTTAGGGTACTTTGTTGAGTAATTGCTCGAGACTACGGTTAAATAATATCGCCGTCGTATCTGATTCGGAGGCCACGGTAAAATGGACTCCGAAATCTCTCGAAAGAATTTCCCTGCTTAATTTGAAAATCGTTAACCCAAGGAAACAATTTTTCTGGAATATAACGTGGCATGAAAAGTTTCATACTTTTATAATAATAACTGCGAAAGATGATGACCTGGAATACTTGATAAAAGGATTGAGAGAAACAACGTTGTGGAATCCTGCGGCTCTCTACGTTCTATTTGACAATCTCACGCTGGAAACCGGCTGCGACAACGCGGAAAATTTTTTATTCACAACTTGGAACCTCGAGCTATTATCATCTACATTTTTCTGCGTTGATCCTGTACAAGGTTTTATGATGTACACTTTCAATCCTTTCACGGAATGGGCGCCGAGTACGTGGGAAATACATGGCAGAAGGAATTCACATTTCAATCATCCAATTTGGACGTGGTTCAAACAGAAGTTGATTCCAGGTTCGTAAAATACACCGCCATTTGAAAAATATCATTCTGAAATAACAATTGCTTGCGCGAACTAAACTTTGCATAATTCACAATTAATTAATTAAGGTCTGACGACTTGTAAGAATATTACGTTCGTAAAAACGAGGACACTAAACAAGTATCCTGTCGGAGCTGTACAGATCTACAGAGCGGGCAAGTCTCCTAACGCATTGTACGCGGATGACTACGACAAGGCGGACTCAGCAGTTTATATGGAAATCATATTTGAATGGGACGCCCTTGTACTCGAAACACAGGTCAAGCTCATGCCGCACGACTTCTCGTATATAAAAACAATTACGTCGGGCAAAAAGGACGTGCTAATAAATACACAGTTCATCTCCAAATCAAGTGGTATGATAATGACTTACGCGATTCGTAATTTTGAACTTGGTATAATGACTCGAGCACCGGGCTATCAAGATGGTTTCGAAAAGATCTTAAAATACATGAATCCAATGTTCATAACTGGAATTCTACTCATGTGCTTAGCCACAGCGATTGTACTCGGCAAATGCACTGGGCAGAGAATAACGAGTGGATGCTTGGAGGTGTTACGAATTATACTAGGCGGTTCTATGATTCGTTTCCCTGAAACCAAACCCTTAAGGATCCACATGCTCACCATCTTCCTACTCTCCATTATATCAACGTCCACCTTCCAGGGTAACCTATCCTCGTTACTGACCAGGCCCATTCTGAAACCTTCTATAGACAACTTGGAAGACCTCAAAGCATCTGGGTATCCGATCTATATGTTCCACGGTGATGTACCCGCGATGTCTGACGAGATCGATCACTCTCGGATACGAGCCATTGACTCCTGGGACTGTAGCGAATACGTAGAGAAATTAGAAAATGTTGCGTGTGTGAGCGATAAACGGTTATTGAGGCATATGTTTTACACGAAGAACTTGTACATCTCCAAGGACAGCATTACCAATTTCTACGCGACGTATATTGTTCGGCCAAATTGGCCACTTACCGAAGAGTTCACCCGCAAGCTGATAACGGTACACCAAACTGGGATGTTAAATTTTTATGTAGAATTGACGAAGATCCCAACCAAGTACGATAAAAAGTGGAAAAGGATCGAAATTGCGACTACCAGTGGTGATTTTCAAATTCTGAAGCTACAAAACTTAATGTTTGTGTTTTACATACTTATATTCGGCCATGTCGTTTCCATATTCGTTTTCGTCGGCGAGATGTTCATTTGGCGTCAGAGAATGAAGAAGATGCGGAGCACCTTGCCACTCGATCGATAGTTAGTATTAGAATTGTATTGGTAACCTATGTAGTTTGCTGTGTTATCTAATAAAAAATATGTCCCATTCCATGCATGTAATGTGAAGAGCCCTGTGCAAACGTATCGATTTTGTTTTCCAAAGAACTTTCAAGTAATCATTGTGAACTGAAATCCACTGGGGCCAAAGAGTCTGTAATTCTATTAACATGGCTATCAACTAAATCATCCCTTAAATATGTATTGGTTTACATATATGCTCTCACTTCGCAGCAATAAGTTCTTTTTCACTGTTGGAACTAAACAAAGTTGATTCTCATAACAGTCGATCACTGAACACTTCTAACAGTGTTGCAAGTATTGTTCCCGAATCGGCAGAGATAAACTGTAACATTCTGTATTAAAATTATATCAATTACCCAAATATATAGTGTGTTATATTAACTGATCGTTTATTAAATTACAATGAACTTTCTTAAAAGTATATTTCTAACATTAACGATACTTTGGCAAAAACATGAAACGTTGTCGAAATTGGAAGTCGAATTCGATCAGCTCGAGGACCTGACAGAACAAGTGGTAAGACTGTACTCTATAAATTTGATGGGAAGGTATTTCCTAATAATAATTACGAACCTTTATAGGGTACACTATTGAGTAATTGCACGAGACTGCATGTAAATAATATCGCCGTCCTGTCAGACTCTCGCGCCATAATAAAATGGACTCCGAAATCTCTACAACGAATTTCCCTGCTAAATTTAAAGATCGCAAACCTAACGGAACCATTTCGCTGGAATATCAGGTGGCAAGAAAAGTTTCATACCTTCATTATAATAACTTCGGGAGCGGAGAATCTAAAGTACTTAATAGAAGGAATGAAACATAGCACGTTGTGGAATCGCGCGGGGCTTTACGTTCTCTTTGACAGTCGTACCGTTGAAAACGGATGTCAAAACGCTGGCAGTTTTTTAAAATTAGCCTGGCAATACGATCTATTATCGTCTACATTTTTCTGCGTCGATCCTTTACAAGGTTTTATGCTGTACACTTTCAATCCTTTTATTCCATGGGCACCGAAATCCTGGCGAGAAGTTAGCAACGACAAAATGAATGATCGGAATCACACTTGGACATTATTCAAAAAGAATTTAATTCCAGGTTTGTAAAATACGTCTTTAATTGCCATTAATCGGCTTAATAATCAAGAGTGAATACAATATAAAAATCACTAGAGATTGTATGAAGATTAATAGCCCTAAATATCCAATTCCTCAGGAAGAGATCTATATTACCTTAACTAGCAATTTTCTTTTTTAATTATTGGAACCACTACAGCATTTCCGCTCTTTTAAATTTAGATCGAGTACTAATAGGATGTAAGCATTATTTGGTATGTTTTCGATAAAACAAGTTTTCTATAATTGTAAATTGACGTTTCAGGTTTGACTACCTGTAAGGACATCACGTTCCACAAATCTAGCAAACTATACGGTTATCCTTTGAAAGTATTAGGCCTACACTTTCCGCCAGCCTTAACCCTGAATATGTCAAAACATGGCTTTGATATACTCGGTGGATTCGAAGAAAAAATCTTCCGCAGTATCTGGACGAAATGGAATGCAACATTAAACGTAACCCTATACAAAAAAGGCATGGCTAACTATTTATATCTCAAAAACATCACTAGCGGCCAGTACGATCTACTATTAAACTTGCAGTACATCTTCAACAAACCAGACATGACAATGACTTACACACATATATCCACGGGATTAACCGTCCTCACTCGTTTTCCGGACTATGAAGACAAATACATAATAATCCTGAAGTACATGAATCCAACGTTCATAGCTGGAATTTTACTCATTTCCTTAGCCACAGGTATTGTACTTGGAAAATGTACTGGGCAAGGAATAACACGTGGATGCTTGGAGGTCATTCGAATATTAACGGGTGTGTCCATGATAAACATACCAAAAATATATCCCCTAAGAATCTACCTGTCAACCATGTTACTACTAGTCATACTCACGACATCCACCTTCCAGGGTAATCTATCCTCTTTACTTACCTCCCCCATTCTAAAACCTTCTATAAATACCATGGATGACCTCAAGGAATCCGGATATACCATCTATATGTTCCATGGCTACAAATCCCTGATGTACGACAACGTTCTTGATCCTAGTATCCAAACCCTTGACACCTGGAATTGCAGTGCGTTAGTGGAAAACGACGAGGACGTCGCTTGTGTGGCGGATGCGGCCGCATTAACAACACTCGGTAACAAGCAGAATTTTTATTTCTCCAAGCACAGGATATGCACTATATTTGCTGCGTACGTTGTTCGTCCGAATTGGCCGCTGGTTGATCAACTCAGCCAGATGCTGATGATACTCAACGAAGGTGGGTTGATAAACTTCGTATGGAATCAACCTTTAAGTTTGTTTAATCGCAAGTTGCGCAAGTTAGAAGAGGAAGCTACCAGCAAAGAGTATCACATTCTCAAGCTACAGGACGTGTCATTTGCTTTCTATATACTTGTATTTGGACATGTTGTCGCCATTGTGGTTTTCATCGGTGAACTGTGTGTCTGTAAGCTTAGGAAGCGGAAGACAACGAGGGGGAATGTAGGGGGGGAGGTTATATTACCATTTGTTCATTAGTCGGTGTGTATAATTTTACTGTCTTTATCGCGACAATAGTGAGTATCATAGAAACTAATATGCACAACAGAAAATGCGGTGTCTTTTGTATACGATACGAACCTCGTTGCACTAATACATATATTACACACGTGTATGCCGGGAGCCACATCGATGGTTAAGCAACCGAACAAAGAACGTAGTAAAAGAGACGACCATCAAAACATACGAAGGGGCTTTCGCATAAAGTTCGAAGCGCGGGCAATTCGAATATATATTTCAACACTCTCACCTTCGAATTGACTCTGGGTTCACATTTTATTTAGAACATATATTTCTTTTATAACTTTGGTTTGCTTATCAATACCCTAAATAAAAAAATACTTGTGTGATTATCATTACATAGTGCTGTGGTAATAAGTCAGGAAAAACATAGTTGTGTATGACTTACGTTTCTTTTATTATTGAATTACAGCTAAAAATAAGATATATAAAAGAAATTTATTTCGGAGCATTAACCATTAACAAATCCCTACATTTGTCGAAAATCAACTTGCTAAGGGGTTTAGTAAGGATATCTGCTAATTGATTATTAGTGCTCATGTACTCTAAAGAAAACAGATTGTCCATATAGTTTTGTCTTATAAAGTGGTATTTCACATCCACGTGCTTAGTTCTTTTGTGATGTTCGGGGTTTTTAATAAGCTTTATGGAGCTTTGATTATCTATACAGGGTATCCCAACTAACGTGCAGGTCCCTGAACCAGGTGATAGCATAGGCAATTCTAATATAGGGAAGTGACATTCCTAATGTCGTATCTTAATTTGTGGCAGAGTTATTAACGAAAACCGATAGCCAATCAGAGGGCTTCGTTGGGCCTGGCGGCGCGACAGTAGAAGGTCTGCACCAGTAGGGTACTGTGCCAGTAAGAACCGTCGCACCGCTGGGCCCAACGGAGCCCTATGATTCGCTATCGTTTTTTGTTAATAACTCGGCCACGAATTAAGATACGATATTACGATTGTCACTTCCCTATATTAGAATTACTTCAGCTATCACCCGGTTCAGGGACTTGCACGTTAGCTGGGACACCCTGTATACAGAACTGGGGTGTTTGACTCTGGCTTGATCAATTCTTTAAGCAGCCTATCTGTCCAAATTAATTCTTTCGCAGCGTGAGTCGCTGCGACGTATTCCGATTCGGTTGTTGATAAAGCAACCGATCTTTGTTTCACACAACCCCATGTAATGGCCGCGCCTGCCAACATTACAACGAAACCGCTAGTTGATTTTCGACTAGACATCTAGCAAAATCCGCGTCGCTATATGTTCTTATTTTTAGATCGCTGTTCCCGGCTCTAACAAGGGGAGGCTACAACTCATCAACTCGCGATTTGGATGAAACTGGGTGGAAATGGTAGAGGGTAATGCGTATAAAGAACCTGTGAAGCAATACAGGTTCAAAATGTAACTTAACAGATATTTGTACTCATTTCTAAATTAACAATTCGGATGCATCTGAGTGGAAAAATTTAACAAGATAACAATCTGGATGTGTCTGAAAGAAAGTTACACATACATATTGCCATGTGTTTCAACGATTGATGATAACATAAATTAATAAGATACTTTTCATGAGATATTTAGAGGATTTTCATTCAGCACAATAAGAAGCCCGCTGAATACTGTGTTTTAACAACTCTCTTTTAATGTCGAACATCCCGAACTATTTAAGCTTATTTTTCACCATCGAACCTTCGTAAAAAGTGGGCCACCAAGTACATTTAATCGAGCAATAAATAGATTTATTAATTAAATGAGGAGACATCACTTTTTGGGAAATTTAGTTAATTTAACATATTTACTTAGCGATGGCATCGTGTCGATGCTGTACAATAATTTGTACTTGCTCGCATTTGTTCGATTTCAAATACTTCGTATAATGAAGTTAATGTTAACGAGCAAGCTATTCCAAAGTCACATCCCCTTGTACTTGGCCTATACCTTTGCATTTTCGATGCTTGTTGCTGATAAGGATATGCAGCAGTTATTACCCTATATCTCCTGTGCATCACGAATATTTAAAAACACTGCCACGCGAAGAGCATAGTAAATGCTACCAATACCTTATGTTAATTTTAACAATATATCAGTAGAGTAGAGGGTTGAGTTTAGAATAACGTTCCATTTCGTCCGAAGTATACGGAGAATATTTCCGTCTATTCCTCCGTACATTTCGAAACCATCATTGGACAAATACACGTATGGTCCTGGTGGAAGCTGAAAGTCTAACACTTTCAAAGGACAACCGTTTAGTGTCCTTGTTTTGTCGAATGTGATATCTTTGCACGTCATTACACCTTAGACAGAGATTTGCATTAATGAAAAGTGTCTTTTAATAGAGAATACAGTAGGTAACATAAGTTCGCACTCTAAACTTAAACATTTTTTCAATGAAACTTCTGTCATATTCAAGAGATGGGCGATAGACTCTGATAGGTTGTTACAAAAAATAAATTATGAAGTTGGTAGTGATATTAAGCAGTTGTACGGAATTTATAGATATTCCAAGTAGCGAAATTTTACAGATTAAATCTTGCAAACGTTAGCTGGATGAATTGTTAATTTCATAAAAAGTAATAACCTCAGGAATTGAAATGGTTAATTATAATTAAATCGAACGGTGACATACCTGGAATCAGTTTGTGCTTCCGAAAGTTCATTTTGTCGCTGTCAACTCTTTTCCAGGACTTCGGTGCCCATCCAATGAAAGGATTATAAGTGTAGAACATCAAATCTCGTACAGGTGCGTCGCAGATATACGTAGACAATAGTAGATTGTATTCCCAAACTGTTCTTAAAGAAATGTGTGTGCTATTGCAGCAGTTTTCGTTGCTACGATTATCATATTTTATAGTATTAATATTATTATAGTATTATATATAGTATTTCAGGTTCTCCGGCGACGAATTAATCACGGTAGATCTCACGGTAGGGTCTGAGGAAACGAGATCCTCGGATTCGCGATTTTCAGATGAATCAAGGAAATTCTTTTGAGAAGAAGGTAATAGTGATAATCGAACATAATAATTACGTTCCTTTGTTTGAACGGAACGTAATTATTCGTCGGGCAATGAATTCAATAGGAATTGAAACAATACGACTTACCACTTTTTCCGCCATCGCTTTGAAACGATTAAATTCAACTTGTGGGCATGAGATGGGTTGGTATGCGTGTAAAATTAATATTAAGATTAGAGAGACGCTTTTGAGCAATTTTATTTTCATTTTAACGTACGGGCAATTGTTGTAATGTACGTTTGAATAATTAATGAACTTTTCATATAGAGTTTTCAAGTGATTCTCGATTGATTGGAACACGAAGTATACATACTTCGAAATGCACAGTGATGGACTGGTGTAAGAATCAATTGTGTCTTTTTCTGTGCCGGAAAAAAATTTGATTGCAGTAAACCTGCAACACTTTTACAAATCAATATGTGTATAACAGAGAATTCCGCGCATAGCTATTTTTCTCGCGTCCCAAAGGATTTCATCCAACGTTCGATGCAGCAAAGTGAAAGTATTTCACAAAACAAAATAAATACTATTGCAGAGAGCCAATGAGCTTGGAAAACTTGGTCATATTTTTCATTAAATCACATAAATTACATATCGTTAACATAAAAATGATATTCGTTAATGGATAAACGGTAAAATAACCCTCCTTTCATTCTTCCCCCCCGTCTCTTGTTTTCTGTAACGATATATCAGAACCTCGCCAATGAAAACGATCATGGACACTGCAAGCCCAAACAAAAGTACGAAAAACGCGAACGACACATTACTCAGATTCAGATTGTGATAGATTTTGCTTGTAGTCTCAGCTTCCATCCTTTGCCACTCTATGACGTACGCAGATTCGTGATTGGTCACATCCGAGAAAAAGTTTATCAGCCCACCGTCGTTCATCATCATCAGTACTCGACTCAGTTCCTCGGCTAGTGGCCAATTCGGGCGTGTAATAAACGCTGCGAACAAGTTGTTGATACTCTCCTTGGAGAGATACAGTTGCTTCTCATAAGCGATCTTCGACAATAGGCGTCGTTCCGCCAGACACGCCACGCCTTCGAATTTTTCCACAAACCCGCTACAGTTCCAGGAATCAGTAGGTCGAAGTCGTGAATAAAGGACATCATCGGTTATCTTCGACTGATGGGCGTGGAATATGTAGATTGGATATCCGGACTGTTTCAGGTCTTCCATGGAATCTATTAATGGGTTCATAATTGGAGCTGTCAGTAACGAGGATAGGTTACCCTGGAAAGTGGAGGTTGATAGCATGAATAATAGCAGGATTGTAATCATATGGATTCTTAGAGGATTTGTTTCAGGGAAACGAGTCATGGAGCTACCTAGCATTACTCGTAGGACCTCCAAGGAGCCGCTCATTTCTCCTTGTCCGGTGCACTTTCCGAGTACAATCCCGGTAGCTAGGGAAATAAGTAGAATTCCAGCTATGAACAGTGGATTCATGTATCTCAGGATCTTTTTGTACGGCGCTGCATAGCCCGGGAAACGAGTGAGAATAGCGAACCCAAAATTTCGGTGAGGGTAAGTCGCCGTCATATGTCGCGTGTTGTGGATAAACTGGGGGTTTAGTAGTAAGTCATACCTGTTGGACGTCATGTTTCTCAGATGTGACAAGTCATTCGACTTGTCGTTAATTGGTACAATTCTAAGTTGGGTTTTCCATTTACCCCGGAGAGCTGCGAATATTCTTTCGTCTATAGCGTCGATTCTATTATAGTTAGATTTGCTCTCATATACTTCCCCTTTCATCTCTACTAATAATGTTAAAGGCTTATAGATTAGTTCCCTCGTTTTATCGAACGAAATATCCGCACAGTTTGTAACACCTGAAATGTATATTTGCTGTTACGGATAAATTGTTTTATAAGGAAAATAAATTTACATACCTGGAATCACCTTTTTTTCGAATAGTCTCCACAGTTGTGGTCTAAATGTCACTTGTTTCCATGATTTTGGGGCCAAATTAGAGTAAGGGTTATAAGTGTACGCCATAACACCTTTTAGAGGTTCGACGCAGAAAAATGTAGACGATAGGAGATCGTGTAGCCATGCGACGTTTAAGAAACTGTCTACGGTTTGACAGTGGTTTTCAACTGTACGATTGTCAAATAAAATGTACAGTGCCGAAGGATTCCATATCGTTGTATTTTTCAATCCTTCTATCAAGTAATGCAGGTTCTCTTCTGTCGAAGTTATTAATATAAAAGTGTGAAATTTTTCCTGCCATGTCATATTCCAATTAAACGGTTCCCTCGGGTTAGTGATTTTTAAATTAAGCAGGGAAATTCTTTCGAGAGATATCGACGTCCATTTCATAATAGTGTGCGAATCTGACACCACAGCGACATTAGTTAATCGCTGTCTCGTGCAATTATTTAGCAACATGCCCTATAGAGGTTCAAATGGCTTATTAGAGAATATTTTACGTTCAAACTTATAGAATATAGTTTACCACTTGTTCTGACATCACTTCGAACTGGTCACTTTCGACTGCTGGTGCCAAGAACGTTCCGTGCGTTTGTCGAAGAATCGTTAAGATTAGGAGGACACTTTTGAATAATTCCATCGCACTTTATCGACCAGCTACTTACTCTACTGCACTGCACGTATAAACCATTTATCGACTAATCGTACTTATTCCCGATTGAACCCGGAATCTGATACACTACATAATCCAACGTGACCGACTGAGTGGAAAAATTATGCGTTTTAGCTATTTCACTGGTGCAAAAATTTGTTTTTTTCTTCATTATAACATTGTTCCAATTATATATGTCTGTTTAAGCCATCTTCTTCAAGTTTACATCGTCCCGCAGGAATTCAGATGCCATTCGATATTGACAACTGGAAGTACTTTGCAGAACGGAATCAATATGTTTGCACCGACTTCTAATTGTGATTGCGAATGTTAACCCAAATCCTTCGGGACCCAGACTTCGGTTATGTGAGGGAGAAAGGTATACGCCACATTTTTCGTCGAATCATGTTTGGAATTCTTCACGTTGTTACGGTATAAAGTAAACAATTTTTTGGTTTTCCGGAAAATAGAATTGGGAATGTATTCTCATATTCGAAACGGTCAATAACTTGCTTTATAAATAGTCAGATTACATTGTATTTACTTTGTTCACTATGTTTAACATCTCCAAGTAAAATTTGGAAATATACAGTGGTCGATTGCAGTCGATAAAAGCCTGGTTTCCGATATGTGTAACATGTCACTCCATAAATGCAACACATGCAGTAACACTGTGATGGAATCGGAGTACAATAATCAAGAGACAAGGTGTTGTCTCGGGCCAAGTACAATCAACAGCATAAATGATTTCACTGCGGGGAACGGGGGGCGCGCGGGTATCCACAACTGTTAATGCTTGTTTCACCTAGGTGATTTTCGTGCCCTCTCTTTCTAATAATTCGTTTCTCTCTCTGACGTGTGTCGCAACATAGTAACAAGTGATAACGACTACTTCATCTCTTTCTTTTCATCGCTCCGCCGCACTCATTCTATCGAGGCACACGGCCTTAGGCCGGACAGGCACGTGTGAGAGCGCGATCGTCGATCGAGGAAGGCATCAAACGCGGTTTTCGCTATGGTTCGAATTTTTCTCGCATAAGAGCCGCTCTTTCCTTCCTTCCGTCTGTCACGCTTGCACTCCCATCGCGACTCACAGACGATGGCCGAGCACAGGTGTGTTGGTGCGCCTTCGTCGATCGCGATCGTTCATTCATTTCTTCAGGACATTTCGAATTATTTTATGGTACATTTAATATTTCTTGCTAATTTTTTAACGTATCGTAGATTTTCAATAAATTGATATAGTATGACAATTATATGTTTTTCAATTATTTATTTAAAGGTACAATATTGTCTCGGTAAATAAGGCATAAATTTCGCGAAATATTGAATCATGGGGATATACATAACTCGAAATGAATGATTAAGAAACATCTAATTATTATTCCATTTCTATTTAATTAAAATTCAGCGGCACTGTGGGATCAAATATTGGACATAAGTGTTAAATGCCCGATAAAATGGTTAGAAAAATGTTTCGAATAAAATGAAAGAATCGCCGCGACCGGCAAAGACACACCGTCGCACTTGCTCTCGACGATCGTATTGCGAGCACTGCGAACGCGACAGACAGAACGAAGAAAAGAAAGGCTCTTATGCAAGACAAATTCGGACGTCGATGAATTCCGCATTGATACCTTCCTCGTCGTCAAACGTTCTATCATACATGCTTGGTCGGCCCACGTTCGTGTGTGTTCGCTAGCGCGAGCGCGACGGAGTGACGGAAAGATAGAGACAAAGTATGCAGTCGAATGCAGTGTTGTTGATATCCCGAGCCATAGTGCGCCACAGAGAGAACGATAATTATACGAAAGAGGGAGGAAGAAAGACACCTCCCTGATGCACGCATTAGTACGGAGCTAAGAAAATATCAAACTGTTATCAATAATTTATAAATTTAATATAATGGTTGCATAAATTGTTGTAAAAAGGTATTTAGTTTCTAGAACTTGGATACATGTCAAAGCGTCTCTTTAAATTTCTACAAACTTTTTTTTAGTACATAATCAAATTGTTCTGTAAACAGGTCTTCCATGATGAAGTAAGCAAATTTTTGGGTCCGTCCGAAACGTGTAGTTGTCCGTACTGTTAACAAATCTTTGTTATATGTTTTGCATTGAAACTTTACTATCTCGGACATCGAATCTCTAAATTGTTCCGTATCTGTTTATAACAGTGTTATGATATTACCTACCTATACATTTTAACAATGAAATTAGAATATTTTTCTGCAGATATACTGCAAAATTAGATCAGAAGATGCCACGGTAATAAAAAAATTCATGATTTCAAAAAAACTATTTTTTCTTCAAATAGATTGTTGAAGTATAGGTACGTTTAGAAGACACGATGACGATGTTGTACGTAAATTGAAAAACATTTTCAAGGATATACATAGGACTATATTGAAATTCTAAAAGTTCTAGAAATCAAAAGCATTCTTCAACAATTCATGCAAACAATTATTTAAAATTTAGATATTTTTACTCAGATGGTTTTTGTGTAATTAAACCGTTTTTGTACACTTCTATGTTTATTATAATTGTTTAATTAAGAACTTAAAAACCAAACGTATACATATCCTGCACTATCTTGGAATAGTTAAATGTTTAATATTTCGGTAATTCCTTCAAATGTATTTCCTTTTTCAATATTACCCCCAATATATGCAAGTTATTAAACAATGTCTAACATGCTGCAAGAACCTTGTACACTGAATCTGAAACGCACCTATACATTGAAATTTTCCTGGCTCCGGAAAAGTCTCTGATTTTTTTGTATCACTTCTTCAAAAAACATTTGGAAATTTTATAAATACACAATTCTTATTACTATATTTCTTTAAAGGAAATAACGTTTAAAGGAAAATTTGGTATATTCCTTCATATCATCGTATATCATCATCATATCACCATATTAATCAGATCCGTTTATTCCATTACTTTCCGACATTCTGTTATTCCTTCATTCCTGTATTCCCTTATCATCAAAAAGCATCGAAAATGCAAAGGTATAGGCCAAGTACAAGAGAATGTGACTTTGGAATAGCTTTCTCGTTAACATAAACTTCATTATACAAAGTATTTGAAATCGAACAAATGCGAGCAAGTACAAATGATTGTACAGCATCGACACGATGCTATCGCTAAGTAAATATATTAAATTAACTAAATTTCCCAAAAAATGATTTCTCCTCATTTAATGAATAAATATGTTTATTGGTCGATTAAATGTACTTGCTGGCCCGCTTTTTACGAAGCTTGATGTCCAAAATGTAACGTTACAGATATGTGTACTCATTTCTAAATTAACAATCCGGATGCATCTGAGTGGAAAAATTTAACAAGTTAACAATCTGGATGTGCCTGAGAGAAAATTACACATGCATATTGCCATGTGTTTCAACGATTGATGATAACGTAAATTAAAAGGAAACGTCATGCGATATTTAGAGGATTATCATTCAACACAATAAGAAGGCCGCTTTATACTGTGTTTTAACAACTCTTTTTTAATGTCGAACATCCCGAACTATTAAGGCTTATTTTTCACCATCGAACCTTCGTAAAAAGCGGGCCACCAAGTACATTTAATCGAGCAATAAACAGATTTATTCATTAAATGAGGAGAAATCATTTTTTGGGAAATTAAGATAATTTAATATATTTACTTAGCGATAGCATCGTGTCGATGCTGTACAATGATTTGTACTTGCTCGCATTTGTTCGATTTCAAATACTTCGTATAATCAAGTTTATGTTAACGAGCAAGCTATTCCAAAGTCACATCCTCTTGTACTTGGCCTATACCTTTGCATTTTCGATGCTTTTTACTGATAATTATGTTGCAGCAAAATTTAGTGCATAGCCATTCTACCGAAATTACCAGCGCATCGTTCCCGAAGGATTTTGGTTGAAACTCGATAGTCATTAGGGATACAAGTTCGTAGAATAGAATCAATATGTTTGCAGAGACCGGTTTTTATTGCGTTTGTATAATTTCTTTGTCTTTTCAACGTTCTACATAGCATAATTATATCCGTGACAATAACTTCTGTGACAGATGAATTATAACAAATTTCTACTGGTCTACGTATGTGCATACATTATTAGTGCAACCAGGTTCGCCGTGTGCATAAAAGTTATCGCATTTTATCTTGTGCATCTCATTTTCTATGATAATCACTATTGTGGCGATAAAAACACTAAAATTACACACACCGAATAACGAACAAACGGAAATATAACCTTCCTCACATTCCCTCTCCTTGTCCTCTGCTACCTAAGCCTACAGACAAGAACTACATCCACGAAGACCACGATGAAGGCAACAAGCATTTTCACATTGCATACAATGGGGCGTATTTTTTATTAGATCACACAGCAAACTACATAGGTTATCAATACAATTCTAATACTGACTACAAAACAAATGGCAAGGTGGTCCTCATCTTCTTCATTCTCTGACGCCAGATCAACACCTCGCCGACGAAAACGATAATGGAAACGACATGTCCGAATAGAAGTATGTAAAACGCAAACATTAAGTTTTGCAGCTTCAGAATTTGGAAGTAACCACTGTTAGCCTCATTTTGGATCTCTCTCCACCGGCTGTTGAACTCGGATGGCCGCATTTCCTTGGGGTCGTACACATCTATTAGCCCAGTCTGGTGATATCTTATCAGAACGAGGGTGAATTCTTCAGTCAGTGGCCAATTTGGCTGAACAATAAATGTTGAGTACATATTTCTAATGCTGCCCTTGGAGATATAGAAATCTTTTGTGTCACGCGTCTTCAACAAAATGTGCTTTTCTCCTACACACGAAACGTTTTCGAAATCCTGCACATTGTATTTACAATTACATATGCCAGTTAATCGGATCTCAAATTTGTCGATTTTGTCGGTCAACAGAAGCATATCAGCGTCGGATATGTAGATCGGAAGTCCAGATTCTTTGAGGTCTTCCAAATTGTCTATAGGAGGCTTCGGAACGGGAGCAGTCAGTAGCGATGATAAATTACCCTGGAACGTGCAGGTTGATATAATGGAGAGTAGCAAAATGGTGAGCATGTAGATCCTTAAAGGGTTCGTTTCAGGGACTCGAGTCATTGAGCCACCTAGTATTATTCGTAAGACCTCCAAGCATCCGCTTGTTACTCCCTGCCCAGTGCATTTTCCGAGTACAATGGCAGTGGCTAGAGAGATCAGTAGAGTCCCAGTTATGAACATTGGATTCATGAATGTCAGAATCTTCTTATATTCTTCTTGATAACCCGGTTTACGTGTCATTATCCCGAATTCCGAAAATGCAAATGCGTAAGTCATTGTCTGGCGACGGGACGCTTCGATGTATTGTGGGGCATGTACTATGTCCCAGTCTGACTGTAACGGGGGCTTTGTGGTCGGTGGTGGTCTTAAGCCAGCATCGTGTAATCTGGTGTGCCAGTGATTTGCGACATTAGACAAAATCATCTCGTCTCGATCGACGTATTCCTGCTTAAATGAGGCTCTTCCCCAGTCCGGAGCTATATGTATGATAGGATAGTTGTTTAGCGTCCCCGTTTTTACAAATGTGATGTCCTTACAAGTTGTAGCACCTTAAATAATTAGTTTTCGATTAAGTAAAATTTGCTTTGTTCACGCGATTGACATTACAGTTTTTGACCCATTTCATACCCAGCTAGAATTCACTTTTTAAGGAGTAATCGTAAGTTTCGTATGTAACTGTGTACGCTTTACAAACATCTGTTTTAGTGGAACTCAATTCAAAAATATCATTTTTTAAGCAGAAACCCATGACTGTCCGAAATCTAGCGCAAGTCGATGAATGGGTGTATTAGAAACGTAATTTGTAATTGGTGATGTCTTTTACAAACCTGGAATCAGCTTTCGTTGGAACGATGTCCAATTGGGATGGACATAGTCCTCGACCCTGATAACATTTTCTCGCGTGCCATGTTTTTTCCACCACTTCGGTGCCCATTCCGTGAAAGGATTGAAAGTGTACATCATAAAACCTTCTAAACGATCAACGCAGAAAAATGTAGACGATAATAGGTCGAGTTCCCAAGTTGTGAATAAAAAATTCTCCGCGTTGTCGCAGCCGGTTTCCAACGTCAGATTGTCAAACAGAACGTAGAGCGCCTTGTAATTCCACAACCTTGTATGTCTTAATCCTTTTATCAAATATGCCAAATTCTCCCGCAACGAAGTTAATATTATAAAAGTATGAAACTTTTCATGCCACGTTATATTCAAGAGAAATGGATCCCTTGGGTTAACGATTTTCAAGTTAAGCAGGGAAATTCGTTCGAGAGATTTCGGAGTCCATTTTACCGTGGCCTCCGAATCGGACACGACGGCGATATTATTTACCCGTAGTCTCGTGCAATCACTCAACAATTTACCCTATAAACGAAATTCGTAATTACTATTCGGCATTACTCTCCCAACAATTTTATAGAATATAATTTTACCACTTGTTCTGTCATCTCTTCGAACTCGTCTAATTTCACACCGAATTCCGAGAACGCTTGATTTGTTTGCCAAAGAATCGGTAAGATTAGGACGACACTTTTGCATAATTCCATCGCGCTTTATCGAACAGCCAATTACTCTACCGTATTGTGTATATAAACAATTTATGCACTGCTCGCCCTTATTTCCGGTCGAAACCCGAGTCAAGTACACTGTATAATCTAACGTGGCCGACTGAGTGAAAGAAGTATCCGTTTTAACTGTTACAGTGCCGCGAAAATTTGTTTCGTTTGTTAATCATAAACATTGTTAGAAGTCCATACGTCTGTATACGGTGTCTTTTTCTATTTTACGCCGTCCCGCAGGAGTACAGGTGACGTTCGATATTGATGAGTGAAACTACTTCGCAGCATGGAATCAATATGTTTGCAGTGATTTCTAATTGTGGTTGCGAATGTTAACTGATATTCTTCGGGATCCATTTGCCGGTTATTTGGGATAGCAATGTATACGCGAAAGTCTACGTTGAATGGTCTTTGGTACTCTTCACGTATTTACGGTTTATGGAAACAAATGTTCGGTTTACCGGGAGACGGAGAAGAACATATGTATCTACTCATTTTCCAAACAGTCATGCAGCCAATTTTCGTGCAGCCCGTAATATTGTTCCATATTTTTATTACACCAAATGGACTACCTACGTACATATGTACATACATTACTAACACAATTATAATTCATCCACCGCTTCCTAATATTTTGCTTCCACATACACGAGACTAGGAATTCGTGAACGTTAAAAACAATCATAGAAACTATCTACTTAAATAAATATATATAAAATATAATTTAGTATTATCTATAAGAATTAATTATTATCAATGTGAATCAGGTGTGATGTTATAACTCGTTGATTCATTTTTTCACGTGGGTCTGTTGAACAATTTACCATCGTCGAATCTCCCTCTTTCCTTTCCAACTTTCGTATCGTCCAATCAAAAGTTCCAAGATGAAAATAACTATCGCGCACGCGTAACCCGCGGCGAGAAGAAGGAAGCTGAATTTCAGATTCTTCAGCGTCAACACCCTGAAATCCGACGAATCCCTCGTTCGTTTACTTCTTCGTTCCCAGAATATTTTCCGCACGTTGTGTCGCCGCCACATCAAAGGCACGCCGGCCTCCACAGTTTGTCGAATGATTTTGTTCACCCGTCCGAGCAGCGGCCAATTTTCGCACGTCGCGTAAACGTGTATCACCTCCCGGATTTTTTTCGAATGATGAAGATTGTCGTTTCTGATTCGCTCGAAACGATGAAGGCAATCGCCGAGACACGCGGTTCGTTTCGATTTCAACACGTTGTTCTTGCACTCCTCGTACGAAACAACGTGGAAATTGGATTCGAGAACGGGATCCATCAGCACACCCTCCAAGTTCTTCGCACCGTAAATAGCGTATCCAGATTTCTGTGATATAGAATTTAATACGATTAATAACGATGTGCGAAGGGTGAAAAATTTTACCTTCAGATCTACAGCGTTCTGAATATTCGGCTGTGACACTGGCACTGTCAACAACGACGACTAGTAACTTTGGAAAACAGAGTTCACTATTAGAAACAACATCAAAACGTTCGCAAGGTAGATTCGAATAGCGTTCATCTCCGGTAATCGAAGCATCGACACCGACGTAGTGAGACGAATGAAGTTCAACCATGCCGGAATAAATCCGTTGTGCTTCGCTAACACTAACAGAGTAACGAATGACAGCACAGAAACCATTATCGCAACGTCTTGTGACATGAACGACGTGATTCTTTTAAATTCCGAAATTTTCCCCTTCGGTTGCGTTATCACGCAGAGTCCCCCTTCGGAGTGTGGATACGTGTATCTGTGTTAGAAAATAGGAATCTATTTAATTTATAGTTGATTTTTATCAGTGAAACTGATTTTAACACTAGAACTACCAGGGCGGTCGAAAAGACTGGTTCCGAATTTCTTCTAAGAATTACTCGAATTTATAACACTGCCATTTCCAAAATTCTTCATAACCATGTTCCTATATGTAACTAATTAAATTAATTAATTTACCATGCTCCTTTGTTTCAAACAATGCTTTTAAATGAAATGAATTAATCCTCGGTACTTCTAGTGTTAAAAATGTTTCTTCCTCTTTTTTTCAACTAACCTGATTTTCCACGTGGTGAACAATGGACTGACGTTCATTTCCATGTCCACGATTTCGTTGCTCACGTCGGCCATCATTCCCATCATGCTACCGTGATTCTCGACACCGCCCAGCTGGTCGGCGGAGCCGTTGTAAACGATCACGTAAAGTTTACGTCGTAACGGACACGTTCAATTTGTTCAACAGTATCTTCATCACCTCCCCGTTATCGCCGGTGAATTTATCCAACCCTGGTTTACTAGGATCGATATCGAGAAGCGGCACCACTGCGATCGCGTTCAATCGGATCTGGTATCCGTCAACGTTCGCGGTTTTATCGTAATTGAAACCGTCGTATAACTGCGGACCCGCGGGGTTCAATTGGTCCGTTTGAATGTCGACGATGGAAACATCGAAATTGCGAACGGGAACGGGAAACATTTCCGAGATTCAGAATTACATCGGATACAGTGAACATCGAATTTCAAACGGAAACTATTACTACTCGAGAAAACGAGGGAGATGTTATCAATTTTTTATTTGGAGGCTAAGAAATTACTGATTTGCAATTGGTTCTGTCTAAGATTCACTTTAAAATTGTTTAATTTTAATATTGTTAAAATTTAAGGAATTGTAGATGTGATAATTTTTGTATGCAATATCTACGAACGACTCGAGGGAATAGCGATGTTGTTCATTATATTCGAGAGTGAAATTCCGGCGGATTTACCGTCGACGTATTTGCTCTTCAGCAACAACCACGGATGTCCGTTTCGTCCTTTGAACCGTTCCACGCGTTTCCAAATTTCCGGCGATTTATCGGAGTAAGGATCGTAGATGAATGGGACGAGTCCTTCGGCAGGATCGATGCAGATGAACACCGGGGAAATTAAATCGCACTCCCAGGCGGTCCAGAGGAAATGATAGGCATTTATGCAGCCGCGTTCCTCGGTTTTTCGATCGATTATTATATAAAATCCCTCCGCGTTCGCCAACGGCGAATCCTTGATCCTTTGCAATAGTAATCGCAACGCCGGCTGCGACGATGCAATCACTATGAAACGTTCCAGCTTACGCAGTAGTCGTGGTATTCGATAATTCTGATACATCACGAATGAATATCTCGTTAGAGTGAATTTTTCGAAGGCTGTTTTCTTGAAATGTTCAACGACGGCCACCGACACGTTGTCGAAAACACGTCGCTCGAGAAACTCATTGCACTCTCCACCCAACAGGAGAATATTGCGTGATCTTGCATGTGTACAGGAGATTAGAGGGACACTTTTGAGCAATTTTATTTTCATTTTATACAACGAGCAATCATTGTTATGTACATTTGAATAATTCATGAAGTTTTAATACAAAGTTTTCAGGTTGATTCGGAACGCGAAATACACTTCGAAATGCACAGGGATAGACTGGATGAGGAATAAATTGTGTCTGCTTCTGCGGCGGAACAAAAATTTGATTGCAGCTATGCCCGACAACACTTTTACAAATCAATACGAGTATAATAGAGAATTCCGCGCATAGCTATTTTTCTCAAATTACGGTCTCTCGGGTCCCAAAGGATTTCACCTGACGTTCGGTATAGTTAAGTGAAAGTATTTTACAAAGCAAAATCAATACTATTGCAGTGAGCTAATGAGCTTGGAAAACTCCCTCCTATTTTTCATTAAATCACACAAACTACATACATATCTTTAATATAAAAATAACACTCGTTATTGGACAAATGGCAAAATAACCAGCCTTTCAATCTCCTTCCTCGCCTTTAGCTTTCTAAAACGATATATTAACACCTCGCCAATGAAAATCACCACAGAAACTACATGCCCAAATAAAAGTATATAAAACGCAAACGACACGTTGCTCAGGTTCAGATTCTGATAATCAGTACTAGTAGTATCAGCCTGCATCCTTTGCCACTTCGTGTTGTACTTCGATTCCCGTTCCACTGTATCCGACATAAAGTTCATCAGCCCACCATCGTTCATCATTAGCAATATACGACTCATTGCCTCTGTCAGTGGCCAATCCGGAGGCACAACGAACGCCGCGTACAAATTATTGATACTCTCCGTAGACAGATAAAACTGCTTTCTATAACCGATCTCGAACAACAGGCGTCTTTCTGCCAAACACGCCACTTTCTCAAATTTTTCCACATATCCACTACAGTCCCATGAGTCACTCGGTCGGATTCGAGAGTAAAGGATGTCGTCGGTTATCTTGGACTTATGACCGTGGAATATGTAAATCGGATATCCGGACTGTTTCAGATCCTCCATGGAATCTATTAATGGGTTCATAACGGGAGTGGTCAGCAACGAGGATAGGTTACCCTGGAAAGTGTAGGTGGATAGCATGAATAGCAGCAGGATTGTAATCATGTGGATCCTTAGAGGCTTTGTTTCAGGGAAACGAAGCATGGAGCCACCTAACATTATTCGTAGGACTTCCAAGGAGCCGCTCGTTGCTCCTTGACCGGTACACTTTCCAAGCACAATTCCTGTGGCCAGGGAAATCAGGAGGATCGCAGCTATGAACATTGGATTCATGTATCTTAGGATTTTTTCGTACGGCGATGCGTAGCCCGGGAAAAGAGTGAGAATAGCGAATCCAAAGTTTCGATGCGGGTAAGTGGTAGTCATGTGTTGCGTGTCGTGGATGAAATGGGGCTTTAAAATTACGAACTTGTTGCGAGCCAATTGGTTCACCCGTTCGAAGTTATCCTCGAGGTTCGGATAGACAAACAAATCGCCCACTTTGTTCCATTTCTCCTGAAGTAAACGGAAAGTCTTCATCTCTATCAGGTCGAAGACATTATGCTCTTCATCGGGTACTTGATTGGACAGTTTTGGATATCCACTTAGTATCCATACCACAGGATAGTCGCTGATCACCGTCGTTTTATCGAACGTGATGTCTCTGCAGGTTGTTACGCCTGAAACGTTTATTTGATATCATGGAAATTGTGTGCATATGTGAATTCAGAACAAGGTGAATCGTAAACAGTGAGGGGATTTGCAATACGTACCGGGGGTTACTTTTCTTTCAAATATACTTTGCAGTTGCGTCGTAAATGCTACTCGTTCCCACGTTTCCGGTGCCAGAGTAGAGTAAGGATTAAAGGTGTACGCCATAACACCTTTTACGGGATCTACGCAGACAAGTGTAGACGATAATAAATTGTATCTCCAAGCCACTTGTAAAAAACTTTCCACGCTTTGGTATCCGCGTTCCACGATATTATTGTCAAATAGAACGTATAGTGCCGAAGGATTCCATAACGTTGTGTTTTTCAATCGTGATATCAAGTATTCCAGATTATCCCCCGACGAAGTTATTAATAGAAAAGTATGAAACTTTTCCTGCCACGTCATATTCCAAGGAAGCAGTCCCGACAGTTCTGAGACTTTCAAATTCAGCAGGGAAATTCTCTCGAGAGATTTCGGAGTCCATTTTATCGTGGCTTCCGAATCTGACACGACGGCGACATTATTTACCTGCAGTCTAGTGCAATCACTCAATAATTTTCCCTATAAACGTAATTGGTAATTATTATTCCGCGATACTTTCCAATTAATTTTATAAAATATAACGTTACCACTTGTTCCGTCATCTCTTCGAATAGATCGGGTTTCACCTCTGGTCTCAAGAATATTTCGTGTGTTTGCCGAAGTATCGTTACCATTACAAGAACCCTCTTGAGTAATTCCATTGTTCTTTAATGGACAGCCAATTACGATAGCGTCCTACGTATGTAAACAACTTATGTTATCACCCGTGGACGCAGAATCATCAACTTAATTTCAGTTTAGTCGAGAGGTAAGTGTAGGTAGAACTATACCACTGTTGGCTGTATCCAAGCACGACTGTTTCGTTACTCTTGGAAAAGCAAAGTTAGTTTACTACGACCGTATTCTCTATAATTATTTTGCAGCAAAATTTAGTGCACAGCCATTCTACCGAAATTACGAGCGCATCGTTCCCGAAGGATTTTGGTTGACACTCGATAGTCATTAGGGACACAAGTTCGTAGAATAGAATCAATATGTTTGCAAAGACCGGTTTTTATTGCGTTTGTATAATTTCTTTGGCTTTTCTACGTTCTACATAGCATAACTATATCAGCGACAATAACTTGTGTGAGAGATGAATTATAACAAATTTCTACTGGTCTACGTATGTGCATACATTATTAGTGCAACGAGGTTCGTCTCGTACATAAAAGTTATCGCATTTTCTCTTGTGCATCTCATTTTCTATGATATTCACTATTGTGGCGATAAAACACTAAAATTTCACACACCGACTAACGAACAAACGGCAATATAACCTTCTTCCCATTTCCTCTCCTTGTCCTCCGCTTCCTTAGCCTACAGAGAAGAACTTCATCCACGAAGACCACGATGGAGGCAACAAGCATTTTACCAAGCGGCAAGGTGGTCCTCATCTTCTTCATTCTCTGACGCCAGATCAGTACCTCGCCGATGAAAACGATAATGGAAACGACATGTCCGAATAGAAGTATGTAAAACGCAAACATTAAGTTCTGCAGCTTCAGAATTTGGAAGTAACCACTGTTAGCCTCATTTCGGATCTCTCTCCACCGACTGGAGAACTCCGTTGGCGGCATAATCTCGGGGCCGTACACATCTAGTATCCCCGTCTGGTGTTGCCTTATCAGCATGAGGGTGAATTCTTCAGTCAGTGGCCAATTTGGTCGAACAATAAATGTTAAGTACATATTTCTAATGCTGCCCTGGGAGATATAGACATCGTTCAAGCAATAATTATATCTTTGCAACCACCGGCGCTTGTCTGCTATACATGCAACGTTTTCGAATTTCTCTATCTTGTCTATACAACTCCATACGTCACTTGATCGGATCCCAGATTTGTCGATTTCGTCGGTCAACGTAAGCATATCAGCGTCGGACACGTAGATCGGAAATCCAGATTCTTTGAGGTCTTCCAAATTCTCTATAGGAGGCTGCAGAACGGGAGCAGTCAGTAGCGATGATAAATTACCCTGGAACGTGCAGGTTGATATAATGGAGAGTAGTAAAATGGTGAGCATGGCGATCCTTAAAGGGTTCGTTTCAGGGACTCGAGTCATTGAGCCACCTACTATTATTCGCAGGACCTCCAAGCATCCGCTTGTTACTCCCTGTCCAGTGCATTTTCCGAGTACAATCGCTGTGGCTAGAGAGATCAGTAGAGTTCCAGTTATGAACATTGGACTCATGAATGTCAGAATCTTCTTATATTCTTCTTCATAATCCGGTTTACGTGTCATTATCCCGAATTCCGAAATTGCAAATGCGTAAGTCATTGTCAGGTCACCCGACGATTCGATGTATTGTGGGTTCTTCAGCACGTCTATCTCTGACCGTAACGGGCTCGTTAGGATGTGGTCCAATTGATTTGTGTAGCCAACTATGTAATAATTGGCGTTCCAGTGCTTGTTGACTCTCTCCAGAATCATCAAGTCTCGATAGAAGAGTTCGTCCCTAAACGACTTAATACGGAACTCAAACACATCTTTCACTCCGATAGGATAGTTGTTTAGCGTCATCGTTTTTACGAATGTGACGTCCTTACAAGTTGTAACACCTTAAATAATTAGTTTTCGATTAAGTAAAATTTGTTTCGTTCACGCGATTGCCATTTCAGTTTTTGACCCATTGCTTACCCAGCCAGAATTCACTTTTCAACGAGTAATCGTAAGTTTCTTAGGATTGTGTAACTATGTACGATTTACAAATATCTGGTTTAGTGGGACTCAATTAAAATATCATTTTATTAGCAGAAATCCATGACTGTCCGAAATCTAGCGAAAGTCGAGGAATGGGTTCTCGAGTATTAGAAAGATAATTGTTAATGGCGATGTATTTTACAAACCTGGAATCAGCTTTCGTTTGAACGATGTCCAATTGGGATAGTTAACGTCCTTGATAATGATGACATTTTTTCGGGTGCCATGTTTTTTCCACCACTTCGGCGCCCATTCCGTGAAAGGATTGAAAGTGTACATCATAAAACCTTTTATACGATCAACGCAGAAAAATGTAGATGATAATAGGTCGAGATCCCAAGTTGTGAATAAAAAATTCTCCGCGTTGTCGCAGCCGGTTTCCAACGTCAGATTGTCAAACAGAACGTAGAGCGCCTTGTAATTCCACAACCTTGTATGTCTTAATCCTTTTATCAAATATGCCAAATTCTCCCGCAACGAAGTTAATATTATAAAAGTATGAAACTTTTCATGCCACGTTATATTCAAGAGAAATGGATCCCTTGGGTTAACGATTTTCAAGTTAAGCAGGGAAATTCGTTCGAGAGATTTCGGAGTCCATTTTACCGTGGCCTCCGAATCGGACACGACGGCGATATTATTTACCCGTAGTCTCGTGCAATCACTCAACAATTTACCCTATAAACGAAATTCGTAATTACTATTCGGCATTACTCTCCCAACAATTTTATAGAATATAATTTTACCACTTGTTCTGTCATCTCTTCGAACTCGTCTAATTTCACACCGAATTCCGAGAACGCTTGATTTGTTTGCCAAAGAATCGGTAAGATTAGGACGACACTTTTGCATAATTCCATCGCGCTTTATCGAACAGCCAATTACTCTACCGTATTGTGTATATAAACAATTTATGCACTGCTCGCCCTTATTTCCGGTCGAAACCCGAGTCAAGTACACTGTATAATCTAACGTGGCCGACTGAGTGAAAGAAGTATCCGTTTTAACTGTTACAGTGCCGCGAAAATTTGTTTCGTTTGTTAATCATAAACATTGTTAGAAGTCCATACGTCTGTATACGGTGTCTTTTTCTATTTTACGCCGTCCCGCAGGAGTACAGGTGACGTTCGATATTGATGAGTGAAACTACTTCGCAGCATGGAATCAATATGTTTGCAGTGATTTCTAATTGTGGTTGCGAATGTTAACTGATATTCTTCGGGATCCATTTGCCGGTTATTTGGGATAGCAATGTATACGCGAAAGTCTACGTTGAATGGTCTTTGGTACTCTTCACGTATTTACGGTTTATGGAAACAAATGTTCGGTTTACCGGGAGACGGAGAAGAACATATGTATCTACTCATTTTCCAAACAGTCATGCAGCCAATTTTCGTGGAGCCCGTAAAATTGTTTCGTATTTTTATTACACCAAATGGACTACCTACGTACATACATACATTACTATCACAATTATAATTCATCCACTGCTTCCTGATATCTTGCTTCCACATACACGAGACTAGGAATTCGTGAACGTTAAAAACAATCATAGAAACTATATACTCAAATAAATATATATGAAATATAATTTAGTATTATCTGTAAGAATCAAGAGACAAGGTCTTGTCTCGGGCCAAGTACGAGAGAAGACTCTTGACTCTATTCCGCAAAGATTAGATCGGGGTTTTCGGGGTATTCAAACGACATGAAAGCGGCAGATTTCGCAAAAAGTGCGATGATATTCTTATCCACAAAAAGCATCGAAAATGCAAAGCTATGGGCCAAGTACAAGAGAATGTTACATTGGAATAGGCTGCTCATTAACATAAACTGCATTTTACACAGGATTTGAAATCAATCAAATGTGAGCAAGTACAAATTATTGTAGAGCAATGACACAATACTATCGCTAAGTAAATATATACAATTAACTAAATTTACCAAAATATGGTGTCTTCTCATTTAATGACTAAATCTGTTTATTGCTCGATTAAATGTGCTTGGTGGCCCACTTTTTACGAAGGTTCGATTGTGAAAATTACCTATAGTATTAACTCCCCTAAGTTTAAATGGTTGGGGATGTGCGACATTAAAAGAGAGTTGTTAACCATTTAAGTGTGGCGAACTTTTTGCAGAACGTGCAGCTGTGTGTCGCGAGAATCAAATGATAACGTTGGGAAACAATGGATATATGAATCCCATCTTAAATTATTTTCATTGACCTTTAAACCTCTAAACATCGAAAATTTGCGAATATATCTTGATTTTTACCAATATTACGATATAAATATCAAAGGGTAACATAATTTTCGTATGACGGATATACTCGTCAAACACACTTAACTGGTTAAAACACAGTATAAAGCGGGCTTCTTATTGTACTGAATGAAAATCCTCTTAATATCTCATGACGTTTCTTTTTAATTTCTGTTATCATCAATCGTTGAAACACATGGCAATATGTATGTGTAATTTTATCTCACGCACATCGAGATTGTTAACTTGTTAAATTTTTCCACTCACAAGTTTTGTCAGATGCATCCGGATTGTTAATTTGTTAAGTAATTTAAAAATGAGTACAAATATCTGTTACGTTACATTTTGGACATCAAGCTTCGTAAAAAGCGGGCCACCAAGTACATTTAGTCGAGCACTAAACAGATTTATTAATTAAATGAGGAGACATCATTTTTTGGGAAATTTAGTTAATTTAATATATTTACTTAGCGATAGCATCGTTTGGATGCTGTACAATGATTTGTACTTGCTCGCATTTGTTCGATTTCAAATACATCGTATAATCAAGTTTATGTTAACGAGAAAGCTATTCCAAAGTCACATCCTCTTGTACTTGGCCTATACCTTTGCATTTTCGATGCTTTTTGCTGATATTATTTACCCGCAGTCTCGTGCAATTACTCAACAAGATACCCTATAATCGTGATTCGGAACTATTATATGTAATGCCATTCAATCACATTTATGAAATATAATTTTACCACTTGTTCCGCCATCTGTTCGAATGGATCGGATGTCACTTCTGCTGCCAAAAACATTTCATGTGTTTGCCGAAGTATCGTTACCATTAGATGAACTTTCTTGAGTAAATCCATTGTTTTTTAATGGACAACCAATTCCGATAGCGTTCTACGTATGTAAACAATTTATCAACCGTGCGCATAGAATCATTAACTTAATATCAGTTTACTCGTGAAATAAGTATCGTTAGAATTGTAGTACAGTTGGCTGTTTCCAAATACATACGTCTGTTGCGTTTCTCTTGGAAAACCGAAGTTAGTTTACTTCGACCGTAATCATTTTACGTATTCAAAAATTGTGTACCTGGAAATTTAATGCAAATAGCCATTCTACCGAAATTACCAGGTCACCAATCCCAGAGGATTTTAGTTGACATTCGATAGTCATCTACGATACAAGTTCGCAGAATACAATCAATATGTTTGCGAAGACCGGCTTTTATTACGTTTGTAAAATTTCGTTGTCTTTTCTACGTCCTACATACTCGTAGTATATCAATGTCGGTAACAATAATGTCTGTCGCAGACAAATTTCAACAACTTTCTAATATTCTGCGTAGGTGTACATATACATTAGTGTATCGAGGTTCGTCTCGTACACAAAAGTTACCTCATTTTTTCTTGTGCCTTTCATTTTCTATGATACTCACTATTTCCGTGATAAAAACACTAAAGTTATACACACCGACTAATGAACAAATGGCAATATAACCTTCCTCAAGTTCTCTCTCGTTATCTTCCGCTTCCTAAGCCTACAGACAAAAACTTCACCGATGAAAACCACGATGGAGACAGCATGTCCAAGAACAAGTATATAGAAAGCAAATGACACGTCCTGTAGCTTAAGAATGTGATACTCTTTGCTGGTAGCTTCCTCTTCTAACTTGCGCCACTTGCGTTTGTACAAACTTAAAGCTTGATTCCACACGAAGTTTATCAACCCACCTTCGTTGAGTATCATCAGCATCTGGCTGAGTTGATCAACCAGCGGCCAATTTGGACGAACAACGTACGCAGCAAATATAGTGCGTATCCTGTGCTTGGAGAGATAAAAATTCTGCTTGTTACCGAGTGTCGTTAATGCGGCCGCATCCGCCACACAAGCGACGTCCTCGTCGTTTTCCACAAACGCACTGCAATTCCAGGTGTCAAGGGTTTGGATACGAGGAGCGAGAACGTTGTCGTACATCAGGGATTTGTAGCCATGGAACATATAGATGGTATATCCGGATTCCTTGAGGTCATCCATGGTATTTATAGAAGGTTTTAGAATGGGGGAGGTAAGTAAAGAGGATAGATTACCCTGGAAGGTGGATGTCGTGAGTATGACTAGTAGTAACATGGTTGACAGGTAGATTCTTAGGGGATATATTTTTGGTATGTTTATCATGGACACACCCGTTAATATTCGGATGACCTCCAAGCATCCACGTGTTATTCCTTGCCCAGTACATTTTCCAAGTACAATACCTGTGGCTAAGGAAATGAGTAAAATTCCAGCTATGAACGTTGGATTCATGTACTTCAGGATTATTACGTATTTGTCTTCGTAGTCCGGAAAACGAGTGAGGACGGTTAATCCCGTGGATATATGTGTGTAAGTCATTGTCATGTCTGGTTTGTTGAAGATGTACTGGTAGTTTAATAGTAGATCGTACTGGCCGCTAGTGATGTTTTTGAGATATAAATAGTTAACCATGCCTTTTTCATGCAGGGTTACGTTTAATGTTGCATTCCATTTCGTCCAGATACTGCGGAAGATTTTTTCTTCGAATCCACCGAGTATATCAAAGCCATGTTTTGACATATTCAGGGTTAAGGCTGGCGGAAAGTGTAGGCCTAATACTTTCAAAGGATAACCGTATAGATTTCTAGATTTGTGGAACGTGATATCCTTACAGGTAGTCAAACCTGAAACGTCAATTTACAATTATAGAAAACTTGTTTTATCGAAAACATACCAAATAATGCTTACATCCTATTAGTACTCGATCTAAATTTAAAAGAGCGGAAATGCTGTAGTGGTTCCAATAATTAAAAAAGAAAATTGCTAGTTAAGGTAATATAGATCTCTTCCTGAGGAATTGGAGATTTAGGGCTATTAATCTTCATATAATCTCTAGTGATTTTTATATTGTATTCACTCTGGATTATTAAGACGATTAATGGAAATTAAAGATGTATTTTACAAACCTGGAATTAAATTCTTTTTGAATAATGTCCAAGTGTGATTCCGAACATTCATTTTGTCGCTGCCAACTACTCGCCAGGATTTCGGTGCCCATGGCATAAAAGGATTGAAAGTGTACAGCATAAAACTTTGTAAATGATCGACGCAGAAAAATGTAGACGATAATAGATCGTATTGCCAAGCTAGTTTTAAAAAGCTGCCAGCGTTTTGACATCTATTTTCAACGGTACGACTGTCAAAGAGAACGTAAAGCCCCGCGCGATTCCACAACGTGGTATTTTTCAATCCTTCTATCAAGTATTTTAGATTCTCCGCTCCCGAAGTTATTATTATGAAGGTATGATACATTTCTTTCCACCTGATATTCCAGCGAAATGGTTCCGTTAGGTTTGCGATCTTTAAATTTAGCAGGGAAATTCGTTGTAGAGATTTCGGAGTCCATTTTATTATGGCGCGAGAGTCTGACAGGACGGCGATATTATTTACATGCAGTCTCGTGCAATTACTCAATAGTGAAACCTATAAAGTTTCGTAATTGTTATTAGGAAATACCTTCCCATCAAATTTATAGAGTACAGTCTTACCACTTGTTCTGTCAGGTCCTCGAGCTGATCGAATTCGACTTCCAATTTCGACAACGTTTCATGTTTTTGCCAAAGTATCGTTAATATTAGAAATATACTTTTAAGAAAGTTCATTGTAATTTAATAAACGATCAGTTAATATAACGCACTATATATTTGGATAATTGATATAATTTTTACACAGAATGTTACAGTTTGTCTCTGCCGGCTCGCGAAAAATACTTACAACACTGTTAGAAGTGTTCAGTGATCGACTGTTATGAGAATCAACTTTGTTTTGTTCCAACAGTGAAAAAGAACTTATTGCTGCGAAGTGTGAGCATATTTATAAACCAATACATATTTAAGGGGTGATTTAGTTGATAGCCATGTTAATAGAATTACAGACTCTTTGGCCCCAGTGGATTTCAGTTCACAATGATTACTTGAAAGTTCTTTGGAAAACAAAATCGATACGTTTGCACAGGGCTTTTCACATTACATGCATGGAATGGGACATATTTTTTGTTAGATAACACAGCAAACTACATAGGTGACCAATACAATTCTAATACTAACTATCGATCGAGTGGCAAGGTGCTCCGCATCTTCTTCATTCTCTGACGCCAAATGAACATCTCGCCGACGAAAACGAATATGGAAACGACATGGCCGAATACAAGTATGTAAAACACAAACATTAAGTCTTGTAGCTTCAGAATTTGAAAGTCACCACTGGTAGTCGCAATTTCGATCCTTTTCCACTTTTTATCGTACTTGGTTGGGATCTTCGTCAATTCTACATAAAAATTTAATATCCCAGTTTGATGTACCGTTATCAGCTTGCGGGTGAACTCTTCGGTAAGTGGCCAATTTGGCCGAACAATATACGTCGCGTAGAAATTGGTAATGCTGTCCCTGGAGATGTACAAGTTCTTCGTGTAAAACATTTGCCTCAATAACCGTTTATCGCTCACACACGCAACGTTTTCTAATTTCTCTACGTATTCGCTACAGTCCCAGGAGTCAATGGCTCGTATCCGAGAGTGATCGATCTCGTCAGACATCGCGGGTACATCACCGTGGAACATATAGATCGGATACCCAGATGCTTTGAGGTCTTCCAAGTTGTCTATAGAAGGTTTTAGAATGGGCCTGGTCAGTAACGAGGATAGGTTACCCTGGAAGGTGGACGTTGATATAATGGAGAGTAGGAAGATGGTGAGCATGTGGATCCTTAAGGGTTTGGTTTCAGGGAAACGAATCATGGAACCGCCTAGTATAATTCGTAACACCTCCAAGCATCCACTCGTTACTCCCTGCCCAGTGCATTTGCCGAGTACAATCGCTGTGGCTAAGCACATGAGTAGAATTCCAGTTATGAACATTGGATTCATGTATTTTAAGATCTTTTCGAAACCATCTTGATAGCCCGGTGCTCGAGTCATTATACCAAGTTCAAAATTACGAATCGCGTAAGTCATTATCATACCACTTGATTTGGAGATCAACTGTGTATTTATTAGCACGTCCTTTTTGCCCGACGTAATTGTTTTTAAATACGAGAAGTCGTGCGGCATGAGCTTGGCCGTTGTTTCGAATGCAAGGGCGTCCCATCCAAGTATGATATCGCTATAAACTTCTGTGTCCGCACCGTCGTGGCGATCCGCGTACAATGCGATAGGAGACTTTCCCGCTCTGTAGATCAGTACAGCGCTGACAGGATACTTGTTTAGGGTCCTCGTTTTTTCGAACGTAATATTCTTACAAGTCGTCAGACCTTAATTAATTAATTGTGAATTATGCAAAGTTTAGTTCGCGCAAGCAATTGTTACTTCAGAATGATATTTTACAAATGGCGGTGTATTTTACGAACCTGGAATCAACTTCTGTTTGAACCAGGTCCAAATTGGATGATTGAAATGTGAATTCCTTCTGCCATGTATTTCCCACGTACTCGGCGCCCATTCCGTTAAAGGATTGAAAGTGTACATCATAAAACCTTGTACAGGATCAACGCAGAAAAATGTAGATGATAATAGCTCGAGGTTCCAAGTTGTGAATAAAAAATTTTCCGCGTTGTCGCAGCCGGTTTCCAGCGTGAGATTGTCAAATAGAACGTAGAGAGCCGCAGGATTCCACAACGTTGTTTCTCTCAATCCTTTTATCAAGTGTTCCAGGTCATCATCTTTCGCAGTTATTATTATAAAAGTATGAAACTTTTCATGCCATGTCATATTCCAGAAAAATTGATTCCTTGGGTTAACGATTTTCAAATTAAGCAGGGAAATTCTTTAGAGAGATTTCGGAGTCCATTTTACCGTGGCCTCCGAATCAGATACGACGGCGATATTATTTAACCGTAGTCTCGAGCAATTACTCAACAAAGTACCCTAAAATAGAGATTCGTGAGAATTATTCGGAAATACTGACCGATCAAATTTATACATAGAATGTAATTTTACCACTTGCTCAGTCATCTCTTCGAACCGGTGTAATTTCACTCCGAGTTTCGAGAACGCTTGATTTGTTTGCCAAAGAATCGGTAATATTAGGAGGACACTTTTGAATAATTCCATCGCACTTTATCAGAGAGCCAATTAATGCACTGTATTGTGCATATAAACAATTTATAGCCCGCTCGCACTTACTTTTGGTTGAAACCCGAATCAGATACACTGTATAATCTAACGTGGGTCACTGAGTGGAAGAAGTGTCCGTTTTAACTATTGTAGTGGCGCGAAAACTTCTTTACTTCGTAATCACAAACATCGTGAGAACTCTATACGTCTGTATGGGGGATCTTTTTCAATTTTACGCCGTCCCGAAGGAGTACACGTGACATTCCATATCGATGAGTGAAAGTACTTCGCAGCGCGGAATCAATATGTCTGTAGGGACTGTTAATTATGGTTGCGAATATGAATCGAAATTCTTCGGCACCCATTTGCCGGTAATTTGAGATAGCAGGTTATACGTGAAAGTCTACGTTGAATGGTCTTTGATACTCTTCACTTATTTACGGTTTATGTAAACAAATTTTCGGTTTACCGGTAGACGGAGAAGAACATATGTACTCATTTTCGAAATAGTCGACTACTCGCCTATTAATCTTCGCGTTACTATCTGTTTACTCATGCTGCAAGTAATACTGGGAAACGTACAGTCATCGATTGGTGTAAACATCAATTATTTTAGCGGATGTGGTGCATTGAAAATATTATTGCTTCGGGAAGTCGACGAATTCGCAAATCAATAGCGTCTGTTGCAACTACTTTGTAGAACGGACTCTAATTTGTAGCAGGTATCTCTAACACAATACCAATACATATAAATATAACTCCGATTAATGAACAAACGGCAATACAGCCTTCCTCCCGATCACTTTCCTTATCTTTTGCTTCCACGGACGTTTGGTCAGCACTTCGCCAATGAAAATCAGTATGGACAGTATGTACCCGAATAGTAGTATGTAAAACGCGAACAACATGTCGTGTAACATCAGAACTTGATAGTTCTTCTTCGTATGATCAGCCTTCAGCTTCGACCATTTGTGTTTATACAGTTTCGTGCCACGCTCCCACCAAAACAATATCAACCCAGCCTCGTTAAGTTTTATCAACATTCGACTAAGTCGATCTGTCAATGGCCAGTTCGGCCGTATAACGTACGCCGCGTGTAAGGGTATAGTTTCTTGTCGGGATATATATAGATCCTTCTCGTATGCAATCTTTAGCGATGGCGGTGAATCTCCCGCACATGCAACCCCCTCGAGTTTTTCCACCAATTCGCTGCAATCCCATTTTTTATAGGTTCGCACCTGAGACAATACTATGTCATCGTATATCGCGGTCTTGTACCCCTCGAATATATACAGGGGGTATCCTAACAGTTTCAGATCTTCTATGGAGTTGATGCTATGCTTTGGAGTGGGAGTGCTCAATAAAGAGGATAGATTACTTTGGAACGTGGACGAGGAGATTATGAAGAGTATTAAAATAGTGATTAGGTAGATTCTTAATGGATTTGCTTTAGGGAAGCGTCTCATCGACACGCCTACCATTATTCGAAGGACCTCCAAATATGCACTCATTAGTTCTTGACTAGTACATTCTGCAAGTATATATCCTGTAGCTAGGAAAAGAAATAGAATTCCCGCTATAACTGTGGGATTCATATATGTCACGATCTTTTTGTATCCCTCTTGATAACCTCGGAAACGAGACAGGATTCTCAGACCTACAGTTACGTGCGGATATGTCATCTGTATGTGTTGTTTGTTGAACATATACTGGTTGTTCAGTAGTATATCGTACTGGCCGGATGTCATGTTGTCTAGATATGAATAGTCACTATAGTTGTCTGGATACAAGGTTGTGTTCAAGGTGACGTTCCATTTCGTCCAGATTATACGTAATATATTTACGTCTATTCCATCGAACATATCGAAACTATCATTGGACAAATTGACGGATAGTAACGGTGGATAATTTAGACCTAACAGTTTCAAAGGATAACCGTTTAGATTTTCCGTTTTGTGGAAAATGATATCCTTGCCCGTTGTAACACCTTGAACATGTATTTTCAATTTTAGAAATGTTTATTGTAAATAGTATTTCTTATAGAATAAACTTTTGGAAATTTTGCAATAGTTGCGAATGAAAAATGTGAATTATACACGGATATGGATTTCACAAACCTGGAATAATTTTCTTTCTGAACAATGTCCAAATGTGATTTTTAGCATTCAGCTTGTCACTGCTAACCATTTTCCAGGACTTCGGTGCCCATTCCACGAAAGGATTATATTTGTACACCATAAAACCGTTTCCAGGATCAACGCAGAAATATGCAGACGATAATAGATCGCATTCCCAGGCTATTTTCAAAGAACTGTAGGCGTTTCTGCAGCCAGTTTCCACGGTGCGATCGTCAAATAGAATGTATAGTGCAGTAGGATTCCATAGAGTTGTGTTTTTTAATCCTTCTATCAAATATCTCAAATTCTCCTGGATCGAAGTGATTAGTATATACGTATGGAACTTCTCATACCACTGCGTTTCCACGGGAAACAGTTCCCTCGGGTTCGAGATTTTTAAATTAAGCAGAGAAATCCTTTCCAGAGATTTCGGTGTCCATTTTATCGTGGCGCGCGAGTATGACAGGACAGCGAAATTATTTAGCCGTATTCTTGACTGACTGTTCAACAAAATGACCTACAAAGGTACGCAATTATTCAATACGAACTATTTTACGATCAAATTTGGAAAATATACTTTACCACTTGTTCCATCATCTCTTCGAACTGATCGAATTCGACTGCCTGTTTCGAAAACGCTTGATGTTTTTCCCAAAGTACGAGTAAGAGTAGAATGACTATTTTCACGAATTTCATTGTGCTTTAATAAACGACTAGAACAAAGTAATTCCGAGTTGTATCGTAGCCAAGTAGACTTTCAATTGTACAGTCGTCGACTGGTGGAAGTAAAATGTGATTGATTTGAAGCGTCAACGCATCTATAGATCAATAAGTGGCTAACGCATAATTCAGCCCACAGCCATTAGTTCCACTCAATTGTACTAGATATTCGATAATGGTAGTTGGAACTACGTTGCAGAACTAAGTCAATATGCGTGCAGGCCGCCAATGTTCGTGGAGGCCGTAAAATTGTTTCATATTTTTATTACACCGAATGGACTACGTACTGTGGGCCAAAACATACCCCACCATCTCAGGGGGTAGTGCGGCGAGGGGACTGACTGTCGCGCCGCGATAAACGAATCGCGCGAGGCAAAATCAATCCCCTCGCCGCACTACCCCCTGAGATGGTCCAGGTATGTTTTGGCCCACAGTACGTACACTAAACGGCACTGAAGTTGACTGGTTAACTCACAGCATATAGGACCAAGAGCTGCTTGTATCGGCTGTGCGACAAAGGTGTCCGAAACTAGCAGCGAGAAGCGTGTAGAGTCAGAGGACATTCTCCTCTGCTGCCTGGGATATACAGGGTGTCCCAGCTAACGTGCACGTCCCTGAACCAGGTGATAGCTGAGGTAATTCTAATATAGGAAAGTGACATTCGTAATGCCGTATCTTAATTTATGGCCGAGTTATTAACGAAAAACGATAGCCAATCGGAGGGCTTCGTTGGGTCCGGCGGCGCGACAGTAGAAGGTCTGCACCAGTAGGGTACTGCGCTAGTAGGAACTGTCGCGCCGCTGGGCCCAACGGAGCCCTATGATTCGCTATCGTTTTTCGTTAATAACTCGGTCACGAATTAAGATACGACATTACGAATGTCACTTCCTTGTATTAGAATTACTTCAGCTATCACCTGGTTCAGGGACGTGCACGTTAGCTGAGACACCCTGTACCTATGGGTTAACCGGTCAACTTCTGTGCCGCTTAGTGTACATACATTACTAACACAATTATAACTTCGACGAGTCAACAGATCGTAAAAAAGTATTTTTCCTATTCCATTTCCTCGTCACAACTTCTCATCACCCTTATCACTAAGAGCGGTGTGACGATGGTCTCACGTTACCCTTATCGCGGAATGCCCAGCGTTAGCGCCTGGACACCGCGGTGCTACCGTGGGACCGAGCTCTACTAATTCACGCCTTGGTAAGTCTCTCTTCTCCCGATCATTAGTTTCAGTTTTAATACACTCTTTTATTTTACACTCATTCTTGTTGATTTCGTCAGACCACCTACCTGCCCATTAGAAATTGGTAGCTGCGGTCTTTTCGTCTCGCAAATCCGAACGATAATCGTAATAAAAAAATAATATGCGGCGCACATTAGAGTCAGTGCAGCACGCGAAGACAAAGAGAACAAAGGACAGCACACACACACACACAAAGTACAAATACGCCTATATGCAACTCCTCGCAATCGCAGTGCTAATGTAAATAGAAAAATTCATTTTAACACATTTCACATACACATTCTCTAAATTTGTTAATAAAACTGTGCAGCAATTTTGCACGCTGTCAAAAACTTTCGAAACCATTAAAAATTGTTCAAAATTCAACCCGTACGTTTATTAGATGTTTTAAAGAACGAAAGTCCCCAACATCAAAAAATGGCAGAAACCATGATGACCCTCCGTGACGCGTATAATACAATTCCGTACTACGACGGTAAAAACATCTCCTACGATACATTTGCACCCGCATACAGAAGGGTGGATAAGATGTCGTCGGCTACCGAAAAAACAAAATTCACCGAGTTCCTCCCGGCAAAACTCTTAGAGAACGCGCTACTCCTCATGGGTGGCAGAGAGATTTCAATAAAATAATAGATCTGAGAGAACTCTCAAATAAATTAAATTCAACCAACCAAGTACACGACGAAGCAGAAATAGATTTCGCAGACCGAATAAAAAAAACGGCACGACAAATCAAGGAAAGATTAACCGAAACTGTAGACAAATCCACCCGAAAAACGTATCACTCTATGAAACGTCATGCGATATTTAGAGGATTTTCATTCAACACAATAAGAAGGCCGCTTTATACTGTGTTTTAACAACTCTTTTTTAATGTCGAACATCCCGAACTATTAAGGCTTATTTTTCACCATCGAACCTTCGTAAAAAGCGGGCCACCAAGTACATTTAATCGAGCAATAAACAGATTTATTCATTAAATGAGGAGAAATCATTTTTTGGGAAATTTAGTTAATTTAATATATTTACTTAGCGATAGCATCGTGTCGATGCTGTACAATCATTTGTAGTTGCTCGCATTTGTTCGATTTCAAATACTTTGTATAATGAAGTTTATGTTAACGAGAAAGCTATTCCAAAGTCACATTCTCTTGTACTTGGCCTATACCTTTGCATTTTCGATGCTTTTTGCTGATTGTATATACGTATATGGTTTCCATGTTCTTTCGACGGTGATTTCTGTACAACTAACTCGCGGGCCCCGGTTGGGCTCTGCTTTTATAGTAATCCTTATCGTTCGGGGTTCTTTGTAACATCGTTCGATGTTTTATTTAGGCCAGTGCTGAAACCCGCGTAGCCGCTCAACGGTCCCACGGCGGACATCAATAGTGTTATGATTTCGATACGGTGTTATTGTCGGCTCGCCACCTAGCAGCAGGATCTTGCAGGCTTCGACACGATCTTGCAGGTTCCAACTCGATACGAATCGATGCACCACCACCATTTCGAGGTCGGTTTTACGCACACTTTGAATACTAGTAGTAGCAGTAGTAGTAGTAGTTAAATACGATAATAAATACGTCAAGGCTAGCCGTACGTTCACCGGCCTGTACATTTCCCAATAAAACATCTGCAAGGTCATTTTTACACATACACACACGCACGCACGCAAAGCGATAAAGAAAGAGAATGCATTTCCGCTTCGTATTTTATTCTGGAGATGGGCCGAGGGAGGGAAATTATAGGTACGGCTATGCCGACTCTAAGAAAGTGGTGGGGGGATTGACCAAGAAAATGGGCGGGGGAGGGGGATGTGGTCCAAAAAATGGTGGTGGGAAGGGGGCGTGGTCAGTGGGAAAAGAGGAAAAATATATCAACCCCCCCCCCCTCAATTACCCTCGTCAACGACTGTTCTGAATCAGCCTTGTTACTCCACCAGCTGAATACTATTCTTTATTCAATATTTTATCGATCGTTAAGTAGGACTTTCTTGTATTATCAAAATTAATTCTCTATTATACTAGCTATAATCATGGAATCAATAAGCACCATCCTAGTAAGCATGTATCTGGTTAATAAAGAATATACAGAAAAATTGACGAAAGCAATCGGAAAAATAAAAATTAAAAATGTGACTATTAAACTCTGAGCATGTATTATACAATAGAATCCCAAAGATTAATCCTCAAAAAAGCATTAAATAAGGCAATGATTTGAAATCAAAGAAGTGTGAGAAACTGCAAATATTTAGTGACTACAAAAAAACTGTATAATAAGTTTCGGTACTATGATATCGTTAAATAAATATGTAATATAGAATTAATTAAATTTGCCAAGAAATGATTTTTTCTCTTTTAATTAATAAATCTACTTACAGTTGTATTAAATGTACTTGGTGGACCGTTTTTAATGGTATTAGATGGTTCGATCCTCTACATCGAACTATCTGTGTAAGAATCATTTCCTACGCGTTTTCGTCGTGCAACTCAAAACTACTTAACAGCGAGACACATGCGGCCAATAATCCTTCAACTCCCATGCCAGTTATTGTATTCAAGCTTTATTTCTTGGTTGCCTCAAATTATTCATGATGTTTACACGTTTTTCAAATGTTAGTCCTATATCTAGGTCAGCTACAATTGGACCCTTGAATTGCAATGAAATTAAGTTATCTCACCGCTACCATCAACTTTTAATTATCATGTTTCAAAACTCACAATCAGTATACTCAGAAAAAAAACAGCGGTGAATTAAATTGCCCCCTTTCACTTATTTATTCACTTTTATAATTACAATGATTGATAAAATTTAATTGTAGGATACACTCTTAGTCACATATATCGTGGTAAATTCGGTCAATAAACACCAAAAACATACATAGTTATTACAATATAAACGTGTTCTCGGGTCGAGATTTCGCAAAACTCTAATTGGCGGACAGGCGGTATCAGTTTCGCGACCTAATTATGTTGATGGCGCATTTTGCCTCTTATGCTATGGTTAGCGTCTATGACATAACAAACAACGTAAACTTACACTCAAGACCGCGACATGTCCTAATCGTAACGAAACAATGATTAAGCTGAACGTCGAATTTCCTCATCGTGCAGAAGCCACGAGCCTCTCCGCGGAGCTTACGCCGTGTTATTTACAAAATATGAGATTCTATACTAAATTTTTGTCGATCGATCAAATGTATTAATTTTATAATATTTCATTCTAAACGATACAAATTAATTGTTTTGCCTTCGGGACGTTTTTACGTTCTCGACGTCCAAATTGATTTTAAAAGCATGCAACTTTTTCGGGTCCGGTTTAACTCCTTCCGAGGAAGTTATGTGCCCCAGATATCCTACTTTCTTGCGTAAAATTTCGCATTTTTTTTGTCTGAAGTGTTAAGCCATGTTAAAATTCCCAATCTTCCGTGTCGGTGTTATAGGCAAGAACTTCACATTCTCCTTGTCTAATCAGCAGCATTTCCAACGTATACTTAATTCTTCCGGAGTCTTGATTCGTGGTAAGAAACCTTCTTTAAACTGATATTGGCAATTCGTACAGCAATTTGTTGCATTGTTCTGTCTAGAATACAATGTTTCATTTTTGAGGTCGCTTGTTGAATTTTATCATATTCATCGAAATTCATGAATTTCAAAGGTCTAGTAGATTTGTCTCGAAGAACAACGATACGGTTGTAATATGATATTTCGGCTTCTTCCCGTAGTAAGAAGGGGTTGCCAATGAGACCGTCGACGGGCAAATGATTTATAGAAGATGAAAAAGAAAATGCAGATGTTTTCATCCTTTGTTCTTCGTGTTCTCGATCCGATCCAGAACTTCTTCTTTATCAGTATCGATATCGATCCACGGGGCTTGGAGATCGTACGTATGACACATATCGATCTTCTTGATGTCGGGAACGGACATCTTCATCTTTATAATTATATTTTGATCTCCTAATTAGCGATTCTCCCCTGACGATCCACCCTTGATCTTTCAGGTCGCAGTCGGTTTCAATTACGGCGTCGTAAGCTTCGTCCAAGGTTCTAATATTTTGACCAGATAATTCCATTTTATATGCAACCCCTTCTGGAAGTCCCGCGATGAAATTTTTCAGCGTCTCTTGTTCCACCTCCTCGATGATTTCTCCCGCTTTGTCTCCGCAATCATCCTTGGCCGCTTCCCGTGCTTCGTGCACGAGTTGGCAAGTTCGATCAACGTATCTTCGTAGACTTTCATTTTTGCGAATCTTTAATCTGCTTATATCGGCTTGCAATGAGCGAAGAGGTCTTCCTGGAGCGTAGCGTTTCTTAAGATATTTTAGTAGCGCGTCGACGTTCGCGAAAGTTTTATTTTCTACGCTGAGTCTCGCGGAGCCGACGAGCTTCGTTATAACGACCGCGAGATATTGAGATTCTTTAATTTCGGGTATTAATGTTAAACCGTCTCTAACTGTTTGTGCGAAATACGAGAAAGAGGATTCTTCTCCGTTAAATGTGGGAATAAGTTGTCTTGCGTGTTGTATACAATATTGTGTAACAAACAAGTTCAAGCAACGTGCCATTGTGCTTGTAAGGTCATTAATATCAGAATTATTCAAATCACTAATGTCATTTGATGTGGCCATTTTTTAAGTCTTTTCGTTAACCTTTCTGACTCGAAAAAATGTAAAAACAATGGCGAATATCCCACCGCTGTCCCCAGTTTGTTACAAACCAAGCAGGTTTCCTAAGCGTGATTGGCAAGCGTTATGGATAAATGTTAAGAGACGTGCTTTCGTCTCTTCCTCGACTTTACTATAGCAGGTCGTCTTCGTACGTCGAAAAAAGTGAGAGCTACGATTCGATGTATGATCTAGGAAATGATTTCCAGAGGTAGACGTACTAACAGGCAAACTGAAAGGTGCTACTCACTGATTAATAACGACACACTCGTAGGGACTGCAAATGGTCACACAGGTACGGAAAGCAAGCCGAAGGGCACGCGCAGTCCGATACCTGCTGTTAGTGGTTTTCACCTGCTGCGGTAAAGTCATAAAGTAATAAAACTCTCGTAACTTATTTTGTTTCACTCCGAGCGGTAAAAGTGAATAATTTGTGGGATCGTTACTCTATTATGTTTTTAAATATGATTCGAGCAGAACGGAATTAACTTCTAGAAATAATTCTTTACACAATTACTTGATTTTCTAGTAAATTCACAAGTATATTGTTTCAATCGAATTTATATACAAGTATGTTTAGTGTGTTGCGTATGAATTTAAATTAAGTAAACAGTATTATCGAAAACACTCTAAATGTTTAACCTTAGGCAGTGACGGTTGGCGAAACTTCACTATAAAATAACTCCGAACTAATTCCGAGTGACTCTAACGTGAGTTGAACGGGGGAACCCCGACGAAGAGTTGATATGCAAATCAAAAGACTGATCTCTCCCGAATGATACTAAGGTATTCGTAAAGGAACTCGGCCCGATGTCGTTATGTATGCTCAAAAGTCGTACTAACAGTGAACTCACGAGATGCGTTTTTGTGGCCCTTATATAGATCGGAAAAGCAGTGGGGATTGAAAATCCTAGAAAACTCTCCTATGGTGGGAACAGTGGCGTACCTAGGGGGCGGTGGGTGCGGTCCGCACCAGGCGGCACATACTTTGGGGCGGCAGTTTTTATATTGTAGTTTTAAGTGTAAAAAGAACTTATTCACTTCATAAGTTTACTATTCGATTCCTACGATTAACCAGACCTCCGTAAGTTTCTTGTGTCCTTTAAAAAAGTATCTCGTATTTTTATAAAAGGGCGGCAACTTGGAGACCGCCCCGGACGGCAAAAGTTCTAGGTACGCCACTGGGTGGGAAGAAAAATACTGCAAGAGGAAGTCGGTTGAAACAACTGGAATTTCGAGGGAAGCAGACTTTCGTGCCCGAATTTTCCTTATCGCGAGGCTCCGACCGCATACACTCCGCGACAAAACTATAAGACACCTGCGATTAGTGCTAATATTTTATTAATGGTAATTTTTTCGTAAAAGTTTTCGTTATTAATTCAAAGAGTCAAATAAAATACATACATTTCCATAGCGGCAATGTTGTTAAATTAAATTGAAAAAAGTTTCATTAAAATTTCTAATTTTTGATAAAATAAGGTGCGACGAAACTATAAGACAGTGTATATTTTAAGCAAGAAAAAGTGGGTGGAAGTTAATGAACAAAATTTCTTTCTATTTATTAGTAATGCGTTGTGTCACCTTTATTTGTATAGTTTCAATTAATCGCCGTGGTATCGATTCATTTAAATTTTTTATTTGATCTTGACTTAATTTGACCCATTCTCCTTCAATACGAGCTTTTAACTCTTCCATCGATATAAACTGTTTCCTGTCTCCATACACAGCACGGGCTAACATTCCCCAGATGTTTTTTATATTTTAAATTTGTAGACCTCGCGGGCCATGGTAAAATTTGTATATTACTGTCTCCAAAGTATTTTTTTACACGTTTTGCTGTATGCACAGCGGCGTTATCTTGTTGAAAAATATAATTTTCACCTGCAAAGTGGTGGCATGTTGCGTTAATTGTTCGTCTAATATTTCTATATATTTAATTACATTCATGCTGGTGTTCATAAATTTTAGATCGGTTTTCCCGTGGCACCTTATTGCGGCCCATAACATGATGCCGCCTTCGCCCGTACCTATGCCTCTTTAATAAATACAATTGTTCTTGCCGCAAATCATGAAAATAATATTAAAGAGCATGCGGTCCATCTAAATTAAAACGTTTTTCATCTGAAAAAATAACTGTTCTCCACTTTTTTTTACCACTGGAGATGTCTTTCCGCAAAATCTTCCCTGGCAACTTTGTGTCGATTTGTAAGTGGCGGTTTTTTCTGCAATTTTTGTCTTTTTAACTGCTTGTCTCGTTTAATTATCCATTGCACATTACGAGTATTGGTGTGAACATCAGCTTCTGCTGCAATTTGCCGTGCTGTCAGGCTAGAATTTTATGCTACCCTCAGAATAGTTCGTCGTTGTCGCTCAGTTGTTGCTTTTGGATGATCACCAGGATGTTTGTTTCCATAATTCTTCCTACTTTTTAAATAATTAAGTACGGCACATCGACTGCGCCCAATCAATCTTGACATTTTTGAGATAGAATTATTCTTTTCGTTTAAGTTTACGATAACTTTTATTTCACTGTCTATCAGCTTTTTTCTACACAGCATTGTAGTTATATTATGTAAGAACAAAATTACCAATGTTTAATTTTACGTACAGAATTACTTCTAACACTCTTATTGCAATTAGAGCATAAGATCGACTGCCAACAAGCGGCTGTCTTATAGTTTTGTCGCGATGGAAATAGCATGTTCACATACATTTCCCAAGTTATTCGAATTGTACCCTCCAATATTTCGTAGCACTGTAGAGTATAGTTATTTATAATGTAAACAATAACACTATGAATGGAGCAAGACAAAACTCAAGATTTACATTGAGTTTTCATTAAAATTTGCACATGTCTTATAGTTTTGTCGCGGAGTGTAGCTATCCGAGGGTCCTACACCGAAGGCCAAGGGCCATGTTCGTATCGCCCTTAATGCACCATGTGGCTGTACTACGAAGGAAAAACGGCGCCAGGGTGTCGTCAAGGACCATTCCATGATTCGAAGATTTTCGTAAAAGTCATAAGGATGCACGTGTAACACTGTCTACAAAATTACATGAGGAATTTTGGCGCGCAGATCTCAACTTTTGACAATATTGAATGAAAGGAAATTGCAATGTGCTAGAATTTTAGACTGGAAAAACTTAATTAAATTTATTAATAATTTTTTAAAATTAAAGATTGTTCCTATTGATAAAACTGATAAAGGAAAAATTACTACTTTATTTATATAAAATAATTCTTAGATATCCAACAATTGTATACCACAAGAACTTCACTGCGTTTATTTCAATGCACTTAAATTTAATGCGTGATAACTTGGACTTGTGGAAATTTGGAGAGATGTGTATTTAATTGACACGAAGATTTCGATGCGTAAAAATTGCAACTGGTGAATATTGAAGTACATTCGAATTTTTGATAATGTTCCTACAAGTGCTTTCGAGAAAATTTCTCTTTCTCGGGATTAAAATGACTAATTATTATATGTGAAGTTTCAGAACTAACAGATGCCATGATCAGTTTATATTGTAAACTTTACAATACTTACCTTTGCAATGTATACCTTTGGGAGAGCAACCAAAAAAGTGAGGAACACTCCATTTTTCTTCACTTCTTTCTCGACAGTTGTTTAATGTTGTGTACTACCTCTTTGAATTCGATTAAAAAATTACGATTAAATTTTAAAACTTGTTATCTTTTCAGTTCCAAAAAGCAGTATTGTCTTTGTTTTGAAATAAATACTGTTGAATTATTATTATTTATTCGATAAAACTTTATTCGCTTCATCTTCACTCTTTTTTCATTTACATCCGCGACTTCCATAGCGTTTGCGTTAGAAATATCAGCCGATACATTTCGCTATCTCAAAGCGAAGAAATAAACGCAGTAATGTACCGTAATTGCATGGTGTGGTAGCGGCTCGTAATTTATTTATCTCATTTCTCGTTCCGCAAACTCCACGGTTGAAAAATACAATCCGGTTTCAATGTTACGGATTATATCATCAATTATTAAAATACTAAAATCAATGGGATATCTCTGCGATGATAATACATATACCGGTCAATACCCAGTAGGAAGTTTCCAGCGTAACCCTCGCCATGAAAAGTACAATGGTTGGGAAATCGAGTAACACGCGGAGGAACGTGACACCGGAAGTCGCAATTTCATTCACGAAATTTACCGTGGCCTTGATCTGCACATGGCCACCGTCACCGGAGGCTACAAAAAATCAGATTCTGATTTTCAATGTTCTTTGGTACACCAGTTTCGTAAGTTCCATTCTACTCCTTCTCCCGTTGATCAATGGGGTTTACAAGTACAGCAACGACCCCATCATTCTTGGGAAAAACATGTGTCTTTGCTGCGCCGTTGCCCAGGTAACTATTAAAATGCTGGTGTGTCGATGGCAGCAGAAAAGATTTCAGGTGAGTCTACGATTATAGTTTCTTTCGGTGAGTTAAGGTGCTACGTCTAAGGAAAATATTCCGTAAAATAATCTTTTAGTGTCTATAGCACAGTTGCGTGGTACGTACTCACGTTGACGCTCGCACGATAAAAAGAAAACATCTAGCCAACATTTTCTTTCTGCCTAGACGAGCGTCGCACAATGAATAATGGCCAAAAAATGCATCCTGTTCTTTTACCTAATAGTTGATCAGCCATAGAGCCGATCCGTCGACACCGCCTTGTACTTCATGCAATTCCTTACTTGCGTTTTTTTTTTTATTTTGGACCATTCGAATTTTGACCGAGCGCAATGGCATTTACCTTGGCTAGTGTCATTTTTAAACACAGATATTTCTTAGAGGTGTGCGGGTATCCGATATTTCGGGTTGGGGTCGGGTCGGGTATTTCGCTCGGGATCGGGTCGGGACCCCGAAAGTTTGTAATGTTCGGGTACTCGCGGTTTCGGGACCCGAAACTGAATTCGGGTCCGACCAGGACGGGATGATCCCGGAAGTCAGTAACCATGTAAGCTTCCTCGTGATTTTTTAATTGTGTTTTGTAGGTTTAGAAGTATTTTCGCATTTTGTAGTGTAATCAAATATAAAAATCTACGAACAAGGAACGTAATGGGTAATATAATATATGAATTAATAGTATTTTATTTCAAATTTGAATGCAGAAAACATAATTGTTTCACTCTCTCTGACATCAGAAAAATACTATTTTCTGATGCTGGCAACATTGTTACAGCCACGAGAACAAAGCTCATTTCAGAGAGAGTGAAACTATTATGTTTTCTGCATTCAAATTTGAAATAAAATACTATTAATTCATATATTATATTACCTATTACGTTCCTTGTTCGTAGATTTTTATATTTGATTACACTACAAAATGCGATAATACTTCTAAACCTACAAACACAATTAAAAAATCACGAGGAAGCTTACATGGTTACTGACTTTCGGGATACAGAACCGACCAGAGCATCGGGTACCCGAAATTTCTGCGAAACGTATTTATCGTGGCGGTCGCGAAACTTACAATTTTTGAGTCCATACGAGAGGCAATTTTCCCTTTGCGGTCGTATGTCTATTCTTAAACACCAAAGATTTGTTACCGTTCCGGTCGTATGTCTGCTCTCAGCCACCACGGCAAAGATGCATACTAATTTTATGATGTAATCATCCTTGTATCAGTTTACACTTTCTCTGAACGAACATAAATATCTAAGGAACCTATTCACGAACGAATACTGTGCTTTTATCAATTGGAAATAACATAATCTATTATAAACAAAGTGCTAACCGCCGTGGCGAGAGTCACCCATAGACCTTCCAGCGTCCTCAGACTGTGAAAATGTAAAGAATAAAGATTGTTCTGTAAATTCAAACAGAACAAGGAAGGGTGGGGAACGCCAAATTAATTATTTTTTTGATACATGTAATCGTAAGCCAGGACTTCATGTTGCAGACTGCTTAGAAAGATTCCACACGATGGAGAAATATAAAATATGATTTTTACATAATAACATTACATTAAAACACGTTATTGCGTAAAAATATACTTATCTAAAGTTCACAAAAGAATTAATAAATCTTGTTTATCCTCCACAATCTTGCAGATTATGTATCACTGCTCGTTCAATGAAAATTCATTCCGACCAGTAAGACACCCATGTCCAAATTGAATTCGACCGCAAAGGATTATTACATGGAATTTTAAAAGTATAGAAATTACAATGCCTGGACATTTCAAAGCATAGTTGTTGCAGCGCGTGGGAATTTCAAAGCACAGAAATTGTAACGCGTTAAATTTGAAAGTACAACGATTTCAATGCATGGAAATTTTAAACCGTTCAGATATCAACGCGTAAATTTAAATACACTGAAGTTTCAACACATGGGAATTGAAATCCATAAGCACCCTGGATCCAACAGCACAAAGATTTAAGAAATATGTATTTGAAAATAAAAATAACAATTTCAGGGACTGAATTTCGAAATGGAGAATTTTTGCCGTTCCGCTAATTCAGGCGAACGAGAAGTTCTGCAACAGTATGTCGACAAATATAAAAGTTATCATGTTGGCTACGCATTCTTTCTCTATTTGACCACGGCTTTGATGATAAGCGGCCCGCTATATTCACCACAAACATTTCCCACACACGCGGTATACCCGTTTATGGTGAATAACATGTTCTTGAAGGTCCTGGTGTATTGCCATCAATCACTCGTCGGCTTTCAAGCTTCGGCCGGTTTGGCAATCGAGGGACAAATCGCTTTGCTTTTGCGTTACGCAACTGCTAGATTTCGTATGTTGATACTCAAATTGGAAAGTGTCAACAATGAAAGGCAGCTTGATAACTGTATAAAGGTTCACAATGATCTTCTTAGGTGAAATGAAAATAAAAATACATGTGTAATCATACTTAAGGGGGGAGTTAGGGTTTCAGGCTAAAACATAACACTTTCTTTGCGATTTTTTTTCGGACGTATGAATAAAGCAAATTTATTCGGACCTTTGGCACATTATATATTAGTCTTTCAACAACATTATGTAATTTTTGGGTTGCAAAATCTCAACAAATACGCCGGTGACGGAGCTTTTCCGACAGCGCGTTTCGAAAAACACGTTTTGCGGTGACCACTGTATCTCAACAGAAAATTATCCAAAATCAAAATAACAAGAAAATTTAGTTAGAAAAACATTAAATCCTACCCCCAACGTTCCCTAATTGTTATTTTTTCGTTTTAAAACTTTTGGTGGCCGTTGGAAGCAAAAATTGCAATTTTTCACTAAAATTTCCGTCATTTTTTAGTTGGAAAAACCCCTTAATGTAAAAAAATTTAAAAAAAACTCAACGTTGGGGGGAGGTATTTTATATATAGAAGGTATGTACCAAGTTTGAAACGAATTGGTGAAGTATTTTTCAAATGGCAGTGGTCACCGACTTTGAAAACGTGAAAGTCGTAAACGTGTTCCGTGGTATCGACTCAAATTATCGATCACTTTTCCGGTGCGTTTCCCTTTGCCGCTGATTAATTTGTTTCTCCGTTTTTTTCCATGGATTTTTGTGTCACCTCGACACTCAGTCTAAACACTTTTAATTTACACTTTTTAATCGCGCAATTCAGATTTCCCTATCCCACACTACTGTTATCAAATCACTGAGCGGCAAACGCGCAACCGAAAATATAACAACTAACTGGACAATAATTTCGATAGTTTTGGTCCCATTATCTTCAAATTTTGGGAGAATACTCTCGAAATATTTAACTATAAGAAAAAGCAAAGAAAAAAAATCCTTTTTTCGATAATGCAAACCCTAACTCCCCCCTTAAAGGCAAATTTATCATTGAATGTTCGGTTAAATAATAATTAATCCGATAATGAATTTGATAATTGGCGTAAACTATTTGTTTAAAGTGATTATTTCTCACCAATTATTAATACATTAAGGTAATAATCCAATTATATCGTTTCAGATACACGAGAGAAATAAATGAATCCGTAGTCTTGTTGGTACTCACAACGATAGCAACAACAATCACGGGAGTAATTTTCGGTGGTTTAAATTTGGTGACTGTGAGTGCATTTAATCGACCTTGGTTCAAATATTTTTAACAAGTTTATGTACCTAACAAAATTCATTATAATTTCTTCCATGTAGAATCAACCGTTATATTTAAAAGCTCTGTATTGCATGGTGATTTTGTCTGCCAGCATTGAACTCTTTATGTGTGCATGGCCTGCTGATAGCTTGATACGCATGGTATTCTAATTAAGAAAATAATTACTTTAATTCTTATAAGATTAAAAAATAAACCATAAAAAATGAAAAGTATAACGGATAACATTAAGACTGAAGCGCATTCTAGTTACTACATTAATTAGAAAAATGAAAAGATTCTTCTAATCAAATTAAATACATTTTTTTATTTATTTGCCACAGTGTGAGGAGATTGCAGACGGTGCTTACAGTTTGAATTGGTACACCATGAGTGCCAAACTTCAAAGAAAAGTTATCTATATAATTTATAGGGCTCAGAAACCGCAAACCATTCGACTTAGCGGTATTATGTCAAGCCTTTCGTTATCCTATTACGCACACGTAAGTGGTAATAGTTAATTTTACACAGGGTAGTGGAAGAGACATTCAGTCAGGATGTGACAAATTATCACTCTCTTTGTTTATTTATAGCATTTGTATTCGTCATGTTCCTATTTCACCGCCCTGCGAGTTATGGTTGACAGAAACGACTATAATTAATGTACCGAAAATGAAATCATTTTTCTGCACAGTAACTTAGCTTTGTAAAATATGTAGAAGATATTGATGTTGGTTGGGATTGTTCTTCTACCAGTGGTAATTTCAATAACATTGATTATGTTAAATTGCTTCTTTATTATTCGGTTTTACTAGACTAATGCTTAATATTAATTAGTTGCAAAGCCGCTCACGCACGTGGGCTTTCAACTAAACTCAACTGAATAAACTCAATATTCTTCACTCATAAGATCTCACAACAATACTCTACAACAATGAATCCTCACACACAAAAACCTGAACAGCAAATCTTTTCTCTCAAAAGTCTCAACGGCGAATCCGTTCTCTCAAATCTCTACCACACGATCCTCGCGGCGCTCCTTTTGCGCCCTTATTCATTCTCATTCACACTTTTTCATTTTCTCACTGATTCTCACACGTACGCACACACTTTTGCCACGTGGCGACTTTCGGTCACGGGCCACCATACTTCATTCTTTCTCTACGCGTGCATTCCTAGAAACCATTCGTTCTTATCGGTTCACGGAACTCATTCACGCGCAACTGTCACTCGGTCCAAACACTTGTCTTTCGCACCTTGCGCGGTCACTCGATCCAAACAGTCTTCGCTCACTCTTGACACTCACAATCAGTCCAAATCAGTGATGTCAAGGTCGTGCACTTTTCGGCCGATTTTCGAGGCGCTCGCCCACTGCCCCACCACTTCCAAGGAAGGGCCACTGAGCGAGCGGCTAGACGTTTCGTGGGGGCTTCGGCTCAGGAGCGTACCGTGCACATAAACGCACGTTGCGCCCTACCCAGATACAACCTTCTGAAAACTGCATACTAATTAATACATTTTTACAGATGATAGTTTCCACATCACCCATGAGGTACTATCCATGATGCGTTTCTTTTTAGTGGTTTCCCCAGGAGGCCTAATCCACCTGAAAGACTAATTTGATTGGTTTTGGTGACACATCACTCACTGTATTAATGCGAACTAGTTCGTCTTCGCTCCTCATAGATTCGGATTCCTTTTCTCAAGTCTGCAAACGGCCTAGGCGTTCCGAGTAGATTTTTAATTAATAGTTCTTTTTAAATTTTATTTAATACAACCCATCAAATTAGCCTTTCCGGTGGATTAGGCCTCCTGGGGAAACCACTAAAAAAAAACGCATCATGGATAGTACCTCATGGGTGATGTGGCAACTATCATCTGTAAAAATTTATTAATTATTATGCAGTTTTCAGAAGGTTGTATCTGGGTAGGGCGCAACGTGCATTTATGTGCACGGTACACTCCTGAGCCGAAGCCCCCACGAAACGTCTAGCCGCTCGCTCAGTGGCCCTTCCTTGGAAGTGGTGGGGCAGTGGGCGAGCGCCTCGAAAATCGGCCGAAAAGTGCACGACCTTGACATCACTGGTCCAAATCATACTTTTATTCACACCTTTCGATCACGCATTCTCAGAATTTCATATCCCACAAATATGCGCAATATCGATATAAATTGTGTGCCTGCCTCGCCGAAAATGCGCATTCAACGAGAAACGAGATAAAATATTCATATTAATATAATATAACCATACACCGTGTAGATATATCGAATACGAAATCAGCATATTTGCTGACAGACATTAAGTACCGAGAGTTCAATAACGTTTCAATAAAATCAAATTAAACGAAACCAATAAAATCCCTTACATTTAACATCGATCATGAACTCCGTAACCACAAATTGTACGGAAATCGAATGTATGAAACATGAATTTCAAGTGAAAGTTGATATCTACATGATTAATCGTTTAGTTCAATACCATGTTTGTAAATTGAAAATAAAAATACATGAAGATACTACGGCAGCAATATCTAAGTACACCGCCGACAATCACGTAAGAGACTGGCATCAAGCTTCCGCTATAATTATAGAACTCGTTTGAATGCTCTAGGAAAAGAAGCAAATATATCCGTATAAAATTTCAATTCCCCATGTCGGCACGTGAGGTAACAAGAATTACACGCGGTGCGAATGCATACACGTCGTTATTAATTCACAGGTAAGTGATAGATAGCAGCGCGGAAAATAGAATCGTGCAAGTCTTACGTTCAATTTCACAATACTGTGTTGTATTCCGGGTTCAAGAAGTTCGAAGGTTAAAAACAATTCAATTATATTGTTGTATTCCGGGTTGAAACGATTCGGATTTAGATAAATAAAATAATAGTTTATATTATCTAAAGAATTACACGAAATCGTCTTTGGTATACAATATATTTAGAAATCTAACTCCGGCTCACTTAACGAGACTTGACGTTGCCTTTACAATACTTTGTAATACGAGAACGATGTTGTAAGTAACGGGTGTACTCTGAATCTCCCCTAGAAACTGTCTAAATCTGATCTTATATATAATGATATTGGCAGTAGGGAGGTGGTAGAAAACTGCCCTTTAGTCAGTGGCTTCGAGGGTCTAAGGGTTCTCTGACTAACGCCCGAATGTACAAAACAAATGACTAACTCTAAACAGGGAGTCACTCGATGACTCGCTGTTTGTTGCCAAGATTGGGCTGAGTATCCAACAATATTTATTGATGTTCTAATCTAATCTAATGCTCTATTAATCTCCTACTCTGGCTCACGTCGTAACTGTCTAAAACGCTCGAAATTTGCAGAGAATAAGTACTAGGCTAAAAGTGCTATGACTGACTGTCAGCCTCACTGACTTGCTGGTACTAACTGGCTAGCTGGTGCGGGTTTTTAGGATATATGTATATGTATATGAATGTGTATTTAGGGTAGGTATGCACGTATAAACGAATTCGGGATGCACCAGGAAGTGGTAGGGGACGTGAACACCGGCCCTTGGTCTGTACCATCTCAAGGGTTGTTGTCACAGCTTCGAAAATAGGGTGACTAAGCCTTAACTAGTTACATCTTGAAAAATACTTAGTCGTCTATTTATCATAGATAGGTTGGGAATCCAACAACTGTAGAAGACGTTTCTCACCACTCTTGCTGTTTTTCCTGAGCTCGGGAGAGCTCGAGCGATTCGAGAGTGCTTAGATTTAAGAATTTGGAAAACGCGTGTCAAATCAAACCATCCTGATAAAGTCTCGCGCTGTCAAATAAGGACTGGTTCATATAAAAACATGCGCTGCGCATCTCAGGGCAACGAATAAAATTTACTTCACTATCCTTAACCATTCCTGTTTCTCCGATCTATGCCCTACAACACGAATTTCCTAAATTATGTTTCACCGCCGCGTGTAATCGAAACTGCACACGTAATATTAATTTCACTCCCGAAAATCCCATGAGTTTGTAGTGTCCTACGCATGGTTTACCATGATTGGCCAAATTAGTCATTATGGCGTAAGTTGCGTGAGAAGATGCGCGAACCTGCCAATATACATATTTATTTCTTTGTATTCTTCACCGAACCGTTATTTCAGTTAGGCGCTTATCCTCGGGATAAGCGCTTGCAGGGATATCCCGAGGATAAGCGCTTGCAGTGTCATAAACGAAAAACTTCTAAGCGTCTTTAGGCGCTCACACTACTCAAAGGGTTAATAGTCTGATATTCCTTATCGTGAGTACAATTATATTAGTACCTCATGGAAGAAACACTAGTTTCATTAAATGGAGCGGTATTTCATTCAAATCTACTTTCAAACAAAACAAACAGAAAAGCGATCTATCAAGTAGTTTTTGAGTAATCTTGGGCAACAGTTTGAAAAACACGATTTTTCAGGAGACACGATTAAAGATTCGATCCACGAATCTGTGTTAACGTCTAAATATTATCCCTTGGGGCTAATTAGCGATTCCAAGGCCATACATTAGCCCCTCCTCAAGTTCATACTGTTCGTGCAGATTTATCCAAAAATAATATGTCCTCCGCTCAAACTACCACTCGATTTCAATTTTTCAGTCAAAAAGTAGTTCTAGTTTTTATGCCATAACTTTTTAAAAAAATTATATCCGTCCAAACGCGTTTGGGAATATATTCTAAACATAATTTACTATCAAAAAATGAAAAAAAAATTTCGAATTTTTGGTCGGTCGTAATGAGAACCTCCCCATAAGTTCTGTGATTTTAAATGGTTGTAAATAGTCATCAAAGTTCAATCAAGGGTCGATGTGCGTATTCTATACGGCGTATAGTATACGCGATACTTTGCATTTTTACGAAAAACTGTTTATCCAACAGAAGTTTACTACATAGTATCGTATTCCACAGATATGTTTGTATAAGAATCCGTTCAGAAATAATATCCATGCGGTTTCCGATTCGGAGAGGTCGATAAAATATCCGTTGGCAACGTGCACACAGTATTTTACCATACAGTCATTGTTCGCCTGCCTCGACTCGACTCGCCAGTGTTGCGTTATCTATACCGAGAACACCCCATTGAATTGACACCTACTTTCGATATGTTTAGTTATTAATTTTGTTTATCTATTATAACGGTTAGAGTGGTTAGACTATTCAATAGATGGTTTGCGAACCGTTAGGAGGGAAATACTCGGTTAAGAACATGCTTATAAATAAGTATTCTCATAAATTCTTTAACGAATTTTACTATTTTACGCTATCTTCATTTATAATATACATACTAGAAATAATATATTTCATTCATTTTAAGTATGAATCACAATCCATTCTTGAAATTTATCAATAAATTATGAATAAAAATTAGTAACTATTACATAGTTAAGTAAATATTATCCAAATGGTAACTTGTTTGATATCATTCTAAGGGAAAAGGCCTGACCGATATGTTAATAAAATATTCGCGAAATAATGATCAAAAATTCAAAAATGTCATCATTCCATAACTCCTATCTCGCCGAGAAGAAAGCTATACATACATTGTTTGTGGAGCCGGCAGCTCGTCAAAGGACACCGGTATCGTGCTGCAGTATTCGCTTGACTGATTCCAAGAGCGAACTCCCCAAATGGTGGTATTTACTCCAAACAACTTTGATTACCTCTACCTTGCGAAGAGGATTTCCACCCAGAACAAAGTTGGACGAAGATGAATTCATTCGACAGACGCAAATCAGACTGGCGGAAACACACGAGTTTATCCGCCAAAGGCTAAGGGTGGCAAGTGATAAAATGAAAGCCTGGTACGATGTCTACACCAATTCTATAAAGTTTGCTAAAAGAGAAAAAGTGTGGTTATACCAGCCTAGAAGAACGAAAGGAAAATGCCCGAACCTGCAGTCGGAATGGGAAGGACCTTACGAAGTGCAGGGACGTTTAAACGATATAATATATCCCATAGTTCGTTCTTCGAAGACAAAACCGAAGATTATTCATGTGAATCGTTTAGCCCGCTATGATGCTTCACATGGGAAGTTTTGACTACCTCTCGGCGTTTTTCTCAAGGTTTTTTGGTGGTTTTTCCCTTGAGACGTAGGATGAATGTCGAAACGCTATGCTGTCTGAAAGGACCACCTGGTTAATTGAAATTTTGTGATTTACCTATTTTAGACAGGACTACGTACGGGACGAACGTTCAATAGAGGAGGGGAGCAATGTTACGGCAGAGGATGACACAAGGGTCAGGTTGTCTTAGACAACCCTGGTCACTGCACAGCTGTTAACAACTGACACAATGATTGACTTGGACAACCCTGGTTGCTGTTAACAGTTGACATTGGATGGCTGTCAGAAAATAAATACATAGAAACGAGTCGGCAGTGATACTGCGCGGACGATAGAAACAGATTGCAACAAATTAATCTTCATTATAATTATATTCGAAGTTATTGTATTTGTTATAAATAAACGTTGGTGGTACGATGGAACGACGTACCACTAGAAAGAGTACGCGCGAATTGTCATCGATTTGTAACAATATGATAGCCGGTCTTTGTCAACTTGAGAAAAATGAGTATTCACCAAACTATTTTTTGTAGATGTGTACATACTGATATTCTTTTTCGTAAACATTGATCTGATCCGATAATATTAACAAATGCGCCACCGGCAAATTCTTTCCGTTTCTAATAATGAAAAAAATAATGAAATTCTGAAGTTGGTTGCTGTACACTTGTATCGTTAAAGCAAGGATAAAAATCACAAAACTTATTTTTACATATCAATGTTGCAATTATGTATTATTTAAAATAATGCGGTTTTCATCATTTGTACTTGATTTATAGGTAGATAATAGTCCACTTGTCTATTATCAAAATGACGTGAAATCACGTCAGTGGCAACCAGAAATAGAACTCGAAAAGACGTGAATTCAGGTCAGCGGTCACGAACGTGTTAAAATGAAAATCAATCCTTTACGTCGTAAAGATTACGACAAACGATTTTGGAAATATAATTTTCAATCATTTTTTCTACAAAAGGGGTAGTACTTGATAGAGGATGGTTTTCAGATCTAAATTTTTGCTTTTTTTCATTTTTGGGTGCGTACTATCGACCCTGAAACGGGTGCCACTAAAATGATGAAGAGGCCGGGAATCATACATGCCAGGTGAAAGAACAACATTAATTGAAGTAATGACGGATCGATTCTGGTTATAGCATAATTCCTCACTAGAATGCCTGAAGACCAAACACCAGGACCGGTTGCTTAGTTAAAGGTGTTGAGTATCCAAGCTTTTTGCAAGGGTTTGCGAACTATGAATAAAATACCATAAACAGATGTATGCCATTTGCATACCCAAATTTATTTTGCGTTAGAAATAATGTTAACTACGCGAATAACCGTGGCTTCAGTTGCACGTAGTTTCTCGAGGTTGAAACTAATAAAAAATTATGTTCAATCATCAATAAGCCAAAACCGATTTACATATTTAGCTATTCTTTCAATAGAAAGCGAAGTAGCAAACGCAATTAATTTTGATGACGTCCTTAAAGATCTTGCGACAAAAAAAGCGTGAAAAAATATTTAATATTTATCTTATAAAACTATATGTAACATCTTTTGTACTTATAATAAATAATTCCTTATTATGAAATTTAAGTATAGCATTTGAATGTACAATCAACCGCGAAAATGGTTTCCCGGGGGGTCCGGGGTGCGCGCGGGTAGGCACAACTACTAATGCTTGCTTCACGTCTGTGAGTTTCGTCCCCTCTCTTTCTAATATTTCGTTTCTCTCTCTGACGTGTGGCTCGGCATAAAACACGTGACAAGGACTACTTCGTCTCTTTCTTTTCGTCGCTGCGTCGCACTCGGCCGGCACACGGATACGGCCAGGCATGTGTGAGAGCGCGATCGTCATTTGAGGCAACCATCAAATGCGGATTTCGCCAGGGTCTGAATTTTTCTCGCATAAGAGCCTCTCTTTCCTTCCTTCTGTCTGTCTCGCTCGCACTCCGCGGCTCACAGACGATGACCGAGCACAGATGTGTTGGTGCGCCTTCGTCGAGCGCGGCGGTTCATTCGTGTTTGTCGAGACATTTCGAATTAGTTTATAGGATATTGATTATTTATTTGCTATTCTTGATACCATAGTCTCGCTGAGTATTAAATGAATTGCAATAGAATGATAATTACATGTTTCCTAATTATTTATTTCACGTTATATTCCCTGGATGAAATATTTGGCGAAATCTATGCCTTATTTATTTATTTATCGAAACGGAATCCTTATAATTCGATGAAAGACGACGACGTTTAATTTTTCTAATGCCTATTAACGCGGAGCGTCATTAATCCACTTGTTGAAGCAATGTTTAACATTTATACGAGTACGATTCATTTTATATCATACGTAAGGGACGTTCTATTATTCTTGCATTAACCGTAATATTTAGTCGGAGTCAAAAATTCGCAATTGCGCGTACTGTATCCCCCAGGGGTTGGTTATGTGACTACAATTTTTTAAATATCCATTGATACAATTAGAAAAATTATTTAAATCCCTCCTCTCCTTCTTTCATGCATCGGAGACCTGTATCCCCTCTTTCCTTTCGTCGCTCCGTCGCCGCCGTTCTCGCGAGGCACACGGATACGGCCAGGCATGTGTGAGAGCGCGATCGTCATTTGAGGCAACCATCAAATGCGGATTTCGCCAGGGTCTGAATTTTTCTCGCATAAGAGCCTCTCTTTCCTTCCTTCTGTCTGTCTCGCTCGCACTCCGCGGCTCACAGACGATGACCGAGCACAGATGTGTTGGTGCGCCTTCGTCGAGCGCGGCGGTTCATTCGTGTTTATCGAGACATTTTGAATTATTTTATCCGATATTTATTATTTATTTGCAATTCTAGATCTATGGAGTCTCGCTGAGTATTAAATGAATTGCAATAGAATGATAATTACATGTTTCCTAATTATTTATTTCACGTTATGTTCCCTGGATGAAATATTTGGCGAAATCTATGCCTTATTTATTTATTTATCGTAGTAGTCCATTCAAATTTTGTTCAACTTTGAAATTTCATATCACAAGATGGAATTATGGTATTATGTTTTCGCGTGTGCTGATCACGGGAAAAATATTTAAAAAATTCTTAGCATTTCACTTCTATGGGAAAATCGCTTGCGAAAATTTGAAACGCTCGTGTCTCAAAACGGTTAAACTTACGCCAAAATGGTTTGCACCATAATAAGAGGAAAACTAGAAGTGCGGAATGCAAAGGGCTAATAATTGGAAAGTAAAATAAAAAATAAAAAAACAAAGTTTAAACAGGGACTCGAAACCGGGACCCTCACGTTAGGAAACGAACGCTTTACCGCTTCGCCAACTACCGCTACAGCATCATTCACATAAGGGTGATACCCTGCACAGCAAGCGATACCACCGCTCTCCGCGTCGAAAATGTATTTTTTCCTGATCGGTATTTGCACGGTATTGCAATTTTTTAAAATGACAAATTCCAGTTTAAATGTGTCAATAAGAAAAAATAATGCGTTTTAGTAATATATTTTTTATTCCGTTTAAAAATACTCTAAAAAGTACTTTTTTTTTAGATCATTTAAACTGGAATTTGTCATTTTATTCGCCAAATATTTCATCCAGGGAACATAACGTGAAATAAATAATTAGGAAACATGTAATTATCATTCTATTGCAATTCATTTAATACTCAGCGAGACTCCATAGATCTAGAATTGCAAATAAATAATAAATATCGGATAAAATAATTCAAAATGTCTCGATAAACACGAATGAACCGCCGCGCTCGACGAAGGCGCACCAACACATCTGTGCTCGGTCATCGTCTGTGAGCCGCGGAGTGCGAGCGAGACAGACAGAAGGAAGGAAAGAGAGGCTCTTATGCGAGAAAAATTCAGACCCTGGCGAAATCCGCATTTGATGGTTGCCTCAAATGACGATCGCGCTCTCACACATGCCTGGCCGTATCCGTGTGCCGGCCGAGTGCGACGCAGCGACGAAAAGAAAGAGACGAAGTAGTCCTTGTCACGTGTTTTATGCCGAGCCACACGTCAGAGAGAGAAACGAAATATTAGAAAGAGAGGGGACGAAACTCACGGACGTGAAGCAAGCATTAGTAGTTGTGCCTACCCGCGCGCACCCCGGACCCCCCCGGGAAACCATTTTCGCGGTTGATTGTACATTCTGGCCCTCAGTTTTTGAACCAGGCCCCACAAAAGGTCACGTCGGCCCTGCCGTAGTCGCACCGTTTCCCTATGTTCGCGGCGTAACGCGCAGACAGGACGTAACGAACACATTATGAAATATTGAATGTTTTTGAGTGAAAGCAATAAACAAATTTATTCAGTACTTTACCACAAATTTATTTCAGTACTATATTGATTGCAAATACATGAAAAATAGACGACATATTCGTAAGATATGGTCATATTATTATGCAAGAACAACACACAAACATACCAAATTAGTCATACATCAGACTTAATATTAACACAGACGACGTATAGGAGTAGACAGGACATCCAATGGGGTTTCGTGTGTCAGGTATCTGTGGCCCAAATTGAAGGTTACTGTGATACCCTCTGGGCCTAAAGAGCATCTAATTTACAGCGAAAAATGTTCGAAGTTAAAGCTGTCAGATGTTAGCGGCTGTACAGCCTTGCTCGATTGTGCTGTTACATTGTTGTCCGATCGTGATCATACAGGGTGTCCCAGCTAACGTATGTTAGCTATATGTTATCCCTGTATTATCTACTTCAAATAACTAACAATTCGCAAATGTATATTTCGGGAAGAATCAAACAAATCATTTCAAAAATTCGTTTTTTCGCGAAGAAATCGTAATGCAGACAGATGTGATCAACGTAACCGAAAATTCCAAGAGAAAGTGCTTCAGCTAACATAACAAATAATCTATTCCCGATCATTATATTTTGGAAAAAGTTATAATACATTTAAAGGTATGATACACAAGAATTCATATTTAACTGTATTTCGCGGTGTAAAACAGCGCATCAATACGGATGCGTTGATTGGTTCCGAATTATCGTGGAAGATGGATATTCCAGAAAAGGTTAAAATCAGACTAGGAAACAAATTTCAGTAAACAAAAGCTTAGTCAAGTTAAATTTTTACTATGAAACGGGCAACTGAGCTAAGTTACCTTAACGGTTGAAGTTTAGTTAAGTCAAATAAACGCGTCGCTAAGCAAGGGTTATGAATTCCGATCTATGGTTCACTAGACATAAGGTTTACCCATCTAATTTTCTTTTATACCATGGTGCCAGTGTGTAGTGCAATGTAACGTGACAGTCAGTGATTGCCAGTGGGCTGCCAGTGACAGCTCAACACGAGTATCTGCGTTGTATCTCGGGAATGACTATCACTTTAGCATCCCAAGCATACGTTAGATAATACAATTGGTTTCTAGTTATTATAGAGTGATATCCTCGTCACACGTGTCACTTTTTAAAGCTCAACGCGTATTGTGGATGTAATATGGATGAGAATTTGCATCGATGCCTAAACCTTTTAAAGGAAAACGAAGACGACGTGCGGGAGAATGCCGAACATATATTATTGACACTCTGTCAGAATATTTTGTTACGACCGGAAGAAAAGCAGCGTAGGGAAGTACGACTTGACGATCCCGCAGTTATTGAAAAATTACTTCCTGCCGCTGGGGCGATGGAGTGTTTGTTCGAAATTGGTTTCGTGGAGGTACTTCTGTTCTATGTTATATTTTTCTAACTTGTTGACTACTCGTGTTTGTAACAGACTTGTGATAGATTTCAAAATGTTGTGATAGATTTCTAATATTTTTGTAAACATTCGTTTATACCCACATCTGTCACCTGAGTATAATACACAACTTAATTCTCTATTAAATAGGCTGCAGACTCCCTTGTCTTACCACCAGAAGCATCACTTACAAAACTGAGGCACTTGCAAAAATTCCTTTCTAAAGATACTACTAAAAAATCAGATCTTAGTAGTATGCCTGAAGTTTCAAATTTAATAGCGACTGCAACAACATCAAAGGAAAAGAAATTTTTGTCAGAAATTGTACAACGGTTTAAAAGCGTCATGCGCTATGAAAACTCAAGTCTGCAAGAGAAAGCAAGAAAATTGATACCGATTGTAGACTTGGAAATTGCTACAATGTCAAGAATTAGAGATTTGCAAAAGTAATAATTTATTATATTACTATAAATTTCATTGTTTCTGGTTTCTAATATTTCCTCCTTATTGTATTGCTTCACAGACATGCCAAGCTGAATCATACAAATGAAGAAAAAAATACCACAAACCAATGTATTCAAAGTGACATTGATGCAAAAGATTTATTTCTTTTAGAACTTTTGCACTGGTTTAAACATAAATTTTTCAAATGGGTAGACAATCCCACCTGTTCGATATGTTTCAAAAATTGTGAATTCCATAAAGTCGTACCTTCTAACAATCCACAATGTTCCAGAATAGAATTACATAGGTAATATATTAAACTTCTATGTAAAGAAATAACTATGATATTTAAATGTTTTACCATAGTGGACCAGCAAACTTGATCGTGTGCAAGTCTCTTTACATTTAATTTTCAAAACTATTGTCTCCTATACCTGTAAAATTAATATCGTAATGTTTTAGATGCACGAATTGCGAAGCATTGATAAAGTTTCCTCGCTATCATGATCCAGAACCATTATTAACCTTAAGACGTGGGCGTTGTGGAGAATGGGCAAATGTTTTTTCACTATTCTGTCGAGTTCTGAATTATGATACAAGACTAGTATGGGATCTAACAGACCACATCTGGACAGAGGTGTGTAATGGCCAGTGTCCTTACATTAATGGAGAATATGTGCAAAGGTACACACTACCTAATTGCAATTTGATGGCTGTTTTATGCCAAGTGTAACATAGTATTTACAACAAGAGACAAAATAAGAGTTATCAATCAAATGTACGTATATGGTACAAAATGGAATTTTAGGTATGGTCGGTGTCCCAGAAAAGATGGATTCACTTAGATCCATGTGAAAATACTATGGACAGGCCCCTGATGTATGAAAAAGGTTGGAAAAAAAAGCTGAACTACATAATTGCCTATTCAAAGGATGAAGTGCAAGATGTAACCTGGCGTTACACACAGGATCAAATAGGTGTTATGGAAAGAAGGAAAGCACTTTGCTCTGAAAGTACTTTGTTACAACTTATTGAATTATTGAACAAGCAGCGACAATCCTCTCCTAGTTATGGAACCAGTCGCAGAAAGTATGTCATAAAAAGAAGACTTTTGGAACTTGTAGAATTGTTGTATATGCCAAACCAAAAGAATTGTGATGAGACAGAAAACTACCAAGGACGTTCTACTGGCTCTTATGCATGGAAATTGTCACGAGGAGAAATTGCTCAGGTATAAATACACAGCTTGTACACTAAAATGTAATCAAATATTAATAAAACAATTTCTTAAATATCTCTGAAAAATTATGAATTACAATTAAATAAGTGTTACAAATTTTTTAGGACAATTTACAATCGCATTACCTCTGGGATGTTTCAAAATATGGTGAAAACTTCAAACTTTATTATTCTATCGTCGATGATGCATACAAAGTTGTAGATGGTAATGGTAAAACGCTGGAAAAGAAATCAGGCTGGCAAAATGGAGTGAACGCAGCTGAGGGTGGAATATTTCGTAAATTGGAAGAAGATTGGAAGATGGTATACTTAGCTCGCTCGTCGGGAGCTACGCATGGTACAATAAGTTGGAGTTTCGAAGTCAAAGACCCGAAATTTTGCATATTTATGTTCGATTTACGTGCTACAACAACAGTGTTTCACGGAGCCAACATTTCCTGGCAAGTGGAAGCTTTTTTCGACGATAGAGAGAAACTTGTACTTCCTATTGAAGACTGCACTAATTATCGTACAAAGGAACTAAAAGGGGCAGTAAAATTAATTCTAACGGTAAGAATGTCTGGTGGGCAAGGCGATGTTGCTTGGCAGCATGCACAGCTTTTTCGACAAAGTTTAGAATATGATAATGACCAATCTATGTTAATAAGTATTCGATTTTCTAATCGGTAGTTAATACTATTTACGTTTTTGTAATTCCAATCATTGTATGTATCGGTCAAATAGATTCTAGGTATTCTACTGCAATTTACAAAAAATTTAAACTAGGGGACGTCAGTAAATGTGTTTATGTATGTATATCATGTATTATATGTTACTATAGCGTATAAATAAAATTTTGAAATTAATAAATCCGGATGAGATAAATACGCATATTTGATTCAGAATATCTTACAAATATTACGTTTTTACAAATAAAACGATTCAAATAAATTTGTGCATCAAATAAATTATATATTTCCCATCTACTGAAAAGTATTGGTACAGGAAAAACAACATCATTTGAACATACATGTACAATACAGAGCACATATGGACTATAGTGCAAAAATATAAATTGCTTATGACATTTCGTCTTAATGATTTTTATTGCATATACAAAACAAGCATACTGCGGTGATGGCACTTTCGAGACATAAATATTTTATAATTACTAACCATATCATTCATTAATAATCGATGAACTTGCAAATACTATAATTCAAGAAATGCAACATATTGCATATAATACAAACTTCTCTATTTTCCTTAAATGTTTATCAAATATCACACGAAACAGTGTTCTACGTCTATTGTGCTGCCGTGATTGATCAATTTGAATAGAAAATATTTTAAATGCTTCGATATACCAGGAAAATTCAAATTGTCTATTTTTTTCCGTTTATATATAATACAAAAATAGCATGAGCACAAAGACGTTGACAAACACTAGCATTGAAGACAAGTATCAGTGAACACTGATGTATTAACACCGTTTCTAAGCAATTACATGACGAATAATCTAAATCAACAGCAAAAGGAAACGATATCAATTAAATATTTTCACGGTCTTCAAAGCATTCTATGTAATACTATTATAAATTTTATCAACTATTAATTTTAATAAAGTACAGAAATATTACTCCGGCTTAAGAATATTTATTTACAAGTGTTTTTAGCGTATCCCAGCACCGATAAAGCATTCAATGCTATCGTAGCTATATGCGCGCGTCGCACACGATCCTTTGACACGATCGTTGGTCGTGACATATTTCATACATGTACACAGAAAATATACTTGTTTAATATCTACACTGTTATACAATATCGTTTACTTATATTCATTTAAGTAATAATGCTGTATACCGAGGATTTCTGTACATATTATAAGCCTGACATATTAATATTGGATAATGTTGCTTGAAAAAGATGTATAAAAGAGCAGATACGCACTAGACGTCTGAGACTTCACATGACTCGCGCTAACTTCTGTTACTGTCTGATCGTCGTATTTGTACCACCTGAAAAAATTGGCAAAATATTAGTACTTAAACATTTCTACACTAAAACTACGTTTGTACATGATAACTATTTTTTTTAAATTTATATATATCATCAAATTCAATGACTTTTAATCGTTTGAGTGCTAAGCAGCAATTTTGCGCTTCTTCTGTTTCGCTCCTGTAGATTTAAAAAAACTGATGCTCAGAAGAATGTTAAAATAACACTCAATTAAAAGAATTACGATTCATCGCATGTGAGTATAAAACAGTGCTTCTTGGTAGTTTTGCACAGGGAATGAGACTAGCGCAAAAACACGCCCTGGCACTTTTGGACGAGGAAACAGCAAAGATCTGTGGCACTTGAACCATTAAAGAATTCCAACATGTGCGAATTGTAAAAACATTAGAGGTTTAATTCTAAATATTGTTTAAAAGAGCAACACAATTCCAGAAACTACATTTGATGTTAGCCTACGAAGCCTTTTGTTTGAATTATTGTATATCAAAGAAATAGAAAGTATGTAGAATGAAACTCTGTACGTACTTATTCTGGGTAGCATTTTTACAAAACGCGGTATAATGACCGCCTTCCATTGTTCCATAGTGATTAGACATTGCATACAGACTGTAGCTGTAATTCCGAATATTCGAAATTGTGGCCGACTTGCTGTCCGTTACAAGATAAGGTTTTAGATCAAAATCTGTAAGGGGAAAGTCAACAGCTGTGTTTCTCTTTTCGAGCCAACCACCGCTCTCTGCGAAACGATTTAAATGTATCACAACAATGGGCGCCAGTTTGACAAAGTCGAATTTCTTCATAGCTTCCCGAGGCATTTGACATTTTGGACATTTCCATCCGACTACCTTCTGGCCGGTTACAAATTTTGAAATACAATCCTGTAATGCAATACGTCAATTTTAGGCGGGCTCGTTACGGATTACATTTACTATAGTATATCAGAAACTTGCGTCAAACTTTTACGTCAAGTTTGATTACATCAAACAAGATTAGAGGAGGACTCATAATCTCTAATTGGGTTAGTTGATATTCGTAATATTGAATTATACAGAACTTATCTGAATTGTGGTACAAGCGAAAAGAAAGTGATTAATCCTATAAATGTTTCGTTTTCAGGAAAATCCGGAAAATCTTTTCCCGGTACTATGACCCATATAAAATTATCTAAATGCAGGCGTCAGCAACAGACCTTTAAACTCGACGCTCTTGCAAGAGCAGACTTAAGTACAAAAATCTTGTGGCAAATGTTTTTTACTTAAGTAAATACCTTCTTTTTACTTGTGACACTATTTCTGGTGCATTCTGCATATGATAAATAAAACTTACGTTTAATGTACATCGGTTAGAGTCAGGTAACGACATCGTTAAACTGTTGAATGTTTCGTACGTGGTACTACTTTGATTGCAAAAACTACATGTAATAGTAGACCTTAGTTGTCCGAAAAATAGATTAGATATTATAGATTTTCTTGATCCCATGGCTTTATTCCATGCTTTTTCGGCAACAGACATATCATGTGGGACCTGGTATTCCTGCAAAAGCATGGTTTAATTTCGCGGATGTGAATTTGAGTTTAAAAGTTTTTCAGAAATTCTAAGGTGTGTCGATCTTTCCAAGATTCATATGCGTGTCGAAGCACAGCGATTTTAAAATTTCAAGTTTTCGAAGGTTTAAGACACAGATATTTGAAAGAATGAAAATTTTCAAACATTCAAATTTAATTATACAATTGCGTGAAAAAAATACCATCAAATCTATAAAATGGAAATAGCGAGCTTTTACACATTAAGTTATCGCTAATACACAATTCTATAGAAAATAAGTAAAAAGATGACTATTACAAAAAAATATTTAAACATTTGTCATTAAACTCTGGGTAACATAATTATTCATATTCCTACCTTTTTAAGATCGTTATGCATCCAATCTAGCAGGAAAGTCAAAAATTCATGGGAATCTTGTTGCTCATAACTGTGAAACTGCAACTTGTAGTTTCCAACTGTACTCTAATAATTATAAAGGAAAAACGATCGGTATATTTCATTAAATAATTTGGTACGGTAGATAAGGGCTAATATATAAAACTAAAATAAAATCTCACGTTACTTGTTGTTAAATATCTAGATGCGATTTAATTTTCATTGTCTTTATGCTGATTTATGTGTATTTTTATATGGACATTTAAGTACACATTTTTTTGTAAACCACATCGTATAAAATATCTTGGAACGACATTAAATTTTAGTGAATAATAAAATACGTAGTTATCATTGAATTGATAATAATATTTAAAGCGAATTTTCAAATACCTTTAGATCGTGGGGAGATATGCTTTTGTACTGGCCACCCCAGAGCGCTTTAATTACTTGGGCAACCTCTTCCACGACCTGTCCCCGCGTGGTGCTATCGTTATGAGTATTCAGATCATCAGCGTACAAATTATCGGTCAAATATTTTGCTAAATGCGTTGTGTTACTTAAACACTGTATAATACTGTTCATATAACAGGAATTTCCCAAGTTTTTTAACCCAGTGGTCCCTGGATGCTGAAATACGAAGATCCATAATTGTAGATTTTTAATCGCATACAAATTCTGGAGCGGAAATGAAAGTTACTGATATCATTCTGTAGATGATATAATAACTAATTCTGTGACTAGTCGTTATTTCACTTAGAAACCATCCGAAAACTTATTATTAAAAATGCATATGTATACACATAGTGCGAAATATTTAAATTTCAATAAATAACTAAGTAAGGTTTGCAATATAAATTTATAGCTAGATGTTTTCAATGAATCAGAGTTAAATAAAAATTATAATAAATAGATTTAATTTTGGAATGTCATTAGAACTGAATAATTTTGAATGACAAAGTGTTCGGATTTTAAAGCAAATGTAATTTTACCTTATACGTCATTGTGAAAAGTATTCATTACAGGCTGTAATTAGAGAAAATAATAATACTGCGGGAAAGATTGGATACTAAGTGATCCATTTACGAAATCAAGGCTTAGCTTCTAATTATCACTAATTAAATTATTCGTTTAATTAAATAAATATAGAATTCTCTGGAATAGTACACTGTGTCACAAAGTATAAACTGAAATTACCTTTTTAAAATAATAAATATTGGGTTGCCGTATGAACTTTCTGGATAAATTAACCATCTTACATTTATTACTTATTTTATCATAAGGTAATAAGCGATATACTTCTCCACGTGCTTAACGATGTACTCAAAACACAGCTTGTAATTAAACATTCTATACTATAAAAAATGTGATCCGATTAATAAACGCCAATGCGAATTTAACATTAATTTCAACGATTTGGTACTGAACCGCAGAGTTTGGAGAGTTGCGTGAAAAGTAAGCGCACATCCAATAACACACTCATCGACGACAAACGAACAGATACTGATACGCGTGCCGCGGCCCGCTGCTTAGGAAAGGATACGTTGAATTGGATTAAGAAACCTTACAGGAATCAAGTATTTGCTCACGTGCATTTCTGCGTACGTATAACATTGACAAATCACGCGAGTACTTGTATCGTTACTAACAAATGTTACATTTTACACTGATGTCTACGATTTGACTAGTGAAATGAACTTTTATGTTTAGAGTGAACTTATTACTTTTGTCTAGACTCTGTATCTTTTGATTATCTGATGTTAGAGTTAGTTATACATGGGATATATTTTCGGATCCCTGTAGAACGTGGCGACTTAACACGTGGAGCTGGATGATGGTACTTTGACTGCTCTATGTAGGAAATGTGTGATACTATAGAGACAACTGATGCAATTATTAAAATCCTAAATGAAATATGTACAGTTACAAATAAACTTGTGTTTATCATATATACAAACTATAATTTACTGTTGGCGTTAAAGAATACTCCGTTACATATACGGATAGAATGAGTGCAATACTCTTTTAGTCAGATTATAACATTTGTTGCGTTCTATATGCGATGTTAAGTTGTAGAAATTAAATGATGCATCAACATAAATGTATCTAAATGAAACCTGTTGCCTAACAATTTTTACAAAGGGGACTAAAGAATTTGCACGAAGGTTGTAACTCGTCATTGTAAGGAAACGATTGGTTTTTATACGTTAACATTTTATGTAAAATATTAGATACTACGCAAAGGTATTACTGTAGTAAAAAAAACCTTATCTAGTAACAGATTCACAATATGGGTAAATTACTTACAACATTTCCATGGACAGGCGCCATTCTTTCTTCGCGATTTGCCCAAGTAACATGCGATACTTTAACATTATCCTTGCTGATCAGTTCATTTTCATTCTGTGGCGATACCTGAGGCTTCGAAGATCTGTCCACCCGAGGCGCTTTTCGAGCAACCATCTAAAATTGATGATGGACAAAGAGACAAGCAGTTTTTAATATCGTTGGTAATTCAAAAGCATAAGTTTTTATTGTGTGTTTAGTAGAGAAAATAATGTTAGAAAAACATCATTCATTGGTTTGTTAAGCAGTAGATATTTATAATTGTATCTACTCCAATTTTAGTAATAGTTTATAATATTAATAATGCTTAAAATATACCTGTAACAAATTTGGGCTGGAGTATGAACGTTCCAAAGAAGTATTTGGGACTTTAATCGCTGACGAATTATCTGTTTTCAAAGGCTCCTTGTAAATATTACTGTCATTTTCCTTTGCCGATAATTCCTTTCCATCTTTTGGCAATAACCTCCTGTTTTCACAGAGATATTAACAATAATATGTGACAGACACTGGATAATCTATCAAGTTTAACGTTATGTGTGTACTTACTCTCTCAATTTTTCCCGATCTGCAACTAGACGTTTGGTACGTATTTTTGTTCCATTAAGGTCTAGCATGAGGCCATTCTTTTCAAAGTGATCTTCAGAGTTAAAATGAATTGTGTCCATTATTTTCTGATACTTATTTAGATGCCCTTCGATTTCTACATATTCCTTTTGCTGAAACGTGGTACTGTCGCGTTAGTTAAGTTTGTACGTTATTCTGATGTATTGTATATCTTGCTTTTTTATTACAATCATGTAAAAGGAGAACTATAATTCGTATTAAAAAAATTTTAAGTACATACCGTTTCTTCTAGTTTCGAATACAGAGATTTTAAGTTGCCATCAATGTATTCTTCTTCAGTTACACTTCTGTGTTTCCCACCATATTGCGTGTGCAAAGAACTTTCTTGTTCTAAAATTTCTTCTTCTAACTTTTCTTTATATTTTGCTACTTCAGTTAATTCCTTTATTAATTTCAATACTTTCTTCGATTCAGACGTTGATTCTAAAGAAACTGGTTTACTGCTTCGATCAATATTTGGTTTAGCTGGTATACCAATTTGCTTTGTAGCATTTAAAGTTCTTTCACGTTGTGATTTTATATTATTATCATATTGCCATAGATTATTATTATTATTGTTATTATTATTGTTTTTAGGAATTTGTTCAATAGACTGGGACACAGATGGTTTAGTAAATGTACTAGATTTTATAGACTTGATATTATTAGCACTTTCAATCTCTATATTGTTTAAATGTGTTTTATTCCTTCCAATATCATGTTTTAATGTATTATCATATTTATTTATATGTTTCAAACTAAATTTCGTTTCTCGTGGTTTCAGAATACCATCTTCATCATCCGAATGTAACCACTCAGGATATTCAATATCATCCAACATTTCGTTCGAAACAGTATTTGCTTCAGGCTCTGTTACGTTTGGATTTGTTGAAAATACTGGATAGCGTATTATCCACTCATGATAACCACCATCGAGAATTGCAATTTTCTTGTAATGTCTACCGGGATCCCAACCCTTCAAGATATTCCATAGTATACTTAGATGTTTGTTAGGTGTAAGTGTTTTGGCTGTAGTATTCCAATCCAGTAAAATAACAACATCGCAATATTCCGACCCACGATGCTTAAATAAATCAAGAGCTTTTTTATCTTTATGAAGATATTTTTGTAAGTGGGATGCTATCACACTGAAATAGTAAAGAATACACAAATAGTTTTACGATATAATGGTGTATTATATTATAATATAAATAAGCTTAAATAATCTGTAAGGGTCTTGTCGGATACGGCATTGCTAACTCGGCAAACTTACGAGAGTCTGAATAAACAAATCATGTAATGCTAATCATATACCCACAAGGTATATTGTGCCGCTCGGTCGCCGAATCGACAACATACACTATTGGCGTCCGATAAGGTGTTCTATGAGTTCCCACCAAATGACATATATCTAAAGTATATAGTTATATCAGAGACGAATCAAACAGGTGTCAAAAGTACAAAAGTCAGATATTAGACGTTATATTTTGCTTATAACAAGGTAGTAGCTCTCTTAATTGAATGCACATATAAAAAGATTTCTTTTACTGTCCTTCATAAATTTTTGCAGATATTTGCTATAGATAACATGTTTTTATGTGTATATGTTAAAATTATTATAATGAAAACTGAACGAACATAATATGTGGTTTATGATTTTTGTTTATATCGGAACCAAAACGTCCTGGTAGCCCCAGCTCTGACACATGCTTGATCTGCTTCCTACATGGCTATGCAGTTCTTCTAGTATACATGACGATTGGAAGGTGATCATATAACGCTGTATAGATTGCCAAATGGCACAACACATGGTGCGTATTATCAATTCTGAGGCCAAACATAAAAAACGTACCATGTTTTTCCTATATGAGTGCAGAATTTGTTCAATCGGCGACTGTATTGTATGTGTGTTATCCTACTTACCCTGCGACTATTTTGCTGTCTGGAATGTTAATGCACTTTTCGGATAATATTCTGGACTCGTTATACTGTGATTCTGGTCTAATATCAATGATCAAATATCTGCTGTCATCTTTCTGTATTAATTGATACAATTGAACACAAGTTATAAGTTCAATATTATCTGGCACCAATGGATCCTTAGTTGGTGTTTCTGGTAGTCTCAGAGGGCCATCTAAAGGAGGCATATATATGTCTATATCCATATCTGCATCCAATTCCATTTGTTCTATAGCACTGTCTTTTTGCATTTTGTCTTTTGACAATTGCTTATATCGGATATCTAATTTACGTTGCAAGTCTGCAAGTGTGACCCTTATTTCATTGATCTAGAATACAAACATTCATATATTTTACACTTTCTTGCGCGACGCTCAGTACCATGATGTTTAATGCCTCCAAATGACACATTTATGTCAGGAATACCTTTATATCTGAATGATAAGTTTAATAAAGCAGATGCCACTCCCCACCTGATTTGCGTGTATATTTACTAAGGAGGACGACTTGTTGTCTCTGTACTGGGGTGTCTTCTTTAACCACATAATGGAATCAAACCATCGCTTAATCATGATGTACTGCATTTCTTCATCCCCTTGCAACTTGGCTTTCTCAGCTTTCTCACGCATGTCACAGAGTCTGTTGTATACTAGCTGTGGTTTCTTTCCGTCCAACGTGAGTTTAGCTTTGTTCAACAGTTCGGTTATATTTGTGTATCGCAGATGCATGTTGTCAGTCATTTTTCCTATATACAAACGGGATCCAATGTATGCAGTGCATTGAATAACACTGTCCCACCTTTAACGTAACCTAAACAATCAAATGAAATTGTTTAATACGTCAAGCTACGTACTTACATCAATGGATGTATGGAAAATTGTTCGTGCACGTATCGATCAGTTGCTCTAATTAGATACTTGCGTGTCGTAAAAAAAACTGCGAGGAATTAGGATTTTAATTCGAAATGTATATTACACCCAATCCAAAAACCATAACACTGATCACAAAACATTGCAAGGGGACTACTGGGAGCTACTGAAAGTAGTCACGATTGGCTGCTTTTTACCCCTGTGCACTTGTGCAGTCTTTTCTGTATGTGACAGTACCTGACGCGATATTAATGAAGTTAGCTCAATAATACACTATGAAGTCATCTCATTTAGTTACTAAAATATTGCTAACTTTTCGGACACCATTGACACGATCAGTGAACTTTCATCCCAGACATAGACAAAAGGAATTGAGTAGAGAGGAAAGTCTTGCGAAATTCGCTCACGAAAACGCAAATAATTTTCATGCTCGTACAGGTTATCGTTGGTCATTAACGGAACCCACGGATTGGTTCTTGTTCTTTACTTGGGTCAGAGATGAGATATCTCGTTTGTGATTGCGTTAATAAGTCAACGTAGGACATTACACAAAGAAGGGATCTGTCTTGAAATATGTGCGGTATCATCGTATAAAGCACTTTTATGCACATTTGAAACACTCTAAACAAGAAGTAGTGCCGTTTTTTCAATACCTAAAATGTTTACAGAAGATCCTTCGGAACACCCTGTATAAAGGTTACTGCCTTCTTTTTAATGCTTTTCGTAGTGTTTCATGTATTCTTTAACCATATTTTATTGAAACACATTCTCAATGAAATAGATACAACCAAGTGAGGTACATTAAATATTACAGCCTATGAATTTACAGTTAATGTATTAAAGGCGCATAGCATACAGAGACACCATATCTTTAGTAACGAAAATAACATATTCCAGCCATCTTCATTTTTCGTTTTTTGCTTATTTTTTCCCGCCTAAGTGTTTTTATAATGCTGCATTTACTGAACATGGCACAGTAAAAGCTCGATATTTGTCCATTTGCGAGGGATAAGATAAATGCACGTCTTCAGCTACGGCATTTGGGGAGTTCCCCCTTGGAATCAGTTAAGCCAATAATGCAACATGACAGCGGCGTTCTTTGACCAACCACCAACCCCGCAAAAAATGAATAGCTTTCTTCTTGGCGAAATAAGAGCAATAAAACGATGGAACTTTTATATTATTAATTATTATGCCGCGAAAATGTATTATTTCTAGTATATTATAAATTAAAACAGCGTTAAAAACACAATATTTTAAATAGTTTATAGAAAGATCGATGGGAGAAAAACAAAGTGGGGATTCTAGAGTCCAGATAAGGCTCGCATATCGATGTGCTACACACTCATACAATGATAAAACTTTCATTTTCGGATTTTTTTAATGATAACTTTATTAACACATTCGTGAAGCTCTTCTACTTAAAGTGATGTCAAATACAATTACATGTATATACATTACCGGTTATTTTACGTAATTCTGAGAAATTTAAAAAAAATACCACACATTAATAAAATTTTTATTACAAGAATCAAAAAATGAAGATGTTTTATCGTTGCATTAGTGTCCTGACTCACTGATACAGAAGGATTTAATTTTTATTACCTTCCGTGAGCTCGGACACACGGAGCTTACACACCGTAATCATTTGCGGTGGTTACTACCACAAGAATAGAATGGCGAACCTCAAGTGGCAAAAACTGGGCAAGGAGCAGGATGAGTGTACGCCGCCGGAGGATCTAAGTTTTGAACAAGTATCGAGTGCTTTGTGTAACTCAACATTTTGAAGGGTATTTATATGTGTAATAAGTGATACGTGTAGAGTGAAAGAAGAAAGTACATGGATAACTTACTAAAATGGCAACGACAATGTCTATTGGTTGAATTATTGTCTAGTACGCCACAACTTTTCTCTCTTCATTGCATCACTACCCCCAACCACGAAGGCACCCTCTACATATTGTTACCTCCATGTTTGAACTAGAGTTACAGAAACCATCGTGACGATATTATTTCTACTCAATTTTTTATGTCTGCTAATATACGAAACTCTACGGTTTAAAATACATACGAATAGTATTGAACTCGTACTTTATACTATAAAGTTTATAGCATCTCACTCTCTTTCCCTCTCTTTCTCTCTGTTTCCCTGTAGGTATGAAAGAAAGTTCATTAGATTGCGTCTGTTTACTATTTTATAATTCAGAAACTAATAGATTAATTTGAGATCTGTATTCGGATTTGAGATTATTTAATTCGTTTACATGATAACTGAGAGCGTTTCTACGGTCAAAATAGTGCTACGTTCCACACTAGGGGCATGATTTTTTTTAAAATTTTGCCGATTACAAAAGGCCTAGAATAGAAGCCATTTAATGACAGTAAAAATGTAGCGGTTGAGAAGAATGTCGGAGAACAATAATATATATAGTGTACATTTTTCCCTCTTTCTTTTATGTCATTGAATTATTATGAAAAACCGGGTCTACATCAACTTCAATTATATAAAGTTTATATTATAAATATATCAGATTCCACAGTTTCATTATACATATAAGAATTTAGCGATGAAATCTTTCTTAGTGACTGTACAATTGTAGAAACTTGTAGAGATATAGTTGATGAAAACTAAATTGAAATTAAATTTTGTATATAGTAGTGTATGTTTCGTTGTGTAGATGGCAGCACTAGTGTTCCCACACTAGACTAATTCTTTCTGTTATTTTTTAACATTTTTTGTTCTAATTTATATTAGCAGGGAAATCCTTAAAGCTGTTTTTTATTTAATTTCAATCAACAATGTTGTTTTTTAATTTCCTCATGTAAATTCATTGATCCACCTGCACACAAACTGATCAGTAGTCTATGAATGTTATTTAAAGAAATATTAAAAAATCATATTCAATATTGACTTTTTGATAGTTAGGGATCTTTAAGTTTTAACGTACAATAAAATTATCACTGTAAAATTTACATGAATCTCTTGTTTTAATTGTGCGAAACGTAGATGTGATAAAGAATATGACAGTTAAAATATGTACATACATCTGACACTTTGTATACAAACATTATTCACGTCTCCGTAGGTATAATACATTTTTCAGTCGCGTAGGTAATTTAAAATCTATTTACACAAGACGTAATCTAACCGCAATTTTTACTTTCTGTTAGAAAAGGCGTTGATCTGATAAAAGTGTATACTCCGACGTACTACATAAAAAATCTTAATTACATTAACAAAAAATGCTCCTGTTATAAATGCGACTCTCAAATAAGCTGTAAAGTTACAGTAATCTGTATATTTCTAAAACATTTTAACTAATATTTAGAGTTTCCTAGAAACTATCTAATTTACAAAAACAATACTCAGTACAGATAATTGTAATCGATTGCATCGTTTCGTAGACAGTAAACATGGCCAACCGTATAGTGAGAATACGAAAAATCTTTCTTCCTTTGACCATCCGCCAAGTGTCAGGAATCACAAAAAGCTTCTGTGTCCGCATGGCCTGAGCCTAAAATCACCGAAAAATTTTCATTCCCAACAACGACATAGCCGAGAACGTGTGTCGTACGTTTATGCTCGATTGATTTTCAATGGGAACGGTTGGTGACAAATCGTAGGAAGTTTATCCATTGCGGTACAAGACAAATTGACGTAGCCGAGTTAAAGGACCCTCTTAGGTACATCGGTGGCTGACAAACTGGTCAAAGCCCTCTTACAACCCTCTCGGCTGCCAAATTATCGGACTCCTGTGGACAGCAAGGCCATTTATACTGTCCGAGGGCCAAGACGCGATAGAGCCACGCTACAGGCAAAGAGGATCCTGCGTATCAATCGGAAAATCCTTCCGTCCCACAGACAAATATGTCATAACTGTACTACGAATGTTTATGCAAATCTGTGTTTTTTATAGAACACGGGTAAATAAACGGCGTGACGAGAGTTGTGATTTCATTTTAAATTGACGTTAAACGACGCAATTCAAAACCGGAGTTAAAGAAAAGTTGTAGGTGGCAAAAAGCAAAAATTGAAGAACGCTGTATCAGTTACTAAAATTATATTTATTATCAAATTATAGAAACAAAAATATTTTGTCTCGTGCTTTACACTTTTTTCTAATAATCTTGAAATAAACGGAAAACATCTACAGATTTGTTTATGTGCACTGCTCAATTAGAAAACAAATGTTTAATATGAATGCTATTTACCATTGACCTACTGCAGAAAACACGTATGTATGTGCATAAGCACAGCAGTATATGTATTTGTCTAGAAATATATCGTTGTTTCATTATTCGGATATGCGACACATGGAACATGCGAATATATATACTTATGCAATAAGAAATCAACTATCATTTCCAACAATTTACGGTTTTCATCAAAATCAACTCTCAAAAGTCCAATTTTTGGTCAAGAAGTTCTTTTCGTGTTAGCTGTGCTAATCCTAAATAATTATAAAGAAACCTTTATTTTTTTTTATAATCTTATTTGAAATAATAGTTTTCACCATCAGCAACATGGAATCAACTGCCAAGTTATACAAAATCTGGAAGTTGAATTTAAAGAAAACAATTTTGTCATACTCATTCAAAAGGAAAACCTATCTTCCATAGAATAGAGCTTATTCCAAAATTTCAATTGTGTAAATACTGTGTTGGATAATGGGAGATCGGTAGGGCACGAACATGATTACATATGTATACGTTTATAACATACACCTATGAAACAATCATTCTCAATTTTGCAGAATAAAAAATGGTGACGATTTATAAGTCGCCATGAATTTTGAGTTTAATGTGAACGGCAATCAAATGTTTACAAGATTCAAATATCTTATATTTTTAATCTGGCCCATTGAAATTTGGAACCCCACTATAAGCAAAACAGAAAGAATATCGTAGAATAGTGGTTACAATAGCATCAACGGAAAACAGACTTTAAATTGTTACAAATAAAATATCAATGTAATAATTGAAGTTTTGAAATTAATGTACGTGTCGCTTCTCCTTCTCCAGTTTATCACTGAAAACCATAGATTCCCCTAAGATGTTTTCTGGAATTATCTACGAAATATCTGCGAGTAGTAAATTCGATTCATTAAAAAACCGCGTCGAATCTTTATGATCGTTTCTTTGAGTTTAAAACACTTCAATTCCGGCTCTGGAGTCGTGAACGAATATTTGTCGGTGATATTCACTCGCGGCGGATAGCGTCTCGGAAAAACGTTAAAAAGATGTTCACGTTAAAGCCCGGGCAACAATATGGCCGAACGAAATGGAGTGAAATGCTCGGGTGCCGGATGGAGTGAGTACGGTCGACAGTAGTTGGTGGGCTATAATAACGTATAAAGTAATTAAGGACATCGGGCGACAGCAGGAAAAGGGTAGGGGACCGGGGAGGGAAAACGGACAGTTTAGGGAATGCGACATTTACATAGTAATTAAATCGCGGGAGCAAGTGGGACCGTTGGGGAAGATACTGGTGCTCGAGCAATTACAGACGCATTAGATTGCGGTAAGCACTTGTTTATGGCCTACCCTGCGTTGCTTCACTCTACTCGATTCTGTTCACTTGCCTCGCCTCGCCTCGCCTACCGAGGCTACATTATGTCGCTTTTTTTTTCTCCAATTAACTTATTCTAATGCATTTATCCATCTACGGTTGCGCTTCAACGCGAAACAGGATCGGAGTGGCATTTTTTCCAAGTCCACTTCTTCGCGGTTTCCCTTGGGAAGAGGGGTTTTAAATGAAGCGTGTTTAAATAATGGGATTAGGACAACTATATCAATATAACAATATATATCAATATATAACAACTAATTAGTAGTAGAATATTACTTCCTTGCTTATGAGCAAAACAATGAATTGTAAAATTATTCGGATAAAATAGGGGCGATAAATTTATTTTGTTTTGTATTTCAAGTAAATTGTTGCCTTATTCTGTTGATCTGGCATAAAACACAATCGTATTAGTTTAGTGTATAGCGACTTAGGTAACTCGGAGAAGATCCATTTAAATCGATCTTAGTAATTTTGAAACAACGTATGCAGATGAAAAAAATACAATTTTTTACAACTTTTGATTCATTAATGATAATAGTTCACACATTATCGTATATGAAATGCATAAATAGGTAAATCAAATAGTTTGTGAAGTTAACGTGTGTTTTCCGTGTACCAACTCAAGAGCAAAATATCAAAATATTGCGTGAATGTTATCATATCAATTTTAACGTGGATGCAGAAAATATTGTAAATCAAAAGAATATTTAATTTTTCCCTGAGGAGGGTCACCAATATGACCGAAACGTTGGAATATATTACAATTCAAATATTGCCTTGTTATGGATGATAAGTAAGTAGTTCAGTTTAATTAATTTTTGTTCATATATGATCGTTATATAGCCAGTTAAGGTCTGTATTGTTAATAATATTCAAGTTCCCTTGAAACTGTGCTTAGAGCGAGCTATAAAACTGTTTTTTACATGAAGAGTGTATTCTTGAAAAAACGAAAATTACTGCGTCTCCTATGCCTTTGGTGTTATTTCATATTAACAAGTCACATTCTCGCGACTCAAGCATTTTCTATCTTCGCGACGTTTAAAAGAGTTTTCTACAGATTTTTAGTAGATAATCTACTCTTTAAACGAAGCAACTTTTTATTGGTGTTTCTGCAGTTTCTCAGCGTTAAAATTATTTTCAGAAAACTTGTAGGAACCTTTTCAGAAAGAATAAGCTGAGTGCCAGAATCAGGGAAAATTGTTTAGCAGTTCGGTGAAGATATTCCAATGATATTACCATTCTACGTTTGTGTTGGTGTAGCTCGTGTTTAACTGGAATCAAAATTTGAATACTTGGATTGCCTTAAAAGTTTCAGAAGATTCTTTAGTACCCTAAGAAAATACATTGAAAAAGAAATATTCATTTTAAACAAATAATAAATAAAGCTGGAATTTATAACATCCGTTCTTTATCGCACCAGTAAGTTAAATTGATTAATACATCCGTATTGTAATGAGTAGAGATAATTATTGTTTGAATAGACATAGTTTTTGGAAATAAGTAAAGTGTTTTACATATCATGATAATGTTTCATGTATTTGTCTTTTTTATGCGTCGCTGTTAATGAATAATCTAATTTTATGTAGTAACCATTGAATAATCAAGGCGTTATTATACTTAATATATTTAAAACGAATATTTCTTTTACCTATTTGAAATGTCACATGTACTATCGAGATCAGTTAGCTATGTGTAGGAACCATAAAGTGAATATATTATTTTTAATATACGCGGTTTTAATTGCATGAAGATAGATTGATAGATTGATAGATAAAAAATAAAAAGTAAATGAATTTAGTGCAAACTTTATGAAAAGTATAGTTTACCGTGCTCGTAACGATTGTAGATTGTTGCTTGTAGCCTCAGTTGGCACTAATCATCACAAAAATGACAATAATAATGTTAATTATGCAGCAGTCTATTAAATAAATTAGCATTATCGAAACTAGTTAGAAACCTGTTACGAAACATCGGTATTCTCTACTAAAATTTGGTTAATTCAACAGTTTTTATAGTAGCGCTGAGGTCTGCATGAATTGAAATTTGAAAAATAGCAAATCAAGATTAAATAATTTTAAAACAAGCAATTATTGATTAAATTCATAACTAATGTTAATTTTTCATTTTGCCGTTTTGTATAGCATAACCTTTAATTGCTAATAATTGTCCGATATTATACGACGATCATGTAACTTATTACGTCCACTTTAAGTTTAAATACAAGTACACAATCTAAATGAAATTAACGTTATTCGTATACCGTATATTTCATTCATATTACGCTTACACATGCATGTATATGTCGCACAACATAAAAGCAAAGTATGATTGAAACACTTGTCGTATCGTTTACTAAATGAAATGGCGCACATAAGGGTGCGATATTCAATTAGCACACGGCATCGATGACACACACTTGCCTTTGTTCAACGCTAACTTCAGTTAAACGAAGCAGAAAGCACCCTTGGGGGCGCCCAGCTGTTAGAATTTAGATATATGTAGCCCTACCTCGAATGTACCACATAAAGAAAGATATTCTACACATATTGAATAGTATTATATTTTATATATAAGAATTTGATTGTTTTACTGTAATTTATTTTCAATTCTGTTGAGAATAACAAGGAGTTGTTAGTGACCAAATTAATATTATACTTTAGTAACAGTTTCAGACAAATTGACAAATTAAAATTGGTAATTACTAAATATTCAGCCGGAGTTTTTTAAATGATGAATGTGTTGAAAATTTATACAGTGATATATAACATCTGCACCCGTTACTCTTACATCTCCACTCACATATGCCGGGAAGCATAAATATGTCGGTACTGGAATGTATTTTTATCTTAAATACGTGCGTTACATACAAACATAGCCGTATGTTATGGATGTTCCATAGACCACTCGATATCTCTTACCATGCTCTATCATATTTACAAAAGACTTAGCAAGTTTATTGTGCGAAATAAAGATAAATTAACCCGTTTATGGGAAAAAAAGAATGATAAGAAACCATGTATAAATAAGGGACAAATAATAAATTTTGTGTGCCTTACGAATAATTACAGCAGATACTTATGAAATGCGACCGAACAAAAATATATTAATATCTAAAAAGCCAGTAATCGTACAAATACGAAGGTGCAAAGTCAGCTTTATTTTGATAGAAAAGAATTACACTAGTTACATTGATAAAGAGGGATTCCCCTTGGTGAAACTGTACCACAGTCTCTTAAACCAGCTTTCAGTTCTCTACGTGAGACTGCTTTTCAAGTAAATATTTCGATCTATTTGCACAAAGGGGACGGATGGGTTAGGTATGTACAAAACCGGCAGAAGGGGAAAAGTTTAGTGTTTAGGTTTGTATGTACCAGGCTTCTTGCAAGAAATTCACCGTTCGGCAGATGAGGATCGGAAAACGGAAAAGCGGCGGCTGCTAAGTTGGCCTGGTTTATTAAATAACAAGCAATTTTCTATGTGTACGATGATATATGTATTACACAAATCAGTGTATTGTATGTACTTACATTAAATGGGTCACTTCTGGTTCAATAAAGACATTTCAAAACTTTCAACGATGTTTTCCGAGAACGAATGATTTTCTTATTTTCCGTACATTTCCGAGTTTCTAGAGCATTTACTTGTACATATCTGGAAAATTTAGCTGTTTCGTTCTCTACGCACAGTTGAAAGAACTGCAGAAAGATGTAGAGAGAAATAAGTATAAAATTGTATATGTCGGTATTTAGCGAACTCCCATTATTTTTTGAAGAATTGCGTTTTCAAACGAAATTATGTTAAGCATTCTAGTTAATTTAACAAATTTTAAATAAATTTTTAATTCCGGATCCCTATACGAAGTAGTATACCTTATGTATATGTATGCATGTATATTAGGGTGGTCGTTAAAAATTAAATTTTTTGCGATACCCCCTAAAAAGCTTCCTTTTGATGAAAAAACACTGGGAACATTTTTTTTTAATTACATACAACACGTGCCTCAAGACGATCTAAGTTAATACGAAAGAAAGTTTACTTAAACCTTGGAGTGAAGAAATCTAGATATTAAAATTACGTTTGTACTAATTTAATTTTAAAATAAAAATATCAATTTGAATATCTTTCATTGTTTTATTTAATAGACCAAATCAGCTGTGAAAAACTTTGAATCTAAATTTTTTATTGTTATTTTGATTAACTGGGGGTTTATTAATTGATTTGGGTTCGATAATTGTTTATATTTCGAATAAAATTGTATTTTTCATAAAAATTCCCAAAAAACATGATTATACCAAAAAATTAACTTAGATCGTCTTGAGGCACGTGTTGTTTTTAATTTAAAAAAAATCACCAGTGGTCTTTCATCAAAAGGTAGCTTTTTAGAGGGCGTCGCAAAAAAATTTAATTTTTAACGACCACCCTAATGTATATGTATGTATAACACGGACACTATTTTCCTCAGAATTTAGTGCGACAAATTTTGTCCCGCGTCTTTTTTAGAATTATTAAAGTTGACGAATATAATACTAATATGCCCATCAAAGTACAATTGTACATGGCCATATGGAATTTTGTTAAAATTTTTACAGAAATGAACCCGACAGAAGTGAAATTTTGTATGACATTAGATTGGAGAATTTTTTACGCGATACAGTATTACGAAAGTAGTGAGATATGTATAACCTGAAGAAATGTGCGTTTGTGATTTTTCTCCCAAAGCGGTTTATATCATGTAAAAATAATATGCGCTGCGAGTTCAAATGCAATTTACAAAATTCGTTGTATCACGTCCACAAGGGATAATTTTTAGCCATCGTCACCAAATATGCACTTTGTAAATGTGTGTTCTTTATTAAATGTTGGAAAACAATACATTTCAGTTGCTGACATATTATTGTTCTCGACTGTATTTTATCAATAATAATGAGTCAAATTGGTGTTTCTTGTATCGTCACATTTTACGTATTTTGATTAAATATAATACAATGAATGATGTAACGTTGTAAACCTATATACCAATTGTAAAACGTGTTCTCTGAAATCTGCACATAAATAATGGCTCGACAGTAGTTCTCAATCCATATGCTTCCTTCAGCCGTCGAGACTTAGGTGGGAATTTAAGTAGAGTCGACAGATGTATATCGATATTAATCTATTTGCACGTCAGATTACACAAAGCTATACTTAAATGGTAGGTGTGAATTGTTCCGCCTTATGGAGAATGTTGCTATAACACTTGCTAGCTTTCAGTTTTTTATGCAACTTTTCTTAAACTTCCGACCGTTTGGTATATCGAAAAATTAAGTATTATTGATTGAAACGTTCTATTCTTATAACGCACGAAAATAGCATTAAATGGGGTAGATTAGATAACGTAGGGATTTAAAAATGACACGCACATTTATATCCTTTAATTTCCAAGAACGTTGCTGTCAATTTTCAAACTACAATATATGTACGTGTAAATAATACTAATTCCAAGTGGAACACCGTAGATCGGAGTACCATTACGACTGTTTCACAATGTCGCAAGATTCTGCGTTTCGAAAATAGTTTTCGTACTTTGCGCAAAATACCAATATATTTATTCGTTGTTAACAGTGAGTTTAAATTGAACGAAATTTAGATTTTAATAAAATGTATCGAAACTTTAATGCGTCATACTAAGGTCTCTGTGGTTTAATCAGTTTTTGGAACGAATTTTTTACACACCCAAATAATTAAATAGCGTTTGAGTGTAAATGCTTTAAATGTTAGTTCTTATAATGTAATCTTTACACACTATAAAATAAGACTTTCAGCGTAAAAGGTAATTAAGTGTCATGGAAAAATAATTTTTTTCTATGCAGTCGGAAGATGGCGTATTTGTAGATTTTGTTATTGAACAAATTATCTGGAAAGGAATATATTATATGTTTCAACGTATATAATTTGTTCAGCTATTTTTCAGTAGAACGAATATTTCGAAAAATACACTGGCTGTTCATTATCCAGGTAAACATTTTATTCGTGATCAGTAAATTATCGAACATCAAAAGGAATATTATTTGCTAAGTAGGTAGATAATTTCATTCTAATTGCCGCCAAATCTGTAAGGTTTGCGACTGCTACTCCCACAGTAACGATAATAGTACCCCACCCCTCCCCCCACCCTCCTTCCTATAATGTAATATAGCTATCAGTTGGCATAGATTTCACCCTTTTAAACTTTTTGATATCTGACCATTGATACCGCTCGAGTTTTACTAAAACGTTATTTGGCAAACGTACTCCCTGCACTAATTCAAGACACGTCTTGTGAATTCTACCTATCCCTGAAAAACTTTTAATATAACGAGAATGCAATGAATTCTCCGATGGCGAATATTAATAGGAGCCATTTAAGTATAACGAAGTTTCTTCGATGATTTCTCCTAGGTTGCTATAAATAACTAAGGTCCGTTGTATGATATAAAACTGGGATAAACGACGGAATTTATTCGAAGACGTAAAGTTCAAATGAAAGAGTACTTTTATACAATATTTTTATTTTAATTAAATACAAAAAATCGGCAGAGTTTGTTTCCGAATCGTGCCCAAGTGTGTACGAGATTCTAGTGACACTGAAACGGTAATATCAATCCATAGAAAACAATCGAAACATCCGCGTCGTACAAATGGCGCACCGAAATACTTTCCATTGTCCCGACTGAACACCACACGATTCCATTCTGACCCTCGCAAACAATTCCCAAATCCCCGCTTATCTCACGGAGTCAAAAATCACCTAAGAACGAATGAATGACTGTTTGAAACCGTGGATTTCGATCCGAGTCCCTGACTCCGCTCATTATAAAGAAAGAGAACAAGGTATAAATCCGTGGTATGGCGAAAAGAATCCGGACCGAAAGAGGCGCGGGTGAGGGGAGGTTAAATCTGGAAAGGTAGGTGTACAGCAGCGACGGAGAGGAATAAGGAAAAAAAGAGGGAGAACGAGAGAAAGAGAGATTGTATTCTCTGTGCCCCGTACCAGCCCGAATGACTTTGCAGCGTAGCAATCGAGGGAGAGAAAGGTAGTCGCATAATGGTCGGAGATCAAGCACCATAATAGACAGTCGGGCCAGCGGAGCGACTGACTGACTGACTTATTTGTATTATGGCATTATAGAGGCAACCCTATATCCGGGGGCCCCGGGATTCGGCCGACAGTCACGAACCGAAGGGACGCCCATGCAGTTGACCTGCACCGCCTAATTTGACGCTTTAACCTATTGTCGGTGGACGCCTTTATGCCGTGAACGGGCCAACTGAATGCCCGCGAGGTCGTTTGTCGTTTCTCCTCTTCCGAAAAACGAAACAGGATGTAGAGGAATCTGCCGCTCACAATGGCCCGACGTCATTTCCTCTCCAGTTGATCCACCAACTAAATTATTCGCCACTCTACGCGCCGGGAATGAATCCTCCTATCGTTCCCGAACTGTTTCGAGTGTCTGCAATTTCTCGTACTTACGTTGTAACGTATCATTTGCTGACGTTCGACTCCCCGATCTTCTTCCCGGTTTCGGTTGTTCGGGGAAAGTGATTCTGGTACAGGTATTTTATGTATGCATTAGGGTGGGTCAAAAAAAATCGATTATTTTTTTTTATATTACACAGAAAAATTGGTTCGTAGACACCTCTAGAAAACTCTCAGCAAAGCTGAGCCCTTAATTTTAATGGGATGGTCCTCCGCATTATAGTTTTATATTTTTTACGCAGTCCTTTAGAAAAAAATTCATATTTTGCTCATAACTTTACCGATTTGCAAAAGTAAATATATAATTTTGTAGGAAATTGAACGCTCTACAAAAAAGGACTCCTGTATTTTTACCGTAAATCTCACCATTTAGATGATATTGATGATTGGAGTTTGATGATTTTTAGACAAATTTGATTTTTGTTTATGAATTTAATAACTTGCGAACCAATATGAATTATGAAACGTGCAAACGTCATTTTGTAGGAAATTTAACGCTCTACAAAAAAGTTCTCATGTGCTTAGTTGATAAAATTAAACGTTTAAGAGATATTTGACGACAAATATTTGATTTTAAGAGATATTTATCGTCAAATATCTCTTAAACGCTTAATGAGAGTTTTCTAGAGGTGTCTACGAACCAATTTTTCTGTGTAATTTAAAAAAAATAATTGATTTTTTTTACCCACCCTAGTATGCATGTATCTATACGATTATGTATGTGAGCGATTAAATTTGTTGCTATTTGTGTTTTTTTAAGTGGTCAACGATTCCTATGTGCTTGAAGCGACTCGATTTTGACACGTTTGGCCCTGCGCTGGCAACCGCGAAAGGTATGGAACACAATTTGAAGATGCGAAACTACTGAAGACTCGTCCATCGATTTGTACTATTTATAAAGAGCACGTTGTTTAGCGGTTGGAATGAAAATTGATGACTATACTTTATTGAAAATCTAATGCAAAACAAATACGATCGTAAACGAGCCATTTTCGAGTTTCTGGGTTAGGTTTGTTTAACGAATGGAGGTAATTTTAATTGAAATTTATTGTTAGTAAACATTTTGATTAGTCTGCGTAGTTCGAGGGAAGGAGAAATATGGGTAAACACTGAAACCGTGAAAGAGATTTTAGTAAATATATTTTTATCGAAGGAAATTTAATCTCCTTTCGAAGCTGGAAATAAATGGCCGAAGGTTATTTGCGATACTTTTTATTACTCGTCCTAGAAACGTATCCTACAAATGTTATCGCCCAGCGCTTGAAAGCGGCGTCTCATAATGGAGCATAGAACGGTAGGAAACAAAACTACTCAATGAAATTATCGTACTTATTGGGGAAGCAGTCTAAGCAAATGAGACGTTCAATTTGTTTTAGCAGTAGGTAGCAGTTAGTAGCAACAACTAGTTTTCCAAGTGGTGACATCAGAGTAAATTTATATTGTTCACGTGCAATCGACAATTTAGCAATAATATACGAACATACAGTATTTTTAAATAACGTTTGGTAGATATATGTCTCATTATTTATTCCTGGATAAGAAGTTGTAATAATAGTATTGGAAATCGATGAATTTGAACCAGAAGCATTGTTGGGTTAGAATGAATATAAAAGGAATAAAAAATGATAGCCCATAGATCTGCCTTTGCCATAGAATATTTTCACATTTGTGTGTGTTTTGGATTTCTCTTGCTACATTAACGTCATCGGCAATTTTATTACATGAAATAAAAAAATAAATTCTGGCTTATCCCGTAAATAGTTCCATTTAAATTTCAAACAGAAAATCTATATCATCTACGATACGTATTATCTCCGGTAAACTGATTACTTATACATAAATGTCGTTCGCAATTATATTTATCAGAAAAAATATTTTTCATCGTGTGTTCTATAACATTCCAGTAATAATGGTTACAATCGACAATAACAGATTCAGTTGCGGAGTTAAAGGTGCAACACTAAATTTTATGAGTAAATTATAAATGTTTATAAACAATTCAAGTTGTTATGCGTCAAAACTTTTAATGAGAAAGAAAAAGAATTACCATCGCATTTTTAATTTAGTTATTTCGCAAAGCATACAAGTTATCGAAAAATAAATAAATTACTAGGAAATAGAAGCACAAAGGTTTTCAATACAATATGTATAATTTATTAGCTATAACATCCATACTAACCTTTTTAAATTAGGAATGTTTTAGAAAGTTTATACTTGGATTGTAAACAGTTCATCGTTACATTCGGACCGACTTGAATGAAATTGCTACTACAGTTTTGAGGGCACATCATTAACCCTGTCAATAATATGGAAGTCTCTTACTTTTAAATAATTCGTAATTTAGTACACAAATTAAGTTTGCGTTCAGAATCCTATTGGAAGTAAACACATGCCGTTCTATTTTCCCAAAAGAAGGCCTCATGGAAGTTGGAAAATATGTAGCAACGAAATTATGAAAAACCACCGACGACCGTTGCCCCAACTTATTTGCGAGATAAAGAAGCAACGCGAACCGACCGAACATGATCGAGCTATCGTTAATACAGAGAGATTATACGCATCTGCCGGGCGAGCACGTTGCGCTGACACATTGTGTGATCGAGAAATATCTTTGCGGAACTTACAAAACCCTAACAACAATAATGATGTCGATTTTCTACGTGCGCAGCCCGATCATCCATCATCAACTGGTTATTATTTAAGCCGCAACTTGACGTCATAAATACGTCGTTAGACCTAAGTCCTTGGGTCTGGGAACAATGTTGTCCGCGATGACATTGATGCATTGGACCTGATCTTTATCCCGCGGCAGCGTTACTTATTGCACCCACTAGGATGCTGGCGAACAATTAGCTCGCAGCCTCCCTTCAATAAGCCGTTTTACAAATCGAGACACGTTACGGTAAACAGGTACGCTGTTAAGGAATCCGTAGATTGATATACCAAATGTGTAAATAAGGTTTTCGATAGGGGAGAGTACCTATATGGTGTCGCTTTAAACATATGTATATACGATGCTATTGTTATTTATAGAGTCTTATTGCACTTTGTTAATACGCTCGCGGACATTAAAAATTTTAGTGAGGTGCAAAAATTGACAGACGATTTTTTCTCGGCTGAAGCGAATTTGTAAATACATAGAGAAAAGATAAAATAATATGAAACTACTGGTTGAGGCAATTGGCAATTTGTTTTACTGACTCCTTAAAGGTCACCGTTGCGTTGATTCTGAACAATACCACGGAAGATCTTTTGTTCCCGAACTTTGGAAATAATGTTACACGTAATTAGAGATACATCGTGAATTCAAAATCGCTAATAATTTATTTCTAATAGAAATTACTCAATTTTTTATTTAGAGAAAGCCTCTTTTAAAAAAGTTTACAAATTACTGAAACAATGAAGGTAATTATACTGTACACTTTTCTATTTTTTAAATATTAACATGAAATTATTATTGTGCAGTTATTGCACATAGCAGAGATTCTAAAATTAAAGTTGAAGGTTTGGAAAAATGATCTTCCTTAGCACTAAGTGGAACTACCGAGGATTAATTCGGTCTATCTGAAAAAATTAGATAAATATATTTGGGAAAAGGGAATGGGAGAAAATAGCAAATTGATCGATTTAATTCTTTACATAGAAGAATATAGTTGTGAAGATTTTCATAAATTGCACTGTTATAAATGCCAATGAGTTTTATAAGAAATTAGAAACCAGTCATTTTGGCTGCATTGGTAATTCTAGTGTTTTAGTGTTTTAATTAACGTTAATTTTTTTTAAGTGAGAGTTTAATAGCTCTTTATACGAAAGAAATAATTTTAAAGACAAAGTATTTGATAACCGCTGCCCGCGGTAGCGCTGGGTATTTTACCAATTAAAAATTATGACATTGGTTGTAAGTATTTCCATCGAAAATTAAACATTTTGCACTTTGATAATAAATTACAGTAAAGAAGTACGGGAATAAAAATCATTTCCCCACTGTTCTTGGAAAAAGTGTATTGCATCATTCTTTCAAAGAAATTGAATCCAAGGAACCTTTAAAGCGTAGACTTTTCGGAGCGCAGATATTTGAGCATGAATAAACGTCGTCGCAAACAAATTTTAGAATATAGAACATTTCGGCATGCAGAAGTGTCAACGTAAGGAAAATTGAGTGTGTAGATGTTGCACGATCCATAAAATTTTTGTGTCTATAATTATTGTCGCATAAATTTGTAGGGAACAGAAATTTGAATAGTTTGTAATAAATACATTATAGTAATATGTAAAACTCGTTCAGAAATATTATCTAACAGCACGTTTAATAAAATGATGTTCATCCGACTGTAGAAATATGGACTTTATGGGTATGTGAGTAATGTTGCCGATCCTCAGAAATATAGCCTCAAATGGAATATGAAGGAAGAAAATCTGAAATTGATGTTATGGAAGAATTAGATAAATTAGTATAGTCTGGATTATTAACATTCATGCTAGTATACCGATAAATTTTGTAAACTGTGTGGCCACATGTTTCAGTCGATGCTTTGTATCATTTCATGGGTTGATAGTGCATTATGCAAATATTTAGCTATTAATGTTTTCTTTATGACATGGAAGTAATTTGTTTCATCATCAGTATTTAGAGTAGTAGTTATTTATTTGGCAATTACTATTCGAATCCCCGAAATTGTATGAATAGGATTTCTGCAGTTATTCATAACGTTTTCGTCAACTCATCGTTCAGATTTGGAAGTTAAAACTATTGATTAATAAATTAGCGATATCTTGTATATATAAGCTTATATGAAATAAGTTGCATTAAATAATTATGCCGGCTTAATACACAAATATAAGAATGTGTTTTTATTCATTGTTGACAATCTGCAATAAATTACGAAATGAGATAAAATCAAATATTTGTAGTGCTTATTGTGTTCTAATAATTTAAATTGTTCATACCTACTATTAGATACCACAAATTTTATGAAAAATACGGCTAGCTATATAAATGAAAACTAGATGGATGCAAAACAAAAGCGACTAAATAATTTGTAAAAAGTCACCTGCACCCTTTTGTTTCTAAGTCCTCAATCTATTATAGCTTTTTAAATATCTACAATGCATTTATATTATTTACTCGAGGGTCAGGAGAAATAGTGATAGCTGGGTATTGATAGGGGTAAAAATATTACAGTTACAGTTAATGTTATCACGTTGCAAAGTTAACCGATACCGCAAGATAAACGCGTGTAAATACGTTCACAATATTTAAAAGGAACATTTTTCCAATGATGTACTTATCTACTGTGGAACATATGGAATCGTGATTTTTTGTAAATAATTCGACTCGTTCCAAATGTTTTTACTAGTCAGAGTGCGGTAGGCATCGTATAATTCGAAAATACTTTTATTAAATAATGATTATTCTTTACCGGTAATAAGGTTAGTAACAACTTCATCGTGAACGTCATCGCGCAGTTTTGCAATACAATTAACGGTCGACTACAAATTACTCTATTAATCGGTGTTCAGCCGGACATAAATTATGTTGGTAATATTTAGTCGCTCGCTCGATTTGTGTAAATATGCCAATAGTGATCGCAACCTAATCGCTCGAGCGGATTTATTTTTAACGAATTGACGATTATAAATCGCGAACGAATTGTTTAATTAGTTACTGTTTCGTCGATTGTATGATGCGTAATCGTATAATTACGCGGATGACTCGTAAATCAATACGTTTGACGAAGTTATAAATTGCATTTCACTTAATAGCTTTATCTTAATTTCAAACGCGCAAATATTCCCGGCAAATTGACTTCCGGTGTAACGAATGTAATTTCCAATAATAGTTAATACTATTTAAAGCACGATATACACTGCGACAGGAAATAGGGGAAAATAGCGTAACACGCTTCCATACATTTCACGCTGTTTAAATGTAAAAATAAACGAGGTGGGATGTAAAGTATACTGCTGCAGTATTTCGCGATAGGCAGACTGAAGTATGCAAATGTGGGTGTGTAGTAACACGGGGATAAAGAGGGTTGCGCACGTGATTCCGGACAATTCAAATCTTCTGCTCTCGACGTCGCAAGGGTGGCTTTTCGAATACGAGATTTACCATCAAATTTCAAGAGTAGATAAAAAGAGAATGGATAATGGAACAAGATAGTTGGGATTTTCTATACATATATCAACGAAAATTATCGGGAATACTTTACTAGCATTTTTATTATTTAAACGCGGAATTTTATCGAGTCACAAATGTCATTAAAATTTGAACTATTAATGTCATACAAATTTAAAGTATCTATAACTATTTTGTTTAAGAAATTGAATTTAATCCGCAACATGATATGTTATAAAAAGATTAAAAACTTCTCGACCAAAGACACGAAGAGTTTGTCAAAAATCTTGCGTTTGAATTATTTTTCAACGTATTCTTCTGTCATATTTGGATACTTGGTTTATCAATGTTGTAATGCCATTATCACAGTTTATTTAGAAATCACACGTTTTGATCTGCAATATTTTCGTTTACGATTGTAGCAACGCTCTCGGTTGAGCATTGTTTTCTCCAGGTGATTTTTGGAAGCTTTGCGTGCTCGTTAACAAAATTTGTATACAAACGCTGAGAGTCCAACAATTTTCGTCGACCGAACAAGTTGTAACAGCCGTAACGAACTATATTGGAGACCATGACGAGTAGTTTTACGGGAGCGGCCTGATATCGATACAATATCTATGCCTAAGTGAAGTGTTCAATCTACCTTTACGACATAAACTAACGTAACAATTTTTTAAGCGTTCCTTTTTCACATAAAGCCACTTGGAAATCAGAAGAATTTGAATTAGCGACACACACGATTTATTTGGAACGAGGAAACACAGTGCGAAGCAGGAAATCAGTGGAGAAGAGGCGAACGACGGTAATGATACGATCTACTTGGATAAACTGCAGGAGAAAAGTGGCAGTCGAAGGCGAGGCGCAGGAATATCTTTATTTGGTCGCGAACGGAAGAGCCCGGTGACAAATGGTGAGGTATTGAGAAAGCATTTCTCGCGGGCTATCGTGATAATCTGTTGCTAGACGGTGAGTCTCAGGTGACAAATGATAAGCGCATGCAAAGTAAGGTAAAAGCAGATTTTGAGTAGCGTAAATGTCGCCACCGGGCAGCAGATATCCTGTGAATGGACCGACATAATGCCGCGGATGCATTCCCCCTATGAACGATGACTGATAGACCGAAAAAGGACAGTGACTTAAGCCTGTTTGTCGGCCCTCACGAATCGGAGCAGCTGTGCCTTTCGTTTCGTTTCGTTTCGTTTAGTTTGGGCTCCCGAGGTCTTTTATAGGACCCAACAATGCCGGCTGTCGTATTTGGACAGTATTAGCGTTAAATTTGGTCAATGAAATAGTTTCACAGGACGAGACGACACGACACGACATCTTGGCTCGGTTTCGACAGCTCGGATCGGGTGTAACACCGGGAACTCGGTATTCGATAGACGACGTCGACGACGACGACGACGTCGACGACGAGGACGACTTCTAACACCCCACATAGTACTCGCCGGCCGACCACTTCCCCAAAAAATTACCGCTGGCTAAGAGTTAAGGCCGGTAGTGGACGTTCGGTGTGTAAACCACTATTAATCATCCATTCAACTCCATTTCCGGCTTACCGTCGCTATAATCGTCGCTTAAGTGATAGAATAGCAGGTAGCCAACACTTTCTGCCGTAATTACAATTAGGATATTTTCTTTCTTCGGCTACGCTTCTATTAATGTTTCATCGGTGACGTTGCTTTTGTTGGATTTAAGGAGCTACTTTTAATAGCCGCGAGAGTGCAAAGATTGATTCGTTGTTTTATTACGGATTCTATTTAGACTGATTTCCAACTCGGATGGGATACAACGGGTTTTTGAGCGTCAAAGTGTTTCGGGATGAATAAAATGTTGTAAAATGATCCGCGAGCCATTGTGGAAATACGAAACGGGTTCTAAATAGCCCTCACTATTTAGTGCCCGCGGACTTCGAATAATGGCCGTTCTGTAAGTCAATTGCAAAGTAACAATAAAGAAAGGTGTTCATAGTACAAAGTACTTGTGTTGAACTTATTACTTTTGGGTTTGCAATTAATGATGGTAAAGTGTCACTTTTGAACACCTAGAATGACAAATCAATCTTTCAGCATTTCATTTTAGTGCGATACTGTATGTATTCGGATAATATAAAATTTCGTTTTACATATTTTTGTTCCGAAATTTCTATAACAAAATTTCCTTGGGGTATCACGTCATAGTTTATACGTTGAAACACTCTGTCTACAATATGTGTTTTTTTTTCAATTCTTTTTAACAATTGAAATTACGAATTTAGCGAAATATCCGCCAGAGTGAAACTTTGTGATAAAAAAAATCAGATTATTAACATCTAGGTACATGAGTTTTACCCAAGTTATTTAAAGGCACCTTACAAATAAAATATCATACACATACATTAAAAATAAAATGTAATCAAATACCAACGTTATTAGCGTTATTTTTACACCTTTAATAGACATTCCGATTTTACCAATCTTTTTTTAAATCAATTTGTGTGAGTATTAACAAACATCTGTACACGCTGGTACACATATAGTCGCACAAAAGTTTTTCACTTAACGTTATTGATCCGCAGGGGTACATAACGCGTAGCTTTTCATTAATGTCATTTCTACAAGATCATCGCATTATCGTGTGCGAGTTTCACAGTCGTCACCCATTTCGTTCCGCATCGGTGCCCGTTTCGAAATGGTCCCATTAAAATCGCTTCTGCGAACGTTAAAACGTCTCAATTCTTCTATTTTAATCTTCTAAAGTAACAACGACGTAGCTCTTCGTTTGCAGAATTATTCGATGATGAAGTAGCTAATGATTAAAGCAATTATAGACATTGAATAATTCGGACTCGTTCGATTAAGACCGATTTAATTGGCCAGTACCATTCGGAAAGTGGAAAATTAATATAGAAAATTATATGAAATAACGTGTCAATTCGTTGACAGAACTTATTTCAATTCAGTAATATAGTTTTACCTGAAATTCGTATGCATTCTATAATAATTATTGCGTGAGTACTAAAATCCGCTTACTAAAATATTAATCTGCGTCTCTATATTTTCTACTGCTGTACCATTTTACTCATTGTCAATAAATGTGTATTAATAAAAAAATATTATGTACTACAATTCACGATCTACTCAATTTATTACTGGACCAGCAGAAACAATCTCGACAGACGGTAGTTATTTAATTTAAATACGAATAATATTTCCGCGATCGTGCAGCAAAGGCGTCGCGCATGTTAAATGAGGCATTGGCAAATAAAAAACGCAATGAAAAAGATACGCAGGGCAATTAGAAGGGGAACGAGTGGGTAACTGTATGGTTATTCCATCATCTGCCGTGGAATACGATGATACGGATTACCCACGGTCGCAGGATCGACCGTGCTGGCTAATATAATGCAATCATCGGCGTGTAATGATTCGACCGTAGTCGCACAATGCGGCCGCCCGGTGTCCGTGTAAAATGACTTCTTCACTAACAGCCAATTCTTTGCTCGCCTTTTTCCGTCGCGTGACACTGTCGTCATTAATAAAACCCGATGATGCGTAAAATTAGCCAGCATTTATCACCCGGCGCCCCTCGCCCGACCAATTATCGGTTTATGTGCCGTAAAACGAAACGCAAAGTCGGATCGCTTCTGCAAAAATTAGGGAAAAACGTGTTCGTTTCTCTGCCCCTGCGAACGTTACGTCTGCGTTGGTCGTGCCGATTTACAGGTAATTGAACTTTTTCAATATGGCAGAGAGCCGGCAATGCCGGTTCCGGCTTCCCTGTGAATCGATTCTGATGTTAGGGCTGTCGTTTTTGGTGTCCGTAAAAATATTATGGAGAAATACTAGATTTATTTGACATAGTGGGCTATTCGGAAATATTGATAATTTTAGTACGATGAATTTTGAAAGGTGCGAATGGAACTGACGAATTCGTACAACTTTTGGGAGATTGTGCACTTTTTTTCATGGCAGTTTTTAACCGTAAAAAATTCGATTAAGACATATATTTAAAAAATATGCGTTCAGAACAATCAAAAAATGACCGTGTGAAAATTCGGTTTAAACTGTTTTTATAACGAAAGTATTAGATACTTGTAGTGAGAAGTGTACTTTACATAGAAAAGTTTCAACGCTCTATTCTCTGGTATTCTATTTAAAATTACCCTATCACGTTCCTGAATTTCGATTGAAAATAAAAGATTCCTTCTTGTCTTCGTATTTAGTTGAAATATTCCAGTGGTAAAACAATCTACGCGTTCGATTGTTGGGTACGTTTTCATCGAATGATAAATTCACCGCGAAATCTCGCGGGATGTAAATGCAAAAACGATAATAGAAAGTTGTCTATGATTCAGGAAAGGAATCGCACTCTTTCGCTTGACGTGCCTCCACCCTGTATATAACCGTATTTTCTATACCTATATGTATTGTCACCCCTCTATTTCTTCCCCGAAATATTTGTTTCGAAGTTGGGGAAAACACATTATCAGATGGGATCGGTGTCGAGTCCGAAAAAAGTCTTCTAAGTTATACCGAAGGACGATGGTAAACGATTTTGCAAACTTTCGATGTGTCTCGACTGCGAATCCCTACGATGTGATCATGAGACGTATAATCGCGGGACGAATATAAATTTCCTAAATTCATATTCGATCCCTCTGCATATTCCGTTGTTGGTTTCGATCGGGCGCATCTGGCACAATTTTCTCGGCTTCCAGTAGATCTGATTACATTAGATCTGGTTTTCAAGGCAGGTTTAGGTAATCTTTTCACCATCGCGGCATATGTGTCTATAGTCACGCATTCTGACATTAAAAACGAGCGGAATATAAAATAAGATCAGCCTCTTAATTTCGGATTAAAGAGTAATTCATGACGTTTATGGTAGTTATTATGCCAAGCATTCCTCTTTTTTGTCGTCGTAGAGTCTTTACGAGATTCGGCGGATTTTTATTCCGTTCGGGCGAGGCGGTTTAGATGATTTAGTGTAACGTTTTAGTGCAGAATTAATTGAGTATGTAGAATATGTGGTATACGTACAAGATTCTCAAAACAGAACGAAGTGAAAGTAAAATACGTAAATTAAGTTCAATAAAACTGAAATGTAGTTTGCTTCTTTAGTGGAATGAAAACATAATTATTTGGAATCAAAAGATTTACGTTTAATGCTGTATCGAATCCAGAAAGAATATACCTACTATATCATTTGGAAAATTGGTTTAAAGACTAATGTCATTGTAAATACATATGTTGTACAGAACGAACGATGAATTAAAAATATAATGTGCTATATACAATCACGAAAATTTATATTGCAATATTCAATCAAAAAATTTACATCACTAGAAAATCAATATACTCCCATAATTCTAATAATAAAATAACGTTAACATATCCTCTATTTTCATCATGTTTGTACAAGTTACTGCGAGTACACGCTAAAAGGTCATGGAATAATCGTCGCTTTTTAAACACACATCAAACGATCAATGTTTCCGTTATAATATCACGTTTCCCAGGTGCGAAATCATCGTCGCCTGTACAGTCATTCGGAAATGCAATGATGCCCGTTAATTGAGATTTGTTAAGCGTTTCAATTTGTGTGAACACGGTGATCGCGAAGACCTAATACCTTCCCGTGGTAACACTCGATTAATTAACGCTATCGAATTACCGAATTGAAGCTTTATTGCCGGTTAATCACCGCAACGAAGCTTAGACGCGCATCGAACGATGTAATTTGCACGATTTTATTGGACACTTCGGCCCCATAATAATTTCACTCTAAACAGGAAAGGGGAGGGGTAGGGAGGGAGGGAGGGGTGGGGCAATGCGAAGGGATAAAGGGGAGGATCAGGGGTGCAAGGAGAGGAACCTGCATAATGACGTCCTATAGAAAGGAAATAAAACCGAATGATGGGTCTGGATGTTAACGACGAATTTATGTTCTACGTTGCCGTACTGTGTGCTAATAATCTGCAGCTTATTTTCATGGAAATGTTAATAATTTCTCTGTAAGAATGGAGATCTGAAAAACCAGACTGCGTATTGTTATACACTCTATAGTAAACTAGATAAATAATTTAAGGGTTTGAAACGAATGTAAACCCTAAACTACCTAAACGTAGTATTGTTATCGTGAAAATTTAATAGCGATAATTTAAAGGTGGCAGGTATAATTTTTTATCGTTATTTAAAAATTATTTTACTACAACGCAGCAATGATATTGATCTTTCTTCGCGTTAGAGGACATATACTTTGAAGGATACGAAGAGCTACAGAACGGAAATTGTGAAAAAAGTGGACTTGATTCATTTTTTCTGAGAGCTTTTCAATTGTTAATACATTATACGAAAATTTAGGTAATTACACAAAATCCAGCATACCGTAGTAATCAATTCTGAGTGAATACGACTTTCATGCATCGATTTATAATAAATATTATTACATTTGTTTACTAGAATTTAACTACCGCCTAATTGGAAGTTGACTTAAACGTTCTTTTTCTCACTCTAGAGTCATTAAATTACCGCCGTTGCGTTTGCAAAACGTATAATTACATTTAATAGTTGGTTGAAATATTTTGAAAAGGAGCGACAAATTATTTCTTATGGAATTTACATTCCATATTTTTTACAACAGAAATGTATACGTTATGTTAATTCGTGTACGAGTAATTATGCTTTACTAAAAAATGTTTTCAAGCACTATAAAAAGAATTACTTATTGTCGCATAGGCCATTGCACACGGATCATTATTTGCCAATTAAGTCTGTGTTCCAATATTCTCGCACTTATCTCATGAATTTTATAAAAACAAACTCTAATTGCAACCGTTGTCTTATAGTGTTTTCATTAACATAATCTAATAGCATCTGTACGTACTAAAAGAAAGGTGTTTTCGCAGTTGTCCGCGATTGTTTAAGAATTCGTCTTGCGTGCCGACGGATAGTCTTTTCGCGGCACAGTGGCAAAAACTACTTTTCCATTAGGTTTCAAATGTACGCGACAGTCTGTGTAAAAAATTTTTAAACGTCAGATTAGACGAAACATTGTTCGATCTATAAAAACGTTTAAATTTCGATATTTCATTTTTGTACATCGTCATATCCGCTCACCACGGTGACACGATCTTTCAGCTACCTTTTGATTTTCTCGGTAAGAAATATAAGTTTTTCTAAAGAAAAACGCAGATACCTTTACCATCTATTAAATTTGACGATACAGAATTTCCAGAAGAATTTCCTCGGTGTTTGGAGGCGGCTTCCAATAAAACCAATGAACTGTCCTCTTAACTATTCGGGGAATGGCTCTCTAGGTCTGTGAATATTAATTAAAACGCCCTCTCGCAGTCAGATCGGAAGATAAGAATAACAGTAATGAATGAACGAAATAGCAATTAGGGAAATTTGTATTCGAGAGAGAACGTGTTAAATAAAGCAGCTTCACTTCGACTGGAAAATCCTGTGCCGCCGCGTAAAAATTCGCGTGCTTAATAAAAATAATTCTCCTTGTGCAACGATAAAGTAATACCCGTACATCGAGTGCCAATAAAGATCGTCTTATTTAAACAGCGGATCGACAGATTATTTTCCATAATTGTACGCCGCTATCGATAAACGCTATAAAACGCGGCATATGCCGTGTTTTCATAAAGTATCAAGCCGTACTTTTATCGCATATCGTTGTCTCTATTATTATCGCGCTCGTTGTAAAACGGAATGTATTATGAAAGTGTCGGGAGAGATCTAATGTATTTGTGCCACGTTAAATTAGCCGTGTTTTCAACCCTTTGCCGGACATATTTCTCCCGTGTACGATGATAAATCAAAATTAGTTCCTGCGAGACCCGTAGGATACTTTTAACTTCTGCGATTCTGCGGAGGATGCAAAGATATGTTTACGATTTATGTGGATCTGCATCGCGGTATTTTTCACTATAACGGTCAAGGGGGTTTGCTACAACACGTTTTGCGAGTTTCTACTTTCCTGGACGGAGATTAATGAAAATTTTCAAAAATAATCAAGGCAAAAAACTAAACAACGAAATTACCGCGATCGATTTTTGCATTTAGGTATATGTACATATATTTCTTTGTATTCAAATGTAAACATTCTCGTATAAATTTACGACGTGGAAAAAATAATGTAACTGAACCACATTAAAGCATAAGTATTTAATAACCAGGCTTTAGAAACATGAACAATTCAATTTATATTTTATGTACTGAAAGAAAAACTGCTTAAAGACGAAGAATTTATAGTACAACATAGAAAGCGAATAAAGCGGATTAGAGTAAATGAACATAGTAGGAAACTGCATGACAACATGGCATTCGTAGCGTCATGTCGTTAAGATATTCCACGGAGGAAGCACGGTACATACTCCTCGAATATGTAGCTAAACGCAATTCGCATCGCAAGAAAGATCTACATAATCCGCGCTGATTCTCCCAGTGGCCGTTTAATTTTCGAAAGGGGAACTGGAAATTTCCGTCTAAATCAAAGAAATGTACGGTTGACGCGAGTGGTAGATAATCTAATATAGGGAAAGATACAGCAGGACAGGCGTTCGCGACGCGAAGGTGGCGAAAAGGGAAAGGAAAGAGTGGAAGAAGAGGTAACGGAGAAACCAGCGACTAACCGAGAGGGTAGTCAGGCAAAGAGTATCATAAATTATTCATCCACGGTACGTAAACGTAAGTCTAAAACGGCGAGATCGGGAGGCGAAGGAAAGAGCGAAAGGTTCGGCACTCATGCGCCGATCATTAGATTGGTAGAATGCCAGGAAACCCGGTAAGTTCATCCGACATTAGTTACGTCATCCTCGAGGCAATGGTTTATCTGGATGAAGTAACCGAATTCTCGTTGACACGTGCATCGCCATACGTATAACGTGAGGAACAAGCCAAATGGACCATCGGGAGCAAATAACTCGATTTCCTCCGTCTACGCGTACTTGACTGGCTGGAAACGCGGGGCAGGAAGGGGGCAGGAAGGGGGCAGGAAGGGGGCAAAGCAGGGCGAAGCAGGGCGAAGCAGGGCGAGGGAGGTGGGTAGTCAGGGAGGAACAAAGCAAGGAACCAAGGAAGTTATCGAGGCGGTAGTGTCACCATAGTCATACAGAGGTGCCCAGTTGTCGAGCAAACTAGTGAGCCAGTCAGCCAAACAGCTCAGCCAGCCAGCCAGCCAGCCAGCCAGCCAGCACCGTAGCCAGCCAACCAGCCACCCAGCCAGTAAGCGAACCAGCGAGTTCTTGTTTTATTCAGTCGGGATCATAAATTACGAATTTAAACACACAATGAAAGACGCTTAACAAGAAGCTAACGCGAGATTGAGAGGCCCCGCCCGAAACACCTCTTCTTCCACTGGAACGACCACTGCCAACCAATCGGGCGGCAGGACCGCCCTCGAGCATTTAGCCGACCCACGGCTGATACACCAATCCACTTGCCCCTCGCTGAGCCACTCGACGGAGCCCGACCTATCGGGGCTTTCCGTTCCGGGAACCCGAGCGACAATCGAGCCCAACCCGAGCCCGAGCACCAAACCCGACCGACAAGGACGCCGAGAGTAACTTGCTCTCCGACCGGAGAGAGTCACTGCTCCCCGATGCACCCCAGTCACATACCACTTAGCGAGCCGAGTCACTCGCCAACCCCCCATTAGTCTGCCGTCCTGCTCGCGCGTTCACTTACGCGCTTTCTAGTTTACTTTCGAGACCTGCCCGGAGAAGATCGCTGCTACGGACTCTCTTGCCCACCGACGCCTCTCTTTATCGCGTCGACGAACAAACCAACAAATATATAAAAGATCCTCGAAGGTGTGCGCGCTGGTGACTTTCCTTTTCGACGATCGATCGCAGTTTACGTCCGCTCTTCCGGTTCTGCTCGTCTCTTTAACAAGGACCCCGGCCAGGGGCTTGGATATAAACCTCTTTCTCGTCATGGAGACAGTTTACCGGGAATAATGGATCCAGGAGACCGTACGAGTAGGGATCGAGGATCAGCGTGAGCGGCCCGAGTGACAAGTAGAATTCTTCGTAACGATTTCGTGTCCGGCGATGTTTCTGTGAGTGAGGATGTATTTTGTGTATCAGTGATAGAGTGACACACCAGGTTTGGATTTAAAACTGTTCGAAAGAAGCTGTCGGCGTATACGCGTCTACTCCGGAAGGTATTTGTCGCACAGCCGGAAGGACGGTGAATGGAAAGCAGTGCGGTCGCGAAGTGATCCCCGTTACTATATTTCGCTCACTACCAAAATATGCGCGGTGCGAGATGGTGTGTTCCTTGACCAACAACAACAAGACTTGCAACGACAGCGGTGAGCCCTGCTCGGACTTTCAGTCGCGATCGAGTCCGGAGGTAGACCGAGAAGAGATCGGCGAGAACATGTCGTCGCTGAGCGACGCGCACAGGAGGAACAACAACCACTTGGAGGGCGATCGCAGCTCGTCCGCGGGTTCTTCCTTGGGCTCGTGTTCACCGCCGCCGACCTCGAGCCATTCGCCGCCGCCGCCGCGACCGCCTTGGCTTCACGATTTCCACGCTGCCGCCGCGCCCCACGTTCTCCAGTTCCTGAACCTGAGCGCCGCCGGTGGTAGCATGCTGGCCAGCCAACCCCTCGCGGCCCTACACTCCATGGCCGAGAGAAGCCACCATCAGCAGCAACAGCATCAACATCACCAGCAGCAGCAGCAACAGCAACAACAGCAACACCAACAACAGCAGGCTGGAATCCAGCTACCGAGGATCACCGTGCCCCTCTCGACGATAACGCAGGGTCAGTGTTCGCCAACGGGAAGCGGCAAACACAGCCCTGCCACCTCGATCACCTCCGTCGGCAGCAATCCACATGGTATCGACACGATACTCTCGAGACCGGCGGCGGCGCATCCCCAGCCCTCGGTGCCGGCGTCGCACGCGACCTTGCAACCGACGCCGCATCCGCAACACATGACCGCGCCTCGTTACGCGATGCACGCGGGATTCACGACGTCCTCAGGTTCGTACAGTTTTCACTCGCATTCGCTAGGTTGCCCGGTTGACGGTATGACGGATCACCGGTTTCCCGGTTTCCCGGTGATCCGTCATTTCTTTTTATAAGAATTATGGGTGGGTATTAAGTGTTTTGATTATGCCGATGTAAAAAAAATGATAGTTTCTCCATGTCACTGGTTCCCATTGATTTTTCATGTTTTCTGTACGAGTAAACTTGGTTCCAATGATCGTAGGTACGATAATCGAAGCGAACGATTGGTTTACAAAATTTGATAGCTTCCGGTAGCAAATGACTTTAAAATTCAGTAGAGTATTAATCATGGAAGACTGGGTGTAAAAAGTCTGTAAATGGTAGACAGGTGAATATTACATAAATTAATATTTTAGTTCCTAAAGTTACATCTAACTTCTAAACGAAAGAAATTTTATTACATGCTTTATACCTCCTTTGAGAGAATTTATAGTTTTTTTGTACCATTTTAACTTTCCGCGCCATCACATTTAAATGAGAAACAAAAATTCGCGCGAAATTACAACCTTCATCGTGTCTAGTCTTGAAATATGAAATTCGATTGAAACGTAAATAACGCTAAACTTCCACGAGCAGGGCGGAAGGTACGGATGATATGGTGATTACAGCGCTTTGTTTTATGTCTCTTGCCAACATGTGCCCCGCAAAATAGATTTATCTTAAAATAGGTCTCGACAGATTGGACGTTGTTTACGCTTATTCTAAAATTTTCTGGCGGGGAAGCAACGTGTCTCGAGTACGCCACCCACGTCAAGGGTGACATTTGCCCAACGTAACATTCATTGGAATTAATTGTATAAACGCATACTAAATAACTTCGTGAACTTTTGTATCTGTACACGCGGCAAAGAGTACAAAACTTGGCACAGCTAAAGGATGCCTGGAATATAATAGAAAAAAATCTAAAATTAAGTAAAAGACGTATTGCTTGTTTCTCAAAATATTTATATTTAGCTTTTATAGATTCTCAAATAATGTATTTGTGAATCTATAGAAATCCAGTAGCTGCCAGGTTCATTTGCCTGACTTTTTTTTTGAATGATTAAAGGGAATAACAGTTCTGGAGAAATACTTTTATCTTTAAACTATTCTCAAGTGCAATCACAAAATATCTATGAAACTTTGAACGATATTAAGACAATTGCGTAAAAACATTTTGTTTGTACAATAGTTATTAGTTTAAATGATCGTTCTCTAATTCGTATAGAAGCGAACGAACTCGTACAAATATAGGTAAATGTATTATTTGCAAAACAATTGACCGTTTAAATGACGAATATAATTGCGAATCCGTTTCTTTATGAGGCCGGTAATACTACAGAAACAAATACTATCAGGCACTTATAAAAAAAAATCAAATGACAATTATTACTCAATATATATTTATAAAGATAAAGAGATGTATAAACTTGTTTAAACTTTTAATTTTACACGAAAAGAAACACAGGAATCTACAGCTCATGGATTAGAACAAGTGGAGTGTTCATACCTTGTTTATAATAAGGTTGTAGTTCACAAAGAGAAAAAATATATATAAAATAGTGATGTCATTTTTATCTTTTTTTTGCTGCATCGATTTGCTCAGTTTAGCCCAACGTTCAGGTGGTACGAAGTCTTGAGCATTTAAGTCTCCAAAATTACATGACTTACCGATGCGATAGAAAAGGATTCACAGATTTATGTGCATGAATACTTTCAGCGTTTTTACATTTCCAAAAGTCTCCTAGTTGTATGATAAAACCGGGGGTTCATTTTTCTTTCACGATTTTTGCACGATCGCGATCTCCATTAGTATACTTGAACGAAATATATTGAATGTGATCGAATCCTGACATGATTTTATTGTATGTATAATATAATACCATATGAATTTCGTTTTTGACATATTCTAGGGAATACGGGAGTAACTTGTAAGTGAAGGAAACTTAATTTTTTTATAAATTATTTTTAGAGGAATAAAAATCTCTGAAAAATTGTGAATCGTTTTCTTAAGAATGTATCTGAAAACTATAGAGCAGTATCGCCATATATTTTAACAAAAATAAATAAATTGATTTCAATGAGACCATCCCTGTCGCTAAAAAAACTAACGCGTTATGTAGTTCAATTTGTAATGTCCGATCAAATTGAAATGTTCCAGTTACACAACCCTTTATCAATTATTCTAATATTTATCATTACCTTTTTCTTACCACAAAATACGAGGCATTTGATTTCACAAACAATTTACATTATTTATTATGCATCGCGGGCAGTTTTAAACATACACCACAGAGAGTAGCGTTCTTTCATTAAAAATTTAATGGAACGCTATTTTAATTTCGACTATTGACGCACCAGTAAATTTCAGTTTTTATTGTCCTTACTAAATTTACGCGAGAATTTATGTAGAATCGCGCCACTTAGGTACTTGAATCATATTTCAGAATTTCCCTATACGATAATTAGTTTTCTGTGTATTGTAAATCAATTCTAAACCATTGAATAAAAAATAGATTCTTCACACCCGATAAAACATTAAAATTTATTTAAATATTCTCGCAATTTGTAGAACAGATATTATATCTGCGATGTACGAAGAAAACACTTGCATTTCGTTCTAAAACAGTTTGCAGCTAAAAAGTGATAACAAATGTGCCGGAACGTGTAATTGAAAGAAATTTCCTCTGCATGAAAATGTATAGGTTTATTCAAGATTGTGCAACATCCGTGCAACACACTTTTGACAGGATCAATAAGTTGGTGCAGGCAACTGATTATCCTTAAAGCACATTTCCTCGGAAAAATTTTCCTTCGTACACATTTTTTCTTATGAAATACTCAATTCGTGTTAGAAGTAATTATCATAATTATTTTTACGGTATAACGATTTGTCAAAGATTAAGGAATCAATTAAATGGAACAGAAAATTAAAGCGAGGTTTACAAAACATGTTCAGAAATTTATTTCGTTTAGTTGTACGAAATAATCTGTCTCAACAGTTTGTTATAACGGTAGAACATTAACAGACGGTAGTTTCGCAACTGCACTTTTTGCTATTTTAAACATACTGGAGCCAATAATGGCAAAATATCTCGTTTGCCGCTGCTTTCCGTTAATCTTAACTAGACATTTTTTTCGAATCCGTTACCGTTTCTGAAACACGTTGTTCGATCTTTAGGTTTTCGTGAATTTTTGCTTGCAATTTCGCGCTATGATTACAATTTTCCAGATGGTTTCGAAAAATAATAATATGCTTAGTACGCAAATTAGAATGACGAATTGAATGGCAAGCGAGTATTTTACATATTGAATTTGATAATTGTATTTGATTCGATGCTCCACAAATGTCTTTGAATATTTCACGTGAAATAACGAGCATGTTAAACAAATATTATTCTGTCGCGTACAATCTATAACCGTGCTTAGACAACGCTCTATCCTGAGCTTGATCCGAGATTATCTGTGGACTTAAAATGATTGAAGCGCCAATTATTTACGACGGCATCCATGTCTTAAGTTTACATTACGTGTTTACGTGTAGGTGAAACCACACGACCTAAGTAACGGCGGAGTAATTTATAAAAATCTTAATTCGAACGTTGGGAGAAATAAATTTAAAAATACTTTATCGACACATCCGCGTGATTCACAGTCGCGCCCGGGAATAATAATATAGTGATTTATATTTCTTAAATGTCACCGACACCTATTTATTTACGGATGTTTGAAAGTATTTGTCAAATATTGTCAATAAACACCGATAAAAACGTGGATCGACAGCGGGACGAAAGAATTTATTTGCAAAAGGAATTTATTCGCCTTTTGGCGAAACCGAGCGTACAAATAGACACAGTTTAATTTAAAAGTCGTCTGACAAACACAGCCGACGTCGATAGAATCTCTGCACTATTTTCACGAAAACAACAAAATAATCTTACGCTCCCAAATTAATTGCTCAAACATTGCATCGTACTTCATTCACTTCTTATGTTTACTCTCTTTCCATTCTGCCTATCAAATTCACATATTTGCGAGATTTACAGCAACCTTTAAATCGTGATACATTGATATATCAATTCTATGCTAGACGAGTAACCAACAAAGCTCTCCTAGATACAAAAATTAATACAAAAGTGTTTGTGCAGTATTGTTAGTAAATTTAAATATCTTGCCATTTAAGATGCAAGTGAATTCGAACACAAATCAGTGTGAATTTGAATTTGGAAGGTTTCAAGGAATTTCACGTCGGTAAAATCCTTGGAGCGCACGAACATTGTACGAAAATTTCAAAGTGCGACAATTTCAGCGTGTAGAAATCTGAAGATGTTGAAATTCAGAGCCGAAAAATTTGTTTCGCGCATCGAAATTTCAAAATACATCAATTTAAAGTCTGGACATTTTGGAAATCGAAAAGGTTCCGCGCTAATAAATTTCAAGGATATTCTAAGTCAAAACATATTTAATGTTGCCAAATTTCAAGGCTTGGATATTTCGAAGTTTAGCCACATGCTATGCGAAGAATTACGAAGTCCAGAAATATTCTTCACAGAAACTTCAAAACACGAATATTTCGGAAATTATAAATTTTCGGATCGCAGAAATTTCATTTCGTACAGCTTGTGTTTCTGAGCTTGTGTATATTCGGCATGTAGAAAGTTCAAGTCGCGGAAATTGTTGAGCCTAGAGATATTTATAAAATAATAAGCGATTCGTACAATTTATTTAAAACTTTCGATAAAACATGGAATTAAATTACCAAGAATCCATTTGGTGCGATGCGTTTGAAGTTCAGCAAAGTAATTTCTGAAACAACAGAACTCAGACAGGGTAACGCATCCTCCAATCGCCCTCTTTTCTCCTGTTTCGAAATTCAATTGCCCATTTCGGGATGTCGATAACGTCCATGAATTTCTTAAACGTCGCTGATTGAATCGTAGATCGTCTAGCATAGAAAGAATGAAAAAAGCAATTTCGTATCGCGAAGCCGTCCGAACTGAATTAGATAAACACGCAGACTTCTATGAAGTAAAGTTAGCCTATCGTGGGTTAACCACCTGACGACGGTGCAACTTGCTCGGGGAATCCTGATCTGTATAGAAATATATGGCCGCCACTAACTCCCGAGCAGTTCGACTGTACGTACATGTATACGTGCATGTACACGTATACGTATATACCGGTATTGCGTTTCCGTAATGAGAAACGTTGAGACATGACCGAATGTCGGCAGACAAAACGTTCAATTTCTACCGGAGACGGACGCGCGACCACAATTTTACATTCGAGAAACTTACGACCAATAGCGATAGAGAATTAATTTTCGTTCCACGATGAATTTTCATTTACATTTCCCAAGCATGCGATATCGGGGGAAATCTGTAACCGAACGCAAAGAGTTTCATTAATATTTACATAATGGTGTCATAATATTTAATTTTATAATGTGCATCCGCAAGTGGCTGGGTATTTATGGCACTTTAACGCTACAGTAGCTTGTGTTCTCTAGGTATTTAAAATCATTTACGTGTAAGTTAGATTGCTTCTAGAAAATGTGCAGACTCTTTTATTTATGAAAATTGTAAAATGCCATTTTTAGACTATTTGAAACCCTCTGAATTTTGATTTGATCTTTTTGTACTAAAAATCTCTATTCCGGGTGCATTGAAAAATAATATATCTGTGTTATGTGTGTTCATTCGTTTTTAGTTTGACGTTAAATATTTTCAAAAGTACAGGCATTTGTCCTGTAAAGTGTAAACAGTAAACATAATCTAAAATTATAATTAAAAAAAGAAACAGTGAAAATAATAAAACAATTAGTGATATATAATACTAAGGAACATTGGAACATACACTTTATTAACATTTATTGAAAAGTCAATTCTATATTATAAAACTGGAGAAACAAAATAAACCACTGTCAATTATAATAAATAGTCTAACTTTTATCAAAGAGAAGATATCTGAAGTGCTACATCAGTGAAATAAATTGTCTGCCTGTGATAGAAGCAGAAACTTCTGTAACTTTAACAACTTTAAATACTGTAATATCACGAAACGCATAACGTGACGCTTGCAACGCGAGTAAATAAAAATTAGAGCGATTTTAGACATATGTATCTGAAGCACAGATGTCTGCTAATTGTAAGTATTAAAGTATTAAAGCGATTCAGTTACTACTAATGACAGTTCCGCGTGGAAATAGATTAAAACGGTACCACAGTTATACTTCAACCATAATATCTATTTTTATCTCATGATCTCTTGCGGTTAATTGATAAATCAGTAATATTCAATGTAATAATCATCCGTTGAAGTTTTGAATTTTATACAGGAAACAAAATCCACTGACATTAACCAATACATACAATTCAGTCTGTTCGAGATACAGTATTAATATTTCATTAATTTGCGATTTTAATTACATTCACTAAAAATAAATCTTTTGATTGCTATTCGAAGTTCCCGAATTAATTTTTTGCAGACACTATACGTTAAATCGTGGACCCAAAAAAGGGCATTACATTTTTCTTTTATTTCGAATAATGGTACGTTATGATTCCATTAAAATTTGCAATAGTTTTAAGCCACGGATTTCTATTATGAGTGCGCGTTAATGGCAACTGTTAAATAGGCGATGAATACGATTAAATACGTTTATATTCAATAAAGGAAGGTAAAGTTAGAAAATATAAAAATGACCGTTGAAAATATCGGGGTGGAAGGCAGCGATTTTATTTCATGAACGGATCGGTACGTGACTAGGATTCGTAATTTAGTAGGCTGTTGAATGACAGTGGGCGCAATGAAATCAAACTCTTGAAAAACGTGATTGCGAATAGAATTAATCGCGTATTTTCGCGCATGTTTCAACATGTTCGTAATTACATTGTCCAACGGAAATTCGTGTGCCGTCGGAAATATTGTTGGCATCTACTTAATACAGTACACGGAGGGTGTGCTGCGGAGAAATAACAAATTGTTACAATTTTTTAAACAATTCTCAGAAGATTGTTTCAAAAAACATTGTCAAACGTTGTCGAAAGTGAGAAAGTATTTAATTAAAGGAATTATTTAAAGCCGAACATTTGACCACATTTTCGTCCTGTTATCTCAATATTGTATTAAACAATTACCATCGAACTGCACTATTTTTTACTATAATTATAAAATACAGATTGATAATACTAAAGTAGTTGCTTGACGCAAATATGTATTAAGCTATTACAACTAAAGACAATTATATTCAGCACATACGGTGGACGACTAGCGTTATTTACAATCTATTCAAAAGTTACAAAGAAATTGAGATATTTCCAACACTGAAACCAAGGTAAATAACGATTTGAGAGTGACAGTAATAGTAATTCTCTATGATTTAATTCGCACGTGTGAATAATTGCGAATGCGAGAAAAGAAATTAAAGTTTAACAAAATTAAGTGGTCTGAGTTCCGAACTCCGGTCCTTTCCATTACGTTGACTTACGACACTAGACTCGCTTCCCAAAGGCATGTGAACACTCGCCGCGAATAAAAGCAGCATAACAGTCGCCTATAAATCGCAAAACATTCTTTTCGAGACTTCTCAGTAGCTTTTACGGGAGCCCCCTAAAGATTTCTCTTTTATCGTAAGAGAACGTTTTATTTTGTAATGTTAGCGGTGTTACTTACGTTAGTAACGCTTTTATCTTTGAATCGAACGCTAAAAACGATGGTGGCTTGTCAATAATGACATGGAACAATGATTCGAGTACCGATTGTAAAACGGTTTTCCGAAAAATACGTCCAAATGTCGAAAAATTAATGTCTACTCGGTACTTAGATAGGTTGATAGATGCAAGAATTATTCATTCTTAAAAACACCATTCATGTGCAGAATTGGAAATTCTTCGCGAATCGATATAATATTATCTTTTTATTATTGTAAATTAATGCGTCCTCGAAGCACTTCGTTTTTCTTCGTTGTTTGATGTTCTCTAGATATTATGCCAAGGATTCAACGTGTTATAAATATATGAATAGATTTCGAACAAACAGGTTCAGATGTTTTTCTCTTAAAGTTTATTACACCTGCTAAACATGGTTAGTCTGCAATAGCAATCGTCTGCTGTAATACGAATCGTAAAATTGATAGTGGCTTTTGAAAAAACTGCCGTCGGATACCGTGTTACCTCGCAACGCTACTTTAAAGAAGGAAAGTTAATTGATATAAAATACAACTGCGGCACATTATATTGAATGATAACGACAAACGAAGGTTCACTTTTTACATTTAATACGATTTGTCGAAGCCGAATGATCTTCTTGTAGTTTAGTTTGAAACATCACTCTACAACCGATGTTGTAAATGCCCAAACTAGAATTCAGCTGAAACTTAGTTGAGGAACATGTGTTTAATGGATTGAAACCCACGCTTCAAAATTTTGGCTAGGTTCCTACGTTCAGAATATAATTTCCATCATTTTCGATCCGACGTAGAATCGTTAATGAAATAGTGCCGCAGTTGCTCGTCGACACACGAAGAGGACGACTTACATTTCAAATACCTCTCCATCATTCAATGTTACGTTCACGATATGACGTACGAATAGTAGAACATTATTTTTCAATTTGCATTTTTAGTTGATTGAAACAATATTTTATAAACAATTTAAAACACGTTATAAACAAAACTTTCCAAAAGATGTGAAATTAAACAACTTTGTTGTCACTATGTACTTTATAAAACATTATTAAATGTTTAGCATACAATTTTCTCTAGTTCTGAGAGTCAACAACAGCCGCCCGAGGAAATTGACAGATTAATATTTCATGGATTTCTGTGAACACGTTACTCAATTCCAACAATAATTTGTTTTACATATTAATAAATATTTTTCAAAATACTAGGCTCCTGTTGAGTAGTTCACGAACATAATATCTACAAAAATCTACGACTAAAAACGTTACAACAAAAAATCAAATAACTGGAACATCTCGAATTGTCAATCGACTAACTAATAATTTTATACCAGAATGATGACTTGCTTTATCACTTACATTCCTCCACTCAATTTGAGGAATCATTGCAATGTTTTCATTTCGGTGTAGAGACTCTCCTCTTGAATTGATATCTTAAAGCTCCAAGTCTGCTATCAAACACTATTGATAAATGGGAATAACAATAATTAAAAATAATTGCGAGACACAATGAACATGAAACATTAAATTATTTGGGCGTAGAACAGTTTGCCGACGCGCGAGATAAAAGTGGTTTTGAATTTCTCTGGTTTTCTAGACTGACTTTCAGCATTGTACAATTTTAAAGCAAAATTTTAGCAAAAGAATTGACAGTATTTTTTTCTACTGATTATGAGGATCATTAGGAATAAGATTGTACGTTCTTGTTATATAATTCAACAAAATTACAAATATTCTTTACCGATCAGACTTTTGCACCTAAAATGCAATTTAAATAAGTATCAATGATCTAAATTGGCTAACGGGTTACGAATTTAAGACCAAAGTACGAGTTGAAAACTTTGAAAGGCGCAGTCGTTAGTTATTTTTAATTTTCGCTTCAAAAGTGATACACCTTATAAAACGGTGGTCTTTCAGGAATGGAAAGTAAACATTTGATCGAAACAACTTTTTCACACGCAATTTTTGAGACATTCAATGATTTCAGTCAACTTTACGTACATTCACTCTTAAACGGTACGGTGAGGTCGCAACGAGAAGTTTTCCCAACATTTTTACAGTTTTCCAATTTTCCAGATATTAAATTTGACGTCGGAATAAAGAGAAAAATTTCTATCTGCAGTTTCATTTTCTTTTTATCTCCTTTATGTTAACTGCGAACCATGCCAATCTTGTACCTTCTTTCTGCCATATCAATTAACGATTTGAACAAAGGATAACCATCGTTGCACTTCGTGTGTCACTTATTTAATCTGATACAATAAACTGGAAAAGATATTTTCACACTCTAACGTAAGTAAATTCAGTTTAACCGACAACGGACCCGTCAAAAAGAACACAAAATTTGAAAAAGGATTCCATTAATATCCCAAAAGTCCCAATTCATTTGTGTGTATCGTTTTTGCAATGAAATCGAAATTAAACCAGCTCATGTTCCATAATACACGAAATTAGGGATGTAACGATAGAATCGGGACCAGTCGTAAAACGAGGAACATTATAAAGAATCCTTATAAAGTGTTTATAATCCAAAGCATCGTCTGACCTATCCCAGACCTATCCCAGGAATGTGCGCGTAATGACTTGAAATCGGGTGCTTCGGATTCCAAGTGTTTCGGGGTTCACATACCCACGAGGTGTACCTAGCCACCTAAATGCCCGATATCCTAGCTAAGTCCCTGCTTTTATGTGTTCTTAGCATACCGATGCCGCAAGACGGGAATTCCTGTTCTCTGAAGTCGAAGCAGAGTGCACTGAAGAGTGCAAGGCTGTCGCCGGATATTTCACTTTCGTATTTAAATGTAAATTCGATGAAATTATTGCTAGGAGTAAGCCACGTAAAAATATTAGGCCGTGTAATATGAAACCTCGGATTTTCAACAATTCTCAGATCCATCGTTGACGTGACTACGTATGTAGGTGAGAGACGAAAAGCTTTTTCCAGTGAATTTAGTTCACACGGGTTTTTGTGAGCCACCATAATTTTTGTTACGTTACCGTCGGCTGAGGAAGTGTGTGTTGTATAAATTCAACAGGAGTCACCGGAGGGTTCAATGAAAAACACACCGATGATGTTGCGAGTGTGATGGACCGCACAGTGACACAGGGCTAATTGCCATAGAAATTATATTTATTCGAGAGTTAAAAAAAATAACAGGGACACGAATTGAGAATTTTTCTACGCCCAACTAATCAGTCTAACGATAGATTTGTGAATAATTAGAAATCTGGTATTTCATGTAACACGACTTAATATTAAATGCTTGCAATATTACGTTCTCCCAATAAAATAAATTTCCGCAGAATAGAAAGACACGCTTTACTACGCGGAATTAATAGTCGTCGCTCGCGTTTCCTAGTAAACATTATTTTTTTTGCAGCTGCGATAACTTCGCCGTTTAACGTGATATAAGTACGTTTTCCTGTGGTACGTACACGCTGTATAAACATGTATCCCGGCCCCCGGCGAAATGGGCGAACAATGCATGTCGCGCAATACGGAATGCGCAGGTTCGATACGCATTCGTGTGTTCATTCAGACTCATCTTGACTTTTACGTGCCCGCTGCATTTACCCCGCTCGCTTTGTTAATACACATGCAATTCCGGCTTGTTTCCCGATTTTGCATAAATCGCGTATCGATCCTGCACTGTAGTTTAACTAATACGGAAAATTACTCGCCACGCGAATTACATTTCTAACTTTCGTTGCAGGGACATGTTTGTATGTATGTACGGATACATGGAAGTTATGGAAATGTCATTCGAAAGGACTTTATTGTACATACGTATCGATTGCTGTCCTTGCTACGAGGATGTAGTAATAGGATGATGACGGTGTTTTTTTAATGTCGATTCATGGTGGTGGTTAATTATTAAAGATATATCGTCGGCTAGCAAAGTAACGATAATATGGTAAATTTCCTTATTAACCACGAAGGCTGGAAAATGATTACAGTTTTGAGAAATTAAAGAGGAACTTGCTGTAGATTTTCGACATACATATTCAGAGAAACATATTTATTCGAAAAGCTATTTAATTTTTTTGGGCAATGATTACAGCTGTTCTTACCCGTATTTCACTGTTCGTTGACTTACGATGTTCCTGAATAGAAATATACACATTATCACAATGAAACCACGTTTATACTGATTGAAATCAATCTTACATGTGTTTCATGTATCACAAATGAAGTTTCACGTATATATAATATTTAATTATTATTATGAGCCGTTTATTTTGAAAGTGGCCTAACTCCATTTATCTTTAAATGGAGATATTTAAAGGTTTGCGTTTCAATGAATTTAAAAATATACGTATCGGATACTAATGAGGCATACTGCTTAAGTGTATCTAAGGGTGTTAAATTTATAGTTTCTATTAAAATAGTGGCAATTATTAAGTGAATAATATGCGTTTTCTTATCAAGAATGGAGTTAGGCCACTTTCAAAATTAACAACCAGATTCATTATAAAATTTGAAGGTGCCCAAGTCCATTCAACATAATTTAAGATGCTTCAAATTGAAAAAAACAATACTGAATTTATTTTACATATCTTTAAAACACTTCGGAAACAAAATTTATGCGATTCAAAACATTTTTTAGCTACATAACGTACACAATTACAAACATAAATTTATTACAAAACAATTTACTACTCATCTAGATTTTGTGCGTGTGAAAGGGATTTGAAGAAATCATGATGTTCCGGTGGTATATATCGGAATAGGTCAATTATGTCCTTGAATTTTGCTGTTGCAATTTGTCTGATATTTTTATACAGTGGTGTCAATACAATATTTTCGAACTTTCTTGGTCTACCCCGACGTGGTAATAAATTCAGGACTTTAAAATTTTCATTCTCATTCATTGATGTCTTGTTCTGTTCTTTCCCATGGGTGAAATAATTTCTAAAATTTAATATTAAATTTTGAGTTTTATATTAATTAAACGTACTGGTTATTCAACTAACGCAATTGTCCAAAAACTGAGGTTAACTTGTAAATACTAATTAATTAAAACTACCTTCATCCCTGCTTTCCGACATTATCAATAGTAAATATCTTGATTTAAGTATAAATGGTGTTAGGCCACTTTCAAACCACACCGTTCAATTTTTGAACTAACTCTGAAAACTTATGTGTCAAGAATTATCGTATTTGCTTGGAATATAAGCAACCTGAAATGCCTTACTGATAAATAACATTAAGTCGTACATGTAACCCTTGTTAGTTGGAAAAAACTGAAAAATGGAGTTAGGCCATTTTCAAAATAAACGGCTCCTTTATCGAAAATAGCTGCTACACGTAGGAACTGTTTCCCTTTACGATGATTTGCCTGTACCGAGCTCGCAAACGCGGTGGCAGGTAAAGTCGAACACAAACAAGCAAAGGTTGAAAGGCTGTATTTTTGAATAGCCGGGTATCCGGGTCTTTCAACGCGGGAACACCCCTACGATTGTATTCTTTTTTGCAAGGCACGATTTTCCAAAGTAAATAGAGGAGCCTCGGGTGAACCACGACAAAGTCAATACGTTTGTGCCGGTAACAAGTTATAACCCGTGAATCTCAGGTATCACAGTACAAGATTATTGTCTACGATGTTATATTTTTTTAACGGACTTACAATTTGTTAAAGTCACATAATGCGACCTATAAACAAAATTTACAAGGGTGTTCGTATAATTTGTAAATACATACAATTTCCAGATATAAAAAGTTAAATACACCAATAATAACAACACATCAAAATCTAAATTAAATTAAACAAAATTTCACAGTTTACGCGAATTCAACCCTTGCAAAAAAATGTTAGTAGAACGTGACAACAATTGTACTGTATAAGATTGCATTTGGCTAATTTTTCGGATTGCAATTTATTTACTTCGCCCAGCAACGCGATTGGCCAAAAATTATATTACGAATCATCGCCATTGAAGCATAAATTAATTTACATAAAAATTGAAATCAACGGTACGCAATAGCGTGAATCAATTTATTAATCCGTATAATATATAAAAAAATCAAAAGATAGATATGCGCCATTTATTTTGTTTAATGATAATCTCCTTTTTCTAACGATCACTAATATTGCGTGCGTAATATCGAGGGTTGTAATTTAAATTAATCCAGATTTAATGTATTAAATAATATGCAGAGTCCTCTACAACGGTGAACTCATTTTTCGACTGTTACTCGTATGAAGACTTTAGCTTTCGGCCGGAATAATTCCATCTCAGAATTATAATTATTATTTTCAATTATTATACCCACATGTTCCGTATTATTGTTGTAACTAATGTAATTCGCTTGATTTTATTACACTAAATAATTAATTACAGACAGACGTATAAATACGCACAATAAATATAATTTATTGCAATATCGGGGAAATAAATTTGTAACTAAATAAATGAATAAATAAATAAAATAACGCAGAAGATGTTTCGAAATTGAAGAATCATCGTAAATAATCTACTTAGACGAAACGTTATATTTACCATTTATTAATCCTGCTAAACGAGTTCAATCAATATTTCGTTTGAAATACCCATTTACAAATAATTGCGTAAATAAAATTCCGGTACGTCGAAAAGTCAATAACCCATATGTTAGAATAAAAAGTGACGTTGAAAGGACAATATAATAACATTTGACAACTCGCATTCGAATCGTTAAGTGCAAAAATGGTATCTACAGCACGGGACGAAATCTGGATACCGCGGAATAACTTGTAAACGTTCGGTACAAGCCTGCAACGAGGTCACAGTTATGATTCCATGTAACATCTACATGTGTTACCGAATTCCATATTGGCCTATTAGCATATTTGCAACAGTATCAATGCGACTCTCGATTCAAGTTTATGGAAATTTAAGTAAGAGATTTATGATACATGTACCTATGTCACAATAAAATTTAATTCTTCGAATTATTTTTACAAAATAACAACCGCAACAGACTTGAGAATTATTTGCGTTTCAAATCTTTAATTGAATCTGTATTCGTTTCTCATTTTGTTATCATTTACCAAATACAATCATGTGAATGTATAAAAAATAAGTTGGATGCATTTGAAAGAAATCAGTAACTATGAGTCATCGATTCGATGCTCACGATGATCGCTCTTCGGTTCTATTCAATTTTTAGATAATAAAGAGGCTTGTAAGTACCGAATCACCGTGTTCATTACTCCCATAACCGAAATTCCTGATAACATTCAAAATATGTGCAATATTATATTTATAATTCAAAATTTGATTTTGGTTTTGGTAAAGATTATCATACGTACGAATAAAATGCTTTACACTAAATTAGAATCGATACAGATGAAACGGAGTTATAGGATGATCGTATAAAATTTATTTCACGTTCAACGTCAGAAACCATTACCTATCTCGCCAATCGTAAATATGATAATAAAGTTACTGTAATAAGGAATTAATCTTATTTAAAGCTATCCTTATCTTTATTTGATCGTCGATCAATATCTGATTCCAAACTGTTTATGATACGCTTAATTTCGAATAAAATATCGTTACATTACAATGTTTTTGTGAAGTACTATTTTTCCGGTATATATACATTTCCTCCGTTTCTACATATTGCTTCCATATTTTTATTACAAAAACTGTAATAACAATTAAACTTATTATCCGTAATAATTAAACTTTTTTATTATTATTGACGAAGTATGTGAACGGCAGCTATAAATGTTATCTGAAAGCTAGTAAATACTTTATATCAGTTATTGCCCTTTTATTACATACTGTTTAAAAAAAAATGTAATAAATTTTCTTTCAAATTATACATAACGGGTCATTGCATGTACGTATAGAAAATTGCATCCTGAAAACAAATCTATCGTGAACTTGGAAACACTAAAACGGTTAACAATGAATTCTGTCAAACAATTTAATATTGAATTTCATTCGATCGCGCCAAACGAAATTCATTGCCTCACTCTTATAATGTAGAAGCGCGTTAGTGTCGGGCCAATGGCTGAACACGTTACGCGAGGGTGGATTTAGAAAGTTCGACTAGTTACTATGGGGAAAAAAAGCAAGATTTTCACCGTTGGAAGAAGAGCATCATAAAAATCTCTGCTGGAAATTCAATTAAATCCCAAGGAGCTGTAGTGATTTTCCGTTACGATATACCGATCCATCTTCGTGGCTTCCGAACGCGCACGAAAATCCGGAATATTGTTGTTGACGAGTATGCAGGTTTAAGTCGTTTATGATGCTATAAATTTTATTTGATTTCAACGTAGCGGACAAAAGGAATACCGATTGGACGATTGTATCACGTGGTTCCATTCGCGTTCTTGTCTTTGAACACATCGGCCCGCTTGGTATAACACTAAAACGGAAATAACATTTTAGTGTGCGGCAGACACGTTAGATGAAAAGAAGCTGCTTGGGTCAGAGAGTAGCTCGAGTTACACCATTAACTAAACTTGAGCAACAATATCGTTACCGGAAATTTTATAAACCCCATAAATCGATTGCTCGTGGATCAACAGAAATGATTTTCCAGAAATTATGTTAATTACCACCCCGAAATGTAAAGGTCTCGCGTTTATGACTGTTACGTATTAGGAAATCAAAAAGGTAAAAGTGCTCTTCGCAGAAGAGGAAAAATACTTAAAAAGTTATGGACAACGATTTTCTTGTAATAATGACACTCAAGAGCAACGAATCATGGATTTGTTAACTTTTTCGGTAATGTTTGATAAAGTTAATAAGTGTGACATCATAGTGGCTGTGATCAAATTTTCCGACATATTCAGGTTTATTATACCATTCCTATAAAGCCACCCCTACATGCAGTAAAACTAGTGATAAGATGGAGGATGGAATAACATTTCCATACCTTAATTATTATCAGTATCATACTAAAATGAATTGGTATAAATTTGTTACTCGAGTATCACGAGATCAATCCACTTTCAAAAAGTAACAGGCCAATTTATTAAATGATACACATTGTGGGCCAAATTAAGTGATTTAAGTTGCTTTTTCGAAATCACTGACAATATCATCTTGAGTTTTTAATGTTAAATAAAATGGGTGATCGGCTATTTGGAGTATAACAATGTTTCCCGCTATTTCTTGTAATGCAATAGAGTATGAATCTTAAAACGAAATATTATGTCTAGCAAACATATATTACTAATTTTTGAGAGTGCCATCTATATTTTCAACAATATATATTCCATTTTAAAAGTCAATCAGTCGCTCCCTTGCAAGAACCGCCAAAAAAATAAATGATTTTCCATGCCAAATGCGCAACCTTTCGAACCATTTGAATTTACTTGTTAGAATGGTACTTTGATTGTGCAAATAAATAGTGGAAATGACAATAAATTCAATTAGCTCGATACCTATAATAATTAAACAAAATCTCGAACTAATAACGGGGTATGTATGTATGTACGTACATACGCCATTCTGCCGTATACAGTTTAACACCGTAATACGGGAACGTTTGAGGTGATAAAATTAGGCGAATTCACTACATCTTTCGTGGCAATGGGTTTTGCTAGGACGGAAACCGCAACGCCACGTGCGTGGCCACGAGCAGTCAAGTCATGACTGAAATTTCCAATCTGATTGTGAGCAGTGCCCATAAAAACAGGCTGAAATTACTAGGGGGGGATTGTTCCGATTTGTCGCCAGAATTACAATCACGTCGGTTTTTAGACTGTGAATAATTTGGAACTATGTAATTTCTGATATTTTTAGTTTAATTGCAGGAAACAACTGCCAGTAACATTAAGAAGCACATAATTTCTTGTATACATATTTACTACAATATTTTTATTATGCCGTCTCGTGGATAAAACGGTCGGTGGTTAATATTTATTACAAAAGCCAATCGTTAGGTAGTGCTAATCGATTTGTCAAAATTACATATGTATTTTAAAAATGTTCTACAGACAACTTCCAAAGATTCGCGTGTCAGTAACGTCACCGACTACAGTGTTTAAAATATTGTATATTACACTATTATCATTTAAATTATTGACCGTGAAATAATGTCTGATTTTAATAAAGTTCTCTTTAAACGTTTACAATTAAATAAAGTAGGTTACAAGTAAATTTAAGTCGCCTACTCGACTTTCACCATTCATAATTAATATTCAATTTTTGCTTTTATAATAACAATTTCTTCTAATTTTTTATTTTTTTTTATAGAATCACGAATACATTCGAATTAATGTAAATTCTAATTCTGATAACGCCGATAATAATAAAGCAAACGTTCCAGGTGGTAGTAAGAATACAAAAAATTGTAGCGGCAATAAAAATGAAAGTCGGTACAGTCGGTAAAAAGGAATGAATGCAAATAAACGTGTCCGTTCAGATATTTGTTTCATCGGCACAATAACAACTACTTATATTGTTGATAATAGTAAGACTGATATCTAAGTCGTCAAGAAACTGCACACGGTGGCTGTATAATAAAATATAACCATAATTAGGCAAAGATAGAACACAGAGAGATGCACAGTGGCCGTGGGGCGAATAAATAGAGGAGAATTCGCACGTACATACATACATACATACATATACAGAATAGATACACGTATGCCGTATATATACATATGTACATGTTATGTTTGCTTTGAATACAGGTATCGGGCAATTTCAACAAAGAACGGAGCCACGGCATCCCGCTGTCTATTGGCCCGGTCTTCAGGGATTAGTCAGTGATCCCCTCGCATGGCGAGCAAGACTACACACACGTGAGTTTCCGTTTGCAAGTATTACACGTCCTAACTTAACTTGAGATCCTAACATGGCTGACAGGTTACCGGAAGAACTTTACAAATTCTCTGAGATTCGTAATAAGCGTTTCGCGCGCACAATTTCAATGACAAGTCATAGATTTGAGTGATTCGCAGAGTTGCTTGGTGAAGTAGCATTAAATTTAGTCGACTTAATTGGATGAGTGCTTTTAAGGTATTTAGCGCTGCCTTTTCAAACTCACCACTTGCTACGTTGTAATTGGTAGTCGCATCAGTGGAGCTACTTTGTTATCTTGGTGTAAGTACGAGATGTAACCAAAGATCGGGACTTTCTTTGAGGATAGATGATCCGTATAAAAAGATGAAAAAACAATAAACTTAGGTCCGCAAACTACCCCTTATCGGCACCCGTTTTTTAAATAATTGTTTAAAAAATGTATCTCCGAAATTGTAGATGGTAGAGGACTGAATTTGGTTTTCATATTACCGCGAGAGCTCAGTCTTTACATGTAAATACATATACAGGGTGTAACAAAAATTCTGGGACACTTTTTCAGTATCGATAGTACGCACCGAAACATAAAAAAAGGTCTATAAAGTTTTGTCAAAAAACCATCCCCTATCGAGATACAACCCTTTTTGTAAAAAAATTTTAAAAAATCATATCTCCGAAATGGTACGTCGTAGAAGACCCGTTTTGATTGCAATATAACCGGAGAAGATCAAAGATAATAGAAAAAAAATATTATTGCTTCGATTATTGCTGTTAAATAGCATTTATTCTTGTTTAATTTAAACAACGCCGATTACCTATATCGTAGCAGGTTTGTAACAACTTGGGAAAAATTGAGGGCATTCACTAAATCTTCCTTTGCGTAGATAGTGATATTTTTTCGTAAACTTTAGTCTCTTCCGGTTATATTGCAATCAAAATCGATCCTCTACGACCTACCATTTCGGAGATATGATTTTTTTTTAATTTTTTACAAAAGGGGTTGTATCTCGATAGGGGGTGGTTTTTAGACAAAACTTTATAGACTTTTTTTTCATCTTTTGGTGCGTACTATCGATACTGAAAAAGTGTCCCAGAATTTTTGTTACACCCTGTATGTAGACATATACAATAGAACTGTCTCGTTTACTACTATTACGTAGCATTATCATTTATTATAAACCACTTTGATTGCTTATATCGTAGCACGTGTTTAACACCTTGAGAAAAATTAAAAGCATTCATCGACACCTCCTTTCCGACATATTTCCTGTTAAGTAACTGTTTTAAATTTCATTAAATTAAAATCTTATCCCAACGCGAGTGTTAAGAACTGAAGTATGCAGTCGTTACAGTTTATTAAGTCGTAAAACCACAGAGGCATGAATTTGAATTTGAACAGTCCTGTAGAATTTCGAGGAGTAGAAACTTTTCAAAGTTGAAGTTTACCGAGGTTCTTCGTATTAATAGACAATGAATAAATGTGCGAGCAGAATACTTCAACGAAATTGTCATGTGTTTTCTCTTGCTGCAAACATTTTATATGACGCAATAGTTAAAGTAAACATACTTTCTTGACACAGAAAGTAAATACAACCTTACAGAGTTGTAAAAATAGAATCACTTTGTAATATTTCGTAGAACCGCGAATAGTAATCTTTCCATTCTGAAATGATTTCATACTTTGGACCACTTATGTATGCTATTCTTTCTGAATTCTGTACTTATAACATACATGTGCTCTGCGCAGGATATATCCGGATGAATTTTCATTCATATCAACATAGCGTTTATTTTCCTTGTTTTTTATTGTACCAATGCAGTTTGAATCATGGAACTCATTGCAACAGAAATTTTTAATGTCCAATAAGGCTAAAGAAAACAATATATAAAATGTATACTATAACAATAAAGGGTGTCCGGCCGATCAATTTTGATAATTTTTACTTTTACATTAGAATTATTTTTTTAATCGGCACATTTAACATTTCAAACTATGAGATCCCTCTTTGTGGTTTACAGAGTTAGCGTTTGTGTGCGAAGGGCGTTAACATTTTTAAATATTGATTTAAATATTGATAAAAAAAAGTAAGAATACAACGAAAACTTACACATATTTCAGCCGTTCACGAGCCAAATCGATTCACTCAAATTTTTGAATTATTTTAAATTTAAGTGACAGAGCATTTAAACCAGAACTTTCTATATTGAACATTAATTTGTTCAATAATTATACTAACAGCACCAAATATCAGAAATCTGTCTGGCCGCTAAAGAATAATTGACTTTTTTCAGCAGCTCATTAGATTAATTCCACCGTCTAAATAAAGTGATTCAAATATTGCTTTTCAAACGCCTGTAAGAATTGAGGTAATTCATGTTCTCATAAAAGAATGTGTATTGGATATTTGATAACACCTAAAGGCCTTCCGTGCACTTTACCAATTTTCGCCACTTTATGTTTTACGGAGTTAACCGATTTGGCAAGAGAGCGGCTCATTTTATTATCTAAATGACATTTAAAAATCTTTCGTGGTAAAATGATTACGTAGGTAACAAAGAAATATTACAAATTCGGGTCTATAGCTTTTCTAGATCCTGGGCCAAAGGAAATGAAAGTGGCTCAATTAATATAGTTTTGTACAACTGCCGGAACAACCCCTCGAACGGTTTCAAAGAATTTACAGGAAGCGAAATTTTCTTGTATCCCACTTGACTGCCTGGGGATATTTCGTTTCTCTTTTCTCGATATCATACGGATTTGACAGCTGCTCGTATTTGTTTTTGTGGCAAGGAAGTCGGGTGACCGAAGTGAAAAAACACGTGCCGGTGAATGTCCCCTAAATGCTGTTTTAGAAATCACTCAAAACAAGCGTGAACTGTGAGTTACACGGACCACGTCATTCGAGAAGGATTTAGAAAAAACACGTTTCTTCAGAGAAAAAAAAAACTCGACGATGGAATTAACGAGGGACGTTTGACTCTGTGTTGTATTTCATTTGTTTCGTAACTGAGGGTGTTATTATATTCCGAAGTTCATACTGAGATTCGAAAATAACAGATTTAAGTAACCTAGAGTGCAAGCCGATTAATTATAAAGCAGTTCTTCCTCATTTCCTGCTGTATTTAGTTTCATTATCTTAAGTATAATTCGATCAGATTTGAAAATTTCAAGTCGTCCTATAATCACCGATTTGTAACATAATACACTGTACTTCAAAGTGACAGATTTGACAATACTTCAAAAGGAAATGTTTATGTACTTTTCATAAAGATCACTACACCTCCTAAGACTACTCCGAGTTCCAACGAAAGATCTGAAATCTACATCCTAGTATCTAGGATCTAGGACCTAGATCAATAGCCACACTGCTGCGTTATTAGGCTAATACTTACAGAGTTACTGAAAAACAAAACAAGGAAGATATCTGTTCGTAGCTGGTATTCGGTAAATTCTTGCGAGTAACCGGAGGGAACGTATTAGTGCCTACTTCCTCAACAGTAGCAATCGGCGATGAGAAAGCAAGGGTTGAGAAAGATATGGGCCAGAGCATCGTCTCGTAAATAGAGGAAGAAACATTCTCGTAGCAATTCTCTCGCACCCAGGTGACCCGTAGTAGGAATGAAAACGGCGTTTTCCGGGGGAAATTTCACGTGAAACGGTATCGCATAACTTGTACCCTAGCGATTTGTAAAAGCGATTAAGGGCACCGCAAAAAAATCACAAACAAAGTGAAAGAACACGTGACGGCGGAGGAGCATCCCCTTTGGAAAGCATACATCAGCCCCGCGGTGGCACATGTGCCAGCAAGCCAAAGGGAGAGAGAGCTCGCGCGAGGAAGAAAGAGGGAGATCCGTAGGTAAGGAGGGTGAAGGGATAGGGGGATAGTAGGATGTAAGTACGTAGAAACGCGTGGAAGGGCGTGGACGAGCAAGCGTGTGTTGTTTCACCGTCGTAGGATACGAATGTCACTGTGGGACGAATAAGAGGGTGGCGTAGCGGTAGTCCGCTGCGGCGTTGGATCCGGAATATCATATTCAATATCAACCCTCCTATCCCGGCGGCGCCTGCCTCCTGCCGCACCCTCGACCACCCTCGAGAGCACCCTCGAAGCGCAGCCCTCTGCTTTCCACACTCACGTGAATAACTCTGGCAATATTTTAACTGCGGCATCACGGTATACCCTATCCCTGCCCCCACCCCCACCCCACCCCTCTCCTCCCTACCCCCGTGCTGTCTAAGTTACAACGAAAATATACCGGGTTAGCCGCTATGTTTTATATTCCGGGGTGTAACGGTGATCGGCAGCACGGACCTCGCGAGGTTCAAACGATCGTCGCGGGACCATGCCTTATATTTATGTTCCGATACCATCCAGCTTCTACCTTTCCATTAAATACCACCCTCCGATGTGTTCTCTATCCTTTTCCGCTACTTCCGGATCGTTGCGCCGCCCGCGTACGATATTTATGGTGGTCAGAGTCAACGGACCGATCGTACCTCTCGCGGACTCTCACGGCATAGCGGTGGATAGCCCATTACGACAGGCTTCGAGTAGTTTGTCGACGAGGCTCTTGCCTCTCGAGGAAACCGGAAAGACGAATTGTGACGGAGGTTTTTCAACGGGCGACGTATGAACTCTGCCAGGGGCAAAGGTTGCAGTTGCGACTAGATTTTTTCGTTTACAGTCACGATATTTTATTATACAGTGGACGAAATTTGTATAGGGACACTAATTTTTTAATAAAAGGAACCAAGTACTTGCCACTGCTTTTTCTGTGCGTAAATCGTGTCAATAGTGTTTTAAACCATCAGGACCATCCAAATTGAATTTTTTCTCGTCAGAAAAAATAACATTTTTTCATTGCTCATCCCAGGTCATATGATTTTGAGCAAAATCTAATCTTGCTCTTTTGTGGTCCTTAGTAAGAGGTGGTTTTATTGATTTTTTGGTCCACTTCAACCGCTGATCTTTTTACAATATTTACTGCACACGTCGTACAGTCACTGGCAATTGTAGAGCTTCCGTAACTTGTCTAGCACTTTTGTTTTCAGCTTTTAATTCTCTGAAAATGCGTGAATGATCGCGCCGCTGAAGTTTACTGTTGCCGCCTGCGTGGTTCTTACCATAATTTTCTCCCAATTTCACGAAATTAAGAATAAAATTTACTGAACTATTGATCTTATTCGAGATCTGTCGCAGAGATAATCCGGAATCTCGATACGCTTGTATTTGTATTCGCTCTTCTGTACTTAGAATTTTTCCTCGTGGCATTCTAATAGAAGATAAGCTGTATTGAATTATTTATAAAATAGAGTATTACACTTTAGACTATTAGAGTATTACTTTCCCAATACTTACTTTTTCTAAGCTGTACACGATGTTTCTGTCTTGATTGCTGCAAGAGTACTACTATCCTTATACAAATTTCGTACTTACCTTGGCAAATATTATTGTGTTTCTGGTTACCATTACTGAAACTAGAGGGTATGTTTATATTATCGCGTCGTACTATATTCAATGTCATGCTAGTAAGGTCTACGACCAATAGCTACTAGAAATTTACAGAATAAATGAATTTATTCCAGGAAATGATGGTGTCCCTATGCAAATTTCGTCCACTGTATGTTAGATAAAGGTAACACTGAGCTTATATCTATGATATATGTGTAAGACAGTCACTGGATTACTATACATCCATACTGCGACATCTATACAATTAGCCTATAGTTAATAGAATACTAGAGCGCCGCACATCCTAGTCAATTAGCTGTAAGTTAGACGTGATCAGACCTTCAGACTGTAAAGACGTATTAAGATTGTTATAATAAATAAGTGGTTATTCAGTAGAACAACGTGTCTCCTACACTTAGCAAACCACGCTCTGCTAACATTAAAAAGTACCTGGGCAGCTATTTGCTACGAACATAGACATGTTCTTGTAAACTTTTCAAAAAGTAATGATGTACATATAACAAAATAGGACTGTGACGATATATGTTAATCGCTGTAAAAAATAATTGTCTACTGTACGGTTAACTGATGGGATCAGGAAATAGCTGGTAAGAAACGATAATATACATGTATATTTTATTTGTAGGAAAATTTACGTCGCATACGTTTAACAGATGAATGACGAAAATTTTGATGAGATTCTAAATAAATAAGTTTTTAATAAAATATATGTCATCGTGTACATATTTTTGTATTTGTCTTTCGTAAATGAAACTATAGGATATGTATACTTACTATGTTTGTGGTGAATTGGCAAAAGCCCATAATATATCGGTTCTCGAATGTGAGAAGGATCAAGAGTTGCGATTACTTACCAGAAACCCAATATCTTGAATAACTTTTATGTCAACAATCCACAAACCCCAGTTATTGCGTATATAATTTCATATTACTTACACGGTAAAAAAGGCGTAACTTTCGCCGAGACCCAAGTCTCCAAAAATGTTTCAATGCACAATCATCCAATTTATGTAACTTAATTATATAACACTTTGCAAAAAATGTTTTTGAAGAAACGAGACGATAAAAACTTGCAAGCCAAGAAATATTCACGAACACATATACATATAAAAAAATAAACAGCGTCAATAAATATTTTACATCACAGAAATTTAAGCCGAGTTTTATTCTTGTGTTTAATTTATTTAAAAATGTTCTAAAAAGCAGGGTGATCATCGTGAATCTACCATGGGACATACAAATAAAATTTAAAACATTGAAATTGTGATTTATTCCTTTTTTAAACACTTTAAAAAATAATAACATAGATATAATTCTCTACGATAATGCAAAATGCAAAATATTGCGATATTAAATCCCATTTCCGAATTTGCCCCGTTTTGAGTTGGTAAAACCGGGTGTCGTACCCAATACTACACCTTAGCAACCGTGGTATAACAATTTATTCAATATTTCGGATCCCCAACCAGTTTAACCTTCGCGGGCCTACCCAGAGCCCAGACCAAGTAATACGCTGCACCTAACCTTCAAAAGGGATAAATCCGAGCTTCTCCGCCAGTTCTTTTGTTTTATTAAAATTGTGGGACACCTGAAGTCGTCGTAGAACTGTCGAAGTAGGATCAAACAAACGGAGGTGCATTGTAAAATTTGTTTTACACTTTTTCCGAATACAAGCGACTTTATAAAAATGCCTGACTACGACCAACACTATTGTTAAATTTAAGAAATGCCCCTTAATTAATTCCATTTTTCACGAAAAATAGGACAATTAAGAGCAAAAAGTATCTACCAAAAGACTGCTCGCAAATATTAGTTTAAGATGATTGAAAATAAAATACAAGCGCTTAAAATCATAGAAATTATAACTCTCATAAACATTCGTATATCGTGATCACCGTTGGTCAACGAGTGAGTACGAATAATTGCGATACGCGGCTGCAACGAAGCCGAAAAATTTAAAACCGTTAAAATAATCGTAGCTCGCCGTTTCACCCACGTAGGTACTTTCCTTTCCCCTGGTTTCTTCTACGTATACGCATAGATGTTTCTCAGAAATATTCAACAGCCTCCAACTTCGCGTATAACTTTCATCTTTCGCACGTTCTCCGAGCCATCGGGAGAAGTATCAACGTCTTAAGTGACTGGCGCGTACATTGCAGAAAATTTTCGGCGGTAATTAAGCAGGACAAAGGGGAAAAGTTGCTCGGACGAGCAACACGCGGTCAGACGCGTCTGTGTGGCATGTGGGTAAGGCTGCAAGGGGGAAGGGAAGGGAGGAGAGGGGAAAGGAGAGGGAAGAGGCGTAGGGTCGTCACAACAGTATGGGTTGTGGGACTTTAATTTAATAAAGCAATTTGTAACGGAATACGGAACGAGGCAATAATGGCCAGTCGGCGGGGAGGGTTCTAATGAGCTGCTTACCGCACTCCACCCTGCCTGAATGGAGGTACACGTTTCACGCGATATATCCCCTATTCATCTACTTAGAAACTACGTAAACTCGTAGGAACTTTCCTACCCGTAATTCGATAAGTCTGCTTTTTACCGAAATTTATACGCGTCGCGTCTGGATTTCTTACGTCACGCCGGGGCGAGATTGATTTCATCGAAGAGCCGTTTAATTCCGTGGAAATGAAATTCTGCTATCGAATAGCGGGGACTTCGGGGTCGCTGGGAACATTCTCACGGAGTTTCGGTCGATTCTTCGTTGTTTAAAATACAAGCTAACGAGGGACTTTGGTTGCTCGGCTGAACCGTTAGTCGCTGACACTTATCTTTTTTATCACGCTTTTATTCAATCTTGGGAAAATTTTGTACACACCCTCGCTTCCGTTGACAATTTTTGTCATCATACTCGTGGGATCGAAATTGATTGTAGACAAAAAAAAGAGGTTGCATAACAGATCAGTAGTAATTCAGTAGAATAAAAGCCTGGAGTGCTAAACTGGACATATTTATAATGTATTGACGTAATATTCGTGGGCACTGCACGCTTTTATTTGTAGTCACGGATGTCATGATTTTATTTAAATTTAAGTATATTAATTTTTTAAGAAATGTTGAAGTAATTGCTTAAAATTTTGAGGAAAAACATTATTATTCATTTAACTAGATTCGGTATTTTAAGGGAAACCGAGAAATAAATTATTTTCCCTCTTTTTGTGCATTTCAATTTAAGCATGGTTTTTTACAAGTTTTTTTATATATTTTATTTAAATTTCAAAACAGTGCATATCTTTCTAATCAGGTATGTTTCCATCGAAGTAAATGAAATTGCAAAATGCCATGTAACGTTTAATATACAGGGTGTAACAAAAATTCTGGGACACTTTAGGTTTATGGATAGAACGCATAAAAATAAGAATAAAAAGTCTTATAAGTTGTGGGCGCAACCTACCCCCTATCGAGATACAACCTCTTTTGTAAAATTTAAAAAAAAATCATATCTCCGAAATGGTACGTCGTAGAGGACCGATTTTGATGGCAATGTAACCGGAAGAGACTAAAGTTTACGAAAAAATATCACTATCTACGCAAAGGAAGATTTACCGAATGCCCTCAATTTTTCCCAAGTTGTTACAAACCTGTTACGATATATGTAGGTAATCGACGTTGTTTGGATTAAACAAGAATAAATGCTATTTAACAGCAATGATCGCAGCAATTATATTTTTTTTCTATTATTTTTTATCTTCTCCGGTTATATTGCAATCAAAATGGGTCTTCTACGACGTACCATTTCGGAGAAATGATTTTTTTAAAATTTTTTACAAAAGGGGTTGTATCTCGATAGGGGTGGGGTTGCGCCCACAACTTATAAGACTTTTTTTTCTTATTTTTATGCGTTCTATCCATAAACCTAAAGTGTTCCAGAATTTTTGTTACACCCTGTATTTCCCATATTTTACATTATATGTATAATAATTATTGCTACAGTACTACATCAAGTACTTATTTAATCGTTTTGAGACCTCTGCAATTTTTAGATTTTAATATTTACAAGCGTAACAATATTTATGAATCTCTCAGTTTTGAAACTAAAAAATGCAAATAAATGAAAATTGAAGTACCTATCTCGTATACATACGTATATAAAATAGGCGAAATTAACTGACTTAACAATAAAACCGCGTGACAAATTCCTCTGCCTTTTTTATTATTACGCTAGTGACTTATCTTTATAGCAATTACTTACTTAAAATCTCAGACACTACATTTATTCGTTTGTCCATTTCATATTTGTAGATACCCTAACAGCGTTTCCATCACAAACGCGATCTTCGTTTAATCGTATTAAAATGCTAACGTATCATAAATATCATCGATAAAATAAAAAGGGCGTACTTTCTAAACGAATTCGACGTTCTATCTAACGTAGAACGAGTAACACCGATAACTCAGCGCAATCATCTCTCCGAATCTGTTGTTCGAAGCGAAAAGATTTATCAACAGAGGCGAGGGGCATTGGTTCCGTTCAATTTGAAAGAATCACGCGTTTAAGGGTTAAACACTTGTACGTTATACCGCAATAATGGCGTCCCGACGTCGGTCGGCACGTGCCCGGCACGTGAGCCCTGCGAATAGGCAGACTTTTGTTATCCTCTGCTAACTACCGTGATCTCGTGTCGAACACGCGAGGGTGCAAGACGATTGCCGAAAGATATCATCGCTAAATAGGGCACGTGATAGGAGATGAAATCGAGCAGACATTATCTGAATGCGAACAGTGTTCGCGGACGATGAACCGGGGAGTCACACACAATTAAGGCTCCCTTTAGGCGTGATAATTTTCCGCGATGCTTCTTATTAGGACGTAACGAGCAGTGGGAGAATCAATTGATGTTTCGGATGCACGTAGATCGGGAAAATGGGACGAACAATTATGCTGGGCGAAATTCAAGGAGGCGAAGAGTTTTCTGAAAGCACGGTTCAGTGCGTGTGAAACGTTCTGCGCGTCGTTATTTATACGCTTCAAAGTTTCTACACGAGAATATTTGTACATACAATCTGAAACATCTGCGCGTAAATATTTCATGAATATCAGGTGAGCGGGCATTTTCGTCCGATAGAATATTTCGTTATAAACGTTGGCCGCTTCCTCGAGAAAGTTTTAGATTAATTTTTAGTTAAAGCTGGTGTACGATATTATCAGGTTGGTTGAAAATATTTACAATATTTCCTTTAAATCGTTGCAACACAATATATTTTATTTGCAATATCAATGTTCTTGTTACTGACTTCTATACAAATTTTTGGAACGCCCTATACTTTATATGAAATTGCATCCCTAGGTACTACTAGTGCAGTAAATAACAGCGTTAGCTACGTTGCTTTGTAGTGTGAATTAATAGTCGTGAGTCGGATCAGAAATATAAAATGAAGAACAAAATCAACAACATTAATTATAAAGAACTATGTACACTGACGGTAAAACAAAACGAGTATCTACCTATTATTGCATTTAAAAAAATACTTCAAATGAGAATAATTTGAATATCAGTCAACTTTCTTGAGTATTACATTACTACGGCCTACGTCATAATATGTTTTCACATACGTGCTCAACACAACGCTCTCATTGTGTTACGAGATGTACATTTATGACGTAATTATCGATAGGGTATGTAAATCGTTGGGACGAAACGTGTTCCAGAAGTAGGAAGAATGATACGAGATTGATGAAGATTAATTACTTTGTAATGCGATACCCATGCGAAATTCGTCTCTGATTATTGAATAACTTTTATAACGATGATATTTCTCCGTAGAGCAGAAATGTTAAAAATGCCCCAGTTTCTATCGGATTCTATGTATATCAAACAATTTTAACATAAATTACAATTAATACAATAAACCAGAAATTCAGCTGCTGACGAACACTTCCGACCATTAAAATACATATCTCTCTTGAAATCCCGTTCCGTAGAAACGTATCACCTTTTACACAAATCAAAAGAGTCGACCCATATTTCCAATTTTTTGTTTGCTCGTGCGGTCGCTTTCACGCATGCAGAGTAGATGAACAGGCGAATAAAGGGGACGAAATAATATTATTAAAGCGTCAAGGGATTCCGTTATCCGTGTAAAATATCGATGTTACAGTGTCGCAACAGCTGGGTTGTCAGCAGACGATGACAGGCTCCGGCGGAACCGGCGAACACGAGGGTGGCAAGAAGAAACACACGAGGCCCACGTTCAGCGGCCAGCAAATCTTCGCCCTCGAGAAAACGTTCGAGCAAACGAAATACCTTGCGGGACCGGAGCGTGCTAAATTGGCGTACGCCCTCGGAATGTCGGAGTCGCAAGTCAAGGTAAGGATTCATCGGTTGTCCTTGTAGGGAAAGATTTTGCGGGGGGAATGTAGCGATTGAAATTTCTTGCCTTCGGCAGCATCGACGAGAAATCGATGCGTTGAACAGCTTAACGATTTATTGGGATTTTTACATTCGTGTGTTTAAGGGGTTCGTATAGACACGCATTAACACGTTGCCTGCCACACGTGTTTACAACAAAATCCCCGTCAGGGGATTCAACAGTATTATTATCTCCTGTCAAATATTTGTCTAAATATGTTCAAAAATCCTTTGGAATGAGTCACGGAAGTAAGAGGGAAAGGGCCCAATGAGAATTCTTGCTGGCATTCGAATACGGGTGACGTGGCCTGATGTGAACTTTTGCTGTCACCCGAATACGGGTGACACGGCAGTCAACGTGTTAAATATGTTGGATAGTTTCTATCAGTTTTGCCTGTATGTAATTTATAGTAACGGGGAGAAAGTGGTTCGGGGATGTTTGTTGTCGTTTGTTGTCAATTTCGTAAAATTTGGCGTATTTGTGAAATTCGATGATCAGTTTTGCAGAATGGTAATTCACAGAGCGTTGTGAAGGTTTTTAAAATTTGATTGGAATTATTTGTCGTTGAATTTTAACGAATAACTCTAAGTACTGGACATAAGTTCTCTAATGCACTTAAAGTAAATAAAGTTTGTAAAATTCTGTTATAATTAAAAGTTAGTTTTCATTTTAACCATCGCCGTCGCTCTCCGGCTTGAAAGCATTAAACTGAAAGTGGTAAAAATATAAATGACGACGAAGCTAAAACAAACTAATAATTTTCTTGATCGTAGTCTCGCCGTTCCATCGTTCATGGATTAATATCAGGGCTGCGAATGCTTAACTGCTATGAATTTTTATTAACCCATCTACAGCTGTTACTCATAATTAACCAAGCTTTCTAAATCATCCTGACACTTTTATTACAGATTAGCATAAACTTTATTAAAACTCTGAACAACGTAATATAACGACAAATCGTGTGTGCAAAATTATACATATAAACAAATGTTATAATTCGCGCTGCTTAGGATAAAATTAATTTGTATGTGTCGAATATTATGAATTGCTCTACGCTTCATTATTTATATTGCTTCATCGGAAGACGTAGAATATTATTTAAAAAAAGCGTAACTACTATTTCCAAATATATACATTGCAAAATCCAATAAATTTTGTAATACACCAAATTAATTAGACCGGTTTCATAATTCGTTTCCATGAATTTAATAAAAAGTTTCACTTTGGTATTGAGTGTTATAATAATAGAGCTTGAAAACTTGGCAAACAGTAGTTAAATTTGGCTGCTTCGTCCATCCATTAGCGTAATTTTATTCGGAGATAACATGAATTCCCAAGACGAAAAATTTTCTTTAGGTAACATCAAAATTATGAACGAAATTATACAAATGACCCATAAAAAGGATTCAATTAGTGGATGGAACGAAAATTATTTCAATTGTACGTATGTACATTTAAGACACAATAGCATTTTTATGGTATTCTCTAAATGAATTGGACGTCTCGCAATTGGAATAATTGAATCTTTTTATTAAACCAGGGATCTCGTCTTTGATATGAAATATTGACAATAAACGATTACGCGACAGTGTTGTGTCGATTATTCCTTTGTTTACGAAATCTGACGTTAGTATTTTACTACCCATAATTTCTAACCATTGCCCACTAAAACCAATACTTGATAAAACGAAGTGTAGGTTACGAATATCAATATTTCCAGCAGACAGAAAATACAAAAAGAATGATAAAACAATAAGAAGCTGACAGCTCTTTAGCGAGTGACGTTTCTATCAACCGAAATTCTTCGATTGTGTTTCAATCGCATCGACGGGAAAGCAATTGCAAAATTATACGTTAAAATGAAAAGTGATGATCACATATGCTATATCGCTGCGTGTCAAGCAAGCCGATTGTTAGAAACAACGCCGTCGGTTCTGCAAACGTGTCGCTTCACAGGTGGCAAATCGAATGGCATAGAAAAGAAAGCGACATTCGCGGCAGCCGGTAACGGCTTTCATTACGTTTAGCCGGCTTTCACTTAGGCTGAAACAGCCGGAACGCTTGAAGGGCGTAATTTTAAAACACATTTGTTCAAGCGCGGCTTACTCCATCAACGCCGGGAGCAAGCTTCTAACGAGGCAGCTTGTAAAAAGTTCGAAGGATAAAAGAAGGTGACAAAACAGCCGGAGACGTGTCAAGCTTTGCGGCACCTGCGTCATCCTCGGTGCCGCTCTCCTCTCCCTGTCTCTATCGTTCTCTTTCCAACTCATCCCTCGCGGTGGAAAAAGGGACACGGTGCTCGAGGTGACGACGACAACGACGACGACGACGACGACGATGACGACGACGAGGAGGACGACGCCGACTGTCAGAGTGCCGTGGTAGCTCCTCTTTCTTTCTCTCCACTCTACCGTCTCTGTCCGTCTGTCTATTTCTCTCCATCTTTTCCTCCCCGCTTGCACCTCCTCTCCTTCTTCACTTATCTATCCATCTTTCTCCGACACGCTCCGTCTCTATCTCGATCCGTTTTCCCCCTGTCCCTCCGCGGCAGCCCATATTACCTATCTCCCATATCCGCCGCCCGCTCGATCTCAGTCTTCCACTTCCAACCCCTTGCCCTACCCCCACGGTCCCTTCTCTCCACCTACATCTGTACTTCCACCTTCAGCGGCTCGAAGGCTTCCCGTTCGCCATCTTCGACCCTCAGCCAGGTTCCCATCTCGAACCCTCAACCCCTGCCACGGCGTGTCTCCCTCCCTCTTCCATCTCCCGCCCCCCACCCACCCACCTCCTCTCCCTCTCGGTCTCGGTCTCTTTCTCTTTCTCTTTCTCTTGTTCTTTCTCTTTCTCTCTCGCTCTCTCGCTCTCTCGCGCTCGGGCTCTTCGTCCCTCTCACGAACTCCGGCGTCGATGTAGCGCTGTCATTGGCTCGTTCTACGCCGCCATATTTACATTTTTATTGAAAGCTACAAGTCTGTGTCCGTGAGTGATGGCAGGGGGATGAGCGCAGCGCAGCCCCTCTGCAACCGGGCGCTGCGAGGGTTGAACCTGCGGGTGGAGGTACACGAAGATAGGAGAGGAGAGGAGAGGAGAGGGAGGAGGTGCGGGAGGGAGGCGGGGGACGGGGGGAGGGTTAGCATTCAATTACCTCGGATTTCCTCGGCAAGAGGCGATTCACCTCCACGTATATGCCATCTTCGAGGGTGAGATTGCCTTCGGATCCGGAGTGCCGGCGCGCGTTTTCCAAAATATTACGACAATATATACCCCGCACGGTCTTTATACGAGTCGCTGATTCAGAGACATCGATTCCGAGCCGCTTGTTTATCCGTGCACGCGTTACCACCGCCCATCTGCATCCGCCGCCCTTCTGCGGCTTCTGCGTGGCATGCGCTGATTTCCCCCGGAATGTCAAGGGATTTGATATTTCAACTGTTTCGCTGCGTGGTCGCGACGCCACCCGATTGCTCGCCCGGGAAAAGAACGATGGGATTCCGAAGGAATTAGGAACAACGGAATTAAGAACTGATATATAAGTTGGATATACACTGGGTAATAAGGGAAGGTATAGGGCCGAGAGTAGCAGCATGGTCGGAGGGAATATGAATCGTTGGGTTAAGTGTTACATCGTTACCGACAGCCGTATAACGCAAAACATTCTGTCGTTTCTGGTACCATAGTTACTTTTACTGTGACCAGGATTCTATGTATAATACATATATGTAATTACACATGCACGGAATCTGAGAAAAATCAGAAATGCATAATTCAAAGATCTACGCTAGTATTGTTTGGAAAACGTGCAAAAACTACTTTCGAATTTGGTTTTCAAGTCGTGGGTTTAATTTGTGTAAGATAGAAGATACAATTGTCTGTACGTCACCAGCATTAAGTTAGCGCGTTTTCAAAATATTTATGCTCTTCAACCTCAGCTTAGATATGAAGGAAAAAAATTCGGTAATTTAAAATTGCCCAATAAGTATACATCAACTTTTTCAGTTAATTGCAATAGGATGTGAAAGCATGCGAATTATTTTTTTTAGTACTCTTAAAAATACCGACTTTCATACAATCTTTGTATCAAAATACTCTGTTTAATATTCAAGGACAAAATCATTTGTGCGTGTATTACAATATAATTTATAAATACCTAGGACTTTTGATAATTATTGTATTAATGAAATTGATAGTAGGAACGTTATAAAAACTAAGCAGTATTTGAACAAAAATGGACTAAATCCGATGATAATACTCAGCAACTCATAAAGATGAATGTATATCACAAGAGATGTTATGTATATGTAACACGTGTCCGTTACCGATCATAGTTCACGACGATAATTGAAAGGAAATTTTACCATCATTGCCAAAACGTTAAAATTCGTCTGGTCGCAGCTTTATCAACCAGTCACTTCTTTGTAACATAAAGTACTGAAACGTGGAGGAATAATACTTTTTGTACTTTAATCAATCTAATAATAAACGTAAAATATTGCTACAAGATTTTTTTTTCCTCGAATGATCTGGCTAGATAGAATTGGGATTTTATTGTCGAAATATTGCTGACAAGAATAAGGAACATGGCTGTCCGACCTTCTGTATTCTCTATTGGAGAATTTCGGACGTTCCAGTTCTTCCATGTAGAAACCCCACTGAAAAAGCCTTCGATCACTAACTTTCCTCATTTACCACCACGTTATGATCATGTGCGGAGTATTATATCCTTGCGTTATATCTTCTTTCATGTCCATTCCAGTAGTTTGGCAGATAACAGAAGTTTACTAGTTTCTGTGTCATTTCTAAACGTTGCTGGAACTTCTAGCGTTCTTTTCATATTTATGTTACTAGAATTTCGTATTAATAAGTTTCTCGAACTGGAAGTAATAATTTTATTAAAATATCGCTGCAAAGCCATACTCATCTAATTTCAATTACGAGCGTTTCAGAATTTTCAAAATTTTAACTGTTCACAAGTTAACGTAAACATACATGTATGTATGTTTCCATTCGTCTGTTACAAACAGTAAAAGTATTGTTTACTGTAGCGTGATTAAAGAAAAAATATACAATTACGTACTTTTTATATTAAAGTAATTGTATAGATATTTTACGGCTCGTAATATTTACAATTATAAGTTTCCAATGCTATAAAATATTTGATATATGTATGTAGAATGAATGAAATAATGACCCCGAATAAAAGCAATGAAATATTTTTAAACCATTATTTTCTCACATTAAACGAATCGAATTCTATTTTATTATTGTCATCTCTTGATGACATCCATATAAAATGGCAGTAGAATTGTATAACGAGACTAAAATATCGTGCGTTGAAATCTCTGGAATTTTCAAATTAATTCCGCGTTTAGGTAAACGATGAATAGATTGTTTTTATTCTAAACTTATATAAATTGAAAATAATTTTTTGTTAAAATGTAGAAGCAATTAAAATTCTAAGAAAAGTATACTAATGATTTGATAATGCATATAATATGTATTCGTGTGTTGAATAACGCAACTATATTTTCAACAAATGAAACACGACGATACAAATAATAACACGAAATTTAAAAAAAGAAACATTAATAAAATCGGTTAAAGTATCGTATCCTCTTCGTTGCCAGTACAAGTCAAGCGAATGAAAATATAACTTTTTATGCATTTAATTTTATTATTTATTACTGTTAAACGATGTTACTTAAAGAAAGAAACAATTGCGAGGGTTTTTACAATACATACATCAGAATCGGGCTGCATACGTAACGATATCTTCCTTTCGTGGTTTTACATCCGGGATTTATCATTTTTTCAGTATTGGAAAAGGATTAGTACGGCATATAGGGATTCGCTAGTTCCGCTCAACGAAGATATATGTGTTCTGTCATTCCACATTTCCAGATTTATCACTTTTCCGTTTTCAAAATGCGTACACCACCGATGCACGTTCTTTTTTAATAACCAAATACACGTTAAACCTTACGCAGTATTATACGGTATAAAATGTCAATATAGATACATCGATCTATGCAAGATTGATTACAGATTGCAGTTGCTTTCGTTATAGGATAGTTGCAATAAATAAAAGATAACAGTATTTTTGCTTCGTACGAAATATGAATTTTTTATACAACTCACACTTTAACAAATAAATCGGTTTGATAATTTATCGTAGGAATAATATATCTGATAATGTAACACTTAACTGCTACTCACAGAGAGTAGCAGACGAAATATTTTACCAACAGTTTCTATTTCTCAATGTTCCCCATGTTAAAACCGATGCTTGAATTACAAAAAAAACTTTATTTTTTTTTGTATATTTTCTACCTTGGACCTCGTCGTACGAATTGCGATTCTTACTTTTTCTATAGCAGTTAGGTGTTCGATATCTTCATCGTTCTCTAATGTAGTCTATGTATTATTCCAGATTGACGAATTTGCTTTTCGAAATAACGCAGGCGAAGCAGACTTAAAATTTAATGTTACCATCGAACAAACCGACGTATCAAAATTCTTTTAACCCCTTGGGTACGGATTTATTTGAGAAAATATTTGCATGTGGAACGGATATAATTTTTGGTTGCTTGGAGTAGTATGTAAAATCAATACATTTTACGTAAGAATTTATTTATTTCTAAAATATTGGTGACATATGTAGTATTAAGATGTCTTCAAGTAATTAGAATTGCAACATTTTAGACACGTCATCTGCTCCTAGGGAAGACAAGTGAATGACGTGTCTCAGACGTCAAATGTACCCAAGGGGTTAAGGAATCTAACGAGTAACAGTAGCTTGCAAGTAGAATAAACTCCGTCATTAATCCCAGGGAATATTCTTAAAATCGATAAATTGGCGAGGAAAAACTCGACAGAAAATTTTCCACCGAATCGTTGGTAAGTAGTTGCCATTGACAAAAGTATGTAAACTCTGTCAGATTCTTATCCGGAATAAGTGTCGTGGTAACTTTGTCCGACGGTGATAAAAAGTACTGGAACGATTCTCGATCGCAAACACGTTGGCGGGAGAGGAACGTGCAATCAGCGTATAGCTTCGTAACGAGAGTTCCATCCCAATCAGCCGGGGCCGGCTATTAAGACTGTTACGCGCATCGCCGTTGAAATTGGCAACGATATCCGTCGCATGATTTAGTTGGCCCGCTCGTCTGGTGTGTAACCGGGCGAACTGGTCGAACGGTGCGCAAAGTGCAACGTCGATGGGCGAACGGTAATGGGCGCCAGGGGGGCTCGGACTTTCGCAAACGAATGATCCTCGGCTCATATCCCCCTATTAGAATCTAATACGGCAAAGTGAACGACGGAGCATTTGCGAGTTAAAGACCGTGACACCCCCTGTTCGTAGGCGTATCAGCGCGTGTATCAGTGAAATGAGAGTCGAGTGGGGGACGGGTGGGTGGAGGAAGGAGGAGAAGGATGGGGTAACAAGTTGAAGTGTGCGCGAGGGTGGGTCGAGATCGGTGGTAGCTGTAGGGATAAATACTGGAGGGTAGAATCGGGCGGGAAGGAGCGCGGGCTTAGACGGTGGGTAGGGTGGTGTTTACGCAGTGGTTGTAGTAGTAAAGTGGCGGTGGTGGTTCCCCGTCCGGTAGAATGCGGACGGGTAGCCTGGCTGCAGGAGGGGTGGAGTTGTTTACGGCGGAGTAATCTGCTCGTCGACGGATACCAATATCGATGACGTCAATTAGTACGAGCGAAAGCCTCCTACCCGCTTTTCCTCCACCATGTATCATCATGGTGGTATATGTATGTACGGCACGGCATGGCATGGCGTGATAAATCACGGCAGCAGGCGGTGTTCCCTTCATTCACCTCCCACAGATCGTACCCTCGAAATTGGCCCACATGTACTTGACTCCATAATGCTCGATTCCACGAGCTCTCGATAAAACTGACTTTATTTTATGCCTAAACCTGACCGTATCGCCGCCACAGCTTTCTTCCACGCTGCCTTTAGCCTCGCTTTTACCTTTCGCCCTCTCTACCACCTTTTCCAAACGTGTTTCATTCGCCCCGAGATCCCGGAGACGATATTATATCGGCACCCGCCGCCGCCGCCGCCGCGACCTGTCGCTCCTATTACGTTTTATGTCGCGCGTAATTGCACGGATCGACGCCGATATTTCTCCGGACATTTCGCGATATACCGATATACGTATATGTCTGCTGGCTTCTGGATTTAGAGAGAAACTGGCGCGTGCGTGGATGCGGCGACCGATCGAACGTGTTAACGCATCGAGGATTCGATACTAATCTTGAACGGTATATGGACGATACCAATATTGACGTCCCTTTCTCTCTCTCTCTCTCTCTTTCTCCCTCTCTCTCTGTCCGGGCGTAACTGTGCGGAGGAATTGCTAGTGCGAGACGCTTTAGCCGATAACGATTCGCGCGCCACCAATTGGATCTCTTTTATTTTCTAACTAATAGATAGTCTTGCGCGTGATATGTACACACTGAGAAGATGGAAAGTGAAAATTAATTGCTGTGTCTGGGTTCGATCGAAAGAACGATATTGTAGCTGGATATTTTTATTCATATTCTTGCTTTCGAGTGAGTTAAAACCAGCATTTGAATGCGTTACAATGCCTCGATAAAGCGTTCGCACGCATCTAAATATCAGAAACTTTTTCCCAGTTTTTAGTGCGCTACGTGGGTACACAAAAAAAAGCTCGAAATATTCTACCCGAGTGTTTTTTAACGCATAGAGTACACGTCGACGTGCCACCATAGTCCAGGGACACATAAATCATAAGGAAAACTGTCAGCAATGTAAATCTAAAAATACCACTACGCTCTAAGCTTCTTAGTATTCTATTGCACCCTCGTGTGATTATTATTTATACATTTTTCTTCATTTCAGATTTTCTATATCCTATAATTTAATGTAATAAAATACCCCGTATATTTTTCATGCCCAATTCTTGAATCCTCGATTACTAATTTGCCCTGCATTGCTCCTGCATATTATACGCCTATCCCCAATGTATCTCACAAGCGTGAATGATTAATAAAAGATCCTTCTGAAACCCGGAAGCGGGAAAATAATATCGAACGCGAGCTACTGATTCTATCCCGCTATGATCTCTCTGCAGTCATAAACACTTGTCCAATTTTCTCGCGAGTCCCCCGGAAAAAAAAAGTGTTCGCAGCGGTTCGTCGTTGGGGGCGAGCTAAAAATCCGTCTGATCAAATCGGGGTTCTATGAAGGGGACGAACTAATCCTCTAACACCCTCCAGTGTTTCCTTGATCAAATTTGATGAATGTATCTGTATCACTGTACATACGTATTAATATTCCCCCGCTATAATTCATTCGGCGTTTCACAGATCAGGGCCGGCGAGACAAAGGCGGACACGCGTCCCAGATTTGATCAATAAGACGCGCGTCCGTCACCGTTGGGTCCGTGGAAATTATTTTAGGGAGATTCGAACCATGTTCGGCTGGGAAAACCAGACACTCGTGTTGTAGTGGACACGTGAAAGTTGAAAATAATTTCACTGTTAACACATGTGTAGAGTTGGAGTATGGATCGATGGAAATTATGTAAAATAACGACGATATGATTGGTTTAAAAAATCTTTTGAGGGGGAGGTAGAAAAAATCTCAATGAAAATTCTCGAAATGGTACTTCAATATAAATAAGGGTTAAGGGAAACGGCGTATGCCGGCAAATCCAAAAATGTTCAAAATCATATTTTAGTCATATATGACATAGGCATGACATAAAATAGCTGGTACACTATATTTTTTTCGGATTTTTATACTTAGGCCACTTTTATAGCCACATGTGGTAAAACATTGTTTTTAGTTTTCCAATTATCGAATTGCCAGGATGAGTAATTTAGATTGTTGCGTAGAATAATAAATTTCTTATAATATTAAAAGTATATGAGAATTATAAACATTTCGTTTTGCATTATTATTTGGACTTCCCACGATATAGTCGGAATATTTAACTTTTCCACTTATAAAATTGTGAGATCTGAAAATTTGTTTATTTTTCAATACATTAAACCAGTGTTTTAACGAAAGCTACTTTTTGATACGTTGCAGATAAATATCAAATCCGAAGAAGCACACAATATATTTTAGTTATTTAATTTCATAAGTAAAACTATATAAACTTTCTTTTGATAAATTCATAGTCAAAAGCATTTTTTGTATATACTTAATTATTTATTTTTTTATTTTCCGGAAAGATCGATGTATTGGATGGAGGGTACATATTCCACTATAAGATTCTTGAATAAGTTTTAATTGAAAAGTTAACAATTTCCATTCAGTATTTCGCAATAAGTAAAGTCTGGTTGACATTACTACCACTGGGAATTTCTACATGTCCCTGCCTTTTGGAATGTCTAAGCATTGATATTTTTACATTGTAGAGTTTTTACCCTTAAAATTTCTACGTCTTTAATTTCAAAATAAATGTTCTCATTTAAATGTAATATTTGAATATCAACACGCGGCAAAATTAATCAAACAACGATTATCGTAAACTAAAACTCTTTCTGTCTCAACAATAAACTCTGTTGTGTGGTTTCCACATAAAATTTGAAAAAAGTCAAAATTTATATTATTTAAATTTTTAATAATTTGCGTTCCTTACATATTTAAGTGTAAACACTGGATGTTCACAATTTCGTTACTGCATGCGGTACGAAAATCATGAATTATCTTTAGCACATAATTTTATCGAATTTCTTAATAATAGATTGCCAAACTTATGTTTTAAAGTCACATAAATGTCTCAATAAGTTATTCGAATGCACAGTTTTTCAAGAAATTTCCCAAAAACATATTTGCATGATATTAAAAGCGTCGATAAATATTCACGAAATTTAACTAAACAGATTTATACATATGTTCTTATGCTAGACCCGAGAACGTATAAGAAGTAACTTTTCGGATTATCATGCGTAAACGTAATTAGCTTAAGTGGAGATTCAGTTGTTATCAGATACGTGGATTGTGTGTTTCCAGCATGTGTAGTGTTTCCTTTGTGTTTATACGGTAGAACCACGATAATCCGGTATCTTATAGTCCACCACTCCTGTTAATCCGGCACCAACAGATAGACGATCTATCAGTTAAGACAATTTGTAGATGAATCGGATAAAGTAATTCTAGCATAGATATCTCGTCGTGATTATTTCGAACTCTATCCTGTTATTCAGTGACGAGTGTCAATGATATTGCGCTTTACGAATCATGAATTCCAGCATGATTAAAATTACACAGTAGTGACTGGGAGTACAATTTATTCAGGCGGGAAAATTTCAAGGTATAGATATTTGAATAATTAGATCGATATTTCTTACGCTTAGCACACTAGCAGTAGTTAAGGTAGTATTACGCATTCTTAAGCCTTAGATAACTGTTGCAGACGAAATTTTATATTTTTAGGGACACAGATGACTCAACCTATAGGAAATCGATCACTTTTTGGACTGACAATTCGGAACATTTTGAAAATCACTGACGATATAGCCCTTGGCGTACAAAATATAGAACATACTTTTTTTCGAATATACTTTTAAGTATACTTTTTAAAAAATGTATATCTTGACAACGGTATTCCGTAATCTGTAACATCAAATTATCTAGTTACCTAACATTTACATATAGTTTTATCAAACAATCGTGAATAACTCATAGAACAATATTTTTAAAATTCTGAAAAAATTCAGATTTATTCTTTGATCTTTTCTCACCAAGAGCCGTAAAAACGAGTGGTCTATTTAATAGTAAGTCTATAAAAAAATTGATAAAGTTAGTAGTTACCGAGACACCACACCCACCGCTCACCGCACGTCTCGTGCTCGCTTGATGAACGCCGGTCAACAACATTCTCACCAGAAAGAATTGCTATGCGGCAATTTGTTTAAAAATTATTAAAAAAAGAAACACCTTAGACCGTTTACTTTTAGAATATGTCAGGAAAAAGACGGTCAGTCTAAAAATTGACGAATAATAATTAGTCTAATTAGTCTAATTATTATTCGTCAATTATTAAACTGATATCTTCTTCTAAAAATATTCTGAAATAGGGCGGCATAATCTGGTTATTTAGTTTTTTTCACATTTTTTACCAATTTGCCGCACAATTGTTCTTTCTGTTAATTGAGTAGCTGACCGGCACCCATTGTCAGTAAGTAAGTAGCGGCAGTGCGGAGAACTGCTGGGCGAAACGCGTCAAACGGCTGTATGTTTAACTTTAACAACTTTTCCCAGACTCGCTATAAAATTGACCACTCATTTTTAGGCTTCTGGATGAGAAAGGTTTAATGAATAAATCTGAATTTTTCCAGATTTTTGGATAAAACTAAATGTAAAAATTAGATAACTAGGTAATTTGATGTTACACTTTACCGTTGTTGAGATATACATTTTTTAAAGAGTACATTTTTTATAAATTGCCCACCTTCGAGCAGCTGTAACTTTGTCAATTTTTAAAATTCGAAAAGTAAAGTTAGTTCCACATTTCGTACGCCAAAAGCTACAACGCCAGTGATTTTGAAATTTTGCGAGACGTTACTCAAAAAAGTCATTGATTTCGTATGGAATAAGCCTTACGTATTCAACGTTAACTACCCGTAATCCTGGCACTATCGATAACTTGAACTCTAAAACTCTCGTGAACGGGCTATCAGAATTCTGCCATGATAAAACAATAAACCGGCAAGAATGAAAACATCGAGTAATACAATCACCCCATATACCTAAGAAAGTTTTGGGGATACGTTATCAAGTTTCCAGAGTCGACGATAAGGCCGGACCGTGATCGATAAATCTCACAGAGAATGAAAACGGACGGGAGAGGAAAATAAGGGGGATGGAAAAAAAATAGAAGGGAAAATTAAAAGTGTATAACGCGCACCGTATCACCGTAGGCCTCCGGCGAGAAGAGATTATCGATATTCGTTTCGGGAGCAAAATCAAGACACAAGACGATCTAAAAGTGAATACCGAAACGTTTTTTGCGTTGTAAGAGAGAGCCGTAAAATTTGCCCCTGCGAAATTTGATTCTGAAATAAAAATAGAATATTGGGGATAACGCGAATCGGTGAAGCCATTTGATCTTCGAGTGAAGCCAAATGGTTGGTCGGAGGGTATTGGGGAAGGGTGAGGAAACATATCGATATGGGGAAGCGGTACGAGAACGGAATACAGAGGAGCGCATTATCGCCAACAGCCAACTACCCTCTGCCATTCTCGCGGATCGCATTACTTATTATTTCAAGAAACATTCTGCTCCAAGCACTTTGTAATATTACGAGAAATTACTTTGGACCGATTGATTTCGAAAATTATGAGCCAGGAACAGCAAAGATGATGGTCGCTTTGTATCGAAATTCTGCACCCTCTTCGTACTCGGTATCTCGTGATAGCGTCCGTCGATATCATATCATATCATTTCACCTCCTTTTTCTTACTAAGGTAAAGTGTACATAGTACGGAATACTCGTATTGAAAAGTTAATCAAATTGTGTTATCCAATTGTTATTGAGTCCTTAGTCGGATAGGACCAAAATAACACATTACATGCACTTTTGCCGACTTTTTTTGTCCGTTAATTGTTTATAACTTGATTTTATTGATTTTATGTTCCCCATGAGTAGGGTTGTTTGGAAATAATACACAATGCAAATTTTGTTGTAATTGACGAAATTCAAATGATTTCGAAATTCTCTGACACGCGTTAACAGTAAAGTGTTTCGGTTAATAATACACACATTTTAATATCGATCTGTGTACTCTGTACCAAGTATTATACAAACTTCTGCAGTCCGAAATTTTATGGGAGTGATTGTGTATATAAATTAAACCTATATTTTTTAAATTTAATGTAACTTATTAAGGAACAGTAAATCATGCTATGAAATCATATAAATGGTTACAAGAGCAAATGAACAAGATTTTACTCACATCTATATCGAATAATTTTTTCAAAGCTGTTATTTATTTCAGCTTGCACCGTTTTTATTTATACATTACAAAGTGTATAAATAATGAGAACTATTCTTTTTTCTAGCCTTACTTATATGTATTACCTAAGTTTTAAGGTATAATCATCTTTATCTTTCGCAGCAAACGGATCAATCCTTAAATCCCCTTGTTAAAAGTTACAAAACATGTGGTGCAAATCATAGCAAAAATGTCAGTATTGCATCCGATTTAGCTCTTGGGAAAACCCGCGTGAAACGTAAAAACCGTAATTTTCATAAAATCACATTATAATACCAAATGATTGTGGTAAGCAAATCCTGGTGCTAGAAAGAGTAATGGAAAGAATTGTACTACACAGCAAGGTAGAACAAATTGAAACATATTCTTCCAAATGGCCCTAAATGCAACGAGTCTCGTTTTAAATGCAAAAATAAAAATACTTTGAATGGACATCTCTTTGATTATCAACAAATGCTGTTGCTATATTCTCCTTCCGCAGGGACCCTACTTTCTAGAACAAAATTGAATTCGTTAAAATCGAACGTTTCAGCGCATAGTGTCCACACAAATTATAAATTATAAACGTAGTTGATAGAATTTTAATCTCTTTAAACGAAAACAAGTTTTTAAACGATACGATTATAAGGTACAAGTAGACATTCAAATTGTCTACTAGTAGGATGCCCATACTTATCCCCCTATGGGCCCATGAAACTTTTAGATCCCATGCTAATACATTGACATTTTACCAAACAATGTTATTTTTTGCACAAGGTGAGATATACGCCTTAAATATATAATATCTCTGCGATAACCTATAACAGTATTGATAACAGTTGGCAGCACCATCAACCAGAATTATCAAATATCATAATAAATGCCTCAAAGTTGGCTGCAGATTGACACCAACAGATGCATCTCTCGCAATTTATATTATTTGTGCATCTGTCCGTACTTACTGAACAAAACACATTTTGTTGCTCCTTGTATATGATACAGGTTACGGTGGATTTTTATGATAGATTTCGGTATAATCAGGTGTATACGTAATTTTTATTTTTTTTTAAATTCTTTAAATTTAAAATTTTATAAAAATTTAGTTTGATGCTGTACATACAGTCATATACTCAAAATATAGATACAAAAACACAGAAATATAAAAGAGAAATTAAAACTGGATGCATTAGATGCATTATCATTCACTAGTATTTATCCAAACACGCATAAGTGTTATTGACAGCGACGATGAATTTAGTACTTAAATCATCGTCAGATGAGGAAAATTCTGAAACACAAAAAACTGTTTGGAAATCCGTATCCAAGATGAATAATAGTTGTCATCGCCCTTGGAAAGGAGATTGCCCTGAAGACCCCGAAGGACCCTACTCTCCTGTGACCTATTTTGGAAAACTATTTGACAGTGAAATTATAAGGGATATAATTGACTATACCAATACACACGCGGTTCAGTGTGATTTCGTAGAACTTCTGTTACTTCAAAATAACATAGCGAATTAATTATAATAAAATTGTTTAAGCTGCGAAATTTGTGATTTAAATCTGCATTGTATATACAATAGATTTATTGTCGATATAGATAATTGTCGATTTTCCGTTACATACATTTGTTTATGTTTAAGAAAAAATTTAGGTCCACAGAGAGTTAATTATACAGCCCTTTCTGGCGTAGATGTGTTAGAGAATTATAATAATCTACGATATTAAGTCTGTCGTTCCATTCGATTAACCAGGGATATGAATTTTGTCGGAAACGTCTTAATATCCAGGCATTTTTAAAAGGAGGTATCATAGGGCTGTCTTTTTTTGCTCGAATCGTCTTCATCTCCGTTTCCCGCGTACAGGAAAGTGCATCCAGCGTTAAAAATTTATCGACGAACCAATGAAACGGTACCATTTGAATGATAAGCGCACTCAATGATGCGGAAGGCGTCCGAGTAAATGTCACACATGACTTTCCACGCGTCATTAAACATTACGCTTTTCGGTGCATGCTATCGGTTGAATTTCGCTTTGTACTCTCGTGCCTTCCCCGCATTTACGAGAATTTGCAAATTGATTTTTGTATTATAAACACGCACTTAAACACGTTCCGAAAACTCACACTTCCGACGCTTTTGTTGGAACCCCTTTTTATTCTTCCTAGGATACTTAATTGATGAACTTATCAAATAATTAATATTCTTGGAAAATCAATAGTTTGAAATATATTTATTTACTCAATGTAGGCATTTGCTGCAATTGATTTCTACTCTTACATAACTTATTGTACATATGAAGCAGTGAATTTTGTGTCCACTAGCAGAATTCAACGTCATTTTATAATATATAAGTATGGCCTTAAGTTTATTGTATCGAGTTACGTGTTCTAAAGAAGTGAAATATTTGCAACTGCGGAAGTGTTAAACATACAGAGATTAGATGAATTACAAATCACATATTTCTTGTAGTCTCCATTTGCTAATAATCAAACCAAGGTTTTAGATAAAAAACAATTTTCGGTTCTTCAATTTGTTCTTAAAATCTCACGTGGTAGAATATACAAGCCATATTTCAATTCCTAAATCTATACAATTGACAAAAAGAAGGGGGAAATAGCTTTATTCGTAAAATAGTAATCGCGAATGGGTGATCTGTTCCTAGCCAGCCACAGAGTTGATCGCATTCAATATAAACGCACTCATTTGGTGATACATCTCATTAAGGTCTCATTGATCCACCTCTCGATAAATTGATCCGACAGTTCGGAATGATATGCAAACCAATCGCTCTATGTTTTTCCGATAAAAACGGTGTGCAGTTGGTTTATTACTGTGAATCCACCCGCATAATAAATTTATCAGAACGTGGATCAACTGGTCTTAAACAAAAGTACCTTTGCATTAAACGCGTACATTTATTTAAATGGATACCAACCATTTTCTTTTAATAATTATGTTTCAAGGACGAATTAAAATCTAATTGATTTCATCGAAATCATCGGTCAATGTCTTTACAATTTATTTGTGGAATTGATAAAAGTTCTGAAAAGACCTTACATTTGCATTCAATTTTGTGAATTTAATTATTTCATTTATTTACATTGAAGCGAGAGATTAAGACAAACGATAGTCGTTTTTGCATTAAATATAACAAGATAAATTCACAATAAATATCCTTGCATTTACAAACAAATTGGATTGGCTGCAAATATTATGCTGCATATTGAATGACAAATAAAAAAAGTAAGTTTAGACGGATCATGGCAAGACAAATATAAACTTTTTTGTACTAAAGCACACACATTTTATAATAAATGTTCGATATAATATGTATCTATGAAATGGTCAAACTTAATATAAGAATGATAAAATCGGCTTCTACTCAATCATTTTGTATTGTCTAAAGCTTGATCATTATATTACCGATAGATAGATGTTTTCTGCACAACTTCAATCCAATTCTATCAGTGCACAGTATTTCTACATTACTTAGTGAGCTTTTAGGTATTCAATAGTCAGAAATGTATTAAGTAATTAATTAACCGCGGAAGATAAATTTAGATTATGGACACGGGATAGAGTTAAATCATATTATGCTATACCACAGTACAGATCTCCCGCCCTTAAATCTATTGTTTTTGTTGTAGAAGGGTATACGCCCTTCTGGATGTTACTGGGAAGAGCTTTTACGAGATGAAAGTAGTTTCAAATTGAGAAATATATCTCTACCGTTTTCCCTTCATTATTTCTAGTTCGCGGTTTTCCGGGAAATTGCGTTTTCGTTTCAGAGAAATTTAAACAGCAATTTTTGATATTCCCACAGAATATATGCTTTATTCTACTGTGTTACGACACTAATATTTTCATTGCGTTTCGTATAAAAAGATCGTAAACATAATAACATAAACGCTCCATCAGTTTTTCAGTCTACCTCGATAACTAAAGTTCAAATATATTCCGTCTAAAATATTATCTTACGAAATTGAAATAGTTTCTCTTGTAATTAGCCTCTTTATTGTTTGTATATTGTATTTAAATACATGCAAGTATTGATTCAAATATTTAATAAAATATTTTGAAATTTATTCAAGTTATCAAATAGGATCGAAAGACCGAAAATATCGTACGTAAAACCAAATATTATTAGACGAGTAAAAGTATGTCCGGCAATCATACATTTTGTGTATTTCAAAGAATTGTTACTCATGAAAATCGCACATTAACGACGTGACTCATATATTTAGTATAAAAAAACCCTAAGATAATTCAGTGAAATTTTAGTTTTGATAGAACAATACACTTTTCGATTATTTGCAGCTATTTGCTGTTATAGGTTGTGACACGTTTTATGTATTTGATTATTTCCTTTCCGATTCAGATTTTCTACCCTGTCAGATCTGTCATCGGACCTCAACTTTCTCTCATAGTGTCTTCCTTCGCGTTTCACTTTCCTTCTGCCTCTCTTCGATCCACTCATCTCTCCTCTTATTCCACTTTGCTGCGTCCTCTTTCCGCTTTTCGCAATAAAGTGGAATCTCATTATGAAAAAGAGGAGAGGAGCGTAATAAAATTCATATCTTTATTTAGGATACGTAATACGAGATGAAATTCAAATAAAAATCCGAAACTTTTAACCGGATATTTTATTCCAGGACAAAAACGCAACATAAGCTTTGTTTACACGTTGTATAACTGTTGCAAATTATGTATCAAAAGCACTTTGAAAATTATATGACAATTGGGAGACTGAACTACAGTGTACATTTTTTAGAAGCGAGGTTATTTTATTTCGCTGAAAATTAAATAAAATATTTCTATATAATTGTGTTTGACAATTTCTTTTAATGGATGTTATGTTAAGAATAATTAGATGAACAAATTTAATCTACAACATTAAACATATATTTACTGTGTATTTCTAAAATATCCAGTATTACCTCTCGCTTTGACTAAAATCAAATACATTCGGTTCTTAATAGTCGGAATCCTGCAAAAATTTGTACATTTTTATTCAACAACGACTATAGAAAATGTTGTATTTTACAATTGATTTTTTATCCGTAACGTAGATCACTGTTTTGGAACGGGCCAAAATTGAAACAAGAAACGTACAATTTTTATTTAAAAAATTGTTAATTTATAGGCTAAAATCTTTTTTTTTCGGTGATTTCAGAATAGCATACATTTTGTAACATTCCACGTGTGATTCTCTTACGATAGATGGTCCTGTTGGTTAAAAAACGCATGCAAAAGAAATACTTGCTTGCATATTCTGAAAACTTGCGAGTCTGTAACAGGACCGCGGATATTTTTCTTTTTATCGTATTACATTGTTGAAAAGTCGTACATTTACGCTGTTTGTATTTCCCAAATAAATAATTGTTGGCTCGGTGGTGGCTCGTAATTGACTTACAACTAAACGAATCAACATACACCGCAAACAATGCTGCACTTGTTAAAATTGAAATTACAATCCGATTTTTTTTTCTGTTAGAAACGAAATCGTGCTGGTAGAATGCTGAAATATTCTCAGCGATTAAAACTTCTGCAGTACCACAGAAAACTCCTCGGTTATCAGTCTGTCAACGTTACATTTCCATCTTCCCCAAAAGATTTGCGTGACTTTGATTTCCGCACCCTTCGCAGATTCCATTCGAAAACCCGTGTCTCTTTCAAACTCTCTGCTCCCGGCCACACGTACGTATGTATATCGTACGTTCACGCGTATCCATGCAAATTTTCCCGTTCTGATAATGTATCAAGATGTGAGTCACGCCTGTAATCTTTCGCATAGTAAATTATCCGCCAATATCAACGAGATCAGATACTAACCGGTATTATCTGTTAGAGGGGTGAAGAGCAGAGAAAGAGAGCGATGTGCGTGCGAGTACCTCGGAGAGAGAAAGAGAGAGATGAACAAAGAATCAGAGAAACGAAACGTATAGAGCGAGAGAGAGAGAGAGGGGGGGGGAGGGGTGAGAGCAAGAGAGAGGGTGAGAGAAAGAGAAATCGGTACTCCACCCCGCTGTAAGGGCTTTACGCAGTTATAAATGCGGTTTTGTATCTAGCTTTACAGGACAAAGTAATGGGCTTAGATAATCCTGATTTAATAAATCGAACAGTTGTGAGCCAACACCAGGGACGTCCCCCACCCACATTTACAACGCGTGCGTGACTAATGCGTTCAAAAACAAGATGGATGATTCGTTGGAAGCAGGACTCTTCCTCTGCATTTACATTTCAACACTATCGGGTCGTCCGAAAGAAAAATCTTGGGAATAACCGACCGAATCGGAAACGTCACGTTAAAATCGCGTGAAAGTGCAACTTCATCGGGACGCCAGTTTTCTAACGCGTGTTGTTATATTTATCGATTAAGTTGGATTTTAGATAGTTTCATCTGCCGGCCGTATCTAATTGTTCAAGTATCTCATTTTATAAAACCACGAACTTTATTAATCTGAGAAAGAACTTTTAATCCACTTTTTAAATATCCTATGCCACTATTGTACGTTTTTTAACCTATACAGATATCTACATTTGGTACGTAAAATTGAGTAATAAAAAACATACGTCAATAAAAGAAGATAATCGCAATTCATATTAAAAACTAAAACAATTAGAAGCCATTAAAAAATCAACACGATAAATTTGTTAAAATACGAAATTTTCGACGTGTACAATATGTCATTACATTTTTTTTAATTAATTTGAATCTTTTCAGTCAAACCAACCCCTTTTCTAATAACGACACGTGTCCCGTTTCAAATATAATGACGCCGATTAATGTAAACCTACCCTTTTACTGAATTTTATGTTGATATTCAATCTCAGGGCATGTAAAGTACGGAGGTTGTAATGGGTTATTATCGGTTACTTGCGTCACGTTTTGGCTCCATTACGGTCTATTAAATTAGGGATAATTCCTGGTTAAACAGTATACCGCCATAATGTTATCCGACGATCAATTCTTACAACGTATTAGATTCATCCCTCGCAGTTTTAGACGTATTATTGATACCGCCATCTATTTCATTAAATTGAGATTTATAATAAAAAATTGAAGGACACGACAAAATAAAAAAAGAGGTTGCTTTAAGTTTATTGTCGAACAAACTGATTTTGGGAGGAATTTTCAACTTTACTGATATTACTACGGAGGATACGACAAATTTGGTATCTCATTTGGTATACACTTCGTGCCTTTAATAAGACAAATTTGTTGAGAAAAAAAATTATATTTAAGTAGTCTACGGTATTTATGAATAATGCATACAAACGTAAGCCTGTTTAATATTTTACATTATTTTATAAGCCTGTATAAATTAGTGGATTCGGATAGCAAATTTCGTAAGTATCACACGTTTCACGGAAAAAATATCACGTATAATATCGTTTCAAAGTAAAAGACTACGAGGTTACCGTAAAAACATTGTCCCTTAATTTACCCGACGAGGAGAAAAAGCAGGTTGACAAAAAATGAAAAGTCTACTTGGACCTATCCTAAATACGAATAAAATATCAAAAGCCAACAATGAAATTTAAAAACGACCGCTAGGTTGTAAGTTTAACATTCGTTAAAATCACTTCGCATCGACGACAACAAAAGCATTAAAATGGAACTGGAGTTTTCGTACGGGCGCGGAAGGGCGGAGGGTTTCAAATGAAATACGATTTTCGATTCAAGGATCGCGCGGAGAAGTAAGAGTAGCGAATCGAGTAGCAAGCGCGACTGGTTTAGCGTCTTCCGAGGACTCGTAATAAAAATTTATCCTCAGCTATTCTAGTTCCCGCTTATCTTTTTTATTACGGCACCGTCCTTTTTTATTGGGGGTGGTAAAAGTTCCGATCGATGACCTGATCAACATATCTTGCGGTGAAATCACGCGAATGAATTATGAAGTCGGGACCCCCGCGTGTCTGATAAAAGGCGTTCTTTGTCCCTTCGTCACCGCGGAATCTCCTCGTGTCCGAGTAGATGTAGGACAAACGGTCCGGACAGTTACTCCGAGACGATCTTTCACTGCCCGGCGATCACTTTTGTGTCCACCATTGAAAATGGAGACGCCGTCTCGAAGAACAAGGAATTTCCCTGGAACCTCTTCCCTCGATTTCAACTATTTCGAACCGAAATGGCGAAGGGGCTTGAATTCAATTTACACTACCGCTGGAGAGTTGTCAACCACTTTTCCCGTTTTAAGAATACAGTTTAACACAAAAGGACCTTGCAACGAGATCAATTATTCATTGTCAAGGTATTATTTATGCCACTCCCCACTACTAACTTAGGCAACCAACTTTCGGTACTTAATCAAGGAAGAAATTAAAAGTAATCGTTTTTTATGGTTCATTCCTTGTGAAGGCGATAATTTTATATATTTCATGATTATCGATGTTGGTTAACATTTGAATTTTCTTTGGGTAGACAATTATACGTATTTCATGAGTAAAACTGTTTAAAATTCTAAAATAATTCAAACATACTCCGTACAAATTTCTCTTCGATAAAGAGTTTTGGAAATTATTCGAGTTTTTAGAAAGACTCTAAAAAATTGAAACAGCTAAACATAGCGCCGTCTGACACGTTCCGGCGTACTGTTAGCAAGCTTTTCCTCCTAGTATTATAACATACTTACAAGTGTTTATACAAACTGCATAAACAGGAGAATCAATTGTTTAAATACCTGTTGAGATTTTATTTTTACTTATTGTTGACAAATCTAACATACTTAGAATAGCCCAAATTATTAAACGATCAAAAAAAAACTTTAAATAGGTACTGCCCATTACTTACAAAATTTGCAAAAATTTTACTAAATAGTTTGGACTACCTCTTTCTGGAATAAGTACGTCTCGAAAAAATATATTAATTTCCTTCTTATTGTTAAAAATGAACAACCTTTACTATTCTGTAAAAAAAGGAATTAATTAATCTAGGGTTGAAAAAACTGGCTCATTGTATTCAGCTAAAATATTGGACGAGAACAAATTAGATGAAAATTCCAAACGACTTCACAGGAAACTAATTCTCCCTGATTTAGTATGATCTGCCCAGTGAGGGTTTCTCTCAGTTAAGTTATTAAACTGAGCGGAATTATTTTTGAAATGTTTAATAACACCGCAACTGTTCTTTAACATTTCAAATGGATTCTAACAAAAAGAATGCAAGGATTAAAATCTTTCTTTAATTTCTAGCGAAACAGGATGCCATTACACGAGGGCATTAGACCTTAATCTTAAAACATGGTCCCTTTTTTGGAGTCTGGTCCGACTGTAATTAATTTCAATGGTCGCAAGCTCTGTTGCTGTTTTAACTTGCATTTACACTTTTGGGACGAAGCAAATTAGCGAAAAGCTTTATGAAGTCAAGGTCAAACGATTTTAGTAGTCCATACTTCCATTTTCACAATAAATTAATATCATTGTTACAAACATTGTACAATATTCCATTACATCACAAATGATTTTTGTATAAAAAATGTGAAAATCTGTTACTTAACACTAATGTAAACAAGCTGGATGTTGAAGTTCTTGGTTTAGTTGAAATTTATCGCATAAGTGTAAAATTAATATTCACCGATGATCTGCTGATTTGTAATTCAGAAATAAAAAAGATTTCTTTGCACACTTTGCATTACGAAAGAAATAGTACAAATAATAATTCACGGTTTAACAAAGTTTGAGCGAACAATTTCCAAAATTCATAACAAAACATTTTTTTTACATAAAAGGTAGCAGAAGCATGTAGTAACTTGTATCATAATTTTCAAAACAAAATTGTAACTTCTTTAAAAAAACGTTCATCGTAAAGAAATCAATTTCTTACTTTGAATCACGCTTATGTAAAAAAATTAAAAACGTTGTCTTTATTCCGTGTTCTCAACGTTTTACTTCGAAATACCGCATCAATTTTTGAAAAAAAAAATATTTTTAATTGAAAAGTGAAATATTATTCATTAAACGATTAAATTTTATTAATCGAATTTTATTTTTCTCCCGGATAGTCACCATTCCGCCATCTGGCGTAGGTCTTGCAGAACATGGTCAGCAAGTAAAGGTCAAGGTTCACGTGGGGGTATTAACCTTTCGTACCTCAGTGCCACGAGTGAATTCAATTAGAATTATAAAATGGTAATTAAATTATTATAATAATGTACGAACAAAAATTGTAATGACAAGATACATCACTAGATCAGTAGTTTCGTGTATATTGAACAGTCTGCAAAGTATTCGCCCTTAATGATATGGCGTTTCCATTTGAAATCTTTGCAAGAATTTTATTAAAGTCTTTTTAAGTACTCGATCCGATAACCTGATAATTATTTCGCTATAGATCAAATTTTGTAATACATACACATTTATTTAATACACTTTAACTTCATTGTCATAAAAGTGTTTTAATATTACTTTCGAAAAAATGTAAACCTCCCCCGTTGCACTTTACGTAAAGTAGTTCTTATTTCTGTGAGACAAAATGAGAGACGAAAAACGTGGGCAAAGTACAAATTACAATGAACGTTGCGCAACCTCTAAACGTAGGAATTTTACCGTTTACTTTTCATAAACATTCTTGGTCCTGCTACAATTCCTATCTATCGCAAGATATACGTATGTATGTATGTATGTACAACAACATTATTACTGGACTAAATCTGCATAAAAAAGCACTCGTGCCGTTCCAAGTGTCTCGCGAAATCGAAGCAAACCAACCGAGAGTGTTAAACGTTTAACAAAACAGAAACAAAAGGTCGATTTTAAAAAGATTGACATTTTACGCCGAGGACGCGGAGAGGGAGTGGTGGAGGGGCGGGGAGGGGAGGGGGCACAGTCAATCTCTCCAGATTGTCTGTGCTTTCCTTCCTCTCCGTTATCTTAATTTCTCGAGTATTTTAATTTTCATCCGAACAGCTATTAACTTTTACGGTGGGCCGTTTACTTTTTAATTCGTTTACCGCCTCACGCCGGAACGCTTATATCTTTAATTTAAGCTCTCGACTTGGCGGCCATTGAACAAGCCTGCGGATTGGCGAGAAAGGGGGCGGCCGGGTCGCGGGGGTGGCCGGGGGTGGAGTTTAGTGGGGTCACGCGGCGCTGGCATGGATAGAGGGTGGTTTGTGGGTGCAATCGCTACGGTGAAGTCCCGCACTCCCCTGACGCCCGTTACGTTAATTAAATACATTGTTGTGGGGACACAGACTCCTACTGCGTATTTCGAGCTTTATAGGTGTAGAGGGCCACCTTTAAGTCGCCTTCCTTTTCCCCACCGTGTATTCTTTAACCTTTATTCCACGAATATTACCCTCCCGTATATTTATCGCCGGATAGTGGACCGTACGGACCGAATTAGAGGCTACTGGAGTTTCAGATGTCTTCCTCTTTTTCGTGGAGTCTGAAGGATTGATGGTCGATTAACGAGACGTACAGAAATCGTATCATAAGGAAAAGTTGTATATCGCAAAGAAATATATCTAGGATGTCTATGACTGACGTGCAAATGGACAATTTTTATTAATATAAATTTATTATGTAATAAATTAATATAACTATACCTTCGTAGGGATTAACGACTTCATGGTAGTTTCTCAGTGAAACCCTGGAACAAAATTAACGTTTATGTTGAAGAGTAAACATTGACATGCTAATAATTTCAAAAGTAACATATATTTATTCAGAATTTCTTTTTACATCGTTTCTTGGCATTCTGCTGCTTCGAATCTCTACATTTTGATCTGCAAATGACTTGTTCGGTTGACCGAAATCGATGTTCTTTCGGCTGGACCTTAAGCTTCGAACGTGTATTGACAAAGTTGTGTAGAAAAAGAGCTTAACACTGTAACAAGTATTTGATTCAGGGTTCAAAAACCACGTGGGAGGATAATAATTTTCATCAGCCATGCATTCACGGTGAGAATTTGTACCAGACCGGGATCACGACATTAAAATATCGATAGATGTTGAAAGATAATAGATACAATTTTTGATAAATTCCTCCTATGTCAGGCCGCAAAGATTTTAATACATATATACACACTCCTGTTGCATAAAGTCATATTATTTTTAATTATTGCGAAATGAATACTATCCGGTAATAACTCCGCGCCTGCAGCGGAGGTCAATATTCGTTTTTCTCCCTTTTCGCGCTCGTCACTCTTTATATTCTCTGCAATTCTCAAGAGATATCAACGGTACTTGAGACAGTAAATAATCTTATCACATTTAATCAGTAAATAATTTATACTTAAATTGGCACCATAGATATTCATTATACGCATTCATTTTAGGAATTACTATATCAGTTATTAATCATGTGTTGCACAAGTGTTGTTATTTTCAAGTTACATTCGAAAGATGTAGATCGTCAAAATAGTTATACCGACGAAATTAATAAGGTTTCAGTCAGTTTGGTGCAAAACAAACCACGAAATACTTCTTATTTCTTGGTTCCTAAAAAAGCTGCGAAACTGTACATTTTCTATATGTCTTTAAAGGCACCCTGTACATACAGTATCAAACTTTATTAAATGGTCATTAACTCTAGACAAATTTACATACGTACAATTACCGTAAACGGCTTTTATACCTGACAATTAAACAACCCTGAATATCTTAATGCATTTTTACGTCTACCGTGCCACGAGAAGATTTCCTCTTTATTTCCCACATAATTTTCCTCGCCGTTCTTTAACGTCAGTTCAGACAGAATGTTTTTGAAAATTAAACTCTAGCTTATACAGTAAACGTTGCACAATGAAATTACGCAATTAGTGTATCCATTTCATAGAGAGGTTTTAAATACCCGGTCCATCCGTCCGCGGTTGATACTATCGTGGTTTATTACCAATGAATTCAAGCCACTTTCGTCTCTTTACCATATTTCCTCTTTATTCATAAAAATAAAATCCCGACGAACCCGAATTGACATTCATTATTGCCCGTTTAACTCTCTGCCGGGAATAGGTGTTTCCTTCTACATTGTACGCGAGGCACAATTTATTACTTCGACTTTCATTTATAAACATATTATCTGAAAAGTAAGTAACATTTCGTCTGTCGCTAGGAAGAGAAAATTTTAAACATTTTTAATACATGCCAATACAGAGTGGTAAACGAACGAAGTCAAACTTAGAGAAACAGGACACCTGAATATCTCTGTTCAATTTAAATTGCGAGATATCGTTATATCAGAATTCGACTGGTTTTGAAGGATCTACGTACATTGCCATCATAACATCATTGTTATCGACATATCATCATCATTTTTGCGTGCAGATTGTAACCGACATTTAATCTATTTGAACCGCGTAACGCAATACGACCTTCAAATACCCTTCAACCTAGAAATATGGAAATATAGGACTCAGTTGCCAGAGTGTCCAAAAGTCGCCAACAAGCATCCAACAAACCAGTCATTTGTGTTACATGGTTGAACCAGTATACATGACAGCTACAAAATGCATAGGAAAAAAATTTTGCATTTCCATTAAAAAAAAACGTTGATGACCTTGAAAACTGTAGATAAGCAATGATATTACTATGTCAACGATAGCGTCTATACAGGGTGTAACATATCATAGGGGACCCTTTTTCAGGATCGATAGTACGCACCAAAAGGTGAAAAAAGGACCAAGGAAGTTAGGTCCGAAAATCACCCCCGTAACAAGTTACAACCCCATTTGTAAAAAATTTGAAAAAAATCATATCTCCGAAATGGTACATCGTAGAGGACCGATTTTGATTGCAATATAACCGGAAGAGACCAAAGTTTACGAAAAAAATATCACTATCTGCGCAAAGGAAGATTTAGTGAATGCCCTTAATGTTTCCCAAGTTGTTACAAACCTGCTACGATATAGGTAATCGACGTTGTTTGGATTAAACAAGAATAAATGTTATTTAACAGCAATAACCGCAGCAATTATATTTTTTCTGTTATCTTTGATCTTCTCTGGTTACATTGCAATCCAAGCCGCTCCTCTGCGACTTACCATTTCGGAGATATAATTTTAAAAAAATTTTTTACAAATGGGGTTGTATCTCGATAGGGGGTGATTTTCGGACCTACCTTCCTTGGTCCGTTTTTCACCTTTTGGTGCGTACTATCGATCCTGAAAAAGGGTCCCCGATGATATGTTACACCCTGTATAATTTAAAAGTTAGACGACTTACTGGCTTAATCTTTAATTTACCGAAGGTGTAGCAATTAACACAACGCGATACTCATCTAACCGATACGCAACGGAATTGTTTCAGGTCTGGTTCCAGAATAGAAGAACAAAATGGCGGAAGAAGCACGCAGCCGAAATGGCAACGGCGAAAAGGCGGCAGGAAGAGGTCGAGGGTGTCGTCGCGGAGGGGGAGGATGGGTGCAGCGACACGGAGGCCGATGGAAACAGCGAAACTGCCGCGAAAAGACTCAGAAGGGAGCTGGAACAACAGTACAGGCATTAAGGGAACCCGACGGAAAGAATGACAGAATGAATTCCAGAGAGTTCAATGTGCAAGTGAAACGACTAGAAAGAGAGGAAAGGACAGCTGTTTCCTTCAGGAATTGTTAATTGTATTGTTAATCATTTCCCGCGGAGAAATCGGAGGAGAATGGATACACGTGCGTTCCTCTGTTTTACTTTCTATCTCAGTGTTTCGCATAACGGGCCCTGTGTACTTTGTGATAACGCCACGACGCCCGTGCAGTTTCAAGGAACGTTTCTGTCGGCGGGACCGGTACAGGTGATCGTTTTCGAGGAAGGTGGATTTGAAAGGGGACGTGTTGTAACTAAGTATACTAGCCGTGATTACCCGATCGTGTTTCCAGACGTCACTTTTCGAACGTGACGTCGAACAAGATTATACGCAGTGAACGTTAAAACGACACCGGTGAGACTAACGGGATAAGGAGACGTCTACGTTGTAATTAGTTAGCAAAAGTAATTTGTGTTTTGTCGGGGGAAACCGAGATTGAAGAACAGGATAATTATGTTGTGCTGCTGAAATTCTTCGGGCGCGGTGATCGTTCAATCTCTTTTTTAAATCCGTAAGCTTTTCATCCGTGAGCACGCTATTTGTTGCTCGCAACATAAGCCTAAGTTTAGTAACGATAAAAAATCATTATTTTATGATGAAAATACCAAAAATGTAATAAGTCTGTGTATACATGGAACACAAGTTTTATTTAACGACAAAATTATACTAAAAACAAAAGATGACACACATTACAAAGCGACGGACTTTAGCAGCAAAATGATAATTATTATGTTTCATTAGTCGCACTTCCTATATGTTAATGCGCGTACGTTTGTAAAATAATTCTCTCTTAATATTACCTGTAGAAATTTTCATTGTTTGTGGAAATTATTTGCTATTTGTACATATTTGTAATATTTGTTAATTGTTTAGGCAGCATTTCCAAACTCATCAGTGAATTCCGATGGACAACTCATTTTGTATTGATATACATAGAAAAGTATATAGCAGCGAAAATCTATTATCAATACATTGTCTTTCAGCCATTTATGGACCAGTTTTTTAACAGCATAGAAAAGAGAAGTAATATAAAATATCGCACATTATCACAAATACAATCATACCTGAAGCGTCGATGCTTTCAGAAAATCGGAATTTAATCTCCTTCGAATAAAATGGATTCTGAAGCGATATTATTTATCACAGTGTAAACCAAGTTTAATTCGCGAATGAATTGCGGCAGCGTTTGTCGGGTAAATATTCAATTCGTATTCGCGAATTCGTAATAACTTTTTCGCGCCATGAAAACGTTCCCTGCGTCGCTTAATGTGCACAGACATTCTTCGTGGACAGTTTTAAATATTTTTGTCAATGTGCGATAAAAAAACGCTCGCAAAATGAAATGAAAAATGTTGAAAAAGCGTTCGGCTATCACCACCTCTTTTTTGAACAAACATCACGAAAGTATTCAAGATTGCTTATCATACTGGTTACTACTTAAATCACGACTCGTACGACGCGGTAACAGAAGTGGATACGATAAATACTTGATACACTCACACGTGCATACGTACAGTTCTGCCGTTAGAGAAGGCGACCCAATTTCTTTTGTTAAACTACGCAATTTAAATTCTGCTGTACAAATTGGACTCCTCTCAATTTTCAACTCGAAACTTCGCACCGCTTGATCTCATTTTTTATTTTAACACCGGACCTCAGTGTTCAGACACGTGTATCTTTTTTTCACTTTTGCATATTCAGTAAAAACAATTGTTCCCACCGAAAATTGGTCCCATCAATTCTACGGAAAATTGCATATTTGCGACATATGTATATCCAACGTAATGTGAACTGAGAAACCGTTGCAACGTATTGTTAACACCTAACAAGGTGGTGAATATGTTAAAGTGATATTTCGTTAATGTAACATCTTCATTTCATTTATATTTCAAAATGTCCTTGTTTCGTTACAGATCCACTTTAATATATTTGCATTTTCAGCGGGCCTTGAAAATAGCCGTTATTTTTGGTCACTATTACTCTATTAACCATGGGAGCGAATTAAAATAACAATTGAATGATTTAGTACATCCGTATGTTCAATAATGTGCACTTTGCAGAATTTCCAGGCACTGCAAAAGATAGTCAGCCAGCCAGACGTAGCGAATGTTTTATTCCACTTACTATGGTCCAATTTAACCCGGCTCTTTTTTCCTCTTCCTGTTAGGCTCGGAATGTCCCTTCATTGAGGAAATCCTTTAGCAACGCGCCTCTTTTAACCCAGAAATTCTTTTGACCTGAAAAATCCTTTGCTAAGACTTTTTTCCCTTCTCAGGGCTTTCTTTCGCTTCAGGATCTTGTTTGCTTCTAAACCTTCTTTGCCCCAAGGTCCTTTTATTTCAGCTCGTCAATGGTAACGACGGTTTTCTAACGTCACTTCGAAACTATTTGTTTCAAATACGGAAATTCTCACGTCTCTCAACAAATGTTGATCAAGAAGTTGATTTTTATTAATTATACGATATGAGATTTGTAAAATACATTTGGTAATACGAACATTTTTACCCTACATCTTTTTCTGATAACAAGAAATATCTGGAAGTTGTTAAATTTATGAATTTATTGCGCCCAACATTTCACCTTAATATGTATAATATATGAATAGAAAGTTTTGGAAAAAAACAAGATTTTTAAGTTGCCGTTAAAATATATTTGCCTTTTATTTTATATCCAACTGATCATTATCTTCTGCGTATGAGGCTTTTACTATGTATTTTTCTACAATGTACGTACTAAGTTTAAATTATAAAAAGAATGCAAAGTATCAGAGAAATATTTATCAAGTAACTCGTATGTCAGTTTGCATTGTGAAATATAAAAAAATATTTTTTGTTCCTCGGTAAAACGGAAAATCTCATTAAAAAACGAATTTTGTCAAATCAATAATTGAATTTCAACAAAATGAGAAAATAGATGTTTTTTTTCTACCTCGAAAGTAATGCAGTAAATTGTTTTCATATAACTACGAGTCAGTCACAATTATTTCAAAATTTCTAGCTTTGGGGCAATGGAGTACTAACAAGTACTCGTAAGTACTTGTAAGTACTTTCTTCGTTTGAAACCACGATAATAATGAAGAAATTAGTGACCATATTTTAACATGAAATTTGACAAAACTTTTTGTAGCGAAATACATTTATAATTTTAATATCCAAAGTACTTGAGTACTTAATGAATCTAGTCACGTGAATTAGGGAACTAACTCATTCTAATGATAAGTCAAATTTTGTTTAAGCTCCGCATTTAGAAGTAGTAATTTATTAATTTATTACGATCGGTGTATATTTAACTAACTGACAATTAATCTTGATACTAATTTGACAATAAAACATTACACAATCTCAAAGTTAACGTATGTATACAAGGTGTCTCAGAGTAACTGACAGAAAATTTCAGATCATATTCTGCTTATTGAAACTAGTGAAAAAGCTTAACAAAGAATTTTCGGAGACCATACATTCTCGAAATATAAAATTTTGAATTTACTCTTATACATATGTGTGCTTGGCGACGGGCAAGCCGCTATACGCGTATCGATAGAAACCTTCGATACATCGGTAAAGGAAACAAATCGAAAAAAGCATATGCTATACGTATATAGCAATTAGCGCAAAATGTTTCAAATCTGACCTATTAAAGAAACAGCAGACTGCCGTTAGACACCAATTTACATATGAATACAAATTATTATATCTCGAGAATAGATTGATTATCTTTGAAAATTGTTTATTAAAAGTTTTTTGTTAGTTTAAATGAATAGAATATGATCAAAAACTTTCAAGCAGTTATTCAGAGACTCCCTGTATACATGACAACCGTCGCAAAAACTGTGACTGACGTCGAATACGTTTAGATAAGTCTTAAATATTGAGTGTTAACAGTATTCTTAAAGTATATTTTATAATAGAATTATTTTTATTTGTCTTTTCCTTCTCGCAGTCGACTTTAATTTTAAACCATACGAGAATTTCATTTGTGAGAAAACTTATATTAAAAAACATATCTTTAAAGTCAGGCGTGTAATATGAAATGAACAATTCAACGAGCAAAGTAATAATGCTGAAAATTTATCAGGTTTTCGAATACCTAAATAAATTACTTTCGAGGGAGAGCATGAATAATACAAATAATGTTTCAGTAAAATTCTGTTAGCTTGTACGAATCGCACGATTTACGTTTAAAGCAATTACTTTTTTTCATACAACTCGTTAGGTATTCGTTGTAAAATGCACGACTCATTGCATTCGCAAAATTTTCTCTCATTTTTCAATGCTTTTGTTCCCATTTTAATATAACCTCGTGCGCGATGCGTAATTACCGCGTGAAATGTAACACGATAAATTCCAGCCTCGATTACCCAAAATAATCAGAGAATTTATATAATCGAATTTTTCGGTTAACTGAACGATCGCTTTTTCAATGCGAAATGTCGAGCACTGCATGCAAAATACATAATGCATTCAGGAACGTGTAACGGCAAGAATTCATACATTTTTTATCGCATTTAATTGAAATCAATATGTTCCGCGATATCACTGAATTATCTTATTATCGTTTCCAGGCGTGTTAGAGTTATGTTATGCGTAGGTACATCAATATTATTGTTATCACTGATATCACTTTATTAGATTTTAACGGCGCCACCCTCCTCGTACTCGCTGCGAGTCTTATCATCAATAAAGGGCAACTGCTTACTAAGCATACACGGAACATTAAATACACATGTCATCGGCTATTAGTTTTTTATGTAACACTACCAGGGTTCGGATTGCTCATCAATCAAAAAAATATGCTAGACGCGAGATTAATTTTATTTGCAGAACAATTTGAATCATTTCTGTTACCATCACTATTAATATAACACAACTAACTAAAGTTTCCGTATTTAGAATAGTAAACATGGTACAAAACAAATAATCATTTTCAAAATGTTTCTCCACTTTAGAAAATTGTCGATATTGTCGAAGCAACAATAGTTGCGAAACGTATTGGAACAAAAAGAGACGAATAATTTAAATAGTTCAATCAAATTCGAAATAGTTTTGAAATGACAAAAAACTAAAATTTCGAAATAAAAATAATTGCAAAATGTTATGTAATGTATAAAAAACAGAAAGTCTTTTAACGCAACGTTTTTTTATCATCCCTTGCCTGAAAGCTCGTTACTCCATGAAATTCGATCAATCTACCGATTAAATCTGCAAGCAATCGAATACAATAATCTGCACAAAATCACGAAATTAATAGGAAAAGTATAACAAAGATTTGCCGAATAGCAATTACGACGATCGCGGCAACGAGTGCGAATCACCGAACTAAAAGAAGTAAGGAAAAATTAATTGGAAAAAGACTACGATATCTCTCGAGACTTCTGTAACTACTTGTGCTCTAATTAAAATGACTCGGTGATCGAGCGCCCCCAAATTTCTACGCCTGGAAGGTTTTGCATATCGATATTTTTGCCCCTTTCACTCCCTTAGAAACGCTACACGCTGACATTTCGGCCGTCCGAAGCTTCAACGCGTCGAAATTTCCGCGCTGAGGAATTTCCCACCCAATCAACGAGTCATTTTCAACACGCCATGCGTGCCGGTGAAAAAAATCGACGGATCAGCGGATCGAAATGGGTTTTGTATATTCTGTAGATACGATAAACGTGAATGTGATATTTAACGTATTTAATACGAACTTGGCATAGTTACATAAGTAGGTATTCTCCATTAAGATTAAAAATTGAAGAATGCAAAAATAGGAACGTAGACATACACGTATAAATATTGTATAATCACACGAAGCGTGCGCTTAAACTCTGTAGACTACCAATAAACATCGGTTGCTGTAATCAGGAAGATTCGAAACCCCGCATCGAGCAAAAAGATACATTTGTTTCTTCAATTCCGCGTGATTATTTACATCGTTGTATGTATGTATGGACGCACGTCATTGATTTCCATGTTTCCGAATGAAAGCAAAACGGCTGGTTCGAAACCGAATCGGATCCCAGGTATAATGTACCACTTATCGGATATTCAATATTATTGTACAGTATTTAGATAAATTGCTAAGCGAAAGGTAGAGACAATCTGTATAAAATATTGTATAAATTATACATACGTGTTATCTATCGCTTGTGTATTATATCTCCAATTTAATAAATGGAATACGTATTATGGTAATTATAGAACCATATTGCTAGTCGTTTGTATTATTTTTCACAATACGGAGATACCTTTACTACCATCTTTGTTTATTCATATTTCCTTTTGTTTATTTATCTCACAGCTCCAATACATTCTCTCATACATTTCACTTATTTTCACTCTCAGAAATGGAATATTGGTGGGGTTTTCTTTTTTTCACCAATAAATTGAAAAGACTGGCAATAGATAAATTGAAGATGAGAATCAGCATGGCCATCAGCAGCGTCAATAACGACATACAAGGAGATCGTAATGAACGATGTATCGGTTCGTTGCGGAACATTCATCAATCATAACGGAAGACAGCCGAATAACGTAATTTTTAACACATTCGCCATCAATGAAACTTGACTGTATACTCGTGAATATCGACTAAATAGCTGCGTAAAACTTGGAAACATGTGTAAACAGTGATTAAATATTGTAATTACGCGTAATCAGTTTAACATAATACGCTTATTATAATGATATACCAGTATTGTCACGGAGTGAATTAAATAAAAAAACTATTTTATAACATTACACAATGACAAGTTCTGAACTGACAATATTTTGAAAGTTACAAATCAAATCTCAAAAAGTCTTAGGTGATATGACGAATTTTCCATCTACTTGTCGAGCGTACGAGCATGTATATACTTATGTGCATACATGTACTTATATGTGTATGGTAAACGCATTATAAATGCACTGCGTTATAGGAGAGTTAACTGGAAATCCTTAAACTTATTTTTCTCGAAAAGCGATTTTCCAAATTAGCAGAAACATGACTTTAAAACTATTTCTCCAATTTTCTTGAAATTTGGAAGCCTTTAGAATGCTATTTTTCTTCATCGTTAACGCCAAAATATTCTAAAATTTCTACAACTAAACGAATCATTTCAGCGAAAGAAAAGCACAAATGAATAGTAAAAATTTAACATTTGGATTCAAAACTGTGTCATTTTTACATATTTTGCATTTCTTACGATTTTTTCGGTTATCGACGATGGTATATCATCAACTAATAAAAAACATTGGATCATGTGTTTTCGATCATTACATCCTGTGCAGTTTTTATCGCCAATTTTCAAATCCACCATCAATGCGCTATAATTACACCTCTCTACCAATGAATCTACTACGTATCTTTTGGGTTAAAAATTCAGTCATCTACTTCGAATATATCCTAATATAACGTATAAGTTTTAAATAAATGCTCTTTTTATTTTATTTTAAGTTAATGCTAAAAAAAAACTTTTAAAAAGTTTTACAGTAAGATCGTTCCTTAAACGATAATTTTTCAAGTACAGCATTTTGCGCATTTGTAATTATTCAAAAACTATGGCAAAGCATGACGCAACGCACAAATATGAATCGAAATTTAGTTGCATCTCAAAAGCAAAACTATCCTTCAAATTTCACGGGATTTTCTCTCTTCTTTCCGCTTTAGACACCTCATTGACTTCATTTAGAATCCGAATTTAATTACAGTCTTTGTCCACATTTTTATACTCAAGAATTAAATGTACTTAATTAGTTGCAGTTCGCTGAACTTGAAGCGGATTCTTTGAATATTATGAATCTTGCGAGTTACTCATGTGCATCTAATCTTTAATTTGCACAACTTAATTTACCTGCAACTATTGCAGGGTAGATTAGGTGATGGTTTTGGTGACAAACGCTTGGAAGACGATATAACTACGTCGCTAATGACCGCGATGTTGATGCGACATTAGTCCTTTCTGGTAGGGTTATTTTAAACTCATTTGGGCACTTGTTTCTATTCTTCTCACGTATAAGTGAGGTTATAAATCAAATAAACAGGGAACTAACAATGCTGTAGTACATTTTAAATCTCAGGCCCGTACGAACTGCAAGTCATAATCGTAGGTCCATCTTTGACGGTCGATTTCAGAAACGTTTTTAAAGAAAATTGGAGGAATTAGGTAATAGTTAAAAATAGTTAATAAAAAAATATTCACATTAGAATATAAATTGGCATTAAAACAATAACTGAATCATTAGCGATACGTGCAATGCAATAAAACATGAAAAGTACGTACGTTGCTAATTTAGTTAACTAACAAAACGTGAGCAATAGCACGCATTCGAGTTAGTTCTATCAATATTTCTTGAACACACATTCGATAAGTCGCATAGTCAAAGAATCAATAAATATTATGTTTCTTTAACAACCCCACACAACTTACAATTATTTATACAGATTCATGTACAATTCATGTGCATTCATGTGCACGAAACATACTTATTCTTAACAATTTTTTATTTTTCTACGTAACTGCGGCGTAATTTGGTATTCCAATGTGAGTTTCTTTCGATTTTCTCCTGAAGCATTCGAGGATAAATGAAAAATACATTCGATAAGACCTATTACTTGGAACACCACCAATTCGGCAGTTTTGATGAAACATGATTTATTTATGAATTTAAATACAAGAGTATTAGATGAAAGAACTATCTTATATCGAACAAGTACAAAAATGTTAATCTCGCAGTGAGATACTGTACTGTGACGAGTTAGTTTGTGTGTGTCTTTGAGGTTATTTAGTACATTGGTACCCGTTTTTAATCTCATACATACACTCTAGTAGCAGCCAAACATAGAAGTACATGCTAATATGGGACGTGTTTTATCCAATATATCTATACATATGTGTTCTGCATCGGTGGGTCATATAAATCCCGATAGAATCGAGAGGATTAAACGAACGAAAGAGACGAAGGAGAAAATTATTATTTGGGTGTCTCGACGGTGAATTTTGATTAAACATCTTATTAATACTCAAAAATTTCATTCTGGATAAAAAATGCATAGAACATTTATTCTAATTATTGCTAAGAGTGGCTCGGCTATCTTACGTAAATATTATCTTAAGTTAACTAGCTGACTACGTTGCGCTTTCTCGAATCCAGTTTTTCTTGAAACGTAATTTCTCGGGATCAACGCTAATTGAAATAATACTTAACACGATCGTTACATTACTCTGAGTTTGCTTTATAAAATTAGTAAAGAAATATGTAATTTGTCTTCAAAGAATTAAGGTCATTGTGCTAGATTAAAGACGAAGAAACTGCGAAGATTGGAATATATTGATTGGAATACATTAATAGTATCGGATTGAACCATACGGGAAAACAATTCTGCTTTAATTACACAAACCATTAATTTCCATTCTTTAAGTAGTAAGTATAAGTTGGTAACGATGCAATATAATTTCGTCAAACAATGCCATTGTTCATGTCCACCGAAATTAAATTATTTTGCTGAAAAACCAGAAACATACATTTGTTGTGATTATTCTATTGCGTCCCCACGTCTTACGGCCTTTCACAGTTCAACGTCAGGACGACGCACTTTAAAAACTCGTAAATTCTTTCAAGAAGTAACATGTTGCAATTGTCTTGACTGAGACTGGCAAATAATATCGAAATAAACTTATAAATTTTACCAAGCCGTTACGAACGTAAACTTGAAAACCCTTAAGATTAGAAAATTTTAGCTATCGAATTTCACCAAATACGATGGGGATCTTGTCCATGAGGAAATGAAAAACTGGCAGCAGATCCCGTTCTGTGCAAGGTGTTTGATTGCTAGATATGACATTATTGTTTAATCCCGAAAAACGTTACAAACTGTCAGAGTGGGAGGACCCGAAACCTTGTATAAAAACTGATGCCCTCCGTCGCCGTTGTCACTTATAGTTTCGAATTCAGATGCGTCTTAAAACCTTGATTCTTAGTGCTTCACGTAATTTTCTGTTCCGCAAATGGTAATTTCAAAACGCCTAAACGGGTTTCAAAAAGTGTGAACTTGAATCTGAGAGAATATCTCTGGATATAAATCAGCGAGCGAAGGGAAGGAACGGACCAAATAACCCGGCGATTCCAATTCGGCTACAGGACTTTCAATTCCTCAATATACAGTGAGTTTTAATTTATTAAATACCCCAAGTCTCAACCAAAGGCTGAACGTTGTGTCTCGAACATAAATTCGCAAATCCTTAAGATCAGAAATCACGTACAACCTATACCTTATGTTTGAATCAAAGTCAAATCTGGTCAAGAGGGTAGTTGGCCACGAGTTAGTACCCAACCAAATCTGTGGCATCGGAGAGTAACTGAGATTCGCTTGCAACCCATCTGTTGAAAACTTGAACCATGACGAAACAGTCTGATAGAAAATAGTTCAGGGTTAGTTTACGCTCGACGAAATTTTGAATAAACTGTAGTATCAAAGCTGCGGTGACTTTAACATTTATTCCTTATCACAGTGGGCAAGCGACTACGCAGCGGTGAAGGCGGACCACACTCTCTTAATAAACAAGCAAAAAGCTTTCCGTGAGAGTCCGTTAAAGCCTGAGATCCAGGGAAACGCGGGTATTTCTAAAACTGAAGCCGAATCTAAGTTTCATATAAAGAAGGCTCGGAAACTTATAGAAAGGATCAAAAGCTCGCAGCGTAGGTCCTAAGGAGGGAATCCCACCATCGCCACCACTCTCTCCCAATGTTATGGAATTGATTGACAAAGATGATGAAGCAATGATCTACGAGATCAGTCTCGCACCAACGCGTTTAAGGGAATCGGACATTGAGGCAACTCTCGACCGTATCAGCGTCGGTGATAAAATATTATGTAATCCGGATGGGACCCCGGTCTCTATGTTTGGATGGGCGGCTGTTCTGAAAGCTAAATTTAGACGGCGCCTAACGATCACTAAAATATAGTTAGAAATAAATCAATAAGTCTCCCAAATTGAATTTATAACCAGACCTTGTCTCACTAAATACATCTGGACAATAGTACGACTCTGACCTATGAGTCTGCCCATTGACTCTCAAGGGGGCAACACGGTGACTATCACGAAACAAACTGAAGTTGAACCATTTCCGAAACGTCGGGCGGCGTACGTAGTTAGAACGTAATAATTCTTTAACTTTTACGCATGTCTAATTCTGAGAACAAATATTTTGGAAAATCAAAGATTGTGAGATTAATATTGTGTTTAAGTAGATTATGTCTATAATCTTTAACCACAGACCATCCCGACCACAAACCACCCATAAGAGTAGACAGGACACCCTGGTCAATTTTTGCGTCACGAAAAGGGGGTCCTAGGACCCCCTTAACATTTTCATATCATGCTCAACGTCATCAGCTTTTGACTAAAATCCGTGGAGTCATTGTCCTCATTGTCATCCCTCTCCTCCCTCCCGGGGTTGTTGCGAGTGTGGCGTCTCGGGTGGAGGAGTGCTCAAGGGCCATTGCTGACTTTGCTGCCTCTCAGGTCTCGCTGGTTGGCCTGGACGGCTTTGCAGCGGAACAGCTCACACTTAACAGGCGATGTGGTAGCATTCAGCCGCGTTTTACGGGTCATGATCAGGAGAAGCTCGAAGTTAAAGCGGAATTATGCTCACTCTTCAGCTGTCCCTCTTCGTCGGAAGTGGAGTGGGCTGTCATCAAGCGTGACCTTGCTGATGTGGAGGCCTGTTTCTGCTTTGGCTTTTCCGAGCCCTCGATTGCACCTGTAACGCCGTGATATCTCGGTTGCTCCTGTAACGCTGTGATATCTGAGGGTATTGCTCGTGGGCTCTTCCCTCGTCTAGCTCGCCTTGAGTCGGCCGCCTGTGACTCCTGGGCTGTCATTTCGGGTCTGGACCATAGGATGCGCGAGAGGCTTACTGTGCTAATGGTAATACTGTGTAGTGTCCTTATTGTGCTTCTCGCGAAACCAAATCCCCGCCTCCTCGTGGCGCGAGAAGCAAACGGCCGTCGAACTGGCTTGGCAGTCCTGTTGAGAGGGATCCCTATGAGCGGTTCCTAGGCGCCTGGTTGCCACCCCCAACCGAGTTAGTCAAGCCGAGCGCTGTCCTCTCCGGGGGATAGGACCGCACCCAACAGTGCAGGCGCTGGGATGAGCGGACGTATGCCCTGGTCGAACGCTTGCTTATATGGCTATAACGTAGCCGGCACTAAGGCCCGGTTGCGATGACGAATGTTTTTTGTGTATCATGGCAGTATCCCGTAAGTGGCGGTTCGCACACATAAGAATAATACACACATAAGACTATACTTTCGCTTGATAAACGAGAGCGGCGGAAAGACGTATCGACTTACGGAGCGACTCGGGTGCTAAGTGTTGGGGAAACCACTAAGCAGAAGAAGACGGAGAAGCTACCGCGTTTCTGCTGTACAAGTGACTCTGCAAACCAAGGCAGAGATCAAAATAATTTCGTAAGTGGGCCCTGAATTCTCGGTACGAGAGTCTATCTCCGGGGCCGAAAGCGCGAACATGTCACATGACATAACCGCCCTTCAAGTAAGCGTTTTGCCTGTTCTTCTCTTCCCTCGAGCGCCTCATCCGACTAAACGGCTCGTTTGCTGATTCGCTTTCCAGTGGACTTTCTAGCCAGCTGTACCGTCTTGAGGTGACAGCGTGCGAGTGCTTAGTAGTTGTCTCTGAATTGAACGAACGGCATGGCCAGTCCATGCAGGGGCTATTAGCACGTCTCTTCACTGCTCTCAAGTATGATCTCTCTGCCGCAAAAGTGGTCCGAGGCTATCGTGTCAAGAGCACTAACGTCACTTCTCATCCTAGGTCAATCCACCTTCTTCTCCATTTCCCCGAGCATTATGAGCGGCTTCCTGCCGCCCGACATATTGCGCGGGACTTTCTTGCCTCGACCATTGGACCCGGGGTTTGGCGGCACGCACGTTTTTGACAACCAGCTTAGGCTGGCGCCCCCGTTCTCTTTACTAAACCGCGTCCAAGGCATTGCCCCACACCACGGCCATGTTCGCGTCCTCGACGGCTCCCTTTGCAGCTGTTTCAGGAAGGTGGATAGGTCGCGGGTGGCGAATGCCTTAAGAGGCGAGGTCGCGGAGGTCGTGACTTTCGTGGTGGCGACTCAGACATTAAACATTAGGCCATGTTCGCGTTACAGTGCAAGCGCTGGGACAGTTGTACGCTAGAGGCCCGTTCATATGAGTGGTGTGGCTAGAAAGCGGCCGGTGCCAAGGCCCGGCTGTGACGATGAAAGTTTTATTTTTTATATTTTTTACGGTACCTCGAAGGTGGCGACTAGCGTATAAAAGCTCCGAGAGCATGATGAGAAAGAAAGACATGTCGCTAAACATGGATAGTACAAGTGCTTATTGCCGGAATAAACCACCTCAAAAGACATGTACAAAAATTCGGTCGTTGCATTTCTGCCATACTTACCTTTGCTGCTATACTCAAGGCAAGATAAAGGAATTTGGTATGCGGGGTTCGGGCTATGAATCTCTCTCTGCGGGACAGTCATGTTTACCTAGGTGCAGCAGCAGTCTAAATGCGCGCTAGAAGAAGTAGATAGACCGGCGTTCGCGATTCGCGTGAGTCCTCTGCGCTAGGCCGCCTGCAACGTCCCCGCGTAGCAGCGTGTGTAGCCTTGGCCAAGTGACGGCCCGCGACGACGTAACCGAAGCTCATGGAGTCACCCTTGCGTGACCGCCTTCGGCACGTCGAATCGGTGGCTGAGCGCGGAGGCTAGTCGCTCCGCGCGTGTTTGCTCATTGAGGCGAGGTCACAGTACCGATCACCCTGCGGATGTAAGGTCCAGAGTCTGGACTCTAGACCAGACGCGGCCCCTAAACGTCTAGCGGCTCGCTCACTGGCCCTAATTTTTGAGTGGTGGGGCAGCAGCCGAGCGCCTCGAAAATCGTCCCAACTGTGAACGACCTTGACACCACTGGTCTAGACTACCTGGTCCAAGCATTGGTGTTCCTTTATACATTCTTTGCGAACCTCTTGTATTTCCTTTGAGGTGTTTTTCTCATATCTGCCAAATTCTCCTGAAGTTCCCTTCGGAGTGTTTGGTGAAGAGCATCCATTGTGCTTTGCAATGCCATAAGTGCGACCAGGATGTCGATTGGAGGCGCCACTGGCGACTGCATTGCCACCTTTGGTGTGGTAGCATTGGTACATTGAGCCGCAGACAGGGGAAGGACACTTCTATAGTAAAAGTTTGGTCGCCCGTTTTAATTCCAGGCAGACGGATAGTTTGTAGATGGCACCACTTGGTCCCACCACTACACATAAGCTCTCTGTACGTGAGATATTACACACGTGCAATACATAATCCGTGTGACACTACAAATGCACAATCTGTGTGACACTCATACATGAGTTGTAATCCGTGTACCCCACCCCCCTCCCATATACATATATGTATATAGGTATGCTATTAAAAGAAGTAGTAAAAAATAATACAAAATATAAACAAAAATTTATTATTACAAATATTTTATGACACTGAAAAGGGGCCAATATTTAAAATTTCTTCTGTGTCAAGGGTCGGGCGTATCCTGACTCCTCTTCATGACAGTCTATCCGGTCCTCATTAGAATTCTTTAGCATTGGTTCCACAATTGTCCCTTATTGAATTGTAGTGGATGGGTTTGTGTTGATTCTGAAACATAAGGATAAATTTGGTATTAGTAAACAGATTAATTTTATAAACCAAAAAAAAAGAAACTTCAAATGTTGAATAGTTTCTGTTAACACTCGCCCACCCTCACAAGGATGGCTTTATTTATAGGTCAGCGAGGTAGTTTAAGCCTTAAACTTTAAGGTATTTTCATTGTTTTCACGCTGCGCCATACCCAGCCATACCCAAGTATAAGCACCGTCAGCCACCACAAAACGTTTCCGACCAAAACATGGTCGGCCTTTCCAGTTCATCACATGGATTGGTTCTGGATCAGATGTGTGAATTTCTCACGCATTACGAAAACTCACGTATAGTGGTGAGATGAAGTAGTGACATCTAGAAACTATCCGTCTGTTGTGGAACTAAAAAGCTTGCCAAAATCTCCCATAAGAGTGTCCTCCTCCTGGCGGCAGATGACTTGACTGCTAAACCTGTAGCATGTATCCCAGGCAGCAGAGAAGAAGATCACAATTGAGAAGGTCGGGCATCTTTGTCACAGGCATCTTTGTCGAGCAGCCGAAACTAACAGCGAGAAGCGTGTAGAGTAACACCTTTTTTTAAACGGATTCTTGAAAGGAGAAGTTCGAAGAATGCGTATGAATTTTTTCAAATTTCACAAATTTTCCCTGCAAAAATTATATTTAATTGTTTAAACAAGTTAGAAATTAATGGTGCACAACATCGTGAATTATGCAAATTTTACTTTTTATTGAAAATTGGTTCCTTTCTCATCGAAATTTACCGGAAAAAAATTATTCGGCGATTTACCGTTACTGACAATGAGATATGATTTTTTACAGTTGAACTGTGTTAAGAATATTCAAATCGACCGTAGAACTCTCGCGCTACGCACGCCGCGTGGTGTGTGTCGCAGTGCGCTTCTAGCCCGCGCAAAGTCCGGCCAGTATCGATCTTGATCCATCTAGAACAGTGGTGTCAAGGTCGTTCACAATTCAGTCGATTTTCGAGGCGCTCGGCAGCTTCCCCACCACTCGAAATTTAGGACCAGTGAGCGAGCCGCTAGACGTTTAGGGGCCGCGCCGGCTCAGGAGCGTATCCCGAACGGGTACGCAAAATTTTAAAAAGGTTATACCTGGGTAGGGCAGAACATGCGTTTATGTTCATGGTACGCTCCTGAGCCGACGCGGCCCCTAAACGTCTAGCGGCTCGCTCACTGGCCCTAATTTTCGAGTGGTGGGGAAGCTGCCGAGCGCCTCGAAAATCGACTGAATTGTGAACGACCTTGACACCACTGATCTAGAAGGATCGAGAATGTTCCAGAATGTTCTTTCTCACGCGTCTGCGCGCTTCTTCCAGAAGCCGAGTCAGTCTCAGTTTGTCCGCAGCCGCAGTCACGGACGCACGTGCTGTGTCATTGTGCGCGAGTAACAACACACGATTTGTATAAACGTTTAGTGCCCACTCAGTGTCCACATCGCCATCCAGAACAGCTCACCCACCAATTCACCGGCAAGATCTATAAAATCTGCAATTACTTCAAGGAGGAAACCGGCATAGTCGTTTCAACACCCACGGCCACGTGTAACCAAAGCCACACGTGCTAGGCACCTTCAGGTACTACTGGTTTTCTATAACTCAAAACTTTAAGAAAACTCTCGTTTTAACTTCACGACGACCCGTAGCAAATATTTTACACAGTTTCTGGTTCTCGTTGCCACCCACCATGTGCACACACACACACCACCTTTGGCAAGTGCGACGAGTGGTACATATGTATATTTATTAAATAAAGTATTATTTAACTTTATATATTTTTTGGTCCTTCGAGCCGAAGCTGTACAGGAAAAACAGTGTGTGTGATTTGTGCGGGCTCGTCAAGAGGTTCCTAACCTCAAACATCAAACTCATGCCTTGACCATTATCTTCAGAGCTCACTTCGCCATCCCACTTCACTCGCCCACGTCACGATGTCAGAAGAAAAGGAAGTCAAAAAGACCACTCAAGAACTTCTAGAAACACTCATTGTGGAGACAGGGCCAGCAGGAACACAAACAAGGTCCAAGTCACCAACAGCCCTCTCAAGCGACGTCACACTCAAGATTTCAACCCAGATGGGCCGATTAGAATTCATGGAGGGAATAAAGAACAAAATGCACAACATCACCTCTGCAGAAGAACTGGACGTCATCCAGAAGATGGTAGATGATACGCATAAAGTGTTCGCAGAGGAGCATGCATATCTGGAGGCTCACTGTCCACCTCATTCGGTGATAGAGAGCTACTTCACAAACAACACCTACCAACTGGAGGCACAACTGTACCTCACCACCAAGACAGCACTTGCCTCTGTAAAGAAAACACTCACCAAATCCACCTCACCCTCTGTGAATCGACCATCTCACCATCTGCCCAGATTAAAACTCCCTTCCTTCTCAGGAGACTTCTCAGAGTGGCTGGAGTACAAGGGTCTGTTCACCTCAATGATCGGAGACAACCACGACCTGACTTCAATTGAAAAATTTCTCTATTTGAAGATGTCTCTGACAGGTGCGGCAGCTGATGTGATCTCAAATTTGCCCATGACTGGTGAGGTTTTCTCTGCAGCATGGGAGAAGCTCACATTAAGATACGAGAACAAGCGCAGACTTGTGGCAATGCACCTGGCATTCATTCTCCAGGAGACTTCACCACCTCAGCGCACATCAGCAGACCACCTCACGTCCATCCTCACCCGTGTGGACAATGCACTAAGTGCATTAAGATTATTAGGGCAGTCCACTGACAACTGGGACGCCATTATTGTGCACCAGTTGTCAAAACAATTAGACTACGTCACACGGGAGAAGTGGGAATCCACTCTTGGAGAAAATTCATCTATGCCCACCTACGCTCACCTTAAACAATTTTTGAACACTCGCATTAGGGTGTTGGAAAATCTGGAGCTTGGCACTTCAGCACGACGCTCACTTCAACCTCCGTCATATGCTCAGGCAGTTGTAGTTCACGTCAACACACCTGCAACAATGACCACCTCAAAGTACATGTGTGATTGTTGTGGACAAGGGCATTTCATTGTGACGTGTGCCAACTTCAGGAACCTCACTCCATCTGAGCGGTACCACATCATTCTTGACAAGGCATTGTGCTTTAATTGCTTGGGGAGGCACAATGTCCGGTCATGTAGAATAACGATGACATGCTTGGTGTGCCGCATGCGCCACCACACCATGCTTCACAAGGCACTCATCAAAGCACACAAATCACCGAAAGCTTTAACCAAAACCCCAGAAACCACCTCAATGCCATCAACCTCAAAATGAAGAGATGCTGCAGCCCCAGACAACTTCTCTGATTATCTAACCTCACTCTGTCACACATCAAGGCCAAACACTCCACAGTCCACGTCAGGAGCACTCCACTCAGTACAACTTCACAGCCTATGCCATCATCTATGTTATTAGCAACTGCCAAAGCCAGGATTGCATCACACATCACCTCGATGCAAGTATGACTTCTCATCGGCTCTGGCTCTGAAATTCGATTGATTTCAGAACACATTGTCAATCAATTGGGCCTACGTAGAGTTCACTCATCACTGGTCATGATGGGTTTTGGTGGAACTCCAACTTCACATTCAAAAGGCATAGTGCAATGTCAACTTCAAGCACTACATTCACATCACAGTTTCCCTCATGCTCATGTCACGAGCAGTCGTGACACCATACTGCCTCTACGTGTCACTGAGCCTCAAGACTGGTCGCACATCAAGAAATTGACATTGGCAGACAATACATTCCTCACACCTCAACCCATTGATATCATTATCGGAGTTAATCATCATGGGCAGGTGATCAAACCAAACATCATTACAGAAAATGAAAACATGTCAATTGCTCAATGCTCAATTTTTGGGTGGTTAGTGTTGTGTCCTTGTGGATCCAACCAAACTTCACCAGCATAGTCTCATCATCTGACTGTACAACATGACCATGAACCTCTTCAAGAATTGTTAACGAGGTTCTGGTTACAAGAAGAGGTACCAACTGTCACTCAACATCAGCTGACTCCTATGGAACAAGACTGTGAACATCACTTAATGACCACTCATCAACGTCATTCCTCAGGGAAATATATAGTTTGATTACCACTCATGGACTCCAGAGAGTCTCTTGGAGACTCATATTATACTGCAACGAGATGCCTACGTCACCTGCAAGCACGACTCAATAAGAACGATGAATACCAAAAGCTGTATGAGAACTTCATGAACGAATATATTTCACTGGGACACATGGTTCAGGCTGCTCAACAATCAGTACACTTCAGCGATCTTGAGGTTGAGACTGACTCTGAAGGGATGACCTTAACCCTTTGCGGACCGAGCGCTCTTCACCGTTTCGTTCCAGCAGGTCCGCGCTGGACTCGCCGGTGCGTAATAGCCGGTGCGCAGAGATTTCACTAATCGCTTATCCGCTTGGTAGCGTTTACTTTGGAAAACATTTATGACCTTACTAACGTAACGTACTTATGAATTAGTAGATGTAAAAAATAAAATCGTAAAATTTTTTAAACATTATTTTTTATTGTTTACAGTTTATAATTAACCATTGTATGATACCGTTTAAAGCATTCTCCCACGTGCAATCCCGGTTTTCTGTCGCAGGTTTCGCATATATACGAAGTTTCTTTTCTACCACCTGGAACTTTTCGATTAGAACAAACTGCGCAAGCCTTGTGTGTATGCTGGGGATACAGTGTAATTATATGCAATTTTCCATCTAGTCGCTGTTCCTCGTCGTTGGATGATGGTTGTCCACAGTTTGCTCCTACACGAATGTCCCCCACAAGATCAAGCAACAGTTTTTCTCTGAATTGTTTGTGAAAAATTTTTTTATTGGTATCAGGAGGAGATGCTTTATATAAAATATAAGCATTGATAATAGACGCTTCCAAACCCCAGAAAAACAGCTTCCTCCACCATTTTAGGGTTTTGCGAAGGAAACAGTAGGTTGCAGTACATATATTGGTCGGCTAAATCAACGCCGCCCATGTTTTTATTATATTGCACTATTATACTGGGCTTCACAACTGGCTGCGTTCTATTATCCCCAACTCTTCTATTTCTAACAATTTAGGATCTTGACGTACCATACGTTGATAGCATAGACACGACACGTTTGTCGTGCCACGCAAGCATCAATATTTCTTGTTTGCGATAAGCAATTGTTTCCCCGATCCTTAATTTCGGTAATTTCATCGAGCAAGGTATTCCATTTCTATTCGTCATTACCGTTCCCGTTAAATGACATTGCAAATAAAATAATTTTTGGCCAAGTATGATGCTAGTATAGAGTCTGTCGGTAAACATATGATATCCTGTAGCTTCGGGTATTGACTGCTGTAGATTATTATACAGATGTAAAACAATCCGGCTTGTGACTGGTAAATCGGCGTAAATTAGTGCGTCTGTCGTTTGTTTTCCAAAATATGGTAAAAATGTGTGTACATATCCGGACGATGAGTCAGCTAATACGTATAGACGGAGTCTCCATTTGTTTGTTTTTTGGGATTGTACGTTTTAAATGAAATTCTTCCTTTGAATCCAACAATGGATTCATCTACAGAGATATTCTGTGCTGGTATCAAATGATGCCTGAATTTTTTGTCCAAATAGTTAAGAAAATGGGCAACTTACCCACAGAAATTCTTTCCGTATTGCCTGTTTGCGGCGTGGTTTCTAAATGCAATGCCCAAAATATTTGTAGAAATCGTTGGCGTTTAAATACATTATTATAAAATGGATTGTATGCGTGGAATTTTTTGCTCCAATTATCTTTGATGTCATGCAGAGGCATCAATCCCATGTTAATAATTACACCTAGAAATGCTCTTAATTCAGTAACAGTAACCTCATACCAATTATGCCATAATGAGTGCACAGGGACTTCACGGCCGCCGATTATTTTTCGAGCATATAAATTTGTTTCTGCCACTATTTTACTAAGAAGCACATTCGTAAAAAATAATGAAAAAAACTGCAGAGGTGTAAAGTAATCACTCCGAACTTGTGGCCCTTGTACCTTGTCTCCCGTAGAAAATTGGACGGAACTGGAATAGGTGTCATTTTCAGTGACATTTTGCTAGTCGGTGTTTTGGTCCGTTTCATTATTATTTTCAGATGTGTCATCAATTCTGTTTATACGTCTGCTTCGTCTGAATGTAACCACGTCCTCTGAATCTTCACTAATTTCGATTTCAAATTCACGTATTCTTTGAAATTGTTCTTCTATGTCGTCCAAATAATCACTATCATCACTTTCAAATTCATTATCACGCACTGTTGTACGTTGACTCTGTCGTTTAGCCATGTTCTTTACAAAAAAAAAATTATTTTATAATAAAGTAAGATTTGAAAATGTTTTCTAGTTGTGCTACGACTTCGAACTGTACACCACGATGGGTTTGAAAATACTAAAACTAAGCCCTTAATATCCAGATGCATGGCCAATTTCAGATATGCACCATTGTAGCTCTTAGTGTAGATTGAGACATAGTCGGGTGAAATTTGATACAGAATGCGGCAGAACACAAAGCGATATCGAGCTACACTCGACATAAGCCGTAGAAAACATAAAGTGATGTCGAATCACACTCGACATAGGACGCGCTAGAACGAAAAGCGATGTCGAGTCACACTCAAAATCGGACCGCAAAGGGTTAATACCTGGTGCCTGTGTGTCAGGAGCGTCGAGGGTCCCTGATGGTCAGTTGATACCAAGAGTTCGTCAAACCAACGTCGAGTATTACTTGCCTCACCATGGGCTCTTAAAACCTGAGAGCACTTCAACCAAGCTCCGGATCGTATTCAACGGATCAAAGTCCACATAATCTGGACTTTCTTTGAACGATATTATGCACACTGGCGCCAAACATCAGCGTGACATCACTGATGTTCTCCTCTGGATCAGAAAACATCAATTCACTTTCACCACCGATGTTACGAAAATGTATCGCCCGATCATGGTCCATGAAGACGATTGGGACCTCCAGTGAATCCTTTGGTTCGTCAAAAGAGGAAAAATCAAGCCATTCAACCTAACTACCGTCACATATGATACACGTGCTGCGCCATTTTTGGCCATCCGTGTTTCATATCAACTTGTCCAGGACGAAGGCAAACACTATCCACTAGCCATCGATCCGATCACTAAGGGTAGATACGTTGACGATATCATTGACGGAGCTGATACTCCTCAATAACTTCATGAGGTTGTACCTCAATTGAACCAACTCTGCATGGCGGGCGGTTTACCGCTTGCGAAATGGCAATTCAATGATCCCACTTGAATGGAAAAATTCATAAATGACAAGAATATCTCACCTTCACTCATATCTGGGGACTACACCATTAAAATATTAGGTCTGACATGGGACCCACTTCAAGATTGTTTCACCTTTTCAAGTAAAGGCATAACTTCTCAAATCGAAACTTCAAAGCACACAATCCTATCTGAAGTGGCTCAGATGTATGATCTATTAGGTTTTATCTCACCTGTCACAATTCGAGCAAAACTACTCATGCAAGAATTGTGGCGGCAAAAATTCAATTGGGATGACACACTTCCTTTGTCCATCTCTGGGAAATGGGCCGAATTCAAGCAAGAATTGTCCGCTTTGGAAATAATTATCATTCCAAGGTAGATTCGAACATTGGGAACATCAACGTGTGAGCTCCACGGGTTCTCGGATGAGTCTCCACGGTCCACGAGTCTATCTCAAAGTCACCTCACTGTTCGGTACATATCACATTTCACGACCAATCGAGCCACTGAGCGACGACCCTGATGGTCTATCAGCTCTGACTCCAGGACACTTCCTCGTTGGGACGGCAACCACAGCCATTCCTGAACCGTCACTCATAGATCTCTCAACATCACGGTTAACTTCATGACAATATATTCAGCAAAAACTTCAACAATTTTGGAAACGATGGTCAACTTCTATGATCCAACGTCAACTGGCCACAACCAAGTGGCACCATAAAACAAACGATTTCAAAATTGGTGCCCTGGTACTCGTCTCAGACAAGCGATTTCCACCCAATAAATGGGCACTGGCTAGAATCACTCAACTTCACCCAGGAAAGGATGGATTAACTCGAGTGGTCACTCTGAAAACATCTAGCACCACTCTCACCAGACCAAACACCAAACTTGCTCTATTGCCAGTACCACTCGCAAGTGAAACACGTTCACAAACATCTCTGAAGGGAATCAGCAACACTATTGCTGATAGTGGGCGGAAATGTTAAGAATATTCAAATCGACCGTAGAACTCCCGCGCAACTTCCGGCCAGTATCGATCTCGATCCTTCTAGAAGAATTTCACGTGTGTTGATGCGCCTTCGTTGATCGCGATCGTTCAGTCGTAAGCTTCGGAACATTTCTAATTATTTTATTAGATATTTATTATTTATTTGCAATTCTTAATCTATGGAGTCTCGTTGAGTATTAACCCTTTCGCGGCGGAGCGCTCCGAAATGAAGTGCGCTCTGAGCGGTCAGCGTGACAGTGGGAGATTGCTCGTGCGGACGACACGATACTCGAGTCGTGTCTAACATTTTAGCTGACATTTTGTGAGCCGATTTTGCTTATCTTTTCCTTGAGGCGTCTTAAAACAATAATATTAATAATAACAACAGTTTAATAATCTTTAATAATCTTAAATAATCTTGAAACAATTTTTTTTAGTTTTAAAATAATCTTTAACAGTCTTTAACAATTTTTAATAATCTTGCTTCGTATGATATAATTTGAAGTACGGATCAATACACAATCCAACGTTACAATCTTTTACATTCGAATCGTGTTTCACTTCGCTTTTTGTGTTTGCTGCAAACCTCACATTTCCGCCGACCGTTCTTCCGCATTCCAGTGGGGTTGGTATATTTTGATGGCCAATGGTGTGAAACTATTCGTAATTAATTATCTTTGGATGCAGTTTGGCCTCCAGACTTATTGCTGCATATATTTGGATATTGTATTAGAATTTCTCGAATGAGACGTAAATGAAATTTCGCAAATGTTATATTCTTTTTAGATACAATTTTGTACAGTACGTAAGAATTATAAATTGAAAGGTCCATCATGTGGAAAAAGAATTTTTTATACCACTTTAGACTTTTACGCACAGTATTTATGGAATTCAAAACCATGTCTGTTTTGTCGACTGCTTCCACAAGGCGATTATAATCTACGATGACACTTGGTTTCATTATTGGTGCTCCCGTTTTATAATACAGTTTTTTTGTTGCCGTATACTCTGCAGAATGATAACTTGATACCATTATCACTTCTCTTTTATCCATCCACTTTAAAGCCAAGAAATTATCCGTGGACTGAATTTGTATTTCGCTTTTACATAACTTATTAGAAATATTAGGCATTCCACGTCTGGTTTTCCTCACGGTTCCAAACGCATTCGCCTTGTAGTAATGTAGGAGCGAAAATAATGCCGGTCTTGAGTACCAAGCATCGGTAACCAAAGCACGACCTTTATTTAAATATGGTTCCATCAGCGTCATGACAATATCCTTTGATTTCCCAATTTCTGCCGAATAATTATTGCTCCTTACATCCGTGCGTGCTCCACAATACACAATAAAGTCTTGGATATATATCCGGTATGACAGTCACAGATAACATAAGACTTAATTTCAAATCTACTTCGTTTTGAAGCTATAAATTGCTTGAAGAAACACCTTCCTTTGAAAAGCAGTAAGCTTTCCTCGATGCATAAATCTTTATGAGGGTCAAATGCTTCTGAAAAAGAATTTCGCAATCTGTCGACGATACCCCGTACCTGTATGAGCGCATCTTAATTTGTTCTGTCACTGTTGTCATGAAAGTGCAGCATTTGTAACAGCAATTTATATCTGTCTTTCTTCATTATTCTTGGAAAACTTTCCGTTCGCATCAATTCGTCAGTTAACCAATATTCTTCTATTGTCAATTTCTTCACCTTTGACATTAACATCGACACGGCAAAAAATCGATACATTTCGGTCACTGTCGTATTTTTCCAAGCCAAGTTTGTGTGGTATAATAATTATTGTTCTCTTTCACAATATGCTCAAGTATTTTTTCGGAAAAGAAAAGTTTAAAAATTTCTAATACTGACGCTTTATCGTTAATGTTTGCCTTAACTCCTGATAGGTTTTCATCAAAATCAAAAACTTTTGTAGCCAAATTTTGTACACTCCAAAGAAATTGCCGTGGAACGATGTCTATAGATTCCACAATGTTTTCGGAATTTGATTCCGAGCTACTTGACAGATGGCATCTCTTGTATTTAGTATTTACCTTGATTTCTACCTGTGTCCAATTTCTCCAAAAAATTCAGAATGGTCAGAATCTGATGATAGTTCTGTACCATCGCCGCTCGAATTCGTCCATCTGTCAATGATCGAGCTATCAACTAACGTGTTAACAATATAATATTAACTCTACTTAACACCTTTTAATAAATATTCACTATGAACTATTCGCAATATGTCTTTGCCTGACTCTGATTGATTTGACTGAACTGAACTGTTTGAGTGATTTTTCTAAACTGCCTGGAAGAGCACTTCCTCAATATACCTTCATGATGGTCGTGGGGGAGGTTTATATGAAGGGGTGCATGGTGCCGCTCCTCCAGGAGTCACCTCAGGTGAACCGACAACGTTGGGGCTTTTCCCGAGATGACCAGCGCTGATCTTGGGGTGCATGAAGGCACGTTATCAAGGCCTGGGTCTGGATGCGCCGTACCTAGACGTAACGATCACGGTAATCGTGTTTTATGATGCATGACAATTTTGGAAAGCTAAGAGGTTGAAAGGTATTGGTATAATTGATTTTACTTGTGCATGCTTAGTAATAAAGAAATAAACTCTTTTAAACTGTTAGCTTTCCTTGAACAGGACAGATGAAGAATGTATATATGCTGTTTTTGGCTATAGAAAATGAATATGGAGTGAGCCGTTACGTCCGCATGGTCGAATTGCCTTGCGCGCGCTGAGCTTATTTGTATTTAATTTTTATTGCATGTTTGCAGTTGACTTTTAGCATTCTAGCATGCTTGTTGCATGTGAGAACGCGACACAATTTATGGTTAATTATTACTGATTATGTAAAAAAATCTCTGCACAAAACGCGTACACTGCTAGCGCGTCGAGAACAAACGATTTAATGTGCATTATTGGGCAGTTTTAACAAATGCAGGGCGCCTAAAGGCGCTGTTTGTTCGGAGGCAGCAACTCTGCCTGGGCGCCTAAAGGCGCTGTTCGCCGCGAAAGGGATAAATGAATTGAAATAGAATGATAATTACATGTTTTTTAATTATTTACTTCGCGAAATGTATTCGTTATTTATTGATTTATCGAAACGGAATCGTTATAATTTGATGAAAGACGTCGGCGTTTAATTAAATTATATAATATATTTATATAAAGGCATACAATTATGTAAATATAAAATTATAAAAATATAAGTATAAATATATAAAAATGTTTATAAAAATTTTTAAATCATTCACAATTTAATTTCAGTTTTTGTGTGAGGGGGGTGATTGGTGGAATGGGGAACAACTTCGTCCGGTGTTCTGGGAGGAGAGGTGACATTGGGGCCGGATGTTTCAAGATGGAGGATCCCGAGCTGTAACGACTTCCTCCAGCAGAATGGAAGGAGACGCAGGTATAGGAGAGAAGATCGGTTCCTCCAGGCCCCGGTAACTGCCAATGCATTGGTGTTGCCCAGAGAGGGCAAGCTCTTATGGAAAAATTAAACTCAAGTTACGCCGACTTAATATCCAGGCGGCAGGACCGTCGCAGTCGATAGTAGCGCCTCTTACGGCTGCCTCGCATATTATTTCGGATTTCACCTCGCTTTTCACGCGCGGGAAGTTGATCCTAAACAATCTTAACTGTACCGAAGGATCCAGCCAGGACTAATAGACATCGTGGAGAGGATTGACAAGGACTCAGGACTGCTGAGAACAGGAACCAGAATAAGGGCTTGTATTAACATCTTTTTTACTCGAATATAAGTTGTATCTTGCTTATTTTTGTTACTATATACGTATATGCATGTACCCCAGCCATAATAACAAATTTATATATTCGAAACATATATGCGCATATTTCTTTTAGGCCTCAGCTGTATTCTAGTTATTTAAGGATTTCTCAATAAATGGATTTATATTTTAATAAACTGTCAGTAATTTTGTACCTCATTTTAATTTTAATATAGATTAGGTTAGTTTTAATACATATACATATATATGAAGTGGGCAATACAAAATTTTAATAACATAGTACCTAGTTCGGCCACTATGTCGCCTCGATCGTTGCGACGGTCCTGCCGCCTGGATATTAAGTCGGCGTAACTTGAATTTAATTTTTCCATAAGAGCTTGCCCTCCCTGGTGTTGCCTATTTCCTACAATCCCAGCAAAGAAAATTCCCCTCGCCGAGCACACTCAAGAGCAGCGCGTCTTCTTCGTGGTGCTGGAGTCGGCCCGACCTAGGGAGGAACGAATGACCACCATCGGATGTCGTTTGCTCCGGAGAAACTGGACGCTGAAAATGTGTGGGCAGCGATGCACCGACGATGACACCCAGGACGAGAACAGGCTGCGCGCATCGAGCAGGCCCACATGGTCGGAAATTACCCTTTTCCCAGAATCTGGAATTCGATTCCACATCATTTCGAACAAGTCATGGACAGGCAGGGGTACGGAGGGGTACGAGGTGAGGGGCAGTGGTATTGTCACTGCCGTTTAATACTTTGCGGACGACTATTTTTTCGGCCGGGTGAGGTAGTAGGACGAGGCGATTTTCGCAGATATGTCGAGCGTCTGTACAATTAAATGATCTTATATAGACATTATTTTACAAAAACGTTATATTTTGATAGTTTATATGTACAGGGTGTCCCAGGAAGTTGGACGCACCCGGAAGCAGGTGATAGCTGAGGTAATTCTAATATAGGGAAGTGACATTCGTAATGACGTATCTTAATTCGTGGCCAAGTTATTAACGACAAACGATAGTGAATCGTAGGGCACCGTAAGACCCAGCGGCGCGACAGTTTCTACTGGCACAATACCCCACTGGTGCAGAACTTCTACTGTCGCGCGGCCGGGCCCAATGAAGCCCTGTGATTGGCTATCGTTTTTCGTTAATAACTCGGCCACAAATTAAGATACATTAGGAATATCACTTCCCTATATTAGAATTACCTCAGCTATAACCTGGTTTAGGGACCTGCACGTTAGCTGGGACACCCTGTATATTTTATAGGGCTTCGTTACATTGGAATACTATTACATTACATTTAAATATGTGATTTATTGTGTAATTATTGCGCAGTATATATTTATCAATAACAGCATCATTTCGTACACGAGTGTGTGTTTCTGGCAGACGCAATCAAGACAAAAGAAAAAACAGGTCTGTGGATATCTTTTGCCAGATACGATTTTTTGCTACAAATGGAAAAGTCTGAACACATCTATACCGGAATCAAAACGTGAGTGTCTTTCACAACATCGGGGATATTAACCTCAGATATTATAGTATACAATTTCCTACCGTTTTGTATGTAATTGAGAAAAACGTTTCTCTCTATTCTAGCTAACTATTTCCATTTTGTATATAAACGAAACCACTAATATTGAAGATTGGAAAACACTGTGTACCGCACTTGATAAGACAATTCGACAATTTCTGTTTTACAAACTTTTTTCGCGTAACTTTGAAACAGATGGCTTGTTAAAAAATTTATCTTCAAACAGTTGCAATTTCATTACGAGAGGATTAAATTTTTCTAATTTTTTGATCCTTGAATAGAAAAATTGAAGAACGCAATTAATACAAAATATTTTTAACAGCTACGAAAACTTCAACATCCGTATTGAAATCTCAAATATTAATTACTATGTACACTTGAAAAACTTATTATGCCTTCATATCAAAAGACATAAGCAAGGCAATCAGGGAAGATTAAAATATTTCATGAAGTCCAGTAAGCAGTTTTAATAGTATTAAATTTAATTTCATAACAAACATAGGTAGTATTAAATAAAAATGTAAATCTAAAGTAATCAAATCGTTCCTTCAAATTTACAGAAATTAAGTAATGATATGTACTTATCGATCATACAGTCGATATAAACAGAAAATATGAAAACTGTTTACATGTTACTTACAAATATTACTAAATTGATAATTTACCACCATATTTCACAGATTGACATTTGTGTTTAAACATTCTTTAAAAAACGTGAATACAAACATTACCTTTTAATATTAAATTTTAACGTAAATCTAATTACAGTAACTAAAGACAGTTTTCACCAACTTGTCGGCACCAACCTTTTTTATATATTCTTTTCACTTTAAATTACCTCACAAAATAATTAAATTTATATTGAATTTGAGGTATTGAACGATTTGATTAAATTACTCATAATATTAATACGAACAACGACACGAAAGAAAAGTAATTAGTGTTTCTAGTATAAGTACTTGAATCGAAATTAGAATGGCTGATCCCGCTGTTAAGTAAAACGCTCATTGAAAACTACAAACATCAATGTGCATGTGATAGCATGATAAACTTTGCCTCGTCAAGAAACTTTTAAATACACCATAACAATTATAACTTGATAAAAATGCGAGCTAGACAAACTGTCTTGTTTACAACCAATAAATTATTGTGTGTGTCCGTTCAATATCAACAGAAATTCTGAGAACCAACCATATAGAAGAATTTCACCCATCTAAAATGTTAATGGGAAATTGATACGTTGTAATCGTACGTTTTTACCAAATAAGTATTTCAATATTTTTCCAGAAAACGAAAATGTACTTTTAAGAATCAAAACCAAATTGTTTAACACATTCGTCGCCTATGTCATATTGTAAAAAATCTATATTGTTTATAAATTTCCATTGTAAGATAATTTATATGAATACATATAGAAGTATAATTTATCGATCGTAAGTATTAATCCAATGATGAACGATGAATTTTCCGGCTATTGAAGCGATCATGAAACAGGACAATTATCACAAAAATAAATTATATCATATCCCACAAAATATGTATAAATTACAAAATACTACCAATGTTTCGGTCCTTGGTTTGGACCCTCTTCAGAGAAGTTGGAAGAAAGGCAGCCGACTGAAATATGTACGAGAATTAGCTGAAACATAGGCATCTAACAAAGACACCTATGTTTTTGACTTTTGTGGATATATGTATGTATAGGTAAAACTTCCCTGAAGGGTATATAAAATTTCCCTGAATATATCAAACTTCCCTGAAACAATTGTTCTGTTCCATGCTCGCTTCAATAGCCGCAAAATTCCTCGCTCATCATTTAATTTAATTTATAGGTTGTAGGATTTACTAAATATTATTTTTTTACTTTACTAGCCATTACTGTTTATGAACAAGTGTTTTTATATTTTATATACATTCTACAATTTAATACCTTACAAATAAAAAGTGTTAATGAATGCTTATGTTTAGACAATTCTTATAAAAAATTTACCTTCAGAAAGAAATCTAAATCCTTCTTCGAATCCATTAATATCATAAACCGTCGCTTAAATGCGATGACGTAGCCCGTTACGGGTATCGTGGTCAGTTTGTGTGTTAAAGGCTTAAATTACACAAGAATGTCTAGATTTGTAAGAAAATCTAGAAACTCAATGTCATTGTGACAAAATCGTATCTAACAATCCCATTAAAACTTTGAAACACATTTTCGGGGAACAGACAAAAAGTAGTTGGTAACCGGGGTGATTAGTCGAAAGTTAATAGACTGGCATACTTACGAGCTTAGTAATCTTAGGTGAAAAGAAAGGAAGTAGGAAAAGAAAGCAACGGGGGGGTGTGTTATAAAGCGTGAAAATACAGGGTGACCATTCGCGCAACTGGTATCGATTTCAAATACGTACGGTGATTAATGTTATGAGAGTTTTCGTGACTCATAAAGTTAGCATTCGTAGGTAGAGTCCTTATGCCGGTCGTCGTTCACTCCACCCTCGGCGGGCACGACTGCAGGGACGGAGCGGAATCCCGAGGCATTGGCAGTGTAAATTTATCGTGGTGTTAAGCCGTTAATATTTGCTTTCGCAGGCTTTAAATCAATGAAAAATATTCTAATTGGAATATGAAAAAAGTTGGCACAGTCTGCCGTGACAGAGGGTGCCAATGCCGGGAAAAGGGAGAAGTCAGACCCTGTCTCCTGCATTACAGAATAGAATATAAATTGTCTTAACGAGAGTCGAGCAAGAAAAATGGTAAAAAGTTTTCGATTAAGCCATTCGCGCGGACCTGTATTGAACTATAGATTCTCCAACTTACTAACTACAAAGCAAGTTTACTAATTTTACGAATCTCGGGTGAATATGTAGAGGGCATGTCGAGTCGCGAACCATTCATTCGGCCGATTCGCTAATGTTTTTTTCGTGGAAACTTATATTGAGAAATTTTTTGAATAATGCCCGGCTATGTATACTGCTAATTACACGAAAGCAGATTATTCTCTATGAGAAGTTGCCCGTTGTATTACTGTTGTATAAATCTGAAGACTCCTTTAAGGAAGCCGGATACTTTTATGTTTTCCACGTTAAATTTGTTCTTTTTCGGTAAGTATACTTTCCTCAAGAACTATTTTGCTAATAACATTTAAATTTTAATAGGCTATTCTCAATCCGTTTCTTAGTAAAAATATTAATTTTAACGTGATTAGAGTAAATACAATAATTCGACTTTCAAAATAGTGTTAAACGAAATATAACACAGAATTTCTCTTTAAATTGTTGTTTCAACCTTGCAAGGAGCCCGTTCGTACTCTTATAGTACCGAGTAAGATAAACAGCGTATTAAAGTAATTTTCGAATTCATCCAGTAGTTTAGCGCTTATCACTTCTTTGTTGAGTCTGACTCAACATGATCTTTCATCACAAGAACTCCTCAGTATATCCAATCACACTCGAAATTATTAAATTACGATTTTCAACATGCAGTATATTGTATAATGCTTTATGTATTTAGTTAGTATAACATTTCGAGAAGGCATTTTGTTAAAACTTGTTACTGATTTTTGTGTTCTGAACATGAAGATTTGAAGGTCCCGAACAAGTGACAAAGACGATCATTTAGATCGGAAGCCTAGTATCGTTTTCTTGCATCCAGGAGGAACCTGTAAAAGAAACCGAGTTTGCATCTTGAAAATTGTTTCAATCGATATCGTATCCTTCAAAACTGCAAAACATAAAAAAATGTGTTTTTTTCCTATAGAAATTCATTCAAATTGTCTTATTATGTAGTCAAAAAATGTTTAAGTTCCACAAATATAAATTACAGCAAAGTTTGAGAGCTATATTTAATATAACTCGTAACAAAAGTTGTTTAAAATTCCAGTGGAGGAACTCTCCTTCGAAGTAAATTACAAATAAAACATTTCAAATACTAGAGAGTTAATGACAACAAAAATGAAAAATAATTCGGTGTGCAAACAGTTAAAAATAAACATAATTCAGTAAAAGTGTTTTATACCAATAAACAAAACAATTAATAGGAAACAATAAAGAAAACGAATAATTTGGAATGTAAACAGCTATTTCACAGATGCTAATTTGATAGGAAAAACATGTACTACATAGTTATCATCCTGTGTAAGAGTAGGCATATCCAATAAAGTGTAAATATATATCAGTTTATTTCAAGAAGATAGCAACGGTCAGGCCATTATAATTCGAGGATTATCTCTACGTTTTGTAATATGTATATTTATTAGCAACGAACTCCAACAGTATAATGGTACAAAGAAATATTTTTAATAAATATCGTTTTGGATATCTGATTTACTTTTTAGTAATGTAAATATAAATATAAGTTATCTTCATGAAGTCATATTACTATTTTATTATTCGCCGAATCACCAATTATGTGGTATGTAATAAAATTTGATGTGTTCTCATATTTCAATGATACTCGATATGTAACGCAAATATTACTTTAATCGATAAGTGCTAAATCACGACAGACACCACGCGTTAAAACTTTATATCTACGATTCCGTAAAAGCTCAAAACACCTAATCCCGGGCACCAAACGACGCGTTAAAAATGACCGAGCGATCTTTCGAAACGATTACAACGTGCGACTTCTAAATCTCAGTCAATCTCGGCATTAGGGCATGACGAATCCTTCGGGTCGGATTTTCAAGAATGCGGCACGCGCAAGAATAAAAGGGCTATCGTTTGGCCCACCCTCGGCGATTCCGAGATCGAGCCGATCGCAATTCTAACTACCAATAATTTCCCTTCGGTAACCGGGCTGACACGAAATCCCAGGTTTTACTTTGAATACCGCATTGATTAACTTATCTAATCTAATTTAAATGCGAATGGAGGGTCGGCCGTCTCGCTCCCACCTTTCGCCGGTGAAAGGAACGCGAAGCCCATCGGTGAACTGCAAGGGATGAGAACGGGAACCCTTGTGGCGCGGCTGATGATACGAAGAGACGAAGACTAGGAACATTAAGCGCGATAGTAAGCGCCAGCAAGGAACGAGACAAAGAGAAAAATGGGGATTCAAGCGAATGTAAGGGTGGAGGTTGGATGGAGTTCGAATCCGAGGCTAAAAGGAAAGAGGCAGAGCTTGTAGGTGGGAGGGAGCGAGACAGAACGAGTAAGGGACGAAGGCACGGGGTAGAGTGGTTGCATGAGATAATGAGAGAAGCGAGGGTGAAACAAAATGAAGCGATCTAGTATGGGCGGGTCGTAGGAGCAGTAATACGAACAGGGTGTACCGTGTTGAGTAAGGCGAGTTAGGGCATACAAACCGCTGTGTAACGTATCAAATTGAGTGCTGAATCCGGGATTAAATCGGCGAGAACGAAACAAGAGAAGAGGGGCAAACGACATTCGTGAAACCGGCGAAGATGGGGAAATCCGCGTACAATTTTGACTAACACTAACATGCGGGAGACTAGCATACGGACTTTCGGTACTTCATTCAGTCACGGTTGCTGTTTCATTTTCTCTACGGTTATTATAGACAGATGAACGGGTAGTACTTTTAGCAGATATCCGTGGTTGCACCGTAAAACGACATAAGTCACGTAGTCACGTTTACTTTCAAGAAATTGCCGTTTAACTTTTAACAAGGGTGCAAGAAACCTTGGAGGTCTATCGAATTTCATTTTTATTCCTTACTATGTTAAGAGAATTTTCCTTAACGCATTTTCTCTATTTTATAAACATCAACATTCTACGGTCCATAGCACAGTTAAGTCATAAACCGATTTTTACATTTTCACACGAAATCAATTTACTGTCATTATTTGCAACTGAATTCGAAAATGTATAATAAAATATACCACTATGTATGCATACTGTTTCGAATGAAGACATCGTTAAAAACAGATAAAACGATATTGGAAAGATAAAAGAAGTGAGAATAATGAGGGCGAAGAACAGGAAGCGATATTATTTCGTACCTATACAAAATAATAGTAATGACAATAATGATTACAACAATATTGAAGTAGCGACCGTCACGAAGATAACTAGGGGATATTTCCCCTTGTCTTCGCTCACCCTAAACGCCCTTAACTTACTGTGACCATTTCGTAAATTGGAGAAGTTTAGTTTTATCACGTAAAAGATACATGGTTGGAAGACAGCTTTGTTCCTGTAAAATTGTATAACTACTCGATACAACTTCATATTTATTGAAACATGTAGCAATAAAATTTCAAAAATTCAAGAAAACATTTGCCGTACATTTTACTTGAATGTTTTTGAAATAAGCCAATGAAAAACTAAACTTTCTTACTTTATCATAACTCTTTTAATACCCAAGTAGCGATATTTTGCAGACTGTTGAACATATACAAAAAATCGTTTTAAGATCTAAAATAGTTTAGAAGCAAGTGGAGCAGTAATTCAAGGTTCATTGAATTTTGTTACATGAAGTGCTATATTTTTTTATTCATAATGTAATAGCGTTTTTCAGAGGAATTTAACGAAATGCAATATTAAACCATTTCGATTGACGGACGGCCGTGAAATCGTGTAGACCTACACGCCTTCATAGTATTTAGAAAAATTATCAAAATTGCTCACGTATTGTTTGCAAATTTGCAACACAAAGTAACAAGTAAACTTTCCTCGAAAGATAGACCTCATACTTACCATCGAAATTCTTCGCACGAGTAATTGAGAATTCTCAATTTTCTACCCGTTCGCTGAAAAAGGTCGTTATACATGGACAGCTCCATCGACAGCAAAAAGAACATCGTAGGTTTACATCTCTGAGAATCGTGTGCCCCTCTCTTCCGTTCTCTATATATCACCCGACTACTCATCTGCTGACTTGTTATTAAATTAATCCTTCGTTTAGTCAAATTGATGCATTGATATCATAGAGCACTCATAACTCACGGCACCCTTCCGCCGCGATTAGTACACACGCACCCGTTTTCACGCGCGACCCCTGATTCAACGAAGTGAGGGGCTCTACTCTGCAATTCCCTATTTGCGCCGATGCAGACTCTACTATTTATTAACATCATTACTTACCATTTCAACCACTCATGCATCACGGTGACGTCACTGAGATAAATGCAGCTCTATTCTCCGCGAATTCCTCGAGCTTCATTCGATAGTTCTCATATTACGTCGAATTTGCACTTTGTATGGTCTGTCTGTTCTTTGGCTGGTTCCGTAGTGCAACCCTTTAACGGGTACCATCGTCCCTTGTTCCTGCAGGGCATAGTCGTTTGCACAGAGTTAAAGGATCCAATTGAGTATTAGTATTTTTTTTTGTAATACCTTTTAGTGACTGTTCTTAATATGATTCAGGAAATGTATATTGTAATATGCTCTGCTTAATTCCACATTTGCCATAAGTAATGGAATATTTTTTACGATAATATTTATCATGAGATTTTGGATGAAGCATTAGAACGATTCTTGACCCAATAGACCCCTAGTTTGCCTCAAGCATATAACTAAACAAGGAATCAGATTTACGGGAATAATAAACATTGGGGAAATAACAAAAATACAAAAGAAAGATCCATTTTATAGAAGAAAATATGTTAACATGGTTAAAGTGAAGATAAAATTAAATGCTTTAACTAATTATCAGAACGATTTTCTAAAAACATTCTTGTGGATGCAAAGGATTTCAGATTCCGATGAACGACATCAGTTAAAACAGGCAGAGTTTCTTTATATCAAAACTAAATAAATGTAGTATAAATAAGTAATTAAATATTATATATTTATATGTATAACTATCCAAAACGAGTAAGTTTCAAGCAGAATATTGTACTTTTAAAAAAGGCATTATTCGAATTCTATGTATTCGACATGGACGCCTTGCAAATGGTTGTTGAAAATATAATTTTTTACATGAAATCGTGCTTGTTAATGTAAACCTGTAGTTGATATTTTTCTAAATTAGTGTATTACACTTTAATAAAAAAAAATACTAACCAAGTAAAATTTACCCGCTTCAGTTATGTTGTAAATTTTTGTTTTCAATCCAAAGATGTAGGTTTGTCATATCATCTTAAAATAATTGAAAAGAACTAGCACTAATACAATTTGTGTAACACTCGATTTACTTTAATTTAATGACTCAAATTGATATGAATTTTTAATACTGGCTACTATCTTTCATATGTCGATGTTTCGTATATTCGAAGTTACTGAAATTCTAATAAAATTATTAATAGACTAAGAATAGCCAAATATAATTTTCTTGTTAGAAGGGAAATAGATTTTGAAAAAAGCGAGCCAAACAATTCAAAGTTCACGTATTTTGTTTTCCCTGATCATCATTTCATATTTTTTAATGGTTTAGATCCGACTATCTTAAGAAGAACTGCAAACTCTACCATTTGATAAAATAAATATGTATAAATATTTTCCTTTCAGAGCTTTATGTAAATTATAAGATTTTCCAACAAATGATCATGCTAATTGCTGACTAGTATTATAAATTTTCATTCTTCCAAAACAGAATACTCGAACTTATAGGTATTGTACCTAATTAGTCCACAAACTGTAAAAGTCTCATTTGTATACATCAAGCAGTTTTGGGAAAAACGTGTAACGAAGTGTAAAAAAATACTACTTTTCAGGAAACCCGATTTATTAAACCTTTACACATTACTGTAAATAAAACTAACAAATAGATAAAACAAATAGTTTTATATGTAAATACCTTTTTCCAGGATGCCAACTCCTAAAAAAAGTGATACACAACAATCGCCCTGCATATGACTACCTACACATGTAATAAAGTGTACAAATGTTGGTTTAATTCAGGAACGTAACAATGTTTAAATCATTCTAAAACATAAAAACATGATTTAAATTATGACACAATTGATATCATTGGACTCAAAAAACTTTACTTCCCTGTCCCTATCAGCCACGTTGCAAATGATGTCTTTCAATATTCTTGTCACGTACGTTGAAAAAGTAAAATAAAAGTGAAATATTAGCTTTATTGCTTTCCGTTTATATTGTTCATGATGCACTTTGATCAAATAATCGAGTTGTGAACGAAGTATTTCACCTGGTAATATGAATTATCTTTTTTTTCTCAATGTTTATAAAAATCGTTCTTTACATGAATATAATCGATATACAGTGACATATTTCATTATTGTATATTGTATTATTACCAATACCAAACTGCTGGTACTTTTATCAATAGAGGTATTGGACACTTTATTGAAATGGAAATAAAAGGGAAAAATACGTAATAATATTACGGAACCGTTAGACAGTCAGTAATATCAGTATCATAGCCCTGCGTAAATTCTCTGAAACTAGTTCATTACAAATTTAAAATTGTTTTATCGCGTGATATTATGAAAAATTTGATGTTTAATTGAAAATTTCCAATAGAAAATGGTCAGAAAAATGCTGGACAATAATAATATTTCTGAGAAAAAATTGCGGGGATTAAACCTTCATACCGAAGGGAGTAATTTTAATTTGAATTACCTATTATTCATTGTACTTGACATACAGAGCCTTTTTCTGCATTCTAGGCTACTTTTATCAAATCACGTTAATGATAATTTATTACAGAAAAATGTACTTCTACCCGAGCGATAGAACCTACTAATGAAACGATAAATCTTATTTTAGAATAGTACAATACAGATTGATGAAAGTTGGGCAATGGACGTCCAATAATCGGATTATGGAAAGCTTTGAAAAAATTGGAGCAAAAAGATTTAACTATTTCGAAACCATTCCGCGTTCGAATATTTGATATTGACATTAGTTAAATGCTTAAAAATCATATTATCTTCGATCACATAAATTGCATTATATTTTTCACTGTATCACGTGATTTAAGCAGTTTAATTAAATGCACTAAATAAAATGGAAACATTATTTTGCATTTGAAAATAGAAACAAAAATTATTTTACAAAATCATCGGGAATAAAATGATATACGAGTGTTCGCGTTCGTTGAAAATAAAGATATTTTTCTCTATACACGAAATATGTCATGGTATTTAATATCAGATATGATAGTATACTGTTACGACGATAAACCAAAGACATTAAGCATTAGAAGGAGAATCCCTGAAACTTTGACGTGACAAAGTATACTTAAGTCGTGTCATTTCGAAATTCCGTTCAATCATTCGTAAAAGCGCAACGATGGCAAAACTGCAATCAGTCGAGCCAAGTAATTAGTATACGCAATAGGGGACACGAAAAATCGTGGAAGTTTTATTTCCCGTTTCTTCGGCTTTTTCAATTTGAATGCCGATTAATCTGACCGAATAATCTTACCGTATATTTCCGGCGGCACTCCGATATTCGTTTGAGGGCATTTTTTAAAACTAAACGTTTCACTTTATCGTTGCGCGCAGCAATTAATAATAACTCGCAATCGGGCATATCTTTTATAACCTTTCGGAGTATAAATCGCGAAATTCTGGAATTATCAGGCAACCGGAATGAAAGGCTATTTCCGTCGCACGGAATCACGGGCAATATTTTACGTGGGATTGGGGTTGAACGCGGACACATCGACGTTTGATATTTTTATGCAGTGGCGCCACCGCGGAGAGATTTACGAGGCAGATATGCGATCACAAAATGTCCGACACTAAATCAAACATGTTGCATCGGAAAACATCAGAAATTATTATTGGGACTTTTATGGGATCGACGGGAATGAAAGAAATGTACAATGTAACTCTGTGCACCGTTTCGTTTGTAACTAGCATTTCGGTCATTCATATTACAGAATAAATCTTGGCGTTACGATACACGTCCACTTCTAACTTTATGCTGACAGCAGAACAAAAAAATGTATATGCATATCCTCCCCTATGCGTACGGTTCGCGACTAGTTTCAGTCACCGATGATCCATCAGGATGTTTTGCGTATTCTATAGCATTATTTAATGCTCTACTTGTATTGCGTTCAATGAGTTCTTGTAATTAAATTCACAGTAAATAAATAAGTCCGTCCGAATAATAATTTTACCGTTTAGTTTTCGATGAAAAAATGTCACGTCGATATCTTTTCGTATCAAGATATTCGATAAAAACGATCAATTCAATGCAACTATATTTCTCTGGACACAATAGAACGCAAGTGTGTAACATAAGCAATTCGTGTGATTATTTGGTAAAAGACAAAACGGAAGTTAAAACATTTATACTATGTTATTAATACGTTTCATAACATTGTACAAATGTACCGACAGAATCAATTTATGTTTATTAGGAAATTCAGGAAATATGGAGAATCACTTGAATTAATAGTCCCGTAGTAATTCAAATAGATTATTGCGTCCTTTCTGGATATTAGTGAATATTATTAATAGCACAAAGAATCGATATGATAGAATTACGACGAACAATTAATACGATCAATACAATTTCTATCTACGTCTTTGTACTTTGGTGCTCATTAGTTCGTTTGCAACTGCAAAGAATAAAAACTGACTTGCTCTCTGGTATAATCGCGCTATCTTTTATCACGTCGAAGATTTTGTCTACAAAACTACGAACATTGTACCGCGGCATGTTGGCCATTCGCGATGGAAAATAAAAAATAAATTTAACTACAAGCGGTGTCACAAATACGTAAATTTACGATACGAATGGATTTCTGTTAAATAGTTGTCCTTCCCTACACCACTGTGAAAGGTTTACATAAACTAGAAATATACGAAATTTAAGTTATGACACCATAACGTTCTGTTCGGAATCAATTCGAATGAAGAATCGCCACAGCGTAAATAAAAAAATAACATTTGAAGTCGAGCGTCACTGCCATATCCATTCGAAAAAAATTATTATATCTCCCTCTGTAAGAATTGAAATAAAATTGGATCTCGTGCTACTGTTTTAATTGGAGCGTCACTAATGTCACTCTCTTATTCCAAATAGTCCCATGCAAAATTTCACTGTTATTTATTATAAAACAATGCGATGTTATCATAATATCGTGTAACTGACAAATTATTATTAACGAAATTAATGAAAATATTCGAATAGAGAACCATGAATCTTCGTATTGATCAATTATTTCCGAAAAGGGGAAACGAGTTAGAATACGTGTATACGTATATCTCATGTTGTATGTGTATGTATCTCAATGTATTTATAAGCCTCTTGGTGGTTAATTCCGTCGTTCCGAAATTTACAACATCATAATATCAAATTTTAATAAATGCAGTATATACCTAGATTATTTGTATATGTTGAACATTACAATTATATTTTGTTTGAATCAACATAAAATAAAATTACAGGGAAACTATGAACTGCAAAGGGCAAGGATACAAAAATAAATCAACAAAAAAATCAACTACTTTTGTATATTCGATGCTGTTACTTGTTTTTTAATAATACGTGTTTAAGTGTTAAAAACAAGATGGATTTGCATGGGAAATAAATATTAATTATATGTTTAATATTATGTAGTGCAAAAACAATGCACATAAATTCCGCTAGAAATATCAAGCATTGAACTTTCCACTCTGTAAATAATAAACATCATGAATCTGCATTGGAATGTGTTCTAATTGTTTCCTTCTCTCTATGTCTACACAGAAACAATATAACACCCGTATATCTACCGTCTTATAATTCAGGAACTAATAAATTGATTTCGATATTTCTTTTTCACGTATACTACAATTTCTGGATGTACTTTTAGGCTATTTAACTTACAATTAGTTGCCTTGCCAGGTGTGTAGTACATAACCCAAAATGCTGACATCTATGAAAGTAGAAGTCTAATTTCCATGGGAATTCAAGGACAAGTAAAGCAACGTACAAAATTTAGATTCAATAAAAAAAAAGCTTGTTTAATATCGTGAAATCTTATCGATTGTGGAAAAACTTATGCGCAAAACAGTCTTATAAACTCTATAATATAAAGCGTAGAATGTATTGCGATTTTTGAATTTCTTGTTTTGATAGTGGGTGGTGTTAGGTATGTAACAAAGTTTTACACAAAAATTCAATAAATTCTGACAATACAGAGTATACTTATACAAGTGCAGTTAAAAATAAATATGCACCAGCACGTGGGCTATGACTTTTCAGCAGGAGTTCTGCGCACTTCGGTCCCTTAAATTCAACCCCCGTGGGGACGATATTTGCAAAAAGCACCACTTTTTTGCGGTAGTCACGACCGCGGTTGTCGTGTTCGCATCACCCACACTCGAATTAATGATACATTTCACAAAACCGCTCGCTTTAATCCCTTGGTTGAACGGCATCTCTTAGGTGATATTGCAATTCTACCGGACAAGTCCTATGCCACGTTGAGGTAACAAGATTCCATAATAAACACTGAATTGTGGACACAAAGGCGAGCCATGTGCAAAACATTCCTCATATTACTGCTGAACAGTAACGATTTCGATAAAAAATATCGTTATTTTTAAATTATTAATGAGTTAATTAGGCAATTGTTTTTGTTATTTTTCTCTAAATAAGATTAAATAAAAATACCCATTTTCACAGATTTGGCGCAGAAACTGGGAAAGATAAATCAATTTTAAATACTCGCCATTTTTAAGCTATGAAAATAACAGTATCTAATTTTTATAATAACTTGTGTGTATGGAAACTAATTACAAATATAAAGTTTTATAAATTCCGTATAAATACTGTAATAACTGTAAATATTTTAATCCTTTAAATGGCCACTTCCGCTTTGGGATCTTGATTTTTACAACAAATTTAACTAAAACTGTTTCCGCAGTTTAGTCAGAATTTCTAATACAGTCTACATACCTTTTAATGTCTAACGTGAATAAGTAAGTATATTTATGAGATAAATGAGAATACCGAGATCTCAGTAAACAATATATGGTGCAAAATTAAGATAGAATGTTAATTCAGAAATTACTGATAGTCAATGGACATTTAGAATACACATACTTTTGAGACAGAGTGCGCCATATTCCAGTAGAGTATATGCTTTATCGGTATGTCAGATTTGACTGTACGAGTCCCGTAAGATAACATTTCAGTGTATTATTTCCATGACAGACGATAAATATGATAAACTAAAGAAACTATGCATTTTTCTGTGAATATTTTCCGAGTTCCTGAATTAGGACTCCGTTACCATTTTACAGACGTTCTCTCTGTTACCGACAGAATAGTGATGATTATAACCACAGACGAGGTATTCCAATATGTCGTCTATGTTACAAGTAAAAGGCATTATAGTTTGCTTCATAAACGAGAAGGATCATTATAAAATTATTCTCATTCGTTTAATATAAATTGTTTAAACGTTGGAGGACCATTATACATATTACACATCCTTTTCGTATTAATACGAAGCATATGCTTTTGTTAAGGTTTTCAATATGTACCTAATAGGTGAAAAAATTAATTAAAAAATGTTACTCCCGCAATAGTGTGTTAATATGTATAACATACCATTTTAATAATAGTTTATCATATTATGATCAATACTAATACAACAAATTCATAATGCTTTCGAACGACACACTATAATTAAGAAAGAAAAATATAACTGTTACTTCATAAGTAGCACAAATGTAAATATCAAAGCAGCATTTTCCTGCAAAAAGCATTTAACTTTTTAAATAAATGATTATATTTTCTATAAATGATAGACCGTATTTTCGTCGATGTTAGAAACACAATTTATACAGGTAAAGTTCTAGTGTACGTGTTATGCATAATTACTACAGTTTTGTTAAATACATATCACAAAGGGAACACAGCACATATCAACTGGACGTATAAAAGAATACATTATTGTCTACTAATTATTGTCTACTGTGTAGAATTAAAAGTACAGTGTAAAACAATAACAATAATTTGACGCGTAATACTGAGGATAAAATGATAAAAGGCACATGAAAATAATCATTTGTTATGACAGTAATGTTTTACGTTATAAAACAACGAAATCCACAATATTTATTTCATTTTATGTGTTATACGATCTTTGCTCGAAGACATCTATTCCTGTTGCATCTACCACAACTACGGTGTACTAGAAAATTACAAAAACTCTTTACTTTAGTATTGAGATTTTATTCAGTCAGTAGCCCTAAACAGCTTTCAAATTCATTTTGACCGTGTATACCATGTTCTAATTTTCGCTGTCACTACTGAATATCTTTATATTACATTTTCCAACTGTTCAGAATGCAGTGGTCGCTCGTTTCTCTGTCATTTTGCTACATCATTGGAAATCCAATTTTTTCGTCACGCAATACCAATACCATATAAAAGATCATGATCTGTATTATTCGTTAAAACATCGATTTCGACTAAAAATGTTCCATAACGGTCGCGTTTATTGAAATATTTATTATTAAAAATGAAATACGTAACAAATAAATTTGTTACGATGTCTCCTTTGCGACTTTAATTTCTTTTCAATTAATTATTTTTTAATTAGTTTTCCTTTTGTTTGCTTAGTAAAGAAACCCAAAGTTATTCATTTTTGTTTATTACTTCAACATATTATCCAATATTCGTCCCTATAATTCACTCTTGTGCACATACGACACAATTAACAAAACAATATTGAAGGGAGCGAAAAATTATAGATCATAAAGCAAAATAGTTTTTTGTCGTGTAAACAATTGACTTGCTATTGTATAGGCAACATTATGCAATCACTGTACATTTTATTTTTACACACTTTTACATAAACTGTAATGATCATTAACGGTCTACATGGTTTAATTAATTATTAAGAAATACGAAAATATATAATAAGAAAGAACAAAAAGCTTATATTCATTTTATTTTTGCGTCTACGCCTATTTCGAACAGTGTTGACGGGTCCAAAATTGACGCAGTGTCCACTATTTGAGGGTTACTTCTTTTCATTTAAGTTCTGTGCACTCTATATTCACTTCCACATGTATATGTTATCTTTCATACAACCGAATTCTACGGAATAATAAATCCCCGAATGCAACATAAAAAAGTACATACATATAAAGGAAAGCGAAGTTGAATGACTCCACAAAAAATATTTCAAGTATACCTTTTAAAGACTCTTTATTATCCGTCGAATTTTTCTTCTAAAAAGTATCATCTGTGAATCTAATTGAACAAATAATTGTCAATAAATTATACACTTCAAGGTAATAAAATTATAGACACGTGATCTGAATAGTACTGCAATTGATAAACACTCGTATAAATTAATAAGAATTGATAATTCCATAATGCACTAATCAATAAAAATATTTAAAAAGTCGTTCGAAACCTGACAGCTAGCCGGCTCAATAAAATCTGCTCTATTAGAGCCGTTTTAATAATACTAATGAAGGAACACAAGTTTTCGTTCGCCCGATTCCCACCCTTGGCCTTTCCATTCTTTATCCTTAGAAGAAATAAAGGCAGGGTTGTAACAGCGGGATGATTAATATCCGGCTGACAGTTTGTGAAACGGGCAGCCAATAAACGGGATAAAAATACTCGTGAAAAATAGCGCGCTCATTAGGGGTACAGTGACATCTGCGACTGCTGCGTCGAAAAGTCTTCGGGAAGTATAGAAAAGGCTCTCTCCTGCCGCGAAGAAAGGGAACAAAGGGACAGGTTTATTAAAGTAATGCCGGATTATTTTAATATTCCAATGGGAGTGCGATGCATTCGTTGTCTTGCGGACTTTAATAATTTTTCGAGCAGATATTATCCTCTTTTGCCCATCTTTTTAAATGGCAGATGAGACTGTTGGTCTTACGCAATTAAAAAAAAGTATATAAAGCATTAATGATAGTCTCCGTGATTTCACTAATCTACTCAACGTTCGATACAAAGTGGGTTACTAAGTAGTCGATTAGTTAAATAATGTCTTTTGCATTTACAGAATGGCGTATGGTGCATTACATGTCAAATGATCATGACTTTTCAGTCACGTAACAGATTTTGATGAAATTTGAATATGTTGTAGGCAACGTGAAAAAAGTGTAAACTTTCAAAATATTCAAACATTTTTAAGTTACAGGCAGTCAAAGTTACAGAATACATACAGAAGGTAGAAAAATACCAGTTTATTCAAAAAGCCTCAAAGTTTAATATAATTATATACTTAATCCAGCTTGTTCTTAAATTATTAAAAAAATGTTTTTAATTCCGCAAAACTTAAATTTCGTCCGATGTGTATCTTACAACTTTTTTAAACATTTTTTTCATTATCGTCTCTTCTAAACATAACTTCCAGTCGCATCTTTGCACAAATATTAATTTTCGGGTTATGAATTTTTATACGGCTATTGAGGCAAGCCGTTGATCAATGCACTTTATTATCTTCAAAAATGTACCCTCAATGCTTAGACGATTTTTTATAGCATTTGATGTGGAGCGCATCATATATTTGTTTAATTTTCAATTATTTGAAAAAATAATTATTTGTATACATTCTTGTAACTGCTGTCATTTAGTACAATTTTTGCATCTAATAACAAGCAGGTGACATAATCTGCATTTCCAGAATCTCTAAAAATATATTATAAAATTGTCTAGTTTCCGCAATCAAGGTATTCAATTTTGTTTACTTAAAACACAGCAACTCAAAATATTTTACTGAAAAAACACTAAAGGCAAGATAATTAGAACAAATTGCAGTTCTGACATGCAACATTAGGCAAATTATTTTTATGCTAACGTGTCTCATAGGCATTGAACAGAAAACAAATTTTAAATAAAATAGAAGGGAACATAGAACCATATGAAAGAGTAACGACTTTAATTGTAATTCATCAAAGCATCACTTTTCTTTTAATCCTTAACATCAATTTACTAAAATTGAATAGAATTGAGAATCAAGTATACCATATATTCCAATCAGATACAACTATATATTTAACAAGCTGAAGCAAAACAATATTACCGCTAAATATAGCGTCCATGAGAGGGCGCTTCTATATCGCAGAACTTCATGTGCATTGTTGTAGAGCGCATTGCGCTACATTCAAACAATTCTCTATCGATGAGAACATATTTATGTATATACAGAAAATAATTGAACTACAGAAAATAATATATTGTTCGAAGTATTAAGTTGATACGTTTATACAAAATACAAAATGTCTGACGGTAAGTCGTACACAGTTGTGTGGAAAAATTATAACCTCTTACACAACATAGTTTCATATATTTCTGATAATAAAAGTCTTTATATATTGTTATTGTCTTTATTATTGTTTAATTATTGTTATTAGAGTTCATGAATTATAATATCACATATCCCAACAATTAGTATTAAAAGTATACTAAAGTGGCATAAAAAAGAGTTGTATTTTATATGATAACAGTATTTGTCATAATAATGAATTCTGCCTTATGGTTCAATGCAAATATAATTTTGTATAAAATGACTAAATATATTTTACTCTAGAGGAAGTGATACGCAGAAGATTACTGATAGATGGAGATGGAACTGGCGATGATCGTCGTATAAATATGTTACTGAAATCATTCATAAAATGGATCAACAGTTCAGATGTAGATAATACACTGCATGAAAGAATGCTATCACAACTTGCGCAATGCGAGTTTGCACAAAGAAAATCAAGATTAGTTTCGAATATGAGTCAGGAAGAGTTGAAAAGTTACGAAGAATTATCCAAAGAAATTGAAATCCAAATAGAAGAAGCCAAAGAGGACATAGAGAAAACAAAATCTGAATTACAAGATGCAAAACGTGTAAGAAAAAACAGAATAGAATATGATGTATTAGCAAAAGTTATAAATGAACAGCCAGACAGAGTTGAAACAAATTTGAAGTTGGCTACCTTACGAGAAGAATTGGGAAGTCTAAAGGTAATATAAAATTAAATAGTAGCTTTTGACAATATTCTGTCATTGTATCTACATAGATGCAGTTTTGAAGATGGTGTATTCTCATTACAGGAAAAGTCCGAACAACTAGAACATAAATTGGAAATGCGTCGTAAACAATTTCATGTTTTAATATCTTCTATCCATTCTCTGCAAGGAATGTTAGATGAGTGTGATGAAGAAATAATGGATGTAAGTCTAGAAAATTATGAAGATACAGTCATGGCATCACCTACTAAAGCGGCAGCTTCTTAAGGTACAGCTCTTTAAAAAATGTTGCACTAACTTTCGCCCGTATGCCTTTAATACAAATATTTATTTATTAATCATGTATCAATTAATGTGGAAATTTCATACATGTTCCTATGGAAACAGTACTTATAAAAGGTGTAAACATATAGATATGTGTAATTAAATTCTTAGTTTTAATTTACTGGTTTTGGGAACATGTCGAATAGTTAAGGACAATCTAGTACCCCGTTCTAATATCTGCCCCTCTGATAATTGTTCACTACAAATATCCAAATTTTTTATCATAGACTTTGAAACAATATCTGTATCTTTCTCTGCAATTGAATGCAAATAATTATGGTAGAGATCTCCTTGGAGAATTAATAGACTTCTACGTTCTAATAGAAGACTAAATTCTATTTTTGATTGATGTTGCTGAAAGAAAAAGAATTGCACTTTATGCCAGTTCCAACAAATACTGTACATAGATATTCGATTTTATGTTTTAGTATTTACAACCTCAGTGCTGTCAAGCCGTTTATAAAAATCAAGCAGTGTATGGGAACCACAGCTAATTGTAGTTACAATGGGATGAAAAAGCGGGCCATCTGAGTGTGCCTGACAAATATGTACGACAGTATTTTTCTCATTGTCATTTGTATAATACATACATTTTATACTGTGTATCAATTTTAATGTATATATAATTAATAGATTACAATTACTTAGAATCTTATAATTACCATGATTCCTTGCCCAGGTAAATACTCATTGATTAGTACATGATTGGGTAATTTTTCTTTTCCAAACACATTTAGTGATGAAACTTTATTAATATATTTTTCAAGCCACTGAAAACTTGTTAATGTTTCATTTCAACTATATTACAATTTATTTATTACTTTTGTACTTACACTTAGTTTTCTTTACATCTTTATTCGCTTAAAACATTCTTCTTATCATCCCTATGATTTTACCATTATAAATTTGTATACCTATAGAAATACTTACATCCGGTATCACTTCTGCTATCATTCCCTTTGGATGAGGGATTCCGCCCCAGTTCTGTAACCTACGATGACTTAATTGTGTCCATTTTGGCTGGGGAGCATTATTAACTTTTCTCACTATTTCATTTTCTTGCTCCTCAGTTATGAAGTTCGGTATGTAGTTCGCAGAATGTGGAATCTATGAATAATCAAAATCGTACCACTTTTAAAGGTATTTCATTATCACATAACCTCAAAAGAATCTATTGAATGAACAAGAATAAACCTCTGAAATCAAATTTTCTGCGGACACACATTTAATTTCCTCCATTTTTATAACGTTTTGATAAATATATTTGATTTTAACAATCGCCAATACTCCCTTGAAATGAAATCCAAAATTGATAGTTATCTATCTTTAATCTTTGACATTTGACGCATGTAACTATGCATAGAATCTATAATTCTACAGCATAATCTTACACTGTAAAAACATGAAAATTCTACAGTATAAATTAAATAACAATAGAGATAGCCTAAGAGTTTGGACTATTGGAAATATTAGAATGTATACAGTAGACAGCAAAACGATAGGTTCAACCCCCCCTGAAACAGTCTGACCGAACAAAAAAATCCAAGCAACTTTCGAAGAAAATCGTACTTCTTAGAAAATGTCAATAAAGCATATTGTAGCAACGTATAGATCCTCTGTATCGTTTACTGCGGAAAGAATTGAAGTTCTTTACAGTTCGTATAGAAACAAACAAGTACAATGAATGTAGGGATATGTAGCTCGTTTTAAATCTCTAGGGTAATTATATCAATGAGAAAAACCAAACAGAATTGAGTAATTTCACTCCCTTTAAGTAATACTACTTTCATCTACATCAAAAAAGTGGGAGAATCTTCTCTTCTTGCAATTTGTTGCGCCTTTGCTATATGTTATGGATTACTCAGGTTAAGGGGGTAAGATAATTCCGAAATTAAACGACTCTATGGTCAGATCCAGATTACAAATCGCAGTTGACCAAAATCTCAGTTATTTGAACGCCTATTATTAGAAGGAATTATTAATTACGTTAATCAATGTATCAGTGTATTGTAAGAAAAATGAAGGTGCTTAACATTAGCTTTCGTTATGTCAACATCCATTATCGAAATTAATAAGTATGTACTTGTACGTACTCTTACTAGGGGAAGAGCTAGTGAGCATCTATTATCGTATGTCCTGACTACCAAAAATATTCCAACAAAATTCAGCCGTTGAAACAAAATTTGTAATAATAAAAAGTGACATCTTTATTTATCAGTTCCAAATATTAGACGTCTGTTTTATGCAATGAATTAAGTGGTGTAGAAATGATCAATTACGAATGTTTGAAAATTTGAACTCAACTAACACAAAAATCAACACATTATTTTTAATATTTAGAAACATGCGTAAATGATCTTAACAAAAATGTACTTGAATAGTTTGTAAAATCATTAAGCATACTAATTTCTCCTTATATTGTACAATATAAACAACAGAAAAAATGTATACAATCAATTATGTTAGAATAAGTGTTACTCTAAGATTTTCGCGTAAATTCTTGCGTTATAGATATTGAATAGAACAAGCAAACAATTATACAATGTGGAAGAAATAAGTTCACATAGTTCAGAACGTTAAATTTTCAACGTGTAGGTTGACGCCGGAAAACTTTCGCGATTAGTCGAAATCGATTGAAACTTTTGTTTACAACACTACCTCTTTCTAAAAACGTCCTACTTATACACACTCACGCGTTCTTATATAGTATTCGTTAAATTCTAATAAATGTCATATCCCCGTGTTTTGACAGCTGTCAAACTAATTCTTTTTTGAATTCGTTTAATTATTCGTGATAGAAGAATAAATTATTAATTACAACGCATGGTAAACGATTCTTATACATGTACAAACCGTTTATTTTTCCAAGCTTTGTTCTGTTTTCAATATATTCTTGTAAGATATTTCTCTTTTGAATGAATATCTTTGTTGTACCTCAGTCTGAACGCTATGGGTTGATTAGCATTGTGTTTGCATAAAATCAATTTTACGGAAGGGAATTTTCTTCGTGCGATGCGTGCGTATCCCGATAGAACCATCAAGTAACATACACCGGAGATTTTTCCAATATACAACGACAAATCGAAGTGTCCAGATATATACCTGGTTTAGAACTATATGCAGTACTTGATATTTTAAGTACGTATATTATTTAGCGTTCTTATAGATGAAATAGACAAAATGGATAACAATCTGAAAACAACTGATATGGATGATCAGGAATTAAAAAATATTTATCAGGTACATCCTTTATACTCTCATGTTCATGTAAATATTCAGTAGATATTATTCTAGCTTTAATAGTAAATGTGCTTAAACAGTTTTTAAAAATATGTTTTTATAATTTCAATTAGATCCTCCTCAGCCACAATTTTGAAAGTACTGCTGGCACATTGACAGCGGAGGCTGTCAAAAAGGGTTTTAAAAGTTTTGAAAAAAATTGTAGCACAAACAATGAAATATTCGTTGATCCCTATGAACAAATTCTTTGTAGTTATAAAGCTGGAGATCGTAAAAATTTTTTCAAGGTATGCAAAAAATATTCAAGGTATTCCAAAAGTATATATCCATATGTATATATATTTCTTATAAATGAGTAACGTCTTTTTCAGCTATGGAATTCGTTAATACCAGAAAATATTCAACAAACTATAGAATATAAAATTATGACATTAAATTTATATGTACATTTTGCTGTATTACCAAAACGTACATTTTTGTACTGGTTCAAGAAGACAGGTATGCTATATGTTGCCATATATGTAATTTCTTTTATTAAAAGAACAATTCTTGTATGTACTATTTGTTATTTTTTAAATGTTTTAGATAACACGGATTCAGATAATGCTCCTTCTATGATGTCTCTAAATCGAAACGATTTTGAGTATAAAGAAAGAGAGGTAATTGTACTTATCAGGTGTGTCATATCTTTTTCTTATGTTTTTGTATTTCAGTTCATTTTGAATAATTTGTATAATTCCCGAAATCTCAATATATTTAATTGTAATTAACATTTCTTACATGTTGTTTTATGCATGATATATACTATTCCCTTTTATATGCTATTTACATTTTACGAATAAAGTCATGGTTTAAAAAATTATGTTAAAATTAAAATAAACAAATTCAAAAGGAAGCACAAAAGGTATTGTAACTAACTTTAACATTAATGACAAACAGAATTTTATAAATGAAATAGAGAAGAATGGGAATGATGGTATGGAAGAGTTACGTGAGTACTTAAATACCACTGGAAAAGTATTGGAACACGATATACGGTTCCGGCCATTCTTTGCATTACCTTTCATAGAAGATCCCTACGGGGAACCATTTTTGTGTAAAATTTTTGAAGAGGGCTGGTTGGATGAATTAACGGAAAATTTACATCTATTTCTAAACAAACAGAAAAGAGTAAGGGATCATATAATATTGAAAAGTATTTAAATTAATAATAAACATATATTATAAGTATAACATAAGGATTTATGAAACTTTAAGAATATGAGCAATGTAGTACTTGTCAAAGACAAATCCAATGAAATGACTTTGATAAATGAATCCACATCGGATAAATCAGAAAAAGGATTAAATACTAATGCACAAAAAGAAACTATAAAGAATAATGTTCCTATTATACCAAACGATAGGAACATTCCAATATTTTTAGAAGATAATGAAATTAGTGAACAGTATAGCTTATGTGATAGTGTAAAATTGAATCAGAAATCAAGGTAAGCGTAATATAAACTCATTTCTTTGAAATTAAATTTTCTTGTGTATAATATAAAACCATTTATCATATACATGTCTTTGCAGAGGCACACAAACATCTATTAATACCATTGGGTATTCAACAAATTCCTCTAGAGAAGATATATATTCACCCAGTTTTGGCAGGCACGATAAAAGATTAATTCAATGCAGTCAAGAATTGGCAATAACAAAGTCTCATTTATGTACTGTGCATTCCAATTATGAAAAATTAAAGTTGAGATTCCATAAGTTGCATGCAGATTATCACAAACTGATTAGCATTTCTGGAGAATTGACAGCAGCTCTAGAAAATTCAGTAAAAGGTCAGAATGTTGATTTGCAAGCTATGTTAGAAACCTGTATAAAAATTTTTCCGGATTTGTTTAATCAAAATATAAGAGATAATTCACAAGTAAGCAATATCTAAAATTTATTAATATGATTAATATGATATTGAATATTATAATGCGAATGTAATTATAATTCCATATGTTTCCATGGTACAGCTTTCTTCAGCATTACAATTAGATAAATCATATGCTTCTATGAAACTTAGTGAGCATTCAATTTCGAATGCAATATCTATATCTCCAAAATTATTGGATTTTAAAAAGATTAAGCTTCACCTTATTAATGGAAATGTGAAAACTAAACTGTTTCTCCTACAAGCATTGCGCAGGGTAATGTAATAAATTTGTTTATTAACGTTTTTTATATATTACACAAATTGTTCATTTAAAAAATTGTTTGGAGCAGAAAATAACACTTGGTCAACCCGGTGAACGAGATGAAGCGATACACGAGTATATAAGTAAAGATCTCTTAGGACTGCATGGACAAATTGCAAGCGACAATGGCATGTCCATATTGCCCTATTTATTAGCCCCGGAAAACATAATTACGCCACATCCTTTACAGCAATCGGCTGCAAGATTGTTAAATGTTTTAGCATCATTCCGATGCGGACGAGATTATTTATCATTTGGATCCATTGTAGTTAATGTGGTATGCTAAAAATGTTAATATGATATTATAATTATCATTGTCAATTATTTTTATTCTCGTAATGATTGAAAACAACTTCTTAATGTAAAATGATAATAAATCTGATCTTGTAGATATTCAAGTGCCTGAGTAATAACTGTGATAATGACATAGATGGATTTACTTGTAATATGATGATCGCGACCCTACAAAAATTGTCATTACGAAAACAGCAGAGAATTTATATGATCGAATGTGGTTTAGTAGAGTGGTTGATTGGGCATTTGCATACCCAGTGTGGTATTATGGATTTTTACCAATTGGAATATGCGACAGCTCTTCTAATGAATTTATCATTACACCGGATGGCACAAAAGAGAGCATCATCAATGGCATCGCTACTTATTTCAACTTTGCTTACTTTGCTTTCAATTGACCATACATCAGTAGGTACATCAATATATGTCAAAATGTACTATTAATGTGTAGGGTAGTGTAGTAGTGTATAGTTAACAAAAAATTATTTGTCTAAAAATGGTAAACATAATCAAAAAATTTTGTTTATATATTAGGCATTACCATATGTCAATGGATCGTTAAATAATTTCTTATCAAATGAATTAATCAATGAAGAAGCAAAAAGAATGCAGCTTTCATCTGTATTAGAGCATTATCGTAAACATAAAACTGGTGAAATACGGTAATTACTTTAAAATACCAAAATTTGTAATATTTATGCATTACGTTCCATAATAATTTATATTACAATGACAGAAAACATTTGGATCAAATTCTAAAATTGCATAGAGGTGAAAGTACTATTAATACAGAGGATGAAGAAACTGCAGATGACGATAATGTATGTAATAAGTATGAGTTGTGGCAATTGGCATTAAACAGTGATAAATATTTTCTTTAGGAAGAGTTCGATATACTGGAAAGTGAATTAGAGGAAAATGATCCAGTGAAAAATTACTCTGGCGATTTATGTGGAGAGGCACTACTTGCAACGTGTTATACTATTTCAGCAAATGCTTCTAAAGACAGACAGATAATTTCAAATATGTCACTGATTAAACATTCCAAGATAAACCGTATGCATAATAAACCACAACAACAAGGTGCAATTTCACATCATGAACAGGAATTGATGCACTGTAACAAAAATGTTTTGCCGAGGTATTATTGTAATGCTTGTATTAGTACGTTTCTTATTAGTGTAGATGATGTAATAGTCTTATATTCTTTTTATACATTTGCGATTTATTTATCTTCGCATATTACATATATCTATAGCTGTACATTATAATTCTCATATACCATTTATATGTGATTGAAAATTCTTATCTGTTAGAAGTCCAATGGACAAGATCGCTGTTTTACGGAACGGCAATAAAAATTTCGTGCACCAGAATTCCCCAAAAAATACAGCAGTAGACTTACACTTACATTCTCATAGACCTAAATTAGTTTCTTCTTCGTCTAAGGTATATTTAGTGAACAGTGGTACAGACATATTCATACGAATATTACCGTTACTTTGGATATTGTTAAACACACAATAATATAAATCATGTCAATTTTAAGGATCAAGAAATTTCAAAAACTGAACAAAATTTGTCGCTGAACACGGAAAACAATCTAAGAAATTCTAAGTCCTTGATTATTTATAAAAATGGAGTTCATGGTCATTTTCATGGACAACCTAGAATGTACCACAAATCGATTCAATCGAATATTAATTCGGCAAAGTCAAATGCAATAAATAAAAAATCGATCCTTGATTTATCGTCTTCATCAGAATTGCAAGAACGAATTGATAATGATATATTACGAAATAAAAAGAATAAGAGTAAAAGTTTCAAGAGTTCACATACCAGACAAATGCATTCAGTTTTAAATTCATCAAATAAAGATTGTAATAGAAGTGCAGTTTATTTATATGCGAATGATACTTCAAAGTTCGTTATAATTTGATTCAAATCAGTATACGGTGATGCGATGTTAAATTAGAAAGAAAAGCGTTAAAAAATGAATGCCATTTATTTCGTCACTACACTTTCAATGAAGATTTCATTTTCTTTACTGACACAAATTTCACTGTCAAAAGAAGTTGTTTTTTTTAATGACATCGCCTCACTTTCATAATTCATTGTAAAGTTACCCTCTGCAAAACGGTTCTTAAACGAATGAAAACTTCTTTTAGAGAGAGTAGTAAAATGACCATACTATCTTCCATGATGTTATCAGTTGCCAGTGAAGGCGAGCCAACAGGTGAGAGCATTGTTATTCCTTTTACACATGTTGGTAAAAAGAGAAACGTGGCGATATTTGTTACTTGTCGAATGCCTAGTCAATAATTGTCGTTTCTGGGAAGTTTATCGTTTAACTCGTAATTCTGTATTGAAGAAAAAGCGTAACGTTATGCAGAGAAAGCTCACTAACTTTCTCACAAATGTATATTTGGTCATGTCGTCGGAAAACTGGATCAAGCAAATGAAAGTGAAGAGATTTCGGATACACTTTTCATGGATTTCACGACAAAATGTGAAAGTGTTACTTCCCTTAACATCTAAGTTTTAGACTATTTATCAAAATTATATGAGATTATAATCGGACAATATTAAGATCCGTACGTTTTATGAATTGTGTAAATAGTCTGTTTAGATTTTATATTTTGTTCGTTTATCCGTAACATGATTATGCGTATTCGTTATGAGGAATCATAATTGTTAACTTTCCGTTTCAAAGAAGAGTGTACCGCGCAAGGGATACGTTTATTTGACTTTAAACTTCGTTATTTTATCTATTGTTATTAATTGTTACTGATACTACTTTTGTGACTTTACATTTTTAGATATCGAGAAGTTGAGCAGTATAGCGTCTCTGTGAGTCAAGTTATCGTGAAGTATTATGCACTGAGTCTCAAAAACATTGGCACTACCACGTCTAAAGCACTATACTTTACATCATTTTTATAAATATTGATATATAAAACTTGTTAATAAATAATTTATTTTATCGATCATTAGTTTTTCTGTCAGTTACGACATCTTATTATTTCTTAGGATTAGCACTTATTCTTTTGTAGGACCATCAGTAATAAAAAATTAATTGACAACGTTTCACGGCAAGAAGAAACAGAACTCGACAGAGAGGATGCATTCTTGGCAAAACCGAAACTTCCACGAACACCACCGCAATCATAATACGCACACATACAAAATTACAAACTAAGATAGCATAGGTGGAACAAAGGGAGGTACTATTTATAATTTTCTTAATATTTTTATTGTAAACAATATATAAAAAATGTCGTGCTTAATTAAATACGCATAGAATAAATACTTGTATATACAAAACTAAACATTTATTATATATGCTAAGCTTAAAGAATTAATAAAACGATGGATATATACCTCCATGTCCAGGAGTGTATCCAGAACTACTTCGATATCCTCTAACAACGGGAGCATCCCCGTAGTTACTCATACCGTTGTGAGGACTCGACATCGAAGAGTAACCTACACTGGGGCCAATGTAGCTCATGTAACTGTTTGGTTTACTCTTATAACTTCCAATGAATTTACTGAGATAAGATGGTCCGCCGGAATAAACGTGGCTACCATAGCTACTACTCGGCCTTTTTTCCTTATGCAAAATTATTTTGCTACCCTTGCCGTAGCCGATGGGCATATAATCAGCTTCGTGGTCTTTCGACACATAATTCGAGCCTGCATTAAGATTATAGTCGCCCAAGTATTTCCCGTACTTGTTCAATTTTCCTGTGGTGTACAGACTGGCACCGGGTCCCCTCATGCCAGGGAAACCAGTGTTAGGCCCAGGGCTCGCAAAGTACATGGGGGTTCCGTAATCACGACCCACCAGCACGCTTCCGTGATTACCTCGCATGTAACGCGTGTCAGATGTGGCCGGGTGGACATCGTTCATGTACTTATTCTCATTTGCTATGCCGAAAATACCGTCCTTTTGCTTCCCGTACGGGTACTCGCTTCCAGCCGCGTTCAATAAATACGAAGATTCTCCGTTAGCGTGATCGCCTTCCAAGTATTGCGCTACCGTTGGATCTCTGGACGTGCTTCCGGAGTATCCTCTGTACGCGGAGCTATCAGCGGAGCTAGCTGGCTCGTAGCTTCCGGTGACAGGCGTGGATATGCCTCCGTTGTTGTCAGCGTACCCCATGTAGGAAGGAGGTTTCTGACTACCGCTAGAGTATTGGTTCAAGTCGGATGCAGCGTGGTTCAGACCAGTTGCGTATCCCTCGAAGGTCGAGTCCCCGTTGCTGTTACCGTTGGTAGTGTACGCTTCAAAAGAGGATCCCGCGTGACCGTTTAAAGAGTAAGGACTAGCGGCGCGATTGTCGGGCGTGCCACTTGCAAATCCTCCGAACCCGTTATTATGAGTACTTGGTGAAAATCCACTGTACGACGTGCTTGCTAAACTTCCACCGATGTTTCCCTGATTCGTATTGCTTATCAACGAGTGACCGTTGTTCGTCCCAGGGTAAAAATCCGTGTTCTCCCTATGACCGTCCTTAACTCCTAAATACGCGCCGTTCGAAACACTGTTGCTGTAGTCATATGCGTTGCTGTTTCCGGTGATGGAGTAGCCTGGAAATAAAGTAATGTAGAACGAAGACACAGTGAGATATACAACATTCTATTATGTTTAATGTTTAATGCACTACTGCTGTTTCAATGAATCCTTATCGGGAATATAATAACAGGGCTGTAGACATTTATTTATAGATATTAGAGAAGCTAGCACTTTAAGTACGTGTATAAATGCAAGTTAGGATGAAACTGTCGACAAAGTTAATATAAAAAAAGGATTGATCAATTTTCAGCATGAAGAAGAATATGTTAAATCAACATTATTCTTTAAACAAAAATATTCAACGTTAATCTCATAGTTGCAAATAATTGTTTAAATAGAGTATTCATTTTTATATTTACCATGTTTTAAAATCAAGGAAACAAATCATAAAAATCATTTACCTAAATTGAAAATATTATAAACAGCAAACAGATTAGCGAAAAGCAAAAGTTATTTCGATTGTCAAAATCAAATTACAGGATAGATAAGCCACTTTTGGAAACAAAAATATAAGGATACTCTTTTTTTTTAAGTTGATTCGGTTTTGAAGTAAAAGTTATTTTAAATGTTATACAATTAAGAACAATATAAATGTGCAAACAGAATGTTATGGGATAACATATGCATTCTGCTGTTAACCTTCAGTTTAAAAGATTTGTAACATAATGAGAAATTGACATACATATTTCTATCCTACGTTATACGATTCTGTTATGATAACATATATTGATGATGGAACGTAATTAATACGTACTGTTTACAGGTGGTTCTGCATGCACCACTAACAACATGCAACCGAGGATGACTGCGCTCTAAAAGTAGAACAATTTCCCTTGGAATTAATAATCGTCATTTAGAAAGCTGTGAAACTTTTAATAATTTCCAGAAAATATGTAAATCAAATATACCACCACAATAGAAAATAGTGTCTCGATAGGAAAACTAATATTCGAAGAAAGAAAACAAGTTGTTGCAATACTATGATACCGTTGTCGGACTATTCCATATAATACTCAAAGAAATTGTGGATTTACTATTCGAAGAATTATAAACAAGAAATTTTGCACACTTCGTACTCACAAGCGAAATCGTCTTCGCCATACTGAGGGTGATTTAAAACAAGTTTGTTCAAACGAGCGACCAGTTCGTGTTTCTCTACCGAAATGAAACTATGGTCATACTGGCACGCGAATCTACTCCTTACTGTTTTATACCCCTAGGAATCCCTCCTCGCTTACGAAAAGGTAAAAGCGATCTTGATGCGCACATACTGATAGGACATTGGCTGAGACTCGACCATACAGAGCAGGGAGAAAGAGTCAACCTGATTTAACTCTTCACTTTTACAGGGAAAGCAATGGGTCACTTGTGCGGCTTGCTAGCCAGTGAACTATGAGTAGCATGACCTACCTACCGTAATTAGACTTTGTAATAGATACAGAAAAGTGTCCCTTTCACAGAACGATGTTAACCAAGCTTAACGTAAGACCGACGTTATTACATCTCGAACATTATATGAACTATAATAATTATGCGATCTGATTCCTCCGACAAACGTTAGGCGCTTAGTACATTAACCATTACGTTTGATATACGTTGAATAAATTTCTCAACAACAATGTAAAATGAATTTTACATGTTTCATGATAATACGCAGCCTACTTGTCGCGTTAAATTTGTCGCACGTTATCACGAATTAGTTCGAGTAAGATTCATATCTAGTACATCGCAGCCTTCCGTAAAAACACTGTCCTGATTTCTATGCGATGTCATTGCCAGGGATACAAGATATCTGTTACGGTGGGTGTACAACTTTCCTTTATCGAAACGATATGTCAGAAAGGAAGATAAAGTCGGGAATTCGACCACAAATTATGTATAATATGTAAACGCAACATCTTCATCTCATTATCTGATCCCATTATATGTATGTATGTATGTATGTTTGTATGTATGTAATACAGTCAAGAGTCATCAAAGTTACGCTATATGTATTTTATGTTAGACGGTGATAGTTTATTTTCATTCATATTTCCTTTGCCGTTCGAATTTCTACGTACAACGTATATTTATAAACAATTTGAAATACATTTGCAAATAATGGTAATGTTTTATGAATGGCGAGAAAATGATATTCAATTAAACTACATAAGTTAAACCAGTTCTTGTTACTAGCTGCTGTATATGATTTCGTAACTATTACGTTTATGTAAATCAACGGTTTATTGACCCCATATTTGTTTGCATCCAACTTATATTCTATATTTTTTATATAACGGAGAAAATTTTGGTTAATTATTATTTTTGTTGTTTATCTAATTGGCTTTATTGAGCTGTTGATTTTCTCCAACACGTCAACTTCAGTTTATCTAGAGGTTGAAAAGAATGTTGTAAAATATTGTGGGAACGTTTCAATTGCAAATTTCAAAGTTAGCGAAAAATGTGACTGTTTCTTTTTTTTTACTTTATTTACTTCCATTTTGTGTAACGTACAAAAATATATCGAACACGTTATAATTGAGTAGTAAGATACTTTGGGAACTTCATTAGTTTACAGATACGAATCATAAATGACACAACAAAATGTTAAATTTTCCTTCGTTTCCGCTTTTGTAGGTTAAAAGAATTTTAAGTATTTTAAGTGGTCTCTAATTTCACTTGATGATTGAAAAAGTATTTAAACAAAATGTGGCAAACCGTAATCTGTCAACATTGAAATTACTTTTAACCGACAGCCAATTGAAGTTCTAGCAATACGCGGGAGGCAATCAATCTTTAAGTCAGCCTACTTTAATCTCGACGTGCGTCTGTTTTAAAACAATGTCATAGAAACTGTACAGAAACATCTCTTTTACTCAGCATTGAAATTCGTGAACGTCGGAAAGTGTATTTTAACCGTTTTACGTCCAACGTAAAACGCACGAGTTTCTTGAATACCAATCGTCTCTCGTATACGAAAGAAAGTTTTTCGTAAGACCCTTAAGTACAGACAATTTTTACCGGCAGTTCTATAAAACCATATCGCAAGGTTTCTCGAAGAAAATCTAGAACGCTACAAAGAAACAACTTTGATTATGGAAATACTTTTTGCGCGTACTTTCAATTGTGTGCACGTTACACTTATTGATGTACTTTTATTATATTTACATAAGTAGGTGTTTCAAGAGTAGAGAGAAAATTTAATTATACGCCATTAATTGAACTATTAACGGTAACTATAGGCGTATACTTGATATTAATTCGAATGTCACGACATTCGTTATCCTGAGGTAACATTGAAAAATCTCAATGATCATCTGATATTCCATTACTCCTTACACTGAATATGACTTATCTAATTATTTCTGTAAATGTTACACACTAGCAGCGTGACGACAGGGGAATTAGAGCATCTCCGTATTGGTAATAAGAAATTAAATGTTTCTTAAAGAACAAGAATCTGAAAACCTTGTCGCGTCAATTTAAATTATTTTTTAGCACTAAAAATATATTTAATTCACTTGCTTCTGTAACAATTTGACTCGGATGAATTAAAAACCAGCACGCGGAGCACATGTTTCACGAATGTTCAGAGTAAAGTATAAGTCACTAACAAGTTGTAAGTTTCCTCGTAATTTCCCTTTCAGAAGCGGTTAATCTTCTAGACATATATTTTATTCTTTTTCTTCAAACAGTTGAATACTTTCTAACGGAAATGTAATAAATGGTATAATATTGTCATACCGCTTAGACAATTATTTCTGTTTAACAAGTTTGTAAGTAGTACATCACTTTGACAGATATAGTACAGTATTTAATGTTACAATAATTTTCCCAACTTTGCAGATCTGATATACCAGGCCTCCACAGAGTTAATATATAATTTTAGTAGAGCAATAAAATACATTTTTTTATATTTCAACGTGTACAACGGATACAACTTATCTGCTTCGAGCTCTTTTATTTAGCAGCAACTTATACATTTCTATTAAGTTTTGTAACAAATTAGGCTTACAATTAAAATATAATTAAAGTTCCTCGACCTTTGTAGTAAATGTTTCCAATAATGTGTGGATGTTTCTACGTAGTATGAATATATGCATTTCAATGGGTTGTTCGAGTCGTTAACGCAGAAACAAAATTATATACCTTTATGACATACAGTTGCATACGGAAGACAAAATGATACTGTGCATACACACTCTCCATTATCTTTTTCAGTACTTTCTACTTTCCGAGCACGCATGCACGAACATATTCATTAAAACGACGATTGACCGTCAATTAGCCGCATTTAAATGCGTTAATGACAGTGACCTACGGCAATAGCTATTTACAATCCACGCATATTAAACAAAATAGAAGAATAAAGAAGTTTTTGTATTTTATAGTACAAAATAAATCCTGAAAAAGGTAGAAATTCGCTATAGGAAAAAAGTGATAAAAACATTAGTTTATTAGAGTTCGTATTTACAAAAATCATTATACTTCTTATTATTATATTCAATTTGAAGCTGTAATTTAAAAAATCAAGAGTTATTAAAAATATAATATCTTTAATTTGACAAATTCATGTTATTTAATAAAGTAAACTCTTTATTTCATACGTAGGTATCATAAAAATTGTATTCAAATTTCGCATTCAATTTAAAATTATTTAACTTCTGGAGGAACACTTTCTTCTTCTTATTATTATTAGCAATAGTATTATTATTATTATTATTATTATTATTATGGATTTAGTCTTTTTAGTTTATATCACCGAGATTTTATTGATATGTATATGTATATTAAATCGATTTTAAACTTTATTTGTCTGTTTAACGTGAGTGGTAAAATGTGATAATCTCATTGGTGAAATATATCATATTACAGAACAAATATCAAATTTATATTTCTACTACATTAATATTTTGTTATTTACTTATAATATTTAATATTTTATTATGTCGTTACATTTGGTAGTACATATCGGAGGATTAGAATTTCAATGTAATACATCGTAACTTCCCAATCCTACGTAATAATTCACTTACGAAATTAATCGATGAAAATTATAAAGCGAAAGGCAAATCTATATTTTACAAGAGATCACAAATCTTTGGTAAAAGTGCGTATTGTACGAGCGCAACAACATCGATATTGGACGAAGAAAGTAAAATGAAAATGGAAAGTGTACGTTAAACTAATTCTAAGCGGATACTTCTTTGATGTCGTTGCATATAAAACATTGACCCTCGCGAAGAGTACAGAGCGCCTGCATGGTGTACTGCATATTTGATCAACCGTGTTCAAGGAAATCGCAAACAGAATACTTCTATCGTGTAAACGCTGATTTCTTTGGGCGAAAATGACGAAAACGCGACGATCAAAAATGCAAATTCGATATTACAATTGTCTTACACTTGTTAGTCGAATGTGGATAATACGAATGACTTTTTTATTGTTAAAATATGTAGACCTATTGTTTTAATATTCTACGGAAAACATTCTAATGAATATCTTTTCTGAAAGATATATTAAAAGTTGGATCAATCATACAGTATTTAAAATCAAATTGATTCAATTCGAATTCAAATTAAACATGATCGTAGTACGACATACGAGTAGGTGCGATAATAATAAGGAATCATATTGTATACTATAGGAAAACATACGCGCAAGATGCGAAACGAAGTCATCTACATGTGTAGCAGGAATAGCCAAGCTGAATGTGCTTTTGCTCGATCATAATCGATAGAATTGGATTTCAACATGGCTCCATTCGAAATCGATCGCTTTTTAGAGTAACATCTTGGTGAACATTTTCAAAGTCACTGACGTTGTACATATAAAGAAGTTCGCCCGCCACCCCAGATATACAGGATGTCCCAAAATTATGTGACAAACGGAAACATGTATCCATCATAGCTGAGTTCTGATGGAAACACCTTTCCCCACTAATCGCGCATCTACACTTTTTTTCGCGCATCTGCGTCCAGCTGATGTTAGAACTGCTCGGATTGAAAGTCGGACCGCGATATTTTGGAGGTCCGTAACTAAAAAACGGAACCCCAAATATAAAAAAGATGAAGGACTTTTCTTTTTCTTTTATTATAAACAATCTCCATGTTCTTATTTGTTGCATAATTTTGGGACACCGTGTGTAACTCAATATGTATCGGGAACTTTTTTCAGGATCGATAGTATATTACATCAAAAGATGAAAAAAAAATAATCTTAGGTTCGCAAACCGTCCCCTATCGAAATACACATCCTTTTTGACAGATTCAAAATTATTGTATAATATGTGTATCTCCGAAATGTTAAGTTGTAGAAAGCCGATTTTGATTGCAATATAATCGGAATAGATCAACGCTTGTGAAAAAAAATATAACAACTGCGATTAGTACAATTTATTCTGAAATTTATTCTTCAAGAATAAACGCTACTGATTATATTGAAAAATAAATCAAAATATAAAATATTTTCACATTCGTGTGAACTTTTAAAATGGTAGTAAAAGAACAAGGATAAAAAACGGTAGTAAACAGACAATAAGAAAAACATCATTATCAGAACGATGTAAGAAGGAATGGAAATTGTGTAGAAGAAACACTTTGACACTAAAATGAGGTTCAACATTTCGAAGTAACAAATATTATGCGAGAATACCAATTGTCTTCCCGCGGAATGATATTAATTCATCAGTAATATTTTTCCATTGTAACAACTGGTTATTTCAAAAGCTAGAATAGCATGCTATCGCTCGCTGTCGCGGTAGCGCGAAATGAGTATTTTGAAAATTATTCGCTGTTGATAAATGCGTCAATAAACCGTCTAGTAACGCATGCGCAGAATTCTCTATGTAGCGCCAATTAAAGGGCCCGAGCAGTTCGACCTCGTGTGCCAAACGTCAGCACGTTCGATGAAAATGGAAACACAGTCTTTTACGCGATGAGAACGAATTGAAACGGTGCAACCGGTTGCTATTGTGGTTCACGAAATCCACAAGCAGCGATCTCACTTCTGTTTACAAGCTGTCGTGCATGCGTTATTGGACAAGGCGGAATTATTGTGTCGCAAGTAACAAGTCCGGCTGATCAAGACGAGACACAGAAGCTGTAATGCCTTTCAGTGAGTATACTGTAATAACAAACGTCTACTTGCCGAAATACTTAGTTTCGCTAACCACGTACATGTCACGTCATTTCAACGTGACAGCTTTGTAAGGAAGCTCAAACTTGAAAAGATAAACTATGTGTGTGTATCGTAGGTTTTTGAATATTGGTTTGTTTTTACATAATATTAATCATTTTAGTGGAGATCGATTGTTTCGGATTATTTGTTTCTTTTTGTGAGTATTAATCTAATTAGGATAATGTTTGTATGCTGATTCACTCGTGTATATTTAAGGGCTATTTGTATACAGATGTAATTATGAAATCAACGTTAAAATAGTCTTGCTTTACTTATCAACATTACTGTGAAATATTTGGCTTCAAATTCCTTGTAATTAATTCTTATAAGCAGTATCAATTTAAATATAATTTTCATACAATTTAAATTTCTTTCAATTAATTCTTATAAGCAGTATCAGTTTTAATAGAATTCTTATACAATTCCTTTTTTCAGTTAGAATTAATACAACAGACAGTCTGGATTATCGTTACTTTCCAATTACAAAGTCTCGTGTGACATTAAGTGTAAAGGCTCCTCATGATGCCAGAATTTCATTACGAACGCACTTGGATGACGGATCTGATGTATACGAGGTACATTTTGCTCAAGTCATATTTATAAGGATAGTATAAGAATATTGTGAAATATTTTCATGACATTATGATTTTGAGTCAGTATCACGCAATGCATATTGAGTATCTATAATCAACTATGATGAATAGTACTCATTAATTATTCATTAATCAGTTTGTATGCTACGTATTCAATTTATTATTTTCAAAGATTGTTATTGGTGGATGGGGAAATACCATGTCCACGATAAAAAGAAATAGTCAAGAACCTGATGTAGCAGAAGCAGAAACTAGAGGCATATTAGATGCCCGAGAAATATGTGACATTTGGATACAGTAAGATATAAACTTAATTTTAATGTCTTAGCATTCATTTAAGAAACTGCTTCATCATGTATTGTGCCTTTATCACGTGTTATTATGAATACAATATGATATTTTATACACAGAAGAATTAATTGCAAATCAACAAGGAGTAAAGTACTTGATGTCATCATTGTAGATGGTCGTGCGACGGTCTGTTAAGTGTTGGTCGTGAAGATGATGCAACGTTTATGTCATATAAGGATAGAAATCCTTTTGTTATAAATTATATAGGAGTTAGTACTGCGTGTGGTGCTACTGGTGAATGGATAATAGAAGGTAAATCCTTAAAGTCACTAGCAAAAATACATTCGTTAATGTACTTGTTCAATGCTTTATAGAGTGTCAGTTTACATCTCCAGCCATTAGACAACAGTTAGTGGATACATGTTACTTTTGGGTAGACTATAACGAATTTGTCGGTTTCCCACCAAACGCTGCAATGGCTTCAGAAGATGGATTGTATATCGGACGATCACGCCATAGAGACTCCATTACACCTGGTGGTATTAGGGATAACATATGTACTATTGCATGGGGTGGTGGCACCCACGAAAAAAAAGAGTTTCAAGTGCTATGTGGCAAAGACGTGAATTGGGTTAAATCCTGGGAAGGCAGTGTTCCACTGCATGCACTTCCTGCAGGAGAATCTGAAGATGGATATGCCCTTTTTATAGGTAGGGTTTTACATAATGGTCTGTATTATATAGGAAAGATACAACCAAACCATCAAGTATGTTATATACCTCTTAATGGCCAAGAAATGCCTTATTTAGAGTACGAGGCGCTGGTTATTTACGATCATTACATTACAGAATGTATTGGAAGGTAAAATAGTCCTACAGGTAGAAGATTTACTGATCTTTTCTTGCAAGTATAAAGTATTTTCAATATGATAGAATATAAGTATGTATCATATCTAAACTGTGGATGTTTATAAAAATGCATATTTTAATAGGAAGCAGTTGAAATAATTGGATTAAAACAAAAATACATTTTGGCATGCATGAATTTAAGAAATGCAACTATTGCTTTACATATTGTTACATATTATGTGTATATAAACTGTATATTTCAGTTAAATACATATGCACATATACCTTGTATATTTCGTGCATAATTATCTGACTATAGTAGATTATATATTTTATTTTATATTTAATCTAGTATTTTTTACATTTCGTCCCATACACCTGTTCCTGGGTGAGTGACAACAAAGTGACAACATTCACAAACAAAAGATTGTAGTTCATACATATAAAATACTCAAATTAATATTTTTGAATAAACGACAAACATTTACACTTGAAAATATAGTCAAATTTATAAATACATATTGTACAAGGGGCCAAAATGTACCTGGACCATCTCAGGAGATAGTGCGGCGAGGGGATTGATTTTGCCTCGTGCGATTCGTTTGTCGTGACGCGGCATCGTGGCGCGGCACAAAGGCAAAGTCAATCCCCTCGCCGCACTATCCCCTGAGCTGGTTCATCTTTAACTGGGCGAATCGTACTATAAATTACAATGCAAAATAATAATTAAATTATTATTAAATGATCACGTAAAATGCGTACAATATATGCATATATTTTACATATATCCTATATGTATGTGTATATTTTGCATATTTTTATATGTCATAATTGTATAAACATCCACAGCCAAATCATAACAATTCAGAATTTAAAAGAGAAATTGAAAGTGGTATTACCATGACATTAAAATTATGCTACGATTAAATGTTTAATAGAACTATAGTTTCAAATTGAACACATGTTGTACAGATTCTAAAGATTAGTTGTCTTATTTTTGCTGAATACCATTATATATGACATTGTATTATGAAAAAAGACTTGTAAAAAATTACTATACTATTCTTAATTTGTTGTCAGTTTAAAGCTTACTTTTTATTTATCTCAACATTGCAGAATATAATTAAGAAAAGTATATTTTTATGCCTTATTAACATGTTCGAAAGGGAACTAGGCGTTCAATAAAGACGATTTTGTAATAAGTCATACAATACAAAGAGATATAAACAATTTTTGAAAGAAAATCACACTTTTATAATACTGTAGACATAAATTCTATTTTTGTGTCTAACCAGTAACTATTTTGTTATATTTAGACTTGGAATATCAAAATACTATTGCAAAGAAATGCAGGTAATAGACAAAGTGAAAATGCTGCATATTACATACGTTCTGAAGTACTAAAAATCAAACAAAATCACTCTAATATAAGCAAAATTCCACTCGTGATAAAGAAATTCTTTTAAAATTAAGTACATAAGAATCTTCTTGTAATTAATTTAAATACTTAACATAAAATTGGGTATAATATTTAGTTTATCAACAGCTGTGATTTATATCAAAATATGGAGTTTCAAGTTCAAGCATTTAATTGAAAGTGGAATATTTTAAAAACTTATAAAAAACAGTCAATATTCAATAATTTGATTAAATAAAGAAATGTTGTTACGTAAAATCATAAAATATACCAAATATCAGTAAATTTTTGCACTGAGCTACAACAAAAGTAGTGTGGTTAAATTGTTGCTTAGTATGTTAAGCATATAAATGAATAGTTTGTCTCTAAATTTGAAATATAAAAGGGATATGCAATCAAACTTTGGTATTCCAAGATTACTGAAATATATATTCATAATCTGATTAATCTGTAATTATTTTCTGAAAATACACATTTCTATAAATTCTTTTTGAAATAACAAAATAATTCCTAGATGCATATTATTAATAAAGATTGCTGTAAATTTATTGCCTTATTCTAATTTTGTGTAGAAATGTGAGTTATATTAAAAATTACAATGAAACTATAAAGGGAACAAATGATTACTTAATTAATGTTATATAGTATTATTTTATTTAATACAAAATAGTTATTGTTGGTATATATTATTCATTTCTTATGTATATTGTACAAGCTGCAATTCTCATGTTGCATTACTCTATAGCAAATCTATAATATAAATAACAAAATCTATTCTGTTGTCCCAGAGAAGTACAGGATCCGGTGCGGATTCTGACCGGTCCGTGTACATACATTACAGTACAAACGAATGCACCTGTTTCTGTATAGCACTATAACAATAGCCATATGAAAGATCTCATATTTTCAAACAGTGTAAATAAAGATGTTTTTATTGTCCAAGAGAAGAGTTATAATTTAAACATAACTTTTCCAGATAGTTATGAAATTACTGTTTATTTCTTGAATTCATATTTTGTTTTGCCTTCTACAGACGGTGTGTGATATACATTAAAATTAGCTGTCAAATGTATATTTGTAGATATACGTATTGGAAATAATATTGTATCTCTTATACATTTTATGAATCCATAAACTAGATCGAAAAAAGGCTTGAACATTGCATACATTGCATTACTAATTCCTCTGAAAAATATGCTCCCATTTTCATTTGACATACTTATTTTATAGGATCGATAAGGTGAAGTTGTTTCCATTATTGACCGGTTTACGATTTCTATTCTGGAAAGAAGAAATAAATAAACAATAAGAAACTGCCAATTTATGAAAATCCAATCAATACAACTATTTTACAAGAAAAAAAGGTCCAAGGAAATTATGATTCTACTTAGCACTTTTTAATGGTTTTTTTTGCAACATGTTATGAACCTTGCAAATGTTACAATGACGTAACGTATTATTAAGACGTTGAGTGCAACATCAGGCATAGGTGACTGACAGTACAAAATATGATATAAAACTAAAAAATTTACATTATTTTAAGTAATTACTAATTTACATCAGTATCGAGTAAATCTTAAATTGTTAGTAGTACGCTTCGCATTGCTATACCGAAATACATACTGACACTTCTAAGGAGCGCGCGTGACCGGACGGGGATTTCCTTAACTGCGTGACACTCAACACGTGTCTAATACAGAAATATGTGTCAATTTCGAATTGGCCAGCTATACATACACCGTGCGAAATTCTTCTAATGATTTTCAAAATTTACAGATCTTCTTTCTTATTTGAAAGTAGAAAACAGCCAAAATTGTCAGAAACGTTCGTTCTTGTTACGTGGCTTTGACTCTCAACATGTAATCCTATGCCTTTGTTGCCTGTATAAAGTGCCAGAGTAAAACCACAGACGAGGTATTGGATAGAGTCTATCATTATAGATAGATCAATCATCCCAATGCTTTTCGATGTCACTGGTTTGGAGGGCTCTAGAGCCCTCTTACCATTTTAGTGTCACTCGCTACGTTACCATTTTCGGTTCGAATCTAGGATGTCCGTGGGTTATTAGTAATAATACGATATAGAAGTTATGGTTTATGCGTATTAATAATTGACCTTTGTACTGCGAAAGAAGGATAGTGAATTCACAGGTATACAACTGTAAGTCACAGCAAAAGTAAGTTGTTTTATAGAGAAGATTCTTCTCTATTGAAAACTTTTGAATTAAAATATAGAAAAAAATGAAAGCTTGATTTGAAAATTGAAACCCTTGGTGATTTCTTACTCAAAGTAGGTATTCGAAACAGTGGCAAATGTGTTCAAAATAATCCTTTGAGACCAGAATCAACCATTCGCGAATTGGTCTTCTTGGGCATTTAACGTATAACAATTTAAATGAACTTCTCCAAGTTATCGCAAATCTAATTATGAAGAATATCAAAATTCGACTTGAATAAAACTCGTAAGAACCACGTATGACTCGATTTGAAACTCGAATAAATCAAATGTTGTATAATCGCGTTTTATCTTTAGAAAATTTAGATGTATTTTCATACATGTATTGTAATTATATAGGTATGTTCGTAGAACTGTAATTATTTCATGTTCTCTAACTAACAATTAACAATTTTCAAGATTTTGCATAAAGGAAACAGAAATTATTACTACAATCACGCACAAGTCCGAACAAAAAATTGTTAGAATTAATATTAAAGATCAAATTACAAATTGCGGTTAGGCAGTATTAAAAATATTGAAGACTTTCCGCAAATAGAACCGTAATTATGTCTTATTCGTGATTAACAATGAAATAATCTTCGAAATTTTGCCCAAAGAAAGAAGAAATTATTACTACAATCATGCACAAATTCGAATAGTAATTGACCGAATGAATTTAAGAAATGTAGTTGTAAATTATGGTAGGAAATTAATCGAATGAAGAAAGTTTTTCCCAGCTTTGTACGCAAGTGCTTGTCTAATATCATTATAACAATGGTTTCTCATGGTTTAAATTACAACGCTTTGAATGTCATGTTTTTATTGCCCCCAGACACAATATTTTCCGATTAGAAATTCCCCAAAAACAAAAGCGCTGCTGTGTTATACAAAGTATCATCTTCTTCAATAGTTGCAAACACGTTGTAGAGTGAAGACGTATATGTATAAAGTGTTCAAATTAAATAGTATTATTACTTATTTAGTAAACAAATAAAATATAATTATTTAGTAGTAAATAATATTTACTTGCTTACTTAATTATTTACTTACTCAAGTGTTGTACTAGTAGTGGAGTACTACTTACTCAATAAAATGTCTATTGCCAGTGATGTTGATCAAATCGGAATGTTAGAGTTAAGTGGTGATTTTACATTACAAGGACAACAACGCAATAAAAGTCTCGCTTAGCAACATTTTAAAAAGATTACTCAATCTAAAGCTGAATGCACATTGCGCAAGAAAGTGTTTCAGGTAAAATACGGGAACATCAGTGGCCTTTCGCGACATTTAAGATCTAAGCACAATGAAATAATAAGTACAATTATACCTATAATTCGAGAACTACAATCAAATAATAGCATTCCAAACATAGCATACTTAAGGGGGGAACCCCCTCCAGAACTTTCAATTTTTGCACTTTTGGTTTTTTGCTTTAAAAATTCAATTACAACCTTAAGAATATATTTTCAATGTTTTAAGTCCAATAGGAAGTCTAAAAAGTCCCTAGGAAGTCAGTGAAGTGATGAGCTTCGAAAGTACGGAAAGCAGCTAAACGAGCGCGCGCTCTTTACGGTCTATACCTTTTCATTTTTTAGCTAAATATGTTTCATATTCTACTTTTTCCCAAATAGGGAGTACTTCGGACGATTATTCGGATTGTGTTTTTGTTGGTGAAAAAAAGTGAGTGCGTAGGTCACGTAGAAAAGCGTATGGGAAGCCGCCTTAGAAATTTAAAAAAGACCGCAAAGCTCGGTGGAAAAGGCAAACTAACCGATGCTTTGATTGAAAAACTAACAAAATACTATGGTATTGCGATACGAAGAAATGCGCAGTCGAAAGATGATATGAAAAAAGAGATTATGGCCACGTATTATCACTTGATCTCGACTAATAAAAAATCGCAACATCAGTTCTGTCCCACTGGCGTCGGCTCGTGGTGTAAATACAACGCTGCACAAGCCAACAATATTCTTTATGAACATCCAGCTCTACTGCACGAAGACGTACAAAAAAATACTGCCAATATATGAAGATTTGTCAGGGGATGATTAACTTGAACGTTGCATTGGCGGTTTCACCCAAAACGCGAATGAGTCTTTCAATTCAACCGTGTGGCGTTTAGCTCCCAAGCACTTGCATTGTGGCTCAAAAATGATTGAAATCGCAGCATTTTTTGCTGCAGGAATTTTTAACGATGGCTACTCCTTCGTACTCAAAGTAATGAGTGACCTGGACTTAACAATAGGCTTGGAATGTAAGATTTTCGCGGACTTGTACGATAGCAATCGAGTACGGAGACAAGAGTGGCGTTCGTTAGCATCGACAAAAGAGGCCAGAACTGCACAGAAAGAAAAAAATGCGGCCGCAATGAATGATTTTCACAAAGTAGAAGGCTTGCTGTATGGTCCTGGTATCGCAGATTAAGCTTGGGTAACTATAAATTGCTTTTAATTCTACTTTACAACAACGAAAACTTTATTGGCGTTTTTCTCAAAACATGTTTTTTTCCGCGCCGGGGAACAGGAAACTTTCCACAGATATTGTTCAACGTATTGGCCATTGCATGAACCTAAAAGATTGCAGGAATTATAACTAAAAATATTGTTTACAACAATGTGTTTATGAAAAAAAGAGTGTAATTTTTTTCTTTTTGTGTCCAAATTTTCAATTTTTGTTTTTTTTTTCGTTAAAAATAGGTTCATGTAATGCGAAATAACTTACTCTAATGGAAAAATTTTGGTTGGTTGATTTCAGTTGACTACAAGAGGCTGGGCATTCCCCCGCGCGAATTGAAGGAGCCAAGTTTGAGTAGCTGTAGCTCCGCCATTTTGTTTTTGTTTCTTATAAACAAATTTGTGTGCATACATTTGAACCTCAATTTCAATATATTATTTCTTTGAATGCAATAAATACTCTCAGTTTTTTGTAAAACATCATTGAAAAACCTGATGTCTGGAGGGGGTTCCCCCCTTAAGGAATAAACATACATATAGGCGACGCAGGGTTGCCATGGAGTTCCCCGTATAGGCCACCGACGGCCGTCTCACCGCTCTCGGGTGTCGCGATATCTCCATGGGACCGGCGTGCACAATATTAACAATAAATAACTATCCCTACTAACACCCTATATGGGTCATCGTAACGAACGTCGCGACCAATCAGGGGCCGCTCCCTAAAAATTATAAGAAGGGAACCAACGGAGCCGTCAAGGCAGTTTTTTTCGAGTTTTACAAGAGTTCACAAGACAATCGTTCATAATTCACAGTCCTTCACCAGGACTTTCTCACAAAGTTCATTTTAGTTTACGGTCTAGTGCGTGATTAATTAAGTTAAGTCGTGTAAAGTGTATGTAACAGTTAAATATCGAATAATATTCTAATTTTGCCCGAAAACGTGAGTGTTCACTATCTCCTTCATCAACCTGTCCCGGACAAAGACAAGCAGTTCCTGGGTCCTCGAACCGGAGCGAGACGCTGTTTCGAATCGCAGTAGCCGAAAGGTAAGTACCATAATATTTTGCCCAAGCGAACCTCGACACCTACGTACGGTATTTCCCTCGGCGCCCGGTCTACACCGTCGGATGGTACCGTATTGGGACGTGTAATTCGTCCGCTGCGCGATCCGTCCGTTGGCGCACCCTTGGACGTTACAATATAGAATATCATTAGTACTCACAGAATATACATATACCGCGTACGTGCTATTAATTACAGATTCCAGTCAAAAGGCGGTAAAGTTGAGTGTGACACGAAAATGGTAAGTGGGTCCTAGGACCTGGAGGAGGACACTCTTATTCACGCATACGTGAATTGGGTAGGCTTTTTAGTTTTAAAACAGGCAGATCATTTCTAGATGTCACTCCTTGGTCTCACCGTTACACGTGAGTTTTCGTTATATGAGATATTCGTAATACAATAAGGGGCAATTATGGAACCAATGCCAAAAAATTCTGATGAGGACCGGATAGATTGTCTTGAAGATGTGCCAGGATATACCCAACCCTTGACCGAGAAGAAATTTTCAATACCGGGCCCTTTTCAATGTCGTCAAATACTTGAAATAATAAATTTAATGTATTTTATATGTTTTTAATTATTTTTTATTTCTTTTAATTGCATACCTATATACATATATATGGGGGGGGGGTACAGGGATTAGTGCTCATGTGTGTGTCACACAAGTTTGTGCCCGTGTAATGTCTCACATAATAAATTTATTTTCTTCAAAATTAAAAATAGACTTACGTGTAGTGTGGGACGAAGTGGTGCCATCTAGAAACTATCCGTCTGTTTGGAACTACAACGGGCGATCAAACTTTTTCTGTGGGAGTGTCCGCCCTCTGCTGAAGCACAGACGAGGTATTGGAATTCCAATACCTCGTCTGTGGCTGAAGTTTCAACGCATCGGTAATACAGTTTCCGGATACGAAATCCTGTTACGATATAGAACTTACAGTTGGTAGAATTTATGTAAGTTAATGTAATACATGTTTATTGAAAAAATATTCACATAATGTTACTAGTAATAGACAATACGGGATATATCATTACGTATAGTATTATTGGAGAAGCATAAAATGTCCTTTCATTTTGCAATGTTTAGTATACGAAAAGATACGGGAAAATTTTATTTGATATCTTATCTAAACTATTTTTTTTATTCGACTGATACTATATTATATACAGAGTGTAACAAAACATCGGATTTTTTCCAGAATCGATAGTATGCATAACACGTTGAAAAACTGTCGATCTACATTAACCCGCAAGCCACTTCCTATTAACAAACGCACCATTATTTGAAAACTTGTTGAAAAATTGTACTGCCCAAGTAGTAGACCGTAGAGGAATGGTTTTTTGTATTAATTAGTATTATTCTTTTAGCATTAACGAGAAAGATGAAAGATTATAAAAAGAAATTGGTCTATTCAACCTGTAACTAACAAGCTTGTATTACATAAATAAAGTGTCTGTAAAATTAGTTTTAGAAATCGCGAAGTTTCTCAATTTCATTTCTTCTTTAAAATTCAATTTCCCGGTGACTTTAGAATTTTTATGAAAGTTGAACAGCTGAAGTGCTAAACATGTTTTGATTTGCAATGAGAAATCTACACCGTTTAGAAAAAAGCTGATTGTCTTAGAAGTATCTGTAAGTTTATTTCACTGTGTCTAACGACTTCTTGGTTAACGAGATTTCCACCGTGACACATTGAAATATGCGTAAGTCGCGCCTAACTCATTTGCGGTAAAGTAAGTAGAATAAAGAACACGTCTGGTTGAAGACGAGAAGAGAGACAAGAAATAATTTACAACCCTCTTCCGACGATGTTTGAAAATGGGGAACGCGCCCTTCATTTATAAGAACCAACGGCAGTGGCAATGCAGTCAGAAGGAAAAATTCAGGTAGGTCGGAAGCCTCGGTAGATTACTTTAAATAACAAGAGATATTCCGGGAATTATGTTATTTCTGATAAAATCAACTCGCGATGTGTTCATAATATTAATGGTTTTAATAATAATATAAATTGTATTTTCCATTTTACTTACATACTGTGAAACTTGACGATCAGAAAAATTTCTCGACAGCTTATAAATATTGTAGGGAATATTTGATTCTTCTTTCCACAAAATGTATTTGGGTTTAGACAAGTATTATATAATAATAATTATTGTATTTCTCTTGCACACTGATCTATCGGTAATAGCATGGATTAAAATATTTTACAAATAACTTGCAGTTTGCATTGCTATGCCAAGGAAATTGATATTTTAATGGATACTGTTACGTTTTTACTTTAAAAAATAACGGTTTCCCTATTTGGTTTGATTATTATTCAGCAAGATACGCTTGAGATATTACTTAATTAATGTAATAAACGTGGTGTGATTAAAATTGATTTGTGAAAGATCAGAAATTTGCAGCCATGGAAATGTGGAGGTGGAAATATTTCAAGAGTCAAAAATTTAAAAGCGTTCGATTAATTTGAACGCAATGAAATTTTAATATACTGAGATATTGACGCATAAATGATTCCATGCATAGAAACGGCCAACATATTAGGTTTTCGAAATACTTAAAAAAGCATATATCTAAATTTCATAGAATTTCCACATGCAATATACAAATTCTTGGAAATTGTCCTGTCTTTTAATCAGGGACACCAAATTAATAAAACTTGGTAACCTAGAATCGACTATTGTCGTTAATACTTTACAGGCCGCATCATACAACATGTGTGTGATAGTCGGAACAACTTTTAGTCGCCGGCCATTAAAGTGTTAATAGGGCCGTCGAAAAATACGAACACCAATGTTACTAAATTAAAAATAACTGTTAATTTTATCCTGCAGGCAGTACTGCCGCGTTAGTACGTTTCTCACAAGCGTGCTACGTTTTCGAAACCTTAAAAAACGAATTTTATCATTCACTTTATGTCTCGCTCGCATTTATAAAAATCCGGGGCAATTGCCTATTCTGCCTGGATCACAAATCGCCTTGCTATTATCTTGTATAAAAAATGTATGAATACAAAAACAGACTGTTCCAGGATGCGCCACATTTTCCCGCTTCTTTTTCTTGTCAGCCTGGTCTATGTGGCAAAAGGACACGGAAAGTCCTGCAGATATTGGTGCAGAACAGCCCATCATCGGTACTATTGCTGTGCGACAGGAAAAGTAGAGGGTTTGATGGAACACGCATGGAATTCGTTCCTGTTTCCGTGGCTGTGGACGAGTATCGTCGATTGGCACATCTCGCCGATTTCCTACTCGTCATGGCCAGAAATGATGGTCACAGAGGAGAAACACGAAAAACATTGTCCGCCGCTGAGAGCCCATTGCCCGCGTACTTACGATTGGTACAAACCACCGACTTTTTGTCATAATGACGAGGATTGCGACGAATCGGATAAGTGCTGCTATGACGCCTGTCTGGAGCACAAAACGTGCAAATACGCTGATTAGACGGGCGTTGTTAAGGCTGGATTAATGGTCGAATGATGGCTGCTGTATTGGCAAAACAAGGAGGGATTCGTTTAAATGTCACGAAGATATACATATAATATAGATTCTTACAAAAGAATCAGAGAGAAGCGTACGAGTCGCTAGAGTACAATAAGAGTCACAGAGAGATAAAGAATAAGAATGCGAATGTTTTAATATTTGTTACTAGAGTTATGTTAGACGAGTTGCCATTATTTTAATAAACAGTTTTAAACTTCTGATATTAAAGAGCCACTTAATACGATCATTTGTTCTCAAATAATACAAACGGAAGACAAACAATATCATATCGAACCAGTCTTCTGCTAGAATAATTAGAGTCTCTAGGTCGTCGATAGAACTTTGCAACGATCTGGCATCAAAACTGACTCGTGTTTGCGGTAAAAATTACTATAAAAAGCTATTACATTTCAGGACTATGTAGATATTAAATACTTGCAATATACAATGCTACTATAACGTTTGTTTCTACAAGTCACATGCATTTCTTAATAAAAACGTATCACACTATTCTTAACGAATTGCAAAGTGCTATAGTCGATAAGATGATTATTTGTTTCAAAAGCGATATTTAATACAATGAGTATTTTATCATGCACAAAAAACAACTACAAATGTTATTCTACAAATGACCAACTACACTGTCCAATGTTTGTTATAACTGTAGAATTATTTGTATAATTTACACATATAATCTTAATCTCCATCGAACATCAGCATAAACCATTTTCTTACAAGTTCATTACATGTGCTCCGTACTTTGATAAAATTTCGTCAGACCTTTGATTAAATCTATATGGCAAAAATAATTAAATGTAATCAATGTTTATATCGATATTGACGTATAAAGATATTTATGACGGTCGGACGAAATTAAGCGGATACGCAAACAAATGTTTGTAATAAGGAATTATATTTACTTTATGACAACACTTTATTTAGTATTCCCAAAGTGCAGCGAAAGTAGGAAATAATTTTAAGGATTTAAATACGGAAAGATGTGATGGCATCTCTTTTGCTTAATTCTCGTGAGATTTCGTCTAATTAGAGCGGTTCGCGAAAACTGTGGTCATAACATACGCGGAGTAACAATTTCAGTGGTAGTAACCTTTCAATTAAGTGGCAACGAGTTTCTTAATTACCGAATAAGTTAATGAAGCGTCCTTCACCGCGAAACTATCGTACTAAAATGTAATTACTGTATCGCATTTCGAATTAGCTTAATTAATATGCCTCCATGTAGCGTGAGACTTTTCGACAAAAATATGTTGTTCCTCTAATTTGACCTAAAGTCTGATACTCGAATTAAAACATCGTTAACTCGTATGTCGGACTGCTTTTTTGGCGAGGAAAATAATTTCACATGGACAATAATATATTGTACATACATATCGTTAACAATGGAAGTGTTGTAAACACGCGCCTACACACTTTTCTTAAATAATCAACGCACGCTTTCTGTTTCAAATACACAGAAGGAAAGCAAGAAGAGTACTCGCAGCTCGTTACTAAATACATATTAAAAGTGAGTTTCTTCAACAGTATTCAAATATAAAGTGTCGAATTTACCGGAAAAAAAGAAAACATCGATCGCCGTCCTTCGAGTGTTTTTTAAACGCACGTCGAAGCACGCGGGAAATTTGAATATAATTACTAAACTACTCTACGCGCGGTCTATTCGTGTTCGAAGTATTTTAGCCGAAATAACGAGAAAAAGTGTGGCCAGGTGGGTGCCGCAGGCTCTGAAATTGGGTTCAGGCCCGCCCACGTCCACTTTTAACTTCTAGAAAGACTCGTGCAGCCTCCATTCTTGGCACGCGCATAATTGGCTGGAAACTCCGTCCGATCTGATTATTTTAATCCTGCGGAGGTTAATGGGGCTCGCAGGGGCGGCAAAACAATTTAGATAAGGTCCCGCCGTACGCAACAGATGCCGTGCGCTTTCGGGGCGGTTCTACGTCCTCGCCAAAGGGATCCCTCTGTTTACACTGTTATGGGCCTCGTAATTAAGCGTGGCCCGATGACACGCTGATAAGGGCCAGGTAAGTGGGCCCGGTTAAGATCAGGGCCGATCTGATCGCGTTTGAACTATGCATGTACGTATACATGTATGTATATGTACGCATGTACAACATACATCGATACAATGCGACGTTTGAACTTTGGTGGTCGCTACTTGGATTTGTGAATGCGAAGCAAGTTGCTTCCATGGGTAACTCGAATCAATTTTTTATCAAATAAAATATATTACTTTCAGCAAGACTATGATTAGCGAAATTATCCCTGTCGTCTTGAGCAATTAGATTTGTTTGAATATAAACTCGAGATAGGAAAAGTTTGACCAGAGGAATTATAGCGAGAGTTTCGAACAGGTCCGAACGGTGGAAGAAATTTCAGTAGTCTATCGGGGTACTTGTATACCGTAATAGGGTATGTAACAGTAAGTGTTTCAACAATTGACGAGTATGTGAGTATACCTTGTTTCCTAAAATAACACTGGGAGGTACTGATATATTACTTACTGTCTGACCTTTTCTAAATACACTCGAATATCCATCTTCTATTTCTATTCTTACTAGCATATTTTCAACTTTTCTTTCGTTACTTTACATTATACGTCATATTAGTAGTATAAAAGTCGAGGTTTCCTTCTATTAACCAAGATTCGGCGCTCGTGACGTTCCTACGCGTTACAACACGTCCTACGGTCTGAAAATACCCTTCGTTTAAAACTTGTACGGCACATAATCTTTAGTTCTTTGAATACCTGAGAAGCATCATCTACGGATATCACTCAATCGTATACATATACAAACTAAATAACTTGGACGGCCAGTTAAAGTAAAGAAGAACCAGTGGAACCATGCCGGTGCAAATACATAATCATACGGGTTTGCGGGAAGATCTGTTCGAAAGGAAGAAGATTCAGGTTGGGCCAGATTTTAGGTTTCTGGGCTAACCATCGATGGAAATTCCTCGATGCAGCACTTGCCCTTTCATTCCGCGCGCTAGTCGGCCAGGAGACGGACGACGTTTAATGGTAGCCGCGGAAGGGGTGGGGTGGAAAAAAAGCGAAAGCCGGAGGAAATAAGTGGCAGGTGCACGCGGTGGGCACGGCATGCCTCGGGTCTCTGTCAGCCGATACCTCCTGCGTCCTCACGAAATGTCCTGTTTTTTACTCGTCTCCGCTATCACGGCTCGAATGCTTCCCTCGGCGGCACGAGATCGCACGAGATCGCACGAGATCGTCTGTGTGAAGCTTTCTGAACTATTGTTCGGTTTTAACAGGTCATGGAAGAAATTGTATAATCGAAAGACAACTAAATATTACGCGTTTTATTCGATTAATTCTACAGAACGGCAAATGTATTTCTGTGGAAGATTCATATCTATTCGAAATATGTTCGTATACTTTTATTTTAATTTATAGACATTGCATTATAACGGAGTAATGCAGACTCAGTTTCGTGTGAGACAAGAAATAGGAAAATTAGAAAATTTGTAAAATACAATGGCGCATAGCGAGTTTAATAAATATTATAGGGGTGTGTAACTTCAAAGCTGGATGACGTCATAAAGGGTTAATCAATTGACAAAATAGTCGAAAAATGTGAAAAGGTGAATACATCCCCAATTTGCTTTAGGGCCGCAGAATGTGCAGTGTAATACAATTGTCGAAAGTGACATGTTTATTAGCTCCGGTAATAACAATTGTTAGTGATAACTTGTCATCAATGGGATGTGCATAACAGCTATTCCTTTGTTCTATGTTTACACGTATTCATACAACGGTCTGCAATTTATGTCGCACTTTCTTTAACGAACGGAATGACTATCTTCTAACTGACATTGTGAGAGACCGTGACATCTTTTGACATGACGAACGTCAGCGAATTGACACGCTATTATTGTTCGCGGTGGATAATAATTGTTTGTAAGTTCGAAAGACTTCCAATTTCTTTCTACTACCTTTATAGCTGTGTGAATCACAAACAATAATAAAACGTTGGATGCAACGTTCTTATTGCACAGCAGTTTATTAATCGAAGCATTCAATATGTCATATGAATATACATATTTCGCTATATTATTTTTTCTTTAGAGACTCCCCTTGAAACTCCCAGAAAATGTTTGTAACTTTTAGGGACCCCGAATTCAAAATTATTTAAAACTTTTCAGTTTGTCATTTATAATATACAACTAATATACTCAGATAAAGCGACCATGGATCATTACCACTACATCAATAAAAGTTTATACATGTATACTTCAGTAGCTCATTTTTTTCCATTTATTTTCGTAGAATTCGCTAATATGTAGTGGCATTTTATAACTTTTTTGCATATTTGCATATATGGAAGAATTAAAAGCTATAGTATAGAACTTTTCATAAAGTAAACAAGTAAATACAACATTTCCATGTAGAATGCTTTGGATCATTTGGCATTGGCACAACAAAAGGTTATGGCTCTTTTCAGAAGAAATACTGAATAATATACCCGCATAACTTCGATTATATTCAGTGTACCTACGTTTTTTTTATTTAAAATTTGTAGTTTTTAAATCAATTTTTATTTCAGATCTACTTTACCTTAATTTGACGCCTCGAACATACTCTACAGCTTGGTAAATAGAATTAATTAAAAGGGAAGTTTAGTATGTTATATCACGCGCTTAGAGTTGTATAAAACACACAGATTTCGTTTTCATATCTTTGTCTGAAAGACGCGAAATGTAAAAATGACTTATGTCGTGTATTGCCGAAGCGATATCCTTGAAATTTGATGGAATTTTCAGGTTTTGTTCAACTTGACGACCCTTGGGAACGTTTATTTCACATTTTAAAGACAGAATAAAAGGAATGAAGACGTTGTTATAATTGTTGCAATTTGGAAAAAATTATCTGAGATGATCCAAATCCGCTGAATCACGTAAAAAAAGGATTCTCTATAATGCCATAAAATGTTTCATCCTGGTTCGTATATCGCTTATAAAGTATAATAAATCTTTCAAATGTTTACGTCCGGATAAATAAACTTAAAAAAATGTTACATTTTCGCTAATTTATTTTAAAGTATAATTTACTAAAAGCGTCCAACAAGTTGTATTCCGTATTCGTCAACAAAAATAGAATGTCAATATAAAAATAATTTTAATAACGATTTTATATAATATCTGCTTATACTTCGTAGAAATACATGGTGATATCACGTTTAGTCTTCATGAAAGAAAAGAAATGGTTGATTTGTTGCTCATTAAGCCCGCGACCAAAATACAATGGAATAAAAAAGTTCAGTTAACGAACATTTCAAGTAGATGAAAGAAACGATTCATTAGCTGAACAAGCAGTCTATGTAAAATGCAGAATTCGCGATTAAAACTGTTGGACACTATAAATTTGGTGACACAATCGTCCTGCTTCTTTGATAAAGTGACTGATAATAAAAGTGTAAGTGTTTTTTAGGCCAATTAATCCTGTACGATGAAACAGCAATCCATTTCCTTTTTTTGAAAATAGTGATATCGAACCGCAACAGTAGCTTTTATGTATATAATTTGTCTACTTTTTGTGTGTGCGCAGAAAGAAACATTTGATTATAAACTAATTATGTATACGATTCATTAATTACATTATCTTGTGCTTATTAACAACGTCGGAAGGATATAGGTGTATTACATATGCATGTTATTCACGTAGTAAATTCTTTAAAGATCTTTTCTATAATTAATTCCCGGCATGCAACTATAAATTACATAATAACGATTAATTGCTTCCTACGTTACGTCCCTTCGTTCGTCATTATCGTATAAAATATGATAAAAATTAATTGTACCCAACACTTTGCCCCACACAGTTTTGAATAAAATTACAAGTTAATAACAAGGTACGTTAACACTGTAATCACATTTATTTATTTATTCTCTAACCATAATATATCAAAGCTGTTTTCCCTTTATTTGGTTGCCGCGCTCAAAAGCTACATCGATTTCCCTAAGTGTTCGAATGTATGTGTGACGTAGTAAAAGGAGGAACCGGCGAAATGTCATGTTCTCACAACGGACAAATAAAATCGTGACCGTAGGATTGTGCTGTGTTGGACAACCACGAGGAACGAAATTCCAAAGGAGCAGCGTGTTCAATATTCAGTAGCATTGTCGCCTTTTGACTGTCAGCTGCGAATTCTGAAAGGGAGGCCAGTGTGCACCGTTTGTATCGACAAGTTGTAACCTGCTATTGCAACCGTTATATGTATTTCAAATCTCCTTCCTTCCTCCACGCGGAGGTCCAGTGACTGTTAATTCGCATTGTTACCGGACACGTGATGGATTACGCAATTGGTAATTTTATTCAACTTTAAACGGACTTCAATGCTTGCTAATGTCCTACATATTTTTTTAATAGTCGTATGATTTTTAATTTTGTTGAGGTGTGGAATGGATGTCATTTATTCCAAAACAATTTTCATGTTTTTTATGATTGTGTCACTTTGTGATTAGCGATTTGTTAATGATTTTTTAACATTTCTGTCAAATTGTTACATTTTACTGTACGGTGTTTTAACTCAAACAAAGAATAATGTTTGGAGGGATCTACTTTTGTTGTACTTTTGAGGTAAGATACTCACAGTTTTGAACAGTGTTTCAATTAAAAACCGTAAATAAAAAGATCTTCGTAATGTTAGTATGAAACAAAACCATTAGTTGCAGATACTATCGAAGTTTAATAGAAATAGACTCTTTTAATAAAAGTATCAGTATCGACGAAGTTCAACATTTAAAATTTTCAATATCTTCTATGAATTTCTAGATGACATTGTTTTAAATTGTTTGAATATAAATTCTTTTTTAGGAACATTCGAACAGCTGAATGATCGGCTTTAGGTGATTTTCGCAAGGATTGTATAATGAATACATACTTTACGATTTCGTCTCATTCGACAAAACAGATGTTTCAATTTATCGGTCACATAAATTTATTGATACGTGTTTCCTCTTCGAGGTACATACATATCGACGAAAATTACAGTATGGGTTTAAATTGTATTATTGGCTAAAGAGTAATTTAAAGTGAATAATTGGTAAAACTTAAATAGTTGAGAGCCGCTGATGGAAACTGTTCGAAACTCTCCCAGCGTTTCCGCAAAATGTAGCTGTAAGGTGACGATAGTTCGAAAAATCTGATCCGTTCCACGGAAATCACGATGTAAAATCTTTGAAAGTGTTGTAGCTTGAAGAAGATACAATTGTCCAATTCAAATTTCAGACTTGGTAGAATGACGTCTAATTCGACGTTGAATACTAACGAGCTACCTTGGGAAAAGCTTTTCGAGGAAATTGTTTGGGGGCTGAGATGTAGGGATGATAATCTTCGAAACCCGGGTCCTTCGGGAACGATTGTATCTCGACAACCCGTCCAAAGATGCAATTGTTGCCGTCCGTTCGTAGAGAGAGCAATCCTATATCGAGTATGCACGCATATGTCTGTATATGAATGTATATGTGTAAGTATATGTATACATACAGTGTATACAGTGCACTAAGCACCATACACGGAGACAGAAGAGAAAGCGTAGCTATTGTGAGTGAAATAAATTGAGAAACGAGAGTTCACTCGTTAAAGAGAAAATTGGGATAAAAGTTGTAAAATTAAGAAATGCTGTCTATCCTTGTGATAGAAAATATAATTAATTGTAATAAAATAATGTATCTTAACGTAATGAAAAGGTGATAGCCAAACTATAAAAAAATCTATGATTTTACATGTTTCGTTGTCAGGATTCGCATTACTTCTCGTGTGTGCAAGAGTATAATTTTTCTAATTAGGATACATATACACCGGTATAAAGCAGATGCATTACATTATTATTCCTACTTTTCGCTACATTAATATTTATGTATATCGTTTCATTTAAATCATTTCGGTCTCACCCTGGAATTGTTTTAATCGTGAAGTTTTTAACCGCCGAAAATTATAATCATAATCATAATTATAATTTTATGTAATGGAAACACGATTTTTCGAAACTTCTACGTGTCAAACATTCGTGTTAATAAATAAATAATACAATCTTGAAAATTTCTGCCCCGTGATGTGTCTGCACGTTGGAGTTTTTACATCTTTAAAGTTTGTACATTTCAAACATACCGAAATGTCTATACATATGTAGATTGGATAATTGCAATGCTGGAAACGTCATTCTAGCGATATTTCCATACCCGAATTTGTTACGCATTGAAATTAATGCGTTCTGAACGTTTTACGGTCTATAGAAATCTCTGAGAAGACTAAATTCCAAGTTTCTTAAGGGCTCCGGTGATCTTAAAAGACCTCGTAATAAAGTCTCCGCGGGAAGCAAATTCGTTCACTGTTTAGACTTGTTCTGTTTTTAACCACGTACTTCTGGCTCTAAACGCCCTGTGAAATATGTGCCGCTTAATAAGGGCTTCCAGTCGGCCGGACCTTTTTATGGATTCTGCGGCCGTTGTGCGTTCACCTTGTACATACAGGGCGGCAAAAGGGGTAAGGGCAAGGCGATGAGAATGGAACAGAGATTGGAATGGGAATGGAATCCGGCCGGCAATGCGCATGCGTCAGATTCGTTCATTCACTCTGCCGATCCGTTCATTCATAAGGCGTAACTTGCATGTTAGTACACTGCCGGCATTTGATTCCGTACCATTAGTCCACGGCAGTACGGCCAACGCGACGGAGGGGGAAACAGTCTTCCACTCCACACCCTTCCTCCGCGACCACCTTTTTGTAGTGTACAGTTCCGAAAATGTCAATACTAATGTCCGAATTACGATTAAGTAGAACTTCTTTGAAAATTTTGATTTTTCGGTAACGTGTACATTAGGGTGGTCGTTAAAAATTAAATCTTTTGCGACGCCCCCCAAAAAGCTTCCTTATGATGCAAAAACACTGGGGAATTTTTCTTTTTTAAATTAAAAACAACACGTGCCTCAAGACGATTTGAGTTAATTCTTGGTATAATCATTTTTTTGGACATTTTTATGAGAATACGATTTTATTCGAAATATAAACAATTATAGAACCCAAATCAATAAAAAAACATTAGTTAATTAAAGTAACAATAAACAAAAATTTAAATTCAAAATTTTTCCCAGTTGATTTAATCTGTTAAATACAAAAATTAAAGATATTCGAATTGATATTTTTATTTTAAAACTAAATTAGTAAAAAACGTAATTTTAATATCTAGATTTCTTCACTCCAAGGTTAAACTAATGTTTTTTTATTGATTTGCGTTCTATAATTGTTTATATTTCGAATAAAATCATATTCTCATAAAAATTCCGAAAAACATGATTACACCAAAAATTAACTTAAATCGACTTGAGGCACGTGTTGTTTTTAATTTAAAAAAGAAAAATTCCCCAGTGCTTTTGCATCATAAGGAAGCTTTTTGGGGGGCGTCGCAAAACATTTAATTTTTAACGACCACCCTAGTGTACATGCAGCACGTTTTAGATTCAAAAGGTTGTATTTTATGAAATATGGGTTACATATTATAAAATGAAAAAATTAGATTCTTTTATACTCGTATGTAATATTATTAGTATTAAATAATAAATAAATTCACTTGTGTCGTACTTTTTCGCGGTGAAATCTTTGACAATGGAGGTAACGGCACATCTTAATCCCGGCGATTCACGTCGTTGTTGCGCGACGAAGATAGCATAATGATTTTTCTACATCTTCGATGCGAAGCACGGGACACGATCAAAGAAGCTCAAAGTGGGAAACCTTCCCCTCTCGCGCCTTGACTACAGAATGATATAGACTAATTGGTCAGAATCAATTGCAGTCTGCACATAGAATCCCATCTCGTACATACAAGAGTACCATATGGTATTCTCGTTCCATTATTTCCGAATAATTGTGCAAATTTCACCGAGTGTTCGATTCGTGGTCTTTTGGATTACTACAGTTTGTTATAGTTTATAATCATCAGTCAGGCATTTTATTTGCTTGTATTGCATAATCAATTTTCTACCTAGCTACATTTTGGGGATTTAGATTCCTTTGTAGAGCAGTAGGAAATCCTTTTACGGCTTTAAGAGCATTTAAGCTTTCTAATGATTTCTTTTTGTATTTTTGTTAGTACAGTTCACGCTAGCAAATATGTTAAAAATAGACAGAACTTGACGACCATATAAAAAGTAGAAATACGAAAACAATCATACTTTCAATTGACATAATTGAAATGACTCATGAACTGATTTTTGTACTCATAAATTTCTATAACATGGATATTTCTTGATTTTTCAATAAACTGTCAAATTTTTCTGATGAAAAAACTAGTGTTACATACCTTGATTAGATGATTGATGTAAACGATAAAACATGGAATCATCCTTGAATATTAACAAATGAGTTAAATTCGAAAATCCAAGTTCTAGAGCTATGGATATTGTTTGCTACCAAATTTCGTGGATAAAATTATACAGACCTTCTGGTGAATGGCAATTAGAAAATACTATTTTTTATAATATCATAAAGTAGTATATCGAATGATTTTCAAAAGCAGATATCTCGATCCTAATAAATTAAAAATCCTATCAATGATCTAGTAACTATAATAAAAACTCAGAAATTTAATTTCTCTGCATGTTAATCTGCCAGCAATCTGCTCGCAATATTTTATTGACGTTTATCCTCGTTTGTAAAAGTACGGCATTTCAGTGTTACGAAATTCGAGACTAAAATAACAATAAATAGCTAGATAGACTGTGCAAATGATTTGTAAACGAGCAAGATGTTTACTTTTCGGTTATGCTTCATCAACAATGAAAATATTTTTAACGAAAATATTTGCTTTACGTCAAAGTGTGTTGTACAAGTCGCGTGTCGTGTTAGCATTATACTATATGAACACCGGTGTTATAGGTTTCGTATTTTGTGTAAAAATAACTGTAAGTTACTACGTTAGGAAAATAGTTGAGTTTAAAATTTCTTTTCGATGAGATCGTTTAATGTGTGAATTATAAAGACTGTGTTTATACATATTGCACTACTTTTATGTAATACTTCTCCATCCATTTTCCTCTTTTTTCGAAAGTTTCAGTTACATGAATATTGAAATATCAAGCACGTTAACGCATGCCGTGTTATCATTCGATATTTTTAGATACAACGTTTATCGGTTACTAGACGGATAACTCGGTTTGCTGACTAAGAAACGGATGAACGAAATTAAAAGCAACTGACATTTGTCAGTCTTGTAATTTCTCTCCATCGATTATTTCCAAATCCTGAAACTTCCATATACTAAATATTTAAAGCACCTTAAATAACATTTGAAAATTTCTAACTTCTGAATTTGTTTTGGGGTCGAAATTCCCACGATCCGAAATATCTATTTATCTGAATAATTAAACAATTGAATGGAATAAGCTTCATTCCACTGTGCGTACTCTTTAATGACCCACTGTACACATATGGCAAGTGGTGTGTCTATGTTTTTGTTGTTGGAATGCAATCGATAAGTCAATATGTCAATACAGAGGGTAGCGTGTTGTCAATTCAGAACGATTACGTACTCGATCCCAGCGATCAAAAGGGGACAGCTCTTACTTTCGAGGAGCGTCGCAACGGGACATCGGGTTCGGTTTGCAATCAGATGTAATTGACGCATCGTGGCGGCCGCACACGCGCTCGGACACACACGGTGGGGCAAAAGGAATCGAGGATTCACCGTCTCTCGTCGGAGTAGCGATGGGGTTGAACCAATCACCTGGACGCATCCCTTCGACCCTTTTTCGTTGTATTTGCGAAGCTAACATGGGGAACCAGGTAAACACGTTTGTGTGATTTGTTGGGGAAATATAAAGAATTTTTGCTGGAAATTCGATCGCATTGTGTACATTCAATTGCTGTCTGTCTTCGTGGACACGAATATGCTAAATATTGAACGAAATATCACAACGTTGCTGGTAACCGTAATTATAAATGTGTGAAAAGTTGATCTAATAAAAGCGTAGTGGGTTTTATATTTGAAAGAAGTTTAAATCTATTAAAAGTAAATTTAAAACATTCGCAGAAAATCGTGTGACAACAGTTATGATTAGGAGGTATTGACAGTAGAGGAAAAGTATTAAGTACGTAAAATATTTGACAATCAGTTTTATGCTACTGGTATTACGTTTTTATCGCGTAGACGATATTTTTTTTGTTAAATTTCTGCAATCATGTATATCATATTTAAACGTTTTATTATAATTGTAGACTTCCACCAATAGTCATACCGAAGTGTTGAAATTTAGCGCGTCCAAAATTCCGTGCGTGGAAATTTTTACGCGTCCAATCATCCAATATAATTTTAATAAAACTTTAGAATTTAGTCGCTCTGAGCATTACACGATTATTTTTAGTTAAACATAATTCTTAATAATTCTTGCAATTCGTTTGAATGAATTTAAACCAGTAAATCGGAACAACTGACTGCAGGCGACCTTATGGGCACAAACTTTCGCTATTTACGTTATTTTTTATTACGTTTACTATATCTTTCTGAAATATTGTATGCGTCATATCGACAAATTCATCCAACGTATATTTAACACTAGATTTACGGATGTTGATTATATACCTACTTTTACTGAAGTGTACTTCACTAATATACTAATATAATTTACTAAGTATAAATTAACATTTACATATGTTTCATTACTTAACTAAAAACCAACGTATGTATTTCGAAAATAATATTAAAGTTATATATATATAGTAATCAAATTTTGAATGAGTCAAATTGGCTCGGTCCATAAATCTAGTGTTAATCAAGCAATGTTGATACATTAAGTATAAGGTTCCACTAATTTTTTGTTTCATATAGATATCTAGAAAAACTTATACTTACAGCTCCAGCCAGTAGGTTCAATTCGATCGAGTTATTTTTTGTTAAAACAGCATTGATCCAAAAGATCTGTTTAATCGTTTTCGTCTTTACCTATTAGTACGTTAAGGTTACCTATCCGTAAAATAGTTTATTTAAAATAACGAACGGTAATTCTGCACTCACACAGAAAGCAAGAACAGTATACCATTTCACGTGTTTTAATTACTTCATCTGCTAATTAACTAAACCCTGGGGCGTTTATGGATTCAATGGATAAATAGCGTATATATCCATATATTCTGTAAAAGCGAAAATAAGAACACAACGTAACACCAATGTTGTCGAAAAATGTCTTATTAAACATTATAATAAACATAGGTATATGTATATAACAATAACAAAAATGATTTCATTTACTTTCGCATTTGATTATGCTGTTTACCCTTCTCAATAAAACCTGTAGCCCATTTCATGTTAAACGTATTGTCTTACGAGTTTTGGAATGAATTGTCCAATGTAACATTTCAAATTACATAACGAAAAGTTGCCATCTGCGTCCTGGTTACCTAAATCCTAGACCGCGAATTATTTAGTTGTTATTGCATGTATGCGATATGCAACGATAAATGTAAAATCCCCAGATTGTCATTTGCATTACAGTAGCTCCTTCAGCGCAGTGTTGTTTTACGTTCTCCGGATTGAATTAAAAGAATCAGAACTGACTGATGGAACTTTTCTTAATGTATATTAAGTGTTATCATTGTTAAAAATGCCACATTTATATTTGTTTGTATGTCAGTTATATCTATTATACATATTTTCTATTGCGTGTACATTGCACAGTACGTTAATATTAATTTTTATGTGAAATTAAACGTTTTATGAGGGTCTGAAAAGTCTCCTAAGCTGGACTACTATGATTCCATACATATTGTTTGTATAACGTGGGTACCTGAAGCTTGTGGAGGTATACTAAAAGATGATCTGATAGAACACTTATCACCGACTGCGAAGTGATAATTTATTTTACTTGATTTTCCGCCTTGTGTTATTATCCCCAAACCAAATTTTATTATCAAAGACAATTCAGCAACGATTTATTATGCCGACTGTCAAATTCATACTTTTTTAATATTTTCAAATTCTGAGCTATATAGACATAAGTAATATAAGTAATGAACATGTCCTTGTACACAAATTTATTTCTTGGCTCGTTAAAACAAGATATCACTCTATTACCTCACCAAAACACTTTTTTAAGGGGTTATATACAGTTAAGAAAAAAAAACCGATTTTTCAAGAATTTTTCCTGAAAAGACAGTTAAATTGATTAATGTAAAAATTTGTACACATATTGGGATAACTTTTAACTGTATTTTAACATTTTTTATTTGTAAAAATAATAATTTTGAGAGCTGTTATAGCTGATCTCCAGGTGCTCCTCTAAAAAAAAGTGCTTTGCGGTGACCACGATATCTCGGGACTGAATCTTTTAAAATGAAAAAACCAAACGGATTTCGTTAAAGTAACGTATAATCTAGTAATTAATCGAAGGAATAAACAAAATAAAAGTTTTTGACAAAATGGCAGCTTCTAAAAAAAAATCGATTTTTCACCAAAATTTTTGCCTTAAATTGTTCATAAAACAAAAAATATTAATCGGTGAAAAGAAACCTTCGATTAATTACTAAGAAATATAGTCAACAAGCTTGTGTTAAAATTTGAGACTGATCGGTCCAGCCGTTTTCGAGAAATCGTGGTCACCGCCTTTGAAAACATAGAAACTGTAGTAAAGGCAACTTCAAATTATTTAGTAACAACAACCAAAGCCGGAAAAATTAAATTTGAATGTAATTGAGGCAATACCAATTTCAGTTATCCAAATATCAACAACTGTATCTAGTTGCCGGAACTAATTAAGGGGAACTAATAATTTTTTCGGTGTAGACGAACTACTTTCAAACGCTCTGACACGTCTTTACAAATATGCGTGTAACTTGGACAATAATCGCCGAATTGACTTGAAATTTTCTGTGTGTGTACTTAAATGTATGTACATTACGAAAATGAAATAAACAAAAATTGATTTTTTGAAAATAATAACTGTATACATATAACCCCTTAAGGAGGCATACCAATTTCCCTAAAAACAAAAAATCTGTGACAGAGGATCGCCCGTAAATTACATTAATATAATTTCTTTCTTCAATTTACAATAGATTAACCTTTGTTTGTTGAATTTAGAACATTTCAATTCGAACGAGTTTTTTCTCGAGAAGATCACGAATAGAATCAGATCGGGCCCATCGCTAGAGCCCTTCAGGGGGATGGGGCAGCCTGCCACCTGGGTGGGGATACGTGACGGGCAGGAAGGGGGGGGGGGATGGCGCACGCACATCCACGGTACGGAACTCGGAAGACGGCACTCGCTCGCGAACCGCTTCGTCGTGCGGATCGCTCGCCGTTTCAGCCCCCCCCCTCTTCTGCCCGCCCACCCGTTGACACTGACCGACGAATGACAGCAGCGTGTCACGTGTACTGTCACAAGAGCCGGAACATTCGTCAAATTTCTTACGTTTTCCTGAGAAAACCGTCTGGAGACGGACAAGCTGAGAAAACCGGACACCGCGGAGAAAATCAAACGGTATTCTATCGCGTTCCTTCACGGTAGAACTCGTCGAAAGTGCTGCATGCTCCGGTTCTCGGTGCGCTATACAGAGGGACGGAACAAGAGAGAGAGCAGAGAAAGGGAGAGAGAGAGGGAGAGAGAGAGAGACTGGCGAAGGAAGGCGTGCTCAGCGAGCTTCGCGGCCGCGTGTCTTCGTCCGACGTACTCTGATTCCTTCTAGCCGATTCTGTTCCCCTTTGTCAGAGAAGGATATCCGTGATTTGCGCCGTTCAATATTTTCGAGCGACAATTGAACTGCTGTTTCGTTGTCGATCCGCGTTATCTTGTTTTTTTTCTTGTTTACTTCCGGACTACGTGCCGCGGGGCCTTTGTAGACTGTAAAGGACAGTTAGTGTAAGTGTAATTCGAAGAGGAGATTAAGAGGATCCTGTGGAAATGGGGCTGGCAAGATTACTCGTAGTCCTGGTGTTTTCCAGTGCAGTCTACAGTCAAAGTGAGTACTATATCTCCTGCTTGAAAATCGCGAACTTTTAACGTGCATTGAATGATCAATGTTGCTAAATTACCGGAAAAGGAACACTAACGTTAGTTACTAACGTTAAATGTCTGCATACTTCGTTGCTTTAAACTTTCGTGAGTTTGAAAATAAAAATTGTACTTGCAAGCCATTGATTTAGAACGATGGTATTTTGTTTATGGAGCTTCCAGTTTGTGTAGTCAAAGTGATGAACACTATAGAATGAGAAGATTTTTAATCTGCGAGGTTTTTCAAAAAACAAAACATTTCAAGAATTTAGGTACCGAAATTGAGAAATTTGTTGTTGGTCAGCTTGGCTTTTGAAAGTGTTAATTGAGGTACAATAGAACATCGCAAAGTCTATATGACAAAATTACATATTTCGAAAGCTAAACATTTTCGTTACCTCGATCGTTTTAAAAACGGAAGTTGTTAATATTTTTACGTATCTATACATGTATAGTAGCTGTAAACGAACCGAATGATAAATACTGTATTATTTGTTTGAAATGTCGCGAATATTTGTGTTTGATTTTCGTGTTTTAATCCAGCGTGATTCAAAGTGCGATATTAATTATAAAATACGATTTTTTTACACAAATAAATGTTTTTGCTCTTACCTAAATCGACAAAATGATACCTATATTAGCCGTTGCACTGCATATATAAAAAAATAACAAATTGTCTCGTAAATGCTTTTATCCCAGTATTTCCGCAATTTGTTAAACGTACACAAAAAAAAGTTTTTTTAAATAAATGGTTAATAATAATGTTAGGTACACATTTTCTTTGCTATTGTATTTGCAATGTCTTGTAAATAACAATAAATACATACGCGATGGTTTTCTTCCGAGTTGTTAGGTGCCGTTGACCTAGCACAATTTACCTCGAAAAGTCAGTGAACGTACGACGTAGAGAACCCCTGAAATGATAATTTACGCGGTAATGACACATTTTCACTTGTGAATCGGTTCGATGATTCTTTTGTTCGGTAATACGCCGCTAATTCTGTTCTGTCTCCTATTCGTCCTGGTGGATCCTTTCGTTTTTGTTTCAACGATACAACCTGGGGACATGCACATTGATCAAACAGATTTTATTTATAGAATGGGCGACAGTACCACTGTATTCTAACGTTTTCTTTCATTTTCAAGGCGAATTGCGCTTACACGTTCTATCACTCCTTGTATATTTACACCAATACGATGTTCCGCACATTCTTTTTCCTTTGTAATATGTTTACTTACACATACGCGCGTCTTTTTCTGTTATAAATATACAAAATTTTGTGTATATATATGAGAAAGAATGGGCTATGAAATAAATTCTGAATTTTTGTGAAATTTATCAAAATTACGTGAATTTTAAATAGACGACCATTGTTGAATTGCGAAGATTCTATTTAACAGAAGAAGAGGATAAAAACGAAATTGTCGGTGTCCGTGCATTAATTATGTAGAACAGAATATTACATATACGTATAGTGACTTTATTTATAATAGAAAGATACTATTGAAACTATTCACCGCGATGAATTATAAAAAGTAATGGGGAATTTCCCTGTTGTCATCACATGAATTAAAGAAGCCGAAATTTTGTTTCCACTGGTTTGAATGATGTTCCACACTAAATACATAAAACATTAGCTGCATCTGTTATAATTCAATTCTGAACTTGGCATTACTTTTTACGTTACATGTGAAACGTACAACGTAGTTAAAGCAAAATTCCGAAAACGGATTTATATGTATGTCTTCTACCAAAATAATCATTTATATGCATAGTACAGTACAAACAATACATCACAGACTGTATTGCACTTCTATTAGATAAAATACATTTTGTTGTATACAGACAATACATACATGAAATGTATGTATATCAAACTAATTTAACAGAATTTCAGTAAAGACGTGGTTGCACAACAAAAGCTGATAATCATGTGATCGGGTTTTACCGAATTGAATCATTCGATAAAATTACAAAGTTTGAGGCACGACCACAATCGCATATTCTACGCGATAATGATCCATATACGATCGTGCCTAAAATTTGTATTTTTCTCGACTGTCCCCTTTCCGCCTAACGCAAGCAAACTGCCGATTTCGTTTCCGCGAATTTCGGAACGGTTTACGCGCACTTTTTAAAAGGCTGTATATGTACTGGAGAATAGAATAGGAACAGTTGCAAGAGCGGGCCGTACGTCACGATTGGAATGTCATGAAGTGCACGTGGGTTGCACCTTACGTTGCACTTAAATCGAGTCGCGCCAATCGGCCAGGATCTGATAGACTATTATGGTTCCCGTACATCTCCGAGGAATTTGAACCTCGTGTTCCGGGCACGTTGACCTGAACGTTCATTTTTCTTCCTGGCGCTCTGGAAAGGTTTGTCGGTAACGCTCGGTGAATTCACATTTGTAAATTCATTCGTCGCCTTCGTTTTTGAAACATTTATTAAATCAAAGTCTAAGGCCTTTCTTTGAATAGAATATTAACATTAATTTCTAGCGGAAAATAGAATGCTTTGGCTAAAGAAACTTTTGAAGCTTTAGAAAGAATAGTTAATTAAAGGAACAATTAAATATGATCAAGTGCGGCCCCTTCGCAATTTTCTCGTTGAAATTAATGCGCATCCAAATTCTCCCTTTGGAAAACACAATAGCTTCCGCCGAGGAACGTTGTCAACTTTAATCGTTTTCTACATCGCCGAACATGTATTTGATCCGCTTAAACGAACCAGGGGTTGAAGTTTTCGTCCACCCCTGGCAATTCGTGTCGGAATAGTCACGTTACATTTTGCCGGAACAAATAGAACAGCGGGGATTGGAAAACTCGTCGAGACCTGTTCAGCAAAAAGTTGCGGTACAAAGTGCGCAAGGTTCTCGAGATAATCGACGGTAATCTTCACCCCGAGCCTTTCGGAGCAGTTTTTTCCTTTTTCCCCTCCTGGCGTCCCTTTCAGGACTTTTGGTCTGCACGGTGGTCAGGTGAATTTCCTACCTGAAGCAAATCCTGGGAGACGTAAGGGCGCATGCTTTCTTGAGTTTCTAAAGATACGTCGGGAGATACTTTCTCGGGACTCGTTTTAAAGGGCTGCGAAGGTTGCTGAATTTTTCTTGTTACACGCGTCCACTCGCACAGAGTATTTTTGTCAGTGATCGTATTGTTGTCACAGTAAAATACGAGTATAGAAACTGAACCGCTCAGAATATTTCTTTCAATCCTCTCCATCGTGTCTCTTCATGAGTAGGTAAAGTGTAGGATTGTTTGCAGTTTGGCGGGTGACCTGGGAGATAGAGATACGAAAGGGAAGTACGCGTTCCGATTCCCAAAGTAACGCTCCTCGTGTGAGAATGTGAATAAGTTGAAGAAATTAGCAATAAGCTTGTGCTATTAATACTTTACGTTATAAAAATATCGAAAGATTAAAGCAATACTGAACAAATATGGGCAATATTAAATATGTGATTTAGATACAACATATCGACTTACGACCACCGAATTATAGTAGTAATTTAAAAATATAATAAAAGACACGTGTTAGCCATGCATTGGGACGCTCTTTTCGAAAGTAACGCATTAGCCTCGTAAATTTACAGCTCCGGGCAGGAAATGTACGCTCGAACATGCTCGAACAAGTAAGTATACTTGCGTCACGGAAATATCGTATTATGGAACAAGCTTTGCGACCGCTACGGTTGTATGTTGAATGCGCATCCCTTTTCTGTTAATCATTCCAGTTGTCAGCTATGTATTTTACTATTTTAACATTAACTTCAGATGCCTTTCCAGTAAACGAAAACACCGTTTATATCTTAAAATAGTATTCTGGTTATCGGAAATCGGAGGTAGACTTGAAAAAAAAGAGCTTACTCAAAAGTGTATCTTGTTTTTCTTTCCGTTTATTTATGGGGTCACATTAAGGATATTGTTTATGTTGAAAGTGATCAGACACATCTGCAATTAAACGTCAGCATCGTACAGTCGTTCGATGAAAAGAAGGTTTGGATTTCGATATTTTTTGTTAACTTAAAATAAATACGTTTCTGTAACATTACTTGCACTAAGTGATTTCTTTACAAGTACGAACGGAACGGGGAGTAACGAGATCCGTTGAACGTCTATGTACCGCCCGAAGATTTTTCCGAGAAAGCAAATTTCATTCTACAATTTCGTCATAAACTTGGATAACTAATCTCCTCATTTCCGCGATACCCGGTATACATTATACTACGATCGCGATAAAGTATCTAAAATTAAATCATCTGCCGCGACCGTACATCTTAATACATAGATCAATGTTTTTTTTTTTACACGGCAAGAATCTTCGAGGCTATCGAGCGGCGGCTCGAACCATTTCCAACAAATCACCGAATCCGTGTAATCGATCAGAGGTATGTCGGCGCATTTTCTGCTCGTGTAAAACGAGTTCGCGGTCAAAGTACGCGGTGCAGAATTCGACATTTCTTGTTGGATGTTTGTACGTGCGTGACGATCGTTCCAGAGGAAGGATATTTGTCGATGGTGATCGATGACCCGCGCGTAAATTTAGAGCACTTTGGCATGAGATCAGGCGGCTCGAATTAGAAGAGACGCTTAGCGAGGTGCCGATATGATGACGGTTATGCGCTAGTGGGTGCGATAGAGAGCATGTAAAATCACCTGAGAGTTCTCGGAACACAATCCTCCGGCATGACTAACGTCGTGACTAGTCAGAATTGTTAGCATTTCGCCTGGTTTCCACGCGAAGAATACCTTTCGACAGATCGGAGTGAGTCAATGTTTTTCCCCATATTAGACAATTTACCAACCGCTGGAAATCTGATTAAATCTTATTGCGTAACGAAACGAGGGTTCAATTGCTGGTATCGCAGGTGCTACTATTTATAGCCGGAATGTTGTAGGAACATTTTTTAAGCAGAATTTGTTGAATTATATTTTTTCCAAGATTCTCGTCGAAATATAGGACGGAAATATAGAGTGGAACAAGTCTAGTTTTTCGAAGAAAATCGGACGATTGCTATTTTAAAGCGAATATCTGTCTACGGTAGACTAAAACTTGTTAAGTAGTTTCTAGTTACGGTTGGTCGACTTAACCTCTAATTACCGATGTAAAACGATTCGACGACTTTGTACCACAGAAATATCGAGGACGTTTCAGAGGGCAAGGTACAAAAGACCAGAGAACATTGATGAGATTTTCTTGTAGCAGGAATGTAATATCGCCGAGTGCCTGTTCGTATTCGATTACCGTGAACACAATTCCGAGATCCTCGGAAGTTCTTTCGATCCGCTGGAAACAAGATGGAATTTACACCTTGCGTCGCTAAAAACCAGCCGGGAACGACAAAAAAAGGGCTCTCAGGAAATCATTAGGGGGTACCGAAAAAATATTTATTTCTTTCCTCCGGGGATCGACCACGATGCACCTTATTTCGGCCTCCTCTAATCTAGGAGTGTACCGAGCAAAGGTCCAGCATGTCGAGAAGGTAATGACTCGTTCTTTTGCTGGCATTGGATGCCGCTCGTAAACCAGCAAAGCGAAACGACAAACAAGAATACTCTCTTTTGGAAGGTGATAATTATCCCGGAATGAAGAAGTTTTGGAGAACAAACCGCGGCGGACGCCGAGAAGGACCTTCTAATTTGAAATGGTACTTTGAATACCTGCCGGTCTGTCTTATTAACCTACGTCCCAAAACTGGCTATTTTGTCCTTCCTTTGAAAAGTCGTTTAAACGAAAAGTAAATTGCAGCATCTGTAACATTAATTTGGCAGAAATTTCAATTGCACGCATTCTGCATGCAAGTACATACATACTTGGCGCAATAGTATCGATAGTAAACGAAGTTGATGGTTTGAAATAGACATTTACTTCCTTGTTGTAAAAAAACCATTTGGGATACAAGAAAATTATATTTACTGACAAAAAATAGGAAAGAATACAACAGACGTACTCTTAGTTAATATCTATATTAATAGCGATTCTTACTACCTTCGTATATCGTATATGCATCCTCTTTGTTGACATAAAATTTTTCGTACAATTGCAACTCGGAATTGGAAATGTTACATCTAGTATAGATAAAATTTCATTACTGCCACGCAGAACCAAAGCCGCGTCAATTTATTGAAAATTTTACGTAAATTGTCTCATAAAACTAATTTAACACTCACAGTTCTCCAGTTAAACTATTTTTGCCTCGATATCTCCCAATAATTGAATAAATCAATTTTGAACTTATCGTTACGACTTTCTCGACCAAGAAACGTCCACTCTAATTAATTCTCTATCGAGGTCGAGGATACATGATAACATTTTTAAAAACCATTGTATCGAAAAACGAAGATCGACCGAGAGTAGCTAGACGGTAAATATTTGCCAGCAGGATAGCGAGCACGTAGAAATCGTGTTACAGGAAAATCTTAATTAGTCGCCCACCTAAAAACGGAACAAAAGACCTTTCGAGGCTTTCTTTCGGCAACACCTGCCGCCCGGTTGCACGGTGTCAGGGTAGTAGTAGTAGTGGTAACGTTGCTCTCATTAATCACTCTCGTCAAACGCATCGTTACAGCATGGAAAGTGCCGGTTTCATCGGGGTCCAACGAAGCTTCCTACCTAGCCGGTGAAGTCCGGTGAAGTAATTTATCATCGTTTGGCGACAGCCGCGGTATCAAAGCCACGAGGATGCTCTGGAAAGTGCGTCCTGTTCTTTTTCTTACCGCAGGATCGAAAACAAAGTGTGTGCCCCGGGATCCATTAGGATGTATGCCAAAAGGTGGATCCTATTAAGCGGGCCGGATGCTGGCGTTCCTCGCAACCGGCGGAGTAGCTTCTTTTTGCGGGGCTGAGTCGTTTCTTCCAGACCTTGATTATTACGAGTGGGATGTGAGAATTAGCGCTCGCTGGACGCTACCTTCTCTCCGAGTATTTGCTTTGCGAACGAAAGTATAATGCGGGCGCAATTCCCGTGTCACGCAAACTTTTGTAGGGGTTGTTCCGCGTTTTACCAAAAGTGTGTAATTTTCGGTACAAAGGGGTTAAGCGGCACGTCATGCCGTATTATAGATAGAACTTGGAGAGCAGAAGTCGTTCAGGGGAAAGACGCTCGCTCGTCTATACAGTGGAAGACAAAGAAACTGTGATTAGAACAAAGGATAACCTCGACGGTACAAAAGAGGATAATGATTCAGTCCGGATCTTCATTCTACTCGTATTGTTGGACGAGTGCTCTATTGAGATTCTCCTTTATAGTTTACGGAAAAGGAATCGCTGAACATCGCTGTGGTCAATCACCGTCCATTACCGCTGGTCGATAGGTAAAACGAGGGTGTAGAATGCGTGGAATTTCTCCTTGTACGGAGCCCGGAAATTGGAAGCATTTCCGGAATATAATATCCTTCGGTGCGTAAGAGAACGCCCTTGCCCTTGCCCTCGGCTTCTCGTCGGCGTTTATTGTGTTAAATGCAACGAAAGGACCAACGCGATCGTTATCTACCTGCTCCGTCTCGAGAGGGCAGATGCGCCATGAGCGCATTCTCGAATCGATCGATTCATGCACGATTGCCGGAACGTGATCGTGATACGTTAATATACGTCAATTGATAGAGCCTGTTACGCCCGTGCACGTGCAGCCAGCGGATTATTCCGTGGGGGAAAGTTGCGTACCATTCGAGAAGTCTTGGATCCTCGGAGGGATTGGGGCGGGTTTGTTCAAAGAAGTATTTAGTTGGAATGGAAGAGTAGCAGTTTGTTTAGTAATCGAAGTAATAAATATATTTACGATGACTTTACTCACTAAATATACCTACAGGGGGAAACAAAATGTCCCGGACGTTTGAAAATTAGCAAAGTAAAAAGAAAAACAATAATACGCAAAACAGCCTCTATCGAAACAAACTCCCTTTTTGAACAATTTTTTAAAAAATTATAACTTTGAAATGGTAACTCGTAGAGGACCGATCGTGGTTTTAATATGATCGTGAAAGATCAAAGTTTATGGAGAACATATAATTGCTGCGATTACTGTCGTTAAGTAGTATTTACTTGTTTCTATATCAAACACTTTATTAACGACTTTAGAGAAATTGAGGGTATTCGTCAAGACTTTCTTTCTAAAGATATATTTTTTTATTTTTTATATCTAGATAAGGCGTGTTCTATATTTTTAAAATGTCAAGGAAATTTGCAATCGGTACCATAAATCTTTCTGATTTGTCTCGCAAATCGTACCCACGTGTGAAATAGTAAAATCTATTTGGGGATAATAACGCACAGTTGAAAATAACATGAAATGAATTTATGAAACATTACGTTTAAGATGGCAGTAAATTTTATCATCTTTTAGTACTGCTTCTACAGGCACCATGCACGCTTCATGTAATGTATTTTATGAACAGCACATCGAGTCATGGTAGCACGATTTAGGATACTTTCAAGCGTCTTATTAAACATTTAATATCACCTCAAAATAATCTTTATTGCAAACGTAAAAATATCCTTGGGCGTACAATGAACTAAGAAAATGAGGTAGACATATTCTTACATATTCTTAATCCTACATTTTGTATAAAAATAATTGTTAGATCGTTTATTATCTAGGGATTGCATTTGTATGTATAAATTTGCCGAGCGAAGTGTGTGGGATTTTTAATACAATTTAGATCGAATGAAAAGCAGGAAATACAAATATTATGATTAGCAAGAGTCGAAGGCAATGTGGAATGAAAGACATATACACGTATATTATGTGCAACGAACTGCGAAATTTCACAGTCTCGAGGAAGTGTGTTCAGTTCAAGAACATCGTGGGCGGCCGGATTATGATTCTTCTTGTGGGTCCATGTATTATAGACACCCTTCCGCAGGGCTCCGGATCGTATCACGGATCCTTTTCGAAGCGATGGTCCTTGAAATTCTGAAGGATACATCGCACGGGAGGTCTTTCGTTTAATAACGCTACAAACTAAGCCGGTACGGCAACATTTCTATTCAAAGTTTCAAATATCATTATCTGTTAACCATGCCTGCCTATTAAAAATACAAAAAATGAAAGTGACTTAAAATTGTACAACTCCGAACAAGCCAACGTTCAAAGTATCCAGATTTCCACTATTTGTTTATAATATATCAGCGAAGTTTATAGACTCAGCGATCTAAAGCGATAAATGAAGTGAATAGATGGATGATAATGTCGTTTTCATCGCAACGTACATTTCTTCCATGCAATTACGGGATCAATTCCGTTACGTTTTCTTTGCTTGATTGCATCCTGTAAGAGTGAATACCGAACGTCGGAGCGTGTAGGATATTTACTTGCGTCGGCGATAGTATTCCGTGCGAAACATTGTCCACCTCGCAGAAGTATTTACAATGGATTGTAATTGATACGGCACATTTGTTGCCGAGTCGAAGACTCCATTGATGTTTCACCGTCGTAAGATTCACATAACGTTACTGCCACTTTCAGCTCGGGCGTTAATAGAAGAAAGCGACGTATTTAGAACCTCGTTTTCGTTCGTTGCAACGACGAGCTTAGCATGTAACGGCCAACGGAAAAGTTTTCTGCGGACCACGAGAATCGTGTCTGGATGTTGCTTTGAAACAGCCCGTCCGAGATCGTGGGTGGAAAAAGGAATCGGTTCGGAATTTTCTACGGGCTATCGGCGCGTAATATTGCACCGTGTGTAGGCTGCGAATAATTGATATGCAAATGCATCTTTTACGCTCGACCACACTGACGACGTGTATCACAAACTGACAGCCACGGCGTGTTCGTGTGTACGTATAACTCTACTTAAATGCTATTTATAGAAAACCCGGTACTTTATTGCACGTCTTACCGTTGTTCTATGCATCTTCGGAGATATCAAAGTTACATGAAAACTTAGATACCGATATTAAAACTGCAAATACTCGATACTAATTGCTGGAATTGATTTCAACAAAATCGAGGGAAACAATTACGTATGATTAGGTGATGTTGTTCATAGCCCAAGACAACGTCGACATTCTGGACCCAAGATTCTCATTTTATTTTTTATTAAACTCAATATGAAACTGTAAGAGATTAACATTGTAAGTACGCTCAAACACTTATCGATAATATAATCCGAAAATACGTTGGTCACGTGTAACTGAATCTCACGTTACACGTGTGTACGCCATAAATGTAACTATCAAGATTTGCTCTTGAAATTATTTTCGAAATTATAAGTCGACTCGTTAAGATTGCCGTCAGGAGCAATTTTCCAAATGCTGCGTTTGACACTGCAGCATCACATGCGTGGCTCAACCAGGCACAACACATGCAAGTTAAATCAGGATCCTTAAGCAGGTCTCCATGCGAGGACTCGGTTAGATTAACGAGGCGCACCTGGTGAATAACTCGCATACCTGTGTCTGGACACGCGACGAAAATCGCTTCGTCCTGTCGCGCGTTAATCGATCATTAAACCGGACGATTTATTACCAAGACGATCCGAATTTTTCGACCCGCACGAGATCTCTAGCAGCCTCTGCCATGACTTGCCGATGAATCATGCCCTGACGCAAGGGAACGCTTTCCATTCGCGTGGCTCGCCGCTTCTCGTGCGAATTTATTTGCCCAGGAAGCTTTTTCAAAGAAAATATCACCACCGAAGAAAGTTGCTCTAAATTCCCTGGTGTTAAATAGATATTCTACAAATGTCTAGGCGCCGTTAGTAAAGTTGGATATATTGAATTTGATTTCTCATTTAAATTTTAAATCACAGGCATTTCAATTCTTAAGGGTATCCATGTTTTTTAAGTTAATACTCATGCACATTATAGAATAAAATAAATCTAATTAGGTTTTCAAAAAGTATTACTGAAACTTTGGAATATTTGTTGTTATCTATGTAATTGCACACTTTGAAATTGATCGTTTTCATTTGACGAATGCGTCGGTACGAGACGTGACAACTGTAATTGGCGATTTTTTCCTAATTAATGGGGTATACAATGTCTACGGCGAGATGTATGACATCCGGAAGTTGTGAGATTCCTACTACTCACTCGAGCAAGATAATATCTAATATACCTACGTGTTCTCATAGCCTACGTGCAAATTGTTTACAGTATTTTTTAAGTATTGTTCATAAGTTGCATAGGTCATCCGTGTAAGCAACTGTATCTAAATATAGGTATTCGCAAGCACGGATTACGAAATATGTGCTTGAGGAAACAATTAAAATAATCATCGTTTTATCTGTTTTCGATAGGTATCGTCTTTATGTTAAATAAAAAATATTGATCTTCTTTATGTTGCTTTGCGTTTCTTACATAATGAATGTATTATTAAGGCATAATTTATAATGTTTCAATATTTAAAATAGCGAACGTGAATTGATTTGCATATTGAAAAATAGGTTGAAGTATTTAAGCACGGAAAATTACGAAAATGGTTATACAATACCGTTATCAATAATAATAATACAAAGACAACGTTACACGGTAATCATTTTGCAATACCCAATTACTTTTACGTTTCGCTTGCCTTGCATGATTTTCTTCGGTCAAACTGTTTTCTTCTACTTTTTCGACAATAGTAAGAATTGTTACGAATTACTCAACTTTCCAATAGTTTTCCGCGAAAAATGTTGCCGCTTTTGACTAAACAAAAACTACCCTTAACAATAACTAATCATCTTATTTATTTAAGTATCGAAGTTCAGCGCTAGCAATCTGGAAACGAAATTATCCTGATAAAAAAATAAACAATGAGAAACAATTTTTCATTTTATAACGTTCTACTCCAACGAGCTGAGCGTAGAATTCCAATAAAAAATACATATTGTTATCAAATCATTGCTATTAAATGTTAATACGTCGTTGAGCGTATACAGTCGTTACAATATTATAAATAAATATTATTAATCGCTTGACAAGCCCGTACATTCCGCGTAATAGTTTTTTCCCATTTCCAGTATTACTGCGAAACTATTAACCAGTTAAGTGTGTTTGACGATTATATCCGTCATACGAAAATTATGCTACCCCTTGATATTATAGTAATATTGGTAAAAACCAAGATATATTCGCAAATTTTAATATGTTTAGAATGTTTAGAGGTCAATGTAAATAATTTAGGATGAGATTCATCTATCCATAATTTCCTAACGTTATCATTTGATTATCGCGACACACAGCTGCACGTCCTGCAAAAAGGTCGCCACACTTAACTGGTTAAGTAATATTTTCGAGAACAAGGTAGGTAAATGCTCGATTAATTTTCACCGACAGTTCTCGTGCCCAGGAGCACGTGCTTACTTTTCTTTTTCCAGTCCACCCTACGTTTCAACTGAAAACCTTGAAAACCCGTGCACACGTACCCGAACGTCGATCCATCGGTCGCCACTGTAAATATCCACGCCATCGAACTTTTCCCATGCGGAAGTCGGCGGACACTATTCTTCCTATCGATCTACGCAGGCCGGCGGAGCGTTAAAGTGCGATACCGGTTCAGGAAACAAACCGGCTCTCGATTTTCAGAGATCGGCTTATTGTACGGCCGTCCTGCGGCACGGTTTCTTTGTCTCTGGCGATTCAATGGCTTCAGCATTTCGCATCCGAGAACGCCCGATACGAAGCCCGCGCGATGTGGTTTTCCCACAGTTTGCTCGTCGTCCGTTCCATGTACCGAGCAAATGTTCGATCGGTCGGAAAATAATGGATACAATGTTAAGTCCATGACATTGTGCCGAGAGTAGCGCGGATTCCCTTGAAAACCGCAGGCATATTTACGCTCATGCAGCAGCGGCTGCTGCGTGCGTTTTTTTCGCAACCTAGGAGAAACGATCTTTTCCCTGGCACTGAAAGGTTTCTCGATCCACGAACTTGACGCTCCAGGGATGCAATAATATTTTAATTGCCGAACTGCTTCGTCCTCGGTCGCAGTTACTTAAGGGGGGGGGGGGGGTAAGGGTTTCAGGGCAAAAAAACGCTTTTTTTGCGATTTTTTTTCAGACGAACGAATAAAGCAAATTTGTTGGAACCTTTTGCACATTATGTATTGTTATTTCAACAATATTTTGTAATTTTTTGGTTGCAAAATATCAACAAATAAGCCGATGACGGCGCTTTTCCGAGAGCGCCTTTCGAAAAACACGTTTTACGGTGATCACTGTATCTCAGTCTAAAAGTATCAGAAATCAAAATAACAATAAAATTTAGTTAGAAGATGAGTAAATCCTCCCCCCAACGATCGCTAATTGTTATTTTTTTCATTTTAAAACTTTTGGTGGTCGTTTGAAGCAAAAATTGCGATTTTTCACTAAAATTTCCGTCATTTTGCTACTGAAAAAACCCCTTAATGTAAAAAAAAAATATCATACTAATCGTTGGGGGGAGGTATTTTATATATAGAAGGTATGTACCAAGTTTGAAAAGAATCGGTGAAGTATGTTTTAAATGGCAGTGATCACGGACTTTGAAAACATGGTTTCGAGAAAACCGCGTTTAAAGATTTAACTGTACAAAAGTGAAGATAATTCCTTTTCCACCGAATATTTTACTTTTCCGTTTTTTCCTTAATTTTTTTGTCGCCTCGCCACTCAGTCTAAACGCTTTTCATTTACACTTTACAATCCCGTATTTCAGATTTTCGTATCCCACATTACTATTATAAAATCACTGATGTGAGCGGTAAACGCCCGACCGAAAATATAACGACTAACTGGTCAATAACTTCGAGAGTTTTTCTCCGATTATCTTCAAATTTTAGGACAATACTCTTGAAATATTGAACTATAAGAAAAAGCAAAAAAAAATCGATTTCTCGATAACGCAAACCCTTACCCCGCCCCCCCTTAATCCAGTTACAACGAAATTGAAAAACTTTATTTTCGTGTTTATTAGAATAACTTTCTAATTTACAAGAATAATTCTTTAGTACAAGACAATTTGATTATAGAAATTTTAGCAGAATAATGAATCCACAAAAAGCATCGAAAATGCAAAGCTATGGGCCAAGTACAAGAGAATGTTACATTGGAATAGGTTGCTCATTAACATAATTTTTACACGGGATTTGAAATCAATCAAATGTGAGCAAGTACAAATTATTGTAGAGCAACGACACAATACTATCGCTAAGTAAATATATACAATTAACTAAATTTCCCAAAATATGGTGTCTTCTCATTTAATGACTAAATCTGTTTATTGCTCTATTAAATGTACTTGGTGGCCCGCTTTTTACGAAGCTTGATGTCAAAAACGTAACGTAACAAACATTTCTAATTTAATATGTTAACAATCTGGATGTGTGTGAGAGGAAATTACATATACATATTGTAGTGTATTTCAACAATTGATGTTAAAATAAATTAAAAAGGAACGACGTGAGATATTTAAAGGACTTTCATTCTAAACAGTAAGAAGCCCGCTTTATACTGTGGTTCAGCAACTCTCTTTTAATGTCACACATTCCCAAATATTTAAGCTTAGGGGAGTTGATACTACAGGTATTTTTTACCATCGAACCTTCGTAAAAAGCGGGCCACCAAGTACATTTAATAGAGCAATAAACAGATTTAGTCATTAAATGAGAAGACACCATATTTTGGGAAATTTAGTTAATTGTATATATTTACTTAGCGATAGTATTGTGTCGTTGCTCTACAATAATTTGTACTTGCTCACATTTGATTGATTTCAAATCCCGTGTAAAAATTATGTTAATGAGCAACCTATTCCAATGTAACATTCTCTTGTACTTGGCCCATAGCTTTGCATTTTCGATGCTTTTTGTGGATTTCACTCGATTCGTAGAATTATGTAAAGTACAGTATGTTTTTTTATTGAAATACTTGTTATTAAAGAAATAAGGAAATAAAGAAATCAGGGAATGCAGGAAAATAAAGGAATATACAGATCTCATTATTATAATAATTTTGCAATCATGATGTGGCAAAATGTAAAAAATTATCCTTTAAATGTTATTTATGTTTAAAAAATATAGTAACCAGAACTATGTGTTTTCAAATTTAAAAAAATTCTTTGAAGACGTGAATAAAAAAATCAGAGACTCTTCCCGAGACAGTAAACATTTAGTCTAGGTACTAGGACTTGCATATATTGTCAGTAATATTGAAAAAGAAAACACATTTTAAGGAATTAACAAAATAATAAACATTTAATTATTGCAAGACAGTGACGATTTTGTACCTTTGGTTTTTAAATTCTTAATTCGAAAATTATAATAAACATAGAAGTGGCCAAAATGGTTTAATGAAAACGGGGTAAATTTAAAATAATGGTTAGTGTGAATTGCTGAAAAATGTTTTTAACTTTAGAACTTTAATATGGTCAAATGTATATCCTTGTAAACATTTTTCGATTTACGTATAACAACGTCATAATGTCCGTTAATCTTACGTATATTTCAACAACGGGTTTGAACAAAAAATAGTTTTTAACTATATATCATAACATTGTTACAAATAGATAAAGCACAATTTGGAGATTCAATAGCCGAGATGGTAAAGTGTCGATACGAAGCATGTAACAAAGATTATTTAACAGTGCTGGATAACCCGATAAAAATAATTTGCCTACTTTTTCTTGGAAGACCTGTTTATAGAACAATTTGATTATGTACTAAAGAAGAGCTTGTAGAAATTTGAAGATACGCTTCGACATGTATCGAAGTTTTAAAAATGAAACACATTAATTATTGATAACACTTTGAAAATTTCCGAATGACGTACTAATGCGTGCATCATGAAGGTGTCTACCTTTCCCTCTTTTTCGTAATAATTCCTTCTCGATGTGGCGTACTATGTCTCCGGATATAAACAAATGACACCGACTTCTTTGTCTCTATCTTTCCGTCACTCTGTCGCGCTCGCACTAGCCAAACAAACGACGCGACGTGACTTGGCCACGCAAGCATGTGTGAGAGCGCGGCTGACGACAAAGCAATGCGGAATTTAACATGATTCGAATTTTTCTAGCATAAGGGCCTCTCTTTCTTTACTTCTGTCTGTCACGCTTGCACTCCTAGCGCAGCCGTAGCGACAGCCCTGAGCAACGGTGCGTCTTCGTCAATCGTGGTCACTCATTAATTTTATTTTAAACATTTCTAATTACTTTATCGGGCATTTAAGTAATATTTATTTTCAATATTTCTTAATTTATTTCTTATTCATTTGAAAAAAAGTCGGCGTTTAATCTGTTTTGAGCGTATTGTTGCGATATATTGTTAAGCTTAAGTTTCAAAATCAAATACATTTCTTTTACAATTTAAGAAACCATTATGTTAAATTTATAAATTATTGATAACCCTTGAAGATTTTCTGAATACCAATAAGCGACTCTTGTATTTGGTCCGAGACAAAACCTTGTCTCTTGATTTTTTTCCGGCATGTCTCAGATTACATAGAAAAATCTACGTTATCGACAGAAAAATTATCTCGCATGGTATGAAACATATGTTAGGGTTTGACACCGGACTGCGTGACAGGCTGAACATGGAGATGGAGAAGGAGGAGAGGAAGAAGACGACGTTTCTTACAAAAACCTCGACTTTTTAGATCAAAATATCTCGCGATTGGCTTGATGGATCTTCTCGTAGTTAGGCTTAAATTACTCGGGTGGACGTCCCATACAAGAATATCACCATAGTTTGGGAGAAATATGCGTATTTAATGCGTTTGAATACCCCGAAAACCTCGATCTAATTCTTCCGGAAAAGAGTAGTTCAGGTCTACCAGTCGGGAACTCTTGTACTTGGCCCGAGTCAAGACCTTAACTCTTGATTACTGTAAAGCAGTCTGCGAAACTCTTCGACGTAAACGTTACGTCTTTCCCGAATACGAAATTGATTCGCAATCTCGTTGGCATCCCGTTATCCGTTTCTACGAAAACTTTCGAACGTTAGGTATTCCACGCATTTCTTTCTCGCAGTGAACTGAGCCGAGTTTAAAAGTATTGCTTCAAACCGTGTAGAAAATCGCCCCGTCACGAGTTTCGTTCGTCGAAAGGACTCAAGATCCCTGAATAATTCATCGACCAACGGGGGATTGAGATCCACGTCGCGATGGGCGAGGGGTGCGTAAAACTCAGCCGTATTCATCTGGTCGATGCAACCCCGATGCAGGAGAATTTCGTCCCCGAACGGGCATCAAACTTTAACGCTTTCCAGTCGCACCCATAGGGTATTCTCGAAATCTCTCGGACTCGAGACCCTCTCGAGCCAATCGATAGAAACCTCGTTGCTCAAGGAGAAATGGTACGCACCAATAGTGACGTCGTAAGGCGAGTTTCGAGGGTTGTAAGCGTGTATAAGTACCATGTTTCGCTAAGGGGGCGCATCCCCTGTAGATTCGAGGGACCGAGTATTACCGTCTTTCGGGATTCGAAAAAGTATTATATTACGTGTACTTTGACAATTACTCTTCTATTGTCCGTGATTATCGTTATTTCGTTCAACTTGATTAAAGAATGCTTTCAAATTTCGAATTTCCGCCCTACGTGTAATATTATAGATCTTGCACACTGATCCCGTTCTTATCTTATCTCATTTAGCCAGGGCAAATAAAAACGCTGAGATCATCCGGATTATCGCTAATTTAAGGCCGCCGGGGCAGCGCTTAATATTCATACGCAAGTTTCGCGTTACTCGGTACATAATGGGCGGAAAACATTTTGTTCCTGACGGGAGAGAGAGCTGTCTCGGTTGGCCAGGTGCCTTCTCCTTTGCGTGTCGCACGGCCGTGTTGTCCTTTCTTCTCCTCGCGGCCTGGCGGAAGGATTGAATGGTCACAGAACCGTGCAAGGGTGTAGAACTAAAAAAAAAGGAGCGAAAAGGGAGAGGGAATTTCGAGTCGGAAGTGGGTGGTATGCTGCGCTCAGCGCCAGATGTTTCGTTTCACTTCCAATATCGCAGGCCGTCTTGATTCTCGAGCAACCACTACCACATACGCTCTTTTGGGCTACATTTTAGCGGGACGTCTCGAACAATTGCTGGTCTCGGCGGCTTAAAATTGTTTAACCTCTTGCACTACCGCGAAATTCTGAAAAAGCCGTGCCAAACTTGTCCGCCGGAACGGTGAGAAAAGGAGCCGAAGCGGCACAGATATCTGTATATAGTATCTACGTTTATTTATATTGTAGCCGTTATCTCTAATCCCATGATATTTTCCCTGTAGGTACAACTCGAGGCATTTAAACTTGACTCAAGAGTAAACAAATCATTAAAGTAATTGTTTGAATTCTTGTTTGGTTCAAAATTCTGATCACAAGTCTGACCCGTGACATCCACGTTTGGCACAAAATTTTCGTCACGTGTCAGACTCGTCAAAGTAGTGCAAAGGGTTAAACCGTTCCTGGAGAAGGTTTGCGCAGGGCGTGAATATCACGCGCTTCTCTCGTATTCGCGGCAACTCAACCTGGCGCGAATACCTTACTCGTCTAGCGTAACCGTAGCGTCTTCAAGCAGACAATTCCCGTGTTGTCTTTCCAGCGATCTCGTTCAGGAACTAGAGGACCGTTTCTCCGCAACAGGGACCCGCGGACCGCATTGTGCACTGTTACCGCGGTTTCTTGACTTTCTCTGTGGAGCAGGGGACATCGCGTACGTGGCCCCTCTACCGCCTTCGTCTTTCTTTCGGTGGATCTACGGGACGGAACGTGTTTCCACGAGTTCGAACAAAGTGTTTGATGGTGTTTTAAAAGATTCTCGATGACGGGGGTTCCGGCATTGTGAACTCGCAGGTACAGAGAGTAGGGGACTTTACGTTACATGGAAGTTGATTTACTCGGATTTGTGTGCCTACATGTGCATGTTGTTATACGTTTGATGAAACAAGTTATAGGTATTAGTATTTTTTTTAAAGACACATTTTGTTTATTTCGTAATAAAATTTTCTCAGACTATTATAAGAAGGCGAATTTAGTCGTATTTAGAAGAAGCTTTCCAAGATCGTAAGCCCACAAGTAACGCTGACACTTGTGGCAAATATTAAAGTTTCTCATACAGAAGCGTCGAATAAATAACAACGACTGTCGGACGCGTGTCGGAGAACATCTTTATCTGGCCATTCGAGCCGGCGGATAGCGTATGCAAATAAGGCGAAGGAAAGGTGCAAGGGCAGGCCGCCGCATTAAGTATCGGGCTATACTTAACGTCACGAGACGCATTATAATAAACAAATTCGTAGGTTTCACGAAATAAAGTACGCCGATCCCATCTGTCGGAAATTGGACGCGATACAGGAGAGGCGAGCCACTGTTTATCCTGCGGTCCCTTTTTAACAGCACATGCACGCACTCGTCCACGCAGGTGAACGCAGCAAAGTACAACGCACCGTAAGTTCGGCACGAGCTATGGCGAGACTGGTTTTTCATGGTTCACGATTCTGGACAATACGCGAGTACCTGCATGCGAACGTACGTACGGACATAAGCATGCGCCGTCTTTCTCTAATATCCATCTCCGATTGTACAGCGCTTTTCATTGGCGTGTCTTCCGACAGGGTTCCGCGTAACTGTGATCCGGGGGACTTTGTTTAAAGTGGGTATACGGTAGGTAGAAAATGACAAGTTATATATAGACTCTCCCCACGAAGTTAGAACACAATTGTTTCGGAACTACAGAGAATTATGTGATTTATTTGAAAAGATGATGCCACGTTGTTAGGCTTGATTATAATGAAACTAAACATGTTTTTTTTGTGACACCATTAGAGTTTTTGTGGAATATGTTTGAACCACGCGATAGACTTGGCGGTAAGACGACTCCATGTGAAACCTTAATAACCACACGAGACCCCCAACAAACCAAAAGCATGACCCGTAACCGGATAGATATTATAATAAATGGTAGCCTAAGTAGAGTTCGAACCACGAAAGGTCTTCCTTACGTCCGACCAGTGGAACGGACAGATTTCAAGCTATAGTCGACTGGCTTAATACCAGTAAAGAAACGCAAATCGATTGCGAACGTTGAGGGAAATAGAGGTGACGTAATTCCGGATTACCAATTATACTTTATTGAACGAACAAAAAAGACTTCAACTATTTAGGAAGCGTTGTTTAGTATTTATAAAAGGTTACGAAAAAGTTACAAAGTTTTAATAACGTACTATCGAAAGTTATTGGGATGAAAAAATACTTGTTAAATATTTCGCCGTTATGACATATTGAAACGTTATTATAATTCGTGCACAAATTTGCGAAAGCATATCCATGTCAAAATAACATTAATAATACCTGGAGATATGTAAAATAACAAAAACAAATTATATAAGTAGGCTCTAACGTACAAATTCATGCATGCAAAGGATTCCGACTCGAAGTGGACGATCGAACGAACAAAAGCGTAATCTTGAAATTAGTCAAGAAGATACATACATACATACATATACAAACAAAGACGGCAGAAAAGTATCTAAAATTTCGCGACCATTATCGCCGGACGAAATTCGTGTGATTACTAGTCTAAGAATGCGAAAATTGCCGCTAATGCTAGACCACGGGGATGAAGCGAAAGACATTAATGGGCACGAGAGCACAGGCGGACCGGACAGAGAAAAAACAGGGCTTTTTAGTCACGCGAGTCACCCTTTCGCGAGCCATCCGAATGACAAATTCGGTCTAGAACTTCCGTTCGGGCAACGACGCGGCGCGTCGAGGGGCTTGATGATTATTCTTGGAGGAATCCGAGAACGAACGACTAGGTCCAGACCCCACACGCGATCCCCAGCCAGATCTGGAATCGATTGCACGAGACTCCCAGATGTCGGCCCGAGGTGTGATTATGTCGAAAATTATATACCCGATCTGTAGATATTGTAGACCGCAGACACCCATCGTGCTACATTGCGCGGAGAACAATGAACGCCGTCTTGGACCGTAAATTTCGTCTCGTTCGTATCGGGGAACGTTTCTTCGTTGCTTAATCGTGATCACTTTTATCGAACTGAGTTATAGGACTTTTTTAGCGGAAAACTAAAATTTAAAATATACTCGCATTAGGTATGTATTTCATTTTGCAAATGTCACGTTCGAAGGAAATCGAGCCACAAAATAATGATCCCATAGCCATTGGGCCCAAATTTCAAAGACTACGTTTGGCTGATCAAAATTCTATACCTACTACCCTTGACGTCTGAATTATGCTTGTGTCACGATATATCAAAACATTCGAAAACCAGTCAACATCCGTCCGGAAGACCGATCGAAAATTTCGATAGACCCCGCGCATCCCTGGAAATGATGACGCGCGTAACTGAGCGTGTACGCAAGAAAGCCTCGAAAGGGTCAGAAGATTACCGTCGCATTGATCGCGTCAAGTTCTGAGTCGCTTACTCAGCCGCTTACTCAGCCGTGGAGACAAACCCAGCAAACAATCCGACGTGTCCTCGTTCGGAGGAGCGCACCGGGCGTAATCGCTGCCGCGGAGAAGGCACGGTTTGTATCGAGGTTGTCGGGTCGTCACACTCGGTGGCAATGCAACAATGACCACGAAGGAGTCGGCCGGAAGTTTGTTATAATCTGCGAATGCCTAGCTAGGCTGCGTCGCGGCCCGTGCGTGCCACGGCCCCATGAAGAGGAAGAGCGGAGGCTCGCGTCAGGTGTTCAGGTGATCAGGTGATCAGGTGATCGACACCTCCTGCTACGCCGCTTACTGTTAGCTCCGAGCCACTTGGCCTTCGTGTCGATCGGAATAAACGACCCCCTACAGGGCCAACTATACAGGGTGTCCCAGCTAACGTGCACGTCCCTGAACCGGGTGATAGCTGAGGTAATTCTAATATAGGGAAGTGACATTCGTAATGTCGTATCTTAATTCGTGACCGAGTTATTAACGAAAAACGATAGCGAATCATAGGGCTCCGTTGGGCCCAGCGGCGCGACAGTTCCTACTAGCGCAGTACCCTACTGGTGCAGACCTTCTACTGTCGCGCCGCCGGACCCAACGAAGCCCTCCGATTGGCTATCATTTTTCGTTAATAACTCGGCCATAAATTAAGATACGGCATTACGAATGTCACTTCCCTATATTAGAATTACCTCAGCTATCACCTGGTTCAGGGACGTGCACGTTAGCTGGGATACCCTGTACATATATTCCGCAATGTTTTTGTCAAGATACCTTGGCCCCAAGAAGGGTTGCTATGGGAGCGTTTAATGCACGGGAAGTTAATTGAATCTTTGTTTTAATAGAATCATTAATTAATCGATACTTGCATTCAATGGAAATGACATAATTAGTGGAATATCAGGAACGCTGGATGGCTTCGAAAGAATATCGAGGCGTGTCAATTTCAAGCGTAGGAATTGTAAAAGGAACAAATTTAAGTGCGTGGAGTTTCCGACGCGTGAAAATTACGAATCGTGTAAATTTTGAGGGCGTTCAGCTATTAATACGTGGAACTTTTAATTTATTGCGAAGTGTGGCGTTGTATAGAAACACGAAACGAGCTAATTAAAAAGTTTTTAATATCTGTTTCTTTTACATCTCTACACTTGGTCCATTGATGTTGCAGAGTCGTAATCACAGTCTGGTAAAATTACTTGCCCTTGTGACGAAATGGCTTCTTAAAGGCTGCTGCAATTTCATCGTTCATAGAAAATTCTCCTCCCACATATCATTCTTGCTGATGTCTATTCTAACCAAATTTTCTGTGAACAGTCGTAACAAAGTATTTTCTACTATACATTATAAATATCGATCACAGGTATCAAACTTCGTCGTTCGTAATGTCATCTTTATCTTCTCTACCAAAGCAAGTCGGCAAACATGACGAATGCCTTCGATCTTCCGACTCCGTCTTCGCGAATTTTACCCACGAGCGATCTTATCCAGCGGACATTACGCGGCGCGTAGCAAACAATAACGTTCCAAGGTGTATAATAAAAGCCATTCCCAATTCGCGTCGGTCCTAAATCGTCTCCGCAAGTTTTCTCGAGCATGAAGGGAACACACGGTCTTTACCGTAATAATATACACCTTCGCATCTTTCCTCTCGTTTCCATGCTCGCGGTACGTGGGCCGAGGCGTATTCACGCACACACCGCTCGCATACCTAACTGTCGGAGAGGGCTGTGAACTATCTTTCCGCACGTAAGCGGGGTGGATACCTGTTCCACATGGCGCACTCGAGGCATCCGCGCAGGGATCCTCAGTCGACACCGACAATGAGTCGACCAGTCGCTTCCGTGTCACTCGTCGCGTTCCTGTCGCTCGTATCCCGTCTACATACATACATACATACATACATACATACATACATACATACATACATGTATCAGGGTGTGTAGCAACGGAGTCCGTGGAGTGTGGAGAGCGTCTTCGCGTTACGTAACCAGATATTGTCCAGCTACTAGCTCCAGGAAGGGATCGTCGAGAACCAGAGAACACGTATTTCTGCCCAGACGATCGTAGCTCGGAGCGTTAGGTTGTCACTGGAGTATTTGAAGAAGGAAGGACACGTTTGGACAGATATTGTTATCGAACAATCTTTCTTGATTTAAGATCGAGTTGGTTTACTAGCATATATGGGGACAGGAGATGTTACCCCCCTCCTCCCTTACTTACGTCCTGAAAGTTTGCTTAGAAAGACGGATTTGTTTTACCTGCCTGTTCTAGTTGGATACTCTTTTGTTTTTAGGCGTAAAGTGATAGTGAAAGTTGGATATCGTACACATCAAATTGCGAACAGTTGAGAGCTAATTGTTTTACACGCGATCGTTCAACTTACTAAAAAAAATTAACGTAAAAACATCTAGCTGTGTAAAATGTAAGATGTCATTGTTGCTCTCCTTTTACGGAATGCATAATCATCCTATTCGAAAATTGACATAACTAAATTGGAATAGAGAAATACGTGCAGATCGTAAAACGACGGACTTGGTTTGCATTCTCTAATTACACGGGCAATGCCGAGGCTTGCTTATTACAATGATACAAAGTGTGCAAATAATTTATACCTCTGCCGCTGTTCCCCTCGAAGTTTCATCTCTGATAACAGCAGATACAATTCCTCTGATAATAGGACTCGCGTGTATCTACCGAGATTAACAATCCCAATTACCCGAGGCAAAGATAACTAACACGGCCGCAGAAAACTTGGCTATGCATTGGGGTGCGTGTGGAACACTTTGAAAGTTGCAGCTGACAAGCAGGAAACAGTGGGTAGGCATCCATTAACATTCCAACGTGATCCATTCCACTTAATACAGATCTTGAGGTAATTACGTTTGTATTACATCTTGGCAATTAGCTTGCGTATACCTGCTTGTTCTTATTGAGAAAACAAATGTTTTAAGAATATTTATAAAGCGACACGATCTCACGGGAACTGTAATGAGGCGCGAGAGTAAACGAATGACGGTCGAACATTCCGCGTCGATATTAACCCTAGCTTTATATACGACTGTAATTACATTAGCAACATTTGATTTCTTCTAATTGATCTAACAGGTATTGGAGAATGTTGCCGCGGTAATGTATACCTGTACCAAAAAAGTGACTGACTTAACGTGATACTTGCAATCAGTAAATAGAGTAATTAAACTTTGCGGAGGAATTCTTTTAGTGAGACAGGTTTCATCGAGAAATGTCAACGATACAAAGAAAACCAATGGGATACGGCCAGCCTTTGTCCCCTAGGATGACATGTATTTTATTTTATTTCACAGTATTTTAATAGGTTTTCAGTTTCCGCGATTGGAAATTGATCAAATCTCTTGTAAGACGAATGAACACACTCCAAAAACAGCTAACCACCCGTGCTCACGTTATACCCCGTTAAAATATTGGTAAAGTAAAGTTACATAAGTTTGTCGGTAGATTTCCAAGATACGTGTACCACTTATTTCCCTTGAATTTGTCGTTTGGCCCAATTATGTAATCTGCACAGGTCTACGCACACCGATTACTCGTTGTCTGCGATAAGTTAGCGTCGTACATACGTGCGAACAAGTGTCGGACAACCGTAAAATATTCGAGCTGTCTGTAATCGACCATTAACTCGGATCTTTATATCCTGTTGTACTGGAACGACTCGTTGAACTCGTAAACCGCTTAGCGCCTCGGAGTTTACTGCACGCTCGTAAAGCATGTCGCCCTTGATTCTAGATAATCGTATTACCGTTGACACAAACACAAGAAACGAGCAGTTCGGTAATCGTCCTAGATACTTTTCCTTCTCCCTTTCGTTTTCTGACGAAGCAACGTCGTAATTCAAATTTATCTCGAACGATCATCTATACGATTTAATTTTATCGCTAATCGTGTTGCAGAGAGACTCCGTGGGAAACTAATTGTAAGTGGCAAATGATTAAAATGTTTCATTTGATTTTTCTATAAAACGGTTCGTTTCTCTTCCGGTGCTTTGTACGCGTTTCCATTTCCTTTGACGTAATTTCTGATCTTGATTTCCCTTTGAAAGGGAAACCTGCAAAAGTGGGTCGTAATTGTAACTTCTCGGCGTTAGAATTCAAGGGTACTGTTTGCAGAAATTCTGTAATTCATTGTTCCTGGAACTCGATAATGTAATAACAGTCTCATTGAAACATTTCATTCCATTAAACGAGCAATTTATTCGTACTTCAGTCACATTAGCACACGAAACTGTGAATTCACTAAAATTTATTACCCTAATTAAGTATTAAAACGATCAAGCAAAACCAACAATAAGTTTATTATGAAACAAAAACGAATATTACAAAATCCCAATAATTGCGATAATTTACAAAATTACTGCCGACGTTTCGTTCTCTGGTTTTGACTCTTCTCGGGGCGTTTCAAAGAATCACAAAAAACTGAGATGCACATTATTTTACTGTTTAAACAATTTATAATTGAGATGATGAATACGAATTTACTAAAATTCGCGAAACCACGTTCCTTAATTTTTTTTTACCACATCTCTTCATAACTTTAGATTCTTCTTTCCAATGTCAAAATTGTTCTTTTCCGTTTATATTATTCAAATAACATTCACAACCACGCGTAAAATAATCTTCGAGGCTACCAATGTACAGCTTTAAAGGTGTTCATTGCGTAGACTATTCGATCTTCAGTTGTATGCACGACTCGACGTGATAGATCGTCGATTTCAATTGCGTTCGTGAAACAATATACCGATTCATTTGCAAGTGAATGCCTCGCTATCCGCCGGCACACGCTAGAAACTTCTTTTCGAGGTCCATTCATCCGGCAAGAATACACGTCGGGACACGCGAGTGGACGCGAGGATTCCGTCTATGGAATATGTATTTCTGCCACTTTCCACTTTCGTGGGCGTTGCGTATTGTATCGAAGCGATGTTCTTTCTTGCGTGAACGATGATTCACGAAGAACCGCGAGGACAGCTATACGTCGGAACGAGGACAAGAATAACAGAAAATTCATATCGCCTGTTTCTTCTTGCTACCTGATTATTTACGCCGATGCGATTCCTTGTGTTGCACAGTTGATCTTGCGTAATGTTATTTTCATCCGATTCAAGTCGTCTACGACGTACTTTTTAACTTTAGTTCTATTCGCATCGCTACCGACCTTTTCAAGTCATGAATCTTACAAAACACATAGAAAAATAATATGAAAGTCGCATATTATTACCGAAATTAACCGTAACAGGGCTCGTATCACAATTCTTTCTCACCGCCTAGTCACACCTCTCTATGCCAATGACTAAGGTAAAGGCACCAGTAGTTGACACTGCACCAGTAGTTGACACTTTGGTATAAAAAAACGTAAAATAAGAAAAGTGTACACTAAAACAAATTGAAATTTACGTCAACGTATCACAGTACTATTGCGTCAATAACGACGTGAAGTTCAGATAATGAAGACGTTGTACGTGTGTCGTGATAATTTCAAGGTTTCCTTAGACTATTCGTTAAGGGCATTGGTACACGGTAAGTATTAAAAAGTTATGATAATACTATTTTTTGGTAAAAAATGGAATGCAATAATCTTTTAGGATCTTTCAATGTGTAGATTTATTAAAATAAAATAAAAACATTACAAAATGGCCGTTTGGGGGTTTCGGGGAAATTCTGGAAATGGCCGGAGAAAATTGATATATTGGACTACAAGTGGAATGACGTCCTATGTCAAATCAACGAACCAGTGCGAATTAGGTCAACTAGGGATGTTTTTTCAGTACCAGAGTTGGAATTTATATGGGGTTGAATTTTTAATATTTTACAATAAATACAATTTTCTACAGTATAAAATGAATATTTAATTAATCTCACCTAAGGGCCCAAATACTAACTTTTTCTCCCAGTAAAAGTAAATGTCAACTACTGGATCAAAAGAGTATCAACTACTGAACCAATGACCTTACTGAAATAAAACTCCTATATTTTTTTTACATGCATGATATGAACCAATTTCTTGTGATATTATGATAGTAAAATGTCAAGTGCAATGATAATTATTAATGTTTTTTATATAAAGTGAACCAAGTCTATGCTATGTGAATAAATGGAAAAAAAATCCTTAAGCTGTCAACTAGTGGTGCCTTTACCTTAGTCTGCCCATAATTTCTTTGACCCTCAATTTTCCGTTCAATTTCTTCATCTTCCACGATATTACGCATTCATTTATAGAAACACGATTAAAGGAGCAGCAGAATGATTTTTTTATTCATATCTTAAAAAATATATTTCTCCGTAATATGGAATAAATATTAGATTAATATTTGAAAAAAAATATTTCTTTCTAGATCTAAAATTAACATTTGATAAACATTTAAAAAAAATATTTTTTTCTAAATCTAAAATAAATATTTGATATATATTTAAATATTAAAAAGAGATTCAATGTCTTTTTAATATTAAATACATATTTATACAATATTTTGTGCTACTAGGGAGTAAACCTTATCCTTTGATACGAGGAATTTTGTAAACCACACCAAATGCCGAAGAATTGACGGTGAATATCAGTTATCGGAGTGTCGTCACATGGAGTCACAGTTGGTTGACGAATTCGGGCACACGCTTAGGACATCCTAAGCTACACGCATGTGACGCGTGTCATGTGCGGGGTGTCCCGGATGTCTTCCTACAAGGTCCTCGCATTCCCGATGCTTCTTTCCTTTCTGCCCTCGCGCCTCTCGCGGCCTGTCGCCTGTCGCCTGGTCGGCACACATGGCACGTGAGAACCAGGTGCGAGCGTGTGTTATTTCAAAACCGGAACACACGTGGATACGACACTCGCGTCGTTTTTCGTCGATCCATTGTCGCCGAAGAGGAAGGCAACCCTTTGTCAAATCGAATTTTCAATTGTCGCGCGACTCACGCAGCTCTTGGTTGGACCAGTGTCTGCGTACAAAGCAGGGGACGAGTTTGAATTTTTTTTCGCAGACTACGGACGTTTATGCAAATTCGTTTTCAAAGTATACGTATAGGGAAAAATGGCAGACTGGAACGGAACCGTTTGTAAAGTATGCTACACGAAAGTCATTACGTAATGTGTGATTGATGTAAGACCAGATCATCATCTGTTTCGCAGTGAAACACAGATTTGCATAAATATTCGCATGCTAGGTATCCGAAAAGAAAGTTTGGACGAATCAGATAATTGTAACGACCGACGTTATAATTAATTTTCCTCCCAACTTACTGTTGTCGTAGAAACTAGACATTTATATCGATATAGAATATTATTTATAAAATTCGTAGAATAATTAGCAAACTGTAGAGTGTTTGGACATGTAAATTGGAAAAAATGCATGCGGTGGATTCGTTTGATTCTATTTTTGAGGCATATCGAGAATAATGTTAAACGTTTACTAAAATGCAGAGGTGTGGTCAGCATTTTTTAAGCTTTCGTCGTAAATCAAAAATTCTGGAATAGCGTATGAGCCATTTCTCGGATATTTTGCGGAAATTTATTTTCTCCGCGGCTGGTACGTACTCGTGGTAGGACGATCGTAATAATTCAACTTGAAAGCAGAAAACCGTGCCCTGGTTCCTCTCAACCTTTTCAGTGTTCAATGAACCCTTCATCACATTTGCCAAGTTTATATTTAGACATTTCTCTTCTCGGCAGCATGTCTTTCGGATGGGATTCGTTCTTATTTCCGTGCTTGTTCTCTTTGCCCGGGGCGGAAGCGGACGGAATAAAAAGTAGTTCGCCGAAGTCTTTGCATTCGACTTAAAATTTGCCCGTGAAACCCTGCTTCACATCTGTTTAGCTGTTTTTGCGCGAAATAATTATGCAAATTCTTTCGGAAGACAGTTACGTCCGTTTACAAATCATATTTCATTCTACGAACACATTCCGCTGCATGAAAGTTACTCCGAAGTTTAATGGAAACACTTTGCTATCGTTTCTTTTCATTTTATTTTTAAGCGAAATTTAATGTATCTGGGAAATTGTCGAATATTCGTAATGCTGTATTATTCGTAACTGTGTATTCGGGCAGGATTAATACCTTTAATATCATTTAAATCGAACAGGGTATATCAATGTATTTTGCTGTAAGCCCAATTACACTTTAGCTAACGGATGTGCGCTTACTGAATGATACAATAATTCTGTAAGTAGTTCAATTATATGCATTCAGTTTATAGCGCAAACCTTAATTGACCGTCACTGTACAACAAATTACGTCAGTATCAGTCGTAGAAAGAACACTCCCGTAATTCTACAAGGTAGAATTTGTCTCACAGTGAAACCAAGGCGCTGTTGCAAAATTTCTTTTGTAATTTCTTTCCCGTACCATGAAAATTATTTTTCGATCGTGATTCATACGTTCTAACTATACGAAATACAAAGGGTCGAACCCAACCATGACGTCTATACGAGGACTAATTAAGTAAGGCAACTTTAAAAAAAGAGTAACAAAAATCTTTTTTAATAGAAGTGGGCTTGAAATTTCAGAGATTTTCTAGGAATAACGAGATTATTAGTTTATACCGTGATTAGCTGCTTGTACGACATAGATAGCCGAAAGGGTCTTCATACGACAGGTCATCAATGTTTGACTTTTAATTGGCAATTAGTTTGTGAGGGAATTAAGCGACAAGCCAACGTCGTCCGGCTAGCCTACGGATTTATGAAAATTGGTTTCGGCACTCTATCAATGAAAACAAGTTCTCGTTGGCTCCGCAGGTTTCTTATTCTTCTATTTCATTGTAATTTCATTGATTGAGAATGCCACATAACAGTCGAACACCACGTATGCAAGAATGATAAATTATTGTCACACAAATACCTCCCAAGCTATTACGTCTGCTATATGTTACAGTACTTGTACATATATTTTAGAAAAATTTCTATTATTTATTTTACTTCGCTCCCTTCTTGGGGTATAACAACCTGATAGCTAATACTCCATAATCAAAACAACTGGCAAACAGAGATGCTGAAAAATCGAGTGAAATATCAAGCAGTAAACGATGTCCCGATAATACCGCCACTCGAGATTGCAAAGTGCATTAATTAGCGTAACCGATACTGGCAAAAATCGCATGAATTCCATGCCAAACCCACTGACTGTAAATATTCGCGAACGTTAATACTACTGAATGGCTGTTAATATTTTCAAATTCTGAATATCTCGTGTAATCAAAGGCAGGATTGGTTCGATACCTCTGACATCCGCGGATGTCCGGTGATGTATGACATTATCAGTCACATTTCGCGATTTTTCCGCGACTTATCTGCAGTCGCGAGCGGCCTGCTAACGAGATCGTAGCTGTGAGCGCGATACTAATGAGAAAAGGAAGGCGAAAGTGGCCGGTGGATTTATTCTTTATTACAACGGGGTACACGCTGCCGGCAGGGTTTCTAATGCCCCGTGTCGTCTCGTTATCACAATCATTGCGTACCCGGCATTAACCCACGGCAGAATTCTTGATACTTTCACGTATCGAATTCCTCGCGGTATCCGTTGCTATCCTGCACGCTGACAGCCCGCGATTTCTATGATTTACGTTGTATTTCAGAAAGTTTTTCTCTTTACCGCGACGTACGGAATTCGTAAGGAGGGACGCCTTTCGACGTGTTTAATGATAAAAAAGAGAAAACGGGGTATTATTTATGTAGTAGAAGGAGAGGGTAGTAATTATTATTCTGTGAGTGGAGTATACTTAAACGAGGTTATAGCAATATAGGATGGTTTGGGATAAACAGGTAAAGACTATTTTACTGCACAGTTTGTAGTCTTTATTATATGCATATAGATTACGTAGGGAAAAAATTAGTCTTGTTTCTACATAGGCACAAGTAAATATTATCGTAATAACATTCGTTTGCAGAAAGTAATTAAGTCGATTTTCTGATCTCGTTTGAAGCTCCTTTTTAAAGACCATTGACAACATTACAAATTTAAAAAGAAAATCATCTCAAGAAAGACAACTATTTTCCCATCGCGTTAGCTCTTCGAAACTGAAAAGTTTCCCGAAGAATACTGAAATACCTCCGCTCCGTTATGAATGGAGCGTCTCGTATAAACCATTCGGATGTATTTTTTAGAATGTACTATACTATTTTCAGAACACGAATGAAAATATCAACTTTTCGTTATTTTTTAGCTGCGCGCGATGATGAACGTACGTACGTAGCGATATACCATTACATATTTTTACGAAAGTATACTTTCTGATATTTATGCATGTGCGAGCGTACAGGTATTTATAGTTGGTTTCTCCTGCTTGCCGTACGACCGGAAACGGGCTGATTATATTTAGAAAAAGACTTTACCGATCGTAGAATAACAATTCTGTTCGTGTTTGTGAGAGATTGGCATTGCAAAGCAGTCTCTTCCTCCCCTTCGTTCAGGATACCTCTTCGTAGACGGAAAGATTACGTTTTGTTTTTATTCGTATAAATTATGAGTCAATCTGCTTCTTTGATCGTCGTGGTGTTTCTTGTGGATATTATATTTATAGGTGTACTTGAAGATGATATACGAGAAAATGATACACGGAACTACTCAAAAACTTTCGACATCCGAGTGATCTATAATTTGATTTCAAGGCTACTTCTGGAGTAATAACAATATATTTTCCTAAAGAATGTGTCAAAGTTAATTGCAATTGCTTGCCATTTTTCTGTCAAGTTAAATAATCAAATACTTGAACGGAATTTAGCGTATGGAATTGTAGTGCAACAAAAAAACACATTTTTTATAATATGTGTTTAATAATGTTTCTGTAAACACTACGATAGGATTCTTAAATTCATATTTTTAAATTTCCCTTGTTAGAATAGTAATTTGATATACAACTTAAAAAGCATTCTTCATTCGTGGAGCACTGTTACCAGCGAGAGGAAAATACGTAATGGAAATTCATTCTGCAGTTAGATTCTGTTTAAAGCAAATCACTACGTCAAAATGCTTTTACTAGAAAGCTCGGACCTATATGTATTATGTATTGGCTTAATTTTCCTCTTCAATCTGTACCTACGGCTGCAACAACTCGAGTGTTCTCGCAGAGGAGATGCAACTTTCAACTACATCCTTGGTTTAACATTGACCGTGAATTCGCATCGAATAGTTCATCTACCTTCCCACCACGTGGTAATGAGCGCAGAAATAGGTGCGGAGCGGGAGAAAAAGAAAAGCCGACGAGGAGAAGTTGAAAGGCAAGATGACTATAGAAAGAAAAGTTACGCTACGTACAACGTACATTTACATGTGTAATGAACAGATGCATACTGCTGAATTTCTTTCTCAGCTGGCGATTCGCCCTGCGAGAGGAAAAAATTGAGTAATGCCTGAGCTCGGAATTAAAAGAAATTCGAGAAACCTGGCTGGTGATAGAGAACGAAATATTCGCCACGGTTTCGATGATTGTATATACATAATTGTATAAACTTTTTTAGAAATGTTACCTGTATTTTGATAAGAACCATATATGAAGAAGCGTTATAATAAAATGGTTGAAATATAGCGCTGATTTTCAACGTTGAAAAAATCGAACTATGTATACGCAAGTATATATAACATACTAGGAGGAATCAAAATATGGGAACTTGATTATTATATGTATAAAGAAAGAAACGATATCTCGTACCCGACACATCGAGAAAGACTGTTACTTTCGCGCCATTTACGATTCCAATGATTTGTAATTAGCTCCAGCTACAAACCTAATTACGTCAAGTATGCATCTGCGCGATGGGATTAAACAGAGTTTGTTACTTTATTTTGTAAGTTTACAAGTTAACGAGAGGCATTATTTTATGACTGCACCTGACACGGTGTACATACATACATACATATGTAGCTCATACATTATAATGTACGCCACGCGCAAAGGGATAATCCCTTAGGCAATATACCCGAGGTAACTCAGGCTGCAATTACCGTACAAAAAATACGAGATTGAATCTCTCGAACCTGTTGCATTACTGGGGAATTCGGTGAAAATGAAAAAGTCGGTCTACATTCGTCCGGATTTCACCTTAAAACGATCCGCAACTTTTATGTATGTACATACATAAGTATTTCTTTGTACACTAACGTCGATAATTAAATTAATAGTTCAAACATATCGGAAATAGAAAGGGTATTTTCATAAAATTGCGAAGTTAGCTTTATATTATAATCCATCGCGTATACGTATGCGGTCGGTGTAAAACCTACTGGTACTCTTGATATTTTATTCTAAGTGTTTATAGAGTGCATCGATCGAGATTAAACTTTTTGGGACATTAGTACAAGCCTATTCTTTTTCGACGATTTTGACGGTTTTTTAATATTGCGAATTTTCGAAATTGTAATGGAATTCGCAAAGTGTGCCATTTTTAAGTTTTCTACACTGCCTTGAAACAAAAATTAGAAATGTACATTTTCTACTGCTCGACGTGGTATCAACTGGACGAGAAGTTCGGGATTTTTGCCAGAATTCCAATTTTTTACGCATAATTTATATAGTGCCCCATAAAAGTTTTCGTACACAACCATCAACTATATGTATAAACACGGGTAACAATGCCTATAACGAATACTGTAGAATAAAATATGTACGTGAGAAATTTTTTGCTACAAACAATTGGGGAAACATCAACGTGCAACTGTTTCAGTCATTGATACATATTTAGAAACACAAAAATATTGACTACGTAGAGAAAGGGGCGTACAGAAATTCCTGAAACTGGAAAATTTCGGAATGCAATCATTTCAGCGTACGCATAGCGTCGCCTAGAAATTTCAAAACGCTGACCTGACTAATTTACGATCAACAAATTGTAATACTTTGAGCAGTTCGATTTAGACCAGCCATAGTCCTAGAATAATATTTCAAATCTTATAAATATTCGATATCACAAAATTAAATGGTGTGAGTGGTGTCAAAAGCAATGAAATTAAATACTTAAACCAATTCCATCCAAGTTTATCAAGTCTTTCGTGCCTTCGTATATAACCAGACGCTATTATACGTAGCTATGTAATGTCTGTTCTAGTCTTGACCCTTAGTACACATGCGCGGCGAACAGGTGCACATTGACCTTAATCAGTCCCGCTTTGCACGCACAAAAATAGCCGCGTTATCTACAGGTTGCACGGGTTTCTAAGCGACAATAATCGTGCTCCCCGTGTAAGGATAGCGCGAATTTCAAGGTGAACTCTGCGGCACGTTTTTTCAAGGTCTCGGTAGCTGATCTTTATTCAAGATCATAGTGTATCTGGTCTGAAGAAAGTGAACGGCGATTGCATATTCTCGATCTCTGTTAAGGGCATCGAACGTACTTCGCAGCAGCAAGAACTCGCAGAAACGGCGAAAGTAGCGTGGTAGCTGGGTATCACCGAGGTTCGTGGTACTTAGCTTTATTGCATTATGACAGAAAATGTAATCTCCGCTTTCTAATTACCATTTTTTTTTCAATACAGCAAGTAAAGTGAATACAGTCGATGCTTTGATTGCCTTTAATTAACACTAGAACGACGGAGGCAGTCAAAATGACTGGTTCCGAAATTCTTCTAAGAACCGCTTAAATTTAAAACATTGCGATTTCCAAAATTCTTCATATCCATATTTCTATATGTAAATAATTAAACTGATTAGTTTACTATCCCCCTTTATTTCTTTGTTTCAAACATATTTGTCCGGTCTTATTCAATTCATCCAATTAATCCTACGTCGTTCTAGTGTTAATTAAAGGCAATCAAAGCGTCGACTGTATTCACTTTACTTGCTGTATTGAAAAATAATTGTAATTAGAAAGCGGAGATTACATTTTCTGTCATAATGCAATAAAGTTATTAGCGACTATAACATTGCATCACAATGGCTACGTATATGCACTTTTTTATCTGCTTGCCTATTCTCCAATTAATTTAATACTATGTAGTTTAAAAGTTCTGGACACCTTTTCATTTTTTGTCATCAATTAATGCGCTATTTATGTCTATCAGTACATCAAATCCTTTCCTTTGGTTATTGTATTTACTACAGTTTATAATTATGTGTTCAATTGTTATATCAATTTCACACCCGTTGGATACATATATTTTTTGAAAACATACAATATTAATGAAAAGAGTATTGATACGTCCCAACACCCTTCTGTTAGTTTTTAATTTAATTTCTGTCTGTTTTATCAAATGCCATAACGTATGTTTAGAACTTCATCTTATAATTTTAATTGTTCATATGTCACACATCGCTATGTGAAAGTATAGTTTTGATTGGAAAAATGTATGTGTTTATTAATCGATAAAGATATGCCCATATTCCGTAAGCTTATGAAAACAAAAGTTCACTTCGTAAAATACATTAATCACATTAATCAATTTTTTATTTCATTTTTCCATTCGTTAGTTTATATTTTATGTGCTTTGAAAACCGTCTATTAACAAAACAGCCTTTCCCTGCATGGAGTGTGCCGCTATAAGTACGACACATACCTAACAATTGAAATTTTGAAATATTTTTAAACTTACAAGGGATTTCCTGTTTGTCTGCGAAAGCGCATAAATACTTTCGCTGCCTTTGGCTCTTCGTCTGAATTTTAGCTGAATACTCAAACAGTCAACACGCAAAAATGTCCAAGCGCAAACAGACCCATTGCGATTCGAGGCCGCAATTTCTAACTCTGCGAAACTTTGAATCTGTTGGATATTTGTGTTTGAAATGGAGCGAAGTCTTCTATAAACAAAATTGAATCATCGATATAACGTCATCGATAGTACGTGGCGATTTGGTAGAGATAGCTGCTTTTGTTTTCCGTGGTTCAAATTTTTAATTTGAATACGATATCTGTTTGATACAGACGTTTCTTTTCACGTCATTAAAGAAATCAGAATAAATATATATTTCAAATATAAATAAAAAGTTATTTCAATTTCCCATTTCCAATAGAATCCGATCAAACATTGCCGGCGGTATAATTTTCGTGAATCGGATGCTAGCAGTTTCAGAATAACTGCCGGCAATACATGTATAGTCGGGGCATCGTCCGGTTCCCTTTTATGCGCGGAGCCCTTTTATCTCTTATCGAGGTGCCCTGAGCTTTCATTGTTATTTTTTCTTGCTGTTTCATTCGAACGGTGGAATCGTAGGTTACCAAGTGCCCGAAGTGGCCGAAGCCAGGTGAGCGGGTGCGCGATAAAGTTTCGTTCGACCAACGCTCTTCCTTTCTCCCTTCATTTCCCAAGGCTCTGCCGGTCCTTTAGGTCGACCGAGTACTTCCGGCACCGCTTCATCCGCTTTCGACACTCGCGCGAACATATTTGCGGCTTTCCACTACGGGCAAGAACAATTCGAACATCCCACTGGTAGGGTAATCTCGATACGAATGTTAAACTTTTCATCTGACCGATCGTGAGACACGATGCATCGTAGTTGGAAAGTGGAAACGCCGAGGAACCGGGATGACGAAAGAATGAAAAAGTGTCTGAAATTCCAGAGGGCAGAAATGGGCGGGAGCGAATCGCGGTAATCTCGGGGTCTTATAAAAATCGCATTATTAGGATTATCGAGAGTCCATTACGGAAGATGAAGGAAACAGCCGGTATACAAAAAAGAAGGGCGGGATTCGCGTAAAGAGGGAATTAGGCATCTGGCAGCGGTTGCTCTGTATTAACGATGATGAAGCAGCAACAAGAGGAGCAACTATCTTGTTCGGGCCATATGGCGTATAAAGCGAGGCCAATCCTGGCCTCGAGGACGAAACTCGACGAGGATCCCGTCAGGATCATCGGACAAGGTCACTTTTTGCAAGCTCGTCGACCTCGAAAAAGGAGGCGCAGAAGATTCCCGCTGGACCACCGGATACGGATCACCGGTGATTTTCTTGGTACACGGGAGAACGCTTTTATTGCGTGATTAAAATCTCTTAATGACCGACAAGTGTTTTGCGATCCAGTTCATTGAGATCTTTGGATACCGTCCGGACTACGCATCACCGGGTCGAGCGAATTTTTTGCGCAATCCCTGGCCCGTGGGAGGAACCACGCCGATGGGAACCGATGTCGAAGAAGGTAGAGCTTAATTTTCGGTTCTTTCGACCCGTTCCTTCGATCCCATTAAATTCCAGCTGATTTAAGTGCGGCCCAGAAATAGCGACGCCTGTGACCAGTTTTTTCATGCGCGGAACGGTGTGAAAGCTGCATTCTCGGAAGACCGAGAATTTATAAATTTTCTATTATATGTATTAATTCGGAATGATATTTAGGCCGTTCTCTATTAGGTACCTATCATACATACATATATCAAGCTAACACACACTTAGGTGTTACGGACTGTGAAACGAAAGTTGCTTTAAGGAAATGCAAAAGCAGAGGCATACATATTATAATGATTGAAACAGTCGTCACACGAAATGCTACAGTGAAAATCGTTCACAAGGAACCCAAAGAGACTGTATACTACAGCGAATTAGTATCGAATTTATCTGTCGTTTTATTATTATCGCAACACTATATTAAGATAATATGAATTTGTATACTACATGTAATGGATTGAAAGGAGATATTTTTAGGCACGAGTGCCGGCTACAACTGATGTCATATTGCATAAAGTAATTGTATGTATCTGCGTATCTTAAATTTCGGAAAAACCGCCGAAACTATTTTCATGACATTTACACCTTTCAGTTATTCAGCTAGCGAAGTAGAAGTATGTAACATAAATAATTTCAAAATGACTCGCATCTAACATCAACAACAAATGCACAGAAATATACCTCTTACGGCTATTATGCGAAATGTACGAAACACAACTAATTTCTATACGGATGAATTTTTAAACAAGTTTAAAATTTTCGTTTTCATAAATTTATAAAAGTCGGCTCTTTAAAACTTTTTAAAAATCATAAGATTCTTATACATTTCACACGAAATCAGGAATGATTCAATTAATCTATATGGAAATTTTGTTCACTTTTACAAAAAAAACGATGTGTAATTAAACAGTGTTAATTGATTAAGTAAAGAAACCGCGTATCAGCCTAAACAGCCCGTCCAATTATCTGATACGCGAACGACTATCGAGGAATAACAAGTTTCGGCCGCTTGATATAGCGGAGTAACCGGAAATCGAGGAACGTTAACTCGGCAACGGGATACGCCGTGTTACACGATTGATTGAAATTTTAAGTGACAATGTTGACGACGCGATGGAATGTTTCCTCGTTTCTCGAAACGTGTCTATAAATCGTTGCCATTTACGAGCTCGTAAAGATGAGTGCATGTAGCAAAAAAACACTTCCGGTTCTTCTTTCTCCTATTAGCCTGTTATTTCAAATCGTCTTCTAACTGCCAGGAGTTGCACAGAACTTTTTTGCAATTTATGTTATACGTATTTTCGCATCGAGTACCGACAAGAATGTTAATAGATACAAAATCGTGTTTGAATAAAAAATAACATAAACTGCTCGCCTTTTCGCAAGTCGCCGACAGTAAAAATTTCTTTTAGCTACTTTACTTAATATTTTAGCGTTACGTGGAATATACTCGCCGTGCGTAAAATGTGGTTACAATTTGCTGTTTAATTTGGAATTTCAGTGAAAAATAAACGCAACAAAATAAATGTTAGCAACAATCGTGTAATACGACTCGTCGTGATTAAGATTCATATTTTTCTTTTCAATAATTCTAGAAGAGGATTGATTATTCTTAAAAAAAGATATGAGGTATACCCCGAATAGAATTAAACCACGTTATCACAAATAACTTTCTTTCTCACAGATTCAACGTCTCAGGAAAGTTACCAAAAAGCACCGTTCGGAATAAAATTCAAAAATAAACCAGTCGTTTCGTTAACATAACAATTGCACGTACTCTGTATTTTGCAACGCATTTTAGATACGCACATTTGAAAGAGGTCGCAACAGCCAACTGGTTAAATAGAAAACACGCAGTACTATGCAAGTTAATTGTGTTTCTCACTCGTTACATTAGCAGAATTATCTAAAGCTGAACGAAAGAAGGAAACGGAAGGCCTTAATCTTCTTCCTATGTACACGATTTTCACCTCGCGTACACCATCTCCAGAAAGCGTAGAGCCGTACGTTATGCCTCGTTGCAGTCAATTTTCTGTAATAGTTACTCAATATGTGAAGAAGCGTTCTCCCGCATACGCCGAGGTGTTAGTTTCATTAATAACAAGGATTATAACGAGTACGATGCCGCGTTAAGAAAGTTCATTTTTTCGAACGGGGAAAGTGAAAATAATTGTTGCGCCGGTTTTTGCAGTGAAAATGTTCGATGGAACGTAAATGTATTTTCCCACACTTTCTGTTGAAAGTGATAGGGTTGTACCGTACAGATTAATCGAGTTTTTTCATAATCAAGTATCGGAACGGCAATGTTATCAATAACGAAAGTATAAGTAGAAATAAGCTTATTGAAAGTCGGAGCTTGTAAAATTGATTACACGCAGGATAGGATATTAAAGCGAGGATGAAAATGGAATTAAAAATGAATCTATTTAAACGATACTACAATGCATATCCGAGGCAAGAAATCCGTGGAAATCTGCAGGCGGTTACGAAAGCGGCGGTCTGCGAAACAAGAATCGAGAATCGAGAATCGGTGAGGTTACAGATTGTCGAGAATTAACTGGAGCAATTAAAAGAACCTGCCCGGGGGATTCCGTCACGTTATCGTCGTATTCTTTCGCAGCCCTTTCATTCAAACGCATATACAGGGTCGGGGAAAAGGTCTGATGAATACAAAAAGCGCCGGCGCAATTATAAAAGAACCCGTGATCGCGGTAAAACAAGATCCACGGCTAATAGCGAGTTTCCGCTTTGTAAAGGTATTCCGCGCGGGGATGTAAGTACGTGAAATGGAAAAGGCAAGTCCTAATCAAGATCAAAGCGACGCCAATTCCTCGCTCGATTTCAGTGGACAGTTTCGCTTTTTATAGAACGGTCACACAGATGTTCCACAGTTTTTAACTCAGCAACGGCCGATGAAATCATTAGTCCTAACGCGGACTTACTTTCACAATCACGTCCACCTGACATTCGTTTGTTACAATTTATTTATTGCATTTTTCTTTCAATGATATAACTGATTATTGCACTTTGCAGAATGTTGTTGTGACTTTTATGCAAGGAATTTACATACCTACATAGTGGCTAAATTAACTACTTAATGTAAGCGTTTGACATTTAAGTATTCAGATTTTGGAATTATTAAGGCAAAAGTTTCGATATTTTTCTGTTCTTTATCTATGTCGATGTTGATTAACATTACTGAGTGTCCAACATTTTACTAAAAAACTCCAAAAATATAAACTTATCGAAACTTTCGAATGGAACAGCATAATCTAGGAGACACTCGTGACTAAAGGTGCTTAAAAAATGCATAGATACTTTTTTCCATACGATAAATGAACGCATGCAACCTGCAATAATCAACGCAAATAACGGAAGTGCCCATTAATTTTGGAAAAACTAAGCCGAACACAATGCAGCCTTTCAGGGTGATTTTCATATCGCGTGCGATTAGGCTACAGAGTGACGATTAAAATTATCAGCGGATCGAAAGGGTTTCGGGGGTACGAAAGGACGTTTATGCATGCCGGCCTTATCGGAACGACATTTAAACTTTAAAGGAACGACGAGCGGCGAGCAACGTTAAACTCGAGCAGCGTGGATATTTGCTATCTTCGAGTTAAAACAGACGTTTCCGGCGGCGCGGGCGCGACTCGCTGCCTCGCCTTTCTCGTCCCATGTCCTCTGTTTATCGAGTCATGGGAAACGAAACATCGTGTACCTTGCTTTCTTTCTTCTTTTCTTCAGCTGTTGTGTCGGCGAGCACACAATCCTCGTCGACAAACTTGGGAAAAGTCTGGTGTTTGCAGTTCGCCGGCGTCTTATTTCTTTCCTGGGCGCCGAAGAGTAAATTAATTATAGCCTACGGAATTCGGCTGGGTCGAGGTGTGATAGAGCCGAGGAAAGAACTCGGGGTACTGTGGTAACTATTGTATATTGTAACGTACAGTCCAAATAACAATCACTTGGTAGATTTTCAAATTGAACAAATTGTAATTACATAGAGATAAAGCTGCTACGTACACACAAGTATTTCAACTGCTAGGAATTGATTAACTAAACTTTAGCCGATACTCTCGATGTCGAAACGTTCCCGGCTCGAAGACCATCTGAAATTATCACTTAAAAGCTTCGAGGTACTGTCGGCAACCGTATCACGCAATGCAAGACGAAAGCGAGACATTTCAGCGGGCAAAAAAGTTGTCCAGCATCCGTGGCATCGACGCGCCGCGGCGGCAACGATTAATACGAAATAATTTATAGCGCGCGTCCAGCTGCGTTTGCTGTACTCATTATCGCTGGCAGCCTCGTTTATGCCGCGAAAGGTATAATTATAAATGTACCATCTGCGTGTCCTGTGTCGCGCGTCACGCGAGCTGCCACTTCGACCCGGATCGAAGAAACGCCCCAGTCCACCCCGATATATCCGATAAATCCTCCCCTGGCTGAGAAAAAACCACATCGGAGATTTATAATTCACGACTACCATGCCGGCGACACGCGAGATATTCCGCGCGATCGAGAGATTCCTGCTACCATGGATCCTCGTGCCCTTGCACCGATTAAATCCTCTCTCTCCTTTTTTTTCAGCCACATTCCTGCTCGAACAGTTCGTCCCCACGTTTAGGTGCATTTAAATTTCTGTGCTGCAACTGTTTTTTGTTGAATCCCAATTGAATCGTCTCATGTTTTTTGCAGAGTAACGAGGAGCGACACGTATCGTTATTTGATTTTATTCTAGTTTTGTTGGGATACCTCGATCGATACCTTGACAACTTAATTTGTAACTTTTGTCGGTGACGCGTGTCGTTGCAATAAGGTAGAATTACATTTTGCAGTCAGTGATCGTTGAGATTTTTATAATTAGATAAGAATTGAGAAAATGATAATGTTGAATAAAAATGAGTTCTTAGCTGGACTCGAGTGAAACGGTTAAACCCCTGAATCATCTCCTTTTAACTGTAAGAGGTATGTAATTTTTATTTCTGCCGTTATTCTTTGCGTCTACAGTCCCATCTTCTTTTTATCTATTTTGCTGCGGTTCCCTTCTGTTCTCTTTCGGAAACTCCTTTTTCTAATTCCTTTTCTCTACGGCCTGTTCTTTGCTGGAGTACACTTAATTCTCATTTATTTTTTCTCCCATCCTCGTCCGCCATCCTTGCGCGGCGGTTTTATTTTCGCTTGTAACGTAATTTATGCCTCCACTCTTTGGACTCTTCTCTATCGGGTATCGGTTTACGCAGGCGCCTTTCCTTGTAAACAACCTGCCAGATTCCAGCCGAGTGTCCCTTTGTGCTTGTGTCGGGTACGTTGGACTATATGCGCGATAGACGTCTTGAATATCACGAAAGAATGTTGTTTTTAAAAATAATTCGCAAGATTGAATTCTTTCGTCGTAGAAGAGTACAATCTATGTTGCATCTATTCGTATGTAATGTACAAATTAGAACGTTATTATCGCTTTTAAGTATGTAATATGTATAAACTCGTTATATGAATAGAACGTCTATAAGATCTGAAAGATTATGTGTTTCTCTTCCTATTCCATCGATGACAATCATAAAAATACATATATTATACATTTGTATATTTAAACGAATTACTAGGTTTGATAAAATTCAGACAAATAAGCTCTAATATCAGAGCACGTGTTGGGATTCTATTGTAAATCCTACTGTTATACTCCGACCTCCAAGTACTTGCACTTACAATTCGTTACAAATATTCTACATAGCACTGTATTCATATTATAACCTCTTTGAACATTTCTTTGTTCGCTTACTCATTGTCAGCCTAACAATTCATAGATCAAATTCCACTCACATTTCAGTACGTCTTCACATCTATTATAGTTACAATCACATTGTCACGTTAATAACCTATAGAAATGTTTATTGTAAGTACCCTTTATGTATTAATGAATGGATAGTATGGTAGAAAACGAAACTTTTTTGTAGGAAGTATCAAAAACAGGCAATTATCATCCACCCACCCATACGATTCGGGTCCTCACTATTGTTTTATTAAATAATTGGAATTATACTTGAGTGGAAAAATTAAATATTTCATTCCCACATTTGTACAAGAATGAAATGAACTGCAGCTAGATAATTATTAAATAAATTTATAATTTTTATGGTACACCCTACCACCCCCAAATTTTTGATTGTATCCTCGCTCTCGAGAATTTTCACTACTGTGTAACGAAATTTATAGGACAACGTGTACACAGAGTTCTGCACGTGTCAGTTAATCTGTTGGTCGAACACCAGTAAGATAAACTCATCAGGCTCAGGTGACTAACATGAAGCCGACTATCTGGTGAAACTCTTTAGCTCATCTGCGCAAAGATAACCGCAGCGTGGCACGACAACCGCAAATGAAGCTTCTTTACCATTAGCCTTCTTTCCTTACGACTTATGTCTTACGTGTTAATTTCTTTAACTACATCGACTGCCGTTCTCGACATTTAAGGAATTTAGGCTAAAGGTGGATAAACTTCGCTTTTTCCGCAATTTCAGTTACATTTTTTCCACGGATAAATGTGAATTTTTTTAGGCAAAAATACGCCGAATTTTTCATTTACGTACATAAAAATATATAAAAAGAAATACAAAATATAGTACATAACTCCCCACATATTCAACAACTTGAGGCAATAAAAAGTTTACGGATCACGGACACTTTTGAAATTGACTTTTTTCGGGCCAAATAGCCCACTGTGGCTTGGTAAAATGACAGTTTTCAAACTTTTGATTAAAAATTCTGCATTGAATGACATAGCTTTCAACGCTATTTTCGTTAATTAAAATGAAAATGATAAATCTTTTTTATTACTTTTTGAAGCTTATTGGTTCCTATATGTATAACTGCCTATTACCTACATTCAAGAATAAAAAATATAGTTTTTATTCGAAGATAGATCATCTGACTAACTTGATGGAGAAAGATTTTAGCATCAAAATAACATCAGCTTCTCTATTGGCAATAATTTAATATACTCAAGATGGATCTAAAAATCTATTGTTATTCTTACGACAGAATTGGACTAGTTTTTGAAAGATGTTGCAAAGAAAGATGACCGCAAAAATGTTCGGGTTAGGGTTGAGTTAGGGTTTGGTCAGGTTCGGGTTAGGTTCGGGTTAGGTAAGTCCGGTTAGGTACATTAGATCCGGCTACCCATGCATACTCCAGTACCCCATAGCGAAGGCATTTTTGTAAAGTGTAAGTTGACAAGTAGAGAGACTACAGCACGTATTGAAAAAGGTGGTAAAATTGTGTATAGCGTTCCGTTGTGTAGTTGTAACGCTACATACATATACATAAGTAGACATACACATAGTATACATCAGTATACTATATGGCCGTTATGTAATTAGAGTGTTTTATTTTTGCTATACGTGTATTATTCAAAGTTATAGTGCCAATAACTTTCGTTTCAATCTTTGATAGTCTCAGGTTTATATATTCGAGTAAGTCCTACTCGAAATATTTACTTATTCGTTCATTTATCTCGTGTCCAAACGTTTTATTAATTAACCCATCAAATTATATCCCCTTTTCCCTAGTTTCTATGTAATCGAAAAGTATCTTTTCATAAAAGCTACGTCTACACGATCTAACAAGTTTACAGTTTCGCTAACGCAGACGTAGTTATTTAATAATTCTCTTAACGATAAGGGTGAATATCACTGTTCTTTCGATGAGAGTTACGCCGGCCAAGCATGAATAGCAAGTCGCGATTCGCAAGCCAACCATGCGAAACGGTGCTCGTACATACATACCTATCTCGTAACCGGGAGTCTCAGGTGACCAACATGGGAGCGAACGCTTCGCAGATTTCATTCACTCCCTTTATGGCGAGATAACCGTGGGCCTGATGACACCGGCAGACGCGGATCAAGAATTTATCGATGTTCAACATACGTTGCCGACGAGTCGGCGACGTGTCGCGAAACCTGACGACAAATTACGAACTACGAAATCTATGAAATCCAAATGAATTCCGAGTCTTATGCTCGCGTGGCATTCAGAAAAACTTGAGTGTATCGACGCAGTTACGATGTGTTTGAAAGATTGGATCGCGTATATGTAGTCCTCGAATAAAAGATATCACATTATAATTAGCTACAAATCGATGTAATTACCGGAGAATGTCTGGCTGACGATTGTTACGCTTTATTAGTTTGATAATTGCTTCGTCATTCCATTTCTGATGATACTACGCAAGGAAATAGAAGAACCTTGATTAAAAGACAGTGTAAATACATATTAAATGTTGATTAAGGTGAATTATGAAAGTACTACAAAAATTATTGCTAATATTAACAAAATTAAGGTTTATTGCCATTTGATTTCCATTTAACATTTAATATACATGGTATCAAATTATATTTGACAAACTTTCTAAGAAATACAAAAAGTTCAGTCTCCGACATACCTTGGTAACGCAGTACGAAGCACACTGCCATAGCGTACTCTGGCGAAAACTAGAAATTTTTTAATTTACCTTTTCTTTTTCCATTAGATTCTTTTGCCAAATTAATTTAACAACGCATTGTAACGTCGGGGAACACATTCCCGCAACTTGTGAATGTTGACAGGACTTACTTCCGCAATTACCATAATGTTCCTTGAAAGGAACGTGCTTCTTGTTTAGGGACTTTATCGTATACTATACTATACTATACGACGTACTGTAAAGTAGTATAGAACTGAGTGCCACTCCAGTTTCATAAATATTACAGATGTATTTTTAAAAAATTTAGAATAAACTAATGAATTGCAGTATTATACACAGTAAAAAGATCCCTAAAATTATAAGCTATATTTTGCAAAGCCCATTTGAAATCCCCGGGGTCGTTGGCGTAGAATCTACATCGTATCATGTTTAAAGTGTTCAATAATTTTATTTAAAAATGGCTTTACCTTTTAAACCACTAATCATGTACGTAATTAATTCATGTTTTAACCCTTTCAATATGGCAAAAAATCAGCTCAAGTACGCCCCGTTACCGGGAACAGTTATTTCTTCTCCAGGTGATTATTACGATGAAATAAATTTTCTGCCTGAAAGGCTGAAGGTTTTAGAGAGACGCATAAACGAGTCCATAACGACGCTTCATCAACAACAAAGCTTCACCGTAATTTCAAACATTTTCCATGCCGAGGTAGCACATCTTCCGTCCAGTGGGAAAGGAATAAAGATTCACAATTAATACGCATTTAATTCTAGAACTCCCTATATTTCCATTTTACCATTTGATTCATATAATTTTGCTAGAATCAGATTTGAAATATGGAAAATGCGTATGAATCAGAGTAAAATTGAAATGCGGAGAGAATCTAATGATCTAGACTTCAAATGCAATGTTAACTCTTACAAGTTGTAAATTTCTTTGAAATGGTTTTTACATTAAGTGTAAATTATTTATAGAAATTTTCGAAGCTTGAGGTATTTGGAGTGTCAACATTTCAAAGCGTAGAAAATCAGTGTGATCAAAAGCAGAAACATGAAGTTTTGAGTGTAACAGGAGGATATCAAAACTAAGTTTACAAAATAACCAAACATTTTATTTTGCTACAATTTATTCCCTTTGCAGCGATACGAAAATTGATTAATGGGCAACAATTTTTTCAAATAATTTCATGGCGATATTTTCAATCCACGCATTGCCACATTTTCATTGAAGGGAAATTATAATCTGAGCCTAAGTAGGAAAAAGCGATGACTATTGCGTTTACACGTAGCCCGAAGAATACAATAATTGATGCAAATCCGTAACTTGTTTGTATAACAAAACAGCAAAAGAAATATTGAATCCTCGCCCTATGCTCTACAAAACTTGGGCACAATATCAATAAATAATACATTTTTTCACGACAATATTTTCGTGGGAATATGTGAAATTTTAATTGCGTGAATGTAAGAGTGATTATGATGAGGACATACGAGGGCGAATGTCCACTCAAGGAGGATTCGTGTGATAGAGTTTTGAGGGAGAGGATTCGTGCTGCAGAGTTTTTCTGAGTGAGGATACGTTGTCGCGTGAGTTTATAGAGAGAGTTTTGCCGTGAGAGATTTCTGAGTGAAATCTAGAAAGATTTTCTGAGTGAAGAACATTAAAGTCGAGTGTTAGTTGAAAGCCCACGTGCGTGAGCGGCTTTTCAACTAATTAGTATTAAGAATTAGCTTGATAAAGTCATTTAATAAAGAATCCATTCAACACAATAAATATTCTGAAGTACCACTGGTAGAAGAAACCAATCCCAAACAACATCCAACATATTCTTCTACATATGACTAACAAGTTTTTCCTCTTTTTAAATGTACGGATAGTTTTGCGGCAGATTTTGCACTAACAAGCAAGTACAGACTTTCTATTTGATTCTAACACCTTCCACCCCTCATTATGCGCTCTTCTTGCTGCTGGTCTGGAGTATTATGAGTTTTTGCACATATTCATTGTGCAGCACGAGACAAACGTCAGGAAACACAAAGAGGGCGAGCTTCTAGTCGCGCGTCCTGGCTGTAATGCTGCCAACTATGTATCGAGTCAAAATCAAATGCCGACTCCGTATCTACCCAACCGCTCCACGTATGCAACTATGCATGCATGTATGTATGTATGCATGCATGCTGTTCATCGAGGAATGCAGCGGAGACCGTTGCAACCGTGTTACAGGTTGCGCGACTGTAATCGTGGCCGGATATTAATGGCCGGTTTCTAGAGTCGGATAAGTAACTTTATACCGAAGCTTACGGAATTTCAAACTTCGATATCTACACGCGATGAGGATCTTATTAGACACGGTAATGAGTTACAAGGGACAAAGCGGACAGTGCAATAATACTACGGAATAAATTAATCTACCCATTTGTATTGTGCGCTTTAACAACTTGATACATATGTATAGATTGTAGGTTCGGTAGTTTTATATCAAACTATAATGGAAAATGTTTTCAAATATATATTTGTCTCAATTTTAATTAATTAGATATATCACTTAAGTAATTTTAGACAAAAAATATCTGATCCATTCGCTGAAATGTCGTGCAATTTTCTACAACAGTATGTATTTTGCATAGATTAAGATTAAATTGATATTACAGAGAAATCTTTGATCCTTACAAGAGTTGTAGGCTCTTGTCTCTTAAAGCTATACATAACTGTCTTATACATGTCATTTAAAGTACATTTTCTATATTTGAGGGGAAACCGGTAAAAAGATTTTAAAAATTGATTTAATTTCAAGTAACGTGTTATTAATCCGGAAATTTTAGGCCAATGTACTAATGGTGTGAGACGAGAGGACCACGTGCTAGCGAGGCCCATCTATGAACTACTATGAACTACTATTGCTTTATCATCATTTTCGTTCCTTTCAGCGGAAACGTATTTAATCAATGAATAATTATTCAACGATCAGCACAATATTTCGCACGTATTCATGTCTTATTTATATATCAGATGGTCTGAACAAATGGATACAACTTGTTCGCGGTTGCAGAGATACAGGGCAGTTTCATCTGCTTTGTTCTGTTAAGTCAAGTTCACAGAATGAGATCGTGCATCCGTACGCGGCAATGACTCTCGAGGGAACCGTTTTAAACAAAATATACCGGAACATGTTCAAGCTTCTCATTTGCGGAGCCGTATGAAACGACAAGTTCTTCTGTTATCTTGTAACAAGTTATAACTTCTGTCTACTCCACAAAACAAAAATATTTTTCAGCACTTATTACCCGCGTGTTGTATTTAGATATGGTATAAACATAATAAAACAGAACAGCTGTAGCATTCTCTTTATCAAATTAAAAAAAAAGTATGTGAATTTTGTTTATATTATAGTATCGTCGGTAGAAAGAAAACTTTATATTTTGTTTTATTATTTTACTAATCTTTCTTTTTTTGAAAAACTTGTGATAAATACGTCGTTGTCTTAGAAAAGATAAGAATTCATTCGAATACTTATCCAAAAAAGCCGATAAAACATCTAAAGGAATATGAACATCCTGCAAAATCTAAAATTCATAAAATCATCGCGTCGCGTCGTTAGAAGATTGTATTCTCAATTCCTACATTTTTTTTATACATTAAACTATTTTTCAAATAATTTCCCTTAACCCTCTTACTACCGGGCGAAAAACAGGTGCATATGCGAGAATAACCGGCCGAATTTCACAGTTTTACTAGGGTTTGGGAAAATGCTCATAAAAACCAAACGAGAAACAATATTTACACGATTCAAAAAGTAGTATACTAAGGATGAAATATAGAATACAACAACGACACTAGTTTTACTAAATTTATTTTGCGATAGAGTTCTCCCGCAATGCGAATAGTAAAACGCTACAAGGCACGGGCCGATATATCGGCTTTGGCATTTCTCGCCAGTGTAGCAAGGGCCGATATATCGATCCCCGGCACTAACAAGGGGAGGCTACGAGTGCGATCAGCGCTTTTTGGATAAAATTGGTATCAAATGGTAGGAGGTGACGTGTATAAACACCCTGTAAAATATTACCGGTATATGGCCGGCCATTTTTATAAAAAATTGACTTAAAGTTGAAAACCTGATGTAAACGGATCGAGCCCAATTTTTTTCTGGCCATAGGGCTTGCTGTAAGGAAGAAAAAATTCTTATGAAATTTTGTTCCAACTGCAATAGTTTAGCTACAAATAATATTTTTATTTTAACTACGTTGTAAGAGGGCTAAGCTTAACGCAAGTTCTATACTTTGCTGCAAATCAATTTCTAGACGACTTTTTCACACGGTACCCGTAGAGGTACCGTGTAAAAAGAGACCCATGTGCCGTGATTTTGATTGAAAATACCACGCGACACTTGTACCGTCGCGTCGTCATAAAAATCTATGCATCCGATAAATTAGATACACGATCGATGTATAAGTATAAGCATAACTATTTCCATGCCTTTAAATTTTCCGTCACGACCCTAATGTTCCGACAGTGGCGAAACCGCCCAACGTTTCTCGTTAAACGCGAAACCGAATCGATTCCCGGAATCAAGTACATAAAACCAACGATCATCTCCTACCGTCAGACAGCGAATCGGAATCAGAATCGGAATTAGAATCAGGATGAGAAACAGAGATAGAGAGAGAGAGAGAGAGGAGGGGGGCGATAGAGGGAGAGAGGTGTCCCAGCGGGAAACGAAGAAGGCAGAAGAGAGAGGAAGAAGAGAGAGGAAGAGCGTAATGGGCGAGCAAAGCGGCGCGTTCTCCACGTTCCTGGTCTCGCGGTGCTTGTCGCGCTCTCCGCGCATTATATACGACTGAACTCGGTGGTCTCAGGCACTCAGGTTCCTGAGAACCGAGCCCACGAGCTCTCATAACTCCGCCGGGTCTCATACCGCGCGCCGCGCCTTTCGCACGGCTTTTAAGGGGGGGGGGGGGGTAAGGGTTTCAGGGCAAAAAAAAACACTTTCTTTGCGATTTTTTTTCAGACGAACGAATAAAGCAAATTTGTTCAAACCTTTTGCACATTATATATTGTTATTTCAACAACATTTTGTAATTTTTTGGTTGCAAAATATCAACAAATAAGCCGGTGACGGAGCTTTTCCGAGAGCGCCTTTCGAAAAACACGTTTTGCGGTGATCACTGTATCTCAGTCTAAAAGTATCAGAAATCAAAATAACAATAAAATTTAGTTAGAAGATGAGTAAATCCTCCCCCCAACGATCGCTAATTGTTATTTTTTTCATTTTAAAACTTTTGGTGGTCGTTTGAAGCAAAAATTGCGATTTTTCACTAAAATTTCCGTCATTTTGCTACTGAAAAAACCCCTTAATGTAAAAAAAAAAATATCATACTAATCGTTGGGGGGAGGTATTTTATATATAGAAGGTATGTACCAAGTTTGAAAAGAATCGGTGAAGTATGTTTTAAATGGCAGTGATCACGGACTTTGAAAACATGGTTTCGAGAAAACCGCGTTTAAAGATTTAACTGTACAAAAGTGAAGATAAATTCCTTTTCCGCTGAGTATTTTTCTTCTCCGTGTTTTCCTTAATTTTTTTGTCGCTTCGTCACTCAGTCTAAACGCATTTCATTTACACTTTACAATCCCGTATTTCAGATTTTCGTATCCCATATTACTATTATAAAATCACTGATGTGAGCGGCAAACGCCCGACCGAAAATATAACGACTAACTGGTCAATAACTTTGAGAGTTTTTCTCCGATTATCTTAAAATTTTGGGACAATACTCTCGAAATATTGAACTATAAGAAAAAGCAAAAAAAAAATCGAATTCTCGATTACGCAAACCCTTACCCCCCCCCCCCCCTTAAGTCTCCTAGGAGACTCGGCTGCACGGACTCCGACACGTCTCCTTGTCCTCGAGGTTCGCCACCACCACGGACTTCCAAAATTTTGTTGTTTGAGTCCTGTGCGTGGTGAAAGTTAAGGAAACACGAAGAAAAATTTTGAAAACCTGTTGCATCTATAAGTAAGGAGAGAGAAATCGGTGCTAATTGTAACTTTCGTAAAATTGCAAAGCTAATTGGTCCGTTGATATGTAATCTATTTTTAAATTTTCTTACAACCTTAAGTGAATTTTTTATACAATTGCTGGCCATATACCGCCAATATTTTTCAGGGTCTTTATATTTATCATTCCCTGCCATTTCACTCCAATTTTATCCAAATGCCACTGATCGCACTCGTAGCTTCCCCTTGTTAGAGTCGTTCAAGAAGATATTGGTCCGATCGGTATGTTTACCGTTTCGGGGATATTTATGATTCTTCAAAATACATAATGCGCATACTTATTTACACGGAGGAATTACACGCGATTCGAGGAGGTGATTTACAGGCTTTTATTTATTAACACTAGAACGACCGAGGATTAATTGGATAAATCCGTTTGAAACAAAGAAATAAAGAGGGATAGTAAATTGATCAGTTTAATTAATTACATATAGAAATGTGGTTATGAAGAATTTTGGAAATAGCAATAATTTAAATTTAAGCGGTTCTTATAAGAATTTCGGAACAAGTCATTTTGACTGCCTTGGTCGTTCTATTGTTAAATATTTTTTGTTACTTTTCATAAGCGAGGGAGAAACTAGGCTGAACCCTCGGTTACGTTTCGTTAGTAAATCTCGAATCCTTGTATCGTCCGCCGCGTGTCTTTTTACGTTTTTTAGGTACGCCCTGTTCATCACGGCTGCATTTACAAACACCCACCGGATTCGTTTCTCTCATTTAAGATTATCCGCTCTAGACAGATGATGCATGGCATGTTTGGTCTTTGCAGATTTCTCCGGGCTTGGCCAATGGAATTATTTTGAGTCGAGAGTGTGTCTATTTCTTGAACCGGAACGCTCGGATTCTTCATTTTTATTTAGATGGCCTGCAAACAGTATTTTCAATAATCTCCGACATTCCTGAAACTGCTTTCGTATTTATTGTAAAGTAGGTACCAGACATTGTATCAGATACCAGGAGAAAAAATTTTAATTCTTCCATGTAAAAAAAAAACATATTAACAACATTGAGAAATAGCTCAGGATGTTTTGCAGTCATCACACATATATGTATATGTATATGTATATATGTATACCACGATGTACGCAGTATAATAATTATAATCGGAGCGAGCTTTACTGATTTCTATCAAGTAAATTACGTGACTTCGTTGCTCACGCTATATTCAAACCTTTCTTATTCTTCGAAATTCTCACATAGTTTTATAGCGTTTAAAAATGCTTGATAGAAGGTGTTATTAAAACTTTACGGCATTCCTGGAATTTGATTACAACTACTTAACCACTCTTGCATAGATACAGAGATTAGTTTAAATCGTTTGTAACGAGAAATACCTAGTACATATCGGTAAAGCGGGTATACATATGTATAAGATTCAATACATATATTCTATAAGACTCGATGTATCCAATGTGTCTATCGCTAATTATTTTGCACCTCAAACATCTCCGTATTCCGTCTGTATTGCCGGATAAAATTTCATTGTCGTCGCATGACCCAACGCTGCAACTGTACGAGGAGAACGGAATTCAAATTTGTGTAATTTACTATTACACCTAAATGGATTTAATGAATCTCAAATTATATTGTTAACGCTAGCTGAAAAATTATCAACTCAACTATAATTGTTAATAATCTATTTCACGATCTTTGCGTGACAATGGTGTTGAAACTTCTTCCATATTTTGCGTGAAGTATTTTTATCCGAACAGATAGTAGAATTTTACATCTAACGCCAAAAATTATTGTCACAGAAACAATTTAACCAACAGTCAATCAAATACTATGATTATTACAACGCATGATTCGATTTTTAACGTTTATGCTTAATGCGCGCTCTCAGGTACCTACGTGACGTATAATAATCGACAAATATTAATTATACACGCTCCGATTACACACGCAAATATATGTATTTTTGCGCCGCATAGAGTTCGATGTCTAACGCCAATTTATTGCGGCCCGAGGCAATGTATTAGAATAACGCGGCAGTGGGTACTGTTATTAAATAACATTATCTTGAGACTGGAGGCACCCTGTACGACGGGCCACACCTTTCGCACGGTTTTGAATCCTGACCGCCTGCCCCCTTCCCTCTATCCGGGGGAAAGCATCTGGGTAAATGGTACGGGCAATTTTAACACCATGTACTCTGCTGGGAAACCGACGGAGTAACATTTCAGTCTGATAGTATCGTCGTTATTATTGGCCGCGGATTCGAGCAAACCTACCATTTCCATGCGAAGGAAACGCTGGTGAAATGTATGTTCCAACTAATTGAGAAATTAGTGTTATGCTGTAGGTGTAGGAGATTCGTTGCGTTATCTGTGAGAAATGTGGGTAATTTTATTAATTTTTTAATTAGAAAATACGATGTCTTTTTACTGGGGACGCGTACGTTATAAATTATGTAATTCTTCCGCTGTAACTTTGTCAATTAATGCGTGAATGCATTTGTTTATTGTTATAATGACAATTTATAATCATGTAACAATCTGAGTTTCAGTAAATAATTTGTTTGAAACGGAATAAAATTAATTTCGTTAGGTGTGACATAATTAATACATACAATTGCATACGTGTAGGTACTAGTTCAAACAAGACATCCTTTTTAAAACTGAATTACTATAACTATAGCTACAGATATTCGCCATCATAAAAATTTGTTGGCAACACAAACTTTCAAAAGAATTCTATAATTCTACATCTGATACAAATGCATGTTATTGCGTAACGACATTTTCTTCTTTCCTCGGATCGGAGGAAAGCAAAAAGCTGTAAACAATGAAATACGTCGTAGCTTCAATGTCATTTATTTCGCATTTCATCGTTCACCCCAAATAAGTAGAAGAATTGGTACCACGACTCATCTGTTCTTAAACATTTTTCTACCACTCCGTGTGCTAATACCTAACCAATATGCAAAGCACGGAACAATAAAGAAAGAACTAAAAGCTGTTGTATCCCGTGTACGAACAATTAATTGCCCTCTTAGTCCTGAAAATAAAAAAAAGACGGAGCGGTTGAATATATCTGCAGCACGGACAAAGTTTGCGAACAGCTCCGTAGGAATCATCAATCAAGGTAGAGGGATGGTACCACGGGAACCCCTTCTTAAAATAATGTCTGGTTGCGTCGTCGCCCCTCCCCTCCCCCTCCCCCTCCCCCTCCCCTCCCCTCGATCGGCCGTCCCCGCATCGTGGGCCCCTACTTTCCAAAGCGATCATTCGGAATCGAATATCCTCCGTTCATTAAGGATTCAGGGAGACAGGGATTAAGGACCCTTCTGGGCGTGCACCTGGTATCGGCTGAAAGTCAGTCAAGTCTTCGCGGAAAAGCGAAAGGCAAATGAGAAGATCTCATGGAGAGGGGAGTTGACGAGTGAAAATTACATGAAAGGGAACGTCTGTTAAAAGATTAGGAGAGGGATAAGGAAAAATGTGTTTATGGATGGCAAAGAAAATAATGAAGACGGAAAAAGTTGAGCAGGATCGTGGGAACGGGCGGACGAGGAGTATTAAATGTACGAGTGGCCTGGAATTGGGAATTTAATGTTAGGTAGTCCTACGTGGTGTAACAATTTTCCGGTGTTTATTGGATACGTTGACACATAAAGTAATAAGTACGTGAGCTGTTCATAGATCAAAGCGATCAATTCCACATTTGGAAATTTTTAAAACTTTCAACTTAATTGTTCTAACGATTAATAGACGGTTAATTTTTGATATGTAAAATAAATTTCTTTAACAATTAGATTCGACGACACTAATGAACAGACATTTTTATGACCATGAAGTTATAAATGATTTTCGCGAAAAGCTAGTAAAATTAATGTCATAATCTACAGTGAATTTCGGTAGACATTAATCGGTAATCTTCGGTAATCTTTACCTGCAATGGTATACATTAAACAATACTGATAACTCCAAACTGCGTCACGGGAGCTTCATCAATTTCCCCTACTTTTCCGTGGAGTTAATCACAATTTGCCAAAAATAAGCGGTCAAATTTTCTCAGCAAATTATTGTTCCCATCGTCTTAACTGCTTCTTTGAAAAATATGCGTTACTTGCATGTCCACGCACGACCCACGACGATGTTTATCATTCCTCTGGAATGACGCGATGAGATACACAACCGTCGAGCACGAAGCATCCTCTATTTACGAAGCATTCCGCTTTGGGTGCGAATCCAGCATCCGCGCCAAGAACAGCGGTCAGCATCGTCAAACGTGGAAGCGATAATCGAGGAGACATCTAAATCCGAACTCGAAATTGACATAGAACTCGGTATCGGAGTCGGAATTCGAGAGAAGTGGAGAAAGACGGAGAAAAGGGGAAGAAAAGCAAGTACAGCAAAAATGAAGAGCGCTCGCGAGGGAAGCGGCAGAGCGTCCTTTATGGAGATGAAAAGGGGCAAGTGGTAAAGAGAAGAATGATGGGAGGAGAGGTAAAAACGGAGACTCGACGATGGAATGAGAGAAACAGGAGGGAAACGCCTTCTACCGGAACGAAAAAAAATGTTTGGAGTAATTGCACAGCTGGTATCCAGAGGCAGTTACATACATACATACATACATACATATATACATACATATAGGAGAATGAATCTCCGGCTTCGGGGTTTGTCCGAAGGTACGCTGCTTAACCGCACAGGACGCGAAATCATTACGCAGTTACCACGAATGAGATTGAATCTCGGGTTCTTCGTGACGGTGCCTAGCTTCGGGGAACCGACGAAATTCCCCCGATGATTGACCGGCGCAAAAAATACACCGTAATTAAATCCTCCTGGATTCTTTCACTGTTTTATGTTCGACCGATTCGACACGGGAACGAGAATTGATAATGAGCAGCCGTTACACGCATCTTTCCGATATGTATCCATGGATGTTGAAAGATGAACCAACTTCGTAATTCATTTCACGAAGGAAGTACGAATTGAATCTCAAGGTGCGGAAAGGAATTCAATGCGTGGAAGCATGGAAGCACAGATACATACTTCAAAGCAGACGGTTTGAAGATCGTGTTTATTTTTTCGTACATCTATCGATAAGATGCTTTTAGAAAATTCACCTCGTCAAGTTGGCAAGTTACGTTCTCAAAATGGAAGAAATTAATCTTTGGTTTTTGGGCTTGGGTTTAACGTGTTCTGGAGAAACCTATATTTTTAAAAATTCAATTATCAAATTAATTCTATTATAGTCTAATTATTTTTTCATAAAATTCGTTTAAACAACGCACGGGAATTTTCTTCAATTTTTTCCTAAACAATTCACTGCTTAATTTAAAAGTAAATAATTCGAATGCATTGGTTTTGATGCAAAGGAAACATTTAGAACGATAAGCAATCTTGCGTTATAGATTCAAAAGATTACAATTATTGACTTGCTCACAGCTGTGCTCCAATATCATTAACCATTCTGCGGTTACACGGCAAACTGTCGAATTAGTAAAAACGACACTTTCATAGTAATTGCGGTGGACGTTTACACCGATGATTAAACAAAGGTCGGTCATGAATTTCTAGTATGACAGTTCGTAAGGTACACGGAGATAATTTCTCACACGAGTTAGAGCTGTAACTTATTAACGTATAAATTACAAGGTATATAATGACTAGTTTAGCAGCCGTTAATGCATGACAGCATGGTGAAAGCGTTGAATTCATTGCGTCGAACTCGTGACGTAATTTGTACGTACATACATACATACATACACGATACATATATTATATCGCACGATTATCTGCCGTAACATGTCTCCAAGTCCATTAACGATAACTATTGGGGCGTGCAAATGTGATGTTTTACGTTAGATTTCTCGAACGATCGCTCTGCTAAGGACAAACGCAACGACAAGCGTAAGATCATTTTTCTTAGTAGCGCGATTTACATATCGTGAGAAACGATCCATATTTCAATGTGTCTTTTGTAAATTCGCATACATTAATTGCAAATAGTAGTCATAATTTATTGTGTTTCTACGATGGTATATGAGAAACTAGCCTGACCGATCGAATTAAGCAAACCATATAAATTTATACGATTTTATCTTTTATCGTATAAATCTTCCATATCACGAAACTTTTGCATCCGGTTATCCCCCCCCCCCTCCCCCGGCCCTCCGTAGAAGAAGCAGATTCTTTCGAACTGAACCACTTGAAAACAGCCCGGTTAGTGACATTTAATGACTCTCATCTTACATCTTTAATGTTCTCCCTGAATTTTGCGAATAAAAAGTAATCAAATGGAGCTAAATCTGGAGTCTACAGTGGATGAGATAAAATTTTCCAGCGAAATTTTCTTAAAAGTTCTGTAGATTGCCTCGAGGAAAGTGCTGGCGCGTTATCACGGTGGAACAATAACGCCGACGTAACTTTCTAGGTCACATTTTTTATAATTGCAGCCTTCATTTTGTGTAGTAGCTAAATATAATAAGTTATTGTTACTGTCTTACTTTGATATCCTAGAAAACTGTCGCCATAATTTTTACAACTGACTCTGTCCGAATTGAATCTTTTCGGCAAACACTTCCCCTTGGCAACTACCCTTTTGATTACAATTTGGACTCGGAGACGTCCTGGTATATTCACGTCTCATGCCCAATTACGATGCGAAAAAAAAACATTGTTCTTGATCTGCCAGAAACATGTTTAACAACAAAACAGATGATTCGCTCTTTAGATCATGTGTTCCGGGCGCAACGTTTTGGCACCCATCTTGCTGAAAACTTTGAAAGTCGTGTACGATTCGTCAAAATCGCATGGAATGATCCATAAGAGAGGTACAAATTTCTAGCTCTCCATCATAGAAATACGTCGGTCTTCGTTTAATATTTCTGAAACTTTACTGCAGACGTCATCGTTGGTTCAGGTTGACGGTCTTCCCAAACGCTGATCCTCTTTCGGTTGCTCCCTGCTTTCCTTGAACAACTCGTAAACTTTAATGCGTCAATAATCTCATCGCTACCCCATTCGAGTTTTACCATAAATTCAATGTTCGTTTCAATTGTAAAACGCAACCTTTCCGTACTACAAGAATATTGCATTTAAGGGGTTATATACAGTTAAGAGGCGCAAAAAAAGCAATTTTTCAAGAATTTTTCCTAAAAAGACAGTTAAATTGATTAATGTAAAAATTTGTACACATATTGAGATAACTTTTAACTGTATTTTAATATTTTCTATTTGTAAAAATAATAATTTTGAGAGCTGTTATAGCTGATCTCCAGGAGCTCCTCTAAAAAAAAGCGCTTTGCGGTGACCACGATATCTCGGGACTGAATCTTTTAAAATGAAAAAACCAAACGGATTTCGTTAAAGTAACGTATAATCTAGTAATTAATCGAAGGAATAAACAAAATAAAAGTTTTTGACAAAATTGCAGCTTCTAAAAAAAAAATAATCGATTTTTCACAAAAATTTTTGCCTTAAATTGTTCATAAAACAAAAAATATTAATCGGTGAAAAGAATCCTTTGATTAATTACTAAAAAATATAGTCAACAAGCTTGTGTTAAAATTTGAGACTGATCGGTCTAGCTGTTTTCGAGAAATCGTGGTCACCGCCTTTGAAAACACAGTTTGGAGAAAAACGCATTCAAAATTTGACAAGCCGGTAATAGAAACTGTAGTAAAGGCAACTTCAATTTATTTAGTAACAACAAACAAAGTCGGAAAAATTAAATTTGAATGTAATTTAGCCAACACCAATTTCAGTTATCCAAATATCAACAACTGTATCTAGTTGCCGGAACTAATTAAGGGGAACTAATAATTTTTTCGGTGTAGACCAACTACTTTCAAACGCTCTGACACGTCTTTACAAATATGCGTGTAACTTGGACAATAATCGCCGAATTGACTTGAAATTTTCTGTGTGTGTACTTAAATGTATGTATATTACGAAAATGAAATAAAAAAAATCGATTTTTTGAAAATTATAACTGTATATAACCCCTTAAGAAAACTAATTTTAAATTACACGATACAAACAATCTGCCTGAAGTTGCTCAAATTAAGCAACAAACAAGCAATATTTTCTAACCAATTATCCACTTTCACTGTTGCACTGATATCGCACGAATACCGGTCACAGTCCGGTTCCTGGTTGACACACTCTCGTATTTTATCGTCGTGGAATTTGTACGAGTTGAATTTTTCATTCCCGAAAGCAGAACAATATTGTACAACTTACTTCTTTCCGGCAACAGAATGTTGAACCATAGCAGATAACTTAAAATCCCGAAACAAAAGGGAGGACCATAAAGGATCTTCGAAATTACAAGGCCATAGAAGGCGTTACACAATAGAGACGAAATGAAAAGCAACACGATCCTTCGTGGCAATTCCTTGCCAAGTATGCGGCGTCTCCGCAACGTGAAAATATCGCACGCTATGTCATTCAAATGAGCATTTCTCACGGCCGCGGCCGTTTAGGTGGAACGCACGGTAACGAGTCCGAGGCCTTTTTGCCCGTTTTCTCGGTCCGTTCGAGACGGTAAATCTGGGTAAATCGTAATCGTCATTACGGGTCGGGCAAATGTATCGCGGTCGGGCAATTGGTTTGGCCTCTAGCAGCTTTTCTTTTTCATCTCCGTTACGATGCAGGCAAAAAGTGCCACCGTAAATTACATCTTGCACCTTGTACGCGCCGCTCGAATAATAGTCTCTGCAGTCTTTTTACGACCGCGTGCTATAGACTCCGCGTTATTACGGATCCGCGTGTCAGGGATAGTTTACGATCAACGGGGTCTGGCGAATCTCGCACGGTCTCGAGGTAGCTGCGAAACGCACGTATCGAAATTTAAAGAAGCCCTCCGCGGTCGATCAACGGAACTGTTTAGTGAGATTAACGACTGCTTTACGACGCGATTAATTAGCGCCCGTAAATCTCGACGCACCGATTAGAAACGAATTGTCTTGTAACCGTTAAAGTCGACTGATTTCCAGAATCGGATAGATCTTTAAGCTTTCACGTTTTAGTACAAAAGTGTGATAGAAAATGTTTAGCAAGTCAGTAGAATCAAATTGTAATTGCGTGAAAAATTGTGCTGGCAATTCCGCCCCACTACTTTACATTTATGCATATGCATCGTCAATAGTTGTTGGTTCATTTGCAATTACAATCCACAACAGATACGCACCCAGAGACCTGTGGAGTATCGCGAAGTACTTTTATAATACACGATCGCATGCACCGTATGATTAAACGTATTATATGACGTGTCCACTTCGCAAAAACATCGTGTTATTTGCTAATTGCCGGAAAATACAAGAGCGCGCTCCGCTAGAGAGATGCGTAAAATTGAATTACGGTAAACTAAAGTTTGCAAGAAAAACCGTCGTACGTAAAAATTGAACGAAAAAGTTGTTCGCTTCACCCTGCTAATCTTTCTTTCTCAGACACGTAAAAGCGGATGTTATTAATTGACTGGTAGGTAATTAAAGCAGATGCAGCGGCACGGAAGGTTCGTAACAGTTGGGAAATAAAAATAAAAAAGAACCGCATCGATTACTAAGGCACGTTTTCACCGAGTTAAGAACCTAGATCAAGTTTTTCCACGAACCGCTGCGAAGATACATACATACGTCTTATCTTGTCGAATTCATTAGCGAGACCACAAGCCAATTAGCGACTAGATGATTGAGTATTCCATGGATAACTAACGATTTCAGGGGTTTAATACGGTGAAGCAATCAATTTCTGATTTCAAGCGTCTGCCAGGTTCAGTGTACTCTTCTAATTCCTGTTTAGCGAACGAAATCTCTACACGCGTCGGTAAACCGTATTAAAAAAAAATACACTAAAGTCCGGATAGGAAACGAATTAGGGGTTTCAATTAATTCTTTCGTAAATGATGACATTGTTAATCTGAACAGCATTTATCCTAACTTTACTTTCAGCTATTCCTTCGTCCAAGTTAAACCCCTTAAACTCCTTCGATGTATGTATGTACTACATACATACATATATTACTTATACCACTAGCGTGACTAACGATTTTTGGGAAAATGATGATACCGGCTACATACTAATCAACCAAAACACATGTACCGACAACTGCTTAGCCCTTAAGGGGGGGGGGGTAAGGGTTTGCGTAATCGAGAATTCGATTTTTTTTTTTTGCTTTTTCTTATAGTTCAATATTTCGAGAGTATTGTCCCAAAATTTTAAGATAATCGGAGAAAAACTCTCAAAGTTATTGACCAGTTAGTCGTTATATTTTCGGTCGGGCGTTTGCCGCTCACATCAGTGATTTTATAATAGTAATGTAGGATACGAAAATCTGAAATACGGGATTGTAATGTGTAAATGAAATGTGTTTAGACTGAGTGACGAAGCGACAAAAAAATTAAGGAAAAAACGGAGAAGTAAAATACTCGGCGGAAAAGGAATTTATCTTCACTTTTGTACAGTTAAATCTTTAAACGCGGTTTTCTCGAAACCATGTTTTCAAAGTCCGTGATCACTGCCATTTAAAACATACTTCACCGATTCTTTTCAAACTTGGTACATACCTTCTATATATAAAATACCTCCCCCCAACGATTAGTATGATATTTGTTTTTTACATTAAGGGGTTTTTTCAGTAGCAAAATGACGGAAATTTTAGTGAAAAATCGCAATTTTTGTTTCAAACGACCACCAAAAGTTTTAAAATGAAAAAAATAACAATTAGCGATCGTTGGGGGGAGGATTTACTCATCTTCTAACTAAATTTTATTGTTATTTTGATTTCTGATACTTTTAGACTGAGATACAGTGATCACCGCAAAACGTGTTTTTCGAAAGGCGCTCTCGGAAAAGCTCCGTCACCGGCTTATTTGTTGATATTTTGCAACCAAAAAATTACAAAATGTTGTTGAAATAACAATATATAATGTGCAAAAGATTCGAACAAATTTGCTTTATTCGTTCGTCTGAAAAAAAATCGCAAAGAAAGTGTTTTTTTTTGCCCTGTAACCCTTACCCCCCCCCCCTTAAGCTTGTAGCCATAAAAAAAGATTCCCATATGGCAGGATCTTCTTTATTTCTAGTAATTTAAAATGTACATGGTATCCAGTGTACCACTTAGGACGAAAAAGTTTGTTCCTGCAAACCAACGTTGTCTAAATGTATCGACTTCGACAGAGTCTCTCTCTCTCTCTCTCTCTTTTTATTTTTGTTACTTTTCTGTTAATTATTTTATATTATATTATTATTATTGTTACTCCTATTCCTATTTTGCAATGTTAATTATTGTTGTTTACTTTCTTTTCTTTTCTTTGTATATATATTTACTATGTATCTACTGTCCTTAGAGGGGCTGTCCCCTAGGACTTAAATAAAGTATCTATCTATCTATCTATCTATCTCTCGTTAATACTTCCAAGTTCCGTTCCCTCGAATAGTCCGACGTCCGCAGTTTTGCCAAGGTCCAGGCGAAAGAGGTATTTGCAACCAGCGAAAGATAAGTTCGCATTCGCAAAGGAATTTGTGCCGCCTGGACGAGTGACAAGTCCCGCGACAAGGAAGCGATATGTAGTATTATATTTCGTTGTTCAGGTCTGCCGGTGGTCCACCTGTCAGCGTCGCACCTGCCTTCGTAACCGCTTAATGCCGACGTTAATGACCATTCACGGATCGTTGGGTGCACGACGACATGTGGGTGGCAGACCGCGAATCGGGTGTCTGTTTTGCAGCCCGTGATATACTTCAATGTCGAATTAAACCACTGCCGTGCCGCGATCTTATCGGACACCATAATCATTAATGAGGAAGGAAGATTATATTATATGGTTGGCGCGACGAATTCGTAACATACCTCGGCTTCTGTGTTTTAATTGTAGTTATTATTTTTATTTGCACCTTCTGTACGTTACAATTAATTAGCAAACAGATAACACATTTATTTCGCAGCTAATTTTAAATATTATTTTGATATTATTTTGCTTATTGTGGATATTCGAGCACATTTTTTTCAAGTTTCTCCTAATTTGTTCACTTTTTTTCTATAAATTAGCTGATTTTAGGAAAAAGTAACAAATAAAATTTAACTTAAATCCTAACGTACGACTGGACTTTTTTTTTGGAATCGTACAATTATATTGTTTTCACAACCACACTTTCAAATCTACTTCACATGAAGGTTTTGAATTTGACACGTGTACGTGTTTACACGTTCGTTTGCCCGCTATCTTGCGAACCATCAAAGGAACTAAATTTTTAAGCAACTTTCACTAGATCAATCTTGGGAGTAGGAAAAAATTTTACTCGCATTTTATATGCAGTTTTACGTATTTCCCCACCATGGTTGTTATCAAGTCGATTTTTTATTATGGATACTAATTAAAGCTTGTCAAGTAAAATAGTTTATATTTACACATAAGAAAAGCATGTTTGATTTGTTTATAAAATTTGTATTTATCGACTTCATACTTATTTAGAATAATGGTTCATTAGCCGAAGCATAATATGATTTAAGAGGTATATACATATTTTGATTGAGATATGCACATGATTGTTATTCACACACCGATATGAAGCTCATTACGATCTTGTTCTTCCGGCCTGAAGGCCATTTACGCTGCAGAAATTAATTGAAGCTCCCATTATAAACTCAGTTGTTATTTAAGGTCGTTCACATGACCTCACATTGTCCATGAGAATTAGTCCCGCCGTTTTCTTCTACGTATTGACGTACTTGTGAAAAAGATTAATTACCTATACTACGATAAATACATTTTGGCAACACAATTAGTTCAGAGTACATTTCTTATTATACAGGAAAGTGTTTTATTAACAACGTCTCCTAATACTCAAATTACCAACAATTTACATAGATATAGATATCGATAGGACGACCTGTCTTTACGTTGAAGTCACATTTTTTACGATTGAGTACACGTAATTATCCACTTTACTCAGACAATATTAAGCAAAGTAAGTGTTAAATGGTAGTAGAAAAGTGCAATTTTTTCATTTTAATGAACGAAAATAACATTGAAAGTTATGCCGTTTATGCAGAATTGTTCGTAAAACGATTAAAAACGACCATATGGTGAATTTAGCGTTAATATACTATTCAAATTGCTCTGCGAAATTGAGTGGCTTTTGAAAATTTTGAAGCATCGATATTTCTACACCCAACGACGTTTACACGCTAAAAGTATATGTATACTTGTTAACCATGAAATTTCCGCGCCTTAACATTTCTGTGCAAAAAAAAATGCGGTACTTCATTGAAATAAAATCATTAAAAATTCATTAAAAATTACTCTTTATAATACCGATATGAGTTCGATTGGTACGAATGGCCAAGAATTTAGATCACATAGAATGTTTTCTCTTTTCTTAAATACATTTATTTACAGTATATTTCTTCTGTTTCACAGACGCGTCCGTAATCTCGAGCGAGGTCCTTCAAGGTTACGACCCCCAGTTCATGGTCGGCTGTTACTTCCCCGCCGAGTTTCAGGGCGAATTTGTGACGCAGGTGAGCGGAAAGGGAACCGGTGGCACGACTGGCGAGCCCATTCAGTACTCCACCATCAACATCACGTTCAACGCGATCCCCGTATGGGGTTACTGCCACAGAAGGCTCGGCGATAACGTGCTGCTAATGGACAGGTCAGTTGCCGACAGAATTAGCGGTAATTTATGTGCTGCGAAACAAGTTGTAACTGTCCTGATTCACTCGGATTAACGATTTAAGGGGATTGCTGGTATTGGGATTACAGCCGGTCTGTCTGTGTATTGCTAAAAGAGTGTCAAGCATAATCGTTAAATGTTCTTTATTGATATTATATATTTGAAATTGTACGAAATCTGTTTAGCAAGAGTAGACTCGTTTGTGAAATAAATCAGAGATCATAGAGTCCTAAAATCAAGACGCACTATTAAATTTAAAATAATATTGACGATCAGAATATTTAGCAACATAGTCGTTCGACAATGATTTCTAAGTATTTAAACAATACTTTTGTTTGATATCGTACAATGTTCGTTTTAAAATTTTTTATGTTGCATAATGTAATTTTTAAAAAATATACATAGTGGTCGTAAGAAGCTTCTAGTGAAATTTCTCGGAATCGATGTTTTTTTTAAAGAATCACTTTCGATAATCACTGCGTCGATCACGAAACGATCTTCTGAAAATGGTATACACTATCTTTTGAAAGACGACCATTGCCTACCGTTACGAATTCTTCCTGACACGGAAACGTTACGAAGTGTGGCATTATCACTTCAGAGATATTGAGTTACTCCGGTAGAAAACAACGAGCCACTTACTACTCCGTTACATCGCGGGCAAACAGTGTAAACACATACATATGTACATACATACAAACATATACACACGTACATAAATATGTATACATGTGCAGAACAATACACTTGCAAATAGACAGCGTATAATGCATTCATACAAATATGTATACGTTTTTTCAATAGCGTTTAGACATTTTAGCATTGTTGATATAACAAATAATTATTCATACGATTTTTTAACAATGATATAATTACTCGTCGTTTTCAACGTGTTAACGTATGGACACCACATCTTATCAAAATACTCTTCATGCTTTTCTGCATAGCGGACGTATCGGCAATGATTCAACCACCGTTTTAATGCCACTTGCATTACAGTCGGTGCTTTGTTCAAAGAAATACCCTAGAATTTGCAAGCAAGTCCCTTTATAAATTATTTGCCCACAGTTGGTTCAATAATTTAGCTACAGAAATACCAATTACAGATTTGTACAGCTTTTGATGTCCTAATTCACATGCTATAATTTCTTTTCCTCACTTCCTGTCAAAACTTTCTAAATTCGGCCGTTAAAAGTGGATCTATAATTATGACGACACATTTTTGTCCTTTTGTCTTGCATCTCTAGTATAAATATTTACCTATACAACTTAAACTGAGCTTTAGACAGCATGTGAAAAAGAAATTGCCACGAATGATAAAAGTCATTCTACATATTCCATTTCAAAATGTTAATTACAAAATTTGGTTTTAAATTCCCTTGCGGGATACGTAATTAAAATCAAGCAATGGTGAGTATACACGTCGTATGCAGGGCAAATAACTTCTAATACAAATTTTACGAAAAAGCTGAAGCAATACAAGGGGATAACATTTATGTATGTACATACAGTACAAAATTGGCAGATCATTATTAAAAAGGCCTTTGTTATTAAAATCTTGGAAATTCTCGTGAAAAAAAAAATAAAGTACACGAAATAGAAAAGTAAAAGAAAATAATAATTTTTAAAAATTCAGTTGAATTCAGTGTAATATTTTTCAAAGCAAAGCATAAGTACTACGCAAACTTCACAGGTCATAATTTTTAGAAATTGCATAGCAGTTTTATTGATAATATAAAAGAACCATAGCACCAAAAGGTATTTTTATTACTTCTTGTTGAAATTTCGTAAATGGAAATTTTTTATTTTACACGTGGAACATACCCATTGAATACGATTAATTAGTGAAAATTACGTACTTACGTATAGTAGACAATCGATGCGTGAATCAGATTTCTCGATCGCGTGACTACTATGAATAGAAAATTTTTAAACCACCACTATAACCGGCATCGAATTCACGATTTAGTCGTTCAGAAATGAAGCCGCGGTTCAAAGAATCTTCGGTACTTACAGAGCATCAAGAGTCTCATTAAACAGACGGTAGTATGTAATAGTAGGGTAAACGGTAATGTTATCGCTCACTTAGGAAGCGTTTTCGTATGGCGGTAATTTTGATCGCTTACGAGAGCAACTTTCAAGGCAAGGCGGAAAGGGGAGGTTCGAGGTGCACAAAGCATGGACTGTTTTGCAAAATGTGCCCAACGCTTTCGGGTTTCAATTATTTATGAAAGCAGAACGAAAGCCGTTGTTGTCGGCCAATCTCGAGAATATTAAGTCTCATTTGGACAAAATTGGTTTCGTCTCCTTATTACAACATGGAAACAAGTTACTTAAATACACGTAACAGAAAAAGCTTTACTGATATACAATAATGTAATAGGCGTACACAAAGATTTTCATTGAAGTATTATTCGGTTTGTTTCTTTTTCTTCGTTTCCTTTTGACAGAGGAATCCTATGTTTCTCAAATAAGAATAACACTGTACATTCTACTTGTACATAAATAAAAAAAATCAGTCTCAGGAAATATGCATAAATAGTAACACTTTTTGGTAATTAATTTAATTGTTTTTTTATCTGCTCTAAATTCCAGTTTCGTTCCGATTTATAATTTATATTGTTGCTTTAAGATATACATTTGCAACGTATTTAGTAAAAGACTAAAGATATAAAACGTGGTTCATATACATACATACTATATCAACCTGACATCTAGAATAGATAATCGTTTCATATTTATTAAGACTTACGAAATGTTGTTCCATTCGAAAAATAAATGTATGTACATACACGTATAAAGAAAGTGTCAATTTAAAAACTATTTCATATAAACGGATGATTACACGGACACGAATTTTTATATGTAGGGCATAGATCGGAGAAACAGGAAAGGGTAAGGAAAGCGATAGTAAAGATTATCATTAAGGAAAAGGTAATAGAAGGAAATGATTAAAATAATGTCAGGAAAGTCAAGGATAGTGAAGTAAAAGACTCGGACGAGTAAAGTGTAGAAAAGATATATTCGAAACAAAAGGTCAAAGCGTACTGTCCTGAGATACACAGTGCATCTCCTTATATGCACTGGTCCTCGCTTGAAAGCGCGTGACTTTGTCAGGGTGGTCTAATTTGTCACGCGCTTTCCCAAATTCCAGCTCTGAACATTTGAACCACTCGAACTGTCCCGAGCTCGGGAAAAACAGCAAAAGCCGTGAGAAAAGTCTACATATAAATATCTAATATTTGTTGTCATCATTTACTCCGTCTGTCAGTTTTATTTTCGACAACATTCGGTCTGAAGATCAAGAAGGTTGATCCTCCACGCGACTTAAAACCGAGAAAAAAAAGAACCCGAATTAAGCCAGTAAAAGCTTCTCCGCGCTTCCTTCGTCTTCAAATAAAAAGTATACCGAATCGGCGCGTGCAGACAGAAGCAACCATCAGCGCAAAAAAAGTATAAGAAAAGTGTAAGAAGGGGTTAAAGTTAAATTAGCCTCTCGTTGCATCGTCAGAGGGATGCCACGACGCGTCTGTACTTCGTCTGGGATGGAAATAGACCAGTATCCAGACAGGGCTTTAAACCGCTCGCCACGTTTCGTGGCTAAAGAGATCGCCGCTACATCCCTGACCTGACATTGCGCAATATTTAATGATCGGTATTCTCCGTCAGTGTCGTTGAATTCGTACATCATTCGATGTTGAATGTCGTCGGACCCCGTGGCTTGCCAGATAACAACGGATAGAATCGCAGAGACTTCAACATGTTCGCTAGCAGCGTCGCATACGAGGTATGATCAGAAAATAACGAGAATTTTTGTTTTTATTATGTTGGTGTACTTGTCCCTGAAGTATGATAAAATTTTCAGCGGTATACATTGTTTACTTTGTCTGTGACAACCGTTAACGTTAGACGTGTTTTTATGAGCTCGGCGATTTTCGTTTGGAGCAAAGAAATGGAGCAAAGAGTTTGTATCAAGTTTTGCGTAAAAAGTGAAATAAAATGTAACAAAGTGTGTGAAATGTTGACAAAGGCCTATGGTGAGTCACAGCACATCAACAACCGATGAAAACGTGCAAAAAGTGGAAGATAATTGTTACTAATCATTATCAATCAATGGTTACTAATCATTATCAGTCAATGGTTACTAACCATTATCAATCAATGGTTACTAATCATTTCTTCCACTCTTTGCACGTTTTCATCGGTTGTTGATGTGCTGGGGCGGCCAGGGCGTTCGTTATCATCAACGTCTTCACGGCCACCTTGGAAACGCTTATACCATTCGTAAACTCTTGCTTTACTCATAGGAGACTCACCATAGGCCTTTGTTAACATCTCACACACTTTATTACATTTTATTTCATTTGTTACGCAAAACTTGATACAAATTCTTTGCTCCAAACGAAAATCGCCGAGCTCATAAAAACACGTCTAACGTTAACGACTGTCACAGACAAAGTAAACAATGTATATCGCTGAAAATTTTATCATACTTCAGGGACAGGTATACCAACATAATAAAAACAAAAATTTTACAATCAGACTCTCCAAACCCGCGAAATTAAAAAATTCTCGTTATTTTCTGATCATACCTCGTACGTTGCACTGTATGACTCACAGATTTCCAATAAGATCCCGGCGCCACACGTGCGCGACTGTAATCAATTTTCATATTTTTCCGGCATTAAAGTGCGAAGTATCTGCCGAACTTGGAAAATATGTTTAAAACTATCAGATCAACGGCTTTACAAGAAAATATAAACCACAGACAGGAAAAGAACTAGAACGTAGAGGGGATTTTAAAAAAAAAACTTGGATTCGTAAAAGAATGTATTAAAATAAATTATTAGCGGTACGTTTCGCAGAAATTCCGAAAAGAACTGAACATGGCTTTGCTCTGAAATTTCTTCCCCTTGGCGTGGTAACTAACGCGTTAAATTGCTTACAATGTCAGAACACGACAATCTTACGGTACACAGATTTCAAGATGTAGATTTGTACCGTATCAGTATTCTTTGAAATTTTCAAGCGTAATCTACTCGTAGGTGGCAAACATGACAAACTCATTTTGTAAAAATTTTCCAAGTATTGGATCCGGAGATAAACTGAGCTTATCTGAATTTATTCGATTCCCCGTGAAATTCTCTCACTTTTCGTTAGTACGCAATGTTCTGAATGAAAATTACTAAAATTATGTAATATCCGTCTTAAATGACCTGCTTTTTTGTCATTATTTTGGTATTCTGCACACGTTTTCAGAGAGGGAGGCCCGATTTGTGTATCTTGTTACGCATCTCATGTAACGCACGTGGAAAATTAAAAATTTAGTGATAAACCGTAGTACATATTTCAGTGGATAACAATGATAGAACCAAAAAAAACGATTAAAGTTACATGGTACATACATGTGATTTCATACTAGCAAGCGTTTGACGTTTCGAATCGATTTCGATCCACTTCAGAAAATCTTTGTATTCTACGTATTTTCAGAATATTGAAAAACACACGCACCTTAATTTCATGTGCTCAGGTAAAAGATTAAATGAAATACATTGATTGGAAAAACCGTAAGTTCTGCTTATAAAAAGACAGTCTACACCACAACTAGTTACAGAGTTGCAAGCAATGTTTCAAGCATAAAATAATGTCTACCTGAATTTACACACAAAATAAATGAATCGAAGTCTTAACGAGAAGTGAAACGCACGCAAGAAACCGGTGGCGCTTCTACATCGTGGGGGAAAAAAAGTTTGAAGCGGTAGCGCGGAAAAGAAGAGGCGCCGCGGCGCGCCGTTCTGTCAGACGGCTCTCTGTAATTGCAGGATGTGTCGTCGTTTCGGATACTATCATCTTCTTGGCCGGATATTATCGGGCAATAATCTTAATTAAATGCCGTTGCTACAGGCCTAATGCATTTTGTAATATACAATGTTATCGATGGCTTTTGCCGAGCGTTAAATGAAATGTTAACAAGATTTTCTAAGCTCAAAAGAACAAAACGTTACTCGTACTTTTCTACAATCACGTAATCCTGATCAGGTACCGTCCGATATACACATAATTGCATAACGGGACAAATGGTCGATTTTATATTACGTGCGTGGATAAATAAAAAGCACACATCGAAGTAAAAGTTTTCATAGTTCTGTGGAGACGACAATGTTATTAAATGTTTGAAATTGTATATACAACATGCACAAATACACATCCTTCGACCCCAATTACCATCCTTGAGACGTGAGAAACTGTGATTTGAATGGGACGACGTATGGCAACAGACATTCCTCGCCATGGAAAATACACATCTAGTTAATTAACATTTGAAATCAAAATTATTGCCCCACATTTTCGCACTATTTTTTAGCTGAACGTTACTGTCAGAAAGTTAATTTTTCTTAGAACATATAAAATATCGATCTCAAACTAGTATGCGTCCCTGTACGAATGTCTAGCTTCTCCAACAAGTTGTCTGACAAACTTTCAACTTTGCAAAATAAAACTGCGGATTTGCCTTTCTCAAGTGCCCCCTTACACACTACGATACATACAATTACGTACGCGTTTCAATCGCGGCACACGCTATCAGCACTTACAATTAGATTTCCATACTCGTGTATTAGATCCAACGATACATAAACCTAAACGAAAATTTGCCACGCGAAGGAATAACGACGCAGTGACATAGATCGTTACACGGTGGGCAGAGAAGGTGTCAAAGAATGTATTGTATAACTCGATGAATATCGGTGAGTGAAGAGAATACGTGTACCTACGTATGTGTAATTGTATTCTATGTATCGTTCGCAATTCCCAGTGATGTTGAGCGAATCCCGCCACATACATGGTCTGTCCGGAAAGTAATAGGACTGATTTTTTTCCGCCGCGACTGTACTTCGGAGCTCTCGAGTGCCGACTGGATTCGGTAGAGGAGGTCCTCAGCTAATGAATGAGGGGTTGGCCAATTGTCTCCGAGCATCTGGAGAGTCAGGACAGCCTTTTTCCCGCGTCGTGTTTTTGTCCGCGGTACAAGCAGAAAATGCAGCGTTCGTTAGAGCAGAGGTTGGCAATCGCCAAAATTTAATCAATTCTGTGTGAAACGCGGTAAATCTGCGACAGAGACATTTGATATGATCAAGCAGACTTATTCAGATAATACTTTAGTGAGAAGTAGTGTGTTTCGGTGGCACAAGGCCCTTTCGGAGGGCCGGGAAGAGGTCGCCGATGAAGACCGCGCTGGAAGACCTTCGACTTCGACAAACACCGACAATGTGACTCGTGTGCTCGAAGTTTTGAACTCTGACTGTCTACTGAGTACTCCTTTAATTGCCCAAATGTTAAATTTCCCAAAAACTGTGGTTCATGACATTGTGACGGAGCACCACGACAATGCAGCGGCTCACACCTCCTTTCTTGTGACCAGCTAAATGACCCAGGCAGGTATCCTAACGCTTCCCCAGTCACCCTACATCCCAGATTTGGCCCCCCGGACTTCTTTTTGTTTCCTCGCCGAAAAATATCGATGAAAGGAAATCATTTTGAAACGAATCATTTTGAAAAGAGGGGATCCAAGCAGCTTGTACCGCGGCTCTAAAGGCCATTCCGGAGAATGCTTACCATGACGCCTTCAATGCTTGGAAATCGCCCTGGCAGCGCTGTATCGACGCAGGAAGAGCCTTTTTTAAAAGTTTTTCAAGAATTATAACGATTGGCTCAATAGTTTTTTTTTAATCGACTCAGTCCTATTACTTTCCGGACAGACCATGTACACATTTTTATCGCGAAAATGGAGCCTGTTCCGTTTGCATCGAATACCTTTTGCATTTTCTTCTATCGAAGTAACGAAGGAGTGCGACTTGTCGAAAATGGATTCGACCACTTACGATTTCCTCTTTGTCTCTTACACCCGCATACCCCGTCGTCGCCATTTAATACAAACACTACCATGCGGAATCCGCCAATTGTATCGGGCCAGGCTGTGACTATCGTACAACGAGTTTTAGATTGGCTGCACACGAAGATAGCACAGGGCTTGGAAAAGAAAAAACTTGTACACATTTTTAATGTAATTTTATAATCATGTTACATGAACTATTACAGCAGAATTTGAAATGAACCTTAAAATTCATTGTACGTATTCCAATTTGATATCATTATTGTTTTGATGTTCAAAATTTACAAATTTTACAAAAGTTACAAAATTTATAGCAAGTTTTCACCCTGGCATGCACTTACATACGAAAGAAGACCGCGACTTATCCCAGCGCTTTTTGAATAAAACTATAGGTACAAATGATGGAGAGTAATGAGTATAAAAACCTTGGAAAATATTACAAATATGTACCGATTCATTTTTGCAAAATACATACCTATAGTTGAAACTTCGATATCAACGCATCGAGTTGAATTTTTTGCGGGACATAGGGCTTGATGTAAGGAATAAAAGTTGTTAGTTGAAAAATGTATAAGTCGAAATGGGTATTATTAAAATGAAGGACCTGCAGTTCATTATGAACTTTCATAATTTATATTATTAATTTGTATACACCAGGAATATACGTAAGTGTAAGGCAAGGAGAGAAAACGTAGAACGTAGCGATACGAGGAGAAGGCACTAGAACCAGGCAGGGTTACAAAGGCAGGACCCGCGAGGACCCAGGAGCGGGGACTAACGTCGGAGGGCCTGACGAGGCCAACGGACATTCGGTGTTCGTTTACGACGTAGACTCTACGTCGTAGACGAACGGAGCTCAGAATTAAAAATACCTCTGTTGAATGATAACTGCGAGTTCTGTAATTGTTCTAGTATTATTAGCCAACCTTAGCCTTACATGTTATGTTATGTATACATACAGTTATTATCGGTTTGTTACTTTTTCGTTTAATTTTAATGGGAGTATATTTTAAATGAAATATCAAAATCATTTGAGTCCAGTTGATGCGCACTGATGAAGCTTGTATTGTAGCATTTTTCTCCTTCATTATCCTACATTTCCATAAATTTCCATCAAAGGTGATCTTAATATGTCCACCTTGTCCCAGGTGCCACATACTATCCTGACTAGAGTTTGAGATTGGAAACGAGATTTTTCACCCCACTACAAGTGTTTATTTCTCGGATAATTTCTCAGACAGCGTTTCCATTATTTATGACATTGATACATTATTACATTTCCCAGGGTGTTAAACCAACTGCACATGTTTTGTATACCAGATACGACAGATATTCCGCGACGTGAATTGCCAATTTTAGAATACGTAAGGTTCAACATTTGAAATTAGTCGAGAGATCGTCGATTAACGTGTTTCCAGAAGAATAACAAATTTCTACGTCATAGGCGGTCATAGGTGTTTCTTATTCTTTAGACTTCCCATCCTATTCGCGCATCATCCAATTCACCACAAACGGTTTCGATATTAATGCTACTTCCAATTGAGATTCTGCAAAAAAACTTCGACGATTTGAAATTAGTCGAGAGATCGTCGATTAACGTGTTTCCAGAAGAATGACAAATTTCTACGTCATAGGCGGTCATAGGTGTTTCTTATTCTTTAGACTTCCCATCCTATTCGCGCATCATCCAATTCACCATAAACGGTCTCCATATTAATGCTACTTCCAATTGAGATTCTGCAAAAAAAACTTCGACGATAAGCTATTGAGTTGCCAAGACGGTTCCAATTATTACATTTTCTCGTTGCAACGAAATTCTATAGGTACGCCCGGAACGTTTCGAAGGCTTCCAAGGATTGTACGTTTAACGCGATAAAACGTGTGGGTAGGCTGAGGACTAATATAGACACAACGAAACGTGTGCACCGTTCTCCTCGGTAAATACTGTTTAGGGTGTTCTCAGAGCTGAGTTTCTTAACCGTTTACACGCAAGCGTTGTAAGAAGTTTACCCAGATACATAAGCGCTGGTAAGTAGCCCACACACTCCTTCCCACAAAATTGCGCAATCCTGCTAACAGGCGTTTTCGCAAAGTTGTAATTACACTTTAGAAGATTGCAATGCTCCGCTATCATTTGTACATTATATGAATAGGAAAATTGTCGTTACGTAAGCTGCGACACCGGGAATCAGGTCGTTTTATTTGATTTTTTAATAATCCATCCTATTGCTGTCCAAGGCGAAACGGTCGATTGCTCTAGCAACGAGCGATTTCGTTCCAGATTTATTCAACTCGCATGTTTCGAACGGTTTGTATTTCGGAATTCGTAATAAGCTTTTGTTAAGGGGTTACACCAATGTAACAGCCGAAAAAAAGCGCTATTTTCATGATTTTTTTGGAAATATGGAAAGGCGCTAACAAAAAACTCTTAAAGTATGTTGTTAAGCATACATTTAAGTACAAAAAAAAATTTTTGTTTATCAAAAAGTAATTCAAAATGGCTGCTCTACAATAATTTTCCTGAGACATCTTGACAAAAACGCGTTCCACGGCACGCACTAGAACACGTGCAATTTTGAAACCATTACAAAAAAAAATTTTTTTTCTTAATCTGCATGAGTATAGCTAGAGAAACACGTACGGATTTTAAGAAATACGAATTTTTGGATATTTGGCAGTTGTTTGAAGTTAAAACTCACTTTTTCGCCAAAAAAAATAGCAGTTATTTGGTTATAAAAATTTTTCTAATTAACAGATCGAAAATTCCGTACGTGTTTCCCTTCAAAATGTTGTTGCAAAGATGTGTATAAAATTTTATATGAAAATATGCAAAATTGATGGAGTTATGCTGCGTGCCGATTTGAAAAGTCGTGTTTCGAGAAAAACGCATTTAAAGTTTTAAAATGAGTTTTAGACGTGAAAAAGTTAAAAAATCGACTGAAAAAAATTTTTTAACATTATTCTGCAATCCCGGGACCATAAAGCTGCCCTTCCTGGTCCAAAAATTTCTCCTGATCCTCTTTTCTTAAACATTTGATATTGGATCGCACTGCTTTTGCCTCATCGGCCAACAACAACTCGGCCTGCTTGACTCGCTTAGCATCACTTTCAAGGCAAAAATCATAAGATTGAAAGCCGATATTCATCTCTAAAACCTTCATAACTCGTAATATACTAGTTAGACCATCATTGACGTTTTTACCACTTGAACGAGACTTAGGAGCTAAATTCCAAACTGTAGCATTGAAACTTTCATTACTATTCTGCGTGTAGCCTCCTAAGCCGCGATTTAACAACTCATTACGACTCAATTCATCATAAATTGGTATGTTAGCTTTGTACACTTCTTCAGGTAATGGCGATTTATGATGAAATTTACTCAAAGTTACATTTACCGCTGTTCGTCGCATAAAAGACGTTCGAGGCGCTTGGGGAAAAGCGCAAAATTTCATACAAGAAATTTGTTTTCAGGTATAAAACGTTTTGCCTCATATTCTTGAAGGTCCAAAGTACCTTTTAAGTTAATAAAAAAAAAATCGATTTTTTGAAAATTTTACACTGGTGTAACCTTAAAGGAGACCGACGGCAGACGGAATAATCATTCGCACAGCACATTTAATCGTAAGATAATTACTCTCGCCGCAAGTATACATGTATACGTTGCTTGTAACACAGCGGAAACATGTAATTTGATTAAAGTCAAGCGAAAGGGTTAATTTGCGTTAATGCATAATATTTATGTTGCATACAAATAACTGTGTTACGCATACAGCTACGTGGCATCGTATCATTTTTAGCATCCGTATAATCAATTTTCCGCTCGGGAAATACTTAAGTCACGTTAATTAAATTGCACTGAAATTTCTACACGTTTCAAGAGGTTGATAAACGCAATTTCTCTTGAAATTCTTTCGATGCGTACCGTTCACGTTAGATTTCATCTTCTCCCGCGGCCTTTATGTTTTACGAGATATAATGATACGTAATAGACATAATGCACTATGTATTGCAATAGAAGATTGTATTATGCAAATGTGATGGATATCGTGTAATAGTTCAATTACACGCATCTATCTCTCCTTGGGAAATAATTTTTAGTTATCTTGGAACCGAACCGTTCCAATCAAACCTATACTTGAAAGACCGAGACGACGAAACGTGTTCTCGTGTTAAATGAATTTCGGTATCATTAACTGAAGTCGGACTTAACATTTACCGTACCGTTTCTCTTGCAAACATACGACATCTCTCGAATAATCTGCTTTTATAAACGGCAGAAAAAGTATCGAAGCAAAATAAACGAACATTATTTCGTTTAACTGCATTTACTTATTTATTTATTACTAATATAATTAATTTACTTATTTAAGAGCACTCTTGACACGCTGATCGTGTTCAGAAAATACGTTTCCTCTTGCCCGAGGTTGAACAGCCAGAAAAGTACATCGAACCCATGATCCGTGTAGACATTTTTTCTATGTGATTACGTGAATGACTGAACGTAACAATTGTCCATCGCGTGTCGCACACATCTCACACCGAATTCCCGCCAATTTTTCCTTTCGACTTGAATTTACCTCGGTTCCAGATAACGCCGCCGACATTGCACACACACACACACACACACATACATATATACCCTCGTATAGAAAGTCGTTGGCATCACTGTGTATCCTCCGGAGAACAACAGGCCTTTGTCCTTTTTTTTACGGTTGTCATTGTCTACTTCCTGCGCAGTAAAACCTAGCCGGGTAATTTGCTGTTAATTTACGAAAGGATCGTCACGAGAGCACTAATATCCTAATCAAGACGACGCCGACGGTATCGTGTGCCTCTATCACGGCTCGCCGTTAACGTTTGTTGCGTCGATGAATGTTTTCTCGTTCTCACAAGCCGGAGAGGTTTGAGATTTCGCGAATCTGTTGCGCTGGTGTTGCTTTGTAAGTCGGCGGCGCTCTCAGGTGACGGTGTACAAACGACCGCTATTATGCAATTAGATAAACTTTGCATGATTCCATTTGTTATGTGGGTTTTCGTGTATGTCACGAAGCTTATAGGCGCCATGTATAGTATGGTTAGACCAGGTTCCTGGACCTGTGTTTCATCGGACGTTTACAAAAGAAGGCAAGAACGTACAAGGTCGATCGACTCTACGAAAATGTTTGGTGGTATCAGGATCCTTGACAAAGGTTCAATCTGCCACATCAGATTGTCGCCACAGCGATGTTCTATGAATCTAGTCATATAAAGAAATACGAGGGTGGTTTGATAAGTCTGGTAAAAATTGAACAATGTCGCATCGCAAAAAATTTTGAAGTACATAAGCTCAAAGTGGCACTCATTTGGCTGGTAAATATCACGTTCTGCCCAAAAGCAACACTTCGTTTAGATTTGGTAGACGTTTGAAACGAGCGACTTAGTAGTTCCTAGGACAACGCACCAGTTCACACTTTCGCAATCGCAATGTCAAAAATACACGAATTGGGCTTGGAATTGATTCCGCATCCACCCTACTCTCCTGATATGGCTCTCTGTGATTTTTTTATTTCCCAACTTGAAAACATGGCTCGGTGGGAAGAGATTCTCGACGAATGCAGGAAATATCGATGCCGTGAATGCGTACTTGCAGACTTTGACAAATCATACTTTTTTGACGGGATGAAAGAATTAGAATCTCGCTGGGTTAAGTGTGTCGCCCTTGAAGGAGACTATGTTGACAAATAAAGGTTTGTTAAAAAAAAATGTTTACCTACTTTTTTACCAAACTTATCAAACGACCCTCGTAAATTTACTTATTTCCATCGGTTTTATGAATCTTTTGCTAGTAAAAATACGTACCTAGTATTTAGCTATACGTTGCCGATAGTTTTATTTACATATATGATTACCGGCTAATATCAAAAAATGTATCGTATAAAATTCTATAATGTGTTAAAAGTCTAGCTATAATTCGACCATAGAGATTACAATTATTGTACTTTTGAAAAAAGAAGGATAAGAAAGAAAAATAACAGTTCTTACTCACAAATTTTACAAGAGAATCCATGCTTGTATACGTTTTCTAACAAAATGATATTTGCCCGTTAATTTAAAATGCGTCTTTTTTCTTAAAAACTAATGCCAACGAATTATCCTCCTTTTTGAGAAAATGATATACCGTAGAAAGATTACAGACAATAACCTTAATACATCGATTTGTAATGTATGTATGTACTTTCAAACATAAAGATAATTCACAACGTTGTTGTGACCTCTAATGAGCGTGTTAACAACATTAACAGGAAGCCATATCAATAAAGCTTGCGATCATGAATGAACAAATTGGGGAGATTTTGGTGCGCGCAAAATATTGGAGCCTAAAAAGTGGCGAAAACACGTACTTCCGGTTCACCTGTGCCCGAATCCTTCTCAGTATCGCCAACCTGTTATCAAATTATCACAGGTGAATTAACTTGTAACAATCTGTTTTGTTTTTTCCAGGTACGGAGACGGCGAGTGTATTCGATGCTTTCGTTTGCTGAGAAGGTCGCGCAATGTTATCGAAGTTTTCTCGGAAGATCTGAACAGGTGTTACACCTACGAGTCCGCCGCATTGGCTTCCTGTGACACGCTCAACTCGACTTCGATTTTATATCGTGAGTATAAACTGAATGTTTAATTACCGTCGCCAAGCGAAAATTCCTTGACAAGTAAAAGTATACGTGTATTCCGCGGTGCGGAAATTTACAACCGCGGAGACGTTTCATGGCGTAAAAAATTCTTGGTTGGGGAATTTTTTAATACTTTGAAGTACGGAACTAGCAATTTGTAGACATTCTTGGACAGAGAAATGTGGATGTGTCCCCGATCATCGCGTTAATGGGACTTAAATTTCTTAAAATCTGTTTTGAATATTATTACATAGTTTCTTTGCAAATGAAATATGAGAAAAGTGGATATTTGAAGGAGAAGTTTTTCAAACTTTTAGTTTTAAAATGTATGGTTCTGAAGAAATATTTTTCAATTAATTTAACTCTAAGTACAATATTTCAACGGGTTTCTCAAATTCATTTACACGGAATGTACTGACATAAATTTAGTAGACGTTTTCCTACGTTTTCCGTTACTTTTCTCGATCTGGGTACAATTCGAGTGATTCGAGGCTTTTGAATTTCAAAAGCTTAGAAAGCACGTGACAAATTGTACCACCCCGACAACGTCACACGCTTGTAATTGTATGTAATGGCATTTTCTAAGGGGGTGCGCTGTAGATCTTAGGGCAGTACGTCCTGATTTTTTAATGTGAATACATCTTTCTTTTAAACATCCGAGTTTTCTTTGCTCTCCTACCCTAACGCCTCCTGACATTGCTCTTTTCATAATTTCATTCAATTTCCTCCTCTCTTAACGGTTGTCTTTGCCTTTCACTATCTTCCTCTTTCTTGTTTCCGATCTATACCCTACAATTTTAAAATATTATTATGATATCCACAAAACCTTTCGAATGTTGCAAAGTAAAGAACCCTATCTAAGATTCTCAAATAAAGAATATAAAATATTTTCCACCATACGATTAACGGAATTAATGTGTGTGTTCCAATTAGGCAACAAATCAGTGTTGTCGTATGAATTAGCGTTAATTAGAAGCAAATATATGATACAAAGAAAGTTGTGGACGAGTTAAATAAATTTTGTCGCCAATTAAGTAATACTTGGGTCGAACCAACTTTGATTACTGCTTCCTAGTCGTCCAAACGGTTGACTTTGAATCAAGATAATCAAGGTAATAAAAATAATACGGTGACTATGATTTATAATATTTATAGGGGATTAACCCGTACGCGCCCGTGAACGATTTAATGGCGTGCAGAAACGACAAAAAAGTGCTTCTTTACGGCATTTTAAATTGCGAAAATTACTAAGGCGTTAATACGGCAAAATTATTTGCATGGCCGTGCACAGGACTAACCTCTCGGCAAGACGAGAAAAAGGAACATAAAAGCACGCTTGAAATAATGAGGGTTGAGTAGACGTCGACATGACGTGCTGCCGTCAATACCTTTTATTCGTAATATGCATAAGAGCGTAAATTACAACATTGTATTTCATCCTAATGTTATAAGGCGGTGTTGTTTAACCTCCGAATTTTTATTTGAATTGACAAAATTAAGTGGAACATTTCCACGAAATGCCACTAATACTTATGTACAACGTGTGTACGTATTAGATCAGCCAAATGTAATGTTGTAATTTCTGCAGTAGTTGGAACTTAAATGTTTTTCTGTACCGAACACTCGTCACACCCTATAAAATATTTGGAAAATGGCACTTCAATTCGTCGTTCAAAAAACAAGTTATTACGTTTGATTGAATTGTCGGAGATTTACCTTGCTTTTGATACAGGCAGTAAAAAATAGATTTTTTTTTATACGTTTAACGATGGCGCCGTAACTGTACGAATAGTTGAAAGATGATTTTCGTTAATTAATCGATCCCAAATTGTTTTCTTCCGAAGTAAAACGACTAAAGGCAAATGTCCAAAAAAATCAAATTAGGAAAAGAAGTGATTCTGCATTAGGTATATTGGAGAACGTGAGAGCACGCGAATCGTTGCAGAGTCGGTAAAAATTGAGACAGCTGAATTGAGACGTTTTCATCGGATTTTTCATTACATTCGTCTTATCGCGCACTTCATTCAATAAACGCAAAATTCGCTTGATTCTGAACTCACTTGATCCTCCGGAGATTTGTAAAAATGCACCCCTCATCATATTTTTGCCGAGAAGAATGGGAAATCTTGGATGAATGCAATTATGAGCGACCAATGTGATGCTAAAGGTTGTGGATAACAATTTGTCAAACGTTGTTGAACAAAGTCTCTTACCTTTATTTAAAAATGTGCTTCTGTTTCCTACTGAACTATTTATTGACCAATCAGACTCTAGACGCGGTGTAAAATCAACAAATTAGTGACTATAGAATTTATGAAGCGACAGAATATTTACACTTTATTTTCGATTAGAATTGAAAGACAGAGAATACGAATTTTCCTATCGATCTTTTCCTATCTTACACAAATTTTTGATCAAATAAATATGCGACCACATTTTTCATTTCTTACCCCCCCCCCCCCCCTGGAAATCTCGAAACGCCTGATCTCTACATATTTTAAATATATGTACTATTAAAGTTACGGAATTTACGGATCAAAATATTTTTGAACCCCAAAATGTTGACGTCAACAAATTTTTTAACCAGTTGTATTACTTACTTTAAAAAACAATTTTCATCAGAGTGTAATCATGGCTATAATCACGGCGAGAATGATTTTTAATGCCAAGCAATGCTCATTTTTATTACACATATTATTTTACGAAATTACCTCTCCTTGTGAGAATATTTATGTATGTATATGTATACATAGAAATGCACAAACGAGTAAAATTTTACATAAACTAATTATTTATGTATGTACGTATGAATGTATGTACATACAAAAGTATATAATTATTATATAAGGTCATTCTGCAATACTAGAATACATATGTATATGTAGTAGAAAATACCACATAAAATCTATATCATAGATGTTGCAAAGTACGAACATTTTTCAGTATCGCAAGTTCAATTTCAAACTTACATATATGAGACTATGAAACACAGCAATTTTGTCGCGTAAAAATTTGTTGCTTTCAACATTGTAAATACTTTCCATGAATTTAACTCAACGCTTTTTAATAATTCTCGCATGAGTATACACTTACACTTTCATTCCTCGCAAGTCCAGTTCTATGTACTATAAAGTACGTCTAATGCCCGGCATCTACATGTATTAGGGCGATCATAAAGGCTCTCTGCAATTCATACGGATCCTTTACGAGGATATGTAAGGATGGAACGGTGAAACGAATCCTATCTAAACAGCCACGAAAATGCGTGAAACCTACGCAAAGGACCTTTCGCATTCCCGGCCATTCTTCGTAGTCGTTCCATTTGTGTTTCTTCTTCTTTTTTTTCTGGATGTGGCCCAACAACCAGTATCGCGTCAGGTATTCGTTGGAAGCGTGGGAGTGGCTGCTCCCAAAAGGTCCACGTCCTAATCGTCCTACCGTCGAGAAAGTGGTGAATCGTTGCGGGGATTTCTGCCCAGTAAGCCCTGTGTACGTGTCCTTTAATCGACGAGATTATCTTTCACTATCATGAAACCCCTGAAATCCAACGTCTTTAGGGATTCAGAGATCTGTAGGAATTAATCAGGACAAATTGAATAAATAACATCAAACTATTATATTATATTCCATAGTAGTAGCAAAGTTAATCCAATTTATTTACACTTTATTTCCCTCGAACCCTCGTCTTTACCCTGTAAACACAAGAAATAGCAAATCTACATCCACCATTTAGAACTGTTTTTACAATTACATATTAACCCATTTGCATCATTCGGAAAAGTAGAAAATTCGTTCTTATCACCAACGTTGTTTTTGATTGTATTGAAATGAAAATGTTTCAATATATGAAAAATAACAATAATATTACATAAATAAACAATTTTTATTTGATTAAAGATTAATAATTATAAAAGAAATGGAATCTGTTTATTTTGCAACAACATGGTAACACTTGAAATGGTTAATGTATGATGCCACCTGGCAATTATCCCATTCATAAAATGTATCTTTTCTTTTTTTTTTCCTGATGCACAAACTACACAACGTTTGCGAATTTTCTTCGATGACAGTAGCCAGGCAAAAGACGCGCGCACATATGCGCTTATGATGCAAAAGGGTTAACGAAACAGTTGATTACAATATAGCGTTGACCGAGTATCGTTTCAACTAATGAATCCTCGGGACCTATTTGTATTCGGCTACGGACTTGTCCTTCCTGATTCTTTGTGCATTCGGTATATTAGGTGATGTAATTGCCTGTTGCGAGCTAATCCAAACCTACGATATATTTATAATATCGTTTTGGCTATGTTTATTAAGTGTCACCTGTCATATTTTCTAAATAATCGATAGACGTCTATTCCAAGGCTTATTACTTGTCTCTGGAATTTCATGAAAACTGATCCTCTATTGTAGAACATGTCAGAATTTTTACAATAGGATCGCCTCCGCTGATAAAGCAAACAAATCAAATGATCTGCGTCCACCGAAAATTTTTCTTTTTGCAATAATAAATAACCAAAATGCATTAGTTTCTGAATAATACGAAATACATATACTTAATAATAGATTGAATTAGCACTTTGAAAGGACAGTCATCGACATTTATCAGAAGCTACAACTCTGTAGAAATAGTAAAGTAGAGATAAGAGTTAGATAAAAAAACCGTTTAACTACAAATGGTTTGAAAAAGTAGAACTCGTTTGTAGGGTAGGAAGATTTCGTCGATAACTGGATAATCACTATCAGGGTGAAAACATTTTACCCGAGCGTAGTCTGTGCTCTGTACTTAGGCAAATTGCAAATTCTTTCCAATCATTATTGGACAAAGTACGACTCGCGTGTGAACTGATTTCATCAACACAATGGAGTAAAATTGGTAATGACAAGATCTTTCATAGTCGTAGTATCCTCATTTAAATCTAAGACGGAATTGAAGTGAAAAACAAAATATCTGCGTACAAATACGAAAGCATAAAATATTGTAGTGATATTATTCATCTACATTGCAAGAATTTAAAGTTATCATATTGGAATAGTAATGTTTAAGAATTTAAATTAGACCGACTTTTAATTGACAGTCATTACAAAATTAGAATCGATTTAACTGGCTTGCATTAGCCCCTACAATAATTAAATATGAATTCCAGTACATGTAGTTATAGAACTAGGTATTTCCTTCGGTACGTTACGATTCTTCTCTGGACCCTCTTCGAATTAACATTCGCGATCGTCGTTTGATCGATGGACTAGTGGAAGAAGTTTTAAAAAATATAAAGATTCATTCCTTAAAATGGGACAATAGTAATATGAATTTGAAGAAAGTCTGAAGAAAAGTGTAATGAAGATAATATTCAATTCTAACAAATTGTAGGCATATTTCTATGGATACATAATTTGTTAAAGGCCGTAAATAAACATCCGTTAAATCGATTCCAATTTTGTTCTTAACTGAATGGTAAATGTCACCGAAGAATGGCGCGACAAATATTTTGCTATAAAAATAACTACTGAAAATTCTAAGTATCTACACGTGTAATATTCAAAAGTTCTGACGAACATCAGTGATGATGGAATAATTCACGGATCACGTTCCATACTCATTGATCGAGTGTATCGTAGGCTATAACTTCTCCTTCTCGTAGATACATTGTAGAATAAAAGTCTACATATGAGCCGTTTATTTTGAAAGTGGCCTAACTCTATTTTTCAATTTTTTCCAAGTAGCCATGGTTACATGTACAACTGCATGTTATTTATCAGTAACGCATTTTAGGTTGCTTATATTCCAAGCAAATACAATAATTCTTGACACATAAGTCCTCAGAGTTAGTACAATCATTTAACCGTGTACTTTGAAAGTGGCCTAACTCCATTTATACTTAAATCAAGATATTTACTATTGATAATGTCGGAAAGCAGTGATGAAGGTAGTTTTAATTAATTAGTATTTATAAGTTAACCTCAGTTTTTGGACAATTGCGTTAGTTGAATAACCAGTACGTTTAATTAATATAAAGCTATTCATATTATGAATAGCTGCAAATACTTTATCATACATAGAAAACTACAGCGTAGATTCAACTACGGAGAAATATTTGCCAGTTCAAAGTGTATAAATAATTACATATTGTTAAGGCGGAACGGCTTATAGAAAATAAATTAATTATATATGAAGAGTAGCCAAAAGAGGCGAAGGTGGGAGGGGGGGGAGGTAAATTCCACTCGATATGCGATGAATTTGCTTATCCGTCTTCCGTTCTATTCCATCCAGACTGTCTTCGGCCTAACACGTTTTTCTATTAATAATGCCTAAGCCAACAACACTGCGTCTTTCAATAAAAATTCCAATTCAACACATATTACTCATTGTTCCATAGAAGTGATACTCGATTCGCATTGCCAACTCAATTTGCTGACGTTCATGTAAAACGATTTTTATGCGCATTTCTTGCTACTTGACACGAATAATCCAAAGGTATTTGATATTTTCCAATCGCGGAAGAAGCGCACGTTGATTATAGATTATGTAATAATATATTATAGCTGATCAGAGAGTTGACGTAAATGCATACGTATTATATAAAAAGAAAGTAATGCAACCAGCAATCACGGCAAAATCAGTACATACTTATATGTATGTGTACACAGCAATTTCGTCGATATATTATTTGGCAGTGCAAATAGACAGGCACTCCACAGAAATTATTATATTAGAAACGTAGAATGGAATTAACAATAAGATTGGTTAAAAACCCTTTTTTCTTTCATAATGATTTGCTTCCTCGTAACGATCGTTTACATTTATTTGGATCCGTTTACCTTTATTGCGTGAGTTGCACGCATGTATAATAACTATCAGCACGTCCCTGCTTCACGCAAACGTGTAAATTATTATTCGATGAACGCATATTAAACGACGTACAACATGTAGCACTCTTATTGTATGATCGTGCAACGTATTTGTATCGTCTTTTTCCTGGTTCTTACACGAAACGAAGTAAATGATTAAGAAAACGGTACACTTTTTGGACGTACACGTATGTACTACAATGTAGCCTTTCATTTTGCAATATGCGGAAGCAATTTGACTTTAAATACATATATTTCTGCAGTTTTTTATTTTTCCGCGAGGAAGTGCCATTTGGCAATTTAAAAAGTGTAATCCCGCTTCAAGGATGGAAACAAAGAAATAATAAAACTTTTTATTGTCCATTAAATTAAAACTACATTTAAAAAAAGAGGCGAGGGGAAAAACCATCGTCTCTACTTGTGCTTTGTCTAACTAACTTGGGGCCTGCTTGTTTCTCACCAGTGACACTACTGTCCCAAAAATGATATGCTCTGAAATTTCTGTACATCAAGATCTCTAAGCTTTACAACGTCCACGTAACAAATTTCTACGCTCTAAGATTCGCGCGATTTCAAATTTCTATAGTAACCTTTCGTGGGCTCAAACATGTTTACCTTTGAAAACTGCTACGTTCTAAAATGTCTGCACGTAGAATTGGCAATGCTTTCAAATTTCGCCATATCATGAATTCAGTTTACTGATGATTTGTTAAAAAAAGTCGCACCCGTAGGAACTCTTTGGCCCCCTCTGTTCAATCCTGTATGAGACAAACATACATATAGCAAAATGTACCCATAAATAAATTATTCCTCTTAGGAGCGATGTGATTCTATAATACATAAACCTCGGAGATACCTTTTGCACGTTGTCCGATTGACTTCAACTGTTGTGCAAATTTGTATCCTTTATTAAAGGGCGTCAGTTAAGAAACTGGTTAAAAACTAGATGTCTCACTGTAACAACCCTAACGTATGATACGTGTACAGATATGTGTGTACGTAATATAAACTATAAACTTATATTTGTTCGAGCACAAACGTGATCGACATCAGTTTTCTGAACAAGTATTATCAAAATTAATAACCTATTCGTAATAAGTAGTAACTGGCAAGGGACAGGGACGGTTAGCTAGCCTCCATTTATTATCGAAGCCTTCGAGTCTTCCCACCTGTTCAGATGAACTGAGACGTATCGTATATTGAACTGTCTCGTTGTTATATAATTTTCATTAATACGTTAATTGAAACCATTATTACCGATATAATGCATTGCGAGTGTTGCTTTCATAATAGAGTAGTCCGGTCATGTTTCCTTTGACACGCTCACACGCACGTAAACGCAGAATTCGTTCGTTCACATGGTCTCTTTAAACCTCGAAACCGTGATGTTCGTCCGATCCCTAAACCGAACGAAGATTGGAATGAATGAACCGAAAAAAGGGAGAACCGGGCAGGAAGTACGAGACGTCAATGGAGAAGAAAAAATTCTTACCTGAAGTACCTGTCGCGTACGACCATGGTCTCGGACCGAATCGAATCCATTCATTAGAGCGTATTTTATAAAATTGGAAACGCATCGATATTTGTAGCTTAAAGTCTTCGATTGCACGCTAGCTGGAGCAATTGCACAATTGTTTGCAATTTCCTTAATTTAAAAGTGTTGTTTATCGCGTTTTACTTCTCTTTCATACAGCGAGTCTACATTTGTTAACCCAAGTCAAATTTATTTAATGCCCAACAATTTCTGGCACCTACGATATATAAATTATTTGATCAAAAATCAGGAAATCTCGCACGATAATTTTTCGAAAACAATGACTTGTTTTATTACAGCGCTTTAGTAATATAACTCAATAACATTCTGCAACAATCAATGCAACGTAGTTTTGTTGTCTATTATACAGGGTGTAACAAAAATTCTGGGACACTTTAGGTTTATGGATAGAACGCATAAAAATAAGAAAAAAAAGTCTTATAAGTTGTTGGCGCAACCCACCCCCTATCGAGATACAACCCCTTTTGTAAAAAATTTTTAAAAAATCATATCTCCGAAATGGTACGTCGTAGAAGACCCGTTTTGATTGCAATATACCCGGAGAAGATCAAAGATAACAGAAAAAAATATAATTGCTGCGGTTATAGCTGTTAAATAGCATTTATTCTTGTTTAATCCAAACAACGTCGATTACCTATATCCTAGCAGATTTGTAACATTTTGGGAAAAATTAAGGGCATTCACTAAATCTTCCTTTGCGGAGATAGTAATTTTTTTTTCGTAAACTTTAGTCTCTCCTGGTTACATTGCAATCAAAATCGGTCCTATACGATGTACCATTTCGGAGATATGATCTTTTTTAAATTTTTTACAAAAAGGGTTGTATCTCGATAGGGAGTTTGTTGGGCCAACAACATATAAGACTTTTTTTTCTTATTTTTATGCATTCTATCCACAAACCCAGTGTCCCAGAATTTTTGTTACACCCTGTATATAAATATATATAATAAATATACATACGTATGTATATAATATTTGGATGTATGTACTTGTAAAAGAATTCCCAAGCACCGGACACACGTTTGGGAAACCGACGCATAAGCCCACGCACACACAAGTGTCGTTTGTGCATACAGAAGACTACATGCTCTGGTTTCTCAGAAGGAAGCCTTCCTGGTTCACCGCAAAGGTAGTAGCTCGCTTGGCGTTCAAAAATCCGGAAAACGTATTCAACGTAGCCGGGCCACGTTTGTCCGTGTATTCGGTTGAAAACGGGAGATTGACCGACGGGAACGAAATGATGCGTGGGGAGTGAAAACCGTGCCCGCCGGACCCTTTACGCCTACGAGAAAACGCCGTCGTGTGGAATTTCAGCTACTTCCGGTTCGAAGGGCGCGTCTTATTGTGTTTTCTACGCGTACCGCGGCTTCGAGGCCATTGGGGGATAGAAACCGCGGGCACAGATTTTTCTGTCAGCCCATCGATTTATCCTGGCTGCCAGTCTTCTACCTGTTTTGCCTTTGGGTCGTCCCGGATCATGAGAAAACGAGATTCTCCACCTAGACGGTCACGTTTCACCTTCTGTCGCATTCTTCCCCGCACGATCTCATTCGGCTTGTCACTGATCCGTGTCGTCGTTTTCCGGACGATTCCAAAATTTTCCCATCTTTCGACTTACAGTGGGGGTGGGGCTTCCTTCGCCTTGGGTTTTCGTGTTAACCCTAGAACCACACTGTGGAGAGATCATAATGCAAGTGGTTGGCGATACAGACTGCAAACTTATTGTAGATACGTATGTCCTGTTTCTCATGATGTTTTTACAGCTATTATCACTGACTCTAATAAAATGCATTCACACGAGTACATATGTATACGTATGTATGTACGTATGTACAAGACGTGCAAGAGTACGTTTGATAGAAAAACTGTGCATGGAAGATGCAGTACAATTACAATATACTCGACAACATTTTAAGAATTGTGGTCAAATGTTGGAAAAGACTGCAACGGGTTCGTTCCATATCAAATCGTTCGCATATTGAAATAGCAACTTGGACATTTTTTAAGTCAAATATTACAGTTTTTAATGTACAAGAGATGGTAAATTAAATCAACGTTGCTCCCTTGTAATTTTTAAAGAATGTAATCAGAAAGGTATTTCGGACAGAGTGAAGCATAAACAATTTTCTTTTCAGTTTCGTTAGAATTACATTTAAATATGTTCACAATTTTTGTAGAAATTTTTCACCAACTAATAAACATGGAGAATACGTGTGTATGTAATGTACCTTCGACAATGTTCAGATTTTAATAGTAGGTTTACATACCACGAGTTTCCACATGCCAATTCCTATCAAAAGTTTCTCCGAAACCAGAAGACAGGAACGATTACATTTGCAATTATATGTCTTATAAATGTAAGTAAACACTCATTAAAATGGTCTCATAAAATACGGCAACGAATTTTTTTCAAGAAAATTCAACGAAAAGTTTTCCCAGAGGGGTCGAAATGACCCTTTAGTAAACCTAGAGTTCAGGAAATACCAGATTGGTTCCATTTATAGTAACCACCAAAAACTATAACATATGATATTTTTAAAAAATAAGAATGTTACCTATCCGATTAACAATGTTAAGCGATCAATTTAGTTTTGAATTCAAGTTATATTTGATACTAACAAGACGGTCGTAAGACTGCAAAAGAACAATTCATTCGAGTGGTTTCAAACGATTTTGAACGATTATTATTACAAAGAATATCGTATGTTTCTCGGAAAGCGATGGAGAAATTTCTCATCGTTTTTCGCTAATAATAGAACAATTTTGAAAAAATCTACACTTATAACCGTCTGTTTCTATACTGTTTGTGAAGGTACCAAAGAGATCGGAGGTGTTCCAATTAGAAACGAGTACTGCCCCATCACTGGCCAATATCACTTCAAGTACAGCGTCAACAATGGATCAAGAGAAGTGATCGAATGCAACAGCTTTTCGTCGTCTTTCAATAACTGTCCTGACGGCTCGGTTTTACGACTACATTTTAGCCGGTGTTCCTTCGAATCGCACAGTGAGTGACGTTCATTTTTTTAATAACAAAATTTATTAAGAAAAAAATTGGTATTTTATCGGTTGAAGAATTATAACTTATCTTTGTAGAATGTCGAAGTATATTATTGTTTTCATGATGTTCATTTCGACAATGGAAAAATGCAATTGGCGCTATTAACGTTTCAGCAAATCTTACTTTCAATTGTTTGGGTAATTGGCCTGGTCCGGATGGTTCTAATTATTTCGCACTTCTGGATAACAATGCGGCCAGCGAGGGTAGGCCGCAATATAGATGTGGGGTGCGTAAATACATATACTAAACGTAATACTCAATGTTGCACGTTAGCGTTTCTGGTTAAATTATTATCTATGCCACGTTAAAATTATTAAACGACATGTGTATAAGATATTTATACATATTTAAATTGTAGTATTTACATGACAAGACGACGTTCAAATTAAACAGACATTTGTAATCCTATGGATTTAATGTTAGATTCTGTGAACATTTACGTGGTATTTCGTATTGAACGTCGATTGTCTTGCTCAATACTTGTAATGATACCGAAATCCTTATCGGACACTTTCACGATGATATTCATTTGCAATGTGATATTATTTTTATAGTTATATCACGTTGACAACAAGAAGGGAAAAACGTATATGGCGCTTAGCAGCGACTCTAGTTGCACAGAGAATTTAGATAATTCAACCAGCGGGTATGAGACGTTAATCCTCAGCAAAATACCGAATCAGAAGAAAATGCCGAATTACGTCAAGACTCACGTAGCGACGTTAGTAAAGTTTCTTTCTAGAGCTAAGAAATACAACAAAGTTTTCGATAAATAATGGCGGACGATTCGTAATAAGCAATTAGTGACATTCATTCTAGAGCATAGAGTCTGCGTTCTTCGATACTTACTCTGCTAGAATTAATTTAATTAAGAACATGATTTCTATTTGAACACCGAAAACCGAGAACTTTTTACGCAATTGTTCGTTTCGACTACAATTTCTACACGAGTGAACTTACTAAAAAAGTAATATAAATATTAATTTATTTTAAATACATACATAACAATTTACAATTATATCTCAATTAATTGCTTATATTTTTAGTAAATAAATAACACGTAGATACTTAACAAACATTTTGAATTTAGGTTTCCTAAATGGGCGCAAGGTCTGTGGGAAGAATCCCTCATTGTTAATGGCACTATGACTTTCACTGATCTTAATGGGTATAATAGTTACACTTTCATCACCGTGGAATCGAACGAAGAAACCGGACGCTACATTGTTTATTCCAAGGACCAATGGTACAATTTAAAATAATGAATTGAATATTCATTACCAATAATTTCTATGATTTGTAAAAGAACGTCTCCTTTACAGCGAACAAGCAGCTTACTTATGTCTGATGATGAGACAACGAAGTGAAAATGTCCTGGAATTCACGATAGGTAATTAATGTAATGCCATCTATAATAAAATCTATAATCAAAGTAAACAAATCCAAATTCGTGTTGTGAGTTTTATTACCGTTTAGATAAACCTCGATAAAAACGTGGCGGTTTATATTATGAAAAGTATACTATCTACCCTCAAAGAATATGCAATTACACTAAACAAAATTATTAACTAACATTATAATAACTATACATATTTTTTAACGGCTCAAATAAAGACATTACAAATTTCAAACAATTCCACGCTAGGATTTATTAGTATATACAGTATGTATAGGCTGTAATCGCGACCCGAAAGTTAGAACGATGATTCAGACAAAAACTGTAGAATACTAATATATTTTTCCAGGAATGATTCTCAGTCCAGTTTATCAAAACTACTTGTGCGACGATCCGAATTTAGATAAACCTGTTTGGATGACTCAAGCACGTAAGTTAGGCATTTAAGTAGAACGCCATTAAAATTTGTGCCATATTTGAAAGAATAATTCCTTTTTCTATTGATTTGATTAGATTAAGACAAAAGATGAACTTATGATATAGTATTAGCTTTATTCGATATTCTGTTCGTTAAAACTGAGCATTTTGTTTAGGTATCGAACGTGTAGTGGAATCGCCTTGCCCAATTACCGGCCAGTACACAGGCATGATAACAGATTTGTCCGGAATGTGCGCGGAATTGAGCAGCAATTGTAACACCCGTGAAATGATGTACTTTAAGGTCAGCGATTGCGAATCCGGTGAACTTTATGAAGGTACAGTATCCGTTTAAATGTTTAGAATCTTCTCACGGTATACGATCATATAGATAATTGCTATTTAAATAAATAAACGTATAAAAATGAGCAATTTTTTACTGGCGCCTTTGCTGGTCGCAATAAACTTTTTTTTTAACACATGTAAATCAAAAAATCATTTTCCAGTAATCCATTTTTTAACTGAAATTCTTTGTGTCTTATATCACTGATTTTTAGATACGTTGGTAGCAATTAGCCGACAGGAATATAACATAACAGATTATTGCGAAATATGAACAAATATAGGAATATTTACTTGTTAGATATATTACGAAGTTAAGTAGTGAAGCATATGAAATCGTCAAGTTTCGTTAATTATATTCATAGTATGTAAATATATGTATAGTATAAAACACAATATTTGCTTGAAATGTTATGCTATTTTTTCCATTTACTTTTTTAGAACGGACGTACTTATGCTTAGGCCAGTGGGAAGAAAAGGGTGTGATGTACACTTACACTATGAGAAACGATACTGGGACTAATGAATGTTTTGTCGGTTTGATCATTAATGACGAAGAAATTTATATCAAGGAGGCAGGGGATCATTGCATACGAAATATAGATCCCAAAGAACAAGGCATGCGTCTCTATAAGAAAGGTAATTATAGACAATTAAACCATTGATTGTTAAATACAAATAATTTCCAACGTTCTTTTATCTTTAAAGATATATTTTGATTTTTTAAAAATTTTGATTTTTCAATAATTGTTTAGGTCAGTGTTACGGAAATTCGCCGAGTCCCGCACCTACGCCAATGAAACCGATTCCTCACGATCCAATAATGAGGATCTCGACAACTCCTCGATCTAGGATATCAGGTAAAACTTGAATTATTTGACAAAAAATTTTTATTCTTTTCGGGTGACCCCAATTCCGTTGTATGCCAAGGCATAAACTTTTACCAAATTTTAGAGTGTCGCACATCGCGCTGAGAATCGTACTCGTTTGCCGGATTTTTTCAAAATCATCAACATCTTTCTTAGTCTCACTTTCTTGTCAGCCGGTTAGATTTGATTTCGCATTATTTCAATTTAATTTATAACTGTTAAACATAAAATATTAGCTGTTGATAGTCAGTCATTTCTTGCATAAAAATGGTTTAAACATTCCAATGTTTAAGTTGCCGAATCCCGCCCAAACTTTGTTTCCTTTTTTACCATTCATATCAAATACGAGTGCCACCAGTAATTATAAAAGGTGCTTAACTCTAATCGAAACCAGAAGATAGCGATCTACATCTGTATGAGTTAAACATACATTACATTGTTTTAAATATGAATTATGTTATATTATATATGTATATTATGTAAGCACTTGCGCCCGATAAAAGATAGGTACTTAGATATGTATGTATGTAAGTACATTATGCACACATACAGGGTGTAACATATCATCGGGGACCTTTTTTAGAATCGATAGTACGCACCAAAAGGTGTAAAAAGGACCGAGAAAGTTAGGTCCGAAAATCACTCCCTAACGAGTTACAACCCCATTTGTAACAAATTTTTAAAAAATCATATCTCCAAAATGATACGTCGTAGAAGACCCGTTTTGATAACCGGAGAAGATCAAAGATAATAGAAAAAAATATAATTGCTGCGGTTATTGCTGTTAAATAGCATTTATTCTTGTTTAATCCAAACAACGTCGATTACCTATATCGTAGCAGGTTTGTAACAACTTGGGAAACATTAAGGGCATTCACTAAATCTTCCTTTGCGTAGATAGTGATATTTTTTTCGTAAACGTTGGTCTCTTCCGGTTATATTGCAATCAAAATCGGTCCTCTACGACGTACCATTTCGCAGATATGATTTTTTACAAAATTTTTACAAAAGGGGTTGTATCTCGATAGGGGGTGGTTTTTAGACAAAACTTTATAGACTTTTTTTCATCTTTTGGTGCGTACTATCGATTCTGAAAAAAGGTCCCCGATGATATGTTACACCCTGTATACTACATACCTGCATACGATTACACGCAGATTTAGTATAAATCATGAATTTTCGTATCCACGAATAGAAATGTATTTAAAAATATTATTATTAAATGTATTACTAATTGTTATTGTATCTGTGCAATAGGAGCAACAAAGGTTCCAGGAAATTACCTTCCATCTTCTGCATCCTGCAACGCGACAGTGCACTACTTTCTCGTTGCGTTCGTGACGATACTCGCTGTTTCTCGAAAATTACCCACGTATATGTTCGGATAACGAGACTGCTGTTAGAAATGGGCACGGAGCTAGTTAACGAATGCTTCTGTTTTACTAGACAGATAACAAATGTATCCTTGATACATAATCTGGCCACGCTATGGAAGAGCGCAAGGTTTAAGTAGAGGTCAGGTTAATGCTTGTAAATTAAGAAAAGAACTGATCGATTTGCGTGAGGGAAATCGGTCACTTGTGAAAGAGTATCCATAAAAGTGTAATCGCGAACAAACTGTACTAAAGCGTAATATCACCTGTGAGATTGACGACTCTATGAAAAGATGGAATATTGCTCGTCACTCAAGGATAGGGTGTAAACCCGCTGTAAAAATGATGGAACGGTTTTGCTTCATTTTCAAATATTTATCGACTCTTTTTGAAACGTGTAATTTTTAGCAAGACAAATTCGTTCGACAATGTATAAAGGTTTATTTTCGAGAAGAGTCCACAATGTTTAGACAGTACTTTGTATCTGATTTTACGCAGCAGCACGATTTCATCGTGAAATAAGGTTCGCGAGATAGACATGATTGTATAATTACAAGAACTGAACTTGTTCTTATATTTTGCAGTTGCATTAGCTTTGATATATATGTCACCGCGAAAGACCGAGATTGGAGAATGTCAACATTCATCGATGAATGTCAACGTAGGTAATATTTTTTAATACTAAAATATGATTTGTATTTGAGTTGATTGATATGAGTTGTATTTTTATCTAAAATTACCAAAAATATTTTTATTCGACATTTACCATGTTTGCTGAATGTCGACATTTGCCGGTGTAAGTGTAAGTATAAGTTAAGCAAATATTTCGTACATACCCGACTATGTGAATACTGACATTCACCGGAGAATGTCGAGACCTCCCAGGTTTCGGCCTTTCATAGTAACATATACATATTACTATTTTTAGCGACATAGAATATCAAGGTCAGGAAATGAATAAATGATGCTACTTTAAACATAGTCCGCAATTATCAAACTGTGAAAATGTTGTATGGAAATTACCGTATTTACAGATAAGTTTTTATTATCACTAATCATAACTATTTATTGAATTTTTTAAGACGTGTACACAGTATATAGCTACGTACATACATATGTATAATACATCAATTCTTACATTTTCCTCATATACTGCCGTGTAAGATAACGATAACGATAACGCGACTTGAGACTATGCATTGTTAAGACAATCCAAAGAAATCGATATACATTATTAATGCCTTTAATGCAGTACTTTCGATGAATATACCATGACCGTGATATAAATCATTAACGTCATAGTCAATGATATACGCTACACTGAGTTCTATCAGGCAGTATAAATTTATTTTCGCATAAATCACTTTCAAACTAGAATGTTTTCGTGCTATTTATCGTAAAATGGTAAAGGTAAATATAATCATGCAGTGTTATCAAAATGCCTTGGTCTTAATAGTGATCTAAAGTTATGCATTCTATATGAATGTTCTAAATGAAAGTTGCAATTACTGCCAAAACTATTTCCTCGAATTTTGTACAGAATAAAACAGGGGTTGTCGAACTTACTCAGTTACTCTTTGGAAGCTAAAAAATGAAAAAGTACATAATTTAATGAGGACGTAAGTTTATTATATAAAGAGAATGAAAACATAGGATACGAAAAAGAATCCAATGTTGTAAAATAAGATCGCGTGACTGGACGACTGTCATTGCTAATCGATTACCGGTAAGACTGACTTTTAATTGCCTTTGTATATACATATTTAAATCTTCGCATCACTTATTGTCAAAGTAGGCAACCCGAAACTCTGTGTCTTAATTTGCGTTTATACAGTAGAAGTAGATCTATTTTATCAACAGAGTACATATCGATATCGAAAGATACGGCCGAAATATGAACGAGAAGTCCAAAGCAATAAAATGCTAAGCGTAATAAATATACGTCAATCACTTTTAACAAAGTTATTGTCAGATCAAAGAAATGACGTATCTATTTTATAATACAGCGAATTTATTGAAGCTAAAGTAGCGAACCACGATGAACAGAAAAACATTTAAACAGTTATACAATATACAGTAACTGATATGTTCCAAATGAATGGCACTATATTCAAAATTTTTCTTTAATTTCACCACTACTATTGTTAATACTAGATTGTAAATAGTAACGTTATATTAAAATTCGTACAGATTGTAATGTAATTAAAAACTAGTACTTTTATAAACAAATATTTCATAAAGTGAGGACTTTTATGAAAACAATTGTTTTACATTTAAATTGTAAATGTATCTATGCATGTGCGGTGCGCGTGTGGGGAAATGCGTTGTTTTAGTTGTTAATGTATAATATTAATAATATGACAGAACTTATAAAGTAGACAGCATTTATTTTTTAATCGCGCTGTGTACAGTATTAATGCCTAACACAGTATAGCTTTATGTAAACTAAATAATCTGCAGTCATTTTTTATACACGCTCTCTACTTTTCCATATACAATGTACTTTTCCGATACCGTTATTTCTAAATGACATGTTTATATCATCTAGAAGGGTGTGAATTGTGATTAATTCCATCATTCAATGATGAAATGAAACAAAATTTTAACAGCACTAATCATGGAAGATTTCAAGCTTAGAATTTCGCACAAATTTCTGCGTTGGGAATGATTGTGGAAATATGATGCATCAAGAAAACTAAGTTGACAAAGGAGAACTTACTTTTATATAAAAGAAATGATTATAATTTACATTATTATCTTGTATAGATTATGTGGGTGCTAAGTCTTAATGATACACTACTGTTCCTTTAACAATTACAATGAAAACCGAAGTCATATAAATTACATTGCAATTAATAAAGTAGGTGAGAATGACACAAATAGCACATTCATCACATAATCAGAATAGAAAGATAAAACGATTAATGTTACACCTAAGTTATAATGTTCGCTATAAACGTGAAACATTTTTAAATGTATAGTATGAATAATTTATAAACATACGTCACTACTATATTACTAGCCAGGAAAAGTAATTATATGTTTAAAGACATTGTACTCTACTTGTGTTGCTTTTCAGTCTCTTCATTGATCAAATTTTATATGATCATGTATTGTATGATACTCGGTGTATGAAAATAAACACTGAACTCTTTCAAACGCACAATTTATTTCATACAAAACAAAAATAATCAATACAAATTTTAAGTATAAGATAAATAAAAACAGTTTTTGTACAATTACATATAATTCGTATATTGTATACAATGATCATTTATAATCTTTAGTAGAACTCCACTATAACACTTTATACTTCAAAATTTATTCAATATAGAGCTAAGAGAACATCAGAATTCCTTTTATACATCTTCTTTTGATGAGTATTTCATACAAAAAGTAAAAATAACTGGTCCAAACATATGGTCCGCTTATATTTAAATCTCATATTCTACATTTTTGTATTCTTTATTTCAATAATATGTGCTATCATGTTTAATGGGCTTATAATTATAATACTTTCGTTTTACGCTCTCTTAGAGAGCTAGATTTATTGCTCGTGAACTTTATGATCAAGTGCTACAATTTTAAGGCCATGAGTCTTACCTTCATTATTCGAATGTAATACAAAACAATTTGAAGTATTAAATACATGTAAACGAACGGGCATTGTTAAATAAATTAATTCAAGAAGACAATACTTCTCATAACCAAATACGTCAACAATACGTTTCATAAACAAATCTGTAAATGATCAACAAATTGAATAGAATGTGATCAGTTAGTGGCACTTGCCTTCATAAGTCAAAATATTTTGTTTACGTTCTGCACCCCAACTGTACTTGCTACTGCCCGATTTCCCCATTACTCTATGGCATGGTATTAAATATGCAATTTTATTTTTCATTATTGCATTAGCAACAGCTCGCACAGCTTTTGGTTTATCTATACTTTGTGCCACCTTTTCGTAAGTAGTTAATGTGCCTTGCGGTATAGACATTAAAGATTCCCAGACCTTTATTTGAAATTCTGTACCTTTCTGGAGTACCCAAATAGAATCATCGATAGATGCGTTTTCAGTAAAAATTTGCTGTATTATCGTTTTGGTTACAATATTATCTTCCACTAACTCAGAAAGGGGCCAGTCATTCTTTAAAAAATCTAAAGCACTGCCTTCACTTTTATCTACAAAAGCTAAATGCAACACAGCGTGGTCGTCGTATGTTACGCCGATGAGACACTTTCCAAACGGAGTTTGATGAAAACCATACAATATCTTAAACTTCGTGGGATTTTCTTTGTACTCCACAGGAGTAATACCCCGAAAATGAACCATTGCGCCGATGAATCGGTTCGTTTGTTCGAATTTTCGTACTACGCAAAAAAATTAGATTTCATAGATAATGACGATACTACAAGAAACGTTTTAATATTCGTACCTGAATGAAACGTCGACGAATTTATATACCAACCACAGTAATTTATTCTTAACGTTTTTTACAGTGTTAATATGACTTGTTAGAAACGTAACAGTACGTAAGGAAGGAGTAACGGATCCAAATGTATTTGAAAAACATGTATCCCCTCATATTATTTGCGCCTTGAATTTGACCAATCAATGATTTAAAACATTAACCAATAGGGAAGACGGATAAACTTTGTTGAAACATGTTTACTGCGTTCCACTCTAGAGTGCGCTGAACGTATATAAATGTGGTGTGTGCAACCCTTCGGTTACATTTCCACTCGCCCAGAATGGGGAAAGAGAGAGTAATTGACACACACGTTGTTTTAAACTTTAACCTTTAATTCTTAGTACAAGAATGAGACATCCTTACGAAAGGAGGTTTGAGCGTTAACTGCGCAAGCAGTCTTCCGCACTAGCCGCCACGCGTGTGGTGCTAGTAGCTAGGGAATTTACTGTTGGAGAGTAACAGTTGGCGTTACCCCACACTACTCCCCCCAAGTTATGACGATAACTTAAAACTATACTCGTAACTTAAGATACTGCTTAAGAATTAGCACAGCGCAAGGAGTATGCAAAAAACTTTTTGGGTATTACAATAATCTTTGGATACAAATCACAAGATTCACAAATCATACTTAACCCTACTAGATTAAATATAATATCTTATGTACTAGTGTATTACAATAGATTGCAACGGCAATACAAAAATTGTAGGAACTGTGGTTAGTACAAACTATTTTTATTCTTATTTCGAGCTCTTCTCTCGATAAAGAGAACAGTATTTTTACTTGTGTCGATAGTGACTTTATTAGTCGGGACGGCAGGAGCTCTATTTTTATTAAAATATGTTTTAAGAATAGAACGCGGCTTTGGATGTTGCTCAGGCGACGGAGCAGGAGCAAGCTCAGGTTCGGCCGGAATGTGCGCGTATCCTCTAGGATAAAATGTGCTGGTTTAATTAGTTCGGTAGACACTACCTTAGCTAAACCATTGATTTCTATTTTAAAATCCTTATCGGAAATTCGCTCCAGAATCTTATAAGGACCAGAGTACGGTCTTTCCAAAGATTTCTTAACTGGCGTTCCGTAAGCCGAAAGGCATGCCAAGATATTCGTAAAGGCCAGTAGGAGTAGACACAGCAGTCTTCTGGATATCCTCCGGAGTTACGGGGATCTGATGGTACGCTCGATACAAATCGAGGGTTGTAAAAAAACTTTTACTATGTAAAGCAATGGAGAAGTCGTGAAGATGTGGCAAAGGATACCTATCCGGCTCAGTAACGCTGTTAAGCCGGCGAAAATCGCCACAAACCCGCCAAGATCCGTCCTTCTTTTTAGTAAGATGGAGTGGACTGGCCCAAGGGCTGGTAGAATGGCGGCAATAACCTTCGCGAACGAGTTTTTCAAACTCTTTTTTAACCACCAGATACTTCTCCGGGTTCAAGCGGCGTGCACTTTCAAATACAGGAGGACCAGTCGTGACGATGTGGTGGAACACCTCCGGAGAGTCAATCTTTCGGGAAGGCTTCTGACCGGTGATCTCTGGAAACTCTGACAAGAGCGAGGTGACCTCACTAGAGGAAATAGCACCTAGAGAAAATTCGCCAACGAGCTTAACGAAGCCCGACGAGGACACGTCAGAAGTGGGGTGTACCAGACAATGTCGCTGAAGATCTACCAAAAATCCATGGTGATCCAGGAAATCCGCACCAATGATAGGGCATGGAATGTCCGCCACGCAGAACCTCCAAACAATAGGTTCTGGAAGACCAAAATTTAAGACCAAATTAGTTTCGCCATAAACTTTAATATTGGTATTGTTAGCCGCAGTCAAACACCAAGACGCTGGAGAAAAGGTCTCAACGACGCTTCTGGGAACTACAGAGACCTCCGAACCAGTGTCTATAAGAAAAACTAACTTTGACAAGTGGTCACGAATATGGAGCCTCTTTGATTTACGTACCTCATCTACAGCTCTGGCGTAGAGAGGACGATCTAGTTTTCCCGCTGTGGACCTGTCCACGAGCAGGGACTGTAACAACGTCTAGCATTAACACCGTATTTTAGGTGTAGACGACACAAATTATCCTGGGGAACAGCCGAGGAAGCTACAGGCCTATTATTCTTATTGTCAGCAGGTTTCGACCTACTGCCAGACCTAGTATGATTTGTACTCGAACGAGCGCGCGGTCTACCTCTATTGAACGCTTTCTTTAACTCGATCGTCTCAGCGGTAAGCTTTGACAACTCCGCGGTAAGTCGCTCGATGGGGGACTGTTGCCCGTGGACAGCATTGATGGAATACAGGCCGGGTTCAAGAGGTTCTAAAAATTTATCGGCCATTACGGCTAGTTTATCAAGGTCTTCTACACCAGAGACCGATAATGCCCCGCGACAATTAGCAGGCAACTGCTCGAGAAACACCGTCTTCAGAATGCTATCGCTGCAGTCAACATCCAAAGCCCGTAATCTATTAAGAATTAAGGAGGGCTTACCACCAGAGTCAATTTTGCCCTTAATCAGCTTGCGCAAACGTTCCTCGGAGGAAGTGCCAAATGTCGCAATAATTCGTTTTTTAATTGCGGCATACATATCTTCAGGGGGCGGACTAGCCAACATAATTCCTCTGATAAAGGACAGAGCTTCAAGATCAAGTTTTTCGGCGATAAAATCCGCCATAGTTGTGGGATTACGAATTCCCGCATTACGCAATGTAATTTCAGCCTGAAGGAACCAAATACTAGGGTTATCCCTACAGAACATTGGAATTTTCGGTTGCCTATATAAGGCTGCAACTTGACTTGAATTATTGGCCTCGACCTGCCGGGTCGCAGACGCTGCCTGAAGGGCACGCACGCTTGCATTAGCCTCGCGCAACTGCTCCTCGAGCTCTTTAATCCTTGGGTCCGACATAATTTATAATTGGTAATAATGTTAATCTAATTTACCGACGCAAAGGTACAAAAAGACTGTAATTCCTAAAATTACGAAAAACCGCAAGGCTTAAGGACTAAATATAGAATTAGCGAACATGAGCGTAAAAAAATTTAGTGTCTAACTATAGACACAATCGGCGTATTATTAATACGCGGGGAAACGCGCGCAAAACAAATAAGAACGTAGAAGGTTCACGCAGACAATGGTATAAACAGATGCTATCGCAAAGATGCGATTCAACATGGCTGATCACGCGACGATTCTCGCGGGAAAAACAAATGCAATCGGCAAGGATGCGATTCAAAATGGCGAATCGCGGGCCGGAAAATTATGCGTCGTAATAAGAAAAATTATGCGCATCGCCACGGGAAAATAAATAATATGCCGGTTGCAGGTACCTCACAGCAACGCAATGCTCGTTCTCTCGGTGAACGTCCTGAAGAAAGCATCCTTCAGGGGCAGGGGGTGGTCGCAGATACGTCTCAGCAACGCAATGCTCGTCCTCTCGGTGAACGTCTCGAAGAAGGCATCCTTCGAGGGTGGAGAACGGCAGGGCAGCGGTGTCCGTTAAGGACGGCGATGTCCACGTTGAATGCACGTGCAGACCATGCACGCAGGAAGGCACCGGAGGCAGGAAGACCAGAAGAAGGGTCCGTACGCCCACCAGGATGTCATGCGACCCTCCACGAGGAATGGGTCGAAAGCAGCGAAGAAACGGGCAGCAATCGGCTTACAGCATTTCCATTTGAAATTTCGTCACGATCGAGCCCGGTATCGGCATGCGTGGTGAGATAAGGACGTCGTGCGACGTCAATTACTTAACGTGATTTAAAAATCACGTCAGGGTCACCAATGTGGTGTGTGCAACCCTTCGGTTACATTTCCACTCGCCCAGAATGGGGAAAGAGAGAGTAATTGACACACACGTTGTTTTAAACTTTAACCTTTAATTCTTAGTACAAGAATGAGACATCCTTACGAAAGGAGGTTTGAGCGTTAACTGCGCAAGCAGTCTTCCGCACTAGCCGCCACGCGTGTGGTGCTAGTAGCTAGGGAATTTACTGTTGGAGAGTAACAGTTGGCGTTACCCCACATAAATGTGTAATAAAATTAAGGACCCATCTTCGAGATCGGAGGAGGTTATCTCAATATAGGGTGGTTGCCAAATTTAAATTTATTGTTTTTTTCTTTTAATACATATGTATCAAAAGAACAACGGAACAAAACAATACTATCAATCCTACAATAAAGTTCCCGACATTTTGTTACATCCCGTACATACATCCGTAAAATTTTCTATTTTAATACCTCCCTTATATGAATCATTTATCGGTATTTTTATGATTGTTGGATTAATTAAATTTTTGGTTAATTATTTGTTTATAAAACTAAAAAAGGAGGTGATATGAGTTAGCTTAAATTTTATACATGAACTTCACCACCATGCAACAATGTTCAATGTAACGTAAAACTTTTGTCACTCGTATTTGAAACTTCAGTTTTATACCATATTTTGATTGTGCTATAGTTCAAAGATTCCTGATAAATATATTTTTTTTTAAATTTGTGATAGGATGATGAAAATAAAAAGTCTCTTACAAGAAAATAGTACATTGCCCTTCATCCCAACGCCTACATATTTCTGATTCGTCTGCAATCGTACGTTTTACATGTACGTATATCACGAATAGTGAAATAAATGGATAACAATTTTTTCATCTCACAACGTTATAGTCCTTAACGTATCATAAATGGAATCAATTATTTTTCTTAGAAATTTTGAAAATTGTTAAAGTTACATCACATCAAAGTGACAAGTTTTCGAAAATTTTGCTAAATTAAAAAAAAGCACATCTCCATACCCGTCTAGAACAGAACAATTTTCTTTTTTTTTATTTTCATCAGAAAGAACCATATTTTGGAATAAAAAATACAGTTTACAAAATTATTGATGATGACTAACATTTGCATTTAATTTTGTTAAACAATTGTATATTGCTCAACTAGACGTGACTTAACGGATTCGAAACAAATCGGGCACATTACATATTCGAGCATTTCTTTTCAAGAAGCAATTCGTAAACAAGTCCTATAAAAAATCGATAAGGCTAACTATACAGCATTCACAAAAAACGCGTTCTCCATGGTATAAAAGTCTAAAAAGAACTTTATTTCAGAATCTGTATTTAAAAAGGTAGACTTGTATAATCACGAAGTAACAATAATTCATTAAAATTCACCGTACCATACAGCGCATGTTGTGCTTGATTCAGTGTTATACTTTACGAGTAGGTCCATTCGTGATTCCCGATTTTCTGTATATTGTAAAACGTAATTGAAAAACCAATAATAGTACGGAATGCGGTGCGTTAAAATTATAAGAATTGCGGCTTTTCATGAAATATTGATAAATACAGCTAAAATGCGTACAACTGTATGTATGTATACATACATGTACGTTCGATCAATTAACTTAATTCATAAAGTGCTTTTATGTTTTTTTTGCATAGCAGGCACTTTGCTTGTGACTTTTCAAAACTTTAAAAAAAAGAAACGATACTCTTTATCAATGTGACAATTCCCATGTGATTATACATATGCATTAGGGTGGGTCAAAAAAATCGATTATTTTTTTTCTTTTAAATTACACAGAAAAATTGGTTCGTAGACACCTCTAGAAAACTCTCAGCAAAGCTGAGCTTTTAATTTTAATGGGAAGGTCCTCCGCATTATAGTTTTATATTTTTTACGCAGTCCTTTAGAAAAAAATTCTTATCTTGCTCATAACTTTACCGATTTGCAAAAGTAAATATATAATCTTGTAGGAAATTGAACGCTCTACAAAAAAGGACTCTTATATTTTTACCGTCAATCTCACCATTTAGATGATATTGACAATTGAAGTTTGATGATTTTAAGAAAAATTTGTTTTTTGCTTATGAATTTTTTAACTCGCGAACCAATATGAATTATGAAACGTGCAAACGTCATTTTGTAGGAAATTTAATGCTCTACAAAAAAGTTCTGATATGCTTAGTTGATAAAATTAAGCGTTTAAGAGATATTTGACGACGGATATCTCTTAAAATCAAATATTTTTACGTTTCGAAGCATTCTAATTTGTGCACAATAAAAATATGTTTGTAGGTATAGGCTAATTTTCCAATTTTCTGTATGATGCAAATGAGTTAAGTAAACATAAGAGTTGTTAGTGCTCTTAGCCTTGTCAGAAGATTCAAAGAATGCTAGTACCATTAACGAATTATACAAATCATAATACATATAGTTTTATTCTATAAAATAGATAAACCAAAAAATTCCCAACTTTGTAGTGCCCCGAAAATGCTAACAGAATCAGAAAATAATACATCAAGCACACTTGTTTACATTGCTTTAATAAACCATATAAATTTCTATTAAAATACTTTGTTCCATTGACGAAAGCTTTAGTTGAACAAAAAACCGACATCGGTTAACGATATGTTTGTTCTCACGAAAGAATATCTACCAAAACAATAACTTGCATAAATAGACTTGCCGTGATACGAAATGTAACAGTGCTAAGAGTGCGCCTCTGCATGTAGTACATACATGCATGCATACATATGAGCCATTCACTGCACAAATCGGCTAACTCCATTTTTCCGTTTTTTTTTTTTTTAAATTGTTATTTAAAAAGGATTTTAAAAAGCAATGTGTGCTTTCTATTCACTTTTGAAAACTTAATTTTTAATGGAGTTAGTCGATTTATCAGTTCGGCAACTGCTTATGGAACGCGTTAAACAGTTGTACGGTTAATTTTCCTGATTTCTGTAGGTTGACGTACAAAAGTGTCAGCTTCTTTGAAACCGAATCTTAAAGAAAATGTTCAGAAAATGTGTATGAACTTTTTCGAATTTTCAAGTACTGACCTGCAAAATTTATATTCAATTGTTTAACAAAAGTAGATATTAATAATAGTCCATATCGTTAATTCTGCAAATTGTATTTTTATTGAAAAACTTGATACTTTCTGATGAAAATTAGCATCACGAGAATTGCTCTATGACTTACCGTTACTGAGATACGATGTTTTTAAAGTTCAGTTGTCATAAAGCTCAACATTTTTAACAGCTGTACCTTTGATAATGTTCAAAATTTCGAAAAAAAGATTGGTTCCATATATGGTGCGCCAAGAACTACACATATAATGTGCCCATAATTATGAAAGTGGTCTAACAAGTCAATTTTTTAAAAAATTTTGAATATTACGTTTTTTAAAGGTTTTGGAACATTTATTAACAAATTATCAAGACTTTAATTTTTTTTTAAATATTGACTTAGACCACTTTCATAATTATGGGCACATATGTGATTCTTAACATAATCCCAGTTGCTGCTTCAAAACAGCTGATCGATTTGATATGGAATGCGTCATATATAAAATGTCTACTGCTAAACCCCTAGGGACCTGCATGACAGCTAACGTCTAAGCACGATGAAAAACAGACTCTAGAGCAGGTTAAAACATAGTATTCAAGTTTATTACCTGTATAATGTAATTTTTCTATTTTTTCTATCATTGTTTATTCTTGCCATTTAATTCTGGCAATCTGTTCTATTTTTGCACGAAGGCAAACAGCATTAACTAGACCATACTCGTAGTTGTACCTTTAACCTAAGCAACCATCAAGACAATCTGACAACTGCTGTCAACAATGAGCTAAATAAGGTTTTACCAGTTCCCATTGATCATTGCGCTTGTGTGAAACTACTGCCAATCAGATCTAGGCACCGTTTTCCTCGTCGCTACGTCCTACAACGACTTTTCTCCTCTGCAACAATATGTGCCATCTCGATATTCCTGTGTCTGTAGTTTTGTATTTCTCTGACTCACTCCGATTTAATCGATAAAAATGATAGGCGAAAATTTCACACCAAATAAACATCGTATGATATCCACAGAATTTGGATGACAATATAATGATCAGGAAAATGTTGAGAAGTAGGAAGAGATAATGGGAAATCTAATGATATGCTTCTCTTCCGTCATTCCACGGGAATATTTTCTATGTTTTTTATGAGACTGGTTTGACGATAGTGTGTGATATTAACAGTATCGAAAAGCAAACTGTGTTTCTTATGTAATTTAGAATCCGAAGTGAATGAATTAAAAATTTTACAGTTTATTGTAAAATGAACACAATGTGGCACCAACAAGTGTTTGCTCTCGATGCAAAATATAATGCACAAAGAGTAAACAAATTACCTACTTTAGGTATGTTCAAATATTATTAAGCATATTACCATACAAGTAATCTATAAATTTTCCTATGATTTCATTGCTATTGGGTTTGAGTAACAAGTTTAATTTCAGGGATGCTCTACATTCGCCGTAGGAATCAGTTACTGAAAGAAAAATTTTGCAAAGATACTAAAATTCATGAAAGTTACTTAAAGTTACGATCAAAATTATTATTCTTACGATATGGTGACAGTTTGGAACAAAATAGCCTTGGAAGTCATACGACTGATGAAGACAAAGCAGAAATTAAAATAAAACTCCATGGCAAACAACGAAAATCAACAGCGGAAAACTTTGCTTTTGCAGGGGTTCATCACGTTTTTGATCAACACAATGCACCTGTGATAATGGTTAAATTTGCAAATAACGATAGATCAAAATTATGTTGTGCATCCTTAGACGGATTGTTGTCAATATGTGAAGCTATTAGTAACCCTCCAAAAGTAATAGCTTTACTAGAAGGTCATCAAAAAGGTGTTACTGCATTTGATTGGAGTATTAGCAATGACCTTATAGTGTCATCTTCCTTGGATACCACTATACGACTTTGGAGTGTTGCTATAGACTCTAGTCCTGTTTGCCTACGGGTTATTCATGACCAACAACGAGCAGAAGTCCTATGTTGTGCATTTATACCAGTCAATAATAATTTAGTCGTTGCTGGCAATTCTCAAGGATTAATACAAATTTTAAATATATCCACTGGAATATATACTCGTTGCGGTTCTTGCAAAATTGGTGGGAAAGTTAGTTTCTTTAAAGCATTAATTAATTATATGTTAATACAAATATTTCATATGACTAACAATATTATTACTGCTTTAAAAATGACATTCTATCTTATTTTAGATTTTATCATTAACTTGTGAAGGGAGTGGTGGGGTAGTAATATGGGCTGGAAATGACAGAGGAATTATTATGTCATTTCAATTAGAACCTGGAACTGGAAGATTGACAAAACTACGGAGGGTTCAACAAACAGGTGCAATGATAACCAGTCTCTCCTGGAGGTCATGGCTTTCAAAGGATACACCATGGCCAGCATTATTAGTTAGCAGTGCTTGCAACGCAGTACTATTATATCATATCATTGATAATCAAGGGTCTTTAACTCTCTGGAGAAAATATCCAATTCGACATAAGTAAATTACATGTTTAGCACTATTGCAATATAATATTTATAATGTAAATCTCATATTATGCAATTTCATGTAATGCGAATCTTTAATTACTTTTAGACATTACTTTGTGCGATCGACTTTCTGCCCACAAATGGGAGCATGCTGTTTAGCAACTGGGTCAGAAGATTGTGCAGTTCACCTTTTAGATTCAGCACGGGAAGGAAAAGCAGCGAAAGTTAATCGGCTTCATGGCCACGCCGCTCCAACGCTAGCCCTATGTTTTAATTATGACGAATCTCTTCTTGCATCCGCCGATCATCAGGGCCTTATCATTTTATGGCGTAATCATCAACATCATATATAAGCTTAAACCGAAATGAAAATAATATAAGCATACAACTCTGATATGAATGAAGTTATTGTAAATAATTTTTGGAATAAAAATTGAAGTATTCTATATAATATCCTTTGATCTAAATTTCAAACAAGTCGATTACTGTCGATATCTAGTCTCGATTTCGCAGATCATTTAATATATACGTATTAATAATGTGTAATATTGCAAATTAATATTCGTTTCGATTAAATATTTCATATATAATGTCAATTTCATATAGGCATTAGGAAAATTGTTTGTCTTTTATCTAATAAACAAAAAATCATTTAATGTCTATTAAGAATATGGGAAATAGTAACATTGAAAGATAATTTGATCAAATAAACATCTGTTCTGTATAACAATATATTAACTGTTCTCTATTAATACCCTATGTGTTATAATGAGCACAGAGTTAGCAGTATCAATAATAATAGTAAAAGTTGCGAAGTGATTGGAGTGCCATTAATAATAACAATAGGATGTATATTCATCATCTGACTTATGTTAATGAAATAATATAAGTGCAAGTATCAAATGTATCGCGTTGAGATACCAACTTTTTATACCATTCGGTTAGTTCATTCGCTGTTACAACAGAAATTTCTATACAGTGTATTTTGAAAACTTTCAGACATGTTTCTTCATGAATATTGCAGTGTATGGTTCATAGTTATCAACGTATATTATTGACATTCAGTGTCCGCAAACATTTCAAAGATTCGACATGTGTCATGTTTATGATAAATAATTTTCTCCTTCTGAACTTCTTTTTCTTAGAATATTTGCTAAGTGTTGCCCCTTCGTAAAAAAATATCTAAATGTTACAAATTGTTAAGAATTGTTGAATATTTAGAAAGCTTCATATTTAATAAGACGTGACCGACGGGCGCGCTTAAAAGCACTGAAATCTTAATTTGATAATGTACGGCAGCATATTTTTAACGTTGCAGATTTTCTGGTATTTGCAGAGATTGTGCAATACGGTATAACAAACCTCATTTTATAAGCAGGATTCATTTATAACGTGTGTGCTAAAAATATAAAATTGTGAATATCATGGTGAATAAAATCTTGTTTGCTGTTTCATATGCATGTTGTTACGTAGCATCATCGCAAATTGATTTGTAAAACCAATTCGACAAGAGCACACGAGTCGTGCTCATCACAGATTTGATAGACGTAAAAGTTAATACAACGTGTATTTATAAAAAATTATTCGTGCAAGAGTTACTATACATTCTTCCTAACCGATACTTTGTCATAGTATCGTCCCTTGCAACGCTATAATACTTTTAGGATAGAGAGCTTTGTTTTACTAGTATCGGTATAATATCAAGAAAAATATCGTGTCTAACGGCAACAATGATCGAAAATTAATAGTACTATTACTGGCGGATGCCGGACATAGTCAAAGTATGAACTGACATTTGCTTGAGCAGGCTAAGGCAAACAAATAAACAACAAAAATAACGATATAGGTAAAAAATAACGATAAATCTTCACAGGTTTTTGCAAATGAACTATTTAAGTTCCAATTTTAACACTTCGTTATCGGTATTTTGACTATATCGCACAGGACAAATCAGATACACAACACTTTTTTTAGTTAAAGAAAGACGAAGCTATTTGTTCATTTTATTACCCACTGATATAAAGCAGATCCGTTTAGGCTTTGACCGTCGTAACAAAATACAACATCCGCCACAAAGTACTGTCATAGATCGCAGACAAAAAATTGTATCAGCCTACATAGGCACTACTTGCTTGGATAACGATTACTCTTCTGAATAATATTTAATAAATATTTACACGCGATAAAAATTAATTACAATGGTTAGAAATCGATTGTCTGTTAATAGTACTATGATTCGATTACTGATTCTTTTGCATTTAATGTTTACGTTTTATTATTGCCACGAAACTAATCGTATCGAAATTTATGTCAGTATAAAGCTCTACTTATATTGGTGTGTTACCATATGACAAAGAGTGACCCTACTCTACATTAACATATATTATAGACAATCGATTGACTTTTAGCAACAAATAATATTTGCTACATTTTATATATGTACAATGATTCGAGATTCGTTTCACAATGACGATCTCGTCGAATCGAATTATCTCCACGTTCTTACGACGAGATATTTTCGGACGGACTTCAGCTGAACTGTTTCTCTCAAAATTTCCTTAAAGACATTGAAGTACGTTAGTTAGGAGTTAAAACACTACACTTGCCAGTAAGTTCGACTTTCTCCAGACTATCACATTGGGCACTTTTTGAAGAAGATGAATCGAGACTTATCTCTTGCTGAATTTCCATGTTAGGCACCTTTGGCAAAATGTTATCAATCGGTATGTTTGGTAGAATACATTGGTCCTGTGTAATCTCTACATTTTCCGGACATTTTCCTTCCCCTTCCTTATTATCCAATTGTTCGATTTTTTCCTCTTGTACTTGTTTTACAGAAACAAAAGGTGCGGACGGTACACCATTCGTAGACAAGTTTAACTTTAAACGATCTCTGGTGTGTCTTAGTTCTCCTAATTGATGTTGTTGACCATGCACAAAATCATTTAATAATTCGATACTGTTTTCACGAAGTTCATGGCGGTTGCCATCTACTTCATCTCGTTCCTCATTTTCGGACGTGGAAGATGTAGCTCCAGGAAAGAACTGACTGACGTATTTGCTGTCACCTGTTTGGAACTGAAATGGCCGATTTGAACTGCTGACAAAAAATTCTTCGCTTCCTACAAAAAAAATATACGCTATAGTGCTACATGTAGTATAACATTATTTGACGATAAAACAATGGCTGTGCAACAACATTATTAAAAGGATTTTCAAGAAAATAAATTTAAATTTTAGCTAAATGATACTGAGGCATACCAGTATGATTGACATCGTCATAGTCCAAAGGATACATATCTAATCGAGGTTCATCCATCATCTCTTCCCAGTCTGAAACGACAAATGAAAGTTATTATGCATTATATACTGAAGGATTATACATATATGTATAGTCGCGGAAAAAAATGGTGTTGTACAGTGTTATTATCACTAATATTCAAATATCTTAATTTAACTTTTAACACTAACACTTATATAGTTATGAGTAGTTGGACCGAAAACACAACAATTGCGAAGCAAAAATAAACGTAATGTTTCAATGCGAGGAATATCCGCATTTTATTATATAGCTTGTTGTACAAAGAATTACGTTATATGGAAAAATGTAGTCGCAATATGTTTGGCGTGTTGTCAGAACTCGTGTTATATGCGGGGCTAGGTACTGTGTATAAAATGATATATGTAGTTTCTACTTATACGCCTATTTAAAATCCAATCGGAATATTATGAATTAAGATTTACCAGCGTATGAAGTTGGCTCCCAGGTAGTAGTTGCTTCTCCCTGACTCTCGGTAGCTAGCGTTTCCTTTGGATACTCATACACACAGTGATAGCGTTGCTTCTTGAACCATACACTTTTCTTCTGATCCTGGACAAATCGCAGATCGTCGGTCCGGTTGTAGGTAAAAGTGATTAAGCTATACCTATATTTAGCGTATGCCTAGCATGTATGGTAAAACGTACATTTGCTAAATACCTCAAATTAAATCTGCAAGAGAAACATTCACGAGAAAGGGGTTAAAATAGCATGCAATTTTTTGTATTCAAATAATTGACACACCTACCAATTCGTCCTAGCAGCAAATATGAAAAACAAAAATTATAAATACTTACTCTGCATTTCATACGAAAATAGTTTTTAGAAGAAAATAATAACGGTATCGTATAATAATAATACATATACACTATAAAGCTTACACCAGATTTTAATGTCTTGTCCGGGGACCGCAAGGCTGAACGATGAGGTGCCAAAGTCGCATTCCAAGCTGAAGGTGTGAATTCCTCTTCTTCTTCTTCCTCGTCTTGTCCTTCTTCTTCTTCATCCACTTCCTCTTCCTCTTCATCTTCCTCTTCTTCTTCCTCTTCCTCTTCTTCTTCTGCATACATTTCATCTTCGATATCGGCGTCTTCGATCGTCCCTTTGTTATTGTTCGGGGTAACTTGCATATGATTTTGCTTAACGTGTGGGTCATCATATCGCTTTGAAACAATATCATATTTATTGTACGATCAAAGTACATTATTTTTCGTGTTATAAGAAAAATACTTACCTTCCAAACGAATTCGCCAGAACTTGAACTGTTATCATCATCTTCCTCCTCGTCATCCTCGTCTTCTTCGTTTTCATCTTCATCCTGGCTTCCCCACCCACGTTCTGTAACAAAACTTGTTGACATTAAATCGTCTTGCAATTGTAATGGCAACGGCAATGGAAATGATGCAGGTAATTGCTGCCACTTTTGTTCTTCTTCAGGACTCGGCAATGGTGCTCCCCCACTCGTAATCATGATATGCGATTTATCATCACAGGAACGTGTCAGTGAACAATTATAATCCAAATTTTCGTCTTCAGAAATATCTCCATTGGTTGTATCCCGATCATCGTCATGTAACGTCTCACTCAATCCTTCTAACAGGATCATTTTATTTGTTCGAGTGTCAACTAACAGTACATCCTCTGATGGGGCAGATTCTTTTGAATCAACTGATAAATCTCTAGAGTTTGATATCAAAGATTCAGAAGTGACAGTGCTTTCCCGTTCTTCTTGAATTGGACTTAGAGGTGTACCATATATATTATACCTAAACATAATAAAGAAATAATTTATTATAACATTACGTAATTCTTTAAATAATTTTTGTACGAGACATATTGATATAGCTCTAATGAAAATTAGTTTTATATGAGATATATTGATAAAGTTCTAATAAAAATGAAAATATCACTTTACTTGGATACATTCGAATCTTTGGGTATATGTATACATATAATGTTCTAATGACATATAAAATACCTGTACCTGATTGAAATGCCTACTCCATTGCCCTGATTTGACGATTCTTCACTCTCATCATCTTCCCATTGTTTACCATCCATATCACTTGAGATAGATGGATTATCGTCAGTCTGTGATTCTAAACGTTCAACAACAGGCATCTGTGCGCAAGGTAATTTCTCTCTAAGCTCGTTTCTAATTGCTGTGACGAATTCTTCTTCCATACCAAAGGATACGTAAGAGTTGTCGCTACGTAAGCTCATTGTAGAACTATCCTCATCATCATGTTCATGTTCTCGTTCCGGCTCCCGTTCCTGCTCATATTCATATTCATCTTCATGTTCATCTTCATGTTCATCTTCATGTTCATCTTCATGTTCATCTTCATGTTCATCTTCATGTTCATCTTCATGTACATCATCATGTTCAAGTTCATGTTCTCGTTCTCGTTCTCGTTCTCGTTCTCGTTCTCGTTCTCGTTCTCGTTCTCGTTCTCGTTCAATCTCCAGCTCCAGCTCATGTTCTTGCTGTTGTTCTTGTTCACTCTCCAGCTCCAGCTCATGTTCTTGCTGTTGTTCTTGTTCACTCTCCAGCTCCAGCTCATGTTCTTGCTGTTGTTCTTGTTTAATCTCCAGCTCCTGCTCATGTTCTTGTTGTCGTTCTTGTTCACTCTCTAGCTTCTGCTCATGTTCTTGGTGTTGTTCTTGTTCAATCTCTAACTCATGTTTGTTTTCATGCCTGTGTTGACATTCATGATTACATTCACGTTCACATTCATATTTACAGTCACATTCACATTTACATTCACATTCATATTCACATTCACATTTATGTTTGTGTTTAGATCCTTGTTCACTTTCCAAATCCTCTTCTATTTCCTCATGAAGAGTACAATTTTTCGCATCTGTCAAATATGACCTATAATTTTGTTCTGCATTATCTAGATGAGAAGAAAGACTAACATCACATGGTACTTCTACTTCAATTTTTTCTTTTACTTTTTCTCCATCTGTACTTATGTTTTCTGTTTGAACTGCTCTATCATCCCCTGACACTTCTTTTAAGTCGGATAATTTAATTGAACCAACATCAGAAATGGATACTTCCTTGGTTTCTGTTTCAAGTAGAATGTCAGAAGTATCAATAGATTCATACATTTCTTTGTACGGGAACAACAATTGTTTTTCCGCTGATTTTGTTAAGGGCAATTCTTCCACTACTTTCTCCGACTCAGGTAGTGTTGCGTAACATTCATTATCAAGGATACCAACCAACTCAGCCAAAATCTGTAACTGATCTTCCTCTGTTGTACATACTGGCACTGGTGTATTAGAACTGTTAATAGAAGAAAGGGGAGCTGAAGAAGGGCGAACATTTTCTTCCTCTTCACAGGATTCTTTGTCTCTAAAACCAGAATCAGAACTTTGCTCATCATCAGGTGTAGACAATTGTTTTCTATCTTCCTCATCCTCATTTGGTATACATCTTCGTTCGACATCTAAATCTTCTCCATTAGAAAATTCATCATCAGCGTTATAAACGGAATAATGTCTGCCAGATTGAGGGGTATCAGGAGCAGACATATTAGTAACTACTAATTCCGGTGTACCATTATCTTGTTTAACTGATGATTCTACGTAGTCCCGGAATTCACCTTCGTCCGAAAAGCCAGGTGTCTTTTGTTCTAATGCAGAATCTAATGCATGATTCCAAAGTGCAACATCAATTGAATTTTTATCTTCAGATTCAATGTTATTAAGAGAAAAGTTATCAGAGAAACAAATAACATTGTTTGCAGTTTCAAAAACGTGATTACATTGAGACTTTTTTTCTGTCGAATTTTCAGGGCTGCATGTATTATCAGGTACATAACGAAGAAGGGGAAGATTTGGATCCCCTTTTGATAAAAGTCTCAATACATGTTTTTCACTGCATAGAAGATCTGTGCTTGTATTTGCATCTGATGTGGAATTGTTCTCTGGTTGAGGTCCTTTATCATCTAAAGATAATCTTAAAATTGGCATCTGACCCTGATCCATAGTCAGTGTCAAAAACTTTGGCCGGTCTGCATTATCTAACAATTTCATTTTACTAGAAGTATTATTTGGCAAAGGATCTCGTAATTTTCTTAATGCTTCATCAAATTCATCAGTATGAATATTATGTCTAAGATCACTATCACTTCCCGTAGCAGGCAACTTTTTCTTCACGTATTTATCCGATACTTGCGTTCCCATTGATAACTCTGCATCAGAATCTAAATCAATATGTACAAGCACCATCAAATCAGTCACAGATTTAGATTTTTGTTTCACTTTTTCTGTGTAAACACCTTGTTCAATTCGCCCTTTCCAACTTTCCTCCTCTGTTTCAGAACCAGACTCATGTTGTATTGTAGCGTTTTTAACATTTGGAACATTTTTTACTGGTTCATCTGGTCCAAATCGAAATGAAAATTGCAATGTTTCTTGTGGTGTTTCATCCACAATAGTTGTCCAATAATCAGAATCAATGCTTCCACGAAGGTCTTGTAAACTAGCACTGCGGACATGATGCTTGGATGTGTTTGTTCCTAAATTCTCCCATCTTTGTTCAAATTCGAGACAATCTGAATGTTCGTTTATAAGGATATGTTTCACTTCATCCAAATCAGGCCTTTTTCTTGGATTTAAAGTTAAACATAAACGAATTACTTGAAGTATATTTGATGGACAACTTTCAAGATAACTTTGCAACATTTGCGTGCCATTTGGCAAAAGATCGGTTCTAAGAGATAAAAGCATTTGAATAACCTGTTCATCACTCATATCGTTATACGGTCTACTACCCCAGGTAACAATTTCCCAAAGAAATACAGCATAACTCCACATATTGGCCTGTGATGTAATTTCTCTTGTTTCGATAGTAGTATCGGTACATTCTACGCTCTCTGGTGCTGACCATCTAATAGGCAATGCACGATCCCCAACTACGTAATAATCTTCTGGATATTTTTCAACACCAGTTCCATAATCTCCTAATTTCACTGATAAATCTGAAGCCACTAAGCAATTTCTGGCAGACAAATCTGTATGTACAAATCCATGACTATGCATATGTTTTAAGCCTGCTGCAATATCCAATGCCATTCTAGCTGGAACATTTTCTTTTTTAAGTGCTTCTTGAGATTTCTGATCACGATTTGATAGTAAAAATCCTTTTAGATCACCTGCTGGACATGACTCAAAAAGCAAAAGATATGGGTCTGTTTCTAAGCAAAAACCAAGCAGAGCCAACACATTTTGATGATGTAGTTTCAGATACGGCGTAGCTTCTCCAAGAAACCAGGCTTTTTCTTTTGTAGTAGCTTCTTCTGTGAGAATTCTTACAACAACACCACCATTTTTTGAAGTTCTTTTAAATCCTTCTAAATCTGCTTGACCCTCAACAACTTTTCCAAACCAGCCATGACCAATCTCTCTTAAATATTTTAATTTCTCTCTAGGTACATATAATTCTTCTGCATCAAACCATTCACGACACGGTTCTCGAAGAGCACTGCTATCTGGATTCTGTTCTTCATAGAATGGTGTTGATAATGGTAATAATTTAGATTTAGGAGAATTTGTCGGTCCAGATATAATACGCTCCACTGGTAAAGGCTCAAATTGTACCCTGTCGGCTATAGCCAACATGCGTGGAACATTCAACTCCAACCTTTCAACTGATTGTTCAAAAGCTGTCTCCTGTCCAATGCTGTTCCCATTCTTAAATTCCTGTAATAAAACAACTATGATTTTGTTTGCATTTTATATACCATATTACTGCATTCCTTTATGCAATAATAATCCTTAACATAACAAGCACCCTAAAGACAATATGACACTGTATAGTATACAGTAAACATTTAAAAATTATGTAATAGACGTAATATACATAACAGAAATAACAAAAGACTGCACATAATACTTCAACAGATTCGTGACAGTACATTAAAGTTGAGCATCAATTATTGAGCTTTGCAGTTGATTACATAAGACGTTTTAATGACAAATTTGATTAAGTATAGATAGAAATAAAGTGATTAATTTTAAATTGATGGCATTGTATACAAAAAAAGCAGAGCAGGTGTAAAATCTATATGGCAAGCAACATTTGCAAATGACTCCGTGATACATCCTAAAGTTTCATTTTCAAAGTACCATAACAAAAACTATAGCATCATCAATCTTTCGTTTTAAAATCTGGAAAGATCTAACAGTATGTCAACAGTCACGAAAGAGTTAATTTTTACTTCTTACTTGGTTATAATATGTAAGTCACATTCCACTACTTATGAACCGTACACATGCAGTTGAGTTGAAATATATTGCAAAATGAAAAAGGTCATAATAAAATGTATAAAATATTCACTGATCCTATTGCATTTTGAAATAATAAAACAGGATTAAACTATTATCTTATTTTTTCATTCGCCTAGGACCATTCTAAATAAAATCATGAATGCATTCACAAAGGTTTAAAATGTTACTAGATTGAACTCTCTCTATACAAACATTTTATCAGAGGACAAAATTGTTTACACTTACATAATAAACTCTTATTAAAACCACTCATTCTTCTATGTATACAGAAAAAAAATAGAAGGTAAAAGGCACAACTTATTTTTTTTCTTTTAAATAATATTCATATTCAAATAGAGAGAGGCCATATTCAGGCATAATGCTATTCCTAATATTATCTTTGGTAACGTTTGATTTGAAAATTCTTGCTGAGATGTATGCATAGTACAAACAAAATTGCAGCATTAAAATTACCTGCTCACACTTTTCTGCTTTGTCCTATAATTGAAAATTTAGAAGATTTTGTTAGAGCTAATAGGAACCACAATGATATATAACTATTGTATTAAGAACATTAAACTTGTAATAAATCACCTGAAAACCTTTGGGTCGCCTAGGTTTTCGACAACAGAGGCATCCAACCAAAGTAAATGCTGTGGCAGTTATGCTTAGAAGACCAATCGTGTACTGTATCCAATAACGTTCCCATTTTGACGAAGCATAGATGTGGGGTACATCTGTGACCGATGCAATAACATCTTATTGGTAACATACTACCAAGATATACATTGAAACACACAACAAACATACCTGTGCGAATCGATGATGATACGGGATAAGCTGTTAGTGTCGGTAGACCCGCCCAAAACAGCCAACATATCCAATATAATATAATATCCAGCATCGCGCACTGAGGCTTTATAATTGCCGTGAAATATCTAAGTCATTCTTAAATTTGTATACTTTTTTGAATTAGCGTCAGCTCGTAAAAACCAAAGGATTGTCAGACACCTACACGTTCCAATTTTACAATACACATATCACGATCTTTTGTAGTCTCTAATTCAGGTACTACACAATACACGAAATCAGATTTGTTTATATGAATCATCGATGCACAAGGTTGACACAGTAATAACAAACTGTTGTAACGTTGAAAAAAAAAATACACCTTTCTCAGGCAAACCACCTGGGTCAGGCATGATACGTATCATGAAACAGATACGATACAATCAGCCACGATCCGGTTAGGAGGTAGGTGTAAAATCACCACGCTTGCCAAACCCAGTTCTATTCTCGCCACTCTATTCTGCTCTATTCTCTCTTTTGTTCTCTTTCTGCTTTCGATACACTGATCTGTATATACTTTGACTAGATCCTTGCTAAGTCTGTGACATTTTGATTAGCGCCATATCGTATGCGTTAAAACTATGCAACCAGATACAACTGAGTTGCTTATTGTCCATTGCTCATTGCTCATTGCCCCTCAACTCTCAACTGCTTGCAACTCCTCTCACACTCTCAAATACTCTCTAAGAGAGAGATGGAAGAAGGCAAGTCAAGCAAAATGTATCTGTCACCCTCCTTTTCTCACTACTCTTGTACTATATGTATACATACATACTATGAATGATCTACCGAAAGACCGTGGTTCATGCAACGTGTAAAGACGAGTGATTTCACGACATTTTACCATAATGTTAGTATTTTAAATTATAGGGAGTGGGTAATCATTAGACTTGCGAGGTTTCTTTTATATATATTAACAAGCTGCGTGTGACTAACTTTGAGTTAAGTGAAAAATTATTGTTTTCGAAAACAGTACGTATATTGCAGGTTGTTGGTATTGTATATTATATTGCAGTAGAATCAGTACAGGTGGATCCGATTCAATCAGCACCGATCTGTGTCATGACAAATAATGACTGTATAACTAGTTGTATTAACAGTCTGCGTTCTGTAATTGGCTGTTCATACTGCAAGTATGACGTCACGTAAACATTGCAGAATTCTGTTATAATAAATTGCTAATGCTTAAGACTGTAGAAGAACAAAAGTACGCTGATCTTTATTCAATTATTTTATAATGATAACAATATACCTCATACTTTTCCACAGTCTACGTAAAAACACCATAGTGTACTTGCATCTTGCTTCGAAAATAAATCAATAAATGCACTTTCTTTTTCATCCTTCAAAATTGTCGACTGTATTATTGGCTAAAATGAAGAAACACACATAATGTAAGCATGGACAAGAACGTTGTTACTTTAACGTTAAATAAATTAACCTTTATACCATGCGCCTAAATATGTTTCGGAAATTTGGAAAATATACACGTTTCAAGAGTCTACTTATGTAACGTTTAAGAAAGTATTATTTCCTGAATTTTATTTTCGTATATGTAGAATTATAATACAACTCATGTTCCAATAAGTAAAAAGATAGAAGTAAATAGAAGGCATATTCAATTGTTCATTTATACCACGGATACGTTTGTAACGATAGTGTGCGAGTAGAAAGTGCACTACTATACTAAAAAAGGTTTAATTAGTAATATGCTATATAACATTAAGAAATGTTTAAGTACATAATAAGAAAATCATCGTTACAGTCGGTCCCATGGTGTAATGGTTAGCACTCAGGACTTTGAATCCTGCGATCCGAGTTCAAATCTCGGTGGGACCTTGAAACTAATTTTTTATTGTTTTTGACTTTCATCTGCTTATAAAGTTCTATATTAATATCATTAAACATAATCAAGAAAATAGTTCCTCCAAATTTCTAGAAAAAGTTATTATTTCACACGCACAACAGTGGTGAATTCGTAAATCCGACTTCGAGGTTAACATATATTCAAAATTATTAGGATAGCTATTTGAAGTGAGTTTTACACGATTTTCCTTTCATTGCTCATTATTATTCGTTTATGTCCTTTTGCAACAGTAGATAGATATTAAGCACGTGTATTAGTAACGAGCAATTGAATTAGAGGGCATTAGTATCGGCAATCACTGATCACTCTCAACAAGACCTTCTTTAAATTATCGCATTTCTGCATGTCTGTTGTTTTTAAGTAATGTGCTATGTAACCTCCAACTGCCTGTGCTTCGAAATGCTTGTACGAATGTAGATACAACAGTACTCGCAGATCGTGAACTATGTAATGTGAATTTGAAGCTGCAAGTATCAGTGATATCATTATGCAGTACATGTAAAACGGACATTATTACCATTAACGGATATATCAAGTAATGCATGTATGTACATTGTTTGAAAAGAAAAGTAATGAAATATAAATTTGAACTGAGCGTAATTAAAAAAAAATAGAAATTAACAATTTGCAAATATGAGTGAAGAATGTAATTCTGTTGTGGTGATTAAAGCAAAGCCAGTTCGTAAAGTATTTAAAGCTCCAGTTAAAATCAACAAGATTCCTGAAGAGATTTTGAATGACGCACAATTAAATGCAGCTATTGCTGCATTGCCCTCTAACTACAATTTCGAAATACATAAGTCAATTTGGAGAATTAGAGAGGCAAAGGCAAAGAGAGTTGCCTTACAAATGCCTGAAGGCCTCTTAATGTATGCAACTACTATAGCTGATATTATAGAAGATTTTACAGGTTCAGAGACCGTGATAATGGGAGATGTTACCTACGGTAAGAATATCCCATTTGCATGGTGGAGACATATGGGTGTTTCTTGGATATGTATAACATTGAAAGTTAAAGATTAAAGTTCATTGTATTATCAGTTAAGATAAATTTAACTATTTGTAGGGGCATGTTGTATAGACGATTATACGGCACAGGCACTAGATGCAGATTTTTTGATTCATTATGGACACTCTTGTTTGGTACCTATCGATCAGACTAGTGGTATTAAAGTACTATATGTTTTTGTAAATATAAAGATAGATACCTCGCATTGTATAGAATGTTTACAAGTTACATTACCAGTAACAACAAAAATAGCTCTTGTAAGTACTATTCAGTTTGCTGGGACATTACAAGCAATTGCAATGGAAATGCGAAAAAATGGTTATGAAATATCTACACCCCAAAGCAAACCGCTGAGTCCTGGTGAGGTAATTATATTCAATTTATTTATACAGTAAAAAGTTAATATTTCCTGGGTATGAATTTAATGAAATTCTAATATTTTCCTTATTGCATTAATTCTTAATAAATTCAAAAAGTTATGGAATTTAATAAAAAAAAATTTTAAGAGATAACAAGATATCGATTTCTACTATTTGTATTATTCCTAAATACCCAGGTTTGTGGTACTTTAAAGAAATATTACTAGAACGTAATCCGCATATTTATAAAGATTTTAGGTTGTACAGCACCACAAATTCGATGTGCAGATTCAGTTGTATATGTCGGTGATGGTCGATTTCACCTAGAAGCGGTGATGATTGCAAATCCAAAATTACGAGCATTTCGATATGATCCGTATGAAAAGAAATTAACAGAAGAGTTTTATGATCATGACAAAATGCTGGAAACAAGATTACTGGCTATAAAGCATGCTACAGAAACTAGTAGATTTGGTTTGATCCTGGGAACTTTAGGAAGACAAGGAAATCCTACAGTCTTACAAAATTTAGAAAACAAAATTAAATCAGTAGGAAAGGAAAATGTGACTATATTACTTTCAGAGATATTTCCGGATAAAATTAAATTGTTCAACGGTATCGGAGCTTATATACAGGTAATATTCGATGTTTCTAAAGATATTATCCTGGTAGTTCTTTCATTTGTATACAGCACAAATTTGATGTTCTAGGTTGCATGTCCAAGATTGAGTATAGATTGGGGTACAGCTTTTACAAAGCCATTTCTTACACCATATGAAGGTGCAGTGGCTCTAAAAATGATAAACTATGATTATGAGAAACCATACCCTATGGACTTTTATGCATCTGCTAGTCTTGGATCATGGACTCCCAATTATAAACCATCAGAATTAGAAAAACAAGCAGATACGTGTTGTGGTAAATGTAAGAATACGTGAGAAATTCATACTTAATTTAATGTTCCAAAAAATAAACGTTTGTATTTAAAATTTCTGAATTTCCTTTTACTATTCCCTTTGTCATCATTCACATTTTAAAATTAAAGAAGATTTCTTCCGAACTGTATAGAAAAATCATATAAGATTTATTGTTTTATCCATGTGAAATATAAATACGAAATATATTTTTTGTATCGTATAGTGACTTTTTAAAATTTAAAAATTTGTACAAATGTTTTGTATTCTTACTTAATTATTGTTTGTAGTTCAATCAGATAAAATTCATTTTGCTGAATGATTCATAACGGTCACCCGTTCAGTGTTTATACATTTATTCTACATTTTCTGCTACCCTGATCAGTGGTAGCGCGATAATGGAACGGCAGAAGGGTCCGCGTGGGCGAATTACGTCATACGCCCACCTGTAGCCGCTCACACGTACAGATTTTCACATGTTACTGTATAGTGGGTGTGTATTAAAAACATCGATCATTACAGATCCGTTGAATTCTTGATAAAAAATGTTGAAATATTCTTAGTAACATTCAGATTAATACTACGAATTTTGAATACTACATTTATAATTGCGTATTTCGTACGAAATTTTCACAATGTAATAAATTTAATTAATTGTAATAAATCTATGCTTATTTTGAATTGTCATTAAAACTCCCATCGCCAGAAAATACTGAGATAAAATGAAATTAATAGAAAAGATTCAGCCCTCTCAAATCGAAGTTAACACAACGGATGACAGTTTGATTTAAGATATTCTAAAAGAAGTAGTAAGAATAGGTCACAGGGTAGATCGCACAATTTCCGGGGGTGGAAGGCGGCGTCGGCCGCACCCCGGCGTCACGACGTCAGTAGTCGTTCCAGCGTGGCTCAACAAGTACACGCGGTAGCATGGAGTGATTCAAAAAATATTTTAATATTTTATCGTGCAATGTAATGTAATGTAATGCCATTTAATTTTATTTTTAAGTACATCGAGCTATAGCGCAACGAAAATCCACCCTCGGAGAATATTGAAATATTTATATTTACTGCAAAGTTTTGACTTTATACATCTTCATTGTCAAATCACTTGTGACACCCAGAATTGAAGGATTGTAAGTATGTAGATAATAGTTCCGTAACATTATCCAATTAAAATTATATCTTTAAAATGTTAAATGTATTTCCTTCTTATATAAATATCTATATTTCTGTGACTCTACCTACTGACCTTGAAGTATTGCTACTTTACATACTTTTATCTGCTAAGGTTTAGTTTATTAATATACAAAATAAAATTAATTATCTATTGAAATTAAAGAAATAAACATAATTAGTCAAATATATGCTAACATTCTATTGTTACATTGTCAATTATACTATATGCTTAGTTACAAAGGAAGATTGTGTAATGAGATCCAAAGTAATGAATGAGGATAACTGGGATGCAAAATGGCCTACGCAACAAGCAGAATCTGGCAAAACTGTGAGACGGAATGGCAAACGAACCGAGAAAGCAGGACTGAAGCTATCAAAGTCATCAAGAGGAACAACACCTAGGGAAAAAACTCTTAGAAGATTAGAGAGTAATGAAAGAGAAAGAATGAGAATGCATAGTCTAAATGATGCTTTTCAAGTAAATATTATTTTGATACAATTCAACAGTGAATTTGTATCGTATTAAAAATAAGGATAAATGTTTTATTTTACAGTCCTTGCGTGAAGTTATTCCACATGTCACCAAGGAAAGGCGATTGTCGAAAATTGAAACCTTGACATTGGCAAAGAATTATATAGTTGCACTCACAGATGTGATATGTGCAATGAGAAGTGAAGAAAAACCTATAGATCAACAGGCAGATGTATCTGAATCTCAGGAATCTTCGAATATTCACAGAAATATGAATATTCCAATTTCTTCTAAATCCTGCAGTTCAGAAAACCAATTTTACCAAAAGAATCACTCACGATGGGAAAGTAATTCTAATAACATCACAGGCCTTTGAAATGATGAGCACTAGTATTTGAAATTAAAACTAGTTTAAATATTTATTTTGAATTCCGTATTATTATGTACATATTAATTTTATTTAAATGTTATAAAATAAGATTTACGCTATATCGAACATTTGATTTTGATTTGAATTACTTTATAAAATCTAAATTGCGTAGTAGAAACTTAAAAAATATTGTGCCAAAATATGCTAGTACATTAGCATGAGAAGTATTATTATATATATACAAATTATATGTATACACTGGGACAGTATTATTTGTAAAATTATTTTTTAATATTATGTTTTAAAGTGTATGGTATATTGTTCCAAAGTACTAGAGTGAATACTGTCAATACAAATTACATATATGAGTACACTATACTATAAAACGCATAAATATTTAAAATTTAAATCTATCGATGTGGTAAAACAGAAAAGATCTATAAAATATGTATAACTACCTATTACTTGGATCATAAAGGTGGAAATACAAATATCAAAGCAGAGCTTAATGATGGCATATTTTATGTATTCAATTATAGGAGAACAATTATACATAAACATGGCAAAGGAATAAAAAGACAAATGCATTATATTAGTATAATAAATAATATATTTACTATATACAAATTATGTTGGAATGATAAATTATATATTTCAGAACTCTATTCTAACTAAAATGGTTGTTTTATTATAACATTCCTTTGCGAACTCATCACTATTTTGTTCTATTAATATTTTTGGCGGATATTTTAAAATATAATTTAAAGTCATTTAATATAACAGTAAATTAACTTACACCAAAAGAAACGGGATATGTTTCTAAGTCTTGCAAATCAACTATCACACCCATTTGTTTTTTACAAAATTTTGGAATACAAATTAATCTTATTTGCTCTCCATTATCTCCTAGAAATATAATGTCTACTGTACTCAAACAATTTTCTCTATAGCACCACACAAATAAATAAGAATAAGATCTTACCTTTCACGATTTTGGTGTCATACTGCTCCATATTTCCAACAAAATATATGTCGGGACAGTCTGTCATAACAAATGGATCCGTTTTGAAATATGGGTACGCTGGTAGAGTGTCTGGAGCTGTTGGTGCAAAGTGCCTCCACGTTAATGTGCGTTCCAACCATGTCAATGGTGTTACATCAGAAAGACCAGCAACTTTCATGATATCTAAGATGGGTTGCCCACTAGACCCAGCTATAATACGAGAGTTGATGCTACCAATCCATGGGTTGGTGACTCCATGAAGGCTCTTAAATCTGTATCATACAGACGTAAAATATGTTTTGTTACTTCAATGAACAAGTGTATCATACTACCTGGAAGACTGAGGTAAAATACAGGGATGAAACGGTTGTTGAGGTATTGTATGACAAGTTGGATCAAATTCACCAGGCAGTATTATTACAGGGCAGCACTGTACTATTGGTTTAAGAAAAGTATCAAGCTTTTGTGTAAACATAGTAGTTTCTTTGAATATCTTTTCATTGTGTGCTTTTGTTTCAAAGTAACTTTTATGATCATAAGTATCCGAGGATCCTCTCACACTATTCCCTATTTTAGACAAATTATTCTCTTACATTTCACATAGGAGTGTTAATCACATAACTCTTAATAAAATACCTGCTATAATAACGCAGACAATAGATGACACTTCTTTTTGAGAATCTTTACATCCAATCATTCCAGTTATCCATTCAGATAAAAGAGTCAAGCTTAATGAATGTATAGTACTTGCTATATTTAGACCTGAAATAAATAATACTTTCCCTCCTATGTTTGAAAATCTCTCAACAGTTGTAGGTTTTGGACAATATTCAGGGAAACAACTATCTTCCACCTATAATTAGAACAGTTTACACAACACCAAATGAAAAAAATGTTATTTTTATAAAGTTACAATTGTTTTGATTTACTAATAGTTAAATAACAATATTTCCTACTGTAGCACAGTGATACAAGGAGTTTATGTATAAGCACTTTAAACCATAACGTAACACGTTATGCAGTCTAATTATATTAATTGTTTTTGAATTCAGATCCAATATTTAGAATGCCAGGATACAATCCCAGATATGTGCAAATACAGTTCTTAGTGGGCATATGTAAGTCGTTGAAGATTTTGTAAAAGGTGGTACCAGATTTAAGATTATTTGTTGCAATGGTTAGTAAGCTCTGAAACTCAGTAGTCTCTACTATAACAAAGAAATTTTTAAACAACAAGAATTATGAAAACCGACATGAAAAAATTTCTCAACAAATGCCAAGTTCCACTAATATTATCTGTCCGTGTCATTATTTTCTGCCTTTATTTTCTGATTTATTTCTTTTTGAAGTTATTGTCCCTGCAGATCAACATATGATAGAAAAAGAAGAAAGGAGAAGGAATCCATACAGACAAAACTAATGGAGCTTTTTATAAACATAACTACATTTATTATTTCAGATCTGTTAGATTCATTGTAAAATTAATCATTCGTTACAAATGCCTGGGAACAGTTATGAGAAAAATATTGTAAAGATTTTTACCATACATAACCACATCAAAGCTTTAATTAGAGCTTGGCCGAGCAATATTGAACACCCTGTATGTATTACATATTCACTTTATGTATAAATTTCTTTTAAGGTTTTGTTTTTCAAATGCCATACAATCAACATAAAAAAGATAGTAGATTACTGAATTTTTAAATTAGTTGACTTTAAACATACAAAATAATAGCAACATAAATCTATCTACCATAGTTTTTATTATAAAATATGTATTTATTATATTTACCAAAAATGCCCCACTTTCCAATTCATATCCAAGTACTGCACAAACAATGCCAGTTACTACATCTTGTATTTTCATGTGATTGCCGACCAATTTGACACGCAACGTTTCATCTTCCAAAAATAACAAATCTTTGATGGATGCATAATTTGATGCAGCTGGTTGTGGATGTAGTTGGAGCTCATCACTGATTTCGCGTAATATAGATGGTTTTAATCCCTGATGTTTATATAATGTTCCAATTACAATACAAAGATCACCATCAGTTTTCTCTTCAATTTCCGACAATTTTAAAACCTTATACCTTGCTACGACAAAATATTCAACAACAATAATATAACCTATAACGATGATGAAAGACATCTGTATACAAAACTTTACCCCATTTAGTCTTTGCTTTTCGATAGACATGATCTCTCAGTGCTGCTAACCGCGCAGTGTATATGCTTGAAAATTGTTTTTCAAAACTCCTTCCGAAAAGATTAAATTTTGTAAAATCTTGTAATTCAATACATTTACGACGATATACATGTAATGCATCGTCTTCCATCACAGAAAGTGTGCTTTTCATAAACGGTGCTCCGTAGAAAGCATATACGGCGTATACTAAAATTCTACGATGATATTGAATGATACTTCTGTTAACAGATAAGAAGATAGTAAAGAAAGATAATTATATTTTAAAAAATTCGACAATAGCGACACATAAATTTATTTGTGAAAATTTTTCAATTTGATCAGATAACACATTGACAGTAAAAAATCATACACCGATTATAAACTGTGTACAATTCATTTTCTCCATTCCCTATTTAGAACATAAATGACGTACTAATCCGCCTCATTTTGGCAAGAATAATTTATTAGTAGAAACGCTGTAGCAACTCAAGTTGGAGTTGCATTGTTTTCTTGCATCATTATTATATGTATACAATCTTGTTATAGTGCGCGCTGCCGATTGCTGCCGATAATCTCTAGTGTATGTAAAGCGTAGTCTGCAGTAGTATGTGTAGTATGTGGTAGTATGTCAATGCATGCCCAGGTAGCAACTTTAGCGCATCCCTAACGTGTACAGATGTGTGGTTACTATACAAATACGATGGAATTTCGATCATTTTGCATGTTAAATCATACTAAATTATTATAGATGCAACTTTATCATTTTACTGACATATTTATCAGCTAATACATCTGTGTACGCTAATTAAATTTAAAAGATCAATTCGTAGTGAATTACACAACAAGATAATAATTAAATATTATTTAGGGGTACTATTCATTCGTAGCTTATAAGAAATAGGAATGCATTAAGAACAATAACTTAATATGATATATATGTGAGCTTCATATTTTAGTTTTATCGCGATACACTATATAGAATACAGTGTTATATTACGCACTGTGCTATATGTTATATTCTTACTTCGTATACGATTGTATAGTTCAATGAGGGTCCGTTATATTTACGCATATTAGCTGTGGAACACCGTGGAATGACAGGTGCGATAAAAGATGGCTGAAAATGGGTTGGGGTTGGATGCTGGATCTCAAGAATACCTCGCAACGGAAATTATCAATTTAGATATCGAAGAGGTAATGCAGAATCTTGAATATATAAATATTTACATACTAGCCGACTAAAAAGTTTGCGACTTTTAGGTTATGTTTTGTTACTTAGATAAATCAATTCCTCCATTTTTACTGACGGTGCTTGAATAATTTATTTTATAAATGTCGAGAATTATTAACCGGTTTCTATACGCTTCATATCTAATGTACATATATAATTGTTAACAAATATACGTATAGACTCGTTATACATAATTAAATTTAATTCTATTATCAAATTGTTCATTATTATGTCAAATTAGATTAAATTTCTATGAAATGTTAATGTTTAAAAGATGTTGCCTTTTAGTTGGATAACACAGAATATGCTATACCTGCTGTGGAGGAATTACCCTCCTTAGAGAGTATATTAACAGAACCAGATTGTGCATCTTTATCTGGAACCGATGATGATTGTGGACTGACGTTAGGTGAAAAATTAGGTAACAGTGAAACAACAAGTGTTGGAAGTCACTTGTCACTTAATTCTTTAAATAAATCATGTAAAGCTTCACCATCAACATCGTCTGGTGCTATCTTAAGACATGTTATATTAAAAGGAATATCGTCACAGATTGTGTCAGCCAGTGTAAGAGACATAGCAAATTTGTATATACATATATAATTACTATTCTTACTTCATATGCGTATATTTAAATATACTTGTTTTTGTATAGGAAAGAGTGAATGCTGGTTTAGCTAGTGCAGTTGCAGCTGGAGGGAATATGTTAGTGGTCGGTACTAGTCATGGTTTGGTATTAGGTTTTGATTCATCACAGACATTGCGGTGGTGTGATCAAGAAGCAAGACATCAAGGCTCAGTGTCTGCCTTATGCTTCAATCATGACGGGAGCAGAGTATTGGCAGGCTTTGCTAGAGGGCACATTTTAATGATAGATAGTGCCAATGGAAAAGTTTTAAGAACACTCACTGAAGTTCATCCACTTGATACAGCAGTATTGCATGTGAAAGTAAGTTTTGTTTATATTATTATATGTACTCCATTTTCTAAAATCATATCTACTGCTTTTGGTTGCAATTTCTGTTTGATTTCGGAAAGTGTCTTACTTGTAATGTACTTTAAAATATTGCTTTAATTGAAAATTGTTTTATTAAAAGATACATAACATACTTTATTGTAGTTCACAGATTCTCCAAAGGTAGCACTATGTAGTGATAGCGGTGGATCTGTGTTTGAATTAAACTTCACAAGAGTTATGGGGGTACGAGGCTGTGACAGCAGATGTTTGTTTAGTGGTTCTAAAGGAGAAGTATGTACATTAGAACCATTACTCTTGAATCATCTGCCTTCACATCCCTTAAAAAATTATACATTAGTGGCAATGGCAACATTATCTCAGGTTAATACATACTTATAAAACCAGTTTACAACACCTATTTAGGGTGCATGTATTTTATGCACTATTCATGTTATTTAGGTAATGGTCATTTGTATAAGGCCACGAATGCGTGTAGTGCTAACCCATCCATTATCTGGTTCACCAATAGCACCACCACAATTATCGTGGCAACTTGTTGTTATACAAGTGGCAGATGCTTCTCGTGTAATTGATCCAGTGTTGGCATTAGCGAGAGACGATATTGTTCATTTTTATCAGGTATTATTTTTATATGTTAATATCTATTTTAAATACTATATCAAAATTGAAGTGATATCATTGTTTGTAAGGTATGCACTGAGGCTGGTTCAAGAGTGAAACTCTCTCCTTTACGGAGAATGACTCTTCCATATACAATAAGTAGTTTACGATGGCTAAATCCAAGATCATTAGCTGTATTGGATACACAAGAAAGGCTGCATTTATTAGATGTAAGAGCGCAGGATAATCTTGAAACTTTAGATATGAGTCGCGTCGGAATTTCTTATGCTTCCAGTCATTTCAAAGGATTGTCTACCGGTGGTAATGTTTCGAAGGTATACATGAAATGAGATAGTTAATATACTTTCTAGATAAGATTGTCATACAATTTTTCACTTCTACAAATTAGGCAATGGCTTTGGCTGGTGAACGAGCATGTTATAATACTGTAGTAACCTTTGGTACACAACTTTTACTTTTGGGCACAAAAAGTCTACATGTTGTTTGTATACGAACATGGACAGAACGACTGAGGCATTTGACTATGCAGGTTGGAGATTTGTATAAAATCCACTTTTTCTTCGTTTTACATAAAATATTATTTTTTGCGATTTTATTGCGATTTTAGAGAAGATTTCCAGAAGCATTAGCATTAGGACTTTCATTTTATCAAGACAAGGGTAAAGCAGTGGTTGGTCTACGTGGTTCTAAGCAACGTCGAAAACAAATTGCCCGTGACAAAGTGTGTCAAGTTTTGATTCAATACATGGAAGAATTGAATCATTGTTTTGTGGATGAGAATTCCGAATTTGAGATTGTCACAACTTGCGTAGATTATTGTATACAGTTAGAAAATACCGACTTATTATTTGGTAAATTATGGGACCTAGTCTCAGAAGCTGAAGGACTAAAAGCAAGTTATTTACATGCTCTTGAAAGCCCATTATTAGACGGAAGTCTACGACCACGATTACCACCGTTAATTGCTCAACAACTGGTCACTCTCTACGATCAAGAAGATAAAATGGACTCTCTTCAATCAATTATAGTATTATTAGATGTTGACTGCTTAGATATCCATCAGGCAAGTAAATAAAGTTTTTTTTCTTACCAGATCCACATTCTTTTAATTATGGAAAGAAAGAAAGGGAAAGATGTTATGAGATAACTAAATAATGTTATAGGTAACAACAATATGTCGTCAACGAGGGCTCTGGGAAGCTTTAATACATCTTCAAACGACTGCGTTAGGTGATTTTACTGCTCCCATTCATCAATTAGTGCCGACTTTACAAAGTTTATTAACTGATACAAAAGATTCATTGACTCGAGATAGCATACAACTTGGAAATGCACTTTTGGTTTATGCCAGTTGTTGTTTTGCGGGTCGTGGTTTTCCCAGAGATGAACTTCTCGAAGGCATGCCACAGAGAGCTAAAACAGATATATTGAGAGCATTACTCTCTCAGCATTCCAGCTTAGCCAGTGATGCAGAAAGGCAATATCCATATCTAAGGACTTTGCTTCGATTTGATGCAAAAGGATTTATCGACGTAATAGCAATCGCCTTTCAGGAACCAGAGTTCACATCTGAAATGGGTCTCAGGCAACGGCAGAGGCTTATAGATATTTTATTGAACATTATTATGCCTAGCACACCTCTGAGCCCAAGAAATCCTGATTATATTACAGATGAACAGAGAACTTTGGTTCTTATATTTATTGCGAACGAAGTAGCAAACAATACAGTTAGTTTAGAACCTAGCATGTTGAACAAAATGATAGAAATATTATGTGCCGACTCAAACATGGAGTCCTCTAAGGAGATTAAGACTGATAAGGAAAATGCAATATTGGGATTATTACGTTCTAAAAAATTACGCAATATATCAGATAACACTTTACTCAATTTAGCGCAAACAGCAAACTTGTGAGTATACATGTATAAGTATTATCGTAGCATCACAATATTCTTGATTTAACAGGTTTACTACTGCAGAGTTTTCCTGGAAGTAGGTAATTGTGTTATGTGAAATTATCATCACTTTTGTAGTGAAAGTACCTTTTTGTGAATATTCTTTTTATTAAATTCCGAGAATCATTTGTATAAATCGAATGAAATTTCTAATGCACAATTGTTATTCACCAACAGTAACAGGAAGCTGTAACTTAAGTTTGTGTCCTATGACAGTGAACCTGTTAGTAGAATATGTGTGATTATAATATAACGTAATATTTGGCTTCATTTCAAATAAATATGCTATTCAATTTTTATATTACATTTCAATAGTGCAATATATGCTTGTATTATCATACATAGTAACTTGTATCGTAGTATATAATGTTGCAGTATGCGAGTTGCGGAGTTGCTGTACAACGCCAGAGAAGATTGGGTTGCAGTTTGTAAATGTATGATCTTAAATCCAATGAGACATCATGACATTTGGTCCTGGTTAGAGCGATTGCCGGCAAGTTCGTTGCATTCGGTTGTGATGGCTAATACCGCGGCTTTAGTGGGCATCAATACGAATCAGTTTGCTATGCTTATAGCAACTCGTATGCAGAACAAAGTTACTGGAATATTACAAAAGCTTGAAGGAAATTCAAACCTAGAGTACCTTCTGTTAGAAGCTTTATACCAAATTGTTCAGTATAAAGAGGAAGATATCTCTCTGGAGTTAACGACCGAGTTATTAGAAAAGTATTTTACGCTGATGTGCGAATTACAACCAGAACGTGTAAGTATACAGTTTGTGTATGACAAAATCTCTAATCATTATCTTAAATATCATCTTGGTATAGGTGGTTGGCCATATCCAGGGACCTCATGGTTGTAGGCTGAACGAAGCATTAAAAATAGTTCAAAAGGCAAACCATAAAGATGCTGAGGCCGTAATGTTAGAAAAATTGGGCAATTATCAAGATGCATTCGATATTTTATTGAAGGAGTTTCAGAACAGTTTAGAATTGGTAAATATTAAATGATCTGCAATATATTACTCAAATTCCAATACATGGATTGAATGTAGTAATAAAATGTTCCGTTTATAGTATTGTCAAAGCAGTGTCTCGGAAAATGAAACCATGCACAAGGTTATACAACTTGCAGGAATGTGCAGACGATCCGCTGGAAATTTAGACTGGATGCCACTTATAGAGGCTATACTTCGTACACATTCTAATAGTAACGACAAAAAAGGTGTTTTTATGAATTGTATTCCTGTATATAAGTTTACATATAGATATACATATAATATGATATATAATAAAAAAACCTTGAATGTATTTCGTAAATTACAGTTGAGCAATTAAGTGGGAAGTTACTGAGGATAGTTTTAGAGTCTCTCAGTGGCACCACAGCTTTATCGACTGTATTAGAACAAATTTTGAAACATCCGTTGGCAACAAGCGGAACTATAGGTGATATAAGGCAGTTATTAACTGGAGTACTTACCCATTCTCGATACGAACAAACATTAATAGAAACAACAGCACGTCTGGTTAGTTTGGATCTTCATAAAGCATTAAAAAAATCACTAAGGTATTACAGATTTTTACATATAATATTAGCCAAATATTTTATTTTGATATTAATGTCTGTATAATTTAGGGATGCTGGAAAAGCTTGTGCGAGTGTATGTGTAATTTGTCCCGTATGTCGACATATATTATCACAGTGCACGCAATACACAGTAGTCTTTAGTTGTGGTCATGGATACCATTCAGAATGCTTGGGAGAACCCAGATCTTGTTATAAATGTTTAAGCTCGAAGGGATGGGCACCTTTAGTCACTAATATTACGCGGCCCAGCAGACCTTTTTGCGTAAGTAATATTGTGTCGAAAGAAATAAAAGAATTATGCATCCAATCTGATGTTTGGTGATTTACTTTCAGGAAAATAAGCAAATACTACCACCAGAGTTTATGCGTAATAAAGACCTTTCTCTAAAACTTGCACCACCCACTTCTTTACCAGATCTCGAGGGTATTTTTTAATCTAGTCTTCAAATATCAAAATTCGGTATCACATTTATCAGTGGTATGTAGCATTTTAATAGATAGGAATGAATATGCGATATGTTACATATATGTACATTATATTGGATCTCTTATTTTTATTCCATGAGCAAAACGTCTTTATATTATCGTATTCAGTTTAAAAAAGTATATCTTAAATGATTTGTAATAAGGCCCTGTTTTGTACGATTATAAGGGTGTATAACGTTATCAAATATTCTTTGATTCACTTCATCCCTATGCTTATATGCCATCCATCTGCTTGGGATAATTTTAGTATAACATATTTGTATATTGTAATTTAATGTACTCACAGTGTGAATAGCATCAATAAGAAAGTATAATTTTCTTGCTGTAAATTCGATTTGCCTGACACGCAGCATATTGCCAAATAAAGTCACTAAGTACATAAACGTATTCATTAATTAAATAAAGTTAGTCTTATTCACTGTTAATTGTACATATTGTCCTAGTAAAGTAATTGTTCAAACGATTTTTAATGAATAAATGATCTACACAGAAATTCATGTACATATGTACATTCTGTTTTTCGAACATTATTATATTAATAAGGAAATGTTTTTCTTTTAACATTTTTAATAATGAAAACTGGTTTCTTGGGCATGCTTTCGGCTAAGACAAGATTAGGGTTTATAGGTTCATGACCCAATAATTCACCAGTTAAAAGTTTTACAACCATTGAAAATCCACTTAAATCAAATAATACTGACTTTCTCATTGATAATAATTGGACGTTGGAAACATATTTATTTAGTGCTGAATCTAATTTTATAAGAGGTGGAGTCATTTTCGATACAGATAAATATTGCTGCAGCTGAAAATTGAAAATAAGGGTTCATTGTTATTTAAAAATGTGAGCTACAAATAAATTGATTAATCTTGGGTAATATAAAATCTATTGACTTTTTTACCTTATTATCGCACTTTTCCAAGTTCTTTAAAAGTTCTTCTATTTCAGTGATTAATGTGTAACCCTTTAATACATACTCACTACCATAAACATCTTCATGAATTTGCAATGAAACTTTCATTACAACAACCTCCTTCTTCACCTTATCTAATAACACTGATAGCGGTACTCCTTGTAAGGTTCTGCTGGCCATGCGGATTTTTGAACATTTTTCACAAATCTAAATTCATTTAACACTTCATTATTTCATCAGTTTTATAAGTAGCGTTATATTGTGTGCAACATTTCAGAAACAAAAAATATGATCTGTCGACGAGCATAGATATAAATGTAAGGTATAACATTTACCTGTCTGCTTATGCAAGCCCATGAATTTGAAATCTGATCGGCGAATTGTTTAATTTCATTGCCAATTGGATAACGAGCTTCGGCCAGGCTCCATAGCGAATCGAGTTTATCCGCGAGGCCACGCGAAATATCGTTGAACCATGCGAGTTTAGTTTCCAACTCACAACCGATCCGTAAAGAATAGTGATTTTCTACCTTCAAGATAGCAACCTAAATAAATAGCGACAAATCGCTGTCACTTTTTTTTTTACATTTATAAATTTTTAAAATATTTCTATCCTATTTCTATTTCATCGGTAATGCAATTTTTTATTTGGTGAGAAAACAAGTTGGGGCATCAAATTTATTTCATGTTTCTTTGCTGGATTCAAGTCAGTTTAATTCTTTCATGTTTAGTAGTGGAAAAACATTCGCATCTTTGACATTTGCGTACAATAAGTAGAAAATGGAAATGTATTTGTATTATAAAGTAAATGAATTATGAGAGAGATAGGTATGTACTGTAGAATTCAACATGAAAAGTGAAAAAATTGCATGATATCGACACTCACATTTTTCTCCAGCGTTTTTATCAGCTCATCGTTTGAAACTTCGTCTTTCTTTAACAGAAACTCCATGAGGAGAGTAAGAGTATACGCATTTAACTTTACAAATTATAAAATAGTAGCACTTGGCATATAACATTAATGAAATGTTGAAATAAACTAAGTGCCTTCCGATTTTTCGGCTAAATAGACGTATCTGCAAATGACTATGATCGGCTTGCAACTGCGATAGTCTTTTCTTATTACGATGGAGATGATTCCGTTTCTATAGAGTCTTGTCGTCTGTTTTCTAGTTTATTTACCCAGTCTCTGTCATTTGATCTTCACATTAAATATAATACAAACGACATTTCTTTTTTATTAAAGATACTCGTACATAAATTAAATCTGGCATTTACTGCTTTATAGTCAGTTCATTTCTTTATAACATCAGACCTACTGACCTTATAAAATTCCTAATCCCGCTCTTTCCAGTGGTATATGAATTTGTGTGCCGCGAGTACCGTTATCAAATTGCAATGCATGTCGGAGTATCGTACTTATTATAAGACTATATCATAGTAAATACATTATGGTTATCGCAATATTAAGCTATATTATTATATCGCGAATATAATACTTAAGATAAAGATTCGGACGACTAGCCGCACTCCAAATTCATATACTTTGTACAATCAAGATGATGGGAGTTATGGAGAATCCGTAACAATTGCCAGATTTTCATATATGACAGTTGCTATTTTGCTGAATAGTATTTAACTTGTAAATAATTTGTAGAATGGTATAACGAGGTATCATGTGTGACGAGTGGTTAAAACTACCAACTCTTTCACACTCTTGGCTTAACAAATTATCTATGGCTCTGCAATTTTTAATCCTCTATTAAGAATTCGTAATATTAAAATTCTACATTTATCCTACTGCGTAATATACAATTTTCCATCAACTAGTATCTCAATAACTCAATATTAATATTTATCAGCTTCATTAAACATTGTTTCCAAATTATGCACAAATTTTTGCAATAACTGGAACTAATTTTACACGAGATGCGTTCCGCATGAAATGATGAAAGTCTATATAGCGGTATCACGAATTTTGATAAAATTATAATTTTTTGAAAATTACGTATTCGGCGCACTATTCAAAATATTAAATACTTGTTGAGTTACAAAGTTCAGTATAATATCTGCGTTAAAAATTCAAAAACAATCAACGATGAATCTTTAAAAACAATAGATATGGAAGTGAACGAAAACTATTAGATCCGACAAACTTTTAAGTTTTATTAAAAAATCATCAATTTAACAGATTTGTGTAATTCAGAGGAAAAGAAAGTCAAATCTATGGTCGAAAAGCTACTGTTAAAGACAAATTTGTCATTGCAAATAATGTTGTACGTACGAGGGATACGACGTTATCTAAACATCAGGAGTAAATTCAGAAATACAATTTGAATTATGAGCAATGATTTTCAAATAGTGTGAATGCCGCGATCACGCATGTTCGTAAATTTAAAATTATTCGCTAGCATAACATTCGCCTGCAAGATGTGTGTAGCGAATATTATGATGCTGCGAGTTCCACTTTGCAAGATATTAAAAGTTTCACAAGTATTGAAACATTACAATTTATAATTTGTTTTAGAAAACTTTCGCGTTTTCTGTTGACTTCCACATTTATTGAAGGTGAAAAGATAGCTATTTTTAAACAATACCTTACGCGAAACTTTTACTGCTTGACTGCTACTAACGGAATATTAAATATTTTTAAACGTCTTGAAATAATACCCCTTTTTTCGAAGTAATGTATTTTTTATATGTATTTGTTTTGAATCGCATCAGCCGTTTATATACTCCAGTTTTATGAAAATCCGTGATTGCCTATATGGACTTTCAATTGACAACGAACGTACAATGTATAAAGCAAAAGATGGCTCCATATGTATTCACAGATGCGCACATTGCTATGATTTGAAAAAAAAGAATTGTACGATTAGTACTCAGTCGCAACAATTATCATAATTCTATCTTTTTCTATTCTCAATGAGCATTGACAATTAGCATTCACTTTATTGCTAATATATCGTTGAAGGATACCTGTTTAATAGAACTTGTCTTCCTTACTACAGCACGCATGAAGAGGGAAGAGTACCTTTGCTAACCAGAACAAAGGACGGATTTTTCGGTATTTTATTTGAAGTTAGCAGGCACTTTATTTGCAGTCTCTGCTTTTTACACGGAAGAATGAATTTGTGAAATGACTGCTTAATAAGAAACACAAGTCTGGTTCTCTTTTTTGAGAAGGATATTCTTTAAAGATATAGAACTATTAAAATACAACCATTAATTAAAGTAGTATGAATGTCAATTGTAGGTTTAGCCAGCCATTCCTCTGACACTGACGTTTACCGACTATATCAAAATGCAGTAATTGTTTACGAATATTCATAAATGATTTTATTCGGTACTGTGCAAAAAAATTATAAATATACCGGTTGGAATAAACAATAAATGTTTTATTAATTTTGTTTTACTATGTATTTGTTGGATAAATGTCCAACTTGTGTAAAACCGATGCCATCAGTTTCGTCATATAAAATAATTGTTAAAAATTGTGGATTATCGCGTAACGTAAATGTTAAAGTAGTTTATAAATAATATATTTAATTGCAGAATCAAGTTAAATAACAAGAACATAATGTTACGTCCATAAACTAAAGCATAAAGAATCGATTTAAAAAGTTATTAAACTTCTAATTGTACATCGTTTACGTTAACAGACATCATTTTGAAACGGCGTAAGTGTATTCGAAAGAAACCAAATTACAAACGCCTTGATAGTTATGAATTTACAATCAAAAAAATTCCAGTCCTTGAGATAATAACTCGGAGTACTGTTTAAATCGTGCATTAATAACTTGAATGCAGCGCATATAGATATACCTAAATTATTGAGCGCGTACTACGGCGCAATTGTATAACAATTAAATTTTACTTCATTCACTTTGAACACAAGATCGGTACAGTTGTTGATACTCATCCCTCGTGTACTGTGTAAAACGACATCCACACAACATACCGAGAGTTAATTATACAATTCAATGACAACGCTAACACCCTGCCAGGAACATGCAAGACTATTGCGATGCAGTTAGCATATCATTACAATGAACGACGGAGAATTGCTTCTTATACTAATTATGTATAATCAGCACTGCCGTCGGACCTGATATTTTATTTTGAACCAGAAAATTATTATGTTTTAGCAACTGAAAAATAACAAAGTCTATAGGTATCAGATTGTTTTCGACACCCGCTTCAATAATTCTTACCCGCGTTGCCAATGAGCGCGGGAATGGTTATATCTGAAATGTGGAGGCCTATAATTTCTACCATGACGTGAACGAGCATGTGTGGAAGTGTTATAATAATGTCTCCTATGATAACCACCAACAGATCGGTTCCAAGTTTTCCCGTTTTGATACTCTTGAAATGGATTATATCCGGGATTAGATCTTTCTTCATACGTTCGATGATCTTTAATTTTTTTTACTCGCCCTCGATCTATTTCTTCGTCATCTGTGTTAAAGTGTCGCTTACGTTCTTCCCGTCTATCGTTGTCTACCTCCCGATCTAAATGTGTTCTATTGCCATTCCAATTTGATACTGTAAACATAAACAGATGATACAAACATACATATGAGTTACATAACAAAAAAGTGTGCGAATAACCTTTTAAAATAGAAATATGAAATTGTGGATGCATAAAAATACTATATATACACACACATACACACAGTTTTTTACCCACTATACATAAAAGTATTAAATAGCGCTAAACCAGTAGTTGCAATAATTTTCAAATTGGCCATATATTTCGTGATAATTCGAGCACAATATCATAATTTATATATATTAAGACATTAACACGTTAAAATGCAGACCATAGAAGTTCGTAAATATGATTAAATAATGCAACGTTCAAAGCTGATAATTTACAATATCTAGAATTTATCATGTAAAAATACGCACGTCGACAGTAATATTTTATCTAACTTTAGTGGATCGAAGTCTAGATGAGATTGTGGGTTTTGATATTTTTTTTGTAGCAGGAATGTTTGCAGTTACGCGAGCTTTTGATTTCTGTATATTTATCCTATTGCTCTGAGTGGAACTTTTTGGTTTGGAACGCATGGGCACAGGATGAGTAGATGTCGAGGAGAAGGGAGCTGGGATTGTTGAATTCTCCAATGAAATTTGTTTGCTGTACTGACCCGAAGAACTGCCGTAACCACGGTGAGACATCTTTAGTAAATGAGAAACGGTGTCGGAACGATTTGTTCCACTGAAATCTCTTACAGCTGCAGCGCTGGGTGTTGTATTATTTTGACTAACTTTATTGCCTTCTTCCCTGTAAAAGTAAAAATTTAATTTGTTGTGCACGATTCATTTAATTCAGATATTAAGTAAGGTGGTTTTCAAACGAAAACTTACTTATCTGTGACTGACCATCCATTTGGTGCCGCAGTAGATATAGGAGAGGGCGTATCTTTTGAAACTTTCCAGCCTTTCATACTACTACTTGCAGCTTTTGTAATTATCTTTTCTTCTTGACCAATTTTCGTCCTTAGAGGTTGATTCCATTTATTTTTACTGGTGCCATTGTTGCTGTTTTCCGGTTTCCCATTTGTTTCTGATTTACCATTTTGTTTTATTGAACTTGTGATATTATTACTACCAGATCCATTTTGTGTTCTTATACATTGTGCTGCGTTAGTTGGATTCTGAGATACACTATTACCATTTGCTTTTGACAAAAACTTCTGTGCATCTTTCGAGATAGGAACTGTTTTTGGCGAACTACTTTTTGTAGGAGAACTTTTCTGTGTACCGTTGTTGACATTGACAGTAGTATTTATTTTTACTGGAGAAGTTATATGATCTTTCATTGTTCCAACAGAGTGTGTATCTTCCTCTTCGCTTGATCCGTCATAAGGAACTAAACTGTTTCCATTTAAAATTTTCCCATTCTTGATATGCATTACCAATCTTGGCTGAGATTTGTCTTGCAGTTTCTGTGGTAGTTGTGGTCCAATAAAATTTGTGTTCTTCTGTACAGAAAACTGAATTCCCGTACTCTTATGTGCTGGCAACTGAGGACCTATTTCCGAGTTCTGTGTATTATTTTTATTAGATGAGGTACCATTTACCGACCCATTTATAGAGAGCAATCCAGATGTCGATGCCTTAGGATTTATCGTCTTATTCACAGGACTCCCCGGTGAGGATAATAAATTGTTCACAGTTAATACACCATTTAGTTTAACAGTCTGTTGGCTCTGCACCTGAGTTTGCGTTTGTTGCTCCATCTCAAAAATCATTATATATGCATTTGTACTTAACACATTACTCAGGCTAATTGGACGAACCTATCAAAAACATGTTTTAATTAAAAATCATCTTAATCGAAACGAGCATAAAAGTACACAAAGAAAAATTAATATAAAGGTTACATACACAGGAATCGTCAAAGGAATAATATTGGCCTGTAGAAACTTTAGCAACCGCTGTATAATGCCCACAATTTACAGATGGACCCATATGTGTAACTATTGACATAAGTTTATATGTAAGTGGTTGTGTAGGTTCTCCAGGTTCTTTCCAAAGGTACGGACCCATATCTATACTTTGTTTAAAACCTATATGTTTAGATATTTTTCCTCCTAGAACACTGAATCTTTTTAATTGCACACACAGCACTTTAGGGGGCCGCTCCAAGCTGAACTGTTTCGTAGCAGGAACTCTTCTTTTACAAGCTTCGCATTTGTAATCATTGTTATCTAACTGTTCGCGGCTAAAATAACTACTTAATGCTTCGTCAAGAGTACTTGCTTTACGTATATCTACCAACAAGTCCTGTAAAGACAGAAAGTTTTAGTGTTGTAAGTATACAGTTGTTTATATTTTTATTTGAAAACCTATAGGTACCTGAAAATGTTGAAATGTAGTAGACACATGCCGACATTGTAGGCACTTAACTTCAGTACGAATATAGCCACCAAAAATTTGATTAATAGGTGTTGTTTCTTTAGAATAACTGTCTAATTTACTAGCTTTGTATCTTGACAAGTAAGCTCTCTCCATGCCTTCTAATAAATAACGTAAAAATTCATGGGCATCTTCTTGCTGTCCTGGTACCATGGTCCGACAGATGACTAAAATATAACATAATTAATTAAATTTATGTTTTATATATAAAATAACATTTTTTAACAATTACCACTCACACTTTAACTTGTTGTATATGTAAAATGGTTTAATAGCGCATCCTGACTTCTGGTGACTGAATTGTAAAGTCTTAGCCACAGCGCATGTAAGGCACTCTCCACCTCCATCTAAAACTAACCTATTATCAAAATACGACACAAAACTGTGGAATTATAATTTTAATATCATTTTTATCTCATTGCTTGATCGATAAATTATTATAAATATTACATATCATACAACTAATTATAACTCACCATTTTGTTCACATTTTGATGTGTGATGTGAATCCGATAATAGCCAATTAACAAGTGCTGGTACGTGGAATAGCGCTTGAAGAGTGCTGTTTAAATAACATGTGTTACCAACGTTGTACATGCCAGCTCCAACTGGAAATGTGCCTTTCCATCCTAGATTTACTTTTTTGGCCGAATACAAAGTGACAGTTGGTTCTGGTAAACTAGGTCCTTTACGCAATCCATCACTTCTTTTAACACAATTTGTATTCTCTTTTGTTTTCTCCTCTGAATGCTCTGAGTTTGGTAAGCTTAATACAATACATTTGGCCTTCAATTGATCTAGGATTGTTGTTTGATAATCATCTATTTCTTTATATTGAACTTCAGACTGAAGAATTCTAGGTGCACTGCTAACTAAAGTTGTTGATATAACGTCCGATGCTTTAGACTGGCTGGTCTCCAAAGTACGACGGAGTGTAGCCACCACAGGGTCACAAACGCTTACAGCAGGCATTGCTACTACACTTCGTTATATGTCAAGTTTCTTGAAATCACTGCTCCTGCAATAAAATATGTACCAAATACTTAGATAGCATAAACAAACAGAGAGTGATTATTTCTATTTAGAATTATAACATCTAAAATAATTTAAATAATATTTTTAATTTAAACTTTGTTGATACATTTATTGTTTCAACATTATGCAAGTAAATAATGAAATGCTTATAAAACTTATAAATATAGAATTTTTTTAAAAACTTAGGATATAAAACCCCTTTAACAGATTTTTGTAGCATATAACAAAAAAATGTTACTTGTTATGATTGAATTAATTTGTACAAATAAATCTCAGATTAATAATAAGGCTTCACCAATTAAGATATAAAAGTGAAGTTTTCAAAAAATTAATAACGAGACGTCACTGAATGTATGTCCGTGCATTTAGAATCAATGTAAAATTATGGAGGAGGTTATTAATATTAGACTGTGATATAGTAAATAATATTTTTACAAATCGGTGATCATATGCTCGGATTCTTCATATTCAAGATATCTATTACAGATCTAGAGAGACTCTGAGCGTACAAGTGAAAGGGTTATTTTCGACACTAATAATTCCGCGATCATATTATTAACTAGAAATCATAATAACAATAGATCAAGTTTGGAGAGATAAAAAAGCAGAAAAGAATTATATGATACTTTCCAACAACCGCGTCATATTACAACCAATTTGTAATGAAGTACACTAAAAGCACGCGGCGTGCGAAAGATACCGCGCCAACAGTCTCATTGTTTACCTCCTCTTGCCGATTATGTACGTTATAGGCTGCACGAATAATTTTCAACGAAACTATTGTAACACACTTTACATATTAAATAACATTTGTCGATTGGGAGCATGTAAAATCACAATGCTATCGATTAATTCGAAATTCCACGCGCTTACGTGCCCTGAAACGGTTACCGGATGAGTTAAACTGGGGGCGCGTGTCTCCGGCCACGAGTCATTTTTTCCCGCGTACTTTGGAACACTTACCCCTACTTCTTTGATTCACGTAAAACGATCACTTTAATTTTAATAAGAAACACTATTAAAAATGTAACACATCAACGGTACACGACATTTTCACTATCGTTCGTTTTGGACATGCCAAATGAAAGCTCATTCTATACCATGATGTCAGCCATTTGCAATTACATTGGTTGGTGGCCATTAAATATTTTCAGTTGGGTTTTTAACTCTACTGAGGGCGCTGCTGAGCGCACGATACGATATCTCAAATCAAGTTTTACGCGTACGATACATCTTATGCCGCTACTTAATAACGCGATGTTTTGTCGCGGAACTAATAAAGATGCTATATTTTATGTTAAAGTTCCCACGGCAATGCCTATTCTCGAGTTTATGCAACAGTTGCGGCGCCTAAATTTTTAAAGAACTCTCCGGATTTAGAAAAAATTAAATAAACCTTTAAAATATCGCTAGGTTTATGTGTTGTAGCGAATTTATAGTTTGCAAAAGCTTACTTTTTCGTCCCGATACAATATGTATCTATAATACACAGAGTTTTAGCAACGAGCTTTAACAACGAGCTTTAACAACGAATTAATGTGGTCAGTGCAGTTCATGCATAAACGAGAGGATATTGACAGGAGCTTCGGTCCGTGTCGGTTCATGTTAGTAAAACATGAAACATGAGGAGAAGCCCGAATCCGACAGAATTCTCCGCAGAGATACTGGTTCAAACAGCGCGGACCGGAAGTCAGACCACTAAATTTTGGATGCTCGCATCTCAAAAACGGCCCTTCAGATTAAAAAATGGTAAAGAACTATTCAATTTGTTTTCTTAGAAATAATGTGCATATTCCGATTTGACCCATAATTTTGGACATACAACATGTTAACCTCATAGTCGATTTAACGAATTCACAAATTGTGTGCATATTAAATAACAATTTTTCTACATATTTTGAGGTAGTGTGTACTGCAACTGACTGCAACGCATAATATAGTTGCCCGATTAATGTACAGGGTGTCCCAGCTAACGTGCAGGTCCCTGAACCAGGTGATAGCTGAGGTAATTCTAATATAGGGATGTGACGTTCGTAATGTGGTATCTTAATTTGTGGCCGAGTTATTAACGAAAAACGGCAGCCACTCAGAGGGCTCCGTTAGACCCGGCCGCGCGACAGTAGAAGTTCTGCACTAGTAGGGTGCCGTACCAGTAGGAACTGTCGCGCCGCTGGGCCCAACGAAGCCCTCTCATTGGCTATCGTTTTTCGTTAATAACTCGGCCACGAAGTAAGTTACGACATTACGAATGTTACTTCCCTATATTATAATTATCTCAGCTATAACCTGGTTCAGGGACCTGCAAGTTAGCTTGGACACCCTGTATAACATGTAATGCGGGCCTGGGGGGGGGGGGGAAGTACTTCCCACTTTTCACACTTCTTACTGTGCGACAAAGATGCAATATGTAGATTATCTTTGTCACACAACACGAGAAAGCGGCAAAGTGCATATAGAATGGGCGGTCCCTCTCCTTTCTTGGGTGGACCATATACCATATACTGAGCGTTAATCGATCAAGTTTTTTTGTTCACGAGTGTATTTAGTAATCGAACTTTGTAATCAGATGATGATCTAAAACAAAAAAATTATCTCAGGTCCCACCGAGATTTGAACTCGGATCGCAGGATTCAAAGTCCTGAGTGCTAACCATTACACCATGGGACCGCTTGTAACGATCATTTTCTTATTATATACTTAAACATTTTTTAATCTTATATCGCATATTCCTAATTAGACATTATTTAAATTTCGTATTTAAATAATATTTTGTACTCACATACAAATTTATAAATGTGCTCATGGAATAAAGAAACAATTGAATAGTGATTGTATTTATTGTACCCTGAGCTGTATTGTAGTTCTGTTCGAGGAGAAAATACAGTGAATAATTTTTTCTAGTTGTTATGTAAGTATATATATTTTTGAAATACATATATTTTCCTTGTTCTTGCAATATGTTTACCATGATTCCTCTAGAAATTGTTGTGTCCAAGCACAGAAATGTACATTCGCATTGGAGATCGCATTTTTGTTGTATTAATCTTCAAGGACGTTTGCTACACGCCAAAAAATGGTTCCCATAATTATCATCCACACTTGATAACAGTGACAAGTCACATAACTAACACTGCACTGCATTGTTTGCAACTTAAAAGCAATGAAAAACGTATCTAGCACAAGCATATAAGTAACGATTGTCGCATCATCTTATAAGCATTAGATAGTTTTATTGTTTGACGCTATTTTCATAAACAGCCTAATTAATTATCTGATGCATATAAGTTATATGGTTTTATCACCTGAAAGCAGTGGTACATTCTACCATGCATACTAATTTGCATATTGAATTAAGAATGATAATAAACAAACATTATTAAATGTTTACCTTAACTTGTTTAACGTAGCAATAAAGCACTTAAGAGGATTTCACATTTGATACGAAAACGTCCGATCGCCTTTACCAGCAATAAGTTTCAATATGGATTATTTAGCCAGACAGTTGATTATCTAAGTTCTGTAGTTGGAGTAATCCTTTAAGTTTTTCATACTTTGTGCATTATTTCTTTGGTATTGAATCCAAAATTCTTTCTTGCTTTTAGAATTCATGATGCCGAAAAGATCGTTTGTCATTCGGAATAATTATGTTGCTGAACTTACATTTGCAAGTCTGTTGAACAAACCTCTGAGATATCAGCTACAGACACATTAAAAGTTTGTAATACAGGTTAGACTGTTATTTTTTTACTTGTGATATTGTATGTAAGTGTTTCAGTTTGTTACCTAAGTGCAAATCTTCATCAACTTGTAAATCACTAAGCAACAAGAAGTATGGTCGTTCAATCTTGTTATCATCATTGTCAATTTTTTACTGGACTCTACAAAAAGATTAGGTGGTAGTTTTATATGATGACACACATCCAGCAAAGTAGCCACTTTTTCTTCTGTTGCGAGATGCTAGAAGTAGCTCTGCAAAGTCAGATAATTTAAATTACATCTTAGAAATTTACATGTACATAAATTAGATGAAGCCCCATTGAAAGTGAAAACTACTAGAATAATACCATACTCATGCAATGCTATCAATGTTTGATCATTTTTAATACTGACATCTTGTTAACATTGTTAAATTGATGTTTAAAAAATTGCATAGTAAAATTACCCATGTCTTTCAAAATATGCAACTGTTTTGTATCAAGTAGATTCTTTTTCCATAAATCTACTATTACATCTTTAAATTTAGCAATGCGTTTCATATCTCTTTGTTGCTTTTGCTGAATCATTCTGATTTTCTTTCTGTATGCTATCTTTATGTTGTGAAGAGCAATCTGCACTATTTTGTTTTGTGCAGAATCTTCTAATAGGCATGGGGAAGTAGTTGTCCCTCGACTAACATATTTTTCCATGGATGATGTACAAGAATCTTTATAAGAGACTATAATACATATGAAATTATATATGGCATGAAGTATGTAAAATTATGCATTTAAACAAATATTCATATCAAATTTTGCTTTGAAAGGAGGGAAAACAATACCTTGATCAGAGGACGAGGCTGTTTTTACTGTATCAAGATTGGTTGTGTATGTTTCGATTAAACAAGCTTTTTGATCAAGTGAATGTTCATTCAACACTTTACCTTGTTTCAAAGAAGGTATTTGTTTTTCTCCTGCATTTCTGTAAATATATGATAAACGTGACTTGTTGAAAAATATGTACTCTGATTTTCTAATAGAAATCCACACGAATGGCACAGCACCAGGACGTAGTCTACTGCAAGTCAGAGATGTTCTATCCAAATCTTTTTCATCAAAATGTACAGAGCATAAAGCTGCAATTGCCGGTATACTGCTGGGTTCTAAGCCCATTCTATCTAACCACTTCTTTTGTTCCCCTGGTTCCTTGGGTATTCTAAAATCCAATCAAACTTAAATTTGGTTCAGTGGCATACAAACAATATCGCGGATAATTATAAATTTATATACAGCGTAGTACCACATACCTGTGAAACGAAATTTTCACATGAGATACTTCCCAGTTTAATTGTTTCATGCTTTTCCGGCACTGTGTCGCTCTATTTTTGCAGTCTTTTGCATAACAGTCTGGCATATTTGAAATTAAAACTACTTAAATATTAATGTAATGATTGTATACTACTTACACAATAATTTAATAACCGTAATTGTAATGACAAATCAATGTTTATGTCTGGTTATGTACCGAAGGAAATGGATAGAGTAGAAGTGACGGGAAGGTCCCATAACAGCTCGTTATTTAGCGCTCGTAGTGAGCTCGGGGACAAACTAATGGTCCTCCCTCACTGGAGTGCACTGGACATTCCTCCAATTTTCACAAGTCGAACTGATTGAACAAATTCGAATTGAAGAAGACTTCCGTTATTTCAAATTGAAATGAGAGAGAAACTACGAATACTCTCTAGAAAGAATTATATATGAGCATTTTAATAAATTTAATAGGGGACTAGCAATTCTTGATGAAAATATATCTTAAATAAATAATTTATTATGAACATTACCAGAAAGATGTTAGTACATTGGTTTGCGATGTTAATAATATTAGTATTTCATGTTATAAAAAGTAACACTTATGCACAATTAGTACGCCATAATAATTCATAATCGTACAACTCTCGCATTTTATACTGTCTTTTTTTTATTGGAATATGTTGCGTTCTTTGTGCGAATTCTCATTTATTTAATTCAATTCTTCAATTCACAATTATTCATTTGTATTATAATACATGTTTATTATTTACTTAGTGTGAGAAATTAATACAATGTGTAATATTAAGTTTTGTACTGCATATAATCAATTATATACCATACAATTTAATTTCACAATAGTAATCCCTAAAGTCAATTATTTCAATATGTTATAAAAGTATTTATATTGTTTAATTACTTTGTACAATAGCAGTCAATCTACAATAGTATAAAATCATAGACATTTTGATAAAGATTATTGTGGAATATTAACGTGTGATATACTATATACACAAATCGACTGTTTTGTGATGGGGTGTAATCCATATTCTACAGAAATCCCCATATTGTGTTCTAGAAACTCCAAAATTTTCTTTGCAAATAATTTATTGTTTTCGTGTACTTCTGGATGTTTTGAGTATTCATCTAACTGTAAGAATGAATAACAGTCAACAAAATAATGTGCACAAGTAGTAAGGAATATGTAGATATAAATGCAATCTATTTATACCTTCATCCACCGACAGCTAGCAATCTCTCGGTTACATTTATGAATATCAAAATTTACAGGTGATAAATAAGCTATCATATATATGTCAGAACAATCAAAGGCATAGTTGTGGCCATGTCGAAAAGTTAACAAACACTTAAATGTGGTTTCAATACCCGTTTCTTCTAATACCTCTCTTTTTACTGCATCTTCTATATTTTCTCCTGAAAGTATAAAACCAAATCACTTCTACATTAAGTATTTTACATTGAGTAATGATACTCAACGTATGTAATGAGTTTTTGTCAAATTCTGCCTTGTTGTTTTCATATTAAACAAGGATTATCATTTGAAGAAATTATAAAAACTTGCAAATTTTTTTGAATTAGTATCACTAAATTGTAATCTGTAATTTGTATGAGAAATGTTCGATCTCAAATTTCTATAAAAAGATGAAATAATGTAAAATAAAATAAATTTGTATTGTATACCTTGTGTAATTGTTTTGACAGTTATTTCAAAACTTTTAGATATGAATTATGGTTTATGGTGTGCATTTTCTCTTCAAAATATGATTTTTGCTTGGACTAGACCACTCATGATACTATGGTTTCATTCTTTTCAGACCTTTATGAAGCTATTGTGAATATTATTGTCATAAGTAAAAGAAAAATCTGTCATTGGGAAAAATGTAAAAAATTATTTAATTATTTTATTTTTTTGGGCTGCTAGTTATTTAATTGTAAAGTATACAGCGCTTTAATATATTATTTTGCAAATTTTTTACTTGTCAAGTTTAGTTGCCGAAAAGCAATATAATGGATTAATATTAAAAAATTGGAATAAGTATCTCTTTTTTAAAACAACAAATGTTAATTAAATACAATTATTCAGACAGAAAAAATGTGATTATTCAACACTAACTAAAGTATGCATTGAAAGCTTATTTTTAAACATTTGAAATGTCTCAAACAGTTCACCTTTCAATTATTTCTTAACTTGTTTGTTATCTTCACAGTATCCTTTATTTTCTCTGCAAAATTTATCTTGGTCTCATGAATGATTGAAGATTTATACATTTTTTTTCAACCCATTGGAATTCCTATCACGGGACGACTGACTGGGCCTAAAAAATCCAATGAATATTTGTAGGTAGTCAGTTTGCCTATTTTTTATGTTTGGTACAATTTTTTCTAAGTAAGTGGTTTGTTTTAAAACATACTTTAATTATTTTCCCAATATTACGAAAGAAAATGAGAAGTGGTTCCGTAGTTGAAGTTGTTGATATAAAATATTCATTATGAACAAATATCAGAGTGGTAAGGCATTAACAAGTTTATTCAAGACAGGGCAGAATTAATGATGATACAGTGCTTTTGTTAGCTGAATGTGTCTTTTTTTTGTGTAGAATTATAATATGACAACATAGTCTCTTTACACTTGTTAAAAAACTTTGATAAATTTTACTATTATCTTTAATTACTTAAAATTTTGGCATTTCAAATTTCCTTCAAATGATATGGTTTTGTTTGATATGAAATAACAACTTTTACAGCACATGTACACGGACCGGCACGGATTCTGTACATGTTACAACCACTCAATGTGGTCTAGTCTTAATACATGGAATGTACCCAATCAAGAAATGCCTAATAATCATAAATTGCTTGGATTTATATAAAACAAATATGTAGAGTAACTTCTTTAAAAATATGTAATCATTATTGAGATATTGAGCAATATGAAAATTTCCAAAATGAACAGAAATCACTGACTCAAGTGTTTGTGGTTCATACAATTACCATTATCAAGAATCTTGTATTTGTTTTTCTGTGACAAGTGCTATTCAAATTCTACAACCACGGAGCGCCTCCAATTACATAGCTATACGTGATATGGTTCACAAATCTTACATTGTATAAGGGAAGTGCTTACAAATTTGATTGTATAATAAGTGTGACACACACTGACTTACGCACCTGGATCTACATAACCACCTGGTAACTTCCATAATGATACTTGAGATGAATACTTTTCCTTAATTACCAGAATCTCATTAGTTTTTTCATTAAAGACAAATGCTCCAACTCCTAAATTTGTGTGTGCGTATGGAGGAATGTTGCACTCTTCGTTATTTGGTAGCCAACGGTACAACATGACATATTGTTCTTTCGCATGATGAAATTTAAAGCCGTTACTCACAAGTATGGGCACCCAACTTGCTTGCGCCAAATGTACACGAAACCAAATTGTGCGCTTTTCGTCTTTTATCCACTGGTTTAATGATGCTACGAATTGATTTACAATCACAATACGAAATCATATTTGCAATATAAATGGTCAGGCCAATAATACTCATTATATTATTAAGTCTAAGAGTAAACTGAAATGAGATTGATTGTGCAAGCTAAGATTAATAGCATTTGTTTTACATTATCTAACTGATATTTATTCGCATCTATGATCAAGAATAGTATTTTTTCTTTATAGATGAATTAATTTATCCAAATCAAGGTACAACAATTACTTATTGTAAAACAAAAATTAATAAACTTGCAACATTATTAATCCCAATTAATGATAAGTAGATAAATGTATTTTACATTATAATTTAATATTTATTATTTACCTTCGAGATATTGATGAAATGCGGGAAATTCACATGACTCCTCACACGAATCAATTGTCACACCATTATAACGATCACTGCGTCCTTTAAAATAGGGCGAAGTCATAATTGTATTATATTCAATGGTATGCGCTGAGCTGTAAAATCTCAAGAATAAAATGGATCTCGATCTTAAGAAAAGTCGTTGCTGCTTCAGCACTGCAGTAAGGTGACGCAGTTTCGACGTTATAACACTTTGCATTGGTACATCTACGAATCTGTACGAATAATAAACATTTAAAGAAAACTTTTCATAAATATCAGAGGAAATTAATAAGGAACAACGCTTTTACGTAATAGAATAAAAAATCGTTTCATTAATGTATGAGCTGTAACTACTACACATGACTCCGAATCAATGGAAATTTCTAACCTGACATGCTATAAATTTGATTGAGATAATCGGGTATTATATACTTCTCGATCAAATATTTTTTATTCTGTATACATTATAATGAAATGAATACATTATAATGAAATAATACATAGTTGTGAATTGTATTGCTTGGATTGCTATAACCAATGAAAGTGCCTATAGGTCACGTCATGCAATGTTATATGAATACATCAATCTGTAAGATCACGAAATTGCGTCATGCTTACGTTCTTGCTATCTGGATATTATGTAGTTCGTTTCTTTGGATAAAAGACATTAATTAATTTGTTGATCTTAATAAATGTGCGAATCCAGTTAATTACGCCCTATACTAAATTCTGATTTAATATCTTACATATCTATTGTAGTAAACACGACCCATCGAATTCTCAACCACTCAAAGTGTCGCACTTCCCCGCCGAGGAGGTTGAGAATTCGATGGGTGATGATTAAAATTTTATAAATTTATCATTTAAGCTAAATAGTTAAAAAAACATTAATTTTATAAATTAACAAAGAACCGAAAAATAGCTTCACCGCGGGGTGCGCGATCTGGTTAGGGTCGTGTTAAGTGCTGGTTGGGGTGGGATGGTTCGTGGGGATCGAAGAAGTCGCCGAGGTAGGAGATTCCCCCTGCTTAACTTTCCTCCGCCTCAATAGGCATTTAGGGTACCACTCCCATTTATACAAATGTATATGGTGACTGATTTTTTGCTTTTTTTCGCTTTTCAAGCGTTATTTTCTTATGTCACAAGACGGCCTAGAGCGGGGGCTCTAGCCGTCATTGCACTGTGACATCGATGTTTGGCAGTTGTGAGTTGCGGCCACTCGCACTGTTCCTGAGCTGTGACAGTTTCTCAGTTTTCTATAGGCAATGGATCTGGTTGCGTTCAACGTCATGAGATCCTGGATCCTTTGTTTTCTCTGTAGGTATTTGTAGGCTCACTGGGGGGGTTTTAGTCGGTACAAATCCGACACTGTCCGTCTCCTCCCCCGAGTAGGCGGATATCTTTCTAAAGATTTCCTCCACAAAAAAAGGTACATTAGATCTGGCTACCCATGCATACCCTAGTTACTAGGGCCTAGTACATACCCCGTAGCGAAGGCATTTTTGTGGTTCCTTGTATGTACATATTTTCATACATACGTAGGACTGCAGTGGGAATTGGCGGCCCGGCCATTGCTTGTCGGATCTCGTTAAACGGTTCACGGTCAACTTACTCGATTTTTCTAGGGTCACGTACAAAAGTATCAGCTTTTTTAAAAACGATTTCTTGAAGAGACATGTGCTAAGAATGTGTATGAAGTTTTTCAAGTTTTTCAAATTTCATCTGGAAAAGTTATATGTATTTAATTGTTTAACAAAATTGTATATAAATGGTAGTTCACATGGTTAATACTCCAAATTGTTGTTCTTATTGAAAATTTTGATTCTTTCTGATGAAAATGTACTGTTTGCTACAAAAATAAAATAGTATTCACAAATTTCGGACGTAACCGTACCATAGCCATTCTAACTTGTAACCATAAAGCACAACATCTTGCAACCCACCTGTGCTTGGAAAGTTAACAGATTGAAAGACTTTATTTCTTTATTGCAACGCTTGGTCAAGTAAAAGTAAATACTTATTCATTTTCACTTCCTTTCAATCCATCAACCATGTGCATCAACCGTGACCGTTACGTCCAGTTATGCGCGCATGCAGGAAACCCTCGCGATCACGTGCACTACCGCGTGGCTCCAAAAATCAGCCGCTCGGTACATCGGGGAAAACCCCAGCGTTGTCGGTACACCCGATGTACCTCCTGCGAAATAGGCATCGCCGCACCCTCTCCAAGAAACATCCCCAAAATCGGGAGTTGGAGGACGCTTGGCCTTGGAAGAAATCGGAGGAACTCGTTAGAGTCTAACCCTTAGAGTCTAAGGGTTAGACTCTAACGAGTTTCGCTGCTGCCCCACCACTCAAAAATTAGGACCAGTGAGCGAGCCGCTAGACGTTTAGGGGCCGTGTCGGCTCAGGATCGTACCATGAACATAAACGCATGTTCTGCCCTACCCAGGTATAGGTCCAGCGGTCCCTTCGTTGGGTCCAGCGGCACGACAATAGAAGGTCTGCACCAGTAGGGTACTGTGCCAGTAGGAACTGTCGCGCCGCTGGGCCCAACGGAGCCCTATGATTCGCTATCATTTTTCGTTAATAACTCGGTCACGAATTAAGATACGACATTACGAATGTCACTTCCCTATATTAGAATTACCTCAGCTATCACCTGGTTCAGGGACGTGCACATTAGCTGGGACACCCTGTATAACTCTATAGTCAACATTAACGTTTAAGTTATTGTTTTGTTATTTATTACTGTTATTAAGAATTGCTATCATTTGAAAATATTGGCAAATTAACATCAGTGTATCAAGTGTGAATTCCTATCCTTACAAACGGTGGCTTTATTTCATTAAGTTGGGGTAAAGTGTGAAGCATAGAGAAGAGTTCACTACTGTTCCAATTCGACTTCACGAAACCGAGGACATCAGTTCTCGCATCGTACATGTAGACGAAGAAAAATGCTGTACGATTCATCGTTGTTGCGATATGATTTTTCAAAGTTCATATCATAGGGCACAGACCAGAAACGGGAAAGAGGAAGGATAGTGCAAAGTAAAGATAGTTGTATGAAATGATTAATAGTAATGTCAGGAGGTGCTAGGATATGTATGCAAAGAAAAATTCAGACGTTAAAAAAAAAAATAGTTTATCCGCGTTTAAAGATCAGGAGCAGTAAGAAAGATGCCCTCACTTTGAAGCGCGTCACTTTGACTTTTTCAGAGTGGTCTGATTTGTCAGACAATTATCAAATTTTCAATAAAACAAAATTGGTTCCACATACATATTTATATTACTGTAAACATTTATATTTCAAAACGCTAAAGCGTAGCCACAAAATGTTGTTTTCATTTTCACCGGAGAGAGTCAAACTTGTCAATAAAAAATACAATTTGCATAACGATCGATGTTAATTAGCATTTACATTTCGTGTTGTTAAATAATTATAAATATGTCACGCGCCAATGTTTTTAAAAATATGACAAATTTCAGACTTACTCTTTGAAGCTTCCCTTGAATTCGATGTAGCCACTGGCAAGATGATGAATTCAAGAAACCGTAAGAAACAAGTGGTTAACCGAATAGTGAGCCTGTAAAAATACAGCTAGCTGTCTGAAGTGTTCCGAGGAGCAGATACCGCGACGCAGATAGAATACTTTTTTTTTCTAAAACTTTGAGGCTTTCCGAATCAACTGGCACTTTTCTAATTTCTGTATCCATTATGATCTAAGAGTACATAATTTTCAAAAAAAGTCACACAAAAACTTTGACTGTCTGTAACTTAAAAAATATTTATTATTTTGAAAATTCCTTCAAGTGTTTTTTTTTCAACGTAAACTACAACATAATAAGATTTTATCAAAATCCATGACATGACGGGAAAAAACCCTGATCACTTAACGTAGAGTGCACCATGTAAGTATGAACATATGTATTGTTAGACGGTTCCGTGTTTGTAACGTCAAGGGTTACAAGGTCAGTGATTTTAAAAATGTACATAGATGTTACAAAGTGATGGATTTTGTATGGAATCACCCTTATACTTTTATACGTTTACAGAGTACAATAAAACGTCGGGGACCATTCTTCAGGATCAATAGTACGCATAAAAAGAAGAAATAACACAATACCCTTAGGTCTGCAAGCTACCTCTTATCAACAAATACTACCTCTTTAAAAAATTACAAAAATTTATATCTCCGAAATGCGTACCATTTACGCTTCTTCCATTCTTCCAGCTCGCGTTGTACGGAACCGATTTTTGTTTGTTGTTATTGAGCAAAATGTAAAATAAATGAACATATCATACAAATTCTTTACTTATTAACGAATTTGATCTTTTCTATTGTTAATGAAAAAGAAAAATCTTATTATACCTTAACGTTTCCACGACACAATGTTTAAAAAAATGAATTGTTCAGAAATTGACGCAATTCGACAATCTGTAGCTTCGGTATGTTTCAGAGTTCTTTCATTCATTCTATGCCAAATTTGTTAAATTTATGGTATGCTATTGTCAGTAATTTTAACATAATGGTAGTGACTGTTATTAAACATAATGTATATTGTGTTCATTCTCCTACCTATAAGTTTATTTCTTAACGTAGTATAATAATTTAATGAAATTGTACATATTAGGTTGGAGACTATGAAACGGGCGTTGAGTAAAAATAAAGAACAAACAGCGCTATTTTTCTCATTATTTATTATATTTAATCGAAATAACTTCCACTGGTATCTACGACTTTCTGCCAACGATTGGGCAAGTCATGTATGCCTTGTCGAAAAAAGTCTTCATTTTTAGAGTTAATAAAGAATTCAAAGTCTTTTATGATATCATTTTGTTGACTGTATTTTTTGTTCCTTAAAAATAATTCATAATTATGGAAAAGGTAATAATTGGTCGGTGAAATATCTGGAGAATATGGAGGATGTGGTAAAATTTCATATTGTAGAGAAATTAATTTGTCAACAGTGATTGAAGCTTTATGTGGTCGTGCGTTATCATGCAGTAATACTGCACCGGTCCATGCGGCACATATGTATCCAATATTTTTACTTTATTTTTTTGACACGGATGTTTTAACACAGCCGTATAGCTAATTTCGAGTTTAGACCCAAGGTCACGAATTGTTGTTTGTGGATTAGATTCCAGAGTCGTCCTTAATTCCTCGTTATCAATGTGGCCCAGTGGTCTTCCGCGAGGCTTGTTGACGATACTAAAATTGCCAGATCGAAATTTTTTGGACCAGTACCGAGCATTTTTTTCATTACTGGACCCATCTCCGAATACCTCATTAATGTTTCTCACAGCTGTGGCTGCGCTATGATTTAATTTGAACTCGTACAAAAAAAGCAGATGCAAATCGCATTTTGTTTCCATCTGGTTTCGGCGAAAAACAAAATGAAAATGGGATACAAACACGAAAAAATTTTACGAAATAGGGTAAGAAGAATACCTTTAAACTGTATAAATAAAAATATCGAGTACACACTACACTGAAACTCTATCAGTCGCAGCTGAACACAGACTAAAAAAAAAACGCCCGTTTCATAGTTTCCAACCTAATATAATACAGAATTGTATAGGATATCGGAAAAGAATGTAATCTGATACTGCTTCAAACTTAAATGTATTAGAGAGAGCAATCCCTCTCGCTCCAGAACGACTCCAAATCATGGTATATTCTATCTACCGGTGAATTGTAATGAAGAGCTTCACAAATGCGACAGTAATGCCGCGAGACGCTACCAAAATAACCGTGCTCGTTAAGTACTCTATAATATCTTCGCCACGTGTGAAATTCCATATATTTATTATCGTGTCGATTAAGATACTGAATATAATCTGCTAAAGCTGAAGGGTTTGCAAAATCGCTTACATGAAGGAATGATTTCGGTGGTAACAGTCGCTCGCAATCTTTTTTCGGAGCGCCCATTATTATCGGAATTGCTAACTTGTGATACCCATGCCAGAATATTTTTTCTGTCAAATATTCTTTACAATTCGAATTTTCGAAAGCTAAATAAAACTTGTATACGTTTAAAGCGAAACAGTCTTTGTCAAAGTGGCCTGGACACGCTGTAGTATTGCCACCGAGACATCTGCCGTAAATATCAAGATCATTGCCAAGCAATGATTTAAGTTCTTTCACGTAATTCCATCGATCATTCTTACCCCCACAATTGCTGCCCATTATAGCAACCAACTTAGTTTTTTGCTTTTTAATGGATTCCTCTAATAAATTTGAATTGTCCGAATTCGATGCTGCTTTAAGAATTGCGCGCCCATAGGGAACCGGCACATCACTATCCATTCTATATGACATCGACCAGTTAAAGAAACCATTGTAGTCCGACAATTTCTGATTTCCATAAAGGAAAGTATGAATTGGTGATTCGTCTGTTAGAAAAATCCATATTTGATCCATACGAGTTCTAATCGGTAATTCTAATGTGCTTTTCGTTTGATGCAAATGAAATACCACGGCGTCTGCTTTATGCAAATCATCTGATCGATAACTGAGTGCACAGTTGCTTACCGTGCAATTCTCCCAAGGGGAATATCTGCAAAAAAAATCATAAACGGAATATGCAAGGTATTTAAATTCAATATAACAGTATCATAATTCTATGTATACAAATTGTTTGCGAAATTATCTTAAAAATATATATAAAAATATCATTAGCTCTGTAAATATGCTACATTTCAATATTTGTTTAATATGAATTGAGTATATTTTATGTTTCTCTTATTCTAATTATTATGAATTAGATATCCGTAATATTAGAAATTTTCATGAAAATTCACAATGATTAAAGTTATTTAATAACTCTTATCATGGACGGCTGTACATGTTATTTCCTGACTACCACTGGGTAATAACGCACATTTATCATTAGCTTTAATTAGCCAGTAACATCAATATGTCCTCGAGTGTTTAAATATTTCCTTAAACATCAAGTTTCTATGCATCGTCTCAAATGGCAGTTAGCACGTACCCACCAATTTTACAAATTATCGCGTACGTATTAATATCAATTTTCTAACAAACCTATTATTCGTGAATCGTTTAATATGTCTGCGTTCTAAGAAAACACCATGCTTCCAGATTAAAATCAAGTAAGGATCCTTTTTAGCACGTATTATTGGCGGTGACGAACTTTCTTCTGAAAGCAGGAGCCACCTTCCTGTGGTGGACATCTTATTAATCTAATAACGAAAACCTAACGTAAATAACTTACGCCGTTGATGTTTTATATCGAAGTGAAACTAGTTTGACAATTTACTTCTAATTAGTAACTCAGTAATATAAAAATTGCATTAACATTTAACGCATTAAATGTCGACATACCTCAGCATCGGTAAAATTTCGTTGTTTTAGTGTTTCAAACGAAAGCTCTACCGATGATATTATGCGATGCATCGCATGACGTATTTTTGAATTGAAAACTTCTTTAGTATTATTCGGGAAGATGATAACCACCAAAATCACGGTAGAAATGATTCCCAAAAACAGTCGAAATTTTGTATACCGCGGAATTAACATCGTACCTTGGATCCACCTACAAGATCGTTGAATAACTAACAAATCACCTGCACTTCTATTTTTCACGATACCGCTTCTTCGTTTAACAGTGAGGAAATAATTATTTAAATGATACGAAAATAATAAACAGCGAGAAATTAATGTCCACATTGTTTAAGAGATGTAAACGCGGATCTAATAAAAATATGAACTGCGGCCGACGAAGAAAGAAACGGGGGAATGGAAGGAAAGGAAGAAAGGAAGGATGGTTCTATAAAAGAAATCAGACCACGCAACTGCCGACAAGGCTAGCTTTGACGTGTGCTGCAACTGATCGTTGATCCCGATTCTCTTGGTTAACCAACTGCGACGGTCCTTAATGCAGTAAGTTGCAAATGGTCGTCGCTTACACTTACTAATGCACTGACAATGAGTAAAAACTTATTTTGCTGTTTTTAGTTCGAAAGTAAGCATTGTACGATGAAAGGACTACATAGGTGTTATGTGAAAGCATCGCCAACTAGTATTAAAAGCTCATTAATTGTATACAGGAAGAACGGTACTAAACAAAATTGTTAGTGCTTGCCGGTTAGCGAACATCTTGTATACTGAACATGTTTGTTTATTAGACAATTTTCTGAAATTTGTGTTATTTATCGAACAAAAGAAATAACGATTGAAGAGACTTCTCGAACTTGAAATGAGCATTAAACGTTTCTATGGATTATTTTGCATGAAATATTATTTATTTATTATTATGTTCAGAATGAATCGAATTAAAATGTAAAATTTATTAACTGTATTTTCTCGATTTAAATTCGACCTTTGCCATCGACGGGCCTGCAATTGTAATCGAATTTTTATAATGTTTCTACACCTGAAGAACATAGGCTTGTGCTACCTTTGTATATGTATGCGACTGCAATAATCTCACATTGTTTGAAGTTTCAAAGGCACCTCGAATTTTGTATATATAAATCTATAATTTTATTACACCTATATTTTAGTAGTTATTAAAACAAATGCGAGAAGCATCATAACAAATATTTTTGGTTATCCAAGCTGAGAAAACATAAAAAAAATTCGTTTAGCTTAATTTAAACGGTGTTAATACCATGTCCAACAACTGCAGTGTACTACTAGCGCGGACTACAAATAAAGAACCGTTTTATTCTTTCAATGACATCTGCATTGATAGTTAAGCATTCATTCACCTTTTTTTGTTGCGTGTCCAAAATTGTTGGAGCAGCTTTATAATTTTTTTCTCTCCACGCGCGCAATAAAAAGAAATCCAGCGGAGACAGATCGGGTGAACGAGCTGACTAATTTATTACGTCCCTACTACCGATCCAATATCCAGGAAAATTTCTGTCAACTATCGAGTTGCCATAGCGTAATGTAAGGCAAGGAGAGGAAACGTAGGATGTAGCGGTACGAGGCGAAGGCACGAGTCGCAGGTTGAAATCGACAGGTTAGACTTAGCTAAATTGCGAAAGCAAATAACGAGCTATGTTACAGAGGACCAACGTAGGCAAAAGGAAAGGTATCGGGCCAGACGAGAGGCTAAGCGTTACCAGGAAAGGGACATAGTCAGGATGGAAATCATGAGCGAAAAACCTGCAGGGGAAAGCAGGAAGCTCCACCCAAAATTTAAAGGTCTACTTAGAATTTACAGGGTTTTTGTCAACGACCGATACGAGGTCGAGGACCTTCGAGAAGGCGGTCGAGGGGACCAAGACCGCGATGCTTGCCGACCGGTTGAAGTCGTGGATAGCGGCGGTCGAGTAGAGAGTGCATCGAGGACAGCTGGTAGCGGGACTACGTAAGCGGCTGCGGGCGGAAGGACCGCCTTTGGAAAGGCAGTGGCCCAGGAGAAACTGAGTTCGGAAGTCTGAGCAGTGACGTAAGGGCGCGTCACTGTAGGACGGAAGACTCAGGTTTATTGAGTAATGCCGTGGCCGATGCCAGGATTACTGAAAGCAAGTTCAGAAGTCTGGGCAGTGACGTAAGGCGTCACTGTAGGACGAAAAACTTTGGTTGATTATGTAATGCCGTGGCCGATGCCAGGATTACTGAAAATGAGTTCCGAAGTCTGGGCAGTGACGTAAGGCGTCACTGTAGGACGGAAGACTCAGAATTGTCCGTGCAATGCCGTGGCGGGTGCCAGGATTGCCGGATGAAGAGTCGGGACTACCTGGACAGTACAACCGCAGGAAGGAGGGACTCGTTCAGGAGGACCGGCATACAACAAAGGAGGATCGGCGTATGCAGGGAAACTAGCGCAAGGAGCGGAGCCGATGACTCGCTGATGGCCAGGCTCCAATGCAGAGGAAATGCATCGCATCAGGATGAAAACAGCGATGCACTGACAATGAGAACAACAGCGATGTCGTGCACAGACATGCTGAAAAGGGGAAGTAACTTCAGGAACAAATAAAATTTGAAAATAAATGTTTTAGATAGAGAAGTCATATATTTATATTTATAGATAATACCATACTCACTTGTCAGTTGTGTTTTCGATGCTTGTATTACAGAAACCAAAGCAGGCTTAAGGATAAGCTCGCATATCAGAATGAACGAATGTAATGTACGCGGCAATCGTCATGTTGATACCATATCTGATTACAATACATTATCGGTACTTTATCAACAAATATTGCATTTTTTTGTAGAAGTGCAATCTGTTTACATATGTATTGAAAGCCATTCACCATTGATAAGATAAGTAACATTGATAACATAAGAATGAATAATCCAGTTGCCGATCATGCCACACTCGCAATCTGCAAACTCTCCGTGAACGTTATCGTTCCACTGCTCGTAACAGGTGAGAATTTTCTACCGACCAATAATACCAATTTTTAGTATTTATTTGCCTTCAATTTGTAAATGTTAATTGGTCTATAGTCGTCGTTATCAGAAAATAAAGCATCAGTGTGTACTTGTCCTAATTGCCATCGATGAAACTCTATACGATTATAAAAATCATTCATCTGAATTTCTTGATGTAGCAACACATGGTAACGATGAAAACGGTAATGATAGAGAATACCTACGTGCAACACGACAGGAACTAAACTGTGGATTGTTTACCATTGTAGGATATGAAATTCTGAGAATGCATGATCGAAAGGTGTGAATAAAGAGTATGATTTGGGCTGAGTGAAGACTGTTTGTATCAAGTGAACGATAAGAATGAATGGTTTCTCGGAATGCATGCATAGAGAAAGAATGCATGGTGACCCGTGACCGAAAGTCGGCACGTGGCAAGAGTGTGTGCGTACGTGTGAAAATTAGCGAGGAAATGATAAGGTGTGAATGAGAATGAATAAGGGCGCAAGAGCGGCGCCGCGAGGATTCGTGTGGTAGAGATTTCAGAGAGAGGATTCGCCGTTGAGAGTTGTGTGTGTCGCGTGATTTTATAGAGAATTGAGAGTACAAGTCCAGAGAGTGGACTTCTTTATATATATTGATATTATTATATTCTTCTGAATGAAGAATATTGAGTTTTATTAAGTTGAGTTTAGTTGAAAGCCCACGTGCGTGAGCGGCTTTGCAACTAATTAATATTAAGCATTAATTTAGTGAAACTATATAATAAAGAATCCAATTTAACACGATATATTTAATATATATTAATAAAATTTAACACGATATATAATATATAAGTAACACTGGTAGAAGAAACCAATCCCAACCAACATCCAACATATTCTTCTACACCATTTCAACTAAAACAGCACATGTATTTACGTCAATCGATTTGGCTTTGTATAGTTTCCCTTTCGCGGATTTAAACTGGTAACCTCCGGAAATGTCTTATTATTCGTTCGAACATGCACCGTTAAAAGTAACATTTATCGGAAAATCGTCAAGCATATAACTGCTCTGCCAACACTAAATTACGTCGGCACTGTTGGTGTTGGATTCCCAACCTATCTTTGATAAAAAGACGACTAAGTATTTTACAAGATATAACTAGTTAAGGCTTAGTCACCCTATTTTCGAAGCTGTGACAACAACCCTTGAGATGGTACAGACCAAGGTCCGGTGTTCACGTCCCCTACCACTTCCTGGTGCATCCCGAATTCGTTTATACGTGCATACCTACCCTAAATACACATTCATATATACATAATGTATATCCTAAAAACCCGCACCAGCTAGCCAGTTAGTACCAGCAAGTCAGTGAGGCTGACAGTCAGTCATAGCACTTTTAGCCTAGTACTTATTCTCTGCAATTTTCGAGCGTTTTAGTCGGTTACGACGTGAGCCAGAGTAGGAGATTATTCGTTGTCCGAGTTTAAGATTATTTGTAGTTCGTTTAAATAGTTAGAACATCAATAAATAGAATTGAATTGTTTTGAACCTTCGAACTTCTTGAACCCGGAATACAACATCGTTAAATCAAGATCGTTGCTCAGAATCCTATTTTTCATCTATGATCGTGATAAACTTTTTGTCCCCAGTAGTACTGCTTCATGGAACTAAATATCTATTAACAGTAGGTGAGAGGTTAAATTAACATTTTCGGAAATGATGAACAATGGTGTAGCATGCGATATTCCTCGTAATACATTTTTTTCAATTAAGATATTCTAATGTATCCTACGTTTACATAAAATAAATGTTATAATACTTGTCGAATTCGTTTGAATATGCACTAAAAAGTAGGTTTAACAAAATTATGGGTGTATTATTAAAAAGTACATCATGCTATACTTGATTAACAAATTTTCGGTTTGTTAATAACATACTCGTCTGAACGGATCACATATTGTGATTCACCCTGTATAATGTATGATACCCATTCTAAAAAAATAACACGAGAAAGGAGAAACAGGAACCACACTTGTATCACATTAATACATTTTCTGTCGTTTGCAGAAGTAAAATATCTTTAAAAATAGTAAAGGTACTGCTTAACAAATTTTGAATACCTTGTAGTTTCGCCTCATTCGAGGCATATGTAGACAAAATAAAAAATGGTGCAAATGCATACATTCACATCCAAATCAGAATTGAGACAAATGTATGTAAAATAGAAATTAATTTATTATAGGTATTTTAAGTAAGATATTAACGTATTAGTCAGTGGTTAGTAAATAATGTAATTACAAATAACACTTATCCATAATTGCAGTAGTGGCTCGTCAAAGGTTCGCTCTGATGATTTGGTAAAGGATCGCGGATCATCCCCACCACTGGGGACTTCTTCCTCGATATCAGTGGTAAATACATACTATAACACGGTTGCAATGTCGTGCCGTTAAGATCAAGTTTTATCTATAACCTTTGTATCAGTGAAGCAATACTGATTTAACGACAAAACATTTTAATTTTTGGATATTTCCTTATGAGAGTTGTATCAATTTACTGGTAAGATTTTGCTGATTAAAATAATATCAAATATGATATATACGTATATTTGTATTCGTTGGATCATCTAACAAATGAAGTTTCAAACTTTTCACATGCAATTATGTGGCACGCGATTCGTTTGCCTTGAGACTAGTTAATCATTCAAAGATACTAAAGTATAATCGTTTCTTTTTTCTTCACGTGGATCACGCGGGCACAACGTTAAACATGAATTTGTAAAAAAATATTACGCAAACTTAGAACTACCGGACTCATCAATTTTCGTAAATTTTTTCATACATTTTCTGATCACCTGTTCTGACTTTATCGATACACATGTACATACTATAAAATTGTACTGCATGTAGTACGTACAATGAAATTTTCCATTGACAGAGTAATTAAAACATTTGGAAAAAATATTGACCTATTATAAAGCTCTATATTTATATTAAGTGTACCTTATTACAAGTATTGTTTTATACTTTGCAGGTGTTTCATTGTAATTCTATTTTTTTGTATGAATTTTATTATCAAGAAAAATCTTTAATACACCCTTCGTAGAATAAAAGTATTTTAAATACATGCTTGTATTCAATTTGTCTCCCGCCAAAGAAGGAATTTAATATCACTAGTGCTCACAGAATATACGCATACCGTGTACGTGCTATTCAGTACGGATTTTAGTAAAAAACGGGTAACGTTGAACGCAGTTGAACGCGAGTGAACGCGAGCTGAAAATGGTACTGGAGTCTTACCACCCCTTTTCATTACACAAAAATTTGCCCAACATGTCCTATCTACTCTTGCGCATGGTCTGTGCTTTGCGTAGTTTGTGGATAGAACTACCGGGAAAACGCCCAATTTTTATTTGTCTGCCAAATCAATAGATGTCGCAAAAAAATGGAGACCTGGTCTTACCGCTCTAACCATCCTCTTTGCCAAAGAACTAATATTTCATACATATGTAGAAAGTTATTGATATCAGTAATTTTCATTGATTGATACTCAGCCTTCTTGCAAGGTTTCTTTCCGCCATATCAAGGGTATGAGGCAATTCCATATGTTCTGTAGCCTCCGAATACTATTCTTGAATTTGATATGGATACCTTAATTTTGAATGAGCTTCATAACAAGCGGATACTGAGTGCTGTGTTCTATTGGAATCGACCCAAATTTCTTTGCTTAATATATAACAGCTTTTTTTGTACATAACAGCCTTTGCTTAATAATAACAGTAATTTTCAACACTGCGTCTCTTTATGTACTGATCAGTACTGATTGAAAAGCATACACTGCTATTAAGCGTCCGTTTTACCCGCGGGTGCCTACGGGACAGTGCTGAATCGTATAAAGCAATAAGTATGTGAAGTATCAATAAGTTTCGCCCTACATTATGATGTTGATAATCCATTTCCCATCGTAAAACATCATTCCAACAGCGCTTTTATAGACGACTGAAACGCCAGCTAGTGATTATTAAAATCGACAGTAAGTTGACCCTCTTTGTTGGCATAAGTCTGTGATTGGCGCTGCCATAGATGCAAGCAGCGAACTATTCTTTCTTTCCTGTTCTTTTCGTGTTCACATCCGTTTTTGTGATCGTTGCTGTAGCGAATGTCGTACACGTGCGTATAAAATGGTTATTTTCCGCAAAATTGTTGAGAAGCATAAAGACTCGACAAAAGCATCGGGCGGCTTAACTAAAAAGAAACAACAATCGACTGCTGTGTCGGAGAAATTGCAGAAGAAGGAATCGAAACAAACAAAAAATGCTAAACTCAACAGTGCAGAGGTTACAACAAATGTAAAGAATGCAAAATTAAAGAAGAATTTGGCGTCACTTAAGAAAGATGCAACTGCAGAAACTAAAGATAAAACAAAAATACTGACATCTAATAAACTTCGTAAGAAAAGTGTAAATGAATCTGGTAAAGTGTCTGATTCAAACTCTAAAAAACATGGCAATTCGAATATTCTTGATATAGAAAAAGGAGTTAAAGTACAGAAAAAAAATTTGAAAAATGAAAAAAGTATTACACAGGGGAGTACAGCAATTTCAGCACGGATGTTAAAAAGACAACATTCCTCCAAGAAAAATGCAGAGAAAGTGAACAATAAGATTCCTAGAAAGAGAAGGAGAATCGAAGTAGGGGAAAGTGAAGAAACTGTGGATAATTTGAATTTAAAAGATTTATCCAAAAAACACATTTTACAATGCATTACGGCTATCTTTCATTTAACACAAGAGCAGCTGAAAAATAAAAATACATTATTTGATGGAGAGACTCATCCAGTATTTATGCAAGTAACGTGTATTAGAGTACCGAAAGTACCATCACGGCAAATGAAAATGTAAGTCAAATTAAATTGAACAATATAAGTATCGTAATTTAAAGACTTTATATTTTCTAAAATGTAGTGCGTGAACAATTTATAATTAGTAAACAAGTGTCATTATATGTAGTAATTCTAGTCTGATATATTAAGATTTTAATTTCATTTACATATCAAATGATTATATTTCGAAAATTATCAACGGATCTTTATTAGATACTTTGATTATACTTTAAAGAGTGATAAATTATTATTTTAACTCTTTGTGGTCATATTTGTGTTGACATTTGTTGCTGTCATGACTGCAAACAGTTAAATCTAAATATATGTATATCGTCAAAATACATTCAATGTAATTTCTTTATTTTTTAGACTTTTACCACATTCTATAGTGTCTCCAAATGATGAAGTGGCACTTTTTGTTTGTGATTTGGAAAAGGGTAGGCGAAAGGACTATGAACCAACGGTAGAACATTATAGGGATTTGCTTGAACAACATGGTTGTACAAATGTAAAAACTATAATTCCAATGAATCAAGTAAAAACAGAGTATGATCAACATGAGTTAAAGCGGAAGCTTGTATCTAGTTATGACCATTTTCTTGTGGATGGACGAATAGCTGGCCACATGACCCATTTATTAGGGAGGGAATTTTCTAAAAGAAGAAAAGTACCTATGTCCGTCAGGATGCAAAGCAAAGATTTGAAGCATGAAATTGAGCATGTATTAAAAAAAACAAGTATGCACTTGCATTCATTTGGAGATACTCACATACTTCAAATTGGTCATACTGGCATGGAACAGGAAGAAATTTTGGAAAACATACTACAAACATGCAGTCAGTTATCTAAAACTTATCCAGGTGGTTGGGGCAACATACGTTCCATTCTGATTAAAACTGGTAGTTCTTTGGCTCTTCCTATTTACATCACATTGAGTAAGTGTCAAAATTATTGTCATACAACATTGATAAAAGCAGCATTTATTAAACATTAACTATTTCTTTCAGAAAATAAAAATTCTGTTATGGTACCATTGGTTAAACCACGAAGACCAAAAGCATACCACAATGTTACAGATGAATTAAGTACAGCCTCTAGAAACACTGTAGTAACAGTTACTCCTGAAGGTGATGTTACTGTTGAAAGAACTACTGTGCCGAAGAAAAAGGAAGTGATGAAAAAATCTGATGCTTAAATAAATGTTGACAATATTTTTGTATTACTTTATTAAGTCTAGTGGAAAACTAAATTTAAAAAATACTTGATCTATCTGCATTATTCTTATCAAATTTATCTAAACATTTTTATAAATTAGAAATTGCAAGTTACAGTACCTTGATAATTAAAAAAATACTGTTCAAAACAATTTAATGATAATTTTCTCCAAATCATGTACTCCTAACTCCTTCAAATTTTGTGATTTTTTGAACTTGACTCATAATGTCACTATAATGCTTACTGTATCCTCACAATCTCTAATATGACTTTGCAAATTAGAACGTAGTTGTGTGAAATGATATAATTGTTTTAGCAGTATAATAGATTTATTTATGAAAACTGAGTAACTGCATTCCAAATTACCTGAAACATCTGGGCTTAAATGGTTCAGTGTGAGTATACATTACTTTATATTTGATATATATATGAAAAAGCAAAGGATGCATTAGACAAATGATAAATACACAATTGTTAGATCGAATTTAATACTTTAGTAACTGTTAGTAGATATTGCTAGTATATTATTTGGAACACTATTTGAATATCGTATTTATTTGTAACAACTTCAATTTCTTGGAAGTCATTGAATATCTTTGTTTTCCCTCAATTTAGTATTTGGCAGCTATTTTGATTTAACAATTTGGTAGCATCAAAACTTAGTTCTTGAAAACATACATGAATTAGAGCTTTGTATGTTAAGCCATTATGTTGTATATCAATTTCTACCAAACCTGGATTAAGTGTATCTCCGACCTGTATCTTTAATACCAATTTAGTAGGCAGTGTAACTTGTCTATAATATATGATATAAATAATGTTATTATATTACACACACAGTATCGTATATTAAAGTATAATTATTACATATGTTAAATCCTCTCTTTAAACACATTGCCAGAGCACGACATCACGTATTTAATATTAGCTCATCACTTGTGGCCAGTAAGAACTGTAACATGTGTGTTACAAGGATGGTGTTAAATCATTTGGTTGATTGATAAATTCTACATATGGAATAAAGTGTTGATAAAATTGTTATTACAAAGCTATTTGAACATATAAGTTGTTTTACCACTTAGATATGAAGTATTGGTTTGTAATTTAGAATTACCAAAATCGATTCCAGTTCTATGTGTAACATCAGTTTTTAAATATTTCAGTATAATATTCCGTTTCAATGTTGATACACTCAAAAGCTGTTGAATTTGGGGATTATCACATAGAGCCATTGAAGCTTCTTCAATAACACTTCTTAAATTCTAGTCTGCCTTAATCTTTAAAAGTAAAACGAGATCATCTCATTTTTCTTGCAGACAGGATAAATGTAAAGGTGATGTAAAGGTATTCATAAGAACCAAGCATGAAGTCAGAAAATGAAACAACGGACAGAAATAGCGCTCCATGTATTACAAACGTGCTAAAATTGTGGGTATTACTTGAATTAAGAGAAAATAATACGAACTATCATCTATTACGTGAGTGTTATGTGTTACCGTCAACGGCAAAGGTTAATCAAACGTTGAACCGCATCTGTCTCACGTAGGCAAGCGACTTCACATAAGTGTAATTCCAATACATTTTATTCTCCATATTATTAAGTACAAGGAATTGAACAGTGTAATCAAGTGTAAATAGTAGATTGTAATAAAGAAAATTTTGTTTTACGTCTAATTTTTAGCACTTTGTTCCTTAACCATTTCAGACATTGGAGTATACATATCGTGATATATAGTGAATAATATCGAATAATGTTTTAGTATTTAGAAAACATGGAAACGTTGGACAATTTTTCTGTAAAAGATCCTTTGCAAAAAGTAAGGATAATCCACAATACTAATAAAAATAATAAGGAAATATATCGTTTTCTTATACCGGTATTTAAACGTCTTTTGCACCTTTGAATAGAATAAATTCAGTTTTATGACACCAGAAAGAAAATGTAAGCATATTGGTCGAATGTTAAACGTGCCTTCTTAATATCGTGTTTACAATGTTGGTAAGATATACTGGTAATGGTTTCAAGTTATTCGACATGTTGCAGCTATTACCGTGGATCGTTGTGAAGTCAACTAATATTAAATAAAATCTAACAGAATATTGAATAATATAGAATATACCGAATAATACTAAAGCTAAAGCAAGCTAAAGTAAAGAAATCAATCCCGAATGCATTTTACGCCACCTAGGGACGGGACATCGTATTAAGTTCTTTACTCACTAGCTTATATGTACGTGATAACTACCCTCTCGCTTACCACTCGCCATTTCGGAATAAAAATTTCTCCTGGGAGCGGTTGACATTTGCAAATATCGTTATTCTGTAGAGCAATATTAATTGACGTTCAGCCTCGCATTCCAGGTAACAAGTAGGAAGATGGGCGAGGATTTCAACGGAGGTAAGCATTCTTGGAATTTCCAAGTTTCCCTGTGCTTTTTGTCACTGTTCCCGCGTTACTGCCAAGTAAATAAGTCGGGTGAATGCGAACGCAGTGAATGTAATGGCCGGGGAAACATACACTCTCGCAAGTAGTAAACATCAGGCGTTTTTCTTCATAGTTTCTCGAAAAGGGAATAATATTAAATACTTGCCGATCGATGGCTAGTTGTAATACACGCTAAGACAAAGTCAATCGAACCTTTTTCAAATATCGTAAATTTTACGATAACCTGAAAATAAACTTGTACGGGAGTTACTCTCATGGGTACGATATTTTTTCTATTCTTGATTGCACAGTATAACCTCATATTAAAAAGTACATTAGAACTTTATATAAACAGAAACTTTTCAGCTCTGCATATTATTAACATAGTTGAAAACTGTTTATACATACATAATTGTAATTTTAATCCCTTTGAGGTCTAGGTGATTGATATTTATATCTAAAGTAATTCAAGTTATAGGTATAATAATAGAATATATTTTGAGTCTTATTTATAAAATTTGTATAATTACGTATCAAATAAAATGAACAATGAATTTGGGTGTTGTAAATGAATATATAGAAATTTAAATGCATCATCATATACAAATATTCTATTAATTGTACTGTATATGATTGGTCCATCATGGGAATAGTTTAGAAATGTGTTTTTCTTTATGTAGAATAATAGTATAAATGAAGTTATTATTCTAATCTCTAATTGTAGTATAAAGCCCATTGTATATTGTATGTTTTAAATCGCTTTTGCATAAAAAATCATATATTATTGCGAAATAAGTAATAGTAAAGTACGTAAATATATAAGTACTGTTTACAAAAAGACAATATCATTATTTTGTATACTTATATTACACTATCATAAATTGTTATATTACTTTTACGTATAACTTCAGATCGAGAGCGCCAAGACCGTGATAAAGATAGGGACAGGGATAGGGATCGTGATAGAAGACATAGATCTCGTAGTAGAGATCGTAGGAAGCGTTCACGTTCACGTTCTAAAGATCGAAGAGATAGGAAAAGGAGTAACTCACCCAAAAAGAGTCGTAGTTCTAGAAGAAGGAAACCATCTCTTTACTGGGATGTTCCACCACCTGGATTTGAACATATTACACCTTTACAGGTAAAATTAATATATTTTGGTAGGCATCTTGATTTGACCAGAAGTGTTGGTTTGTTTGCTCACATTTATATTTTCATATTAACAGTACAAAGCAATGCAAGCTGCAGGACAAATACCTGCAAACATAGTTGCAGACACACCACAAGCAGCAGTACCAGTGGTTGGTAGTACAATAACTCGACAGGCGAGGAGACTTTACGTAGGGAACATTCCATTTGGCGTAACCGAGGAAGAAATGATGGAATTCTTCAATCAACAAATGCACCTATCCGGTCTTGCACAGGCTGCTGGAAATCCAGTATTAGCATGTCAGATTAATCTTGACAAGAACTTTGCGTTCTTAGAGGTACAATGGAATTTAATTTACACTACATAAAATGGTATTGTATCTATTAAAATGAATTTCAAATTACCATGTTCTTTTTCAGTTTCGTTCAATAGATGAAACCACACAAGCTATGGCATTTGATGGCATCAACTTTAAGGGACAGAGCTTAAAGATACGAAGACCACATGACTACCAACCGATGCCGGGAATGACTGATAATCCAAGCATGAACGTGCCAGGTACGGTTCCCGGTATGTCTGATGCATACGTCTTGTATACACGACTAACAAATTTTCTGAAAATAACAAATATGTTAATACATTATTTGATTATTACAGATTCCCCACACAAGATCTTCATTGGCGGTTTGCCCAATTATTTGAACGAGGAACAGGTATGAGTGCAAATCTGTTAACAATTTTATTCATTGCACACCTTTGGATGTAGTATTTATTCACTGATGCCTAAACATAAATTCACAACATTTTATAATTCCGTTCTACATATGCTTATGATGTAAAATGTGTTGAATTTTGGCATCAGGGGGTAAAAGAATGCTGCATCGCTGTACAACAATGCTGTGGAATTACTTTGAACATATGCTAGCTCTCAGCATTGTGAGTTATACCAAAGGATTAAATTATAACATAGGTATTTAGCAATTTAGCGGAGATCACACTTACGAAGATGTTTCGACTTCTCGAATGCCACAGAGGTATGTATGTGTATCCACTGGATTCCAGCGTCGATTAGGCATTACTTAGTTAGGCGAATCAGGTTCCTATTTCTCGTGTATACTCGTCCTAGCCTATGTAACATAGTACGTTGTCGTTTCTCACATTTTTCTCGGATTATGATGCAGCGTTATTAGATAGTGGATAGGGATTCTGGTTAGAGGTGTTACAGCATTCAGGTGGCATGCGGTCCCAGCCGTCGTTTTTGTTTTGCAGTCTTTTTAGGAACATCGTGGACCCAGCCAAGGGAATACGAAATTACCCTCTAAACTTAGGCGATTTTAGCAAGAATACCAATGTCAATGCACGATAAAAAGGTGTGGCGCGAGGGGTGGGGGTTTGCATCTGTATCAGATTTACATCGGAGTATAACAGTTCAAGAAAACAGATCGTTATAGAAATTGTCTTCAGACATGCAAGGTCTTCGTATTCTTAGTTTTGGAATACTTTTCAGAGCCGTCTACTATCATGCAGCGGTGGTACTTGCAAAAAAACGGATTTTTTAGGTCTACAAGAGAAAAAAAACCAATGGTTTATTTAGTAAATCGGGTTTTGTTTCCTTTTTTTTCTTTGGATGGGATTACAGGGTCAACACATAATTTTATGTGCATCTGGTAACAGCTCCAAGTCTTCTGGTATCTATTCTTTTCAGGAATATCTTTTCCCTTGCAGCTGTTTTCTTTACAGGCTTTACAGGCTTTACAGCTCTTCACCCTTGTGCCTTGATACGTTTACAGGTTACACGAACCAAACTTATGTGTTCAAATGTCAGTAATGTACAAGCTATATAAAATGCAAAGAGACAGTAAGAAAATAAAAGTCGATGAACGTGATCATATTAAACGGTGAAACGTTAATTACTGTGTTCTTACAGTGGCACATTATTGGAATGATACAAAGAAAAAAATATAACCATTTGGTTCTCATATAGTAACTGTGGACTGATACCAGTGCCCTTTCTCCCCATTTCTTAGCTTAGGGTCGCGCCGATCAAAAGCATTTGCTTACCACTACCACTACTTCTACCACTACTTCTACCACTACTACTACTACTGAACATGACAAAATACCACACTGCCTGGAGAGAGGCTAGCCCAGTCCCTCGAGGCAAGTACTTATATCATTTTCATGCCTTCGTACATTGGGCTTATGCGACTTTTGCAGCCCCCTTAATGAAGACCTCGGTTCTCCTGTGTCAATGGTGCGTTTTCTGATTCGATAGTTTTTCATCGATAATAGCGTGTTGCTTACTCATAAGGAGATTAACAATATATTAGGAACAAAGGGTAGTGTTTCTTAGAAGTTTAAAACTTCCACCATCATCCGAAATAGTGGTTTCGCCTTCTAGAGGGTACTCTAAACTGACGCAGTTTGAATGTTAATGTTTCTACAATAATGTAGTCTTCGTTCGAACATATGTATACCAATGTGTGGGGTCTTGGTTACAATGTCATATAATTTTCTGGAGTACATTCTGGATTGGTCTTGTATTATGTTTTAGCCAAGATAACAACAGACTGTGTTTGCATATGCATTGATGAAGTTAACTACATTGTTCAGAAAATGTTACAAAGCTGTATTAGACACACAGTCAGAAAGTCCTGACTTCCAGGGACAATAGTAAATCTTCATTGAACGCAACATGCTGTTATCTCTGCTACAGAGTTTTCAGTACTTCTGGAGAGTGGAGAGATGTAAGTAAATTAAGGTACACTTCATACTGAAGAGTGAATAACAGTAAATATGGAGGAATGCTGAATTCCATATACAAGGAAAATGTAACCAAAACAATTGTAACAATACATACTGGAATGGATTACCTTTGTATATAATAAATGCAAAGTATGAAGATACTGAATGAAAATCCAGTTGGCGAGATACAACACATCTATGCACTCATAGTCAATTTCTTATTCTTAGACTGTACAACTTTTTAATAGTTATATATCTCATTTACATAACTTTATATTTGAAAGGAAAATTTGGATCAAATTACTCGCGTGCTTTAGTTTATAACATTTACTATTATCTATAAAGTAATAATTATAAATTGATTTTCATCTAAGTACAGTATAAACTGATAACAGCTGTAAAGAATCTGATTCAATATACATTTTAAGAGTTAAAAATACATTTAGCATTATATTACACAACATTGAATAAGTATACGTATTTAAATATTTTCCCTATTTCTAAATGAACCAATAGGTCAAGTTGTGCAGTCTAAGCAGATGTAGTTTATATTAGTTTCACACGAGTAAATAACTAATGTTATTGTCATAATACAGGTTAAGGAGCTTCTGATGAGCTTTGGACAACTGAGAGCTTTCAATTTAGTGAAGGACTCCGCTACAGGTCTGTCCAAGGGTTATGCTTTCTGCGAATATGTTGATGTATCTATGACTGATCAGGCAATTGCGGGACTAAATGGTATGCAGTTGGGAGACAAGAAACTGATCGTTCAACGGGCTAGTGTAGGAGCTAAGAACCCTATGATTGGTGCCCAAGCCCCAGTCCAAATTCAAGTACCTGGATTATCTATGGTAGGAACGAGTGGGCCAGCAACTGAGGTGAGATACTTTGTATTACAGTTTTTTCTGGTTTTAGGTCACCGATATTAATATTTGCATACTTTGTAATTGATTAAGATTTATGTAATTGCTAAACTTTTTACCTTGATTACAAAGTTTTCTTAAAATTCTTGTCCTCTATCAGCCTGAATCAGATTCTCAATTGTAATATTTTATCCTGATGTACAGTTAGTTCATCTAAATTGCTGTCATTGTTTAAACGATACAGGTGCTCTGCTTACTCAACATGGTTACTCCGGAAGAATTAATGGAAGAAGAGGAATACGAGGATATTCTAGAGGACATTAAGGAAGAGTGCAACAAATATGGTGTAGTTCGGTCTGTGGAAATACCGAGACCTATAGAAGGTGTAGATGTACCTGGATGTGGGAAAGTAAGTGTATTTATAACACTATCAAATTTTTTACCTTTCTCATTAAATTAAGGACGGTTTTCATCGAACATTTTTTTGTTCTTTTTTCTAGGTCTTTGTGGAGTTTAATAGCGTGATTGATTGTCAGAAGGCGCAGCAGACTCTTACAGGACGAAAATTCAATAATCGTGTGGTTGTAACGTCATATTTCGACCCCGACAAATATCACCGCAGAGAGTTCTAAATTGTAGATTTTTTTTCATACCAACAATAATTGACTACGAATGTACGATATATTATATGAGCAAATAATCTTAACGATTCCGAGAATTATTAACTCTTTTATCTGAATGTACAAAACAGTAATTGACTTTCGATCGTACTGTACATTAAAGGGGCAGAGTGCGGGGGGTCTCTAATTTACGTAATTTTCGGTAATATATTCGTACACAAGTAATGCGTAACTTATGAAATACAAGATATTTCTCATTTTAATGTAGTAAAATGACGTGAGAATAATACGAAAAGTATGATTAAACAGGCATAAGAAATCTTGATGATCAATTAGCAAGATTAAGATAATAGACGATTGTCAAAGGCAGAATTATATGGAAATAAAAGAAACACATTGTCATTGTGTTTATATAAAAGTTTTTCTGTGAAAATATTTTGATACTGCCTTCATGCTAAATGTTAAACCGTTTAAAAAAATGACATAAGAAGTGTTAAGTAAAACTTTCGTGTATTCTTATATTTAATTTTATGCGTCGTTTTGTAAGGCAGGCTGATACGTATGCCTTTCTCCAGTATCGGCATTGTCAACTACAAATTTCTGCAGTACTGCATATAGTCCACCACCAACCAACAGCATGCTGATTCCTATCAACACTACTATAGACCACGCTGGTATCGCAGTTCCCCCTAAAAAGTTTCACAATTACTTCGTTTCCTTGACACACTCCTTTTGTTTATATATTTTTGAACTTACAGTAGTAACGTCTCGTAATCGTTTTTCGTCCCCTTAAAATTTTGCGTCTTGCCTCAACTCCTTCCATAAAGATCCCCATGATCACTGTATAACATTAACATTAAATATGTTAGTAAGAAATACTAGTGAATTATTTTTTTAGTATAAGTACGGAGTACATTTACGTAAAAAGCAATCTTATATTAAATACAATATACATATACGTAAACGATAGGAAATTAATATTCGTATATCTATTTAAATTGTACTTTCAAATACCAATATAGGAATGTTTGTCACTTTTTCACTTGTTCTTCTATTATATTTTGTCATTCTTTTAAGATACGTTATCCGAATGATAGTCTTTGTAAACCACCGTTATAGTAATATGTATTAATTGCTCAGTACGTACCTTTTCTGTTCTATTACTATTTCTATTTCATAGAATTTTAAACGACATCTACACATACTACTTTTTCACACTCAAATTATAATTAAAAAAAAATTATCCTCTTTGCAAAGAAATATAAATTCCGCGATGAATTACAACTTATACTTATGACTAATGATTCACAGTTCAAACGTGATGTATATTTTACGAACGCGAACTAAATGTAGGCCACTTTTGATCAGCTTGTGTAATTCTACTTATTTAAATTTTCCGGGCATTGCGAATTGAAGATATTTACTTACACAGTCCAATAGTTAGGTAGCAGAGAACATTTTTGGAATTCATTGTTGTTGGCGAAAAAACTACGGATCCCGATATAAACCGTGTCTACGATGAAAATATATAATCAGTACGACTGAGGGATTTCAGCGACGAACCCGTGGTGAATCAACGTTCTGATAAGGGATATTGATAACAACAGGTAGAAAATGCATGTTATCTGTTCTTTTTAGAGATAAAAGATTCTTACTCTGAGGCCCTACGGGACGTGTATATACATACAGTCAACAAACTTTTACCAAGGCGAACAATATTACATTAATTACTATCATTTAATTAGATGTGAATGCTAGAAATCAAATTTTACCAATTTTATCAATTTTACGATGATATAGATCTAGATTTTGTATAAATCTCTATAAATGCAGTGTTTCAGCTAACATAAACCAGATTATTTGAATAACGTAAATAGTGGTGTATTTATATATTTATATATTTATATAAAGAGCAATTACTATCCATTATAAATGAATTTATGGTACATACAAACATAATACTATTTATATATTACTATAAAAACCTTATATAAAATGTATTACGATAATAATGCAGTATATGTATATATAAAATCTAGTACGTGGATTTCTTTATCTTGCTTTTTATAAATTTCCAAAAAAACGTGAAACATTTGAAATATGGGGTTCAGCAGCTGGAATTTGGCGTTGTGGATAAAAAGCACAATTCGGGAGTTCAGGTGAAGATTCGGGTGAGTAGAGGTACAATCTAGTGAACAGAAAAAAGTCCACGATCAATTGACATCTCGTAATTGTATAATGACTTTTTATTGATCCAAAATTAAGGAAACCAAGTTACATTTGTAATAAGTTATTATGCGATTCTTCGATGCCAACAGAAAAGAATATTGATTGGACGCGAAAATATTATCCAGTTCCACGTGGTTGTTAATATATTTAAAAAGCAGTATACGTCATCAGTAACAAGCCAGGAGGTGCGAAATTTTGGCAATATATTGTTGCGTATACAAATATTAGTTTGTCGCGTTAAATTTATGACATTCTATATCAATAATTTTGTAAATTATCTATTGCCTGAAACAAATCACTTTAACGCCCAAATATACTAGGGTATTCAATTCAGCACATAGTACAGTTCACTTTTATGAAGTCCAGAAGCATATATAAATTTGTTGGCATCGGCATATATATATACTGACCTGAATAATCAATATCCTCCTGTTTTATACAACATCAAAGAGACTGCGGCGAACATAAAGCTTTATACGACTTACGAATATAATTATGGTAATAATGTAAATAGAAATAGATGGCACATATACAAGGCATTCCCACAATCACTTTCTCTTAACAAACTTTTCCACCTTAAACGGTAGCACTCGCATTTTCCTCCCTCCCCTTGCACTTTCTTGGTTTAGTACTGCTATCAGTCTACTCATACAGTCTCTCATCTTTCTAGAAACTGCAGCTTCCTTGGTATAACATTTTTTTCTCTTACATTTCTTATTCAGCACCATATAACTCCAAAGAAACCTTTACACGCATATACCATTTAAATCCTGTTTCTTTACCTGTGTCTATTGTGTTTCATAGCACAAAAGTTCGAATGTCGCCGCTTCGTAAAACATTAAACAAGATTTTTTAACGGCATTATAATATAGTCAAAATATCTGATTTGCTCGTCATTGCAAAAAAGACATTCTTTCACATATTCGTACATACAGTATGCGTGACGATATTTCATACGTGAATGGTATATTGGTATATTCACGTATGTCAATATTCGTGGGGAACGAAACATTGCATTGAAATAGAAGCGTACCATATCGAAATATAACATAAATATGTATATGGAAGAAAATATCAGCTTATGTAACGATATAATATCATATAATTTATTAATAAAGCAAATTTCACGCACACTGTATGCGCTCAACACAGTGTATCTCAAAATGACATAATTTTTAAAAACAATAGGCTCCTTTTTCCGTACATCGATACGTATACCATTGGAGATATCGTTAACGCGCTCAAAACAATACCAAGTACGAAAGAACTTTTATTTATAAATAATACAATTATATAAATAAAGGAAAATACAGCATATAAATAACATTTTTACATGTATAAAGATAACTGGAAATAAACTACTGTTAAAATATAGTCTGCGCAACGTTTAGAGAATTATATTCTTTAGAGAAAGACCTCAGACTATTATTTCCAAATAAAAACGCACAGTTGTACAAAAAGGAAAAAAATAAATATATAAAATATGATAATGCAATAAGCTATTATACATAACGCATGACAACGGAACAAACCGAAAAAATACTAACAAAAAAATGTGTTGTCTTTAACACTGAACGTTTTGTCGCCAATTCGTTGCGATTATAAATTTTTTCATAATATATTTATGGATCAACGTTTTTCACGTGTATTAAGTTTTATATGTTCACTATACGCATTTCAGTTAATACTTGTTCACAGAAAAACGATTTCCCCTTAGTAGACGAAATGTATATTATGTTAGAGAATTTAGAATTAAATAAAAAAAAAATAAATATAAATAATACTGAAAATGCTTATATCGTATAGTAAGTACTAGCACTCTGCGCAACTAGTGTTGAGATAATTCTAAGTACTTTATTATCAAGTTACTCGTAATCTTCATGTAATATAAAATAAATGAATAATTAACAGGAATTTAAGAAGATTGCTGACCTTCTGGAAACGTACGAAACAAATCATTGGTAAAGGAAGTTTCACGGTCGATAATAGAGCTTCTAATATTTCGCTATAATTTACAAACTACACTAGAAGAATCTATAACATTGGACTTAGTTGTCATAGGTTTTCAGCTAAATATGGATCTCTGTATCTAAACTACAACCTATTTGCAATCAAAGTCGCTTCTTACTTCACTCGAGATATTGTATCAGTGGATGGCATAATGACTTCAAGATAGTCGAAGAAACAATGAATCTTTAAATCGGTGGCATTATTACTCAAGGTATACTCATTGAAATGCATTAATAATTAACAACTATTATTATCATCTCTCTTAACGCTATTGCGAAGTGTTCTCATGTTGGCTCGACGTATTGCTACCAGTTACATTACCATTTTCATCTAATTCTTATCACGTTTTACGGAATGACGATGCTCTTTCATCTGTCTGATACCCGCGATTGTTTTTTAATAAGTCAGTCAAGTTGTTATAACGTTCTCGAGGAACATCTTATGTCATTGCGAACTTAGAGAAATAAACATGATATCGCATGTATTTTTATCTCCTGACCGAATAATAATTTTACATTTATTAATGTTATAACATTATATATTATATATAATACGTTATTATATATACTCTATAACATTATACATTAATTGTACAGTACATCCCAAAATTTAAGAAATTGTGTACAAGGCAAGATCTTATTTACTTGTACGTGCTCGAATGATCATACTTATACGTTACTATGTGGTTACTCTATAGTAACAAGTGTCTCTAGCTGCGGAGCAATGACAGCGGCGTTTCTGTTAAAAGTTATCGTTTGTTAATAGTGGTGTTAATATCAATAAGTAGATACCACGAACATCATTGAATTTTAATATATAATAAATTAATTTAATATATGTATACATATATGTATATGCATATATATATATACATATATATTCAATACCTATATATATATATATATAAATACATATATATATATTACCGAATAATTGTATATTTTTTACGTACTATGCGTTTGGGTTTAAACTTAGTTTTACCTTGTGGCTAGCTGGTGGATCGATCCGAAGTGTTTTTTTTCGTTTCAGTTAGCGGCGGAGCGGAAATATTCGTTGAGGAAGATGAAATACAGTCCTTAGATAGATTACCATTCGGAGTTAATTTGCTACTTTCCTGACAATTATTCGTTTTACTCTCGCGATCCACTGCGTTACTGCCAGTAGTTTTGCATGTTTCATGGCACTCATTGATAGTATTGTTTATTTGTTCCTTGATACTTTCACTGTCTTGTGTTCCACTTGATCCGCCTACGATGCCCTCCTTGATCAGTACTTCTTTGAATGTTGCCAAGGTTTTACGAAGCGTAATACAAAAACCTCGAGAAGCTGGTATCAGTGGGAATTCCGGTAAAATTTGTTCATCTAAGCAGAACAAACCAGTAAATCATCATGTATGCATTCACTTATGTAATAATCAAATAATGAGAAAAACAAACGTATAACGTACCGACATCAGCTATTTCCTTAAAAGTAGTAGGTGTCACCGGGGATAATGGATGCTGATTGTTGTGTTGTTCCGAAATTTCCATCCATAAATCTAGTCTTTGCAATAATTTTTCTGCATGTCGCTTAAAGTGTCCGATAATGATATCTTTGAATACAGGTGGTGGGTGCTGTAGTAGCTTTGTTTGTGCTTGCACCAGTTTTAACACAACCATTTCATTGTACATTCTGGAATTTTCTCTACCTTGCTGTGAACCTTTTTGTTTTTCAAAACCAGCTTCATTGAAATATGGTTCGGATACCAGAATAAGGCCTTGGATCGAAACTATAACTTGTAGCAATGTCGACGAACTCGTCCATACCTCTGTGCCACTACCAGACCACGTTCCGAGAAGACTTACGCATACTTTCCCATCCTCGTACAGATTAGGATTCAACCTATCACTGCAGTAAGAAATGTAATGGCAAAGCGGAGGAGCAGCAGGATAGTCGGCTGACAGTTGAAAATCGAAAAGAAAGAGACCGTCCTCGTATGGTGTCTTCTCTGGACCGCGAAACATCACAGAATATAGATCAATTCTATCTTCAAATCCTTTCACCCAGATTCCAAGAGGAAGCGAACTCTTCAAGAGTTTCAATTCCTTGGAAACTGTCCTGAAGAAATTTGTTGGATCGATAGGCTGGAACATAGTCAATTTAAATTTGTGACTATCCGGTGCTGTTTCTTCTATAGTAAATCCTTCTCCTTCGGAATATATCGGTGGTGGAATTTCTATAGAACATTCCGACGATTCTTGTAACAATTCTATACGTTTTTCCTCTTCCTTCTTTTGTCGTTTCTGAGGGGATGAACTCTTTTCAGCATCGGATAACGACATTTTCGAAAGTCCAAATCGTTTAGATACCTCAGCGTGTGCCAATACCAGCTGGGCTTTTATTAGTGTACAAAGTTTAACACAAACGTGTGAGCTGGCAATGTGAGAACTCGATACGTGCATTTGCATCTTGGCAACTTTATCCGCTTCTGTTTTTTCCGATGAACGATCAGGTACGTTATTTGCATCTTCGCTAAGTAAAAATTCTCCGCTTGATTCACTGGAACCTGATTCTTTCTTCGAATTCTCTGCAGAATATAATCCAGAATCTTCAGGATTAGGATTGACATTTATAAATAATCGATCGATAGATTCCGCCCCTTTAATATCCTGTTTTTTGTTACTATCCTCATCGTTTGTTTTACTAGATTCTGTAGTATCGGTTATAGTTGTGATTATTTTCTCAGAGGAGTTATTTTCTTGAACAACTTGAGCAGTGCTAGAATTTTCCGCATTTTCCTTTTCCGTGTTTTCTTCTGATCCGTCACATTTCGGCGTAAATAATCTAGTTACCTGATCCGCCATACGTTGGGCTACATTTATTCTACCACGTTCTCGTACCCTTTCTAGAAGTCCTTGAAAATGACTTTCATGGAAGAAAGAAGTGCCCATCAGTTTATCCATGTATCTGCAATCTTTGTACACTTCTAATAATTTCCTCATAACTTCCGTCGTTTGTAGCGATGGGTTTTGAGTAAAAATTTCTTCTAATCTGGACATTGCAATTCGAGCTTTTTCGATGTGAGCTGCTAATTTTGGTTTGATGTTCTCTAACTCTGTTTGCTCAGTCCCATCGGTGTCAGCAATAAAACAGTCTTCTAATTCAGTTTCCCATGACGCATCAGACGATACATCGTCCCACAATTCACCCTCGTCGCTGTCGTATTCACCTACTTTGTATAAATCTTGAGGCCAACACATACTTACATGTCCATCAACCCACCACACTTTAACAAGCCCTTCTGGATAGTTGTCTAACACCTGACCAGCAGTGCATCCAGCATCTTCTCCTTCAAAGTTAGCTATTCGAATTACTAATGTACCTGGCCTGTATTGAAAATCTGGATGATCTTTTAAGTCATATACACTGACTTCCCGTTCCTCTAGTAAAGTTGGTCTAATAGGCAAAGTTTTGAAATTTTAGTATTCATCATTCTCCTATTAATTTGTATTTCTCACAATGTCAATGTAATTCACTTACTGTGGACTTTGACTAGACGTGTATGTCTTAAACCATTTTATATTAGCTGTTCTACCTTGGTGATCAACACTTTGTACTACACCATACATTCTAGATTCTTCCTTTTGATCGACTACAAAATCGCCAGGGAAGAATTCCTTATCATCCAAATGATGAATAGGATACAGTTGCGTCGATGGAATGCCTAAACAGAATAATACATTTGCAATGTATAGAATTTTACTTGTATTTATGGACAAATATAAGTGCTATAACGATTGAGAAAATACTTGAAAAAGAGAAATAAGAGTATTACAGTACCAAACTCGACAGATCCATCCTGCCACACAACATTAGCTTTTGTGTTTGTAGATAAAGTTTCTACAACGATCTTAGTTCCTGGTACAAGTGGAACTGGTGGTACTTTCTTTTTTGCTTTACATAACTTTTTTTTCTTTAATACTTTGGTCATCAATGCAGGACCTTTTTTCTTTTTACCCATTGACGACATACTTGAGCACCCACTGGATACCTATAAAAATTTATACATTTACATATCACCATTCTTATATGTTTATTCATACAATTTATAATTTATCAATTTGAAAAATACAAGCATATCTTACAGAAGCAGTGTCACTCTGTGACCCTGTATCCTCCGTATCCCAGTCGTCTGAACTTTCAGTATTTGGATTTTGTACTGGAGGCATTAAAGTATTATTGCTTGTCACATTTTGTAAATTATTAATACTATTCGGGGCGTGATCCTCCAATGTTTGTTGTTCAGTTACTTTATCCTTATCTTTTTCTTTTTTCTTATCTTCAACGGGTTTTGTGACGCAGATGTTCGGACGTGTTTTCTTTGGACTATGTTTAGGAACTTGAAAAATGTCTCTCTGTTGTTTCCGCCACTGTTCTCGCGTAATCACATTTTCATCACCTTTAATTACATAAAAATTGCGATCTCCAACTTGCACAGTAGAAGGCTCAAAAACATTTAATAATTTTAATTTTTTTAGATTTTCTCCTTCTACTACAAATTTTGGCTGTGCTTGATCCGACCAAGCACCATCTTTTGAATATGCTCTGCATTGCCAATGCACTCCCACCCAATCCGTTTCCACCTTTTCCACAATAACTTTTGTTATTTTTTGTGGTTTCGTTTTCCTCTTTGCCTTCATTTCTTTTGTACATGTAATCCATTGTGCATCCTCTAGGCAGTGAACTGGTCCCCACAAACTTTGACCAGGATAAAATTCGAAGGAATGGGGAAAGTCATTGTCCTATAAAATATGTCTTGTGAGCATACATTAAAAACTATTTTTTATTATTTGCTTCTTACATTATCTCGTTTTTCTTCCAATTGTCCCAAGACACGAGAGTCCATTTCATTTAAAACACAACGAGATCCATCAGGTGTAGTAAGCCATAATTTAAAATGCGCCATTTTTATACCACCGACCCATGAATCCATACAAACGGCTATATCTGTTGGAAATTCCTTTAAACGAAAACTATCATTATAACGTACAAGTCACCTTGTTACGACAAAATGATAAGTACATCTCTATACGTACTTCCAATGGGACTAAATCTTCACTCCTAATATTTGTCAGGACTTGTTTAGTACCAATCACTTGAACACAAGCAGTAAGTTCAATATCTCTGCAATATCCTCTCTGTGTATCTTTTCCCTTGATCATCCTGCGTACAACATCTCCTGGCATAAGTGTTCTGTCTGCTAAGTGCACCTATGAAGAAAATTTATTTCCAAAACCTTCAGGCTATGTTGATAATTGAAAGGTCATATCTACTAAATCTGGTATGAATTTAAATTTGAATTTCAGATTCGGTCGCAAATATCATTCGTATGACAGGTGTCGCTTTCCGAGAGGACAGATACATAAATATAAAAAAAGAAGTAATGCGGCACGAGGAAATAAATACAATTATATTAAAATGAGTTTGATTCATATGAACAGTCTTCTTTCAAACGACATCAATCATTAAATACCTTTTTTGAGTTGACCAATTCCTCGATACCGGAGGGATGCCAGACCACGCGAATCTCGCCCTTTTTCCTTTTTGGACTCTCTTCGCTATCTGAACTATCCTCGGACATGTCCTGATCGTCGTTTTCCATAACGATTCCGAAAACAACGTTGCCCTTCTTGTCCACACGATAGACGACATCCTCATAGAAGTACTGACACTCTACCGCAACGTTCGTAGCCATCTTTCCTCTGATCACTGATATACTCACTCTCTGCCGACTGCCGACGACGGCTGTGCGGCTGACAGAAGGTTACACTGGGTTACACAGTTACACGATTACACGGTTACGCTGCGCAACGGTTACGACGCACCGACGCACGTCGCAAGCACAGAATCTTACGTGCTTACGACCAATGACCACTTTGGACCATTTACGACCCCGAACCCGACACCAACCCCAACCCCGACCCAACTAGACCCGATTCGAGATTCGAGATCCCCCTCAATCCCTCAACTTCTCTTCTTCTACTCTTCCGCTCTTGCACACTAGTCTATTTTCTTTCTCTTTTTCACTCTTACTTCTGCCTCTCGCTTCTTTTGATCGACTTCTTATCGACTTTCATTAACTTTCATCGACTCCACATCGAGATTTCTCAATACCTGATTCTCGACTACCGACTTGTCGACCTGACAAAATACAAAAATCATCTTTATGCAGTTATTCCAAGTGACTATTATAAGTATAGCGACTAGCCTGCATGTGTCATGTATGTATGCACATACATATACGTACATACAGTTGTGTAGTTCACTGATACTAGTTAAGCTACAAACAATTAATTTCCAAGAGAAAACCGCATTCAATTATTTATGTTGATAATACTGTAGTCTGATTTAAATGTATATACATATGTATAAAGTTATACATAAATTCCTACTGCTATTCCTGTGTTACTGAAATACTTTGCACCTGGGGTAAAAAATTTATTTCGCATAGGAAACAATCTTGTTTTTAATAAACTTTCATTCTAAAAGTATATTTTTTAAATATTATATGAACTACAATGGGAAAATATATATTCTTTGGCATTCAATGTATACCGTTAGTATGGTTAACGTTAATTACAAGATGTTTGTGAAGCCTACACGTTAATCAATATTGCTGAAAATATAAAGAACGCATGCTTTATATGTTTCTTTTACTTACTAATCTTGTGTGCGAGGCCACGGATTGTGAATTTCCTTTTTACATAGTTGTTGTTTCTAATTATCAATACAACATAAATCGTGAATATACATATTTCTTTTTGTCAAATGTATGCAGCGGTACACTATAAATAAAAGCACAATACTATATCTTATACAAAATGAATAAGTAAATCTGTACAATAACTGAAAAATAAATACATGTATATACCAAGTATTCCAGAAGAAACATTTAAGCTATCTATTTAGCAGCTACAGTCTAGACCTTTAAGGAAACAACAATGTATGATTCCACTGCTTACAATTAGAAATTTTATGATACCACAAATAAATACAAAATGCACTATCGCTTCTTTTCCTCAAAGAATGTTATTTTTTTAGCCCAAAGAAAAATATCTGAAAACTAATGAAAGTAATGAGATGTTCAACATAGCTTCCTGGCACTATAGGAGCATTTATTAAATAATCTAACTATCACTGATAGAAAATATGTTGGTTTGGAAGTTTATTATGTGTGTTATATTTATATTAAAGGATAGACTTGGTAAAGGATACAAATTATAGAATAAGTAATTATTCATCTATAATCTAAGAACATTCCTTAAATGTGTTGTAAGATGATTACTATATTTTTCTTAAAGAAGTAGATGTGTTTTTGTTAGAAATAATGAAACTGAATTTACATATGTATAGTATCGTAACTATGAAGTACAGTTTGCCCCTTATTTTTATTTTGCCAACCAAGCCCATTGAACCATAACAGTCTTTGTAAGTATTAACATACAAATTATGTAATTTAATAATGTAGTAGTTGAAAAAATTGTGATATAGCAATATTACTTGTACATTATCTTTCTTTTGTAATAAATAAACATTCCTACAACATTTGTGTGCCAACAATTATATCTTGGAATATTTGTTATTCTTTTTACAAAATATTTGTTGTTTTCATTTATGATATGTTATATTCAGTTATATTTAACAGGTTACTAAGATTATTTAAATTATACACGACTGAGTCCAATAAAAATATTATTAATACTTTAAAGGCTGCTCACACAACGTGTGTATGATAGTCGGAACAACTGTTAGTGGTCGGCCAGTAAAGTGTTAATAACTAATTAATTTGAATTGAACTTAATTTAACCTATGACACCCTTTATGGATCACTGTGGATATACCTACATCGATTATGGCGATTATAGATATAGAGAACGTATTGTTTGATATCCACATTTGAAATTGCTATGTTGATATACGATGTCATCTGCGTCCGGAATCACCTAACCCGGCCCCTTAAGGTGTCAGACGTACATACACGCGCTATAGCACGGTCGTAGGACTGCCGACACAAGTCATCCAATGCTAAGTATTTAGTGTGTTTTTCAAATTGATTCCGTACAACGGTGTTGTGAGAAGATATTCCCGCGTGCGAGTTTTATATCATACTTAACACTAGACAATTTGCTCTTTCGGAAATTAGTTCAATCTAGTTGCAGTAGTCACGGTGCAGTTGTACGACATATGGATCGACCCCTAATCCCAATACTTATTTAAAATTTTACGGACAACTTTCCCTAATGTTTTAACGGATCACAATTGTTATGTCTTAATTATTCAAACAATTTGTTTAATGTGCCATTTTATTCCAATAGTTATATATACATATATGTATATACAATTGATTTGTTGCATTTAATAGGCAGGTATACATACGACAGTGCATACGGCTAGATTCCCCTGCCTAAAAGCCGAATGCCGCGGTAAGGAAAAATTTATAACTCGAAAATTATTCTTTATTCAAACATGCCGCTCGAAGTCGTGTTGAGAGGACATTGTGAGACTGATATAAGAAAAATCAACTAAAGATTCAAGGGTACACGTTTGAAGATATTGAAGTCCAAAGGCAGAACATTGATCAACGGTTTTTGTCTCAATAGCGGCAACTGTATGCGTGGAACAGTGCGCCAAATACCCGAAGCCGCGGCAAATAAAAACTCATAACTTCAAAACTCTTTTTTTGGAAACATGCCAATGGAAATTATGTTTCGAAGACATTTTATTGTTGATGAAGAAAAAATGAGAAATCAAATTATCCAGATACACATTCCACGACGTTTAAGTTTAAAAAAATAAAAATATCTTTTCAATAGTTTAATGACAAGTTGCATTTAATTTAAATTTTTTTAGTAAAACTTTAAGGTTCTCTGAGACAAATTGTTTTTAGTTTATTTCTGTTTTTCTGTTCTGGTTCGAGAGTTACAAATTTTTAAAAAATGCATGCACTAAACCTTGACTGTCGCAAATTTAAAAATTTTTGAGTGTTTTGCAAATTCCATTAAATGTGTCTTTTTTCGACATTGTCTACACTGTATTCAAATTTTATAAAAGTCTGTTGTATGGCTGCAAAAACCTTGATCACTTGAAGTGGAACGCACCAATAGTAAAACTGTTACATCTTTTGCTGGAAAATATGCTTTAAGAATATTATGACGCTGTTGTAAAAAATATCAAAAGCAATTTTGTAGACACTTCTGAAGATATTGAAATGTTCAATCAAGAAAGCTTTACAGCAATTTATTAAAAAAATCGTTTATATTTATTATTTTTTAATTAAACGCAATATATTGGGGTTTAAGAGCTATGAATTTTTAAACAATACATTGGTCTAAATTTTGACAGCCTGTAAATCAACAAATGTTGAACGTTTTCTAAAGTTTCATCAAATGGTATTTGTTAGACATAACATGTAACATATTGTAATTTTCATTACAGTCTGTGATTTATTTACCATTTTTTAAAACAATGTCAATTAGACAATTTTGGACATTACATTTTATTTAAATGTGTTAATAACCATCTTCGCATTGCATTTTTTAGAGACTTTACAAAATGAAAGAGGATATGCATGTTCACTTAGCAGATTTTGAGCTACATTCTACAATACCTGGCAACAAGTTTTTGATCAAACAGAATAATTATCTAATAACACCTCACTTTTGTGGTACACTGTATTATTTTATATATTTAAAATACACAAGAATGTAAAACTGATCTAATCTGAAATAAATAATCATAGAGTAATCATAAATGTATTTTATTATCAACAAGACAAAATTGGAGAAAACAAAAAATTATGTCGAAAGAAGTATGATATTGGTAGAAATCTTAAAAAGAATTTCTTTTCTACCAGAAGTGACTGAATTAGTGTATTAGAATTCATGACACAATTGTTTTGCAGTAGCAGTCTGAGAGAAATTCAGGAGATATAATTAAAGGTCAAAGCACGCATAAAATGTTAACTATTTACAATTTAGTATTCAAGTAGTTTGAGGAAATATGTCATCGCATTAGCAATGTTTTTAAGGCATAAAGATGAGAATAATTAAACTTTTGAAGCAAGGAAATACTCAAAGAACAAACACATAAATCCTCAGATGTGATTATATTGACTATTAGTTATACAAAAAAGAGGGAGAATTTAATGTTACAGAGTGTCTCACGCAACACCAAGACGTAACAAAAATGATGAGCAATAGAGAATAATATGAGACAAATTACATGTAAATAGATAAATGAAAACTTAGCACTCAATTTTTCTGATTCTGCTTTTGTTAATTGATTGAATTCAAATACAGTACTGATAACATTTTTATTTGATAAAGCAGATAAAGGAAATAATTTATTATAATAAAATATAAGAAGAGAATATCATAAAAATTGTGCACATTAGACAGCGGACAACTAGAGAAAAGACACTATTAGTGACGAATCACATGCATGTATTGCGTAAAAAGACAATGAGCATTTGTGTAGAGAACACTAGACGATGAGTTTGGCAAAGACTATTTAAATTTTAAACAAAAATATCTATACATGTACATACATGACCTAGAGATGTATGACAGAGGAAGGAGTAGAAAGCAATGTATATTCGGAATATATATGTATGAGAATGAGAAGTATCAGAATATTAATTCAGGAAGAAATGTGCATGATCTAAAAAATGTATTGATCAATAACATCAAGACTTTTGTTTTTCTATAAACTAATGTTAGCCCTTGCCTTAGGAAAGTAGTTTAAAACTATTTGTAACATAACAATCAGTATCTTAATATTTGAGCAATTTTATTTTATCTATGGTTTTTAAATATTTGAAATATCATATTACATCTCAAACACCTTCTACACTTTATCCACCTTTGTTCTATATAAAAAGATATTAAAAACGTCATTATTCAATGACATTTTTGATTGTCATTGTATTTAAATTCATGACGTTGATCTTTACGTTGTAGGTAAAACAAAGAAAATAGTACATGTAATTCATAAAAATAAACCTGTAGAACTGTTGATGAAATTTAGGAGAAGTTTTTTAAAATCAATAATAATTTTATTGTTGATATTCTACACGTAATTGTTTACATTCAACTAAAAAAGATCTCCTTGACATGATAAACACCTCTTTATTCATATATTTAAAACATAAATATATATTTCACGTGCATATAAATTAGAATTAGAAATGCGTACATATATATATAACTCTTTTTATCACGTAAGGAAAAAAAAGGATGTTTTCTAAATGGAATTGCTAGTAATAAAGGCGATCAAGAATGATGTCCGTCTTAATCTTACTAAGGAAAAAATTTTCATTACATATCATAAAACGATTCGTTTATCAACCAAGTAATCCTCTAACCTAGAATATACGGTGATTATGTAATTATTTTTCAGATTTTTACGCAGTACTTATTAATCGAAACCGAAGTTTAATCCAATGAAATTAATTCATTTTAAGTGTAGTTAAACGTTTGTTTATAATAACACGATATAAACATAGAGTGCATCAGTCAGAAGAATTACCAGAAACATCTTCGGTGCATTTGGTGTAGATTAATTCTTAATCATTTGCAATGCTCCGACATGAGACTTTCTGTATTTTTCGTGACGCAAGTAATTTATAGATTTGGAATTACGGTCTTTCAAGAGCACAAGAAAATATTAAGAAAGCCATACATCATAAGTTATTGTTGAACTTTCTAAATATCATTTACCGTTACTCTAAACTAGCAGAAAAAACATTCATTCGACAAAATCCACATTATTTGATAAAAAGTAATGATTAAGACAAACATGAGGGAAAAGAACTATGAATTCTAGGAGCGTGAGTATATTACGAGTGATTACGAGTACACGCGACAGCACCGCCAATGAAGTATGACCAAAAATCTTTATTAGCATTGCACGTGATTGCACGAATTAAAAAGCTCTTGGGTCGTACCAATATGTGTCATTTACATGGATAAATTCTTTGCTGGATTTACCATTAATGCATCTACAAATTTCATTTACTGTTTTATTTTATTAAGTTTGGATGGACACAGTCACAAAGGTAATTGTAAGCGCGACAAGACGGTCAACTTTCAAAAATCGTTTATTTCTTTAAACGGAACGGCAGTTGATAATTAAACTTGTTTATTTTAAGGATGCGCTTGCAACTACATCTGTTTACTTATTCGCTCGTTATTTATTCAATAATTGAACTACAACTAAACTAATTGCAGATTCTTAGAGTACTTAATATTCTGAATCGTGTTTTGTTTTTTTAATGTCTTAAAAAAATATACCAAAATTGTCTGTCAACAATTGCAATTTATATAAACTGGTCTGCAAAAATGGAAACGCATGTACCGACATCCGCTATACATCTGCTGATCACAACGAGACACTCGCGGCCACGAGGTAAAGTAATCTACGAGACGTCAAGCGCACCGCCCCACCATCGGGTTTAAATGACACGTATGACCTGTATGTACCGACATACACACACACACACACACACAAGCTCGTGTTTGGAACGAATTATTGCCAGGAACGTACACACACGTGTACAGGGGCAAAATGCATAGCTGATAACATGCTATACTCTTTGATAGCAATTTTTACCGGTGGAACACATCCAAGCATTCGTCGTCGCGGGTAACTGCGAGTAGTTTCAGTGTTCCCTCAGTGCCGCTGAGTGCCGTCCACTGACGTCCAACATTTGACTGGGGTTCGGGTGTTTAATCTTACATTGTATGTACTATTAACTGTTGTATGAAGTATTGTTTCTAATATCGGGCCTCAATCAATCGACAGCGAACAGAATTAGATCTTGACGTTTAGTTAATTCAACAAAATGTTCTGTAATCCGTACGGGTAATATAGAGGGAATATAAGGGATCAAGACAGCCGGTTAAAAATGGCAACAACAATACTCGAGGTGAACGATGTTCGTACGAAGGCTCTGCAAGCTTTCGCGAAAGAATTTGGAGAAGCTGCAAGCATTTGTGTTTGTGCTCCAGGCCGTGTGAATCTGATCGGCGAGCATACAGACTACAATGAAGGATTCGTATTACCGATGGTAATGTACATACGTTGTTACAATCGTTTTCTTATTTTTTCCGGGTAAAGTAGGAATTTCATTGATGGTTATTTTCGTGGCGCGGTGGGTGAAAGATGAATTAAGTCCATCAAATGTCACGGCCATGATAATCATAACGTCTTTGAGATTTTTATGCCTGCGAAATTGACTTACGTAATAACTAAATACGAATATGCTGGTTTCTGTTGGTCACACTTAGTTGCAACTTCAGAATTCTTATTTATTAAATTTGTTCGTTATCATATAATTAAATATTTTAACGCTATTAGAAACTGAGTTGTCAATAATACTAGAAAATCACAGTATGCAAAATGATTCTCAGTATTTTTATTTTTAGTTTTCGGTTTTATAAAACACTATGTAGTCATTTGGGATAAATTATTTTTGTATGCAATAATGGGAAAAGTGTCATATAAACGAATAAAAATTATATAATAAAAGCGATACGATACCTTCGATGCAACTTGACGTTTGCATACATTCACCTTGATTTTGTAATCAATTTTGATCGTGTCCAAATTAGACCGTACCAACTTTAAATAGTATTAAAGCGATTATAACAGTCATAGAATGATCGTTTATCTATTTAGTAGAGTACACTGACAATTAAATTCTACCGGATATGAACGAGCGAAAACAGATTCTACTTCCTACGCAAGTCTTATTGTCGCGCAAAAAAATTAAATGGGCCCTATGTAGGCAAAATCATTGTACCGATTAACTTTAAGCTCTGCTTGGTCATAACTGAGAGGATTACTCTTTCTATAAAGTACGAATTATTCCAATGCCTCTCATTTGGACTGAGGGATTACGATAAAATATAATTACACATGTAAAGCAATGTGTAAATCTCGCGGGGGCAAGATACATACGTTGGCTTAGGGTCAGTTAACTAAACATGGTGGCCACACGGCGGTTACGCGGTACATAAACCATAAAATAATTAATAAGTAATCGTTTCCACTGCTGATAAATTACTTGGAATCCTACATTTTCTTACGCACTTAACTATTTGTTTACAATAATATAAATTCATTTGGATTTATTCTAACATCAGATTATTTACGAGTTCTTCTAAATTTTTACTTTGAATTCACGTATCATTGTCTCCTTAGTCTTTAAATTATATTTAACAATTTATCGATTTTTGACAGTTTTCGCATTTATGAATGTCATATATATTTATTCTTTACTGTTGTCATTATATTATAATTGTAGTAAGCATTTTTTGTACACATTATACATACATATGTTAAAAATATTTTAAAATGTATCTATTTTTCAATGAAAATCAAGAATCAATATCAGTTGAAATTCTTTACATTTTACACTTCAAATTCTTTGTTTATAAAATTTTTGGATAAAAAAGTGTTGTAGAAAGATGGATACTTTTATACAGTACCTTATCTAGTTGAAACAAACATACTTTTATATACTTTTTATCTAGTTGGAATAAGCTGTGCTTGTTATTTTGCTTTACATGTATTTATATGTAGATATAGATCTTATTATTGTGCCATCAATTAATCATGATTGTTACTAATCAGTTTCTCAGGGACACAAATTAAAAATCTCTCAATATTTTTAGGCACTGCCTATGGTCACAGTGATAGCTGGGAAACCTAATAATACAAACAAGTGTAAAATAATATCTCTTAGTGATGTAGTGGGTACTCAAAATCAAGTTGAATTTGATGCTACCAATCGCAGTAACCTAAAGCCAGGAGAACCAAAATGGGCTAATTATATGAAAGGGTGCATCGCTCATTTTATCTGTAAGTTTATTATTTCTATTTACATACATGTACAAACACTAATATACGTATCAAACTGAGTATACCCAGTGCTTTTACCTAATGAAATTTTAACAGATATAATTCTATGCATACATTTTCCAGGTGATATACCTGCGTTCAATGCTGTAGTCGTATCAACAGTCCCACCTGGTGCTGGCCTCAGTAGTTCAGCTGCTTTAGAAGTTGCTACTTATACATTTTTAGAATCACTATGTCATGTAGAGTCCAAAAACCCAGTAGATAAGGTATATCAACAAAATCTGATTTATCTTTATACTCTATTACAAACTCAATTTTAGTTTGTTACCTACGTAATAAGTCTATAATAATGCAATTCAAACATTTTCAATTTCCTAATAATTTTAAATACTTACTATTACATTTTTGATTGTAGGTTCTTGTGTGTCAACGCTGTGAACACGATTTTGCAGGAGTGCCATGTGGTATAATGGATCAATTTATTTCTGTGATGGGACAAGAAGGTTGTGCTCTTCTTCTTGATTGTAAAGATTTAAGTACAAAACAAATACCAATGCAACAAATGGATGATTATGTTTTTCTTATAACTAACTCAAATGCTCCTCATAAATTGAGTTCAAGTGCATACTGTGAACGGCGAGATAGTTGTTTCGAAGCTGCAAAGATATTGAAGAAAACAAGTTTGCGAGGTGCATCCATCAATGATATTCAAGGTAAAAAGTATGAATATTTATTTTAGAAAGACAGGAATATTGTAGGTAACCTCCTACTAAATTGAAAATTATATTACTTTTAGTTTTGCAATCACAGAATGTCCCCGAAGAAATGATAAAAAGAGCTCGCCACGTTATAACAGAAATTCAAAGAACGATTGACGCAGCTAATGCACTTAAAGAAGGAGACTTTAAAAAGTTCGGACAGCTAATGAATGAAAGTCATGATTCTTTGCGAAATGATTATGAGGTTTCTTCCGTAGAACTTGATACTCTGGTATCGGCAGCCAGAGACGTAAACGGTGTATTAGGAAGTCGTTTGACTGGAGCAGGCTTTGGGGGCTGCACGGTTACTTTATTAAAGAAGGATGCAGTGAATCAAGCAATTCAAAATATCAAGGCCAAGTGAGTATTTGTATTTAGGATTACATTCCATTTGCCTTTTAACACCATCGTTTATAAACATAATTTCTTCTTTTTTAAATAGATATTCTGGAAATGCAACATTCTATATAGCAAAACCTGCCAGAGGTGCCAGACCATTGGATATAAATTAGAATGTGCTATTTCGGTGCTTACTAATATGCAGGGAACCAAATTATTTTCAAATAAAATGGAAGTACGTAGATTTAAGCTTGTTGAAAATTGTAAAATTTATTTTGAATATACGACCAGTATATTATACGTGTCAGGAATGCGTCATGTACAAATTCCAGATCTCAGAAGGAACATAATACAATTTTACTGCAATTTCGATCATTGTATATTATATCTACGTCGAATGTAAACAATATTTTTCAAAACTTATTCTTATCTCTTTTATTAATAACGTAGATTTAGGACACATATACCAAAAATATTAAATATTCAGGACCAAATAATTTTGTAATAAAGTATGCAAAATTACTATTGCCTATTTATACTGGCTTGCGTCGATACTTATGTTTATATGTACAATACATACACCCTATCCTCCTCATACCTTAATCAGTTATTATTTTAAAACAGTGGTATTAAAACTTGCACTACTAGGGCCTTTTTCATGATCTACACCCGCAACTTGTATTTTCCGCGCATATCCCAATAACGTAATGCACAAATATTTTTTATCTAATTTTTGTAATTTTGCTGCGTGAATTTCTTCATGAGAGAAAACATCATGTGTATTTCTTAGAAAAAGGGTAGAAATTCGTTGTTGAAATAAAAACGGCAAAGGCACGTGATAATTGCAAAATTTTTATACCAAGTGATACTGTCTTGAAATGATACTGTCTTATAATAATACTGTAGATCTCGATGACTGTCACATTATTACCATAACATTGCAATTTTCAAAGTAAGAAAGTGAGCACCGTTTGGACCGAAATTCTAAACGCATCCGTGAAGACTCAGTACCTGTTCACAGTCGTTGCCGAGATGTTTGAACATTCTACAAATAAAGTTAGAGAAAAAAAGATAGTTTAGTTGCATGTGAAAAATACTACGTTAAGCATACATTCACTCTGATTTACGTAGATTATTGGTTTCACGCGTTTTTATTTTTACGCAGAAGAAAACCACGTAAAAGTCGACCAGTATGGAAAAATACTTTTAAAAAAGCACGATATCTTATACACAATTATATTCTACATATTTTTATCAAGATGTTTCAAGGAAAATTCATAGCAAAATTACTGTTTCTTATAACAAGTAATCATTAATTAGATTGTACAAGAACTTAAGACGTATTTTAAATGTCGTAATATCAAGGCTTTCAAAAAACGAACGATATTCGCAAAAATGAAGTATTACGTGAAAACTGGATATACATACTAGGAAATTCAATTTAGTCTTAAAAGATGGATGAGAATTTCCTAATTTAATAAAAGTGTGCACTTTGATTGGAAAGGTGTGCACTTTTATTAAATGTGGCTTTAAATGGTTGTAAATGGCCATGAAAGTTAAAAAAGCGCCGATGTGCGTATTTTATACGCAATACTTTTGAAATTTTACGAAAAACTACATATGCGTCTAGCAGGAAATTGCTAACCAAAATTGAAAGCATTCGGAAGAAGTTTAGTATTGAGTTATATAGAAGTTAGTATTGTCGTGCTACCCGGTGCGCACGATTTGAATGTCAGCTGTAGGCACATTTCGGAGGTTTACGGGCAGAGGAGTAGCACGATCGGCATTTGACTGCTCGTGGAAAGAAAACCGATCAGTTCTGACGGGTAAGAGAGTAGGACGGCAAATATCAGGGTCTCTCAGTCTGTAAGTGGTGACAATTGCCGGTAAGGAAATTTACGTAAAATATGGAGATAGACTTTTTCCGATGAATCTAACAATAAATTTTCAATGCTGTCGATGTTCAGTCGATGAATGCGTGTGACTTGTGAATATTAATTTAAATTTGTTGATGCGAGCGATGCTACCGTTAATATTTCAATTCGTATATTTAATTCTTTCCGCGTTTAACAAAATATAAAAAGCATTCGTTACTGGCTGATAGCCTGCATTTGCGTCAGTAAATTGGATTATCAAGTTCAGCCACTAATAAATGAAAAAAGTTGAACGTTGTTTTACAAAGTGGTTCGTATGAACCGTGGGGTGCTATTGATATTGATTATGTGTATCTACCGCACTGGAGAGAGCAGATAAGCGAACGATGACAGCACGGTGGCAAAATACCGTGCACGTGTTGCCGATAGATATTTCCTGGCTCTGTTCGAATTAAAAACCGTTCCGGCAATTTCTCTGAATGAACTAGTCTCCAGAAATGTCTGCAGAATCCAAGACAGAGTAGCAAATTCTGCTACGTAAATAGTTTTTCGTAAAAATATAAAAGTATTGAGTTTAAAATGTACAGATCAGCCTGTTTTTGAACTTTAGTATCCAATTACAACAATTTCAAAACACAGAAATTTATAAGAATCTCCCTGTATCATATACAAACAAAATTGTGTTGTACATACTGTGTAATGAAAGGGGGAGAATAAACAACAGTGTAAAATGAAAGGCGTAAACTAAATGGCGCATAAAAAGTTGGGGTAAATTGAAAGAGTATTTGTTGCCCAATTCGAGAGGCTTGTGTAGATTGAGTTTCCAATAGTAAACAGTGAGAACAGTATATATTTACCTTTAAGACAATCGTTTAGTTCTGCTTCGCTCGAACTACATTTTAAACCTGAAGGTTTCACACCCTTGAAAATTTCAATAACGCTTGGTTTTAAATTATGGAAAATCAAGGGCTGTCCACGTTTAGAGAAATCTTCCGTTAAACTCTTAACACCCTAAAACGTTGATACTTCTATGTAGTTATCACACTATTGTAACTACATAAAATATTAGGTTTATAGCTATTATAAATATTGTGACATCAGTAAGTATAAAAAAATACCTTCGCTGCTGTAAAATCAGCTGCCTGAATATGTGTAGAATCTATGACAATTGGCACAGTGGTTCCTTGTTTCATTCCCTGCTTACTAATCACAGCACGAACATACTCAACACTTGGAAAGACGAGACTTCTATCAGGTGTTATAACAAGATATTCGCAACCACTAATACTCTGAAAAAGAAATTATTTAATCGCATTAAAACAGCTGAGTAGAGAACAGTTTGAGTATTACATAATTAGCTCTTTGCACTCTGTTGTCGCCTGTGCGGCGACAAATTAAGAGGAAAACTAGAAGGGTGGAGTGCAAAGGGTTAGTATTATAATTGGTATTGTGTAATATTACTAAATTTTTAAGGATATTCTTTACTCAAGAATCTTTACCTAGCAATCATTTTGTACATGGTACTAGTATAACGCTAGCAGTGATACTAATTAGCATTAGCATTAAAAATTAGCATTGCTAAGTAATTCTAAGCTAGTACAATGCGGGCATAAAACAGGTGTAAATGGGTGTAAGTTATGTTATACTCTTGTTCCCTAGAGAGTAAGTTTCATTTATTGCTATATTCAATTTATTTAATTTGCTAAATGTTATCTTTGAAACTAGATAAGGCATAAGAATTTGGAATAAAAGAGTTAAAAGATGTATTTTAACTTTGATTTGACTCACTGTATCTTTATCCACTCGTAATGATGGTCTTGCAGAAGCGTAAAGTAGAAACAGAAGATTTATGCCAATACCGATCACTATACCTAATTCAAGTCTTACGAAAAGACAACAAAGAAACGTGGTGAGTGCTGGTATGAGATCAATCTCTAAAAAATAAAAAAGAAAAAGAGAATGTGAAATAATTTAAACACATTGTAATAGAAACATTTCATAATGTTAAATAATTATTTTCTTCTATTAGGAGTATTATTTTTCTATTTCTATTTGATTGCTACATGTTTACGTGTATATGTACTTTGTAAGTCGTGATTCATTTATTAATCGCATTTTCAGTAGGGCAGTATAACATGAAAATGTAGAATGATATTTTGGCATAAGATTCAGAAACAAATATGGCTTTATGTTTTGTGCAACAGTAGTAGCAATAAATATGAGCATGAAAAAGTTCAATTATTTCTGTTTGTAATGAGCAATTCATGTTTTATAAAAGAGAAGAATTTAAATTGTTTAGTGGGGAGTAATTATAATGAAGAGCTACTGTTGACTCTTGTTGGATTATATGTATATGTATAAACAAATAAAGGACATGAATTGAGTAGTTTTGCAATCCCTGGAAGAAATTAGTTTGCACCAGTACATATTTACATTACCATTAATTCTAGATCAGACAGGGTCTATTCTTCTTAACGATCTTTTATAGCAGAATGTTATTAGCAAAATACACATGGTAGACAAAGGTTTTACAGTGGTATAGTCGTGTTTTCTACTTCCGTGTGAAAAACTACTATACAACTGTGCTAATTCGGACCAATTGAAAGAACAGTCGTCCATACTAATGAAAGTTCGAATTAACTGAGAAAACTTTAGAAACTTAATGTGGAACCATGCACTATATACACTTATTCTAATGAAAACGTTAGTTCAAGTTTCTTTTTAAGAATGATCCTGACTAATGTAAAAATATAGTCATCAGTGAATTACTGATAATGATGGGAACCATCGATAGTTTAAGTTTTGCTTTGTGGTGCATTGTTTGAAGCGAGATAGTTTGTTGAATAGAGTGGGATGAACATTGTTCTGCTGTATTAATCGTTATGACCTTGACACTGATAATCCACCATAGAAAATCTGTGAAGAATAATTTGACTAGACCAAGCATGATCAGTAGCAGAGACGATCGCCCCTAGCATAGTTAGTACGAGGATAAACTTGTAAAAGTTTCACACCTTATGAGCCTCTATTTGGTAGATATCTTGAATCAACCTTCTTAATTAAATATTTTGCTAATACGCGCGAAAATAAAATATTATCTTATTTTCAACCTTTACAGAATGTCAGAATCTGTGATTAACAATTAGCCTGCGATATACCAAGTACTTTTATATTGCTTATAAATAGAAATATAGACTATAAAAATATCATTTATGCCACAAATTGATAGTGGAGTGTCCGAAATTTAAAAACGTACTTTTAGTTCGCCATATCGGCTTGATCACATGCAACTCCACCATGAAGAGAACTGCAGCAATGATGATCGCCGCTAGCGCTGCTTTAGGAATATAATATAGGTATGGTGTGAGGAACTGAAGTGACACAATTACTAAAAGGCCTGTATAAACACCACCTAGGGTGGTCTTCACACCCGAGGAGTGGTTTACAGCACCTCGACTGAGACCACCGCTTACAGGCATCGATGAAACGAAAGCGGAAACGACGTTGCATACACCCAACGCCAACATTTCCTGAGTCGCATCTGTCGGTTTGCCGTCATCTGAAAAATATTTACGATTATTACGAGATATACATCAACCTTCGTATTTTCTTTAATTTCATACACTTTGGTCAAACGGAATTTTAGAGTTCAATTAAGGAATTTTCGCCTGAAGGAACAGTAAGACTCATTGTAAATCACCATACTTTATATACGTATCTTCGACTTTGATTGATACGAGAAGTCAGTAATTTTACATATAAAAGCTCACAAATAGTTGCACTTAATCTAGTAATGAATAATAAGTAGCGCCCTTGTGTACTGTACAAAACGAAGTTTACGTATACCGATATTGTATCTGTAATAGTGCTTACAAAAAACTTTGGCGATGGAGATGCTCTCCAGAAGACTTAACAAAGGAACAACTAGACATCCTGAACCTAGTGCCGAGACCATATCGGTGAAGTTATACGTTTCCGTTTCCGATCCATTTCCGACACGTGCTTGGAACGGTGGCAACCGAAATTCCGGTAGTCCTGGTTTCACGTGACCTGTTAAGATCACTGGTGATGATCCTAGATGATCTTCCAATAACCAGCACATCACTGCGCAAATGATTACAACGAAAATATTTCGGGCCGTAGAAATGAACCAGAGTACCTTCTGAATATTCTGTTGTGTTTTTGATGCTATTTTCGTATTTTTCGTTAATACTGGTATGTCTTTGACTTTCTGAAAGAAACATTAACAAATTTTGTCTATGTTATAACGTTGTATACCTATCGATACAATAATTTATTATAAGTGTTATGTAGTTTTCTGTGTTATAAAAGCTGTTACGAGTATGTAGTATGTTGGTGTGCTTGAGCCTCAAAATCGTTACTTATCTATGTTTCCTTAAATTTAATCCAATTGTATACGCAATAGGTAACTGTTTTTTACTCAATTTCAGATACAGAAACATCACTTCCTAGTTTTCTCTGCGACATAATCGTAGAATAATGAGATCAATGCTATATGTTTTTGATTTAGCGCTCATCTTCTTGATACTATTTATTAAATAACTTCAAATTTTTTATAAAGCAGGGGGTGCTATGCCTTAGTGTATTTTTATTACACATTTAAAACATCAGAACGGTAAAATACCATCTGGGTACAAAATAAGAATCGTAAGCAATGAGTATGGAAGTATGTTATTCATTAGCTGTAACATGGTCCCATTCCTCGTACCATAGCCTCCTACTGTGTACGTATGTTGTACATACATACGTGTACGTATTATGTACTACTAGACTGCCGACTTCCTATCCTTGTTATGGTAAAGTTCTGTACCCCACTACACTTATTTAGAACACCTAATAGAAAAGTGTTATGTCAGGTTTTCGCCTATATGCATAGAAAATAAAAGGATAATGTATATCAGACTGCTCCCTTATGACGTTGCGCGTGGCATTCATATTCTGCACGCTTTAGCCAAAGTCAGCGATCTACAAGTAGCAAACATATGTATATGTGTGCATATGCCTGTGGTCCGACAATGCCTCACTTATTATTGCCAAATAGGAATGTGTTCAAAGGATTCTCTACAAGACCCTAGCTCTTTCTCTACGGGGCACAGTACCCTCACTTTCCCACTATAATCCCCGTGTTTTCCTTACTACGAGACAGCAGTTGGCGGAAGGTAAGAGAGCCTGTACGTGCAAGTGGTTCTGATAACATTTCTTCTCAATCCCCTACCTGCACATCCTGCAGAATCTAAAGCTTAGACTCTAATCTTTAGTGTCTAAACTTAAGCAGTGCTGCAATTTAGATGCACATTTCGGCCGAAAATCGCGGTGTTTGTCCCCTCAACCATTCGTCAAAAAAAGGTGTATGAACGAACTACCACAGGGTCGTACACCTGAGACGTCCGCTTGGCTTCAGGAAAGTAACGCATACGTCAAGGCCTGCTAGTGAGATACTAGGGGCTAATAAGCTCCTCGAACGCTATGAAATAGCAATTTCAAACACATCTCTCCTCATTCTATTTCTTATCCTATCGATATACCTATCTCTTCTGATAGTAATACGTGCATTTCATGGGAATGTGGAAAGTAGTGTTTTCATTAAGAATTAATTATTTATTGTGAAATTTTAACAGACATTTATTTGGCGGAGGCACGATGTGCGCATATGCATGTATATTAGCGTGGTCGTTAAAAATTAAATCTTTTGCGACGCCCTCCAAAAAGCTTCCTTATGATGCAAAAACACTGGGGATTTTGTTTTAAATTAAAAACAACACATGCCTCAAGACGATTTAAGTTAATTTTTGGTATAATCATGTTTTTGGGAATTTTTATGAGAATACGATTTTATTCCAAATATAAACAATTATAGAACCCAAATCAATAAAAAAAAACATTAGTTAATTAAAATAACAATAAACAAAAATTTAAATTCAAAATTTTTCCCAGTTGATTTGATCTATTAAATAAAAAAATTAAAGATATTCAAATTGATATTTTTATTTTAAAACTAAATTAGTACAAACGTAATTTTAATATCTAGATTTCTTCACTCCAAGGTTTAACTAATGTTTTTTATTGATTTGGGTTCTATAATTGTTTATATTTCGAATAAAATCATATTCTCATAAAAATTCCGAAACACATGATAATACCAAAAATTAACTTAAATCGTCTTTAATTTAAAAAAAAAAATCCCCAGAGTTTTTGCATTCTAAGGAAGCTTTTTGGGGGGCGTCGCAAAAGATTTAATTTTTAACGACCACCCTAATGTATATGTATATATATATTGATGTTAAGTTGTACGAGGCCAAGTGGTTGTCTTATGTCTTGAACCATCTAGCCGCTCGTTCATAGATTCTTTTTTCGGAAGAAGTGGTTCAGGAGACAAACATTTCGGTTTTCAGCCGAAATATGTGGTAAAATCCCCGCGTTGGTCTAAACTTTAGAGTCTAAAGTTTAGACTCTAAACTTACCAAACGGTCGCGTATTTGGCAAAATTTTTTTTCGAAAGTTTAATGGATATTCCCACGTGGGCAAGACATTTACAGTTACGGTATCAATACTGAGTATGTTATTTCTGTATTCATTACTGATTACAGAAAATAAGTAGGATCTGTTACATACACAACTGGATCTAAATTGAGAGAAACAGGCTACAGAAATAATTTTCAACGTGCTTCACATTCCCAACGTACCATGACATTACGAAACAAAATCGCCCAATTTCGACGTGAAATGACATTAATGTAACTTCTGACAATGCGATTCATTTTAAGCATTTTTGCGATGAACCAGACAGCAACTACAAATAATTCTTGCAATATATGTGCTTGTTGTCCTACATGTATGTACGCGTTGCTTTTTCACTTTTCCTACAGTTTGCATATTGAGATATATCGCTTGCATTTCTTGTATTCGCTACATGCACTTTTTACTCATGCTGCATATACTTCGTGCAAGGGAAATATCCCCGAGTATACGTTTACATTGGTATTTATACAGGGTGTCCCGGAGTTTTTCGGATAAGTTGCGGCATCATTTCCTACAAGTTAAGTTAAGAAAAAAAATGCTATTTGTGGTTCAATTAGGAACATGTTATTAGAAATAAGTTATAAACAAGTGGAATTGAAATAGCTGAACAGTGAATTTTTCTTCGCCGAATATGAAAGGTCGTACACGTGGCCCAGAAAATCTTGAACCATCTCAGGGGAGTAGTGCGGCGAGGGGATTGATTTTGCCTCGCGCGATTCGTTTGTCGTGACGCGGCGTCGTGGCGGGGCACAAAGGCAAAGTCAATCCCCTCGCCGCACTAACCCCTGAGATGGTTCAAGATTTTCTGGGCGGTTCGTACGTGTTTATCTTGCCGTTCTAAAATGTCGCCCTTGTTCGTGAATACGTGCTTGACACTGATGCTTCATGGAGCATAGTACAAATTTTGTGAGATTTTTGCTATTCAGATTTTACGGAGGAAAATCCGCCGTTATCCATTCCAGTTCCGTTTGTTTGTAATTTTGTAATATAGCGTTTCCAACTGAACAACAAATATTATTTTCTCCTTACTTTAAATTGTAGAATGTTCTCCCGCAGCGTGGCAAATAAATTGCGGTATACGCGGTATATTTATACTTACCCTGAGAAGGAGGAGAATGATTATGCAGGAGATACCCAAAGCTGTGTCCCAAAGTCTTGTTTCTCCAATTTTCTCAAAAATATGTTTCCATACAAATAGGAAGTTGCTACCAGAAATATTAAGTCCCAAGATATCCTTCACCTGGCTAGTCGCAATGATAATGGCTGCCGCTGATGTGAAACCGACCGAAACTGGTCCTGATATAAAATCCAATAAGAACCCTGCGAATATAAGATATAATAGAAAATATTTTTAATAGGTATTTACATGAAATGAAGTATTTAAGTTTAAAGCGTATTCAATCTATTTCCATGCATGTCTCTTAGGAAATGTTTTTACAAAAGAATATTTGAGCCATTCAGTTGCAAAAATAACGTAATTTGAAAGGATAAAAAAGTTAGCGGTGGGTATTTTGTTGTACGGTTGACATTATTTTTTTCCAACAAAAATGTATATCCCTACAAATTCCATAGCTTTAGTGCATACAAATAAAATTTCATGCATTACTCATTTAAAATTGTAGGTGTAGTTGTTGTTCAACAAATTATTCGATCCATTTAATACAATTTCGAATAACTTGAGCTTGTTCTTAAGGCTTGTTACCTTGTTCACTAAAAGTACTTGATTAAACTATATTTGTCTAAATATTCTGTATAGTTTTGTTATCCACCACTATGACAACAAGGTTTTAATTGTAGGTTACTTTACGTTAAAAATGGAATAAAATTTACATAGCTATTATTTTTCAATATTCAGCTTGCAACGTTGTGTTCACGCACGTACATTTTAGAGTCAGTAATAAATATACGCCATTTTCTATTCATTAAAGAGCAGTCTAGATATAACAAGTACATATACATAGAAATAAGCCGAAATCGGTAAGATAAAATGCAGACCATTTTAAATTGATCTACATTTAGCTAATAAGTTAAGTTCCACACTAGTCTCTTTCAGTCGCGATTATTTTAGAATCAGCCTTATATTTGGTTTTGTAAGAAAACTGTTGTTGTCCAAAGAAAAAATCGAGAGATAAAAGTAAGAAACTGAAAGATCAAGAAATTCACCTAGTTGTAAGATTCCCATTAGTAACGATACGCAACCCGATATAAACGTTAAAAGGATAGCAAAATCGGGTCCTAAATGAGCTTTTTGCAACGTTTCTCTTGTTAGGATAGCAGCGATTGCTGTTGGTCCGACTGGAACATCCTTGCAGGATCCTAGGATGGTGTATACGAAGCACGCCGTAAAAGAGGAATATAGACCGTACTGTAAAATAAATAACATGTATGTATTTTTTTTCACATAACTTGTATTGGTATTGTTGCAGGTTGTTCGAGACATAAAGTTAAATACAAACATTGGGTATTTACCTGTAAAGGAAGTCCCGCAACATTAGCATAAGCTATGGCCTGGGGTATCACTGTAAGTCCAACGGTAATACCCGCGAGTAGATCGGGCACTATATAATCTTTTTGGTATTTTGGTAACCAGTCTAAAATGGGTATCCTTTTATACAATAATTTCTTTGTCAAGGTTCTTTTAATTCGTTGGTACAACCAATTTCTTCTCGAAAAACAGAGGGGATATTTTTCTGAGTTTTGTGGTACTGAAACAATTGTTTATATTTTCATATTAATTTACATGCTTGTGGAAATGCAATTCTTCGATACTTCGGGAATATTAAACGCGGTCCTGAGATATCATTCTGATACGCTATTCGACACATTTTTCAATCACATTTTTCATTACAACTGTCAAAGTATCTCCAGCATAAGCTTACGTAGCGAATTATTGTAAATGGAAGATATTTTAAATTGGCTGTAAGAACCAGAGAATTGTTTCTTATCTTGAGATATTCAGAAGGCTACCTTCTTGAACCAGGGAGTAGATAGTTTAAATGCATTTTCAGGATTTATTTCTTTTGAAACAGCTTTTAAACGAGGCACGGGACCTGTCGTAAAGATATGCACAGAGCACGTAATGCTTTTGCGTAATTTTTCAACATATTCTTGTCAGCAGCATTTTTTAACACTGCACACTCTTCGATCTTAATATCAGAAGTGTAAACTAATGTGAGACAGGAGTCAAAACATCTTATTGTTAGTTTCACGTAAGGCGATAAAATATATCAGCGTTGGAAGCGTCCGCGTTCGAAATGCATGCACACGTGGAAAAGTAACAGTTGGATGGAATAAAAAAATTCGTGAAAATATGGACGATTTAGAAGATGTTACATGCGTGTAATGACCTTTTTCAAATGCCGTGTTTAGAAAGTCTCCGCAATATGAATGAAAAAGGAAAAAGGATAAGATGCTGTCGCGAAATATCTGTATACATATGTATTTGTATAAATGTATGTACATACATCCATACATATTTACGTGTACATAGATTACCATAATGTACGCAGTCATGCGTACTGCTAGAGTTAGTGGATAACTGGTGATAATCACGTCCAAAACTAAATCTAAACAGGTTCAACTGGTTTCAGAACATGTGACTATAATATTAAAAATCGAAATTTCTATTCACAATTTATTTCCGTTGTACTTACGTCATACTTTCTCTACAAATTGAATTAAATGTCCTATCACGCTTTTCGATTAGTTCGTTTCTAAATACTAGTAGAATAACCGGATGTGCCAAATGACTGTTCAATTCGATACACGTGTATGTATGTGTATCGATTCGTTGAATAGACAGCATCTTTTCGTTCATAATCATAAGAACTAATGTCGCGTAACAAGAAGTCTACAACTGTTTAATTTTCCTGCGTCAGAGTGTCAAATAATGACGCGGGAAAACAAAATAACGATGCCGTTGGTGCAGTGTCATAACATGCTAGTACCAGGTACGATATTGTGCCAAGGCATAGGGAAATAACCCTTATTCTTTAATAATTTGCTGCTTCACGAAACTGTACAGTAGAATATGTAAATTTTTATTAAATTTACAGGATGTTTCGCGCTAAATTGTCGATTCCAGTATCTGACGTAAGTTAATACATAGTCAGTTTTGTCGGGTCCTCTGTACAGAGCAGTCATTTGATTCTCACCCGTTAACCCGTAGTGTACATACATCCATATCATCAAGGGGCGAGGGGAGAAGGGCTCCCACTCTACGTTTCTTGATGCATCTCACGTGCTACGCGATCAAGCTTTGCAAGAAACACTCTCTTCGTCGTGCAAAACGATGAGCGACAAACACCTTTCCCTAAGCGCGGTGGGTTAACAGTTCAGAATCAAATGCCGAGATTGTACGCTGGCTGAAGTCAGCGTCCCGATCTCTGTGCTGTAATCTTTACTTCTCCACTAGCATATTATGTGTGACAACACGCTACTAATTAAGTATACACTGTGACATGCAATTTTTCGTTGTGTTTGTAAGAAACTCGCACTGATTGTCAAGTAATTCTGCTTTTAGTGTGTACTATTCGAATACACCATTCATTTGCATCAATACACATATTGTGCATCTGTATTACAATTTCTGAAAATATTATTGACAAACGTGGCCCACGGCGATGGCGTTCAGGAAGAAGAGTTCGAGGCTCTTTTGAATATCTTTTATGTCATAATGACCGACGGCATCATGTTTCCTTTATTTTGAATTTTATTCATCGGGAATTGGAAATAGGCACGAGGTGTGAAGATCATGGGAAGACGGCGACTAATTAAGTACGACGACTTCGGAGCCCATTAAATTTAACAACTACAGTTCCGCGTCTTGGGACCCGCTGCGTAATGTTTTTTTTATCACTGTCAGTTTAAATCTTGAATAGCAAAATCAGTGCGAAACATTTTCGGGGAAACATTGATTTCATTTGAAATGTTAATTTTACTTTTCGATGTTTACGTACCATTCGTAAGTTTTTTAGAAGGTTTAATATTAGCGGGAGGAAAGAGGAAGTTCAATGCCTTCCTTTTTTGACGTCGCGGCAACAATATGAATTAAATTCAACTGTTTTTTTTTACAGGTTACAAATCTTTTTCTGCACGTGACTTGTGTCATTACCATTATCCAAATACTAATAGAAACATGTAGAACTGACCAAGTAAGCGTGTCAATAACATGTAACTACATATTTAATTCGATGCCATATCTGCATATACATATATGTATGTATGTTTCTCTTTTGTTACGGCAACCATATTATAGAGATTCTTTTGCGGCTGCTTGACTAATGATTACACAATGAGAATAATGGGTTTTTAGACGTTAATTAAATCGCGAACACGTATTTGAAAGTAACTAGAATCTGTAAAGAGTACAATTGCTTCTTACTTATTTGCTGTATATTTCTACGAATACTGCAGTAGCGTTTAACGCAAGAAGGGGATCCGTTTGCATTTTGAGAATATAAACTTTATATTTTCCCGAGTTTGGCGGTTAATTAATTATACAGCTGAGTATCAGATGGAACCGAAAATGTCTACTTATTATTCCAAATAGAAATTAGAATTTTTCGAGCTGAGTAGTCAGGAATTTTCTGTCTTCTCAATGTATAATCTGATACATTTGACTTGTTCGTCTGTATAATTTATGAAAATTCGTAAGATACTTTATTTTGTTGAACTTAGAGTTTTAATTGTGTTAAGTTATACATATATTAGTGAAAACGGGTGGGGGAGGGGGGAGGTGTATAATGATACGTGAATATCTGAATTTATATTGATGTTTACGATAAACCTGACGCCTGTCAGAAAATTTATGATTGTGGATAGTACAAGAACCTTGGGTTCCTTTGCCTGACGCCGCGCAGGATATCTGCGAATTTATAATGGTAAAATAATGTTACGTTTGGCTGATACACGGTCCGAGGTGAATTTCTAATTACCCACTTCCGTCGCAAAATAAACAGATTGTGCAAGTTATTTGAAATCTGTACACACGTTAGACTTAACTTGTAAGTAAATAATCCACGAAACGTCGAATATTAAGATTCGCTCTTTTCCACATGTAGGTAGGTAATACAAAGTTAATACATTTTCCAAATTGATCTTAACCATGTATAAAAATTTGTAATTATCCTAGTAGTTAATTGGGTATGAAGTGTAAAGGCGTCATGCGACATCCCCTTCTTAATTGCGTTCCCCGAATGATGAAGAATCGTCAAATCCGCAGAATCCTCGAGATTGCAGAGACGATGTCGTCATTGATCGCGGATATATGTATCCACAAAAAGCATCGAAAATGCAAAGCTATGGGCCAAGTACAAGAGAATGTTACATTGGAATAGGTTGCTCATTAACATAAACTGCATTTTACACAGGATTTGAAATCAATCAAATGTGAGCAAGTACAAATTATTGTAGAGCAACGACACAATACTATCGCTAAGTAAATATATACAATTAACTAAATTTCCCCAAATATGGTGTCTTCTCATTTAATGACTAAATCTGTTTACTGCTCTATTAAATGTACTTGGTGGCCCGCTTTTTACGAAGCTTGATGTCAAAAACGTAACGTAACAAACATTTCTAATTTAATACGTTAACAATCTGGATGTGTGTGAGAGGAAATTACATATACATATTGTAGTGTATTTCAACAATTGATGTTAAAATAAATTAAAAAGGAACGACGTGAGATATTTAAAGGACTTTCATTCTAAACAGTAAGAAGCCCACTTTATACTGTGTTTTAGCAACTCTCTGTTAATGTCGCACATTCCCAACTATTTATGCTTAGGGGAGTTTATACTACAGGTATTTTTTACCATCGAACCTTCGTAAAAAGCGGGCCACCAAGTACATTTAATAGAGCAGTAAACAGATTTAGTCATTAAATGAGAAGACACCATATTTGGGGAAATTTAGTTAATTGTATATATTTACTTAGCGATAGTATTGTGTCGTTGCTCTACAATAATTTGTACTTGCTCACATTTGATTGATTTCAAATCCTGTGTAAAATGCAGTTTATGTTAATGAGCAACCTATTCCAATGTAACATTCTCTTGTACTTGGCCCATAGCTTTGCATTTTCGATGCTTTTTGTGGATTTCACTCCATTCGTAGAATTATGTAAAGTACAGTATGTTTTTTTATTGAAATACTTGTTATTAAAGAAATAAGGAAATAAAGAAATCAGGAAATGCAGGAAAACAAAGAAATATACAGAATTCATTATTATAATAACTTTGCAATCATGATGTGGCAAAATGTAAAAAATTATCCTTTAAATGTTATTTATGTTTAAAAAATATAGTAACCAGAATTATGTATTTAAAAATTTTTAAAAATTCTTTGAAGACGTGAATAAAAAAATCAGAGATTCTTCCGGAGACAGTTAACATTTAGTCTAGGTACTAGGACTTGCATATATTGTCAGTAATATTGAAAAAGAAAACACATTTTAAGGAATTAGCAAAATAATGAACATTTAACTATTGCAAGACAGTGACGGATTTGTACGTTTGGGTTTTAAATTCTTAATTCAAAAATTATAATAAACATAGAAGTGGACAAAAATGGTTTTATGAGAACGGGGTAAATTTGAAATAATAGTTAGTGTGTATTGCTGAAAAATGTTTCTAACTATTAGAACTTTAATTTGGTCAAATGTATATCCTTGTAAACATTTTTCGATTTACGTATAACAACGTCATCATGTCCATTAATCTTACATATATTTCAACGACGGGTTTGAACAAATAGTGTTTAAGTAATATCATAACACTGTCACAACTAGATAAAAAACAATTTGGAGATTCAATAGCCGAGATGGTAAAGTATCGATACGAAGCACGTAACAAAAATTATTTAACAGTGCCGAATAACCCGATAAAAAAAATTTGACTTCTTTTTCTTGGAAGACCTGTTTACAGAACAATTTGATTATGTACTAAAGAAGAGCTTGTAGAAATTTTAAGATATGCTTTGACATGTATCGAAGTTCTAACAATGAATCACATTAATTATTGATAACACTTTGAAAACTTCCGAATGACGTACTAATGCGTGCATCACGAAGGTATCTACCTTTCCCTCTTTTTCGTAATAATTCGTTCTCGATGTGGCGTACTATGTCTCCGGATATAAACAAGTGACACCGACTTCTTTGTCTCTAACTTTCCGTCACTCCGTCGCGCTCGCACTGGCCAAACAAACGACGCTACGTGGCCACGCAAGCATGTATGAGAGCGCGGCTGACGACAAAGCAATGCGGAATTTAACATGATTCGAATTTTTCTAGCATAAGGGCCTCTCTTTCTTTACTTCTGTCTGTCACGCTCGCACTCCTAGCGCAGCCGTAGCGACAGCCGAGAGCAACGGTGCGTCTTCGTCAATCGTGGTCACTCATTAATTTTATTCTAAACATTTCTAATTACTTTATCGGGCATTTAAGTAATATTTATTTTCAATATTTTTTAATTTATTTTTTATTCATTTGACAAAAAGTCGGCGTTTAATCTGTTCTAAGCGTAATGTTGCGATGTACATATTGTTAAGCCTAAGTTTCAAAAATCAAATACATTTCTTCTACAATTTAAGAAACCATTATATTAAATTTATAAATTATTGATAACCCTTGAAGATTTTCTGAATACCAATAAGCAACTTTTGCATTTGGTCCGAGACAAAACCTTGTCTCTTGATTTTTTTCCGGCATGTCTCAGATTACATAGAAAAATCTACGTTATCGGCAGAAAAATTATCTCGCATGGTATGAAACATATGTTAGGGTTTGACACCGGGCTGCGTGACAGGCTGAACTAGGAGATGGAGATGGAGAAGGAGGAGAGGAAGAAGACGACGTTTCTTACAAAAACGTCGACTTTTTAGATCAAAATATCTCGCAAATGGCTTGATGGATCTTCTCGTAGTTAGGCTTAAATTACTCGGGTGGACGTCCCCTACAAGAATATCATCATAGTTTGGGGGAAATATGCGGATTTAATGCCGTTTGAATACCCCGAAAACCTCGATCTAATTCTTCCGGAAAAGAGTAGTTCAGGTCTACCAGTCGGGAACTCTTGTACTTGGCCCGAGTCAAGACCTTAACTCTTGATACATTTATTGGTCACGTGCCGTCACGTGCCGTGCCGTGCCGTGCTTTTTTTCATCACATGATCAACTTACTCAATTCCACAAAATAAGAAAGTTATGCGAATTCCTCGAATCGACCATCGCATAATTCATGCAAAGAGAAAGGTGGATGCGTTTTATTAGTTTTCTTTAAATACGATTGAATATTCGCCACGGCTAATGTAATGTAAACTTCCATGAGAAAAACTGTTCGTGATATTTTTACCGTCTTAGAGAGCACAAGTAAAATAAAGTTGACAACTAACATGTCATTAAGTACTTTTAGTTAATCGATTTTAACGACTCTCTGATTTTTAAATATTGTTTTTTCTATGTATACATTCTTCGAGAAATGATGGGTGAGTGACTCAGAACGATTTAGAAAATTGTATCTATACCTATAGGCCTGTATAAATTGAGCGCATAATTGCCCATACAAATGTAAACGTATGTTTGTATGTATGTACAACAAGCCGAACATATCTGCTTAGCCACGACAGGAGAGTATACGGTGCATTAATCCTTTTTCATCTGTCATGTATATTTATTTCTTAATACAAATGTCTTGAATGTAATTGGCGATGACGCATTTGGTCCAGTATTCCTTAATTAAACTTTCAATATCGTAACATGAGGGAAATGTGTGTCAAGTGATTTATTTTTTTATGGTTCTCACTCGAGCCAGTTAAAGTAATAACGCATAAAAATACATCTCTTTAATTCAATATCGCCGCGATATTGAGAATGTCTTTCAGGGCAAACGAAAAAGTTGCAAATCAAATAAAGTGTACGCACGGCTAGCTAAATAAATCCAAAATTTACATTAGCAAAATAGTAAGAGGAGTTTTAGCAAAATTAAGATATCACGATGGAATATACTCACCATCGGTATTAAAAATTTTATCGTCCTTGGTAATTCGGATGCTGGTCGATCGGTGTTGAAGGTCGTTGGTCAATTCGGGCTCATTGTTATTGCTGCGAAGTGGGTCCTCGAAGACGGCATTACTGTAGCCGGTAAGTCGAACCTCTTTCTTTGTTTCGAGGTTGTACTCCTCCTGAATATTGTACTTTGACATGTTTCTGCAGCTTATGGATTAACCCAAGGGATGAAAATTTCCCAGTCCTTCGATTTTCTGTGGAAATACCCACCACGACGACGATCGGGGCAACTAGTCGGTAGCTGTAGGTAGAAGTCAGGTAGACTCCATTGTCGCGTTCACTCGCGTGACAACCCTACATAATGAAAACACAAACAGACGTAGAAAAGTAGGAGAAAATATTTACTGTACATACATAAATTCATATTCGTAAATCTTTGCGCACGAGATTTTCATTCGACTGATTTCCTAACGATAAGATTGCTTTTGCTACAATTCTCTAATTGCCAGTTTTTTTTTAGACTTATTAAACGTTCTATCATTTGGAGTTTTCTAGCACAATGCAAATTTAGGGATATCCAATAGATAGTCTTTATTGTATTATCATTTCATTCAATCCCGTTATCTCGTTTCTCTCTCGATAGACAGATATAAAACGTTGCGTAGTTGTTAGTTTGTACGTCAACTTAAAAAATAATTTTTTTCTCCGAAAATCTTCTCCGATATAATTGCATGTTTCAAACTTGTCGGATTAGCGATTGCAGATACTGGACATACAATTTCTTTCATTTCATTTCGCATGAATTACAAATACGTTTCATTTTTCTCACAAGGAATGAAGAACGTATCGCATAAATTTCGCTGAATTGGCAAGATTTCATCACATTTTTTACGAAAACTGATTTAGGTAAACAAGAGTTTCGTAGTAGACGATTACGTGGAGTACATAATCCCGTACACGCAATGCAATGGAATTTTTCATAACATTTTCACAATATACTATGTGCATACAACATGTTTTAACCGTGCTTGTTCGTTCATTACCATTTCACTTATCATCGTTTTTTAACAAAGTGTCGTTTTTCCTCATAAATTCGGAGGGAACAATTTCACGTTAGCTCAGCGTCCAGCGATACATACTTGAATTTTTAACACATGTAAATCGTATCGTATCTTGCAAAGACAATATATAAAATGGATTTTTTACACATAAATATCAAATTTTCCCCAACTTGAATGATACGCTTGAAATAATTACATGTACTTGTGTACTACGTAAAATATGAAATATTTAAAGCTGATTATACCACATGTGTCTATTTACATTTTATACATAGCAATCGATCAGTCGCAATTCGAATCGGACTATATTGGCATGTATTCATGATACGTTTTGAACTTCAGTGAAATCTGATATCGTGTATAAATTATCGACTCGATCAATGAATAATAATGGGGCGGACAGATGATATGTACTTGGAACGATTAGTCGAATCGTATCAGTTCGGCGGTACTGTGAGCGATAAAATACAGATTAGTAACGACAGAAGCCGTACTTCAATCGGCAACCATGAAATTGCAGATTATATGCAATCGATAGTCCTAATAATCTATAGAATATGTATTATGCATTCGAGGAACGGTAACATAAAAAATCACGATATCAGCGGTGGTGTTGAAAAATTAAAAAGTCATCGTACAATGTAATTTGTACTTATTCAGTTTTATAGTTTGCAAATAAAAATATACAGATCGTATATCGGACTGGCAGCGGTAAGTAGAGACATATAATTAAATGATGTACGATCATACAGTGTGAATTTCTGTCGTAGTTGAATATTAAGTTTCATACATTTTGTAAATATTAATTTCATTTTTTGGAACGTCACATAATTGAAATTAAATTGTATAATGACAGTATTAAGTTTATGTTTTATATTTTATTGTAAATTAGTCTAATCTATATACCAGAAGATAAAAAACCTAATAAATAAAGACCCGGAATGATGCGAGCTACTTTTTGAAAAATTACATATATCTTAGAAATGGAGGGTTGTAGAGAACCGACATTGTTTTAATGCACCGGGAGACATCAAAGTTTAATTTAAAAATATAATCGCTGCAATTACCATGATTGAATCAGATTTATTTTTATTTGCTGTGCAAAACTCTAATTGGCTATACATGGCAGAGCCTGACATCTGCAACAAATTGGGGCATTCGTAGAAACTTATATCACAGCACTTGTTCGGACTTCAGTCAAGTGCACGATTTCGTTAACAGTAATGTGATGCAACTGTTATGTTATCATAAAAGTAGGCATAAAAGTAACTCATCGTTTTTCATTTACCAAGAAAAATTCAAAATGTTTAAGTTAATGCTGTGTTAATGTTAATGTTTAAATGTTAATGCTGTGAATATATTGCATTTATAGTCCTTAACATGTCTGTTCGGATAAAATAATTTTCACTATCAAAATAAAAATTTTACAAAACTTTGTCAATTTTTCTTCGGTTAAAATAAAGCGACTGAAGAAATACTAAATTAACGTATATTCTCGAGTCCTGGCGAGTCTTTCGTTATCGTTGTTATAGCAATGAAATTATGTAGCCATTAAAATTGAAAGTATTATTCTTATTGGTAATAAATCGATTAATATTTATTTCTGATAGATAGAAACTTCGAAATGATTACATTAGATTTGTTTCTGTCGTTTTACAAAGAAGTTTTTACGGTCTTCTTTGATTTCGATCTTTAATTGGATATTAACAAGTTGTGAGACAAGTTCGGTAACTGTCACAAGATCGAATAAAAAATAGGTTTATCAATAAAATAATGGAAGCAACATTAACTATTTCTGAACGGAACAACTCATAAAAAGTACGTATAGTATAATAATCTGAGCTCCATGAATTAAATTATGTGATCGATTCGCTAACAACGAACATACTAGAAGTGATAACGTTGCGCTGTTCGTCTTGAGCGATTGATAGAGATGTTGTGGAAATTGGCATAAAACGTAATTCTAATAAAAGCTGCATCTATATGTATACGAAAATAAGTGGAATTCTTTTCGCTTGTAGAGGAAAATAGATGTACTTATGCACGTATGTAACGTAAAATGAACTGGAGTAAGTTAAGATGAATGCAAGATCAAACCCAAATTCAGCACAAACATCAGGTACAATTGACATTACAGAGTACCTGGTTGAGGCCTAGCATTTTTCACGCAATTTATTAAAGTCTAGATAGAATGTATTCTTGCTTTTTGTATTTAAGCACTGCGCAACGCACATTCTAACGGAAAATTGTCTGTATGTACATACACATGTATTTATTGTACCTGTATCCGTATATTTATATTTCTTTGCATTTAACTTTGTCGTTACAGTTAAATCATATTCATTCGTATTATATTACGATCATTATTTTCTATTAAGAAATGACCTAATAAAACCAAAGTGACAAAATAGTCGTTAATTTGTCGAAATATAAGCAAAATAACTAAGAACTAGCTGAAATTCGAATGATAATGATACGATAGAATTTATGGTCATATTTTTACACGTACAAATGTATTTCATATACTTGGTACACCTAATCAGCCATTCAGTCCTGCGAGTAGGAATTTATGCTTGAGATAAATGAACACGTGACAGTCAATGAATGCGGTCTTTGAATTATCGCGACACGTCGGACGCTTTTAACGTGATTTCAAGATTTTTTTTTCAAATTGTACGCAACATAGGGAGTACAAGAACGCAGATTCTATTGAAGTCTCGGTATTTTTACATGTGAAACGGCATTATTGATTGTACACGTTGCCATGCATACGACAGATCTAATCTCGAAATGTGCTCGAAACAGTAAACGTACACTTGAAAAACATATTTCACCATTACGTGTTTTGTTCGAATTCCTTTTTTCCATTCAATTCCAAGAAAACTGATCGCCGTACCGTCGGAACTGTATTACACGTATGTATGTATGTATTGTACGTTTTAACAATGAAATAAAATAAGTTAAAAAAGAAATGGAACGTAACGCCAATGCCGCAATAGAAGGAAGGCACTGATTTATGTATAAAGCGACTATACTTATAACGATATGTGATAAATAATTTATCCGTGATAAATTGTAAACGTAGAACTGCCATTACTCGACCCCCATTATCCGAATGTCCTACTATCCGAACGTTCAATTATCCGACCGTTACAGCACATGTCTCTTCCCGCAATTTTTTACAACATAGGTATGTGTATGTATGTACATGCATGCCTACATACTTCCTTCCACGGTTTCAATGGTGTGAGGTACGAACAAATGTTAATATACGCACTTAATATATGTTCAAAACCTGCAATTTAGCGGGCAGATGGACATGGGACCAACAAATAATTAAAGGGCAGCGAATTTTTATCAGCTATATGTGAACAAAACTTTTATAAATAAAATTGTTCTATTATATGAAAATTCTATTATCCGAACCCTGATGTACGTGTTTCCATAATACATCGGATAACGGAAGTTCTATTTTACTCTGTCAAGTGCGCAATGTTCATAAACCAAGAACCTTCGTACCCGCGTATTTCAAACATGACGAACAATAACAAGTGTAGTAGAATTTCGCTAACCCAATGTGAGTGTCTAAAAGTTTAGTCTTCTGTCAACATAATAAATTTTCGCGTATCCAAGTTACTCATCTTAATCAGTAAACAGATGGAAATTAAATTTTTTTACATAGTGTGCGTAATAGACGCCATAGAGTTTCTAGAATTATCGGATTTGGTTTTCACGCTAAATAAGTTTGCTGGTAGAACGCCCTTCCCAAAAACGACTTCAATTAATCTGATAAGCAAGGAATTAACTTTTGGTCGATCCGACGAATATTTAGTCGTTCCCGGTTAACAGGTTAAAGAATTATGTGGGTACTATAATCGCGTATCGTTAGTGTTATTGCAGTCTGTCTTATCATAGCCAAATTGCTACAGTTAATCGATTGCATTCAACGGCATACACGAGTGCACCTGTAACAGTGCACCTGTAACTTGTCTGTGTACGTTTATCTCAACTATTCTTATATTATCATCCCTGCATCATAATTCTTTGTGAAAAAATGTTAAAGCATACACTAGCGAGAGGGCTAATCCTTATCGAATGCCAGTATTTTATACCCGATTCTCGCACCAGATTGCAGGTGGCTAAAACAAAATGTTCTATATTCGTTCGCTGTGTTCAATAAATCAAAATTTAACTACAAAAGGCATTGCTATCTCCCTGGAGATGTTAATTGCTCACAATCAGTTGCTGATGCTTAATTGACAAGGTAATCGTGCACGCATATCACAGACAGCGTGTTTCGACAAGATCCGTCTTGTTACCTCCCACGTGACATACGATCGCAGCGACAAACTACTGTTGTCACGTGAGTGCTGACCTACGCCAGTTTTAAGGGTTAACTAATACGTACGTTTTACAGAATTTTGTAAATACTATTATTGTATATTTTCATATCCGTAGTTGTAGACTGATTTGTTTTGCGTTTGAATGAACGTTTGCGGTATAAAAATTGTTTGAAACGATATATATTTTAACATTACGTACCTTTTTTTATGTTGTATTTAGGATATATACAAACAATTCAAAAACATAATGATTTGTAGCATTTGAAACGAAAACTTTTCGAATAGCATATTTGATTGCTTGAAGTTCCAACGAATTAATTTTTTCTATAGGCTATCGAATCTTGTTTATTTTATATACATGTTATACATGTGAGCACATAAGTACATACATATGTGGATACATAACAGGCAGAACAAGGTAAGACGTTGAAGCTACATATTTAATACGTTGTTATACATATATTTTACCAACAAATCGTGCATTTGAAATTAGATGAAATTATTTTTACTTTTATTTTCGAAACTCTCGCAATGACAACGTTTTTTTTGCTTTATTAGTAAAGCATGTAAATCTATAATAGCTTTTTAGGATTCATTATTCAAATCGTCACAAGACGTCGTACGGTGCGAATGAAAACTGGGAATCTTATGCAGTATGCCAGAGTCTGTGTCGCATTGCCTGAGTCTAAGTGGCTTATACTATGGTTCTATTGCATATACCTTCAATGTCTTTGTACCGAGCGAGTATCGTCAACCGTGAGTAATACCCGATAACGGTTCTCTAGGATTTATTACTGCAGTTCGTCATATTCACTAACGGAGTTTGGGAAATGAGTTCCAGGTAGGTCGGTACACAGGTAGGTAGATAGGTAGGTAGGTAGGTAGGTAGGTAGGTAGATTAACACTTTCAGTTTTCATTTCAAATTCATTTTACCGGTGGAAAAAATGGAAAATATTGCAAACAAGTTTCTTGCATAAATATAGAAGCGCAATGAGCAAGTATATTAACGTTATCTTGAAACTCATGTAAATTATTTACAACCCGGGCAACGATGTATTTCTGTAATTTTGTAATAAAATTTGTTGTTTCAGATCTCTCTTTCTCTCTTATACCCGCATAGTTAAAGAATGTGGAGAATTGGTAGCTGCATTTGCATGTATGTATCGTGCATCGCATATTTCGCTCGAGGAACGTGCTCTTGCGAATAATTAATAGCATTTTTTTATCACAGTGTAAATCCCTTGGACGATTGTACTTTCCAACATGAGAAAATTTCTAATTATTTCATACTATTCGTTTCACTCACTTATATTCATTTGCAACGGTCGTGGTTGTGCGTGAGTGTGTGCGAAAGTTTATTTGAAGGCCTATAATCCTACATAAAGACGGATGATGGTGCTTTCTCTAGAAGATTTCAATGTTTACTATAAAAGGATCGATGAACTGATAAAACACATGTAACTTTATATAATCGTATGCAAAATACTATGCAAATTAGACCTACCGAATACGACAAAGACTCGTCTTTTTCAAAAAAGTATGTTAATTTAATTCTTCGAGAATCGTGTACCGTAGAAAAATAACGTTAACTCTTGCAATGCTTATTCGTTTCAACATCAATTTCTAGACATAAATTCCACTTAAGATCAATTTTAGTTCTCTCGATTTCTGAAAAACTGTTAATACTTTTACCGGAAAAAATCGTGTAGACAAACAAATGCAATCCATTATGTAATTTTGTCGTTACACCAGACATCTCGCATCGTATTTATTAATTAGACACAATGATTCCATATTTAAGATTCGTGACTTGTCCATACGTGTACGCTACGCATACGTTTCGTTATAAACTTAGCATACGTTGAACTACAAGAGTACGTAATCGCTAGTAAGTACCTGTATCAATTCTTGAGTGGAATAAACGTGTACGGTAGAATTATTTCATTATCACTAACTTCTATATTAATAATTCTGTATATCTATACTGTATAACAAGTATTACCAATTACCATCACGGTTCGAGTAATTATTTTTATCGTACGGTATAAATATTACTTAACATGTTGGCGATATAGGAAGACGAACAATTTTAGTCGTGGTCTCTTTTTGTGATAAACAATACAAAAAAATCTTTTGTGTAATATTACGATGCTGGTTCTATCGAACAAAACACTAACGTAACGCGACCAGATGTGTATATTCGTGCATTTGCATCCTCGATTCGGATCCGCGTTTGCGTAACATTGGACTGTACGATTGTTTATGGTATGTACAGAATCGCGAATAACGGGGAAATACATGGCTATCTTTTCTGTCGAAAAATTAGTTGTCGACAAACTACTCGGAATCTTTTAGCGGACATAGTTTCTTCCAAGTCCCGGCATTAAAGTATTCAGATAAATATCAAGGTATTCGTCTATCGCAGACAAATTATTCGGCTTTACCATTCACTTGTTACCATTTATGGCAAGAATACGCATTATGGAAAATTTCTATACATACCTCGTGTAATATTGCTGTCGCATCACTTCCAGCGACGAGCTATGATAATACTGCGTTTCAAAGGCATCATTAGCTGCGGTGTATCTACTATTGTCTTCTCTTGTATATAAAAATAAAGCCACGACCGCTGTAGCTATCTTTCAGTCACACGCGGATTCACTTTTATTTTTCGGAACGAGTATTTACGCGAGAACGCGATATCCGTAAATTCCTTCAAGTTATACACCTTCGACTTCTCGTTGCGTTTGGTACTGATACGCTCGATATCACTGACAATATAGCTCGTGGTAGTGTTTGGAAAAAAGCACTTGTTCGAGAGTTACTTTCGACGAAATCCGCGCGTAGAACGATTGTCGTCGGAATCCGACGATGGAAGCTTGAAATGACCGGGGATGGTTCGTTTGATCGAACGTAAAACGTCCAGGCGTTGCAAACGTCACCGTCTCTCTGTCGGAAGAACACGCTCACCTGAGCAGAAACTTGACAGCCGTGAATTCGCCTTTGCCCGGTATGCTGCCGCGTCTGCGCACTCTGCACAGTGTCTCCCAAAACATCGCCACGTGCTATTCATGCGGTCTACGCTGTTCGCTTGGCCAATTGATGCTAACTCTACCAGTTGCTGCAGCTTCGACACCAATGCCTACCAAACGTTCGTATTCCGCGGCGGAATTAATCAGATTTTAAGCAATCGATCGATTTTATTAATATCTTGCGATTTCCTGCGGGTATCTTAGGCCTCGTGTACGCTGGAATAATATATTTTTTTTCCACTCACATTCTGCAAATCGATCATCTTATTAAACGTAATTCCCTCGTGTCGATACAACAAAGTGGGAGATAATAAAAATGAAATTAATTCATAGTTATTCAATTTTTTTTGTTAGTAATTGTAAGAGTTTAATACGTTCTTAATACGTATGTAGAATGTTAAATTGTCATACATTGTTGGCATCGTCCTAGCAGATTAGTCTAGCGCGATTCTTACTTATTAGGATGAAGAGTAAAAAATTTATGAGAAGTAAGAAATCATTTTCAAATATTTCAAACGTCGTATACGAATGTCGTCGTAGTTATGTAAAAGCCATTTTTATGCATTTCTTTTTTATCGCATTGCATCGTTTATGAAAGGTTTAGTAAGAAATGACAAGATTCCTCCGTTGGAAACTGATAACACGTGTGGTTGAAAATATGCATTCGTAATGATCGAACAATCACATTGATTTCTTGGTTGTAAACGCCAAAAAGACTATAATAATCTATCACACGTTCGAATAGCTGAAGTTGAGATCCTGCCTAGTGTTTTTCATAGAGGATTTCGAGGAAGAAAGCATTCTATTTGTTGTACAGAATCAACGAAAGTAAACTAGGTCTGTATATTAAATCGGCGACGTAGTCACGCCCATCCTATGCTACGCAGTTCGTAACCTGCTTGTTAAAGTGTCTTGGTTTTAAAAACCAGTTTTGTAGGAGAAAAAAATAGTTCTAAACGCGATACGATGTGGGAATTTAGCCGAAGTAGAACCGTTCTTTAACGGAGATATTTATGTAGGAACTGCACGTGTACCAGACTGTGTTTCTGCATAAGAAAAATGTAACTGTAATGGTTCATTAACATGTCTTATCCCTATTCGGTTTTACGTAGAATTGCATAGATTTTGAGGAATTTGTAAAACTTCCGTAACGAATACAACATTTCTGTCAAACACCTGTAAATATCTGTAAATAGCATTGTAAATGATGCACGTTATTATGAAATTTTAATAATGGAGTTGCAGTGTCGCTATGCCATGACAGGTAATAACAGATTTATATTCCCCGGGTATTCAATTAGAGCGGAGTATTGCATCATTTATGGTTATTTAATGCATTTAAGATTTACCGTGCCCGAGTTATGCCTGAAGGATCATATCTCGGGTCTATTTGAAGTTTTATAATTATATCTCACTGAAGTCTTCTTAGGAAATATGCATTGTCTGTGCCGATCTCTTCCAGCGATTATAAACGAAATGCAGAGCAAATGTATGAGAAGTACAGAAATCTACAGATGGTTTGTGGAATTGATACATATAAATTTTTGTTGAAATAATTTTGAATCCCTCGTTGAATTACAGGAACGGGTGTAGCGTAATACGGTATGAAACTTGTAACTTTCTCACTGTCTTTAGTGTGATTTTTTTGTAGATTCCTGCACGATGCCGTTAATTACTATTTACCGGCTATGGTATTACATCATTCGGCTGGTACTCTGCATGCATAGTTAGCGATAAGCTCGGTTGTCTTCTTTACTAGTCAGAGATTTTTCTTACATACTCGGCTCGGTATCTTACATTTTGCTTCCGTTCTCTTACATCACAGACAAACTTATCGCATACAAGTACACGTCTATTACGAACGGAATCCACGTGAATTCATGACCAATGTTACAGCGATCAAACGAGAAAATACGATCGCCATTAGCTATTCTATGCATCTGAAAAAGAAGTCGGCTATGATTGCTCACTCTATTAGCCGACTTCGTTTTTCAGTAGGTAACATCCGGTTGAATTGGATGCCATATAACATTTTTGTGGGAAAAACCTTGCTTCTTCAGGGAAGAACCGGAGGCGAGGAATTTGATTTTAACGCAAACGTTCGTAATACCAGTATGGGAGTAAATTAATACGGGACAATGAAACGATCAAACAGTTCTGGTAATTTCCCGTTGTCTTTAAATTATACGAAGTGTGTTTGCTATTGGATGTATTGGAAATATATTATAAGCAGATGAAACAGCCTACATAATCGTCGATTCGAATTTTATTGTACATAGGTACATACTTGCTTGTTTTTTATAATTTAAATGGAAATTTCAGACAAACATACTTAGTTAGTATTATTTGTATCATGATAACTCCCCGCGAGAGTTCGCATTTATTAACAATTATTTATTTGTCGTTGCAATCGTATTAGACATTGCAGACTTGATAACAGTACTTCCAACTAATCGATTCGATGGAATAATTAAACTGCAATATTGTTTAATAATATCAAGTTGTACGTACGCTATGTCCATTTTCTTGTTCGCTTATGAGCGCGACTTAAATTAAATATCAAACTGAATCAGCTATAAATTTGCATGCGTATTTAGAATTAGCATACAGTTGTAAATCCTACATTCCACGATGTTATCTCTTCCGTTCATTAATCTCCTTAACGGAAGGACAAAAGTGTTAGCAGGGGATATGGAAGAATCGCAGGTTACGAGAGAAAGAAGCTTATTGCTAAATAGTAAGTCGGAACACGTAGAGGGGCACGACCAATAATTTAGCCAGTTACGAGTGTTAGCAATGGATGCGTGTATGTATGTATGTACATACAACGGAACTCGATCACGTTACATGAATTCATTACACACGCCAGCCTCTGCTAATGTTTACCATTATCGAACATCTTGAAAGTGCAGGGTCGAAGTTACGTACTTTTTCAACTATTTCCAAATAAGAAACTATCGTTTAATTTAATTGAACCATATCGATACTAATCATATTTCCTTTCCAATATTTAAATCGGTACAGCATGCAAACTTACTACGCATAAATTAAGTTATAGTACAGAAAATTGAAACCAAAATGTTCTCGTATACGATACACGGGTAAAACATATGTTAAATATAATTCTAACTGAGTGAAATATGGTACTCGATCTTAGAAAAATTGAAGCACTGCAGTTTCGTAATGTAAAATTGCAGAAAATAGTATACTCCGATCCTGATTAGAAAGCACTCAGCGGGTACGTGAATTTCATAGAAATGACATGCGTTGGCTCAAGCGGTAACCGTGTAATTCAAGGAATACTCAATTTCTCGACCGATACGAAGGTGCACTTGTCGCGGACGTATGATACCATGCAGTCTACGTTTGAAACTACTTTGTCTGGAAATGACATTAGTTGCATTCTTCATAATTTCCTAATGAAAATCGGCACCGTATCGATCTGTCAGTCGAGGAGCGGTGTTTTTACACTCTTGTACACCTACTTCCTTTTTCCCTACCTTTTTCGATTACTAATCGAGCTACGTAACAGGCCTTTTCTGTTGCATCCGGATTCTCCGTTCTATGCCGATACTCCCAGATACGTCACATTAATTGGTGCACTCGCTGTATAACCGTTGTCCCCTTCTTTTACAGTTGATCACAAGCAGAATAATACGAGAGTATTTTCGTAATTTTTTATAACGTAAAACTCTTCAAATGTTTACTTGTTACTTTCATCGCTTTCACAATCACGTGTTTTGTATTTTTTCGCGAACAATACACTTGTATGTACACAACAAAACGTGTTTTCAAGTTGAAAATATTCTGTAAAACTTTTGCAATATTCTCTTGACGCGGCTATCCAGAAAATAAATGAAATAACTGTCTACGTAGAATGAAATAAATTTATTATAAGAAAATGATATAAAACATATTCGTTGTAAAATATACGGAAATTAGTTCGGAGAAAAAAAACACATATCGCGTCACATACATTATAAACATCTTGCGATTTTTAGGGGCAATTATCGTTGCACAATATTTTCAACTCATTTCTGTCTTTATGTAATATTCTTATCTCGGTGTAACATTTCATAATAAACGTTTGACGTTCTCATCTGACGTGTAGCGTTGGAATTTTATATATCGCATGATAAATAAAGCACATTCATTATATAATTAACGTGTCGCGTGTAAGATACAGGAAACGTGTTATTGAGATGATTTTCATAGGAAAATTTTGTTGACTTATGAATTTTGTCTATATGAACTATAAGTTTCAAAAAATCCCTAATAGTGGTATTCGATTTTTATTCGTACGTTCGTACTTATTATCATTTATAGCAGTTTTTCAAGTATACATACATATGTATATTTACGCATATACATATGTATGTATATGTATGTATAAGAGAAATTATAAGTGTAACAAATCTGGCACTTATTATAAAGCATTTTTTCATAGAGGGTGTAACAAAACGTCCGAGGTCATTTTTCGAGATCCATAGAACGTGTTAACCCTTAAATGCATCATGTTGCCATTTGGCAACATATCAATTTTCTGACTCCATATTCACCATATAAATGCTGCGATGCTATTGGCCCGTTTTAGCCTGTATAGGCGAATATTTTAATTTTGTAATAAAAAATATTATTTCAAAGGTATGCTTTGTTCTTTATTTATCCCATATTATACATTCATTTTACAGTAAAGTTTGATAAATAGAAATTGGGAAGGAAGAATCGTGCATTTAAGTATTAATAGATGAACAAAGTGATTAAGTCCGCAAGCACTCTCCGTCCAGATACTCTTGATTTTTGAAAAACTTTGTGGAATGTTACGAGGGTGGTTTGATAAGTCTGGTAAAAATTGAACAACATCGCATCACAAAAAATGTTGAAGTACATAAGCTCAAAGTGGCACTCATTTGGCTGCTAAATATCACGTTTTTCCCAAAAGCGACACTTTGTTTAGATTTGGTAGACGTTTGTAACGAGCGACTTAGTAGTTTCCAGGACAACGCACCAATACACACTTTCGCAATCGCAATGTCAAAAATACACGAATTGGGCTTGCAATTGATTCTGCATCCACCCTACTCTTCTGATATGGTTCTCTGTAATTTTTTTATTTCCCATCTTGAAAACATGGCTCGGTGGGAAGAGATTCTCGTCGAATGAAGGAAATATCGATACCGTGAATACGTACTTGCAGACTTTGACAAATCATACTTTTTTGACGGGATGAAAATATTAGAATTTCGCTGGGCTAAGTGTGTCGCCCTTGAAGGAGACTATTTTGAAAAATAAAGGTTAATTAAAAAAAAATGTTTACCTGCTTTTTTACCAAACTTATCAAACGACCCTCGTATATCTCCAAAGCGATAGGTCATAAAGGACCGATTATTATTTTTATTTTATCGGAAGAGATCAACGTTTATTGTAACTAACTTCAGAAGGGAAGCCGTAACAAAAGCCATTCACGTTTCTCAGGTTGCTGATAACTGCTATGATACCTGCAATGCATTAATTGTCTATTAAAGTTGTTTAGACAAAACTAAAGTAAATGCAAAATAATAACAGTAATGGCAGCAGTTGTACTTTTTAATTCACTTTGGTCTTTACCGGTAAGGAAATAAAAATCGGCCTCCAACGGACTATGTACTACTTTGGAGATGTAATATTTTTAACAGTTTTAAGAAGGACATGTTCCTGTACCGGGGATGATGTGTGGACCTATATTTATTAATAACTGTTTCATGTTTTGATGCGTACTATTGATCCTGAATAAAGATTTTCGACGGTTTATTTCACTCTGTATGTATACATGTGTACACGATGAAAATGAATTTGATTAATATAATTCCACGAATGCTCTAAACAAATCTCAGCCGTTTCTACGTGTAAATATGATAGTTCCTGAATAGTATTCAGTTTGCAGTTAATATAAAGCCCACAAAACAAAAAAATTCAAGTGTGTACATCTACACTACGGTAAAATATGCATACCAGTGAATCGTTCGTCATCTGACGAGGTGGCCGAGTGGTTAAGGCGTTGGACTGCTAATCCAATGTGCTCTGCACGCGTGGGTTCGAATCCCATCCTCGTCGTTCGCTTTTTATTGTTTCACGAAACCATGTTTTTATTCTGACTTACTTATAGCGAACTGTGTTGTTATGAAATATGCGAAACGTTCATATTTTTCAACTTTTGAAATTAGACCATATTGTACGAATTTAAAGGTAATTAACTTTGTTTATTTATTAACACCTTACCGGCCGGTAGTACGGTGTTCTATCACTATCGGCCAACGACACAATACGTTTTCGTTATTCCTATAAATAAAAATAATATAAACCGAAATTGCAAAAATAAGCAACTTAATTGTTTTTTTGTACCGTAAATAAATATTGTATAATAAAATATTGTATTCCCTGAGAATTCTGTTCAACAATAACATTTTTTACGAGAACAATATTAATTTTTTCTAGAAAAAGTACAGCTTCTAAAATACTTTTTTCTAAACATTTGTTTCTGTTTCCATGATCATTTGCAAAGTCGGATAATATTTTTTCCCTCATTAAACACATAATTTTACCGGTCGTACATTTAGATTTTTCTTTGAAAGGGACGGACGGTTAAGTGATACTACTTCTCCGAAAGAAATATGTTTTTACCAGAAAAAGTAAGGAATTTTCATTTTGTTTTCGATAAAATTATCAATACATCTGAATGCACAATTAGCGTAACTCTTTCATATATCAGGAAGAAATTAACGCTAGAACGACGAAGGATTAATTGGATGAATTGAAAAAGACCGGATAAATATGTTTGAAACAAAGAAATAAAGGGGGATAGTAAACTAATCAGTTTAATTATTTACATATAGAAATATGGATATGAAGAATTTTGGAAATCGCAATGTTTTAAATTTAAGCGGTTCTTAGAATAATTGCGGAAGCAGTCATTTTGACTGCCTCCGTCGTTCTAGTGTTAAAATAAATTAAGATAAATTAAAATGAATTAAAATAAATTAAAACGAATTAAAATAAATTAAAGCAAATTAAAACGAATTAAAATAAATTAAGACTAACTAAGAAAAATTAAAATGAATAAAAAGATGTATAAATGTTATTGCGTGTTAACTTCATTGACATTACGATTATTCCGGAATCTATATTTTATAAGTACATACACTTTGTTAAAGGTTTCTTATTTTTCTCCAGGGGATAATAAATATAATAGTTTGATTAAACTACAAATATTGGTGAAAATTTAACGGGAATATTTAAGATCATATGTATATCAAGAATATACATAAGTATATGTAAGTATATCGGTTCTGTGATACTCGATTGAAAATAAAACAATGATTATTTAAAAAATGCCTCGGAAAGTGTTAAAGAAATTTGCTATCAACGTATGCATATGAATTAACTTCGAAGTGTTTAATATATTTAATTGCAAAGAAATTATTTTGACAACTCTAGCATTCATACTTTTCCATTACATATTTTCCTTTAAAGTGCATTGCGACGTTATCTATCAAATTATCAGTTACACAGAATTCAAAGATTAGGAATTCAAGGCCGATTCTGATAAAACAGCCGTTGACAAAGGCATCACGATAATAAACAAGATCCTGGTAATGTGAAATGTAGAATCTGATTGTATGCTTGATATAAAAAATAAATGCCCTGTTAAAAAGTAATTGTTTGTTATGGACATAATATACATATATACCCAACACAGATGGTCACTATGGTCTCCGAGTTACACAATTGGTTACGTAACTTTGGAATGTGTTTCATGCTTGGTCGTGATTTTTTTACGAAGTCGTTCTGGGGCGCTTTATTTTAACGACAAGCAAAATACATAAAATTACAAGCTCGTGACGTTCCTATAAGATAATTGTCATTGTAAAATTTCAATCTACGATGGAATTAGAGTGAAAAAAGCAACTGCTAGAGACTTACTAATTAGTGCTAGACGAGGGTCTTCCGTACTATGTACATATCATCACGATTCTGATTTTTCGAGTTACCAAAAGGAATTATTAACCTGATGAAGGTACACAGGTTGAAAGGGCCTTAAGGAAGCGAATTCACTACAACTAAAATAATTAATTAGCTTCACACCAATCACACTACATACTTCAAACAGTTAATCGTGAGCCATCATGTGATCGTTGCGGTCTACTTGTTTGATTATGCGTAGATGAGTTCGAAGAAATAAGTTAGTAATAAAGATCGCTTCGTTAATTTCTGTATTTACTATCATTCTATGTTTGGTATACGGCTCATCTTCATGATTTCAATTCCTACCTCGAAATTTTGAAAACTACACTTAACTTTTTCATAGCCACAGCAACATGACTGGCCTTTTGAACTCATATAGCTGTGTGTTGTGTGAATTCTGTCAACTTCCATATCTAAATATTGAAAATTTAAAAACAAATAAGTATAATTGTCAAAACTACAGGGTCTCTTCGAGACAATTGAAGCTAATATGTAACTAAGGCGAACTGTACATACACTTCATAAACCAATTTAATAATAATTTATTGTGCATCGAAGATAAGTGCATGAAATTCAACAGCATGAAATTACGCAATAATCTAATGGATACTTCGCACGAATAGTAATATTAACATATTAAACTTATTTGAATTATCACGACGTTTTGATGGTGTTATAAAGGAGGAGTACATTAGAAATAATCCGATTTAATTTATTTAAGTGGCTACAGAAAATCATTGTTAATCCTGCAACGCATTGGAACGAACAATTATACGAATGTATGTAAGGATATTAACGATTGTAAATATGTGGTTCGGCAGTAATACTCACTTCAGCAAAATTCTTATCGCCGTATCTTAATCGCAATTACGACTATTAATTCATTATACAGAAACATCATTCAAGGAAAAGTGATCGAACCACTATACCATTGCGAAAAATTTTCGTCGTAGGAAATGTGGTACAAAATTCTCTCACCGAAAAAAAAGGATACAAAGCTAGACTTTTGCCAATAGACCTGCGCGTACACAAACTTATGCTCCCGAAGTATCTGCGGCAGTGCAGACTGTACATACTTTTCTATTGCCTATTATGCAGTAAATGACATCGATTCAGCTACACGCGATGCATTCATGTCTACCGCGTATTTTACGAAACAAGGACCAGAGACAAGATGTCCTAAACACGTATATCGTCCCTGCAAGGACATTTGCAATTTCGATTAAAAATATCTGAGATATATTGCCGAATCTTTCTGCAAAATAGGCTCGTGCATAAAGAAATATTGCGTTTATTGTTTCAAGGCTGTTAGATTTATTTAACTGTACAATGCTCTTTCCGGTAATGTACCGTCACAGACGCGATATGGGATTCCTATACCTCGTGTGTAGTATTGTATTTCTGACGCAGTTATCGATTATTGCTAATGTAGTACAGACACAGACGAGTTATATTTATTTCCATGAGTTGTATCTCGTGTGCGGTACAGATTTTCTACTTTTGTTTCAAGTAACTGATTGCTTCGACACTGGTCTTGTAGGAAACATAAGTATTTTTTATCGTGGTTTGCGTAGGTGAGCAAATTTAGTTACTCGGCGTTTTCACTATTTTGAAAAAAGTACAAGTTAAAATACTTTTTGCAGTAAATAAAACTATTATATTTATATCAAAACATAATGTTTCTTATATTATGTTATTAAATTAGATCTTTTATGATTGCGCTCTTTATTTAGTCAAGATTATTTAGGTTTTATTTAAATTCTTTAAAAGATTATTGCATACACATTATATTCTTCTAAAGAGACTATAGTTTCTTTTAAAAATGACAAAGGGATTTACAGTTGAACAGTATGCATATAGACGCGTAATAATGTTCGTCACTTTGTTAACTGATAACAGAGATGCAATGAAAATAGTTTGTTTAAAATATTTGTATAAACACTTGCCTGCGACACGTGTGATACTTGCAACAAGGCAAATGTAACAATTTTATCGTACGCGTGCATAGTATCTGTGAGTCACACATTGACCAGAGATAAAGTTAGATCAAGTTCTGCTTTATCGACATTACGGATGCTTCCGTGTAACAGTTGCTTTGTGTTGAAATATGTGCGCCTGCTGTGTTAAGTGTACGTCGGAGTTAAGTTTGCGCGACCAGACATGCAAAAATGATGAATCAAAGCCGAAGGAATGGAGAAACAACACCTTTATTGAGTGAGTAGTTTTATTGCTTGACTTTCTATTGGTCGACAGTCTCTTCGTTGTCCATTTTATAGTTTCATATGTTAGTGCCTTCACGTCATTCAAGACAAAACTAGATTTTCTGCTAGATCATGAAGCCTTGATCGAGCTGCGATACATTAATAATTAGTTTTTCTATATTTTCCATATTGTTATACGTCTTTAGGGTGTTCTGACAATTAAGTTGGGTGAGTACTTCATTATTAAGTCGAAGATGACGCGTGACATTTGTTTCTTAACAGCTAATTTTTAAATAATGTAAACTTTGCCCGTTTTTCATTGCCATGTGTAGAGTATCGCGATAACTAAATCATGTAGCAGTCGTGGCCGAGTGGTTAAGGCGTCTGACTAGAAATCAGATTCCCTCTGGGAGCGTAGGTTCGAGTCCTACCGACTGCGGTTGATAGAATATTTTTTATTTTATTTTTTGTATTTTATTATGAATCACCATAATTGGTTAATTATGCTAGGCTACTTAAATTCAATTAAATTTAACGAAATTTATACGCGTTTTAACACTTTGTAATGTTGCTATGAGATTTGTTAAAGCAATTTATTTAATTTTTAGTACGTATTTTCAATTAAATATCAACAACAAATTAAATGAAGGTATTACAACGCGTAATCGGTGAAAATGCGAACACTTTCTGTTAATGTGCGGTAGTAAACTTTCCAAGCATCGATCATTGTCCAACGATGAGCAGTAATTCAGTAGTAATATATCATTTATCACTCCATTACACTTTTTTCGTTTGCCTTCAGTAGTACCTGTTTTTTTTTCGTTTACGTTGTCGACATCAAGATTCCACATAGAATCTATTATACGTGCACAGTGTCAGTGTGTGTTATTGCTAGTAGATAGTATTTTTTATTATTTTATAAAATTGGTTTTGAAATACAAACGTAAATATTATACGTGAATTTTACACTATATGCTTATACAAGATGTAGAAGTGTTGTTACAAATTAGACTAAAGTTTTTCAGATTGATTGCAATTTGTAGAGTAATGAAAGTGTTTAATGTACCTGAAAGGTATTGACAATACATTCTATCTTCATCGACTCAGTATTTCCTCTGGAAAGCCAACTTTTTACAGCATTGTAATAGAGTCTAAACTTTAGACTCTACAGCTATCATTTCATTAATATAGTTTGTCAAAAATTCCTTCCTTCTTACTTTTAAGATGAACTACCTCCTCGGGGGTACGTTTGTGGACCTATGTTTATGGTTTTGTATACTTTCTTATTCACAATTCATATTGAAAAAGGGTCCCTGATATTTTCTTATATGCTGTAAATGGCAGATTCCGACGTGAATTATTTTTACTAATCAGTTTTACGCATACTTTAAATTCATTTAATTTTGACGGATATGGACGATTGGAAATGGAGGTCCGCAGTCGTGAGAAATTACATTCTACGCATTCTTCATAATACATGAATAACATATTACTTCCAACAATTACCTATTAGTTCATCAGGTTAAAAAGCAATAGCTACATCAATCTGTCTCTTATTCTGTTAATTGAAACATTATTACGATATGTTTTAATATAATGCGAAAATAAGGAATTAGTTCTATGTATTATCATTATTAGTATTATTATTTTTAATAGTAATTTATTATTCTAACAACTATACTTATTTAAGAATGTATGTATCATACACGAATATTTAAGAATTATACGTAATGGCAATAAATATTGGTTTTTTCAGTATATTTAGACATGTCTGCTTGTGCAACTACTCGTGCACCCACATACTTTTATAAACTTGACGGTATTTACCATTTTTTAGTTGGCCATGACATCGACAGGCGACGATAACGGACTTATTCTTAACTACAAAACAGTGTTTTAAACGTATAATATATTTATATGTAAGGTGTGAAAAATTGTTGGAAAGAAGAACGGTTTATTGAAATGCGAATTTTTTAAATGATTTGCATTTCGTACTAAAGATTAGAACAATTATTTACGAATGAATGAGTACACTTATTCAAAGTGGTGTGTTTTGATTATTCCATTAAAACAAGAAAGATACGAGTATGTTGTGTTACAGTCACTGTTAATTCGAGTTACTCAAATTACGATGATCTTAAAAATTTTAGAATAATACCACCCCAGGTCCTTTTCTGTATCATACATACCTGAAATATGTACCTAGGTCATAATCTCAAATACAAGGTCTACACGTATAAAGTTCTACATACCGATTTTCTGTCTTGCTGTTGCAACCCGACACTGAACTTCGCTGTATACATAAACGGCCTGGTTTGCCTGTGTAGACTTCCACTCTTACGATCAGGCATATCGAATGATTTTTCGTATCGACTTCGGTTCTCTGCACCGGTCAGAATAATAACGTTCGTGCATATCTGACAGGTTTACCTTAGCGTTAGCCGACTTAACGAACATTGCAGTGCCCGTCGTACCGTAACATTCTAATACATACGGGCCGTCACACGAGCTACGTCCTTTAACGTCCTGGTGACGTTGGACGACAAAGTGCAAGAGCACACTAAAGGTTTTTTACTGCTCCAGGCGTTCGTCTTTTATCGGAAGGCCGTAAAACGCCCGGGGCAATAAAAATATGGAGTCGGAAACGCTCAAATGTATTCTTGCACAAACGATACGACGTTCGTCGACCACTACTGGCTTCAAACTTCATATTTTCGAAACCGTTTCGTTCTAAAATTATTAACACTTCAATTCCCTTGGCCTCTAAAATGTCCTCGCATGAAAATTGTTAAGCCCTAAAATATTCACGCACTCGAATTTCTACGTTTGATAATTTGCACGTATTGATATTTATGTAGTAAATATTTACGAGGTCTAAAACTACCCCACTTTGATATTGTAACGCTTTAAAATAATTAAAAAACTGTATCGGGAGTGCTAAAAACCCGTTTTGCCTTGCTCAGTGGTCCGTAGGAAGCCCTTTGAGCTCAACTCTGACATTGGGTTCCACTAGTCCGTTATTCTCATTGACCAGACTTATTCGGACCATGATTGCATTCCGTACCATGTAGTTGTTTTAACAAGTACTACCATATTACGAAGAAATATGTGAAGTATTACATTAAAAGAATTATGTTACTAGTAAAGTAAATTAAGAAGTGTTTTGGTGGAGAATATGTAAATAGTAAATCATGTTTTGCTCCTTTCGTTCTTACCATGCACGTGTATAAACCTGTCGCTCTCATTCAATTTTACCGACTGATAACGCTTATCAGGGTGGCAAATTCGTAAGGCGTTACAGTACTAGGGACGGTATTCATTAAATAAAGAATTAACGTACGGAATATAGTAATGCGAACTTAGCCCGTGTACAATTCACGTACACATTGTATACTATCAAAGTTTATCTAGCAGAGGCGGAATATTTAACAAATCTTCAAAATTTAACGGACGCGATCGGTATTTTGATGAACCGGTAGATATAAACAATTAATAGAATACGTACTAAAATTGTGTACATATACAGGGTGTAACGGAACATCGGAGACCTTTTTTCAAAGGATATAAAAAATCAATAGCCTTAGGCACAGTCCGGAAAATTGTGTCGGGCACTGCATTAAGGGGGGAAATACATGTAGAAACAAAAAAAAAAATCGATTTTTTATTTTTTGCTTTAAAAATTAGTATGGACCCTTAGCTTTAAAATGCGATAAACCGGAATCGAAAAACTTAAATAGAACGAAAGTTATGCTTCATTATAGAAAGGAGCGCGCAGCGTCAGGGAAAGCGTCGTCCGTCTACCACAGGAATACGGCGCGCTCAGCATTTCGCAGACTCTCCTAATCTTTATTTTGAATATACAATCGTAATCACTTGTATACTCAATCATAATTGAGTATACAATCTTTATTTAGAATAGAGCCGATGTTTGAGCATCTCTTTTTAACAAAGTCAAAAATTGTCTATCCCTCGTAACAATTCACAACATTTCTTCTCGATCCGTTTTCTTTGTCGTTATTACACATCACTTTAATTTGAAATTTCAAACACTTTCTCAAATATTAATTAGATGTTTTCACAAAATCGTGACAGTTAGACAACAGGCAGTTAACAAAGTCAAAAAGAGATGCTGGTGGCAAAAAGCCCTTGCTCAGCAAAAGGATCCAAAGCTTCTCAATTTATCGCCTCTTTTACCTCAACAGTTCAAGCAACTTTTAGAGCCTATTTATAAAGAACTTTCAAGTGATGATTTGTTAACGAGATGTCTGGGTGGACACACTCAAAATGCCAACGAAAGTTTTAATTCGACGATCTGGCTCATGGCACCTAAACATCTGCATTCAGGCCTAAAAATTGTCGAAATAGCGACTTTTCTTGCTGCTGGAATTTTCAATGAAGGCTATGGGTCAATAATGCATTTATTCAACGAATTAGAAATAGCTATTGGGCCTCAATGTAAAATATTTGCCGAGCAGCATAACGAAACGCGCATTGCTCGCCAAAACCGTCGCCGCTGGCATGAGTCTAAAACAGCTCGGCAAGCTCGTAAACAACAACTGGCCATGGAAAGTGAACTATTTGAGGAAGCTGAAGGGTTATTATATGGACCTGGAATAGCAGATTAATAAATAAGTCACGATTAATAGTAATTTTCCTTATCCGATTCACTACTTTATTTTCAATCGCGTTTTTCTCGAAACTACATTTTCGTAATTGGTATTCATCATAACTCAAAAACTAACCGTCTGATTGAGCTGAAATTTGGTGTACATATAGTCAATAACATTCTCCTCAAATTGTACCTACAAAATTACAACATTTACATTAAATAATACAACTTTTTCAAACAAATTGGTTGAAAAAATCACGCAAAAATCGACTTTTTTTTAAAAATCAATACCAAATTTGTAATTTTTGACTTTTTTATAATTTTGAAGGTTTACATTGAAGGAAATATGGTTAATATTTGACATTTTTGTATGTTTCTGTGTCAGATGAATATTTCAGAGAGCTGCGATGAATACCCTTTGTGAAGTCGAGCGCGACCTGACCTCATTTAGATTGTATTATAGCCGCCATTTTGTTTTTTTTTTCTTTAAAAAAAATTTTTTTTTGTGCTTTAATGTTTTATTTATTATGTGTAAAAATTTTAAAATGATTAGATGTTTGTAAGTGTCATAAAAAAAATCACAAAAAACCCGTTTTTTTCATGCGTCTACATGTATTTCCCCCCTTAATAGCACAGATGTGTAGTCAGGTTTTTAATTGTAAGAAAAACAAAAATCAATAAAAAAGAAAACGGATTCGTGACGGTGTTTAGTGATGTCTTGTGCCTCTTTGATCTGCATTCTCAAGTGCATTTTGGTATTCTGCCTTTTCCGAGCACCCTCCGATCCCTGTGGCTATAATTTCCTCCTCCAAGTTGCACAGGGCGGACCTTTGGAACCTGGTAGGAGTTTCTCATTAGCCACTCAAAGAGAAACGGGGGTGTTTTTGTAATTTCGGGAACGGCCCACAACTACTGCAAGTAGCATGCAGATACGTCATATGGGACCGTTACTCCTGGTGACTCGAAAGCCCGTATGTTTTTCCATTTTCGGGAACGGCCCACAACTACCTAGTGCAAGTAGCATGCAGATACGTCATATGGGACCGTTACTCCTGGTGACTCGAAAGCCCGTATGTTTTTCCGAGATTCGTGTCTTCGATCGCAAGGCACGTTTTTGCCGCAGGTTACTTGGAATTTACGACACGTCTATTGCTATTGAAGCATTCGAAAGTAAGACTTTGGAAGGTATTGCAGATGAGGTGTTGAGCTTTCTCCATCATAAATCAACAGATTCCCAAAGTGTTAGATCCCGAATGTGCTGAATAGATGACACGACTTGGAAACATTATTTATTGCAAAGGAAATTGTATTCCTCAAAAATAGCATCTTTCTCACGTCCGCATCGTAAATTCGTTCATGCATTGTCATCCGCTATGTACTCCCGATAGGTATACCGTTTTTGAAATATTTAAAAAAAAATATTTCTTTCTCCGAAGTGATAGGTCGTAGAAAATGGATGTTGGTATTAATATAATATTATCGAGATATATAAACATATAACTGTTGCGATTGTTGTCGTTAAATAGCATTTATTTTTGTTTATTCCACGCACCTTTGATTGCTTATATCATAGCAGGTTTTCAACAACTTGAGAGAAATTGAGGGTATTTGGCAGGACTTCTGGATATATTTACATACATTTTTTTAATAAACGTTGGTCTCTCCTGGTAATATAACTCTTGACAAAATTTCTATGATGCCTACCACTGATTCTTAAAAAAAGGTTCTCGATGTTTAATCACATATTACTTAATACAATCCACACGCAAAGTTAGGAGTAGGTGTTTGAACTTGTCGCAGCGTATAAAACGGTTTCAGGCTCACCTTAATTTTTATAACTTTTCACGGAACATTAATTTAATCACTTTCCGGGGAACAGAATCTGGGAAATGCTGCATTAGAATAATTTAGAATTAGAATGTGCATTTTTTACAAGACAGTAAAACATACGTTTTCTTTCTAAAACATTAAGGCCAAACTCGATAATACATTATTTAATGTCCTACAGGTCAAGTGTAAATTAATTACTAAAAAGCTTATTCGATTAGGCTTGAGATACGCTGACGTGTCGAGTGTATCACGTATAGTAGTGATAATATCAGAATTTTTCAACGACCTTCTTCGTTCCGTTCTTGATAATATCAAAATTTTTCAACGACCACATTAGTTAGAAAGGCCCTAGGGGTATAAGCACAGTGAATTTGCCCTTGAAAGATATCGGCACGATACTTAAAGAACTTTTAGGTACTAATAAGATAATAAGATTCCGAAAGTTTCAGATCTCTAACCCATTCGGTTTTTGAGAAAAAGCAAAATATGTAAAAATCAGAAAAAATGAATTTTCTCAGGAACGCGTGAATCGATAGATTTGAATTTTGGATATGTTTTGGGGGCTGATGGTAGCTTCTAGGGAAAAAATTAAGAGTTATATCGGTTAATAAGAACATCGAAAAAAATGGCGCTTTTGTTTTAATTTCGATTTTTAACTATGATACGATTTTGGCACAATTATGAAACCATTTTTTTCGAATTCCTCATCCATTTTTCTATAGATTTATGAATTTAAAAAATTTTAAAAAACGGTACGCCATATTATAAAAAAATAAAAACCATTTTTTATGCAAATATTTACTTTATTTATGTATTATAAGCCTGAATCTTTATTTCTCTCGCTTATATATGTTTTTTAATCTTATTTAAAATAGTCAGTTCTCTTCAAATAACAATGATTACTTCTTTTTTGCCTAACAAGGGGAGGCTACAGCAATGGACTCGGATTGGATTTCAATGAGTTTTTAACTGGTGATTCTATGGCCAAAATAAGTAAACACGTGTCCGAGCGTTCTTGCAAATGCGCCCTGGTTTTTGAGAAAACGAGCGTCAAAGTTTTGGAGTGGGGGGTACACTACGCAAGTTGATTTGGCGCGATATAAGCCTTAAATGATTGTGTCACAGCATAGTAACAGTTAGCGAAGTGGTGAAGGCGCTCGCCTCGTAACGCCAAGGGCCTGGTTTCGGGTCCCCGTTGTAGTGTGATTATTTTACTTTTTATTTTTCTTTTACGTTTCGTTTATTAGTATAACCCAACGAAATTGAATAGTTTATCTCTTTTAAAAACTAGCATTTGCAAGAACGCTCGGACACGTGTTTACTTATTTTGGCCATAGAATCACCAGTTAAAAACTCATTGAAATCCAATCCGAGTCCATTGCTGTAGCCTCCCCTTGTTAGGCAAAAAAGAAGTAATCATTGTTATTTGAAGAGAACTGACTATTTTAAATAAGATTAAAAAACATATATAAGCGAGAGAAATAAAGATTCAGGCTTATAATACATAAATAAAGTAAATATTTGCATAAAAAATGGTTTTTATTTTTTTATAATATGGCGTACCGTTTTTTAAAATTTTTTAAATTCATAAATCTATAGAAAAATGGATGAGGAATTCGAAAAAAATGGTTTCATAATTGTGCCAAAATCGTATCATAGTTAAAAATCGAAATTAAAACAAAAGCGCCATTTTTTTCGATGTTCTTATTAACCGATATAACTCTTAATTTTTTCCCTAGAAGCTACCATCAGCCCCCAAAACATATCCAAAATTCAAATCTATCGATTCACGCGTTCCTGAGAAAATTCATTTTTTCTGATTTTTACATATTTTGCTTTTTCTCAAAAACCGAATGGGTTAGAGATCTGAAACTTTCGGAATCTTATTATCTTATTAGTACCTAAAAGGTCTCTAAGTATCGTGCCGATATCTTTCAAGGGCAAATTCACTGTGCTTATACCCCTAGGGCCTTTCTCTAAGTTAAATATTCCTGTAACGTTTCCTCGTGATGTTTTTCTCTGCGACGGAATTATACACAAAACAAAAACATGTAGCCACCACACATTGTATGTGTACATTGTATGTAAGTACGAATGCTCTAGCGTCGGCGCGCTTGTGTTTGACAATGAGTGACGACGCACTTTTGTTCTATCTGCCGATCCGATGACTGTTAGTCGTCATCCGAACGCGAAGGAATAAAGACGTTGTCTCATCGAGCACCGTATTTTTGAGTAATATTATTGCTATACCCTTAAAAATATGAACAAGTATCGACGAGGAAAATTTCTGCGTTCATTACCGAAAGTGGTGTTGTAAAGGAACAAATCATTTGGGAAAGAAAGTATAATGAAGATTACATTCGATATGGATTTTCGAGGTTTCGATAAGGAAACGCTACCCAAATCAGAATGCATAATTTGTGGAGAAATGCTATCTAACGAATCAACGGTATGCAATAGACTGCTTCGGCATCTAAATTCAAACCATCGCATTTACATTAAGAAGCATAAATCATTGTATTGCTGTTAAATCAAAGGCAAAAACAAATTCAATTACATCGTCAGTCACAGTTTCGGATAAAATCTTAGAAGCTCGTTACCATGTTGCAATATTAATTGCACGACAGACAAAACCACATAACGTTGGCCACACTTTCATTAAATCAGCATACATAGAAATTGTTAAATTATTTCTTGGGCCTAGAGACGTTAACGAAGTGAAAAAAGTACCGTGATCAGCTGACATTTTTAAAAAATGTATCAACGATATGGCGACCAATATTTTAGAAATAGTAATTGCAAAACTGAAAACGGCTCAGCAGTTTGCACTTCAGATTGATGAATCAACAGATATTAAAAACCAAGCACAACAGGTAGTCACTATACAGGGTGTAACAAAAATTCTGGGACACTTTAGATTTATGGATAGAACGCATAAAAATAAGAAAAAAAGTCTTATAAGTTGTGGGCGCAACCCACCCCCTATCGTGATACAACCCCTTTTGTACAAAATTTTTAAAAAATCATATCTCCGAAATGGTACATCGTAGAAGACCCGTTTTGATTGCAATATAATCGGAGAAGATCAAAGATAATAGAAAAATATATAATTGCTGCGATTATTGCTGTTAAATAGCATTTATTCTTGTTTAATCCAAACAAGGTCGATTACCTATATCGTAGCAGGTTTGCAACAACTTGGAAAAAATTGAGGGCATTCACTAAATCTTCCTTTGCGTAGATAGTGATATTTTTTTCATAAACTTTAGTCTTTTCCGGTTATATTGCAATCAAAATCGGTTTAAAGTGTCCCAGAATTTTTGTTACACTCTGTATGTTTCGTTGGTGATGGCACCATAAAAGAACACTAGTTATTTTGCAATGGGCTTCCAGAGCGCACTATGTATTTTCTGACGAGGAAATTTTTCGAGTATTCGATGATTTTTTTAAAAACTAGGTATTGATATTTTCTGGTGTAATTGAATTAGAAAAAGAGATTACCAAAACTTGTTACCGAAAATGAACTTGTTATCCAATTGATTTTTATTTTTTCTTGTTTTAATGTTTAATTTGCGTTGGTAATTATTGAAACTAAACGATATTAAAATGATTCCCAGCATTATGGCTTAAACCTGCCTTCCAATACAGGTGGTCAACTACTAGCGCACAGAGTGGTCAACTACTGATTTTCTCAATAGTGGAAGTGGTCAACTTCTGAAGCAATTACTGACATTTTAAATATATTTTTTAAATGTGTATAACTTAGCTTTTTTTTAAAAAGTCGTTGTGTTACATAATCTAGAAGGTTCAAATAGTGTCTACAAGCATCGACTCTCGCAATTCAATGATCGAGGAAATAGTTATTATTGTTCACGTGGCAGAATTCTCTTAACTGGTCAACTACTGGTGCCTTTACCCTATTGATATTTTCTGGTGTAATTGAATTAGTATTTTCACGAATAGTACTGCGGCAAAGACGGACAGTACAGAGAGGTTTATTTCGAGCGTAAAGCGGCAAAATGCGAATATGAGAATTGCACACTGTTGTATACATCGCAAAACATTGATGATCAAAAATTTGTCTACGGATCTACTGCAATCGACGAATCTATGTATTGGTATTATAATCATTATTAAATCAAGAGCCCTAAATTCGCGAATTTTTAAACTAGTTTGTGCACAAACGGGATCGGATTATGAATCCCTATTGTTTTACTCTAAAGTACATTGGCGATCCCGTGTCAAACTTTTTGCTCAATTGTTTGAGCTTTGGAACGAGGTTAGTGAGTTTTGTTAAAACAAAATATGACTGCACTGAGCCAACTTTTTGAAGATAATCACTGGATCGACAAGCTTGCATATATGGTTGATATCTTTGGGTACTTGAAAATTATCTGACGTGTTCCGAAAAGTTTAAAAACAAGCTTGAACTTTGGCGGAAAGAGTTACAAGAAGGATCTCTAGAAATGTTCCAAAGGACTTACAACTTCACGATTAAAGACAAGCAACATTTCAGTTTGTTGCAAGTAAAATCCTGTTTTAGTCGATGTCGAAAATTGAATAGAAGTACTTTACCTTCAAATTCGCGAGGAATTTTGAAGAATTAAGGAACGACGGGGTATTGAAATTCAACTTCAGTGAAATGTCGTTAGCCGATTCTAAGTCTTAGCCTGGTTCTAATTATAAACGACAAACAATCGTGTTTAAAGGCTCTCGACTCCAGGTACCACTATCTAATATACATAAAACAAGGTCAAGTATCTCATTAATCTATTCGTTAGAATGTTTAAATTAGCTTTGATTTAATAGACGTAATTTTAGGCATAATAGTTTCGAATCAATACTAACGAATTTTTTCATCGTTTTGTTCTTGATTCTTACATTAATTGTATAACAACAGAGGATCCGGAATAATATCACTTTATTTGTATTCACATACATTTAAGAATTATTTACTGCTTGGTAAATGTAGTATATACAATATAATATGTATGTATATTAAGGGGGGGGTAAGGTTAATTCGTACAAAAAAAGGCATGTTTTTGTGATTTTTTTGTGACGACGCAGTTAAAATCTCTGTATTAAAACTAATGGCACATTAAAGTATAGCATTCAAAGAATATTATATAAAATTTTCACGAAGAAATATTAAAAAATACGGCAATGGCAGCAATTATTCGGACGTGTCTCAGAAAAAAGTAGAATTGCGGTGCCCCTCATAACTTGGTGCTGGATCATCTGAAGTGAAAAAATGAAAGTTCATTCGTTCGATAATAGTTTTCCCCAGGTAACGCTGGGGGGGTTTTTCGAAATTTCAATTTTTCACGTTTTTGGAACACTTTGAAGGGAAAAACGCGATTTTTACGAAAAAAATCGGCTAATTTTTTATTGTAAAATAAAAATTATTAACAAATTTGAAAAAAACTCTCCAGCGTTACCTCGTAAATTATGTACAGAATTAGTGTTCAAAATTTCAAAGGGATCGGTGCTGTAGTTTTCAAGTTATGAGGGGCACCGACTTTGAAAACGTGAGTTGTGAGGAAAACGCTTTAAAGTTTTGAGGCACTTTCTTTTGATCTTTTTTCCAGCCTTAGTTTCAGTATCTACAACAGTCTTTTTGACTAGTTCACGTAGACGAGTGCTCATTCTTTTTTGAACATGTCCTACACATTCTTTTTTCACTATTGAAAAATCGTCGTCGGGCAGGTAAAAAAATCCGATAGATAAACAAATACTCATAACTTCGTCAATTTTGCTTCAATCGAGTTAAAATTTTGACACAATATTCTTGAGATATTATGCATTCAGTAAAAAAAATAAAAAAAAATATAAAAAAAAATAATTTTAATACCTTACCCCCCCCTTAAAGGTGTTATAAGGACAACACGTTTTTAATTATGGTGGATAATAATTACCTTGTCGTACAACGGTTAGTTGTATGTACTACATACACATAAACATGACAGGCTATAGCGAAACCTTCAATCTTGTTTGCCTTACTTCTCCAGAATTGAAAACGATATAAGTTGATTGCAAAAGGACGAACATTAAAATGTTTAATTTGAATTAAAAATCATAAGAGCAAACTTGATTTTCCCTTGTAAAGACTTGCTGATAGCGATGGTCCAAAATTCAAGTATAGTTTTTTTGTTTTTAAATCGTTTGTTATACAACGGTATTTACCATATTATTAATTTTCCCAAACGAGATTCATCTTACACTGCGACAAGACAGACGTTTAACAAGTTGAGTCTGATTTCTATAGTCTAATTGCTAACATTTCGATATTGAAATTATCTATAATTTAGCTAAATTAATTTAGATTAATTTGCTACAAATGAAACGAAGCTGGCTAACAATAAGTTAGATACATTTTTTTGTTTATTTTGCAGACAAAATATAGTTGTTCTTAATTTATCGACTCAATTACATTCGACACTGGTCGTTCGATCACTGTAAAAGTAAATGATTAGTTCGCTTGTTACATTGTCAGTATACATATACGTTATATCAAGCGAAACTAGAACTGTGGCTGAAAATATAGAACTATTTGTTGTCAGTCTATCCATTGTATGCAAAAGGTCAATGTCTCAACAGAGTTACTTAATAAGCATAGATTATTATTGTAGTATGTCGACGTAGTATCTTCTAATTGAATTAGGTTCATTATCTGTACTACTTCGACCGTGACGTATTTTAGTTATTGTAGATTTTTCACTCTCGTCTATCTCCGGAACACATGTGTGTATTATAGATAAGATCGGCTACATACATATATGGTTTCATATAATATTGAATCGTTGTAGTCGAACACCAACATGTTTCATTTTCTATTGGTGTGGAATCTAATTAGTACATTATTTAACTCGTTGCAAATATGTATAGCCCATTGCATCCAGTTAGATGAAAGCTGCGGTAACAGCGAAACCATAACAGTAATTAACATAATTTTAATTTGCCCCTGTTTGGAATTTAACGAGTTCGAAATAGCTGGACTGTCCGAATCTGTTCTGATATCGTAAAATTATCTCTTTCGTGAATTCCAATTATAATTGTCTATTCCACTAATTTTATCACGTCATAAAGTTACGAGATGATTCGGCTATTTTTGAGGTTAAGGCAGTTGCGTCAAACTATGTTTTACTTGTTTCCGATAATATAATTTTCCGTTACAGAGTAAGCATCTGGAAGGTTCGTCGATTTATTAGGGATGAAGTTTTAATTTTCAATTTTCAAGTTTCGAACTGCTTTGCTCTCCGAGTCAGATAAACTCATACCCGTTACTGTGGAAATTTGTCAACCCTCACGGGACATAGGCAAGGCAAAAATTTGTGAAATTTTTTCTTCTCTTTCACGGTTTGTCGAATGCCTTAAGGCACCAGACCACGGTGCGCGCGCGGTAAAAGGGTGTATTTTTCATAATTTTTTTCGGGCAAACGATGAATGATTTTCTTTTTATTCATACGAATATTCAATATATACATATAGAAGACACTATACAATTTTTTTTATTGGAATCTTAAAAATAGTTTGCGGTGTACGCCGCTTCCAAAAGGACTCTCCGACGAAGTTGCTGCTTGACGGTTGACAGCAATTAGGTCATACGGTTCATCGGAAAAATACAAAAAAAATATATTCATAAACTAGACATATAGGTCTATAGCCCTACGTAGGGGAATTTCAATATCTAAAAAAAGAAAAAAATGGCGGACCAGCGAATTTTATTTTCCGTTTTCACAGAGATTTTTCATCGTTTATGGAATAAAAAAAATAGAAATAGGCCTTTTATAAAAAAAAACCCTGCGTGGTGCCATAGAGACTGGAATTTCGAACATTTTAAGACTTAGTAAATGCAAATCGGATGAATAGTTTTTTAAATTTGCTGTCAACCGTGTTGAAAAACGTAGTTTCGAGATACACGCGTTTAAAGTTTTGCTGAAGGATAATTCGACATACGAACTAAATTTTATATATGTATTTTTTGTTTTGTTTCTCACCATTAATCAGCTATTCATGGACCATAGAGCAGCTCCTCAGCATCTAGAAACGGATCATTTTCTCCGTGTTTTGCACGCAGATAACACTCATGCGTGTTGTGTTCGGCTTCGTGCTCGGCGTCGCATATCCGTTTCTCATCAATATTTAGACAATATTGGTAGAGTGCTTCACCAAGTTTTATTTCCAATATCTCCAATACATTCATGAGCCCAATATGACCATTGTTGAAAAGCATTAAAGCAATATTAGCGGCAGTTTTAACTGTGGGTCTGCCGCTCGGCGATGTCTTTGGCGCAATTTGCCATATAACAGAGTTCAAACACTCGTTATTCTGGTGAAACGCGCCTAGACATTGTTCAAGAAGCTCGTCTTTACCCAGTCTGTACCCGACACTTGGATTCACCGTAACAGAATCTAGTTGGCCACTGCTTAACTTTTTCGCAGAGCTGGTGCTAGCTCTCCGCTCTTCTCTCTCCACTTTATATCTATTAGGTGGACCCGATTTCGACCGTTTCCTATCACTCCTTCTTGTTGGTCCTCCTTGTTTTTTTGTTTTTTTATTCATCACGATACACAACACAATACAAATCGAATGATAGATACGAATCGTACGACTGCCGAAAAACAACTCACTCTTTCGTGTCGGAATCTTTTACGCTTGGTTACCGGGTTTCTATTCAATTCAGTAACGGGAATTTCCCATCTTTTTCCTCCTAGCGAATACAATACACTAACCGAAATATATTAAACTTTAATAATTAAAGGGAGGTTAAATGTTCATAGGGATCAACAAAGGATGGCCACGTAGCAAACCCGTGTATCAGCCGCACGTCTACCGCTCGGTCGGTCGTGCGCTGGGAACGGTTTCACATAAAATGCTGTATCTCCATCAATTTCACGAATTTCTTCACAAAATTTGGCGAGAGCATTCTTAACAAATGCATCTTTCAGAAAATGAAAGAAAAAAAAATGAGAAAAAAATTTATTTTACCGTGGTCTGGTGCCTTAAGGGGGGAACCCCCTCCAGACAACAGGTTTTTCAATGATGTTTTACAAAAAACTGAGTATTTATTGCATTCAAAGAAATAATATATTGAAATTGAGGTTGAAATGTATGCACACAAATTTGTTTATAAGAAAAGAAAACAAAATGGCAGAACTACAGCTGCTCAAACTTGGCTCCTTCAATTCGCGCGGGGGAATGCCCAGCCTCTTGCAGTCAAGTGAAATCAACCAACCAAAATTTTTCCATTAGAATAAGTTATTTCGCATTGCATGAACCTACTTTTAATGAAAAAAAAGAAAATTGAAAATTTGGACACAAAAAGAAAAAAATTACACTCTTTTCTTCAGAAACAAATTGTTGTAAACAATATTTTTAGTTATAATTCATGCAAACTTTTAGGTTTATGCAAAGACCAATACATTGAACAATATCTGTAGAAAGTTTCAAGTTGATATCTCAATTACTTTTCAAGTTACGTTCCCCGGCGCGGAAAAAAACATGTTTTGAGAAAAACGCCAATAAAGTTTACGTTCTTTTAAAGACTCGTTCGCGTTTTGGGTGAAACCGTCAATGCAACGTTCAAGTAAATTATCCCGTGACAAATCTACATATATGTATTGGCAATATTTTTTTTTGTACGTGTTCGTGCAGTGGAGCTGGATGTTCATAAGGAATATTGTTGGCTTGTGCAGTAAAAAATTAAAAGGTATAGACCGTAAAGAGCGCGCGCTTGTTTAGCTGCTTTTCGTACTTTCGAAGCTCATCACTTCACTGACTCCCTAGGGACTTTTTAGACTTCCTATTGGGCTTAAAATATTGAAAATATATTCTTAAGGTTGTAATTGAATTTTTAAAGCAAAAAACCAAAAGTGCAAAAATTGAAAGTTCTGGAGCGGGTTCCCCCCTTAAGAGGTAAGGTTGCGAAAGTTGTCAGTCCCGTAGTTACGATTCAGAAACTAAACATTCTGTTCTTCGTTACCGTGATACATGGGCCATCCGGCGGATCCTAGAATTTGGCAACCATGGGCGAAAGAATTCCTGGGTCTGCGCATATCACACCTCGACGTTGCCAATAGTCAACTTATAATTCAGGAGCACAGATTTGAGATCGTCGTGCCCCTCCGACCATGGTCACCCACGTCCAAAGACGTCTTTGAAGGGCAGCTTAGAGTCAGCACTTATCGATCACATACTCCTTGGGTTATACATATACATATTAATGAAATACTTGAACTCTGCTAAACTTACTCTGATATTTTAGATTCAGAACTTTGATGCGGATTTAAATATTGACTGTTCATCTTTTCGATCGATAAATTATTTAGACAAACAACAAAGATTATTGATCACATTATTTTGCATCTTTTTTAAAAAATTTCCATGTGTTTCTTTTCTTTTGACTATTGTATGTCCTAGGGCGTACTGCATAGTATTTATGAACACTTTCAGTTCACTGCCGTATCCAAGAAAGTTCGTCGCGAAACGTGATTACTGGAAATCTCGGGAATCCCGAGATTCTTATGTTGCGCGATACTTTGGGAATCCCAACCGAACCACCCTGGTTACTTTACAACTGGCCTTTAACTTCGGATACCTGTAATTCCGGGTTTTATCCGCTTAATTCGAAGATGTCACAGACAGCAATTTTCGCAGATCGTCCTCGATAAGCTTAGCGTGACCGAATTGTGTCATGTGTTTATTTGTATAGCGGATGGAACTGATTTATTACACCGGTAGATTTCCAATTCATCCGTTCGCGATTTGTAGTCCTTCCCGGAAGAGTGTTTCCAATTGTTTTAGTACCTCGTTTGGAGAAGGTTACGATTGATTCTCCGCTGCGATGTGACCTATCGATTATATTATCGAATGCCGTTTAACCGAATCTGTCAGTCGCCAACCACGTCCGTAATTCTTGGGAATGGCATTTGGCTACAACTAGAATAGTACATTTGTTTCATTCAATCCGTACTTGCTTATGTTAATGATGGCGCAACGCGTAACTTGCTAAAAATTAGGTGAATTTTGTGAATTTATAACAAATAGATGGCGACCAATTTTGAATATATTAATGTACACTAGAGAAGTATAGAAGCAATTTTTTTGTTCTAGAGTAATTAGTGTACACGGATCTTGTTTAGGAAAGATTAGGGCATTGCGGCGCCATATCCCTGTCAGATGTTAAACCACACACTCGTTTTCGTTTGGGTACTACTCTGGTGACGTAGTTTCTGGCCGTTACGTTCGCGCACCGCGGCCATCGGCCATTCTGTTCGTGCCATCGGTAGGGTTAACACGTGCCTTGTAGTCCGAATACATTCTTGGTGATCTCAAAGCGGTTCTTCCTCATTTTCGGTGCATTCCTAGTGGAGATTAATATTCTTAGTGGGAATATGTATTCTACTCGGGAGCCGATTTACGCCCGGCTGAAGCCTCTTTCGCCCAACGAGCCGATTGTAAATCGACTCGGGTTGTATCTCTCCTAGGGCCGTCTTACAACTGGCTCTCAATTTCCGGTCCACCTCGCCGTTTCATACCGCCACCTGATCCTCTCAAAAACAGATCTAAGTACATGGGTATTTCGCCGCAGCGTCGTTGTTGTTGTTGTCTTCGGCATGGTGCATAACGCGTGGAAAACAAATTTCGGTAAATTTTAGTTTTATCGTAGAATTACACAACATCAAATACTTCATGAAATGAAGTTTATGTAAATGAGCAATCTATTCCAAAGTAACATCATCTTGTACTTGGTCGATATCTTTGCGTTTTTATGCTTTTTTGAGGAATTTAGACTTTTTTTTTACTGTTTTGATGTTTCATCATAGAATTACACCAGTGCTGTCAAGGTCGTGCACATTTCAGTCGATTTTCGAGGTGCACGCCCACTGCCCCACCACTTTTAAATAAGGGCCAGTGAGCGAGCGGCTAGACGTTTCGGGGCCGCTTTGGCTCAGGAGCGTAACTTGAACAGGTACGTAAAATTTTAAAAAGGTCGTACCGGGGTACGGCAGAACGTGCGTTTATGTTCACGGCACGCTCCTGAGCCGAAACGGCCCCGAAACGTCTAGCCACTCACTCACTGGCCATTATTTAACCCTTTCGCGACCGGAGGATTCTCCACCACGGTACTCCCGCTGAACGGGGCGCTGCGGCGCACCGCGACAAAACTACGTACGCTGCGCGACGCCGAAAAATGCAAAATACTATTGATAGTACGATATTAATGTTCAGAGTAGGATACTTATGGAGAGCGGCTAGTCGCCCGTAGTATCTCACAATCAGTGGCATCTTATAATTCGTGACTATACTGGCCTGTAGTACGTCAGTGGCATTTTATAGAGAGCGACTATAGTCGCCCGTAGTACGAGCCGCCCAGAAAATCTTGAACCATCTCAGGGGTTAGTGCGGCGAGGGGATTGACTTTGCCTTTGTGCCCCGCCACGACGCCGCGTCAAGACAAACGAATCGCGCGAGGCAAAATCAATCCCCTCGCCGCACTACTCCCCTGAGATGGTTCAAGATTTTCTGGGCCGCGTGTACCTCAGTGGCATCTTATGGAGGGCGACTATAGTCGCCCGTAGTAAGGAAAGGGTTAAAAGTGGTGGGGCAGTGGGCGAGCACCTCGAAAATCGACTGTAATGTGCACGACCTTGACAGCATTGAATTACACTAAAAGAAAAAGTGTAACATTGTAGAAACGCCGCAACATTGAATAAAAAATATCGATTTTTATTTAAAATGTTAGTCTTTATTATGCAATCAAAAACATAAAAATAATTACCCATGCTTGTACATATAAGAAGTGGTTTAAAAATTGTGTGCACCCTTGTTTACTTGCGTGACGTACTCCATTCATACACGCAAAATCGACCGTAATTTCCTTGACTTCAAATCTCGGCCTGCAACGCCATGAATATTTTCTCCAGATAGGCGATTATTGATTTATGTAAAAAATGGGAAGGAACAGTCTTTTGACTGGTTGCACGGGGCGACCTACTTAAGATATACGTAACTGGCCAATAATTGTTGAACGGTGCTGTTGACGTTCGAATTTCGCTGAATACTGCGATTTACATGGCATCCGTAAGATCTGTATCAGTTGTTGTCATTTGCTCTGATGATCATTAAAGCATTGAACAGATGGGGAGATAACCCTCAGAGAGCATTGAACTCAAAGATTTGAATATCTGGGCCCCTTTGTGCGAAACAAGAGCGGCTTCCCGCGAGCCTCGCCTATTCATCTCAATTTGATGCTCACGTTGTTGCGATGCGCCACGGCCGATCACTTTACGTTACAGCTTCAAAACTGTTGTAATATCAATTACGCTTTCCAAACAATTTTGAACCCTTTCTACTCTAAAGGATATTCAAAAGTTCTGCAACAACTCCAAACTTAATTAAGTTTCTTAGCCATTTACTTGATTTCATATACATCTACCAAAAGCAATATCTATTACATGTGCACAAAGAAGTTCAAAGTGAATGTTAATAATAATCTTCATGAAAGTTATGAACACCGGAAATTCATGAAGATATCGATTAAGTATGTATCGGTGCCGGTTGTAATAGTGTTTGTGATATCGGTTTAAAGTTGGTTCTATATTGATTATATTTCGATTGTACATACATACATACGTGTACTGGTTAGACGAGAAGATAAGTTTAATGTTACGATAATATAGCAAAATATGCTAACGCTGACTTAACTACCGAGTGAGCCGTACATTGACATGCTGCACTCACTTGTCAGGCAAACTAAGCTACCCCGCAAAGTTCAGTGTACAGGGTGTTTAAAAAACAAGATTAAATATTACCGTTTACGGATCCAAATCCATGTCTTCATCAATAAGATCTTCATTTTGAATTTTTCAAATTTTTACGAGACCTTCTCCAAAAACCGATATTCAATATTGTATTTAATACTATAACCATTCAAGAATATGAAGGACTGTCTTCTTCATCAAGCAACAATGCACATAAAGTACATGAGTGGCTACAACTAATCAATACAAATCTTAAAAGGAGAAACTGAAAAGTGTTTTCGGGGCAATTTTAGGCGGTTCTTGCAATTGACAAAAGTGTGTATGACATTTATCATGAAATGCAACAAAATTCTGTAATAAACTTAGGTCTGGAAACGACTCCCTGATGAGATTTGTTTTTGAGGAATTTTTTGCGGAGAACGAGAGATTTTCAAGAGAACCCTTTTCTCGAAAAAACTTTCCAAAAGGGGGGGAGGGGGTTAATGAACAGTTTACTTTTGTAGTTCATCATTTAACGCGAAATATTGATGTTGATAAAAAGTTCTGGATATTCCGTTACACCGTGTATAATTTGTCTTTTTTTCTGTTTTTTGTTCTCTTTTGTCTTACTGTCTGTACAAACTACTAGTAAAAATGTTAGAATCATCGTCAGCATTAGAATTATTCAAACCAAAACTGTGATTGTACATCGACTGATTCGGTGCCCCGCTACAGCCCCATTTTGTAATTTAAATTTCTGGCGAAAAAGCAGCGAAAGCAAAAAGTACTTGAATGGCTATAATCTATATACTTAAAAAAAATGGTGAAAAGTTTTTTCTGGGCGATCTTAGACGATTTTTGTAATTGACAAAAATATTTTTGACATTCATCATGAAGTGCAACAACATTTCGTTGCACATTAAATTTGTTTTCGCTCATTTCAGACGTATATTAGATCTCTAACATTATGTATTGGAACGCATTCTTTAATTCGTAAAAGTCGTAAAATAGAGATAATAGTGGCAAATTAAAAAAAGGGCAAGTTTTGTCGAGGTACATACTATCAGATATCAGGGAATAAATAGCGGCGCAATGAAAAAATACTGTTGAACCTAACTGCGAAGGGTGTACTTATAGTTTCATGACAATATATTTAAATTGTAAAATTTGAACTTAATTTTTTACCGGTAGGCACCGGTAGATTTTCATGCGTGTAGCATATACGCGTACGGAAGTTGCAAACATAATTGTGAGATTAAACGTTTTGTTTAGGCGACGCGTCGGATTGTCAGTCAAATGAAATTTTGCAAATTTTTAAAGATGGAATAACGAACTAGTTTATAAAATAAAAGAGCTAATAAATGTAGCAAAATCAGAATGAATAAACAGTCAGGTTATTAAAACAGAATTAAGAACTAATGATATAAAAAAGAGCAGTAATAACTAATTCTTTTAAATAAAGATAATTAACCCTAGACTGCCGGAGGTTGGGTATACCTATTTTGCGTGATATGAGTCAATTTGATTTAAACATCGAAATTGACGTACTTAAGAAATATAACATTTTATTTTAAGAAAATATTGTTGAAAGCAATTTTTATGTATATATTATATGTATATGTATACATACGTGGACGTGCAGCGAGATACATGTAGAGCGGGTGGATCTTCTTCTTTCATGGCTGCGTTATGCGCTATAGGCTGACAGCTCACTTTTAAATTCCGTGAGTGTGCAAGGCTTGAAAACTGGGCAGTTTCACCACTCTTACGCTATTTTACGTATTTTTTACATTTAGAACGGCTGGGCCAGGTGGTTTAACGTTATTATTGTATCGGTCTGTTTATTCAATTTATAAATATACAAAAGACTAAAAGTCATACAACAAAATACAAAATTCGTTTTAAATAGAAATTTTAATGAGTCAGTTGTTTTGAAACCTATGAACATACTTTGATGTTAACAAGTTGTTAGCAAGTTATCCCCGTTTGGACATATCAAATATGATTTATCAATTTGTTTGAATTCTACAGTGAAACAATGTTATGTAATATAGGGAAATCGTGTATGAAACTGTCGGGTTAAGCGTAAAAATAATTCGAGTACAAAAGAAAATTTCAACAGAATGTTTAAAGTTCTTATGAAAATTGACATCCTTCACATATTGCTTTTCAAGAGTGTTACGAAGAGATTAATGAAACGAAAGATTGCTATTCTTTTGCTCACAATCAACGATGTAATTACGCTTCTGAGTAAAAAAGTAAGCCTAGCAAATTTTTCAATACACTGTGAATCCACACAAGAATGTAGAATTCATTTGCATCTGTATTTAGCCGATATAGGGGAAACCCGTAGATGTGGCGCGTCACTATGGTGACCAAATAATTTAACGTTAACTGCATTTCTATCTAAAGTATAGAATAATTATACACAGAATCACATGTACGAACAATCTGTTCTCGCGAATGTACGTAATCTTTTCTTCGAATTAACATTCTTGCGATAAATCTTCGGTTAAAAATATGTATTATTTTTTGTATTTCATGGAGGCATCTCATAAACATTACGGGTATTTGTCCCGAAGAAAATACAGAAATATGATGAGTAATACATCTTCAAGCAGAGCTAATTTCAATAATACTAAGCGTTTCTGCGTATTTTATTAAACAGAAAAGGTAATCACCGTTTTCGTTTGTACAAAGAAGGCCTTGACTATTATCGTCTACAATTGGCGAGAATTTGCAAAACGCGATAAACACGCGCTAAATAATAATTGACAGAAAGCAGGAACCTTTGTTGCCTATCTTAATTTCGTATTGTGTCCCAGACTAACAGACGTTTCTATCGTTCTCTGTATTTATCATCGTCGTATGTGGAAGTGGTACGTGTACATACATGTACGTCACCCTAAACGTATGCATACAGAATTGCTACCATGTAATCGTGATCTTACAGATAGCATGCTTGAAAATTAGTGTTGCAAACCCTGAGTCATCGGTATATGGTATACTTTGCGATCGGCGAATCAGAACGATAATTTATGTGAACCGTGGATTTGAGGATTAAATCTAATTTCAAAGTAAATTTTGTTTCTCTTGATCCGATATTCGTTCGTATATAATTTTATGTTATGTTATGATCGCGACTGTAAACGTGGGAACGTTTAATATTACCAAAATTCGTTCTCTCAATACATATTATACCCGTTAAAAGATATTGAAACAAGCACATGTCAATTTGGTTTATTCACATTTCTTGCATTATACCGATCATAATATTTTACCATTCAAATATTAAACGTATGTACGTATCTACGTGCCAGACGTATAAAAAAACAGTATTATTAACGCTTTACAAAATAAAGATATTTTAGTCTTTTCAGTTTTGCAACAGATGCGATCTTTTTCATATTTCGTTGATACTCAAAGTAAGATTAGAATTTCCTTATTCATTCTTAGTACAGGTGATGTAAGTCCGAAGTAAAATTACATTATCCTAAAGGGTACCGTTGCCTTTTGTTCATCTAGTTGATGCGACTAATACTTTGCTACAATAATGTTGTTAACGGAAATGACTTGTGGTAATATCATATATTTCCTTTGGTATCATTGAGTATTTCTTCGATTTGATCGTGTCGCTGTCGAATGTTTGCGTGGGGGGATGTCACAGTAAACATGTTTCAGCATGTCATTGAGAGATCTACGGGAATATCATAATCTCGTATACTATCCCAGAGTTACGGTTAATCATGTGATCCATTATCACGTGGAATCAGCGGAGTCACATGCTTAAGTATTTTATGAAGATCAAATCGAATGGCATCGAATAAAGAAGGAATTTCCTCTATTTAGTGTCAATACATCGCGTGGTTCAAAAGTTGTTATCTAGAAAACCAGATAATCGTACGTTAAATGCGTTATCATGCCGTTAGTCGTACACTTGAAAAAAATGATCCCCGTGTGTTGGCTACTGGAGAAGCTTTAATTATGACTGCATTTTGGTAAGCATGTCAGTATACCGACGAAGCTCTCGTCGAACGGAGTACGGTGAAACTTTACGGTGAAATCTCAGAAACCTTATATATCCGAATCGAATCAGTGACAATCGCGAATTCAATCTAGTTTTGATAAGATGGACTAACTGTTTTCGATGTATTGTGTTAAAGCGTGATCGTTAGTAACAGAACTATGGTGCAATGTAGGTATATCCTGATTTCGTTCTGTCGGTGAATGTTCCTGCAAAGAAATACTATATTTTTCTTGCTCAAAACTCGTTCATTCTAATGTGATTATGTTCGGTAGAGAAATAGGTGAAGATAGATAAGATAAGCTTATCGATAATTATTATTCTTTTAATTCGTGTATTACTAATGAGCGGTAAAAAGTGTATTTCGATTGTTATATACAATTAAACGAAGATGATTATTAATGAGATATGGAAACTACACATTTTTAAATAACATTGCGGACAGTACAGATTTTGTTCGTACAACAGCAGTTAAATGAACTTAATGCAGAATTGTTATCTGATTCAAATAAGCACGCGAAATCGTTCCATCGTCATAAGTTTTTGAGGAGCAGATATTGCGCAATATCTGGAAGGGCTAAATTATCATTTCTTATCTTCGTGACTCAAGTACGTGTTCTTGAATTCGTTAGCGTGTATCTTGTTAGTATTTTTCACGCATTTAAAGGTGTGCAACTCTTTTTAAATCGACAGCCGATTTATCTATTTCTCCAAACTTCGGCGAAGTATGAACCTCGAGTGGATATATCAAACATATATGTATAGGGTATAAAAATAATAATTTTCGATTAAAATTCATCAAACGAAGATTTATGTGTTTTACAAATAAGTAGTAGTAAATGTGAAACTCATTTATAAATTTCTAAAGTGCTTATACATAATCCATATAAAAGATAATATTTGATATAAAATAAACTTTTTTTTGTCGGCATTCGTCATCAATTTTTCACGCGTATGAAACAGTAGTTTTCAGTAGAAAAATGTTTGAATTTATTGAAAAATAATGAAATACCCATGTAGAAAAATTGTATTAATTCCAAAAATGACTATATAAGACGCTTGGTTCTTATTAATAATAGCAGTTTTATTATATCCTAGTTACAGTTCATTGATTTACTTTCTGATATCAGTATATTTATAGGATAGGATAAACTTAGGTGAGTCCGCGATAGTTTTAAATTCTTTTAAGAGCTCCTAATATTGACACATTTCCAACATGATTCAAGGATAATACGATAAGTCAGACATCTTTGAAAGCAATAGTAGGTTAACGACTTGTTGTACCAAGTATCATACATTTCACTAAAAAAAAATTTCAATTTGTATGAAATATTCTGCTTACACTGCGGGAGTTGTTGTGAATTCGCAAGTTACCTATTTGGTCACTATGGTTTGCCTATGTTGTTATTAAGTAATTATTTTATGTTATGTAAATACATTGCGTAAGCATTGTATTATTGCGTCACTACGCATATGTATGTATACATATCTCTGTAGAAGATGCATAGGGTATGAGTTAAATAAAAGGGAAAGTTGGACTAGCTAGTTTATTTATGCGTTACAAATTGTTCGGACTTTCGGTCTGCGGAAGGAATTGCAGGAATTTAATAATGTAGAAATCGCAATCGTCGAGCGGAATCCTTGCCGTATTTTATTCTTGAGTTTTTCATAAACAGTGGAGTAAGGAATTCTGTTTCCGGTGGAAGTGCAAACAAGAATTTCCTCATATTTCATAAGCAAAAATAACATTGGCGCCTTTCTGTGCGATAATAATTTTAATATTACATCTTATCAATGATATCATTTCATAATCGCTTACAAGTATTTCAAATATGTTTATACATACATCTTATCTTCTAAAGGATGTATAAGTAAAAAATAATTTGACAATCATCCATAATCAGGAAAAAATTTATAAATAATGCATTCCTCGAATAAAAACTTTTAAACTAATGTTTTTATCGCTCCATACAAGTAGACCGCTAATTCTGTTTGTTTAATTTTTCTTGGACCGAATTGAGTTTCCGAATTTGATGTTCTAGACGAACGTGAGTAGAAATGGAACAAGAAAAATTGTGAAATCATACATGTCGTCAACGTTAAAAGATATTTAAGTACTTCTTTTGAGTAATATTGCTCTCTGCTATGAATTGTAGCTATAATTTTGACATAATTGTCGAGTGCATACCTCTAGCGTCCATGTCTGTTAAATACTTCGTAATATTTCTTTCTAAAATTTTATCAAATTTTAAACATATTCGTATCAAAATATCTGTAATGTTGCTTCTATGAAAGAATCATGATCACGAAATTGACCAAAAATGGTGAAACATATTGTAGGGCATAGATTGGAAAAACAGGACAGGGTAAGGATAGCAAAAGTAAAGATTGTCGTTGAGGAAAACTAATTAGAAGGAAATGAATAAAAGTTTTGTCAGGAAAATCGAGGATAGTGAAGTAAAAGAATGACTCGGACGATTATAGTGAAGAAGAGATTTATTCGAAAATCAAGGTCAAAGCGTACTGCCCTGAGATGCGCAGTGCATCTCCTTATAATATAGTATAATATAATATAATATAAGGCTTATATGCACCAGTCCTCACTTGGAAGGGCGTGACTTTGTCAGGGTGGTCTGATTTGTCACGCGCTTTCCCAAATTCCAGAGGTAAACACTCGAACCACTCGAACTGTGCCGAGCGCGGGAAAAACAGCAAAAGCCGTGAGAAAAGTCTACAATATTAAGTACTTATGTATAATAATTGATACGAAGTAAATGTGAAAAAAATGAGAATCACGATATTGCGATCTTAAATTTGTAGCAATGCTCTTCTCGAACACTAATCCTTCGAATTCGTTGTAATATTTTTGACGTGTTTTGTGCCATAAAAACTTGTTTTTTTTCTTAGATTTCTAAGAGTAATGCTGTGGAAATTACAAACTGATAAATTTAATAAAACGTACTAACGTTTCGAAATGAGCATTTGTTTAAAAAACGATATCTCCAGCCGCGTTTAGTTTACAGACTCTATTCTGTAGTTGTTTGAAAGTATTTGCATACTGTTGCGACTTCCGTGTATATGTACCATATATTGGTAAAGTTAACAGATTAAGAGGATTATTCACGTAAAGTCTCTAGTTCGGTATTCTTAATTTTTGGGTGAGTGTTTAAATTATAATTTAATAATATTTTAAATTATATGAGTTAGTAGATCGTTTAAAGGCCAAATAAGTGTTTATTCCTTTATTCTTAATTTTTCCTCGCAGGTCTTCTTACATTTGCAATTGTTATGCTTGTTTCGTTCAGATCAATAGATTTCATAACTTTATTTTCTTCAGTTTCTTCCGTCGCTGACCAAGGTAGCGTACAGTAGCTACGTAAAATGTGTTTCCAACCGGTCTGAGTGTTTGCTCCCTACGACGGACAATATTTAAGGGGTTATATACAGTTATAATTTTCAAAAAATCGATTTTTTTTTATTTCGTTTTCGTAATGTACATACATTTAAGTATACACACAGAAAACTTCAAGTCAATTCGGCAATTATTGTCCAAGTTACACGCATATTTGTAAAGACGTGTCAGAGCGTTTAAAAGTAGTTGGTCTACATCGAAAAAATTATTAGTTAGCCTTAATTAGTTCCGGCAACTAGATACAGTTGTTGATATTTGGATAACTGAAATTGGTGTTGGCTCAATTACATTCAAATTTAATTTTTCCGACTTTGGTTGTTGTTACTAAATAATTTGAAGTTGCCTTTACTACAGTTTCTATTACCGGCTTCTCAAACTTTGAATGCGTTTTCTCCAAACTGTGTTTTCAAAGGCGGTGACCACGATTTCTCGAAAACGGCTTGACCGATCAGTCTCAAATTTTAACACAAGCTTGTTGACTATATTTTTTAGTAATTAATCGAAGGTTTCTTTTCACCGATTAATATTTTTTGTTTTATGAACAATTTAAGGCAAAAATTTTGGTGCAAAATCGATTTTTTTTTAGAAGCTGCCATTTTGTCAAAAACTTTTATTTTGTTTATTCCTTCGATTAATTACTAGATTATACGTTACTTTAACGAAATTCGTTCGGTTTTTTCATTTTAAAAGATTCAGTCCCGAGATATCGTGGTCACCGCAAAGCGCTTTTTTTTAGAGGAGCTCCTGGAGATCAGCTATAACAGCTCTCAAAATTATTATTTTTACAAATAAAAAATGTTAAAATACAGTTAAAAGTTATCTCAATATGTGTACAAATTTTTACATTAATCAATTTAACTGTCTTTTCAGGAAAAATTCTTGAAAAATCGCTTTTTTTGCGCCTCTTAACCGTATATAACCCCTTAAGGGAAATATCGAAAAATAGCCAATTGACGAATAGAATAATTCTGTATTAAGTAATTAACAAAGAGGAAAATACGGGCTCCAAACGTGCCTCTTTGAGGGAACGTTTCTGCGGAAGCATCAGTCAAGCAGAAACATTCAAGCTGAAATAGTCGATTTAATTTAGTCGCACAACACTTATCGTTCATGTTACATTTGTAAGATTTGATTCTGTTCACTATATGGGTGTACTGTTTTCCAGTGAATGTGATACATTTTAATAACACTGTGACTAAATTTCTTTGCGTTTCATTCCAGTCGTAAGAAATATTGATTTTAACGCTAAGCAATTTACTTGTATATTAATCGAAATTAATTGGGGCTCGATGCTTGTATTACCTTACCGCACGTCTAATACGTAACAAATCTCCAAGTGCAACGGGAACGGTCGTGACACATTTTTATCCATTTCGCGCACCCTGTATTTCTACATATACAGGGTGTAACAAAAATTCTGGGACACTTTAGGATTGTGGATAGAACGCATAAAAATAAGAAAAAAAAGTCTTATAAGTTTTGGGCGCAACCCACCCCCTATCGAGATACAACCCCTTTTGTAAAAACATTTTTAAAAATCATATCTCCGAAATGGTACGTCGTAGAGGACCGATTTTGATTGCAATATAACCGAAAGAAACTAAAGTTTACGAAAAAAATATTACTATCTACGCAAAGGAAGATTTAGTGAATACCCTCAATTTTTCCCAAATTGTTACAAACATGCTACGATATAGGTAATCGACGCTGTTTGGATTATACAAGAATAATTGCTATATAACAGCAATAATCGCAGCAATTATATTTTTTTCTATAATCTTTGATCTTTTCCGGTTATATTGCAATCAAAACGGGTATTCTACGACCTACCATTTCGGAGATATGATTTTTTTTAAACTTTTTACAAAAAGGGTTGTATCTCGATAGGGGATGGTTTTTTGACAAAACTTTATAGACTTTTTTTCATCTTTTAGTGCGTACTATCGATACTGAAAAAGTGTCCCAGAATTTTTGTTACAACCTGTATGTATATACATTTACATTGAGTTTGAAGAAAAACGTGAGATTTATAAATTGTATAGTGAAATTTTAAGTTTTTCTTAATTAATTCTTTTTCGGTTCACTTCCATATCTCCTGCCTTTTTGAGGATATGACATTTAAAACAAAATATTGCCTGAAACAGTAACCGCCTGGAACTCAAATAACATAAAATACTTTTAAAACATCTTGAAATTATGATTTGGCGGTAAGCACGACATATAACAATGTTATCAAAATTCGTGACATGTGTTGGAAAATCGCGGCCACTGATGCGCAACGTGCCAAAGCATCAGCTTGACGCGTGTATACGGAGATTGATAACAATATTAATTATCATCATTGTTTCCCTATTCTTAAACTTCACATTTTTTTAACGGAGAATTCAGTAATGAATATTATAAAGTTTTGAAAACGTTAAGTAACTGTTTCTAACTAATGTAATCTCTCTTCGTTACTAAAATTAATGTGAGGGCCGAAGATATTGTTGCTTGAATGTAACCACGATTTTAATTTTCATATTATTCGTAATTTAATCGTTTATAACTTTTTGGCTATTTCTTTCTAAAATGTAAACAAAAGTAGCGCATGCTTTTTGTTGTATAGAAGACGTAAAAAATGTAAAACAATTTCAGTAAAGTAATTTTAACTTTGTTCTACAAATCGCCCCGGTTGCCCTGGAATGGTCCATAAATTATCCATTGCATACAGTGCCATTTCACAACTCGACTTTCGTTGAAATTTATTGAACAGTCTAATCTTAACCCTGAGATGCGTAGGATGTTCCATTGGTTAGATCGACACCAGTATACATGTGTTAATGCGTTTCAATTTTAGTTATTATATGACCGCATAAACACCCCGTAAGTATATGGGCGAAACCCACCGTTGCATATTTTATACGTGGGTTGGAAAATCGATTATTATCATTCAACGAGGAGCGTCGTCACGTTTTCGAACAAACATTAAGCGACCCTTATAGCTTATAGTATTAGTCACTTAAAAGTGAAATGAAAGGGAAGTCGTAAACATTCAAATTGTCCCGGTGTTCTGAGTAACAATTTCTTTAACATTAGGTTGATAGAGACAATTCTTATATGCCTATTTCTACGGCATTCGCCAAATTTACGCTTAAGGGGTTATATACAGTTAAGAGGCGCAAAAAAACCGATTTTTCAAGAATTTTTCCTGAAAAGACAGTTAAATTGATTAATGTAAAAATTTGTACACATATTGAGATAACTTTTAACTGTATTTCAACATTTTTTATTTGTAAAAATAATAATTTTGAGAGCTGTTATAGCTGATCTTCAGGAGCTCCTCGAAAAAAAAGCGCTTTGCGGTGACCACGATATCTCGGGACTGAATCTTTTAAAATGAAAAAACCGAACGGATTTCGTTAAAGTAACGTATAATCTAGTAATTAATCGAAGGAATAAACAAAATAAAAGTTTTTGACAAAATGGCAGCTTCTAAAAAAAAAAAATCGATTTTTCACGAAAATTTCTGCCTTAAATTGTTCATAAAACAAAAAATATTCATCGGTGAAAAGAAACCTTCGATTAATTACTAAAAAATATAGTCAACAAGCTTGTGTTAAAATTTGAGACTGATCGGTCCAGCCGTTTTCGAGAAATCGTGGTCACCGCCTTTGAAAACACAGTTTGGAGAAAAACGCATTCAAAGTTTGAGAAGCCGGTAATAGAAACTGTAGTAAAGGCAACTTCAAATTATTTAGTAACAACAACCAAAGTCGGAAAAATTAAATTTGAATGTAATTGAGCTAACACCAATTTCAGTTATCCAAACATCAACAACTGTATCTAGTTGCCGGAACAAATTAAGGGGATCTAATAATTTTTTCGGTGTAGACCAACTACTTTCAAACGCTCTGACACGTCTTTACAAATATGCGTGTAACTTGGACAATAATCGCCTAATTGACTTGAAATTTTCTGTGTGTATACTTAAATGTATGTACATTACGAAAATGAAATAAAAAAAATCGATTTTTTGAAAATTATAACTGTATATAACCCCTTAAAAGGAATACGATTCTTTTTAGTTTAAAACAACTACCTAATTTAATTTAAAATAAAGCTGGTGATCTTGGTTGCATATAACATTAGATTATTTAAAATAAAAGATATTCACCATCAATGAGGTAACTCGTTCATATTTATCCTTGAATCGATCAGTCTTTGTGTCCGATTTAAATCCGCACAATAGCAGACATACTTCCGCGACAGATCTCTACGTTTACGTTGATCAAGTGACAAGCAATACAATGTATATTGATATTTGGTCCGATATTGTCAAAAAGTACCTTCGTGAAATGATGATTTTTACTTACTATCTACTTTGTGATTACTTTTACATTTGTAGCTGGAGAAATAATTTCACGAATAAATCCGATTTGGTTGCAATTAATTATGAAATTAGTCGAGCCATCAATTTGACCAGTATCTGAACTGTATATTAAAGGGAATTTCGAAATTACAGATCTGCGGAGGAAATACATTTGGGGGTATATTTGTATCAATTCATTGATAAAAGTCAGCAAAAGATAGGAGCACATAATAGGGATGATTTTAACGAGTTTGCGCATGAAGTTCGAAATCCATTAAATTGATGAAACCCGTAAACTTAGGGTTAAATATATCAAATATAAATACGTCCTCTTCGAAGTCATATCCAGGACAAAGTTCAAACGTATCAATTAATATTCTCTAAAATCTTAAATGCCTGGAAAATATTGACGCAGGTTTGGTCTTTGCATAATTTGACTTTAAACAAAGTTTACAGGATAGTTAGCTCTCAGTATATTTGATACAATTAGTAATCAATTAAGCAAAATTGAACTCCTACAGCAAAATTATTTGAGGAGAATTTGTTTAATTTCTGATAGGTATAATTTCAAACACGTTTTAACCCTTTCAGCGCTATGAACCCATGTATGCGTTCTCACAAAACCATTCGAATTTGGCTATAGACCCATATACATATGTATATGCGTTCTCATATAATTTACTTCAGTACCAATAAATATACTTTGAATGAAAATTCTGTGGTTTTCGTACGGAGTGGGCAGCCCACGGCGCACGCTTAAGGGGGGGGGGGTAAGGGTTTGCGTAATCGAGAAATCGATTTTCTTTTTTTTGCTTTTTCTTATAGTTCAATATTTCGAGAGTATTGTCCCAAAATTTTAAAATAATCGGAGAAAAACTCTCAAAGTTATTGACCAGTTAGTCGTTATATTTTCGGTCGGGCGTTTGCCGCTCACATCAGTGATTTTATCATAGTAATATGGGATACGAAAATCTGAAATACGGGATTGTAAAGTGTAAATGAAAAGCGTTTAGACTGAGTGGCGAAGCGACAAAAAAAATTAAGGAAAAACGGAGAAGTAAAATACTCGGCGGAAAAAGAATTTATCTTCACTTTCGTACAGTTAAATCTTTAAACGCGGTTTTCTCGAAACCATGTTTTCAAAGTCCGTGATCACTGCCATTTAAAACATACTTCACCGATTCTTTTCAAACTTGGTACATACCTTCTATATATAAAATACCTCCCCCCAACGATTAGTATGATATTTTTTTTGACATTAAGGGGTTTTTCCAGTAGCAAAATGACGGAAATTTTAGTGAAAAATCGCAATTTTTGCTTCAAACGACCACCAAAAGTTTTAAAATGAAAAAAATAACAATTAGCGATCGTTGGGGGGAGGATTTACTCATCTTCTAACTAAATTTTACTGTTATTTTGATTTCTGATACTTTTCTGCTGAGATACAGTGATCACCGCAACACGTGTTTTTCGAAAGGCGCTCTCGGAAAAGCTCCGTCACCGGCTTATTTGTTGATATTTTGCAACCAAAAAATTACAAAATGTTGTTGAAATAACAATATATAATGTGCAAAAGGTTCGAACAAATTTGCTTTATTCGTTCGTCTGAAAAAAAATCGCAAAGAAAGTGTTTTTTTTTGCCCTGAAACCCTTACCCCCCCCCCATAAGGGGCCTCACCACCTCGAGGTCCAGTCCTGTTTGACCTCAGCGACGGGAACGGAAAAAATATGAACTACAGGGACTGTAGGGGAAGACAGTCCCCACGCGGAACCTAGCCAAAGTTGCGTGTATCCGTGTAATCGGGCTATTCCCCTCTCACGGTCAGTCGGGACTTGAGGGATCGAGATGTAACCTTTTTCACGTTTCGTACGGTTCGCCCTGTCAAAAGTAATTCGGGGGATTCAATGTTCGCTGCGGCGCGCCAAACATGCGACGCATCGAATCTTCAAAGTTATCATATTTTTTTCAGTTATAGTGTCACACACTGAAATTTATTAAATATCAAATTTTAAAACATCATACCAATAAAAGAAATAAAATAATTATATAAAAGTTGTGAACATAAATATTGTAAGCAATACTGTTGTTCAACCTCGTACTTCTAGAATTATAGAAAAAACTGATTAAAAATTATTTCAGTGCTACTTTCGGTATAGTATGTATAGTATGTTCAAAATTGATTATTAAGTTAGTGTATATATGTATATTATATTTTTTAGCATCAACAAGTATTCAGAAACAGTATTACATAGCAGCAATTTGCAAGCTATTGACATTATTTGCCAAAAACTTCCCAGATCTCACCACGTGGAGGTAGCTACTTTTGAGATCCAGGGTCAGAGCTGGCACTAATTACTGTCTCATAAAATAAATAATCGAAATAATAGACTCCTTGTACTGACACATGCTTACAATTATTCTAGAAATAAAATCGAAATCATGTTTAGTGCCAACTGAGACTCAATAAGAAAAATTGTTCGATGTTATAAATAAATATTAATATAAATGTAAAATCGACGGATTTATAAGCATTGAGAAGCTATATACATATATACATATTTACATATACACATATAATACAAATATATGCATAGGCATAGGTGGAACTATGTTATTGTTTGGTAGCCTTTTTTCTACTAACAATTGTAAGTGAAGCAAAGACACGCTGAGCTTCTAAATACGCGGTGAATCGCGAATCGGAAGATTTCGAGCTTTACGAGAATCAATGATTTCCGATAGAAGACACTCATGATGAAATATCGTAAGCTTTTCTTCCAATTTGTCGGACCAAAAATAGTCGTCACGTTCAATTTGATCAACAATCATGCCCTTAGGCGACCAAACAATAAAATAACACCATTGCCGACGGGTCACGTGCAAAAGGCCCTGTACCTGGTACATATAATTATTAAACTAAATAACTTTTACCGATCGCTCTATTAATTTTATATAAAAAATAACTTACTTGGCCTTTTGTTGCGATCTTCAAACTTCAAAAATGATATATGTATATAACAATTAAAATTACTTACATGTTAAAATATAGTGTAAATATGTATATATCACCATCCACAGGCGAGAACATTATTCTATTAATCGAAAATTACGTCCTACGTTTCGATCCTTGTTGGGATCATCCTCAGGGACAATATTCTAAAAGAAATTATGTTCTCTTTGTAAGGAAAACATAATTAAAAAAGAAAAAAGAAAAATCCAAATTAAAATTCAAATAAACTATTTGTTCTGAATCATATTATAGAACCTTTTGATGTTTAAAACAAAATGAAAAACATATAATTATTATCAATTTTTAATTTAGGCACCCCATTTTCTAATTGCATGAACGCAAGTTTGTCTTGTTCAATGCCTTCGATTGGCGTCAAACACTTCAGCAAAGCCTGGCATTTGACTTCGACGATAGCATTTGAACCAATCAACCCATCGGGAGAAGCTGCTAAATACGGCAAAAATTTATCTACAACCAGACCGCTTCCTACGATATTGAGGCTGTACTCGCGGGAGAATTGACTAATAGCCAATGGTTCTTTTTCAATTCCCCATTTCGTGCTATTAGTGCGTAAAAAGCACGGATACCGAATACTTTCTACTAATTTTGCGCAACAAGTCCGAGTTTTTCTCTTGCATACTAATCCGAAAATGGACGCAGTGAGACGTTTCCGACGTTGCTCATTCCATTCAACCGATGATACTTATCCACGAGTATTCACCTCAATATCGGAAGGGTCTTCTTTATGTAACGCATCTAAAAATGTCTCGCGTGCACGAAGAAAGTTCTCTTAGCATACGTCTGACGTAATAGGGTAAGCCGCGTCTGGTCCGTAATCGCCGTCAACGGATTTTATTGCCAAGCGATTTGGTTTTCCGCGGCGCTTTTGAATATTTCTCTTATGTCTCCGAGTTGACATCATGTTTTTTACAAATGTTGTTGTGAATTTTCCCGGAGATTTATGAAATAACTCTGTTTGAAACTCGCGATGCAGTGCGCCACCCGAATTCATGCTGAATTTAATTGCTGAAGTAACTGCATTACGTAACCATTGTAAGTTCTTCCGAATTACATTTGTGTCGATAAGCGTCCCGATCTTTCGATTTAAGCAAATGGCTTGTAATCAGCTGCCGTAATCGCGCAAAATGTGATTTCTTCATTCAATTTTTTGGACTAACGTATGCGGCCCGTACGGCAATGCATCGATGAGCTTCCGATGCACATTGCTGTCCCCGTCCCCGATTAATTTCGTTTATTTAAGGGGAGGTTCTCATTACGATCGACCAAAAATTCGAAATTTTTTTTTTCATTTTTTGATAGTAAATTATGTTTAGAATATATTCCCAAAACCGTTTGGTCGGATATAATTTTTTAAAAAAGTTATGGAATAAAAGCTGGAACTACTTTTTGACTGAAAAATTGAAATCGAGTGGTAGTTTGAGCGGAGGATATCTTATATTTGGATGAATCTGCACGAACAGTATGAACTTGAGGAGGGGCTAATGTATGGCCTTGGAATCGCTGATTAGCCACAAGGGATAATATTTAGACGTTAACACAGATTCGTGGATCGAATCTTTAATCGTGTCTCCCGAAAAATCGTGTTTTTCAAACTGTTGCCCAAGATTACTCAAAAACTACTTGATAGATCGCCTTTCTGTTTGTTTTGTTTTGAAGTAGATTTGATTTATTGGAGCCCCTACTACAATCGAGAGAATATATGCATTATTTTTTTGTTACAGTACGTTAAAGAGCGAAAAAACGGTGAAAAAACGAAAAAGAACATTCAAATGTCCGCCATTTTTTTAATTTTCGACTTTCATTGATGATTCTAGTAGGGGCTCAAACTACACTCATATATTTTATAAAAATTCTTGCATTAGTCATTTTTGACTACCTTTTCTTGAGATCGTCATATTACAAGGCGTGCAAACAAACATTGTCACATTATTTTCCAAAAAAAAAAATTTTTTTTCGCACCTTTTGATTCATTAAACAAGTGACGATAAGTTAGAGTTCTTCATTTATTTCCTTCAGTGAGAAAAAAATTCGAGAAAATGACCTTCTTTTGGGGCTCTCAGATGAGAACCTCCCCTTAATATTATACATTTCTAGACTGTTGACGAAACCCTCTACTATCGCGTCAGCTTCCATCCGCGTGCTGGATCCGTTAAAATTTTTGAAGCAAAAATAAGTCTTGTTCGGCAAATTTAATGCGCTTGAACGCTCGCAATATGAGCAATATTTATTTCGAATTCCGATAAATAAATTTTTTTTTGTCGCAAAACCGACTACTTATTACTGCTACTCTCGAAAGGGAATCATATTTGGTTTTATACGATCGATTGGCCCATCCGCGACGACAGTAATACAAGGAATACCGTTTTCGTCAATTTCCCCCGTTAGGCGAGCGATTTCCGCTTCGGCCTCTGCTGCTTCAGACATAAGCTTCTTGAAAATCAGTCATTTTCTCTGTTCATTTTCACTGACAAGGAAACCGGTTTTCGAAAAACTGTTCTATCATCTCGTGCATTCATCCTTTATATTTAAAATGGCCTGCTAAGATTGGTAATCATTAAAATTTGACGACGAATATCTTTTAAACGCTTAATTTTATTGACTAAACATATCAGAACTTTTTTGTAGAGCATTAAATGTCCTACAAAATGACGTTTGCATGTTTCATAATTCATATTGGTTCGCGAGTTATAAAATTCGTAAGCAAAAATCAAATTTGTCTAAAAATTATCAAATTTCAATCGTCAATATCTTTTAAATGGTGAGATTGACACTAAAAATATAAAAGTCCTTTTTTGTAGAGCGTTCAATTTCCTACAAAATTATATATTTACTGTAAGAAATTAATAACCTTTATCTGGCTTTAACCGATCAATGTAACTAAGAATTTATATATTGATAAAATGACAACATTAACAAAATATTTGAGATAAAATAACAAAAATATAAAATTTTGACTCACAATACCATCACACAATAAGGTAAATAACCTTATATGTAATTAATTTCCAACGTTTCGGCCTTTTTATTAGGCCCTCTTCAGGGATAAATCACGGTCTAATACCCTTAATTGAAAACAAAGGAAAATTATAATTTTAATTAATGTTAAACATTCAATTAGTGAGAAATAAACTGAAACACCATTAGAAAAACCGAAACTAAATATTTGGATTTATTCAATCATACAGTATTTTAATCGTTAAATCTACTTACTTATTATGGATGGTTTCTTAAATTAGGCAGGCAGAGGACACTTTCAACACATGTTTTCTCTATCTGAGACCGCAACGTACTGCGACGACCGTTTCAAATATACATATGTGGTAAACACGAGTTCACTTTGCTAGATCATATCGATCCAACAGATGGAGGTACGATGATCGGCGTGAAAATTTGAATTACTGGCTTGTACAAAACTAATAAATGAGTCAACCATGTCAACAGAAGTCTTAACATACAGAGCGTTAAGACCACCGTGACAGGGTGATTAATAATCTATGCATTGTTGCTAGACAGTTACTAAGGATATGCAGACTGAAAAAATCAACCGTGAAAACAACAATCAAGCACATTCTTGAAAAATACTGATCTTTGTTGGACATTCTTTGAAACGACTCTCAACTACTAAGATACCAAAGTGTTTAAACCAACATTTATATAAATGTAGTTTGGTGACTGTGTTTTACCAATTTATATTGTCAGGGAGTTAAGATAACATTAGATGTTCATAAGTTACCAATGTTTGAATTAAAACAATTGAGGTGTCATACGTAAGTTAACATGTCGTATTGAATTATTGAACTAATACTTGTATGATATTATTATAATAATCATCCACCGCATGTTTTTCATTCCCTTTGTTGACAGTATTGTTTGACAATATGTAGAACGTTTCGTAGAGCAGCCTTTTCTTAAGGTTGGTTTCATTGGTCAGTATGGTAGTGTCATCAAAATCGAATGAATGCCCCAGTTCAAGAGAATGATGTACAAGATCTGTTGTGCACGGGTTAGAACTTTTTAATGACAATTTATGCTCATTTATTCGAGATCTTAAATATTGCTTCGATTGACCAATCTAATTCAAGTTGCAATCCTTATATGGTATATTACAGATGAGATTAGAGCGCTTGTCTTTTTGCACATGATCCTTAGGACTACCAAACAACAAGTCATTGCTAGAATTGATTATAGAATAGCTAACTCTCATACCTGCCGAAACTAAAATTCTCGCCACATTATCACTGAGACCACATATACAGGGTGTAACAAAAATTCTGGGACACTTTTTCAGTATTGATAGTACGCACCAAAAGATGAAAAAGAAGTCTATAAAGTTTTGTCTAAAAACCACCCCCTATCGAGATAGAACCCCTTTTGTAACAAATTTTTAAAAAATCATATCTCCGAAATGGTAGGTCGTAGAGGACCGATTTTAATTGCAATATAACCGGAAGAGACCAAAGTTTACGAAAAAAATATTACTATCTACGCAAAGGAAGATTTAGTGAATGCCCTCCATTTTTCCCAAGTTGTTACAAATCTGCTACGATATAGGTAATCGACGTCGTTTGGATTAAACATGAATAAATGCTATTTAACAGCAATAATCGCAGCAATTATATTTTTTTCTATTATCTTTGATCTTCTCCGGTTATATTGCAATCAAAACGGGTCTTCTACGACCTACCATTTCGGAGATATGATTTTTTAAAAATTTTTTACAAAAAGGGTTGTATCTCCATAGGGGATGGTTTTTAGTCAAAACTTTATAGACTTTTTTTTCATCTTTTGGTGCGTACTATCGATACTGAAAAAGTGTCCCAGAATTTTTGTTACACCCTGTATGTATATGGAATTGTGCCATTTCGAAACTGTGATTTACTAACGTTATTACTGGTTGATAGTGAGTTATAGAATTGATCTACTCTTTTTTTGACATGGTGATTAATGAATTGAATTGGGTAACAATTATTAACAAGTGTGCTCTTCACTAAATTAATGTTTTCCTCCCAAAATGAGGGATGTGACAACTTTATTGCTTTGTCTATTAAGCCTTTGATTAATCCTATTTTGTGAGATACTGGGTGTGCTGAGTGAAAATTTAAATATCTACCAGACCATGTCTTCTTTCTATACCAGTTTGTAATTTTATTACGTATAAGTCTCACATCGAGAAAACTAATATTACCATCTTGTTCTAATTCATGAGTAAATTTAAGGCGTTCATGGTAACAGTTAAATATGTCGGGAAGCTCATTGATACATTCCCTAGGGGCACAAGTTATAATGTCGTCAACGTATCTTTTGAAAAACGGTAATCTAAACGTAAGATTATTAATGCATTTCGCTTGTAAGGTTTCCATAATTAGTTCTGCTAGCCCTGGAGAAATAGGAGACCCCATCGGGGTACCGAAAGTTTGTTTATATGGAATGTTGTTAAATTTAAAAATGGTGGAAGACATTAAGAACTCTATTGCTGCAACAAACTGTGCTTTTGGTATTTTGGTGAATTTTCTGATTTGTGGCCATCTTTTGTTAATTGCGGAAACTACTAACCGTATTGGTATACATGGTCTGTCCGGAAAGTAATAGGACTGAGTCGATTAAAAAAAAACTATTGAGCCAATCGTTATAATTCTTGAAAAACTTTCAAAAAAGGCTCTTCCTGCGTCGATACAGCGCTGCCAGGGCGATTTCCAAGCATTGAAGGCGTCATGGTAAGCATTCTCCGGAATGGCGTTTAGAGCCGCGGTACAAGCTGCTTGGATCCCCTCTTTTCAAAATGATTCGTTTCAAAATGATTTTTTTTCATCGGTATTTTCCGGCGAGGAAACAAAAAGAAGTCCGGGGGGGCCAAATCTGGGATGTAGGATGGCTGGGGAAGCGTTAGGATACCTGCCTGGGTCATTTAGCTGGTCACAAGAAAGGAGGTGTGAGCCGCTGCATTGTCGTGGTGCTCCGTCACAATGTTATGAACCACAGTTTTTGGGAAATTTAACATTTGGGCAATTAAACGAGTACTCAGTAGACAGTCAGAGTTCAAAACTTCGAGCACACGAGTCACATTGTCGGTGTTTGTCGAAGTCGAAGGTCTTCCAGCGCGGTATTCATTGGCGACCTCTTCCCGGCCCTCCGAAAGGGCCTTGTGCCACCGAAACACACTACTTCTTACTAAAGTATTATCTGGATAAGCCTGCTTCATCATGTCAAATGTCTCTGTCGCAGATTTACCGCGTTTCACACAGAATTGATTAAATTTTAGCGATTGCCAACCTCTGCTCTAACGAACGCTGAATTTTCTGCTTGTACCGCGGACAAAAACACGTCGCGGGGAAAAGGCTGTCCTGACTCTTCAGATTCTCGGAGACAATTGACCAATCCCTCATTCATTAGCTAAGGACCTCCTCTATTGAATCCAGTCGGCACCTGAGAGCTCCGAAGTACAGTCGCGGCGGAAAAAAATCAGTCCTATTACTTTCCGGACAGACCATGTATTTGTAAATAATGAAGATACGTCGAGAGACAACAACGTGTGTCCATCAGGAATCTGTACGTTTTTAATGTATTTTACAAACGACCAACTATCCTTAGTAAATTTGGTACAGTGACCTATTACCTGACTTAAGATGTTAGAGATGAACTTTGCGAGTTTATAAGTTGGCCCACCTATCGATGAGACAATTAAACGCCACGGTATGTCCGGTTTGTAGATGTTAGGTAAACCATATGCTCTTGGTGTTATAGCATTATGTACCAAAATGTATTTATATGTATTATCCTCTATATATCCTTTTTTTAGCCAGTCTCTTGCAAAACCATTATTGCGTAATTGTGATGTGGCTGCGTATTCGCGATTTATTCTTGTGTACGTAGAATTATCCGAAAAGAGGTTTTTCAATATTCTCGATGTACTGTGTCTTGTTTATGATAACTGAAATGGTTAAAACCAGATAAAGGTTATTAATTTCTTACATTAAAATACGATCGATAAAATTTTAGTTAATTATACATATATTTACTTTTGCAAATCGATAAAGTTATGAGCAAGATATGAATTTTTTTCTAAAGGACTGCGTAAAAAATATAAAACTATAATGCGGAGGACCTTCCCATTAAAATTAAGAGCTCAGCTTCGCTGAGAGTTTTCTAGAGGTGTCTACGAACCAATTTTTTTGTGTAATTTAAAAAAAACAAATAGTCCATTTTTTTTACCCACCCTAATGTAGATACTGTAGAACCTACACTAATATACAATACATGTATAAAAATCGTTAATATGAATTCGTACTTTAGAGCTTGGAAAAATAAAAATACTTTCTTTATTTTTCTAATTCCATTTTTAAAACTTTCGCAAGATAAGCTTCTAATTAACTACTTTAAGAAAATTGTTCAAAACTTTTATGAGCGATTAGAAATTGTTAAAGATAAGACGTGGGTTTTACTAGTGTGCCAGTACTATATCTTCTAACTATTGTAGATAACTCTGACTATACGTGCGCTGATTTCCAGGACTCGTTCTTAAACGATTAAAACACCTTCTAGGGATGTGTTTAACTATTAAGTGCTACGATTTGTTGTCAAGGGACAACCCGCGATAGTGACGGCTATAAGCGTTATGATTCAAATATGCGTATTAACCCGGCTATATCGTAGTTAAAAAATTAATATTTCCATACCACCCAATTTCAAGAGGTAATGGGTTAAATCAGCTAGTTTTATATCTATAATTGTTCTCGATCTGGCATAAGCCAGGCATACGGTAAAAGAGCAGTATTCGTCCGTTTGCAGACAAACCAGTCGGGCGAATAATCTAATACGACAGCGACATCCTTTGCCGAACCGCGGGATTCTCCAAATAATTAAAAACTTCCCTCGCGGTGAGATAAGAGTAATAGAATAATGAAACATTTTTATTTTTAATTATTATGTTGCGAAAATGTTCTCAATATATCGGCGAGGTCTTTTCGATAAAAATGGTTCCGAACGATAAAATTTGGTATATTTGATGCAATATAATTTGGATATGTATTAAGAATACCCGTGGATCGAGATTGTCTGTACTTAACGGAATATTGTCCTCTAATGATTTGGAAGACCTCCATTAAATAGTTTAATTGTGTAACATCAAGACCAGGGCTTTATAATTGCACATTTCTTGATGGAGTTCGAGTAGCGGTTATAGAAAGGTAGATGCGAGAAAAGCAAAGTAGTACTGTAGATCGCAGATAAGGTCCATGTGTCCATGTGGTACACACTATTGCAACAATGAAACTTTTTCGTGAGGCTCTGCTGTTTAAAGTGGTACAATACACAATGATATTTACATAACATTACCTGTTCGATCCACAAGCTAAAGATGAAGAAAACCCAAAAAAAACGAATCGGGACTGCGAAGCGCGAATAACATGCCGGGTCGTAGAGATCTGTTTAATCGGCGGAAGAAGGAGTCGAATGTACACTGTGACTGTCGGTTTGACACTGAATTTTAATTTTCAATTTCAACGGAACAGATTTCGGTTGTCGCGAACGACGGGGAGAGGTAATAATTACATCGAACAATACGGACCGATGATTTCAACGATGCGGAAGGCTATAGAGCGCTGTCCTTGAGCACAGGATTAGCGGAATTCGACAACAAATATCACGCGAAACGAGAGCGGTATGCCGAATGATAGACGAATATAAGATAGAGTCGATTTATTTCGACAATCAATTTTATTTTTGGCGATATGCATAATTTTAGTTTCGAACATTACCCATTTCTTCAAATAATCTTGATCTATTATTTGGTATCTTTTTAATCAGAAGAAGCTCACTAACACGTTAATAAAATTTCCAGAAAAGAAATTTAAAAACCAAAAAGTTCCATCGTTGCATCAGTGTGGTGTAGTACGCACCACAAGATGAACAAAACCACTACACTTATGTCCACAAACCACTCTCTACCGAGATACAAATCCTTTTGTAAAAATTAAAAAAAAAATTAAATTTAAAACATCGTAGGTCGTAGAAAACCGATTTTGGTTACAACATAACCAAAGAAAAGGAAAAGATCAACGTTTATAAAAAAATACAACTGTTACCATTATTGCCGTTAAATTAAATTTATTTTTGTTTATTATAAACAACTCTGATTTGATCTATCACAGCAGATGTTTGACAATTTCAAACAAATTTGGTGTGTTCGTCAAGACTTCCTCTTCGAAGGTAGCCTTAATAAAAATTAATAATATGATGAAGTTTCGGTGTAAAAATTTGTTAAATATGCCGTGAAGAAGCCTACTGATATGCATCCACCTTTACATCGCCTTGCTACTTACCTACCTAATAGTACTGGCTACAGATGATCTACATCTGTCAAATGTTTTCCGACTGACCGTATGGCTCACACTAATAAATCTATCATGCATTCTATGATAATGCAGCTAACCCCTGTTCATTACGTAGGACACATACGGTATAGACATGGTCGTATCAAGCTAAATTTCCTAGTCAACCGGGTATTAAAAGAACAAAACCAATTCGAAAAAATACTTTATCACGAAAATAAGTATTATTAACATCAGGAAAATGTCATACATAACATAATTCGTAATTCAATCATATTTCCCGATTTGCAAAAGAGAATCTACATTCCCTTATTTGGCCTATTTATGCTTATTATGCATAAGTTGACGACATCATCCCAATATCATCAACTTCAGCACTTTCTCCTCGATGATATCTTGAATATCATTTTTATGTTTGATATATTCTTGAACAATATGCCTGTGCTATCTTTTCCAAACAGTCTTCATACACGACTGGTAACCTCATTCCATACTTCGTCAATGTTTCTGATAGTTTTCATGATATTAATACTATGAGTCGCACATCGACACAGTCAAACGTTGCCCGGGGCCAACAATATTTGATTAAGAGAAAAATTAATTAAAAAAAACTTTATTAAAATTCACGAAATGATACATGTGCGAACATATACATAAAATAAAAAACAATAACTATTTAACAACAAATTTAATATTTTTCCTTTGTGTAGTAAATATTAAAGGAATCACCTACATGTAAAACCGTGGTAATTTAACTTCCGAATGTGCTCGTTGTTCAGATGTATGTATATGAGTGTGTATATGTATGTATATGAAATGAGGTAAATAGGGCACAATTAAGCATGGTACTGGCCAAATAATCTTCGGCGGTAGGATCACACATATGTTGTGTGAGTGGCCGTTAAAGTATTAAATTATTTCCACCAAACCCGCATCGCTTGTCTATCACTTCCGACACTTTCTACAATCATTCGGCGCATCGTTTTTCATAAATAATAAGCTTCGAATGTTGTTATTAGGCCTTGATCGATAAGCTATAAGAGGCAAGTGGTATCGGTGGTAAGAATACCACTTCAATGGAAAAATCAGTTCGCAGAGTCTCAAGCTCCATAACATGACCTGGCGCATTGTCTACCACCAAAAAAACGCGCGGTTTAACTTCAATATCCTCGCCATATTCTTTTAATGCTAGGCAAAAACTACTTTTAAATCTATCCATAAATAAATTTTATGGCATGCAAGCTTTTGGATTAGTTCGCTAAAAAAAACTGGTGAATTGGTTTTAGAATAACCTTTCATGGAACAAGGGGTTCGTGATTGATAAAGCAATAACGGTTTCAATTTTAATTCTCCGGGTGCCGAATTTTCGCCAAGAACAAGAGTTACATGATCGGGTTTGATTGCTTTAAACCCAGAACCTGATTTCTCCTCTAAGCCTTAGAGTCTAAGCCTTAGACTCTAAGGGAATTAACGTTGTTGTATTCCGGGTTGGAACGACTCGGATTTAGATAAATAAAATAATAGTTTATTATCTAAAGAATTACACGAAGTCGTCTTTGGTATACAATATATTTAGAAGTCTAACTCCGGCTCACTTAACGAAACTTGACTGCCTTTACAATACTTTGTAATACGAGAACGATGTTACAGGTAACGGGTATGTTCTGAATCTGCTTGAAACTGTCTAAAACTGATCTTATATATAATGATATTGGCAGTAGGGAGGTGGTAGAAAACTGCCCTTTAGTCAGTGACTTCGAGGGTCTAAGGGTTCTCTGACTAACGCCCGAATGTACAAAACAAATGACTAACTCTAAACAGGGTGTCCCTCGATGACTCGTTGTTGTTGCCAAGATTGGGCTGAGTATCCAACAACGTACGTGTTGGCATTGGCTTCCAATAGGGTACCGTTTCATCTATTTATAAAAAAATATGTACATAGCTGTGTACGATGTGATTCAGCGAAAAAGAAAGTTAATACATATGTGCCGAAACAAAAAAAAGATTGCTGTTTAGGAAATTTGCTCTCGACAGGGTCGCGGTGAACAGGGGTATCCGTATTAATCTCACCTTTAGACGTTTTATTATACGTATCGTTCCTCCTTGAACGTCGTACACTCACAAAAACTTCCAGAAAATTGTTTATTTCAGTACAGCTGTCAACAATATCTTCCCCGTGGCTCATCCACGTCAGGCACTGATAATGAACAAAGAATTGTTTTTAGAAATTCCCACAAGAAACCACCAAGTCTGATTCTCTACGACCGATTCGTTTTTCGAGAAAAGTATTATCACATTACGTACGGATCGTACCACAGAAATGAGCATGGGTTCCATCGTGCATGTATCACTATTTTCCGCGGTAGGTCAAATATATATTTTCCGGTATTTTGAGTAAGTCGCTCTGTAAACACTTCAGATAATTTCCGCGGTTTTCTTACATATAACTAAGAAATACGGCCCGGGTAACATGTTGCCCACTATTTTTACTATTTCTACTGTGCCACGCATTTATACTAAATTGTCTTTCATGTCGGACGTCAATAATTGCATACGTGGATTTTCTTCACTTCATACGCTAGAGTTACGAAAATTCAATACACGGTCACGTGTAAACACGTCCTCGTCGGTAAACGCTTTCACTTTGAAACGATTTCACTTTTGGTACCGTAGAATTATTGTTGTGGGTATCAAGATGATGGTTGTTTAAATAATTTATGAAGTGTTTACTTCTCGCAGTCCTTTTTTCCCGCAACACTTCTCGCCAAAACTTCACATGTCCACTCGCACTACTCGCTGTCATCTGATCTCTCATCTCACGTCTGATTCGTTCATTTTCATCCACTCCTATTTATACATCGTCATTCGCTCACGTATACACTCAAGCATTCACATACTCTCGAAACGTGCCGATTTTCGGTCACGGGCAATTCGCACACTTGCACTTTGCCTGTGCTCCCGCAAATATACCCCTACCACGACGATACCAGCCCTGCCAGATCGACTCTATGGTAGATCGAATCAAAGTCGTTGACTCCGCGAAGACGTTTAGCGAGGCTAGGGTCATGGAAGGTTTACTCTGCGAAGTCAGAGGAATGGGATTCATTTTTTGTATAGCTTTCGATCGAGCAAGGTTTGAGCTCGTCATCGTGTACGATATGGCTCATTTCATATGAAATCGATCACGTTTTAGAGCAGCATCTGGAATTTTGTTAGAAGAAGACTGTCATATGCATATAAATGTCATACGTATACCTATACATATGTATGGTATATGACTGTATATTACGCTTTTGAATAATTAACCTATACCAGGGGTCGGCAACCTTTTGAGTCGGAAGAGTCAAAAATTACAATTTACAAAATTTCAAAGTTTTTAAAGAGCCACAAAATTTTTTCTTCCCAACAATAAATAGTACTCGCATAAATAAAGGTTTTTGATAAAAAAAAACTAATCTATTTATTCATATATAAGTAGTGTTTTTCAAAACAAATTAGATAATATATATAATATAACATAGAAAATTTAAACTTTACTAAACAATGTAACTTGTACTTAAAATAAAAAAAACAATAACATACATTTGGCAAACAAATTCAATGTGAGCGTTAGCTTTGCATCGTTTTAGATAGTTTGGATAAATTTAGCCGCACTTTTCGCCGAGATGGTTCATGATCCGTTAGGCGGCGTTGCGAGAGATAGAATCGGTGCCTAATCCTCGTTAATCGATTCAGAACGATTTCTAAATTTTTTTTTCTTTTTTTTCTAATAAAATAAATAATATTTGCGTATGGAACTGAAGAGCCGCAGCTTCACATCCAAAGAGCCGCAGGTTGCCGACCCCTGACCTATACTTACATGTTGTGGGATATTCCGTGGTGGGAACAAGGTATTGGTTGTTTAGTAGTATAAAAAGTGTTTATTAACTAATAATTAATAACTATCTCCCGAAAACAGTCTCCTCACAATAAAAGTACTCGCAACACTAATCCTCACAACTCCTCACAATACTCCTCGCAAAAATACCCCTCGCAATTCTTTTCCCAACTAAACTCGCGACGTCGCCCTGACGCCCTTCTAAATACACATATGTACATACTTCTCCATTTTCTCACTGACAGACTCACGCATTCATACACTCGTAATACGCACCATCTTCGACCACGGGCCACTCGCATTCTTCGTAGTTCCATACACAAAGAGCCACTCGAAACATTCAGCGGAAAAGCTGTCACACGATCCAAACATTCCCGGCTTGCTCTTGATACTCGTCTAAATACTTCTCTTTCACGCAATCGAATTTTCATAGAATATTATTGATTCATTCAAAAATACCAATACTACAATATTATAGCAGTCGATGACAGTCATCTAAAGAATGTAGTCAGACTTTTCAAAACGCGTATAGTGCGCAAATTATCAGTATAGCAGACAACTTGTTGGTGAACCGTGCTTTCACATGCGCGTTTAAATGGCGAGAAATATCTACACTTTTTAGAAACAGACTTGCTTGACATACTTGAAGATGTATGTACATAACTTTGACTCGCTGCAGAGTAAGCATGGTAAATGCACGATGGAACACCTGTTCACTTTAACATCGCGGTGCACACGTACTTATTTGGATAATATGTGACTTTCTGCTAGAAATGAATCGGTTGTATAGCACTAATTCCATACCGCTCTCGCTCGTCCGACTTGAATCCCTTCGATTATTTTTCTGAGGATGTTTAAATTAATTGTTTATTCATCGCCAGTGTCTATCGCCCCGCGAACGTATTGTTGATAGGTGTGCTAAAATACACAATAAACGGGAAGTTTTTGTGAATATGTGTCGTCTGACGAATGCAAGATTGCCAATAGCACTGTACCAGTGTCAGCAACACGTCTAAAGGTAACATTTATACATAGAATACGTGATAGGTTCGTTAGGGTGAGTCACACGGTGAGTTGGGAAACACGTGCATATGTTTTTCATATACAATGAAAGATGGTATAATCAGCTGCAGTCAACAGTATTACGTGGGTCAGTGTCAGCGCGATGTAAGGTTGAGTATATCGGTATGCTTATTCACGGCGTGTTTAACAAATGTTTAGACCGAAACTTCTTATTAATATTCATTCTTAGTAAGGCTATCTTCGAAAAGGAAGTCGAGCCAAGTAGTTAAACATCTAATATCATAGATAAAATCAAAGTTGTCAATTGTATTTTTTTTACAAACGTTGATCTTTCCCGGCTATATTATCACCAAAATCGGTTCGCCACGACCTACCATTATAGACATATGATTTTGTAAAAAATGTTTACAATAGATTTTATTGTTTTTTTTCCATCGTACGGCTCGTATTATACATATATGTAGATCTTGAAAAAAACTCTCCCACATTTCGTTACACACTGTATAGCGTTAACGATGAGTAATATAAATACATCTATTTAAGCATACTATTTTTAAATATACGTATAATGTCTACATAATTAGTTATATGAAATCCCGAGATTTGTTCGTACAGTATTATATAACAGCCGTCAAGATCTTTTAAGGAGGCTATGTCTTACAACAGTTTCTCTTTTTCCAATTCTGTCAGAAGCGAGCATTGTTTTGCGCCTGGAACATTGTGCTGTTAAAACGTTTCGAGAAAAATATGCTGACATCATGGGAACATCAACGAGTTTAATGTTAAAGTCAGTAACAAGTACGGCATAACAACTTACATTAACTACTTAATGAGAGTTTTCTTCCTTTTCCATCCGGTGTTCATCCTTTACAAAGATGTTGTGTCATCGCTTTATCTATCTTAGATACAAGTTGGTCGCTGGAAACGTAGGATATCTATTCGTAACTGTTATTCTGTTTAGTCTATCGATAACAATGTCCACTGCAATTTCTGTGACGCGAATGCATATTGTTTAATAGTGAAATCGAACAATTTGGGATGTACTCTCCGGTTCAGACGAGTAAGAATTTACAAATTTGATAAAGTAATTAGTAGTATTTAAAGTGCTTTATTTTGTTTTATTACAATGAGTACTACGATTAGAATCTAACTCTATTACAGTTGAAAAATTCATTTCTTGTTGCACGTGTTTATTTCATGTACTCGTATGTACATGTTTTAAAATTAATATCTATTAAATTTTATACTGATAATGATTTTTTCGAATCGAAATAAAATTTAAAATTAATAGTGTGCTTTAAAAATATTTCTTGTAATTCATACGTTTGTGTGGTACAGCATACATCTTCTTACCATTCATACCTTAAATGTATCTGCTGGTATTGAGCCATTATTGACTCTATTGAAAGTTTGACGAAAAAAAATTCTCAATCTAAACAATTTTCCGAACGTTTAATATTCTTGTATTTTGTTTCATACCGACGCCGTAGTGTCTCCCGCATAATAAAGTTAATATGAATAATACATATTGTACAACTCGGGTGTCTATTATGATTATCGGACGCGTGAGTTTCAGCGTTTCATTACAGTTTCAAAGTGTCGTGGATATTCATAATCCTTGAAAATGCACAAAAAGTACACACATATGGGCCAAATACAAGGAGATGTAACTTTGGAATCGGTTGTTCATTAACGTGGACGTTAATACACAAAGCATGTACATATTTCAAATCGAACCAATGTGAGCAATTAGAAATAACTGTACAACTTCCACACGATAGTATCGCTAAATGCATATACTTAAGTATCTGCAATTAATTTTAAATAAATTTGTAAGAAAATGATTCCTCCTCGTTTAATTAATTAATCTGCTTACTGATTTATTAAATGTTCTTGGCGGCACGCTTTTTAAAAAAGTTCGATGATGAAACAATACCTGTAGTATCAAACCGCGCACACCCCTTAGTTTGAATAGTGTGGGATGTTTGAGCATAGACTACCCATAAGAGTAGACAGGACATGCTGGGAAAATTTTTGTGTCACGTTCAACGTTACTGGCTTTTGATTGTAAGATCCGTATTTAATAGCACGCACACGGTATGCGTATATTCTCTGAGTAGTAACGACATTAAATTCCTTTTGGCAGGAGAAAATTTATACATATACAACCATGAGCTTAAAATACTCTTATCTTACTAATGTTAAATTAAAGATCTTCTTTGATAATAAAATTCATAAAAAAATAGACTTACAATGAAACTATTGCAAAGTATAAAAGAAAACTGGTAATATAGTGTACTTAACATAAACAAATAGCTTAATAATAGGTAAGTATTTTTCAAAAATTTTAATTACTTTGTCAATTGAAAATTTAAATTACATTAGAAAGAGCATTATTAATCTCATTGTTGTACCTGTCGAACAATATGATTTGCATAAAAAATGAAAAATCCTAAAGACCCATTGATTGCAAAGAAGAGCACAGTATTAATCAAATTAATGGCTTTATTATGTTCAACTACTATCATGAATTTAATACAAAACTGGTATATGATATCCTAATTTAATTGTATTGTGTTTAAAATTGTATCTTGTAGAATCTTTTCCAATTGATTACATAGCACACTAGTGTCGTTTGGAAAGTGATGAACTTACAATTAGTTACATTCATACGTTCTTTTCTCAAAGAACTCAGGTAAACCATGTGAACGTATGGAACAATGAATTACGTGATCAATAAATAAGTAGATATATATTTAAGGCGGATTATTCAAACTAAAGAATGAGTATCAAGGGAGGTTGTGAAGCGAAATTTGCGCTATTTGATGGGTTTAGGCGAGGTGGTAGGGGCTGACGAGTATATACATAAACCATTTAAAATATTAGCTACTCATAGTGAGTCGTTTTTGCAAAAAATCAGTCGAAACATTCCAATTTTATGCACCCAAAAAGAGGACAAAGGTCCAATATGAAATATCTAGGAAATACATATGTAGTTTTGCCAAAAGAAAATTAACTTGACTCTCCTCTGCATACTGAAAATGAAATTTTCAAATTCTCTCAACCGTAGTTCAAGTTTAATTACCGTCTTGGGGAAGTCTGTATTTTAAAGGCCCTTTTTTTTAAATTCCTTCTATAACAGTTTTAAAGTACTTTGCCCTATGAAAAATTGAATTTGAAATTAATATTCTTCGAAATTACAGTTAAAATTCCAGTGGACTTATGTACTTTGCATATTAGGATGTTAGGTATGTAGATTTTTTCGAAGAAACCGCCGCATTAAAATTAATGCAGGATACTTATACTTGTTAGACAAGAAGTAAACAGTTTTTCAGGAATAGGTTTTGTTTGTGTCTGTGGGTAGCCCTTTGGTATGAAGCTAAAATCTTCTTTGCAACAGCGAAGCAAAAATTCTCGTGGTGAACAGGGCAACGCTGCATGTATTACACATACAACTCATACATACATTGTTATACGTACATACTCTCTAATCCCAGAGGGTGCCACACTATTCCTCAATTTTGGCATCAAAATGTCAGATACGTGACAAACGAAATCCCATTTGAGGTGCCTAGTATACAAGGGCTATAAGTCACTTTTCTTTAGTTCTGAGAAAATTAAGTTCAAAGTTCACAAATCACAATATAATACAACATTTTTTGTATTCAAGAATGGATAAACCATGTACAGGGTGGACATTTCACTTAGGTCCCTTTACCACTAAATAGAATGGTAAATTCAGAGTTTCATGGAACAGATCTCAGTACTTTTGAGAATGTCACTTATACCCCTTGTATTCTAGGCATCTCATTCGATGTCCTGTCTACTCGTATACGTCGTCTGTGGTTGGACATTAAAAGAGAATTGTTAAAACAGTGTTCAAAGTGTGCTTCTTATTGTACCGACTGAAGATCTTGTAAATATCTAATGCTGTGTATTTTTCATTTACGTTCACACCAGTCGTTTAATGGCATCGCAATATATTGTTATTTTCTTTTAAACAGATTCAGATTGTTAAAATGTTAAATTAGAAATAAATAAAAATATTTGTAACGCTATATTTTGGACATCAAGCTTCGTAAAAAGTGGGCCACCACAAACATTTGAATTTGAAGAGTAAGCAAATTTTCTCTTACCCAATTTTATATTTTATTTGGCTCATATCAGTTGCACTTCTAATGCTTTCTTGTAGAAATCACTTCGTTCGTCAAAATATTTAGAAGCGCAAAGTATATTATTGTTTCATTGAATTATGTTTTACTCATTGTTAGAATTATAATGAACCAAATTTCTGCTGTAATGATGGTGTGGAAAAATGTACAAAATTGACTTTTAAACGCCACTTAATTAGAAAAATATGTGGTAATTATAATTATGTGATTAGAAAATTTCAACAAACTTTTTGAAGACAAGGAATAAAAAAAATCAGAGAATCTTCCGGAGGTAGTATAATTTTAATATTGGTACGCTTCATGTGAAGCGTTTAAGGTTGTCGCAGTATGTCAGATATTGCTGAAAAATTTGCGTATATCGTGGAAGATTTTGAGAAAGAAAAAAAAAATTTGCAGGAATTATCGGACATTTACAAAATTCCTTCAAATTCTATTTTTTCTGGCACTACCTCTAACAGATACATCTAGAAATCAGTTTTATGATCATCGTCCCATACTATTGTTAACGATGGTACCGGTTGGCGGTTACGTCGGGCTGCTTGCGAAACGAAATTTGTGAAGACAAAGGGGACAATGGAGGAGGCAACGCAATGGACGCGAAAACGACGTTCTTTTGAAAAAAAAAATACATTTAAGATCAATTGCGTTGTATCAAACTGATGATTTCGTAATTAGTCTCAAATTTGTCATTTCTACGCCACCTTTACGAATATTATCGTACGTTTTAGGAAAATTCCAGTTCTAATGCCGTTTGAATACCCCGAAAACCCTGTAGTGCTGTAAACTTTACAGTTGACTTTACAGTACTGATTACTCTTTGTAAAGTAAAGAGTAGACAAGGTGTGTACCAGTCTGGAACTCTTGTACTTTCTCCAAGACAAGACCGTGTCTTTTGATATGGGTGATTTACAAAATTTCAGAAGCATAAAAGACTTCAAAATTATGAACTCTTTTTTAATAGTTTACAACTAGCGAAATTTCAAGGTTCTTTTAATTAAATCGTTTTTCTGTGAGTTTTCATATGTATTGTCCTTTAAGAGATACGAAGTTTTAAATAAAACGTTAGGTTAAACCTTCTCCGTCCACAGCTATAAAAATATTGTATATTTTGAAAATTGCTGTTGATGGTACTTTCTCGGCATTACGTATGTATGTATTCATACATAGAGCGCATCGTAATTTTATCAAAATCGGTGACATGGTGTAACATGTTTATACAATCGACGTCAGATGCGCCATATGTAAACCAATGGCTCACTTTTATCCAACGTTTGCAGTAAAAAATGACGAGGACCGGAGTAAAAGTAAAAAGAAAACACTTTTCATCACGCTGTTATCGCATAGTTTTACTCGGAGTGAATCATAAAATAATTTAGACGAAATATGAGACACCTAACCTCTTGAAATCTGATCGTTCGGAAATAATTGTTATTTGTAAGGAACCAGGTTAGTTTTCGTCGCGGGACAAATCGAATTTTTCGATAATGCAATTTTCAAACCTACCGACTTTGTATGAAACATAAGCTAATTTGGCCGGCGTATGGTCCGATGAGAATAATTGCGAACATATTAATTCTCTACTAACGAATACCCTGGTTTCCTAAATTCCAGGGACAAACGCTACGTCCTCAGGGTTCAACGTGACACTGAGGCATCTCGTTCTCCGGAGGATACCGATTTTAGCATGGCTGCCGCTCTACAGCTGGGCGAAACTTCTGCAAGACACGTTGGCCGGATTGACAGTTGGTTTGACTGTAATCCCGCAGGGCATCGCTTACGCAACTGTAGCAGGACTACCAGCCCAAGTACGTTTATTTGACACCTACGTGTCATCAACATGCACCTACATAAAAAATGAAACATCTATTATTTAGGTGACACGCTACATTTATTTTCTCCTTTATTCGAGTTTTATAAAATTCAGATGCTGCCATTTTATATACTTAGGGAATTTGTTTCTTTGCAAAAGAATAACTGTAGTCGCTTAATTTTTTTGGCATTACCAAAAAATTTGAAATGGTCTTCATTGACCGGAATCAAGTGGAATGTTCACTCACAAAAATAGAACCGCGATACATATACGGTGGCGTGGTAGCTGCAACGGAGCTTTAATCAGATCGTAACAGAACGAACCAGAGAAATTCAAAATTTGTTGTTGCTCAATTTTAACAGTTACTTTATACAGATAACGTCTTTAAGGTGATCTCTGAGAAGAGAATAACGACGTCCAGACAATTTGACGGCATGTTTTTATATATTTCAATCTTGTTTGGTAAACAGTTTACTTATCGGCGGGCAATGAAGGGCATCTTCACAGAATAAAATCGTGCGCCGGAATAAAAATATGTCAACTAGGCGGCTTCACTGACTACGTCGATACGAATATCTGAATATGTCGCTTAAATTCGCGAGTGCGATACTTCCGATGGATGCCACTTGAGAGGCATTATTGTTTACAAATAATTACGGCTGTCCATCGCTCGAATAATGGAGGAAATAAGTGATGTACATACAAATAAAACACAGGTGCATGTAGTTTACATAAATATTTACAATTTTTTTCATAACGAGACGCGTCCGCTGATTTTGTCGTACTCTGTACTTTAGATAGCATTGCCTTGTTTTTGTTTCGCTAAATTGTCCAGACAATAATCGATTTTCGCTGTAAAAATTTGATCTGCGGTATTACTTACTGTGCGAAATGGCAAAGCAATGCATTCTCGACGATTTCAACGATTGGATAATAGTTGGAAAGCCGATTCTCGTTAGGTGAACTTTTGAACACTTCAGTACGGCCTGTACAGCAGCTTCATGGGATGCTTCGTCTACCTGGTGTTCGGTAGCTGCAAGGAGGTAACCGTGGGTCCTACAGCGATAATGGCCTTACTGTCGCAGCAGTATGTAATCACACTAGGAGAAGATATCGCCGTGAGTGCACTTTTACATTTTCTTTTTTCTTATTCTTTAACGACTACGCGTATCTTTTCATAACTATTGAAATGTTTTCATTGAAACGAGTCTGTACTATGGTTTAGTATAAGACATTCGTAGTCTACTTTTTCGCAAGTAGGGGAAAAAATATATTATTTTTAATGATACAGATACACTTTCTGGAATTACAGTGTTGAATAAAAGGGAACTTTTGTTTCTATTTTTGTTTATAATACACACTTCGCCGGAAAATTAGAGAATCACGAGATGTTCGTCGAAAGTTTGTCGAACTTTGATAGAGTGTGTAGTTAAATGTTTTAACTCGGTGAAATAAAATCGTGTGATAATCTCTCTGAACTCAAAGTTCGACCATTTTCGTCGAGCATTTAGTGTTCCCTGAATTTTCCTGCGAAGGGTGTGATAAAAAGAAAAGTCTGCTTCTGTGCTGGTTAACGATGCCGTTAAAGATCCAGCCGTATATGTATAATAGCCTCGTTATTGGCACAATACTGGATTGAACGTGGTGTTGTACGAGGTCTGTTTAAAAACTTCCCGAATTTTTTCTTGTGAATTTCGTGCGGCTTAGCTATAACTTATCGAGCCTTATCTCTCTCGAAGTGCTCTCCTCTTTGGTTGATACCCCTCTCTCAACCACATTTCCACTTCTGGAAGTAGTTTACGAATCTTCTTTTAACCCTACTATCGTAGCGAATTTTCCTTCTTACGACGGAAGCCTCAACTTTGGAAATAAAGAAGGTTCGCACCGGCCAAGTCGAACGAGCGAGCAAGGAGGGGGAGAAAGCTCGGTCATGTTTTATTTTGTCCGAAAAGTTGTGCATCAACGAGTCGTTTCCCCACAGTTTGGTTTTTCCTCTCCCGGCATTTTCTTGGAGACGATGCCTCGCTTCCTTTCATGTCATCGATTACCAATTTATTCTCTTGGCAGAGATACGCAAGAGATAATACCTGAATGAAGAGAAAAAGGGGATAATAGGGGACTTTGTTTACGCTGACTTCACGTAGTGGTCGCTTCATTCATTCACAAGTGAAATAACAAGTGGTTATGACGAATGACAGTTTTTAATCGACTTATGTCGGTTTTTTTAAACTCGGTTGTTAATAACTCGAGGTAAAAACTATTATATTGTATTTGTAACCGCAAATTTTTTGAAATTGTATTGAGAAGGAATAGATTTCAGATGAAAAATATATTTATTTTAGCGAGAAATTAAAAAAAATATTGTTGAAACTAAACTGCTTACAATTAGTGTCTAGAGTATGTTAAGGGATCATATCCTTTGTTCTTTCAAATTGCCCTACAATGTATTCGGTTGCGTTGAAATGTAATGCGAGGTCTAATCATCGCGAGGACCATTTACTTCATTCCGGAAACAAGACCAGCTACCTGAAAGTATTGAATAATGGTTCATATTGTGTGTGAACATTGCACATTGTGTCCCCCCGGCATTTCCCTCGAATCCTCGCGTTCAACAAAAGAAAAAGAATTAAAATTCGCATGGGAGCAGCAATTTTTCCCGATCTTGCCTAGAACAACTAAACACTGCAAATTGACGAAGAATCATAGTCGAAAGTGCTGTAAACTGAATTCGTATAACAAATTGTATGTCCCATGTGGTTGTTAATGAAATATTTAGAAAAGCAGCTGAAATAGATGCCATTGCACACGTTTTGTTAATTAACTTAATTAATAAAGTCACCTTTCGTGGGTTTTTACATAGTAGGCGCGTTGCCAATAATTCAACGATTACTTTAACGCAAAATGCATAAAAGTTTGTGCTCTGTTTAAAGAAATAAGCCATAATTTCTAAAGTGAACCTATACTTTTGAACGGAGTATAGTTTTTCAGGGTTTTCATTCGTCATTTCTTTAATAATTCAGATACGACAAAACTTATTGCAGATTCTTATAGCTTTAGTCCCGCATCCCGTGGTATCATTGGTTTTTCAGTAACCCTTTAAAAACATACTAAAAATCGGGAATCAAAGTAGTCGACCACATACAATAATTTAGTCTTCTATGTTCAAAGCTTCGCGGCCGTCGCACAGTGGGGTATTAGGCCCGAAAAGCTGGAAAAAACAATTTTAGCGTTATTAACGGTCTCAAGGTCATAATATAATAGGTCGTTGGATTCGTCTTAAAGTCAGCTATAATATTAAGAAATCAAAAATGCATTTTATCTTTCAAAAAATCAAAGTGACATTCATTTTATATAAAAAAAAAACAATTGTTTTTAAACTTTTATATATTGGATTTTGTAGACGTCTGAATACTGCTTCTTTTTTGTACGAAACATTTTTTCCTCAGATTATCGAGAACCCATGAAAAATCGCATCAATAGTGGAATAGTTGAACCGAAAAGCTAGAAAGAATTAGTTTTGCACGTAAATTATATTGACATAAAATATGATATTATTTTATTCAAAATAGGTGGATTACGGAACTTTTTAGTGCGTAGTATATATTTTAGGCAGATGTTTAATTTATTACCATTAATTTCAACTCAGAAATACATAAAAACGCTTAATACAAAAATGGCTGAAAAACTTAAGATCGGACAGAATCGGAACCAAATTTTATTGGCTTATAATCACAGATCTTTACTGAATCTAATGGGACCAGAATGAGCACGAAATTCAACGGAATACTATAACAAAATCGTTCATGAAATCTTATACTGGTGAGAAAAATGGCTGAACTATTGATCATCTAGAATTATTAATACTAAATAAATAAATGTGATAAAACTATAAATATTGTATGGAAGAGTAGCTCATGCTTTCTTAAAATGTATAAAAAATGCAAAAAGTTACTTAACTTCTTTGAAATATATAAAATCCACTACTAAATGCACCATGCTTGAACGGACAACACATGTCATACCATCTTTCCACTTTCGATTAAGATTACTAATTTATAAATGCACGAATGATTAAAATCAATTTAGTACATTGTTCCAGACATATTTAACAACCCCAGACAGTAAAAAGTTTGCGGATTACGTAAACTTTTGAAATTGACTTTTTTCCAGCTTTTCGGGTCGAATACCCCACTGTGCGTCGCTTGTGGGTACCAGGGTACTCACAATTTCTAATTCTTCTACTAATTGTAACGCCTTTTATATCCAAGTCTCTTTCCGTGAATGTGTGCCTATGCATTCGGATAATGATGAAATGTGAGAATCAGACGGAAGTAGAAGAACATTACATACAAATATCCCTCCTTTGGCGCATCATTATAGCGTCACCATTCCGTCAGGTCGACCGAACCCAGGGTGCCTCGTCACCTCGGCGCTGTGAGACGATCTTTTAGCAAGAACGTTCTGCGTGTATGTTCGATATATTTACGGTGATATTCACAGTCGCGGCTTAAGTAGGACTTAAAACGGCGATTTTCTTGCCCGTTTCATGGTACGATCTTAAGCACTAAATTAGGGAAAACCTGGAGCTTGGTTGAACTGGGTCGGAATAGCGAAAAACGAGACATGGCGGCAGAAACTGAGGTTTTCGAAACGTGAGAAACTGAAGGTTGGGTTACGTACAGAAATATATTCGTAAATGTGACACGTGGGAAATTAACAATATTTGTTGATGAACTGCCAATAACATTGTGGACGTAAGGGCTGATAAGAAATTAGCCGTTGACACGAATATTCGAGCGCGCGAATCGATATACTGGATCGATCGATATCTTCATAATGGATTTTGTCGATTCTCAAATATTATTAAAGAAATTGGAAGCAAGAATTCAAGGATTACGCACATACTCACGTTTTTACCATTACGCAATAATATTGAGTGGAAAATGTTCGCTGGAGCAGTGGCTCTAAAAAAACAATCATTCAAATATTCATTTGGACTTCTAAACAACATCTCGATAGAACGCAAGGTTTAATTTTGTACCTTCGTATTTCGCATATTCTATATCCGTATACCCTGGAAACAACATATCCGGGACGCATTCGCGGTCGGATAGTTTTAAACATTAATGGTCGCGTTACAAACGCGCCGATGCCACTGAATATATTATTCGACCGCTACCACGATATGTATGTGGAACCGCTAAATATCATTTCCTCATGTTCGAAGAATAAAATGTTCAACCTTAAGGGGTTACACCAGTGTAAAATTTTCAGAAAATCGATTTTTTTTATTAGCTTAAAAGGTACTTGGAACCTTCAAGAATATGAGGCAAAACGTTTTATACCTGAAAACAATTTTTTTGTATGAAATTTTGCGCTTTTCCCCAAGCGCCTCGAACGTCTTTTATGCGACGAACAGCGGTAAATGGAACTTTGAGTGAATTTCATCATAAATCACCATTACCTGAAGAAGTGTACAAAGCTAACATTCCAATTTATGATGAATTGAGTCGTAATGAGTTGTTAAATCGCGGCTTAGGCGGCTACACGCAGAATAGTAATGAAAGTTTCAATGCTACAGTTTGGAATTTAGCTCCTAAGTCTCGTTCAAGTGGTAAAAACGTCAATGATGGTCTAACTAGTATATTACGAGTTATGAAGGTTTTAGAGATGGATATCGGCTTTCAATCTTATGATTTTTGCTTTGAAAGTGATGCTAAGCGAGTCAAGCAGACCGAGTTGTTGGCCGATGAGGCAAAAGCAGCGCGATCCAACATCAAATGTTTAAGAAAAGAGGATCAGGAGAAATTTTTGGACCAGGAAGGGGCAGCTTTATGGTCCTGGGATTGCAGAATAATGTTAAACAATTTTTTCAGTCGATTTTTAAACTTTTTCACGTCTAAAACTCATTTTAAAACTTTAAATGCGTTTTTCTCGAAACATGATTTTTCAAATCGGCACGCAGCATAAGTCCATCAATTTTGCATATTTTCATATAAAATTTTATACACATCTTTGCAACAACATTTTGAAGGGAAACACGTACGGAATTTTCGATATGTTAATTAGAAAAATTTTTATAACTAAATAACTGCTGTTTTTTTTAGCGAAAAAGTGAGTTTTAACTTCAAACAACTGCCAAATATCCAAAAATTCGTATTTTTTAAAATCCGTACGTGTTTCTCTAGCTATACTCATGCATATTAAGAAAAAATTTTTTTTTTGTAATATTTTCAAAATCGCACGTGGTCTAGTGCGTGCCGTGGAACGCGTTTTTGTCAAGATATCTCAGGAAAATTATTGTAGAGCCGCCATTTTGAATTACTTTTGATGAAAAAAATTTTTTTTTGTACTCAAATGTATGCTTAACAACATACTTTAAGAGTTGTTTGTTAGCGCCTTTCCATATTTCCAAAAAAAATTCATGAACATAGCGCATTTTTTCGGCTGTTACACTGGTGTAACCCCTTAATGTATTCCGTTGTACCCTGCGGGTAACACAAAATATAAGCGTAAACGGTTTTTTTCTCTGCAATCAGCCTGCAATTAGAACAAATAAATAGCGACATGAACTTGGCCTGCAATACAAAGAAAAGAACTTGCAAGTTGATTACGACATTTTTTACGAACAGCAACTTGCAGAAGTGTCTACATACATTTCTTTGCAAAAATTGCTACAACAGACTGTCTGCAATAATATATGAGAGTGATCTCTGAACTTTTTGCCCGATGAATATAGAGGATGTCTACGTTATTCAGAATACAAACTGCAAGAAAAGCTGGCAGGAAAGTTTAGTTCTTTTACTTCTGTCGATTAAGATGTGCTGCTGCGTGCACAGTAATTTTTCTGATAAAGAAAGGAATAGCAGTAAAATCCGAATGAGATCTACTATCCGAATTGACAACTGAAAATCCGAATGAACTCAATAATTTCCGACGTAAGAGTGGAAATGTGTTTGAGTGTCTCTTGGAAAGTATAGGAGGTATGACAAAGAAAAGTGACACGAAAACGTGTCGGAAGACTTTTCAACGTATTCCGTTTTTCTGTTTTAGAACGATTGTCTCTGCTTTTTGCCCCAAAAATTTCAAAAACATCCCTATGACATTAATCAGAACCCTTCTTCCTTTGTCCAATATTTTTTCCCCGTGATGTTCAGTGTACGAGTTGAAAGTTGAAAATTAATGTCCCTAAGCAAGGAAGTAAGAGTTTACACAAAAATAGGTTATGTACTTTGGACGAAGATAGATAGCCTATTAACGGTGTCATAGCGCAAATTTATTCACCGATTGCATTTTCATCATTATAATTGAGAATTTACAAATCCATTATGAATGTTCCAATCGATCGAGTATATCGATTCACGCACTCGGATATTCGAGTCAACGGCAGAGTAGCATCTTTAAATCTCAGTTTGACAATGTTGTTCTTATTTAATTAAAATTTAGTTTTGTTATTCTTTTTTAATTAAAACGATATCGTTAGTGGTCCATATATGGAAAACTATTTAACTTTTTCGCCATATATTCCGTTTTCTGGCGTTTCGGACCGGTGACGTTTAAGTCAGACCCGCGATTTTGACTTGAGACCCTGTTTTCAACACTAAACCTACCTCTACCAATTTATGTATGTAAGCTATAACGTTGTATGCAGAAGTTTAATAAAAAGTTTAAAGATGCTCAATTAATCGGTGCTGGTAGGTTCAGTGTTAATCACATTCGTGCCAAAATTAAAAAAAGTAACAACATTTATGATACTACTGTGGTGTTGTTATATTTGCGAAAAGTATTGCAAGGGAAAAAATTGCGAGGAGGCTGTACACAGAATTTGAAAATTTTTAATAAACACCTCATAAACAATTCAAATCCAATTCAGCATTGGGCCCGTAATAAACATTGGCAACCATAAGAGTGATGTGTTGTTCGATGCTTCTTCTTAGAGACAAGCATTTCAAACATTGCAATCATTTAATTGATACGGTAAACTGAAACTAGTTAAAATTTATTACGATATTCTGTTGGCATATAGGTGCAAAATCTCGAAGTCTCTTTGAAAACATATCTTTGCCATGTGCCGGGCCTGTCGCGCTCGGAGTTTCACATTTTCCTCATATTATATCGCGTGAAAGTGGTCAGTCGTCGGCACAGGGTTAAGATATTTGAACTTTTCATAGAATCATAATACATCATCTGGGACTGTTCCTTTTACTTTCTCGTATTGTTAATATGTACATATATTTCGATGTTGTAAATAATCGGAAAGCGTTCGCTATAATATAAGTGTTGTATTCCGTGTGGGAAACGATTCGGATTGGAAAAATAAAATGACAAATTATTTTTTTAATGATTTACACGCATTCGTGCTCAAAATGCAATATTATATTACTCTTAACCCTAACTCGCATAAGAAGACTTGACTTTGTCTTTACAATATTTTAAAATAAATGAATGGCGTAATGGGTAACGGGTATATTCTTTAACTGCACTCTACACTCACTGAACTTATACATGTATGTTATGTACATAGAATGTAATTGGCAGTAAGGAGGTGGTGGAAAAATGCCCTTTTGTCAGTGACTTTTAAGGTTTAAGGGTTCTTCGACTAACGACCGAACACTCAAAACAAGCGACTAATTCTAAATAGGAAATCACTCCATGACTCGCTCTTTGTTCCAAAGATTGAGCTAAGTATCCAATGTAAATTATTTTTAGATGCAGGCAATTTAAAGTGGTTCCAGAAAAAAGCTTCAAAAATATATATAATGTTTATTTTTGTATTAATTTCGTTATCTCAGGAGAGGCAGGCGTCGGCGATAAGACACAATTGAGTTTCTGTAATTAAAGGTTATATTTCATTCTATTTACAATCATATTCGCTTATTTTTCTGAAAACCCATACTTACCTGTAATTAAAGAAACGACATTTGATGTCCTTAATCAGTGCCTATCTAATCCTGTGGACCAACTGTTATTTCTATCTCCTAATCTACATATAGTTTATTTTTATATCTCTTATTCTAATCTATTGTTTAGATCTATATCTTCTATACTAATCTATACTAATCTATGCTCGCTAGAGTGCGGCCCTGTTCCCTAAATTACATTTACTTTACATATATCTGAAAAAAATGTAGTACTGTTGATCGTTGATATAGGGCCATCTATGCATTTGGTATGTAGTAATTTTTGCGGTATGTCTCCGTGTTTATTTCCTTCCTGTCATTCTTCCGGAACACTCACTGTTCGAGTCTTGACCGATCTCTGCGGATTGTCTCTTCCGGTCTGCAGGCTCCTGTGAAAAATGGACATTCCATTTCGTCGATATCGTCCGTCCCAGTAAGACCTTCGTGAAATGCGTATATGTGGAACCATATTATACATATATGTAAGATATTATAATTATTTATTGAGCTTTTAACTTGGTCCATTGGATTCCACTGTGTTTATGCAGTACACCACAAAATTTTGTTTCATCTTTTTTATATTGGGGATAAAACGATGCAACTGTTCTTTACAGAGATAATTGTATCGAAATCGTTAACAAAAATGTTTTGTATAGAAAAAGGGGCTTATAAGTTACTTTAACTCTGAAACGCAAAGAACGGATGACTCGACTGGTAACTGTATTACTTCCTCAAATGGACTGTAATCCTTGAAAATAACGTAGTCGTCACGTCCACGCAGTAAACTTCTAAATATACATTGTGCTGAAATTTAGCAAACTGTGTGGCTATTAACGAAAATATATTTCCTACGTTGAATTAACTCACCGAATTAGTGATGCAGGCTATCAGAATAGAGTGCGCAAAAATAATGTGTAATACTTCCTATAATAATTTGTTTACTAACCGTAATTCCAGTGCGTGGTAACAGGTGATCTTAATAGTTACTAAAAAGGCATCTGGAGCTGAAAAAAGTTGAATTTACAATTAGTAAGATGATTTTTGGCGGTTGTCCACTATCGGCGTCTTCGTGGCGCGTCTGTCTAACATAGGGCTACTCTCCTTTACGACATGCTTTCGGCGATGAATAAAATACAAGCAGCACTACCTTATTGAAATTCTTACTCCTACTCTTACCCATATCCTATTTGTGTTTGAATCGATAAATGTTCTACGTGCCAATGGCCATGTTGTAGTATGGAATGTTAGTAAATTTCTCTTCCACAAATAGGTAATGGTAATGGTAAAAGCTGACACCTCCATAGCCGTGTATGTAGAAAAAAATCTATGCAAACATGCCAATTAAACATGTAGTAAACAGTTGATTTATAATAATTTATTCCGAACGATATAAAGTACATTTTTGTAACAGTTGAAACGAAGAAATACATATAGACAAAACACATTTTTAGTTGGTTATGTATGTTAGTTAACCAGGAATCCAGCCAATTGGTACTTACAGTACTTGTAAATTCGTTTGAATAGCACATTCAGGTTCGTTTGCAATTAAAAAGTGGTATTGCCTCGGTTTTCTACACATATCATTCTTTTTTTCATGAATTTCGATAATATCAATATATATATTGTATATAAAATACAATGGATAGTTCTACGACGGTTGTGAGTAATTATACATACATATATTTAAACATTACTTATGTATTGTAATTAAAAGAAATCAAATTTTGTAAATAATTTAAAGTCAGGAAATATTCGCTTTTCTCTTGCATAATTGGACTTCGGCAGTTACGGGGTTTTCCACGTGGAGTCTTTGATTTTGGTGTATTGTATGCCGTTTTAGTATCAAGTCCCTGCATCATTCTACATAGAGATTTGTTAAATTTGGAAATAATGGACAGTTCCATACAAATCTTTTTTTTTTATTGAAACACATGATCCTTTTCGAGGGAAATGGAAATGAAAGCTTTCTTATTAGTACGATGCAGTTTATTTATTATGTGAATTTTTAATCAACTCTGGATATTACTTCAAGAAAAATTGGTTGAACTAAGAAGATATGTCTCAAAGTCCTTTCTTATCTATTCACGAACATAATAACAATTATTAAGGCTCATATGCAACTGAAATTCTTCGCCAAATTTGTGTATTAAATATGTTCATATTACAATAGATGGTTCAGTTCGTTATTTTTACGAAAGTAAATATTTCTAACAATTTTTCTCCAGTTTAAAATTAGCAAATGGAAACGGGTAACGTCCTTATTAACCAACCATAGTATCATGGTACGGACTACCTTTAAGACTTGGCAAAATTTGGGAGATTTACATTCAGAGGCGACGTTCAATATCGAACCAAGTCCATACATGACTCCCAGACTACATATGAACTTCTCATTTTAAATAAATAGTCCCCATGGTTATCCGGTTAACTGGTTAAAACTAGAGGTTTTATAAAAAGTGCGGTAGTATTCAAGAATGAGTTAGCATACTAATGAAATTCCTGTATTTTCCAAGAATAGATGCAAAAATTCATCGCTAAACATATCCAAAGCAGGTACTTATTGAATGGAGCTCTATCGGTGTAAATATCGCATAGTTACGGCACTGGCGAGACCAGGCAAGCGAACAATGGCGACTCAGCGGCAAATTACCGTGCGCACGTTGCCGACGGTATTTTCTCAACCTGTTCGAATTTGAAACTGCTCCAAGATGATTCCTGAAGGGATTCTTCTTCAGTAATGTCTACACAATCCGATGCTGTGTGGCAAAATTATGTTAGATAAACGGTTTTTTGTCAAACTGCAAAAGTATCGCCTATAAAAAATTTTGATGGCTACATAAAGCTATTTAACACTAGAACTACCGAGGATTAATTCGGTATATTTAGAAGCATTGGATAAATATGTTTGAAACAAAAAAATAAAGGGGGATAGTAAATTGATCGATTTATTAATTATTTGCATAGAGAAACATGGTTATGAAGAATTTTGGAAATCGCAGTGTTATAAACTTAAGCGATTCTTAAAAGAAATGTGGAACCGGTCATTTTGACCCCCTTGGTAGTTCTAGTGTTAAAACCACAGAACTTAATGAAAATATACCCTATCATATTTGGGAAATTCTTCTCTATCTTTTAAGACTAAATTGAACTCTCAAACATTTTTAGCTTTCATGTAATACGTCATTCTTGCGAAAACTATTACTGCCGGATTCGCGTTTAGGCCGAGAAAGACTATAAGGGTATCGCAATGAATATTGCGAAATTTTAAATAGTTTTCAATTTGTTGTACAGTGATAATTTGTACTTGCTTTGATTTGTTCGCTTTCAAATACTTTTAATAAAAAAGTTCGAATTACTGAACAACTATTTACAACGAAACATGTTGTTGTACTTTGCGCATATCTTCGAATATTTTAGTGTTTTATGTGCATACATATATTCAAATTAAACGAAATGAAATCCTCCATTTAATTAGTTTGATACTTTGAATTCATTTGCCTATCTATTACCTGTTTCTATGATTACCTTTCTTTGGGTGACCAAGTTACTTCGAAGCACATATGTGCCCATAGTTATGAAAGTGGTCTAAGTCAATTTTTAAAAAAATTTTGGATATTACGTTTTTTAAAGGTTTTGGAATATTTATTAACAAATTATCAAGACTTAAATTTTTGTTTAAATATTGACTTACAACTTGTTAGACCACTTTCATAATTATGGGCACATATTTGTACATAAAATATTTTGATTATTACTTTGTGCAATATCAGTCTAAATTCATATAACAAATGTATCATACACATACACATCATCTATATGTGTAAATATTTCAAAAATACAAACAATATTATGTTACGATCATTCAAAAACATAAATAAACAATATTCTTTTATGAATTTTTTAAATTAAAGTTTGATAACCGTTTGTTTAAACGAACGTAAATTTAAACCGTTAATACGTGTAGTGATTATATTTTCGAATTAGTGTGACGGTCAATTAATTTCTACAAATTGGTAATACATTAATATCAGAGAAAATGCGTGTGGTTTTTTGGAAAACTTTTAAACGCGTTTGCCGGGTTTACTTTGATACGCGATAATACAGGTGTCGTTTCTTTTGCAGGTGTTGATATGTTTCTTGTCGGGTTGCGTAATTCTGATGATGGGCCTGCTTCATTTGGGCTTTCTAGTGGAGTTTATCAGCATGCCTGTGATCTGCGGCTTCAGCAATGCAGCTGCACTGATAATTGCGACCTCTCAATTAGGTACGCTTCTCGGAATAAGTGGAAGAAGCGATTCTTTCAGAGATGCAATTGTTAAAGTCATCGATCGCATTCACGAGACATCACTGTGGGATACAGTGCTGGGAGTGTCCTCGATGATCCTACTTGTTTCTCTTAAAGTAAGTTGCACAACGTCTTTTATACAGCTCAATCGATACGTCCTGAATGAGTTTCGTTCGAGATGTTAATAATTTGAAGCTTAAACAGGGTATTCCAAGATAAGCTATCAATAGGATGTGCCTTTCTTGCAACGATAGAATGAATGCATTTGATACTGTGACATTGAACTGGTATAGTTGAAATTGTCTGACTTTGTGTCTGCTCAACTTGCAAAGAAAGTTACGGGGAGGAGGGAGATGGGCATTTAAGAGACAATTCCGGCTTTACTAGGTCATTGTTGCCAAGTAGGATTATTTCCTAAGTCTGCAGTCAAATATCAAAACATTGAACCGTGTAGTAGCAGGAATATTGCGATGGTTTTTCTGATCGTCGAACGGTTGACACTAATTCTATCAAAGATCTACCAAAAACTTGCGTTGGTTATCAAACAAACGTTTTATTGTTAGATACTACAGGAAAGGCACGTTAGATTAGCAATTTATTATGGGATACTCTGTGTATGTGATTGACATATAAACGCAACTTGTATACATAGCATGTTTCGTGTTAATCTTTCCACTGAATCGTCATTGAAAATTTAATGGTCTAAAAAATTTGTTTCAAGGTTTTGTATACACTATATATGTACATGGTACCATAGGAAAGATACAAGACAGACTTACCACTTAATGGGAATATGTGCCCGTGCACTGAATAATCAACGCGATGAAACTTGAAAAAAAGACAACTTTTCGTAAACTATTGCAAAAATGACGTATAGACACAGACAAGCTATAAGCCAATGTTGTACCGTCCTACATTTATACACATCTATTGTATGTATGTACATACGTGAAATCATAATTTTACAAAGTTGTGAAATTACGGCGCCTTTCAATTACTGCTGAATAATGTGCAGGTCTGATATGAGTTTGAAATTCTAATAAGATGGCAGTTAAGAGTATGAGGCGACAGACTCGCGACATTTCAGTACAATTTTGCAGATTGCGATGCGTTCTATCCGAACCAGATTAAGAAAACAGACAATTTATTTTTATACCTCGTCTGTGACAGCAAGATTTACTCTTATGTGGAAGTGCCACTGATTGTGAGAATTTAAGACATCATTTCTTCTTACTTGCAATATACCTTTTTTTATTGATCATTATCATTGCTATCTAAATATATTTTATGAGAAAGTCACCGCTCGAAAGTACCAAAGCGATCGAGAAATAGTAGAAAACAATACCTTCGTGCGAATGAAATACAAACATTGCAATCTGACAAATTACTTGTAAACTAAACGAATGTTTAATTCTGAGAAAGTATTAATTTCTTGTACGTTTGGGAAATCATTACTTCTTGGCGTATTAACCAATTCGGATGAAAATTTCAGCTTCTTTATAACCAAAAGTTCCTTCGAAAGCGGAATTTTCACATTTTCATTTTCGATCGCAAGAGAAAATAAAAAGATAGCACCTTTAATGAATCTTGTCGAAATTTCGGATATTCGACTAAATAAGACAACTATCAAAATATTTGCCAAATTGAGAAAAAACTTCATCTTCAACGATAATACATTTGCAATTAAATGTATATATATGTACTCGTATATGTTAATTTATAAGGACGTATTTACAAAATCTGTACGATAAAGGAATGTAACCTATAAACTTCGGATGTTTATTAGGGTGGTCGTTAAAAATTAAATTTTTTGCGACGCCCCCTAAAAAGCTTCCTTTTGATGAAAAAACACTGGGATTTTTTAAAATTAAAAACAATACGTGCCTCAAGGCTATCTAAGTTAATTTCTTGGTATAATCATGTTTTTTTGAAATTTTTTATGAAAAATACAATTTTATTCGAAATATAAACAATTATAGAACCCAAATCAATAAAAAAACATGAGTTAATCAAAATAACAATGGACAAAAATTTAAATTCAAAATTTTTCTCAGTTGATTTGGTCTATTAAATAAAAAAATGAAAGATATTCAAATTGATATTTTTATTTTAAAACTAAATTAGTATAATACAAACGTTGTGGCGCCGTCGGACGCTATCTGAAAGGCCGGAATTCCGTAATTGATCACCTTTAACCTTTCTTCAAATAATTTTTAACCAACGAGTTAATACTGAATATATTAACTTTATTTACACCTTTTAACAAATATTTACGCTATAATTCACGATGTGATCGAATGTATGTGTATCGGTTTAAAGTATGCAATTGTACTTGCTTATGAATTTGCTAAGTCAAAGACTCTATGATTTGGCTAGTTTTTGCTTGACCGAATTGCTTGATTGACGTGTCGACTGTTTGACTGATGTTTGTCAACTGAACTGGAAGAGCTCCTTCTCAAGGTTCCTCCATGTTGGTCGTGGGGGAGGTTTTTAAGAAGGGGTGCCGTGGTGCCGCTTTTCCCGGAGTCACCTCGGGTGAACCGACAACGTTGGGCTTTTTCCCGAGGTGGCCAACGCTGCGCTAGGGATGAATGAAGGCACGTGGTCAGGGCATGGGCCTGGGTGCAACGTACCTGGACGTAACGGTCACGGTTGGTGCAGTGGATCGTGTTTTATGATGCATGACAATTTTGGAAAGCTAAGAGGTTGAAAGGAATTGGTATATGAATTGATTTTCTTTGGGCATGCTTGCTAATAAAGAAATAAACTCTTTTAAACTCTTAGCTTTCCATGAACAGGACTGATGAAGAATGTACATATTCTGTTTTTGACTATACAGGGTGTCCCAGCTAACGTGCACGTCCCTGAACCAGGTGATAGCTGAGGTAATTCTAATATAGGGAAGTGACATTCGTAATGTCGTATCATAATTTATAGCCGAGTTATTAACGAAAAACGATAGCCAATCGGAGGGCTTCGTTGGGTCCGGCGGCGTGACAGTAGAAGGTCTGTACCAGTAGGGTACTGCGCTAGTAGAAACTGTCGCACCGCTGGGCCCAACGGAGCCCTATGATTCGCTATCGTTTTTCGTTAATAACTCGGCCACGAATTAAGATACGACATTACGAATGTCACTCCCCTATATTAGAATTACCTCAGCTATCACCTGGTTCAAGGACGTGCACGTTAGCTGGGACACCCTGTAGAAAATGAAAATGAAGTGAACCGTTACGTCCGCATGGTCGAATTGCCTTGCGCACGCTGACCTTGGTCGTGTTTGATTTTTATTGTAGGTTTGCAGCTTTCTTTAAGCGTTCTACCATGCTTGTTGCATTGTGAGGACGCGACAAACGTAATTGTTAATAATTTTTAAATCTCAAAAATATTATTATTCCAAATTTAATCAGATATTTTCAGAAAACACATGATTATACCAACAAATTAACTTAGATCGTTTTGAGGCACGCGTTGTTTTTAATTTAAACAAAATTCCCAGTGTTTTTTCATCAAAAGGGAGCTTTTTAGGGGGCGTCACAAAAAATTTAATTTTTAACGACCACCCTAATGTTTATGCGCGATAAACGTGTAAGAAACATGTGCGATTTATGCACAAAATACATGCGAATATGTACGAAAATATGCCAATATGCAGGGGAATTGTGCAACACTAATAATATATTTTACTATGATTTGTTGCAATTTTGTGTTATAATTAAACTTGACAAGTTAGTTGGTGTTAATTGACGGTGCTATTTCGTAAAAATTCGTTTATATGCAGAAAGTGATAGCTTCACGTCTCACGATGTAATCGGTCTGTATGTAATTATATTTTCTGTGGTAGGTTTCTAGCACATCTATGGGACTTTGCAGAAATTCATTTATGAAAATATTTGAAATTTATGTCAATTCAGGGGTTAGATCATCCATATTCTTAAAATGATTAACATACGTATATAATTCGAAAGTGAAAGGACAGGCGAAAGTGCTGAAATTGGCATCAATAAACGTTAAATCTTGTGCAAGTTTATCTCACGCTGTTTCAATGGCGGCAATAGGCTTTTCTTTAAGCGTATACAGATATGGTAAGACAGTTTCGTGGTAGATTGAATAAATTTGTCACGAATGATATTACACATCAGCACAAAGACATACCTATACTAGGCAAATAATGCATATTGTATATGCAATAACGTATTGAATATGCTTTTAAATATAAAAAATAAAAACATATGCACTATCGAAAAATGGGAAGATAAAAAATATATTTTTAGAAATCTCTAATCATAAGACATATTTTTGGCCAGCTTCTATTTCTCTACCCGTTTTTTAGATAAATATCTATAATCATGAACATCCACAGTCTAGTAATACAATACTCAACGTGTAGGGACGGTGAAAGGAAAGAAGACATAAAGTGTCGAGAACTGATCGTAACTGCGACTTTGTTGGATTAACAATTAACACTGTAACACGTAGAGTGGAGGAAATTGATAAAGTACGCGCGAGGTTTTTCAGGCTTAACAATTATCTAATACAGATACATACATACATTGTTGCATGAAGGCATGAATTACTTCAATTCTTATACGCGATAGAAAAGCATTGTTTCAATCACTTTAGGCGGTGGAATTAATCTCACGAGCTTCTGAAGTAGCTCTATTACGCCTAATTATTCAAGCAGTAAATTTTTCATGTAAAAGCTGTAACTCGATCAAGTGCTTTGACACTTAATTTTAAAATTATTTGAAAAGTGGAGTTCATCGATTTGACCTGTAAATGGTTCAAATAATATTATCCTCATTTTGCATCGAATTAACCGTCACTGTTGACGCCGTGCAATTAACTTCTACAACCCAACAGCTGGAAGAAGACCGAGCGATGCTAAACAGGCACGCACTTTCGTTGTTAGAAATAACATAACGACAATAAGACACGTGCGCGTCTGCTAAAAGTAACGGTCGAGACACCCGCGGTCTCTCAGTTTCGATGTCGTTTAAGGGGTTATATACAGTTATAATTTTCAAAAAATCGATTTTTTTTATTTCATTTTCGTAATGTACATACATTTAAGTACACACACAGAAAATTTCAAGTCAATTCGGCGATTATTGTCCAAGTTACACGCATATTTGTAAAGACGTGTCAGAGTGTTTGAAAGTAGTTGGTCTACACCGAAAAAATTATTAGTTCCCCTTAATTAGTTCCAGCAACTAGATACAGTTGTTGATATTTGGATAACTGAAATTGGTGTTGGCTCAATTACATTCAAATTTAATTTTTCCGACTTTGGTTGTTGTTACTAAATAATTTGAAGTTGCCTTTACTACAGTTTCTATTACCGGCTTCTCAAACTTTGAATGCGTTTTTCTCCAAACTGTGTTTTCAAAGGCGGTGACCACGATTTCTCGAAAACGGCTGGACCGATCAGTCTCAAATTTTAACACAAGCTTGTTGACTATATTTTTTAGTGATTAATCGAAGGTTTCTTTTCACCGATTAATATTTTTTGTTTTATGAACAATTTAAGGCAAAAATTTTGGTGAAAAATCGATTTTTTTTTTAGAAGCTGCCATTTTGTCAAAAACTTTTATTTTGTTTATTCCTTCGATTAATTACTAGATTATACGTTACTTTAACGAAATGCGTTCGGTTTTTTCATTTTAAAAGATGCAGTCCCGAGATATCGCGGTCACCGCAAAGCGCTTTTTTTTAGAGGAGCTCCTGGAGATAACCCCTTAAGCGGCCAATACAGGCTCTTGGGCCCGATGTTTTGAAAATTATTTCGGTCCCATTCGAGAAATTAACTCCGTGATCTCACTTCGGTCAGACAAGAATATCCAGACTTGCCTCCCTCCCTTGTCCACTGACAGGAGGGTGGAGACATTGCACATTCCTAACCAGTCAGCGTTATTGGCGAATGTCTCCACTCTTGAAATAAATTACAAATATTCGAACTATGACAGGAGAAGAAAAATCTAAAAAGGACAGCACAGATTCGAACAAACAACTGAGCCGGAAACGCGTTAACAAGTCGAATAATCGTAATTCACCGACATATCACATCGTCTGAATTTAGCGCGTCAATAATCACATTTTGATGAAAATTTTTATGAATTTCTAAGCAAAGTATTTCGTCGTGTCTGATTCATACCGTGTTTCAAACGAAAGCAAGAAATTACATATTCATTATATGAAAATCTTTCTAATCGTTTTCTGTCTGTTTATTTAAGAGTAAAAATATACGTATTTGCTAATATAAGTTTTTTTTTCGTTTTACTATATTTCAGAATTAGTAAAAATATATTGTATGGAAAATAAGTTTTTTCCGCGAAATCGAATTTGCTCCTTTGCTCCTTTGATGATAAAGAACTAAAACATTTATTTCGTACGGCCTTTTGATATCCGTCACGATTTGAAATTTACACTGTTGTAGATTAAATAACTGATTTTCGTATAACACGTTTTACCTCTAAAGTTGAGAGATAACTCAAACGAAATACTTCGAAATTCTTAGAATCGATTACGAAATTCCTACAATTTCATTGAAATAGACAACCGCCACATACCGATGTGCCTTTGTTACTCGCATATGAACTTACGGTTCACCGAATCGAATAAACTAATCGAAATACGTATTCCTATCGAATATTATCAAGAGTTAAGGTCTTGACTCGGGCCAAGTACAAGAGTTCCCGACTGGTAGACCTGAACTACTCTTTTCCGGAAGAATTAGATCGAGGTTTTCGGGGTATTCAAACGGCATTAAATACGCATATTTCTCCCAAACTATGGTGATATTCTTGTATGGGACGTCCACCCGAGTAATTTAAGCCTAACTACGAGAAGATCCATCAAGCCAATCGTAAGATATTTTGATCTAAAAAGTCGAGGTTTTTGTAAGAAACGTCGTCTTCTTCCTCTCCTCCTTCTCCATCTCCATGTTCAGCCTGTCACGCAGTCCGGTGTCAAACCCTAACATATGTTTCATACCATGCGAGATAATTTTTCTGTCGATAACGTAGATTTTTCTATGTAATCTGAGACATGCCGGAAAAAAATCAAGAGACAAGGTTTTGTCTCGGACCAAATACAAGAGTCGCTTATTGGTATTCAGAAAATCTTCAAGGGTTATCAATAATTTATAAATTTAACATAATGGTTTCTTAAATTGTAAAAGAAATGTATTTGATTTTGAAACTTAGGCTTAACAATATATCGCAACAATACGCTCAAAACAGATTAAACGCCGACTTTTTTTCAAATGAATAAGAAATAAATTAAGAAATATTGAAAATAAATATTACTTAAATGCCCGATAAAGTAATTAGAAATGTTTAAAATAAAATTAATGAGTGACCACGATTGACGAAGACGCACCGTTGTTCAGGGCTGTCGCTACGGCTGCGCTAGGAGTGCAAGCGTGACAGACAGAAGTAAAGAAAGAGAGGCCCTTATGCTAGAAAAATTCGAATCATGTTAAATTCCGCATTGCTTTGTCGTCAGCCGCGCTCTCACACATGCTTGCGTGGCCAAGTCGCGTCGCGTCGTTTGTTTGGCTAGTGCGAGCGCGACAGAGTGACGGAAAGATAGAGACAAAGAAGTCGGTGTCATTTGTTTATATCCGGAGACATAGTACGCCACATCGAGAAGGAATTATTACGAAAAAGAGGGAAAGGTAGACACCTTCATGATGCACGCATTAGTACGTCATTCGGAAATTCTCAAAGTGTTATCAATAATTAATGTGTTTCATTTTTAAAACTTCGATACATGTCGAAGCGTATCTTCAAATTTCTACAAGCTCTTCTTTAGTACATAATCAAATTGTTCTATAAACAGGTCTTCCAAGAAAAAGTAGGCAAATTATTTTTATCGGGTTATCCAGCACTGTTAAATAATCTTTGTTACATGCTTCGTATCGACACTTTACCATCTCGGCTATTGAATCTCCAAATTGTGCTTTATCTATTTGTAACAATGTTATGATATATAGTTAAAAACTATTTTTTGTTCAAACCCGTTGTTGAAATATACGTAAGATTAACGGACATGATGACGTTGTTATACGTAAATCGAAAAATGTTTACAAGGATATACATTTGACCATATTAAAGTTCTAAAGTTAAAAACATTTTTCAGCAATTCACACTAACCATTATTTTAAATTTACCCCGTTTTCATAAAACCATTTTGGCCACTTCTATGTTTATTATAATTTTCGAATTAAGAATTTAAAACCCAAACGTACAAAATCGTCACTGTCTTGCAATAATTAAATGTTTATTATTTTGTTAATTCCTTAAAATGTGTTTTCTTTTTCAATATTACTGACAATATATGCAAGTCCTAGTACCTAGACTAAATGTTTACTGTCTCGGGAAGAGTCTCTGATTTTTTTATTCACGTCTTCAAAGAATTTTTTTAAATTTGAAAACACATAGTTCTGGTTACTATATTTTTTAAACATAAATAACATTTAAAGGATAATTTTTTACATTTTGCCACATCATGATTGCAAAATTATTATAATAATGAGATCTGTGTATTCCTTTATTTTCCTGCATTCCCTGATTTCTTTATTTCCTTATTTCTTTAATAACAAGTATTTCAATAAAAAAACATACTGTACTTTACATAATTCTACGAATCGAGTGAAATCCACAAAAAGCATCGAAAATGCAAAGCTATGGGCCAAGTACAAGAGAATGTTACATTGGAATAGGTTGCTCATTAACACAAACTGCATTTTACACAGGATTTGAAATCAATCAAATGTGAGCAAGTACAAATTATTGTAGAGTAACGACACAATACTATCGCTAAGTAAATATATACAATTAACTAAATTTCCCAAAATATGGTGTCTTCTCATTTAATGACTAAATCTGTTTACTGCTCTATTAAATGTACTTGGTGGCCCGCTTTTTACGAAGGTTCGATGGTAAAAATACCTGTAGTATCAACTCCCCTAAGCTTAAATATTTGGGAATGTGTGACATTAAAAGAGAGTTGTTGAACCACAGTATAAAGCGGGCTTCTTACTGTTTAGAATGAAAGTCCTTTAAATATCTCACGTCGTTCCTTTTTAATTTATTTTAACATCAATTGTTGAAATACACTACAATATGTATATGTAATTTCCTCTCACACACATCCAGATTGTTAACATATTAAATTAGAAATGTTTGTTACGTTACGTTTTTGACATCAAGCTTCGTAAAAAGCGGGCCACCAAGTACATTTAATAGAGCAGTAAACAGATTTAGTCATTAAATGAGAAGACACCATATTTTGGGAAATTTAGTTAATTGTATATATTTACTTAGCGATAGTATTGTGTCGTTACTCTACAATAATTTGTACTTGCTCACATTTGATTGATTTCAAATCCTGTGTAAAATGCAGTTTGTGTTAATGAGCAACCTATTCCAATGTAACATTCTCTTGTACTTGGCCCATAGCTTTGCATTTTCGATGCTTTTTGTGGATATGTATCTACGAGACGTTTTTGCATTGGATGTCGTGAGTCGAGTACATTTTGGATCATGGATTAGTACATGTATTAAAGTATTCCCACAGAAACAAAATCCATAGGATTCGGGGCAGGTGATCGAGAAGGCCATTGTACTGAGCCGCCTCATCCTATTCACATTTTATCTCTCACTTTTTACCCATGGTTCAATTTAAACGATTTTCTATACTAATTGGAAATTTTTACTGGAGTCCCAACGTGCTGAACGATCCGTAATTTTTTTGTTCGAAACTTCTATTAAATCATTAGTTAAAAGGTTAAAGCAATCTTTGTTTATACAAGGCATAATAACTTGATTAAGCAAGCACTTTCCATGTGAGTTTTGCATAGCAAGCGTATTGCGAATGATCCAACGATGATTTTAGTGCGAATTCTGTTAAAATTTGGACTTCCTTTATAGAAATCAGCAAGAATTTCTAAAGCGGATCTATGCTTTTAACTACACGTAACCTTTTTTCGGTTTTTCGTTTGCTATTTCTTTAATAATTGAGTTACAATAAACCCGATTGCAAATTCTTGTAGCTTTTAACATCCCGCACCCGGTGGTATCGTTGTCGTTCAATTTCCTTTAGCACCGTACTAAAGTCGACCGTCTCAAGAAGACCTATAATTTTGACGCACTGTATATCGAAAGTATTTATTTTAAGGCCTATCAAGTGTTTTTGCTGGTAACCTATCAAATCTTCTTTTTAGATACTATTTTTTCACACCCTGTACATTACCCTTATGTGTAACTACAGTGTGTGATTTGCATTCCGTTATTTAAGGGGTTATATACAGTTAAGAGGCGCAAAAAAAGCGATTTTTCAAGAATTCTTCCTGAAAAGACAGTTAAATTGATTAATGTAAAAATTTGTACACATATTGAGATAACTTTTAACTGTATTTTAACATTTTTTATTTGTAAAAATAATAATTTTGAGAGCTGTTATAGCTGATCTCCAGGAGCTCCTCTAAAAAAAAGCGCTTTGCGGTGGCCACGATATCTCGCGACTGAATCTTTTAAAATGAAAAAATCAAACGGATTTCGGTAAAGTAACGTATAATCTAGTAATTAATCGAAGGAATAAACAAAATAAAAGTTTTTGACTAAATGGCAGCTTCTACAAAACAAAAATCGATTTTTCACAAAAATGTTTGCCTTAAATTGTTCATAAAACAAAAAATATTAATCGGTGAAAAGAAACCTTCGATTAATTACTAAAAAATATAGTCAACAAGCTTGTGTTAAAATTTGAGACTGATCGGTCCAGCCGTTTTCGAGAAATCGTGGTCACCGCCTTTGAAAACACAGTTTGGAGAAAAACGCATTCAAAGTTTGAGAAGCCGGTAATAGAAACTGTAGTAAAGGCAACTTCGAATTATTTAGTAACAACAACCAAAGTCGGAAAAATTAAATTTGAATGTAATTGAGCCAACACCAATTTCAGTTATCCAAATATCAACAACTGTATCTAGTTGCCGGAACTAATTAAGGGGAACTAATAATTTTTTCGGTGTAGACCAACTACTTTCAAACGCTCTGACACGTCTTTACAAATATGCGTGTAACTTGGACAATAATCGCCGAATTGACTTGAAATTTTCTGTGTGTGTACTTAAATGTATGTACATTACGAAAATGAAATAAAAAAAAAATCGATTTTTTGAAAATTATAACTGTATATAACCCCTTAACTTATCGAGTCCCATATATGTATGTATGTATACAGGATGTTTCAACATACGTTTCACAAGAAGATATTTATTTACATGGATAATATATGCATAAAATAATCCAGCCTCATTACAAGCATGGGAAACAGTGGGTAACATAAATGTTTTAAACGTGGGCTAAATATTTCTACCCTACATAGTCTTTACTAATCTGAGTAATTGGCCCAAAAAGTTTTTCAAAATTTTATTTGTCAGTAATACTATCTGCATGTTATTGTATGTTCCAAAATTGAAAATCTCGTAGATACAATTTAAATCATTATGACTTTTAACATCTGTAAAATCTAAGAAGTGTTTCGAACGTAAAATTGGCCTCGTATTCCATGAAAAAAAAGCCTACCCCCTGCGTTTCGCATGCCAGCCACAGGATTGAAGTTCTTTTTATTCATGTGCTAGATAAGGCTGTTCGGGCTATAAATATAAGAAAAAATTATCGGGATATCGTTAATGGATTCATAGATATCGGTTAGGTATCGTATATTGATGTACTTCGTATATCTTTGAAACTATTAGATACGAGTTAGAAAACACGCCGTTCAGCTGCGTTATGTGGTAACAATGCGACGTAACTCATTCTTGACAACTTTTCAGTTATAACACATCACTTTGTTTTGAAACTGCTAAATTTATCGCGAGTGATCTCGAATATTCACAACATTTTCTTGCAACGTTGTATATCGACCTCTAGATAATTATCAAGATACGTGTACCGCAGCATCCGTCGTCATTAATGGTATGCGTATGCAATTGTATTCGATCGTGGTATGTGTATAAATGTACGGAGTATGACTAACACAAGCATACTTCGCTTGGCAAGCTTGTTTAGGTGGGTCGAGTAGTTTCAGTTACATCGGCTTTTGGGTATTCCTAAAGTTTCGAGGATTATTGCTAGTTGCAACTTGTTAGGTAGATTCTCGATAACTGTCCGCTTCTGTACCTTCCCTATCACACGTACTTGCCTTAATAATAATTCCATCAGCCCAGCATTCCTTCCGATATTACACATACGCGACAATGCAACGTACACTAACAAGAAAGCTCGGGAACTCTCCTGCCAAGCGCCGATAATGGGGACTCCCGATTACTCCCCATTTTCAGGAATTGTCCGCCACACAGTCTACTCTATATTGATTCGGTAAAAAGGTGTAGGTGGGTGAAATTCCTGCTTTTCCTAGATTCTAATAAAATCATTGAATCGCTAATATTTGCAATGAAAATACTCCTAAATAAAAAGTTGCTGGAACATTTAGCGTTTTTCGTTTCGAACTGTGTGGGTTCGTATGTGCTCCGAAATAACGTTAAGGGGAAGGTGTTAGTTATATTATACATATACATATAAACACATTTGTCTATCATAATTCAAGTTGTTGTTTTCACTAATTTGAAGATCTACTTGTTCGTACAAAAATAGGTACCTGACATTGTGTAAATGGACAAAAATGCCATTATCAAGATTTTAAAAAATTATAACCGGAAACCCTAGTGTTCCAACCATCGTTGGAACGAGTAGATGTATTGTAGAAAGGCCGTGATCATGCCTGTCACGGAAAGGGGCAATTTTTTCATTTTCTTTTTGAGTCGCTTCGAAAACGTGCGCCACACATCCCTAATGGTGGCTGAAGCTTATACAAATCAAACTAATAAAAATATGGAACGTAGAATTCTGTAGTTTTGAAAATAATTTATTACACACCAAGAGCAGTGGTATACATAGGTATACATGCATACATATTAGGGTGGTCGTTAAAAATTAAATCGTTTGCAACGCCCCCCAAAAAGCTTCCTTATGATGCAAAAACACTGGGGAACTTTTTTTTTAAATTAAAAACAACACGTGCCTCAACACGATTTAAGTTAATTTTTGGTATAATCATGTTTTTGGGAATTTTTATGAGAATACGACTTTATTCGAAATATAAACAATTATAGAAACCAAATCAATAAAAAACATTAGTTAATTAAAATAAGAATAAACAAAAATTTAAATTCAAAATTTTTTTTATCAATAATTGATTATAGAAGTAAAGGCATTAAGAATACGAAAAAAAGTTTACTTAAACGTTGGAGTGAAGAAATCTAGATATTAAAATTACGTTTGTTACCAATTTAGTTTTAAAATAAAAATATCAATTTGAATAACTTTAATTTTTTTTATTTAATAGATCAAATCAACTGGGAAAAATTTTGAATTTTTGTTTATTCTTATTTTAATTAACTAATGTTTTTATTGATTTGGGTTCTATAATTGTTTATATTTCGAATAAAATCGTATTCTCATAAAAATTCCCAAAAACATGATTATACCAAAAATTAACTTAAATCGTCTTGAGGCACGTGTTGTTTTTAATTTTAAAAAAAAATTCCCCAGTGTTTTCGCATCATAAGGAAGCTTTTTGGGGGGCGTTGCAAAAGATTTAATTTTTAACGACCACCGTAATATACACACATATAGGGTATAACAAAACGTCAGAACCTTTTTTTAGGATCGATAGTACGCGTCAAGAGACGAAGTAAACAATATATTATATTTTGGTTTGTAAACTACCTTCCATTGAGACGCACCTCCTTTTTTAAGTATTGGTTACAAAATTTTGTTTTCAATACTATCGGAAGAGATCAAAGTTTATGCAAAAACATAATTGCTGCGATTACTGTCGTTACGCGGTATTTATTTGTATTTATAGCGAGCACCTTTGAATGCACGTCATAGCACGTTTTTAACAACTTGAGAAAAACCCAGGGCATTCGTCAAGAGTTCCTTTCCGCAGATTTGTCTTCATAAACGTCTGATCTCTCCTGGTAATATTTAAAGACGTCTACGTCAAATCAGACGTCTACGACCTTCCATTTCAGAGGTCACCAAAGTTTTGTTACACCCTGTATCATGGCCTTAATCTATAGCAGATGGAAATGCATGTCCTGTAGGCAATGTAATCTCGGTTTCAACCAATTTCTAGGAAAAGCAGAAGAAACTTGGAAAAAATTGTGGGCAGAGGGAAGTGAAACCGGCAACTTAATATACCTTTTCTGCCAACAAAAAATCGTAAGCCGTCCTTCAACTACGATGATGTGATATGTTTTAGATAAAACTACGTATGTATGTATTGCATACGTTTGTGTCTGTATACACATTTACATACAACGTATGTACAAATACATAGTTTTATCTAAAACATATCACATCAACGTAGTTGAAGAACCGCTTACGATATACATATTTACTACTAATTGTAAGGAAAATATGATTTGTCGAGAATCACAATTTATCAAGTTTTTCCCTATGAGTGAACTAAAACCGGATAGCATCTGGAATACAGTGTCTTTATTCCTGTCAGTTACAAACGTAATGATAAATTTACTTTATTTTATTTTGGAACTAAATTACCTTCAGGTTTAGTACAAGCCTTCATAGCCATGAGTACGGTGTACTTACATTGACACGTTAGGTAGAAAGTCGATGTAAACGCCATACTATGTAAATACTATTGAATACAATTCGGTACTCTCAATTCATTCTGAACGTGGCATTTCTAAACAAAGATGTAATCACCCGCGCAACATCGAAGTTTTTTAACGAAACTTTTTCGAACTCGTTCAAACAAATCTAACGTAGGCTTTCATCTGTGGCTCATCTTTAAGCTATCGTGGGTTAGGTTTGGATCTAATATGACCCGTTGAGCACATAGCACAGGTCTTATCGTTGACAAAGTACCTGGTTTGACCTTACCGTTCCCAATTGCAAAGGAATATTCTACAGTCTCAAGTACACAAAGTGAGTAAAAATATGACAAGTGTGACATAATTCTACAATTTTGCTTTGGCCGAATTAACTTTTTATAAATTTTAATGAACCGTTATCCTCCACGTTTTGTAGCGTGATTTATGACGACAGTGTAAAGTAACACGATTTGTTTACCGCCCTCATTGTTCTTTCTTGACAGAATTACATTAAAATTTGTTATACATAAAGTAAGTTAAAAAGATAATTACATACATGAGTTTCTAAAATAACATTACACAAAGGAATGTTTGTTTTTGTTGTCGTTTTGTGGTAGCGTATTAACGATTAATTATCAGAATATATTGTTGTTATTAGTGACACCTTATCGAGAACTTTATAGCTCTGCGCTGCTTTTCCTACAAATTTGTCAGGGACAATACGGTTTGCAAATGCTTTTTTTCATCGCACCATATAAAATTACGAAAATCATAAAACTGGCTCGTATGGATCATAAAATTCGGTCAAAGTGTCTTACTTCCGAGAACAATTTCTTGAAAATGTTGACCGAACTACAGAATGATATTATGCGTCAAACCACCATAAAATTGATCGAAAGATTAATTCAAATCATTGACGAAGCTAAAACGAAGTGTCTTACGTCGATGGTTTACTTCGTCGTATGTTACATCGACTTTTTAAGTATATGTATACATAATAATAGTCAGCGACCACCAAAAATGAGAGATAAATATTAATTATAGTTGTATAATACAATACCTATCTATGTATGTACTTCTGCAAATTGCATCGTCCACATACTAGTTTCTAAAAATAATGAAAGGTCGTTAGGGTGACCTTCTAACTGCTAGAACGTAACAAATGGTGATGCGTGTTCTAAGCATGGCGAGCCTCCTACGATCATGTGCTGATATGTTACCAGATATCGTGCATCGGACAAAGACGTATTTTTTGAGGATCTAGTAGAAAATTTGTCATGTCCTCCCAGAATTGTAGCTGGGTACCGTCGGGATAGGGGAGACACGCATTATCATTCGTTAAAAGGCTGAACTAACGATCTGTCATGGCTGTTGGAAAGCCACGCCAGATTTAGGTGACGTCGCGAGACACTCTGTATAATGCTAGACCTCGACCGGCAGCGAGGGATCATGTATGAGGGTAGAATCTGTAATTGATATTTGATATGCACTCGTCATGGGAATATGTGAAGGAATCAATGTCACTGCCTAGTCAAGTTACCGCGTATGCTGATTTTAACTACAGCAGTCTGTCGTTTGTGGCATCGGAATTTGTAGGTTGTTCCTTTCCTTACCATCTTTGTCAAAGTGTAGTTTATAATATTACGCAAAATCAAGATGATAATCACTTTCTATTACTCGCAAGATATTATACATAACGCTAAAAGAGGTACAGTGGAGCCTCCGGTTCCCAAACTAATAGGGAGATATATGTGTTCTGAAAAAGGAGTAATCGAATTCATATCCGTTTGAAGCATCGTTCATTTAATAATACATTAAGGGGAGGTTCTCATTACGACCGACCAAAAATTCGAAATTTTTTTTTTTTCATTTTTTGATTGTAAATTATGTTTAGAATATATTCCCTTAACCGTTTGATCGGATATAATTTTTTTTTAAAGTTATGGAATAAAAACTAGAACTACTTTTTGACTGAAAAATTGAGATTGAGTGGTAGTTTGAGCGGATGATATCGTATTCTTGGATGAATCTGCACGAACAGTATGAACTTGAGGAGGGGCTAATGTATGGCCTTGGAATCGCTGATTAGCCACAAGGGATAATATTTAGACGTTAACACAGACTCGTGGATCGAATCTTTAATCGTGTCTCCTGAAAAGTCGTGTTTTTCAAACTGTTGCCCAAGATTACTCAAAAACTACTTGATAGATCGCCTTTCTGTTTGTTTTGTTTTGAAGTAGATTTAATTTATTGGAGCCCCTACTAGAATCAAGAGGATATATGCATTATTTTTTTGTTACAGTACGTTAAAGAGCGAAAAATATGTGAAAAAACGAAAAAGAACATTCAAATGTCCGCCATTTTTGTAATTTTCGACTTTCATTGATGATTCTAGTAGGGGCTCCAACTACACTCATATATTTTATAAAAATTCTTGCATTAGTCATTTTTGAGAACTTTTGTAGATGCTAGAGTGGGCAACAACCGACTACCTTTTCTTGAGATCGTCATATTACAAGGCGTGTAAGCAAACATTGTCACAATATTTTTCAATAAAAAAAATTTTTTTTTGCACCTTTTGATTCATTAAACAAGTGACGATAAGTTAGAGTTCTTCATTTATTTCCTTCAGTGAGAAAAAAATTCGAGAAAATGACCTTCTTTTGGGGCTCTCAGATGAGAACCTCCCCTTAAGAATATTCACTTTTTATTCCAATACTCATGCCCTCCGTAATATTTGGGCTGAGAAATCTCATATATGTATGCTTTAAAATTGAGCAGTGGCGTAATATTTCATTCTTCTTGTATGTTAAAGCATCGAAAGCCTTTTTCAATTGCTACGAGTATTTCCGTATGACGGTCTGGTTAGGTACTCCCAAGTTAGATATTTCCTAACCTATAGAGGAAATTGGTATTAAAGCAGCAAACATTTGTAATAGTAGAAGGCATCTGCCGCTAAGAGACATTCCGTTCGAATAACAGAACATTCGGATAATAAATGGTTCGGATATTAGGGTATGCCGATGACAGAACGCTCGGATGTTAGATCATTCAGACATGTATAAGGGGGTATTCGGATAACATAATGTTCGGATATGGGAGGCTCTAGTGTACTTCTACTTTTGTTCGACACAAATTTCTTGGATCGCTATTCGTTTCGGGAGCAATGAAGTGGAATGATTAAAATGGAACATCGCGTATCATATATTGAAAAATGATTAATTTCGGATAATAATATTAACCTTTCTTTTTTGTTAAAATTGTTAAAACTAGCAACTACCTGGTAAAAAGGATGGGACGGTGTTTCAAAAATTGATGTGGGTTATATCTTTGGCCAGAAACGCAGTGGTTGTTGTCGTAGGAATAGTATTAGCCTATGCACTGTTCTCCTACGGTATTAAACCTTTCAAAATTACGGGACACATAACGGAAGGCTTACCACCGTTTGGCTTACCGCCGTTCTCTATAACACGAGGGAATCGTACGTACGATTTTATGGATTTGGTCGGCGAACTCGGAAGTAGTCTCGTGTCAGTGCCACTCATCGCTATTTTGGAGAGTATAGCCATTGCTAAGGCTTTTGGTACGGTTTATCTATGATTATCTATTATTAACACATTTTTAGCCTATAGAGTAAATTTACTTTTCAACCAGATTTGTGTTTCATTAGTTTTTTGACGAGTGCCGTTTTAGTCATCTTCTTGGAAAACTTTCATCAGTGTAGATGGTTAATAAAAAAATAATAATTGCCGCTCTGAAATTTCATCATTTACGCACGATATTTTTTACAACGCGACTCCGGCTAACAATGGGTTAAAACTCGAACTGCAATTATGTTTTTCAAGATGGAATAGCTTTTACATTAATTTTCGAATTGCATTAATATTATTTATCAAATGCGATGTATTTTTTTCTATTAAATACACCTGGATATAAATTTGAAAAAGGGGAGTATCTCATTGTCAGTAGTACATTAACTCCGATGAATGCTATTCGATTTAGAATACAGCTGAAAATACTTTATGTAGTTCATTTTGCAGAGTTGCGTAAATATGTTTCAATTGCTGAGTTTTAATTTTGTATTTCCAGCAAAGGGAAAGACGGTAGACGCGAATCAAGAAATGTTAGCTTTGGGTATGTGCAACGTTTTTGGTAGTTTTACTAGGTCGATGGCCACCACAGGAAGTTTCACGAGGACTGCCGTGAACAACGCTTCAGGTGTAAAAACACCTATGGGCGGCGTAATTACCGGATGTTTGGTACTTCTAGCTTCTGGTCTCCTTACATCGACTTTCGCATTTATCCCGAAAGCAACCCTCGCCGCAGTGATTATAATTGCTATGTACTACATGTTCGAAGTTCGGATCTTCGCGGTTCTTTGGAGAACGAAAAGTAAGATCTACAAATAATTTTTAACACTATGTTACTGTAAATTTATACTTATTGTCTGTTTATATCATTTTTGCGTCCATTTAAGGGGTTATATACAGTTATAATTTTCAAAAAATCGATTTTTTTTATTTCATTTTCGTAATGTACATACATTTACGTATACACACAGAAAATTTCAAGTCAATTCGGCGATTATTGTCCAAGTTACACGCATATTTGTAAAGACGTGTCAGAGTGTTTGAAAGTAGTTGGTCTACACCGAAAAAATTATTAGTTCCCCTTAATTAGTTTCGGCAACTAGATACACTTGTTGATATTTGGATAACTGAAATTGGTGTTGGCTCAATTACATTCAAATTTAATTTTTCCGACTTTGGTTGTTGTTACTAAATAATTTGAAGTTGCCTTTACTACAGTTTCTATTACCGGATTCTCAAACTTTGAATGCGTTTTTCTCCAAACTGTGTTTTCAAAGGCGGTGAGCACGATTTCTCGAAAACGGCTGGACCGATCAGTCTCAAATTTTAACACAAGCTTGTTGACTATATTTTTTAGTAATTAATGGAAGGTTTCTTTTCACCGATTAATATTTTTTGTTTTATGAACAATTTAAGGCAAAAATTTTTGTGAAAAATCGATTTTTTTTTTAGAAGCTGCCATTTTGTCAAAAACTTTTATTTTGTTTATTCCTTCGATTAATTATTAGATTATACTTTATTTTAACGAAATCCGTTCGGTTTCTTCATTTTAAAAGATTCAGTCCCGAGATATCGTGGTCACCGCAAAGCGCTTTTTTTTAGAGGAGCTCCTGGAGATCAGCTGTAACAGCTCTCAAAATTATTATTTTTACAAATAAAAAATGTTAAAATACAGTTAAAAGTTACCTCAATATGTGTACAAATTTTTACATTAATCAATTTAACTGTCTTTTCAGGAAAAATTCTTGAAAATTCGCTTTTTTTGCGCCTTTTAACTGTATACATATAACCCCTTAATGCTTACAGATCAATTTCTGCAAACAATTATATTATCAGACAAATGTTTTCGGGCATAGCGGTTCTAAATACATGTATAATTTCGGCAACAAAATATCGTGATTTTCGCAGCAGTTCGTTTTTTAGAAAATATTGTGCAACACGTACAATACACACGTACATACGTTCATTTACTTGATCTATGATGTTCTTCCTGACTTCTTGATTGTACATTTGCCAACGTGTTGGTATAAATGGATTATCGGATAATCGAAAATAATCGGTGCTACAGGTTTTCTATCGCATCTAACATTTCCGAACATTCAACACAGTCACTTCATTTAAACAGATATTTTTCGTAGCATCTACGGCGTTCTGACTTTTTTTTTTAATTAAAATAAAAGATAGGGGCGCGTATGTATTTTATCTATACCGATGTTCCTTTCTTTTTCTTTATCTTAGCTTACACTATCTCTAACGTCTCAAGTGTGCTGAAATCCTAACTCGTATCTCGGGCGAATCCAATTTGTTTAATACTTCTTTTTTTTTCATTCTTAACTATGTACTAACTACGAGGAAATTGTGCGTTACACGGGAACGTTGTGAAAACGATAGAACAGTAGCTGTCGGAAAGAATAACTTTATCTGAATTCATTCGTCTGGTATTATGCATATACGTAATTGGATTAATTTCTAATTCCTCGTACGTTGTAATAAATAAAATTCCGGAATTGACTTTTCTGGCGTATAACATAATTGTCTTTTGATTTTAATACTTTGCATTCGAGATTTTACATTTATCTTTTATATCTTCTAAGAGGGAACAATCGAGTTCAAGAGATTAAAGTATCTAGTGGCAATAATAGTCGCGACTTTTGAATGGTCACCTAGATTCGTAATGTAATACTTAATATTGTTTAAAATCGATTAAACTAAACCGTATTTTGTCGTTTCGTTTAACTTGTCGCAAATAATTCCAGCTAGTGCAAGCGAATTCCATTTGTCAGGCCGTGCATCGTTCACCACGATTCTTGTAGTCGTTAATTTGACATTTGCTTCTATTTATAGAGATCGATCTGATACCTTTGACGGTGACTTTACTGAGCTGCTTGGCAATCGGTCTGGAATACGGTATGATTGCCGGAATCGCTGTAAATCTAATTCTCCTGCTCTATTTCGCGGCTAGACCTGGATTATTGATCGAGGAACGTATTGTCGATGGGCTGACAATTCTCTTTGTGTCACCGAAACAATCATTGAGCTTTCCCGCCGCGGAATATCTGCGAGAACGCGTGATGTCGCGGTACGGTAAAATTATTTCCCATCGTAATCCGGGCATCGGTTCGCCTGCCCGCGATATTTCCGTGTTCGCATTGTTTCTTTGGTTGTACGCCGATTTTATTGACTTCTTTTCTTTGCTCGTAGGTGCGACAGCAAGGTGGAAATTATTCCTGTGGTAGTCGAAGGTCGTCACGTGCTTAGAATCGATGCGACTGTCGCCAAGAACCTTAGTTTGCTCTTGACGGACTTGCAGGCAAGGGACCAGAAGCTCGTCTTCTGGAATTGGTGCGAGGAAGCCAGGCGGACTTTGATAAGCTACGACGCTTCCTTGGCGATGTCCTTCAGGGCTTCCGGAAGCATAGCTCAAATATTTTCAGGTAGAATCGCATCTCCTCACGTTCCACGCGAGTGAAATTCTGAATTTAATGAATGTGCGGAACATTTCCCTTGGAATGCGCCCAAGCGTGTTCAACGAGCGGCTGCTCTTTCCCCGAGTTCATGTCTAATGAAAACTCGTGAATGTCAAAAGTATTTTACTCGATACGGAATCTTAGCTACGGAATTGCTTCCTTGTTAAACGTGACTCTCAATTTCTCTCCACTCGAGTCCATTTAAATCACCTGAATGCGAATATTCTGACCATGGTAGTCTTTCTCCTTCGCTCGAACGCCTTTTCAACGGAGCTCGAGGTTCGTTTCTTTCGTCGCCGGAATCGACGTTGAAGCAATTTACACGCAGACTTTCATTATTTTCATTCGTTCTAATCAGTTTGCCAGCAGATACATGAAAAACCGGAAAACACTCTATGTTGAACATCTGTTAGCTTCTGTGATACGCGTAATTAGCTACGTAGCAAATTTAAGGTTCGCAGTTTCATTTCGATAGAGTAATGTTTCTACGTATTTGCAACGACTATTCAGGAAAATATCGTGCAGAGAGAATAAAAATTATCGAACGTTTTTACCGGTATCCGGGTAAGTTTCATAAGAGAAATTTCTATCATGGTCGCGGTGGTTCCGATCGAAGATCGTGGTCATTTACACACGGATTTTACCGTCACGTATGCCAATGCGGAAGCACTTCCGACGGAATTCGTAGAAATAACATTTGACTCGAATCAAATAATGATATGTAATTTAATTTTTTATTCCAAGTCCGTGATAGACCCAGATACGAGCACTCGTTCGCAAGAATCCAATTCACGTTGAAATTGCTATTCGACTTTAACTATTGTACGTTATTACCGTAAAAATTACAATCGCGCTTTCTATTCTTTTTACTATTTTCATATTGAAAACGATAGAAATCTGTGTCCACGTAACTTTGAATTGTTCAAATTGGCCGAAAATTCGTTAATGATTTCATATTGTTCAAACATTTAAAACGAATTTAAGATTCGATTTGATGGTAGGACAAACCCTCCGATAAGAATACACCTGTTATAATTATTATTGTAATTTGGTAGGTGTGTTAAATAAACGATAGAACACCATGTATTTCCAATAAATGTTATTGCTTCCCGAAGATAAGAATCGGAGGGAAAGTTTGTATTTATAATATAAGCTTAATATCTGACTAATTATTACGACTTGTCACAGGTGGTACCGTATAGGTTGAATTCCGTGTGATATAAGCTGACACACTTTGCTGTTTGCCGTGTTTAAGCGAATGTTCGAAAATACAACAAAGTTCATAAAACGTGTTATTTTCGACGCTTCTATGCAATTATGGACGAAACATCGGATGGATACTTTTTACCATGCTCGTCAAGTTGTACACACCCAATAAATTTGATCGTACTCCATTGGTTTGTCGAGCAACTGTACTTTTTTTTAAACATGTACTTCCTCACCCGGCAAACGGAATTTTGGGCAAAATACCAATATTTTTATGTGTTTGAAAGGTAATAATTCCTGCACGCATAAACGAAATCGGATGAAAAGCTACTTGGTAGGATATGCGCAATTCGGCGAGTTTCATAAAACTACATTTCCAAATTCCCTCGTTCCGAAACGCAGTTTGTGAATTTGCTTGAAATTTCGACGTGTACCGAGACATGTCGAAAACCAAACCCATTTTGCTGATAACGTAGAAAATTTTATCCCGATCGGTGCATCGTGTAGAGCACAGCTTGCAGCAAATTTCCAAGTGTCCACTTATTATTGTCCCCGACTGTACGCGTGTACGTTACAAGTGTTTGTAATCTACTCGACGAATTGATTTCAATACTCGCGGCTCGAAACCGCAAGAATTAGGGAACTTGCAGCTAACTTACTCGCGAAACTGCTCGTGATAACGCGGGTCCGGGTACGTTGATAGTCGCATACGCGTTAGCTAAATAGAAAGATTTCACCGAGGAACCATTGAACGCGCGTACCGTGTTTCCGTAGCATTGGCGAGTTACGCGGTTAGAAATGAAAATGAAATAGTTTTCGGATGGAAACGTAAAAGCTGATTCGAACGATAAGTTTTCGAAGGCGCGTTTTCTGTGGCTGCGAGTACGCATGCGCGAATAGGAGACCGCACCAAGAGTTGCGCGCGCATTAACGATCGACCAATCAGAAGGGCGGATAGTAGAGGGTGCTCCGATCGATGCACTCACCCTGGGAGCATGGGAGCGTGCGCCAGGGCGGTAGTGGCTGACTGGTTCTATCGCGACGAGCGCAGAGCGTCGCGGCGCCCTCAGCGACAGGCAAAGTGCCGACGTCGTCCTAGTGCATCCGTTTTCATCTTTCTCCCATGATTTTTCCTTCTGTGCGTCACGCAGTGCCGTATCCTTTTCTCGATACGTCGCGCGAAACCGAAGCTCGCGCATACGTGCCACTGTGATCCTCGATGTTGATGTTTTCACCTTTTGTTTACAACGAACACCCGTCGCTCGAAATCGCAATGAAAGAATGAAGCAGACGGTTAACAGCAACGACAACTGTCAAGAAGATGCCGGTACACCATTTACGCACGGAGAATGTTGGCCAGCTGGCCAGGACTACATTTTAATCGTAAGTAACTCGATTTTTCTCGAACCGACGAAAGAATCGCGGTTACGGGGTTGTACTCCAGTTCGTGCCAACGAGTTCGTTATAGGGGTCAGTGTACTTGTCACTTGAATTTCAGTCACGGTTAAACGGTAAGCGGAAAACGGTGAACGGAACAGGAAGGTTTTTCTCGTGAATCAAGTAACAAGTACGTGGTTTACGTTTGCGTGTCCTTCGACGTTGATGACTTGATGACAATTGGAAGCACATCTCGGAAGGTGGTCGGTAAATTATTTTCCGGTGTCTACATTATCATGTTGTACGTTGCACTTCGCATTTTCATAACTTTCGTCTTCCTTCCGTATCCCATTTGTTGTACCTCTTCGTATCCTCTTTTTGCAGCGGCTAAATGTTTGTAAAGTCAAATGGAAATAAAAATATTCTGTCGTTTCTAGTTTAACGATATGTAGTTTGCAGTTTAATTGTCTTTCTGTTTGATTATTTTCCCGAGGGAGTTCCGGACTTTTAAAAAGTATTGGTCTAACAAAAATTGTTTAATATTCCGCGAAGTTAAAGCATACGTTACTTTAAACGTTATCGTTTATTGCACTCCAACCGAGCGGCGTTATTTAAATCACGCGAACCACGGTTGCATTTTATTAAATATTAAAGTTCATCTGAAACGCGCAATAATCGTTCAAATATATTCTTTTTCCATTCTCATTCTAAATGCACTGAACAATAATACATCCCGCGATACGGTTCATTAATTATTATTCGTCATTCGCATTAAACTGAAAATTCTAGGGAATAATGGAGTTATAAGAACGAGAATCTTTATTTATCCCAGTGAATATATAATGTATACATAATATGCATAATTTATAACGTATTCCGCCTAGTCAATTGCAGCGAAGATATACATTTAAATAGGTATTAATACTCTGTAGAATTTGTTGGCACGAATTGATTTACTTAGATGGTACATTTTAATTACGCTATAATACCGTTGGTGCTATCGACGAGGGTAACCCTACATCTGATGTATGCTCACACAAACAATGTCACACGGGGAGGAAACTTTAATACAAGTAACCGGAAGATGCACGTTCGTGACGTCACACACTTCAGTTATCAAAGAGAAATTTATGAGACCTTAAAACTTTCGATTTAATTTATTGGATGTGTTTTACATAAAATGTATGCTAAAAACGTAATTTTAGACATTTACCGGTTCACGCGTGACGACACGATGCGGAAATATCGGAATGAGAACAGATTTACCGATGTAAATTTTTCTAATCGTTTTAAGTGCTACAAAATTATTCGTTGCATGGTAATTTACATTGCTTTCAGTTGGAAATATGTTGTTATATATTTAAAGTGAGATCAGTATCAGATTGCAAGATTGTTTTCATTTGGTTTCTACCCTATACGCTCGTATCTATTTGAAAACTGCATAGTATTGGTGCCACGTGCATTAACAAAATTATTGAAATTTCAACATATGGAAACGAAATTCGCCTTTCTCCTCACCAGTTAAGGTTCAACGAAGAATATCTAATAAAATTAATTTAATTAATCAATCTTTTAGCGAACTAATTAAGTAATTGTTATTGCTCGTAATATTTCTCGCCTGGTTTAAATTTGTCGCTCGGAATAAATATCGTTTGGACCTGATTAAAATGGGCATTGTTTCGTAAAAATATATTTTGCATCTTTGGTTTCATGTCAATCCATTTGGCGGTAGTTAATTCTTGTTGTAGCCCAACACGTATGTACGCGTAGGATTCGTTTAACGTGTTCGATACTTATATTGGAGATATTATGGTTGCAATGTATGCACCTGATATGCATATTCCTATCAGAAACTTTCCTCATACATTGCAATAGATCACTGATTTTCTACGGGTGGAATTTTACGTATCTTGCTGGCAACCTGCATATTACAGCGCAATAATTTCAATGTATATATGCACTATATTATGAGTGATTGTATTTGCATGCAGATATTCAATTTTAACCCACCTTTTTCCCTCGTTACTGAACAGTTTGCCGGAACTAATTGTTTGTTGTACGATATATTAATTGACAATTAGCTAATTCCATCCGCTAATATAGTTTCTGATTTCATACACAGATTTACATATGTCTTCACCAAACTCTCGACAACTTCTTGCATTAGGTACCTTCACGCGTACTTTCACTAACGCTAATTTCATTAACTGATCGTGCGGTCTGATGGTACACACACGCGACGACGCCACTCGCACGAACAAGAGATAAAATATCTTCATTTTTTCATCCGCTGTTAAATGATACCTCAGACAGGTATCAAACGAATCGGTTATATATTTGTGTGTGTTCTACTATTAAATCTAAATTGATTGAAATGAGTAATATTCTTAATTCTATCTCTTTTAAACACATGGATATAGTACATACATACATACATACATACATACATACATTCATATATGAGGTGCCTAGAACATAAGGGATATAAGTGATATTCTCAAAAGAACTGAGATCTGTGCCATTAAACTCTGAATTTACCATTCTATTGAGTGGTAAAGGAATCTAAGTGAAATGTCCACCCTGTACATGGTTTACCATTCTAGAATAAAAAAAAATGTATTATATTGTGATTTCTGAGCATTTGTGAGCTTCGAACTTAATTTTCTCGGAACTAAATAAAAGTCACTTATACCCCTTGTATTCTAGGCACCTCATATGTAAATTTACACCAAATTTTACGACAGCATTATAACAGTAGTGGAATAATTAAGAACCGCGATTGAAACGGTGTCGGAATCATTTTCCCGAAGAGTTCAACCAATTAATATTTTTGAAGTAAGTAGTTTCTATGCAGTTCTATTGTTTACACAATTATCAACGAAATCACCGGAATACTTCGATACAAGTAATCACAGGAAAAACGAGTTCATGCATAATATGTATTGTCATGTAATTCCTTGCGTGTAAGTACATTCCGTCGAGATATAGGTACGTAATTAATGTATATTGTAATTTCGCATAAGTGCGAATAATGACGTATGTCATACTCGACAGGCAGATGAGGATTTAAATAATCAGTGGCTATTGACGTTTTCATTATCCAGGCCTGTTATTTAATCGATGCGGAACACCGCACGCGTTCATGTGTCACATGGTCCAAGATATGATATGCATGAGAGCAAGTGTGTATGAGTTACGTATGTGTTCTTATGTGTATTACATGCATATCTTTAACACATGAGGGGTGGGGGGCGTAAAAATACGCCTTTACGCAATAATAAGGGGAAAAGTAAATGTTTCACGGAACATTATTCTTTGACATTAATATTATTGGTAATCAATAATAGTATTAGTGATACAACGTGTACAGGACAATTACAAAATCAGCTGAGCTAGCTATAGCTAATATTGCCGCGTGTTTTTTGTAATTTCTATCTTTAGTTTTGTGGTAATCGTGTGAAAGTTAATGTGATGTGTACAGAAAAGTTACGTTTCTATAAAAACTATGTTTATTATTCTTATATGTGTGTACGGGAAACAGAATCGCAAGAATAAATCTGTTTTATTAGGTAAAGCTTGAAAACATTCATTACGTGAAAAGTATAGCGAGATTTTTCCTTGCGGAACAGAGTTGTCCTGCTTGTTTTACAGAGAACTTTGCAGCGAGAATGTTAACAAAAAATCAAGAACAAATCAGAAACACCCTGTGCAAGGCATTGAAGTTTCAAAACACGCACAGAGTATTCCTATAAACCAGGACATCGGAATATCTTTTTCTTTTCAATGATTTAAGTAACTTTTCAAGTATAATTAAGAAAGATTCCGAAAGAGAGGTATGAAAATATTATTTTAGTTTGTTTTTCCTTACTTTTTTATAATTTTCGGTATTGTTTTGCAGATGAGCATATATATATTTTTTTTTCCATTGCATTTTGTAGCAAGTGTTAATATACATTTAGGTAGTCGTGTCTGAGTTACGAACAGAGTGTGAATTTGATCACCATTTTTTAATTAGAAATTTCAATACCAATGATTGCATCTGTGTTTTAAACCTTTCTTTTATAATTTTAAATGAAAGTCATTTTGGCCCTGGCTCATTTTATTCTGACCCTCCCTGTCTGGCAGTGCGGCGAGGTTGTGCATAAAATCATTATATCTAACCGTACATATAATGCTTTATGAGTATGATTTATACGTATAAATTACAGATCCCTCTACACAGCGAATCGGACTGTCCGCAACTTTTCACAGATAACACGCGACAATCGTTTCAGTATCGACAATCAAACGATGTTAGTGTCCTACATGTCGTTTTTAAATTATAGGCCGGCAAATGCATTAACATTGCTTCGTACACATTTAAAGATAATAATATGCATAGCAATAAATTTAGTGCAATAGAACAGGCCGGATGTAGAAACGTTACGGTTTTTCCTAATACCGGTAAGTAGCTGTAGTGAGCTTAATCGCGCGCGAAATACCGGATGTTGTGTCGCGGTAAAGAAAGAATTAGGAATTGAGAAGTATTCTCCGTTACATTGTTTTGCTGGGAGACTTGTGCAGAGGTTGGTCGGAAATTATTATAAATAGTAAGTGCAAAATTCAAACGCAGAATCTCAAAGATGTCGAACTTTTAGATAAATCGGATTCTATAAATTTTGGTAGCCTGTAACTCTAAAAATATTAACTATTTTTATCGATATAACATAGAATAATACAAACATACAGACCTTAACCGGCTATATAACGATCATATGAAGAACAAAATTGATTCAAACTGAATTTTTGAATTAAGTATGTTTGATATGATTGTAGATTTTATTTACTATTTTGAATCTGGTTTGTCTTCTAACGTTAATATCCTGTATTTTACTAATGTTGTGTTCAATTTTCACTAAGAATTTAATGAGCCATGATTTTATGTCTTAATTAGGAAAAGAGAATTTAGGACCTAACGCAATAATGAACAGTACATCTTTCGGAATAATCACGCTCGATAAATTAACACACCACTTCGAAACATCAACCGATTCGATGATTCTATCAATATTTCTATTTTGTTTCTTAATGTTGTTAAATTTTTCGAAACATTTGTTCTTGTGACTGCGAAATACTTTGTCGAATTTTTGTTTTTGCATATCAAAAAACCTGTTGAATATATTAGGTGGTAAACTGCAAGTAATTTGGAACTTTAGATTATTTAACGTATCTTTCAATTGTTGCTCTTTAAAATGTATATCTTTAATTTCTAAACTCAAAATATTAGATTTAAATCTGAATATATGTGAATTTAACTTCGAAATCAAGGAACGGTTTGTCATGTCAATACACAGTTTAAGTTTTTCAATATGAGACGGTAAGGTCTTCGATTTTTTTGCAAGTCAACAAGAACAGTTTCTGGTTGGTAGTAGAAGCTAATTTGGTTAGCGTATTTAAACGTTTTAACATAGAATATATTACTATTTGACCCATAGGAATATGTAGTTACGAAGAACAATAAGGAACAAATTTTGAGAAGTTATAATTTTAATGAGGTATCTAATAAGATAGCGCAGATCAGTCTTAACACCACGCGATTACTTATCTGACTCACTTTATATTTGAATACGTTCAATTCGTTTGCATTTTACACATGTGTATACGTATACATAGCTGTGTTTACTATCGTTTGCGGATCTTACTTGTTCTTTTGTCAGCACCATGAAAATTGTATGTAAATACGCATGTGTTGGTGTATCGCACCGGTCATAATACAGGTAGTATGGAAATTGTTGCGTCTAAAAAATATATAACACTTTTACAAAATGTCGTCTTATTATAATTTCAAAATACCAGCAATTTTTAGGACTCGATATTTTTAATTGATTTCGAGTTACCGGGGGACGTCAATGTTCACGCTTTCATAATTTCAAACTGCAGAGGATATACAAAACTTTAACATATGTATTTCATAGATTTCAATAAAAATCGATTAGACTTAATATTTCCAGCTGATTTCGATACAGAGAAGTGAAAAAGATTTTGTGAACATTTCCAAATTCAACGAGGTCATACAATTTTCATACTAAATTAGAAATTTGAGGAAGTATGCAACAAAATGTTCCTTTTATTAAAAGAGACGGTGGTGAAAAATTAAATAATTTAGAAAATTGGAAGGGAATCTATGGTCGTGCGTACAGGCTAAAAGCAAGTGTTTGTGATTTTCACTATCTGTTCCGATTCGTTTCCAAAAAGGATTGCAACAAGGCGGCGCACCACGACGGTTGACATATGTATATTATTGTAGTATATAACTATCGAAAATTAACAACTTTGCATACGACGGTTAGTTAGAATGCAGTTTTGAAGATTATTTTCATGCTTTTTTCGTTTCATTTCCTCCCATTTTAGTTCGTGGTAATTAATTTGTATTAAGATTTAATTTCATTCTTCCTTAACTGCTAATTACCGTAATTAGTCGATACCATATCGTTAATAATAATCGGGACAAAATTTCAACCATCACTAACTTGAGAGTTCGTGCCACGTGAAAATTATAGTATAGTCGTAGTAGTACGTTGGTAATTTTAATTTATAAATAATTAATGTCGTTTCGTTGATATAATTATACATATGAGGTCACAAAAGAGATTATCAGAGTTCCAAATCTGAAAGAATTAAATTTACATTTCTCACAATAGCACTGCAGATATTTATACAAGTACGTATTTTGCATGGGTGGTAGGTACTAAACATTATCTAGATCGAATATATGTTTTATAATTGCTTCGTACAAATGGTATATTTCAATCTTGGTGTGTTATTTTTTTAGGATTCACATAATTGCTGTTAAGAAGAATAAAAGAAAATTGCATGATTTATTGTTAAAATGAACTGGAGAGTTCATCACACTGATACAGCATTGATTGATAGACATCCGAAATATTACCGCGGTGTTATATTATACTTTTACTAAGAACTCAAAGTTAAGAGACTATATTTCTGTTTCACTCCCAGTCTTCGTGTAATTATTATAAAAATGTGTCTTCGCAAAAAAATCCCCAAAATTCCCGTATGTGAGTTGAATAGTACAAATCACAATTTAACGAGGGAACGCATGTCGCACGCAATTCATTGTATACAATTACCAGTAGCGAGAAGTTTATCGCACGCACAATACCAATTTAATCGTTCGGTGATTGGGTATCTTTTGCTTACTTTGTTCAACCTTAATTATGAAACGTACTCGAGTGTACGGGCAACAGATAAAGCTACCTCGAGATAACTGAGCCAATTGTAACAGACGCCCACTCACAATGATACCAGAAGTCGAATAAAATGGTTCTCCCTTTTTTCTTTCTTACAGGAAGTAATTAAGTGAATAGCTCGGAACTTCGCATTGTGTGTACTAGTAGAGATTATTTCGCGTCATTTATATGGATAATATTTATATCTTCGTACAATATTGCAAGTTTTGGATTATTCCATGGCAGAGATACGTAGTAACTGAAAATTTTCTTCTTTCGAACATGTTTTTAAATTAAACGTTGTAATGACAATAAGTGCATCACGCCTGGCGTACTTTACTTTATACCGCAGAGTTGCATTTAATGATAATAGAGTTTTAATCCTTTTGCTACTAGGATAAACACGGACAACATATTTTCTCGATCCTTTATGTTCATTGTCTATATTATCTACAATTGTTTCTTAACTAATGATGAATTTCATGGATTATTTTCGTTTTTTTTTTAAATATTCCGAAGCTGTAATTAATTTGAGTATTTCGGTTGAAGTACAGGTAGAATATTACTGTCGTTAAATTGTACACTGCAAAAGCTTTTGTTATCGCAAGTCACACGCAGTTATGAACTAATTACCGGGCTTGCTCAATGTTCTCAACAGAGGAAAGTTTACAATTTTTTGATATAATTGTTCCGTGAAAATGTTTGCTTGAATCATACTGGAACGAACTTCAGAACTACTTAATCCGGCCTGTCTCGATTTATGTTTTTTCAGCCCCACTGCGTTCGAATATAAATATAATAAGTAGATGACGGTCCTTTTCAAAGAATGCCGTTGTCTGGCAGTGATTACAACTATAAATCCGTGTACCTGTGACAAGGCACATATTGTTTTCCGTCGAACAATAAATGATCCTCGTGTGCTTTCCTTAATTAATGACTTTCATGGAACTTGCGAAGCATCGACTATAGAGAACGGATCCGCGAAACCAAGTGATTTAAATTCTATCGATAGTTGATAGAAGAATCTATAATGTCCCGTAACGAATGCCTGCAGATGTTTATTTGGTAAAGTGCAGCAGGCCAGTTAGTCACAGACTTTTGCAGCCAAAGTGAAATTGAAATTATTTTTGATTTTTTGTTCTCTGTTACCATTAAAGTTTAATGATTAAACCAAAGAGAAGGAACTCTTTGTGTAAGAGTCTGTACAATTTATTCCACAATTTTTGGTCAAGATATTATTATTCAACATGAAGGAAATATATTATACAACAAAACTGTATAAACATTTTAGTTGCTGAAGAATGATATGTTTACTTTGTTATATGTAGTTTAATAATGTTGTAATGAATCATAAATATTGGAATCAAAGTTAGATATGAAACGAGTTCGTGCTTTTCGTGAATATAACGCAGTATACAGGGTGTAACAAAAATTCTGGGACACTTTAGGTTTATGGATAGAACGCATAAAAATAAGAAAAAAAGTCTTATAAGTTGTGGGCGCAACCCATCCCCTATCGAAATACAACCTCTTTTGTAAAAAAATTAAAAAAAATCATATCTCCGAAATAGTACGTCGCAGAGGACCGATTTTGATTGCAATATAACCGGAAGAGACTAAAGTTTACGAAAAAAAATATCACTACGCAAAGGAAGATTTAGTGAATTCCCTCAATTTTTCCCAATTTGTTACAAACCTGCTACGATATAGGTAATCGACGTTGTTTGGATTAAACAAGAATAAATGCTATTTAACAGCAATAATCGCAGCGATTATATTTTTTTCTTTTATCTTTGATTTTCTCCGGTTATATTGCAAACAAAACGGGTCTTCTACGACGTACCATTTCGGAGATATGATTTTTTTTTAAACTTTTTACAAAAGGGGTTGTATCTCGATAGGGGGTGGTTTTTAGACAAAACTTTATAGACTTCTTTTTCATCTTTTGGTGCGTACTATCGATACTGAAAGTGTCCCAGTATTTTTGTTACACCCTGTATGTATGATATGTTACAAATGCCTTCTATTCTCGTCAAAGCATTACTGACACCGATACAACAACTGATCAGCGAATATCAATTGTATTTCACGAACCTACAACGGAGTTACAGAATTACGCCAAATCGAAGAGCATTGTCACATTAGCACATTACGATCTGCTGCATTTCCTAAAAACGTTCCGACTGAAATTTAAATCTAGATAATAAATGTTTAAATCATTTAATAATAAGTTCTACAAGTATATCGACATCTTGCCGCATATCATATTATTTTTAACGAATACAGTACAAATTGGCCTACCCTGACAAAGTCACGCGCTTTTAACCGTAAGTGAGAGATTTTTCTTAAAAGAGGATGCGCTGCGTATCTCATGGCAGGCAGTACGTGCTGATTTTTAAACGTGAATAGATCTTTCGTTTAAACATCCGAGTTTTCTTCGCTCTACTATTCTAACGCCTTCGGTCATTGCTCCTTTCATAATTGCGTTGAATTTCCTCGTCCCTTAACCGTTATCCTTGCCTTTCACTATCTTCCTCTTTTCTATGTTCGACCTATGCTTTACACATTTTTCAAAAGTATGATCGGCACTCTTTACGCAGTTTGCGAATAAATAATACCGACTATGAATTACGCGTTAACGATCGCAGTGAGAAAATGTGTATGGTTCTGCGTTTATTGGTATTGTCCGTGACGTTTTTGGTGGTTTTTTAGTTGTGACGGTACAGAGTTGGAAATTTGTTGATTTTTTGGATGTTGTTATTACGCATGATGTCGCAAAGATCACAGACGTCGTTGAACAAATTAACGATTGAGGGTACGCAAAAATGATTCTCGCTCGGCTTTTAATAGCCGACAGCGATATCGAGCAGAATCTATTTGCTGAAATGGTTGACATTAATTATTCGCTACCTGACCGATTGGTCGATCCACTTTTGACACCGTTGGAGATAACTACGCCACGTAGGGAGAATTTTACTTCTGTTAGTACACAGTCCTCAACTAGCATGACGACTATTGCCGATTTATCGAGCGAGTTTCCTGGAGAAGATGCTGCGGAAATTCGGAGACAACAAGCAGAGCTGTTATGAGATATGTCCCACCTGTACAACAGGTGTATTAAGATTTTGATTAGCCAGCGTTTACGAGAAACGCGTTAAAACGGTTCCATTCCAAACCGGACCATTTATCCCTTTCAATTTCCCAACTACGCGTCAAGATGAAGCTGATGTATGATCATCGCTCGAACAAACTTCATCTCCGAAAAGAATTTTAATGACGTGTGTGGCAGAGAAACGAGCCGTTTGCCGATTACTATCGCCATCAAGTTATTTAGGGGGTTCCCATTGATGATGCCGAAATTGTGGCACATCTAATCGATGGCATTTCCGATTTTTATTTGCCAGGCTACGATTTCGGGCGGAGGTCGAGTTATTAGAAAGCTTCCGAGACACGATGCTCTGTTCCGACATTCGGAAGGATTTCAAGAAGGTAATAGTTGCAAGGCCTCTGATAAGGGATACATCGTCGTGCTTCTTACACCCGCATTGTTCGAAGTGCAATGGGTTGAGACTAGAATATCCTCGTGCCTTCGATGCGGTGCCTGACAACACCAGATCTACAATTGTCTTCCACAATTGCACAGCTACTTCTCTGTAGCTGTATATACTTCCACCAGGTCCCTCGACTTACGTGGTTATGGCTTTATTTGGCTCAGGTTCACCGGGTAGTTTGATGAAAAGAAGTTTATTATTACCGTGTTTCTACTACGATCTCCTTTTAAACAGTAATCCGTATCGTGGACCGTATTTTCGAACGAGATAGGGAAGTCAATGGAATTGTCTTAAATGTTAAAGTGTTTGTTATCTTGGGTTGTAGAATGTTATGTCTCGCATGGTTGAGCAGAGATTTTATTTCCTCGTCATCGAGTAAGATTTCTATGGGATTCAATTTCGAAATGGAGTTATACAGGACGAGAATATTAACTTTGTGAATAAAACCATGCAAATTGGTTATGTTTCACAGCTGTGTAGGGTTACCGCGGGATTAAATATAGACCCGCCGATTGATTTTGACGCTAACCGTACTAGCACTTTGCATATACCTATTCTTGTTTTTATATTAAATATAAACAGAGATAAACAAAGGCGCTTTTGTCTTTTAGAGATATTCAATATGTTTTCTTCCTTATAGTCAGTGTCACACAAATAATCCTTTTCAATTTCTTCAATGTTAAACGAGTCATCCTAAAATTCTATTTACTCTTTTTCAATCTGAAAATTTCTCTTCTCTTATATTTTGTATGGTTTTTAATAACTATTTCACTGCTAGTGTAAACCTATTCAGGGTTAAAAGAAAATATAAGACCAATGTAATGAATATTATGAGATTTGTTCACTGCTTGTTGTGTTTGATTTCGCTTATGGTTCGATCTGTGTTCTGTCACTCTCGAAATGATACCGTATTTCGGTAAAGTACTCGTTATGTAGAGAGTATTTATGTGAATCTTAAGTAGAATAACGCTGTAGTTACGCGTTATCTGATGTTTACTGAACCCAGACCAGATATGGATTTTGTCAGATTATTCAACTGGTTACGATGTAACCAAACACATGCCGAATTTGGATGCGTGCAATTACTTAAGGGGTTATATACAGTTAAAATTTTCAAAAAATCGATTTTATTTTTATTTCATTTTCGTAATGTACATACATTTAAGTACACACATAGAAAATTTCAAGTCAATTCGGCGATTATTGTCCAAGTTACACGCATATTTGTAAAGACGTGTCAGAGCGTTTGAAAGTAGTTGGTCTACACCGAAAAAATTATTAGTTCCCCTTAATTAGTTCCGGCAACTAGATACACTTGTTGATATTTGGATAACGGAAATTGGTGTTGGCTAAATTACATTCAAATTTAATTTTTCCGACTTTGGTTGTTGTTACTAAATAATTTGAAGTTGCCTTTACCACAGTTTCTATTACCGGCTTCTCAAACTTTGAATGCGTCTTTCTCCAAACTGTGTTTTCAAAGGCGGTGACCACGATTTCTCGAAAACGGCTGGACCGATCAGTCTCAAATTTTAACACAAGCTTGTTGACTATATTTTTTAGTAATTAATCGAAGGTTTCTTTTCACCGATTAATATTTTTTGTTTTATGAACAATTTAAGGCAAAAATTTTTGTGAAATATCGATTTTTTTGGTTTAGAAGCTGCCATTTTGTCAAAAACTTTTATTTTGTTTATTCCTTCGATTAATTACTAGATTATACGTTACTTTAACGAAATCCGTTCGGTTTTTTCATTTTAAAAGATTCAGTCCCGAGATATCGTGGTCACCGCAAAGCGCTTTTTTTTTAGAGGAGCTCCTGGAGATCAGCTATAACAGCTCTCAAAATTATTATTTTTACAAATAAAAAATGTTAAAATATAGTTAAAAGTTATCTCAATATGTGTTCAAATTTTTACATTAATCAATTTAACTGTCATTTCAGGAAAAATTCTTGAAAAATCGCTTTTTTTGTGCCTCTTAACTGTATATAACCCCTTAAAGCTGATTAGACCTTACTTGAGTTCAGAGCTAACAATTGTAAGACACAGGTGAAGAATTTTAGAAGCATCGGAAATTACTCACAGTAAATAAAGAAGTAAAAGAACAAACATAGAGAAATCGATTAATCAGATAATATAAGAACTTACAAAAAAGTCAGATAAACACAATTTTAAATGAAATTTTGGAATCGTGTATTTGACCGCCCTTGGTACTGTTAATGTTAATACTTATAAGGAATTGAGAAATCTGTCTAAGGCAGAACATGTTGAACGTTCATCGAATTATTTATGTACAGATTTTGCCATGCAAAGCTCAAATGTTCATCTAGTTAAAATTCGAAAATTCAATTAGATTTTATTTGCGTTGCTTGTCGTTTACGAATAAAGAAAATTATGCGTGACACTTGACGATTTGCAAAATTTGGACACATTTAACAATAAGTGCTATGAAATCGCGAACTTTAAAATTTCTAATCAAAATACATATATATGTAGCAATTTTTTACACGAATCCGATATGTCGACCGAACGCTAAACCTTCATAAGCGCAATTAATAGAGAAGAATATTTGCTTCGTAATACCATAAACATAGAGTTCAATGAAACGCACAAATGTGTGTTACATGTACGAACTTTGCCTTAAATTGGATGAAAGGCAGACATGTGTGCTATTTCAGTTTTGCAGATCAATTTCCCCCCGGTGCAGGATGTTCGCGATCTGTATTAAAAAATATACATAGTATAATAATAAGGTTCTATGGTATTTTTGGTTCCACGCGCTGCAGAGAAAACAAAGTGAACATTTCTCCCGCCTAAGAACAATATAGCCTAAAAATGTAAACGACGAATGACGTTTGGTAATCTAAGCGATGTTCAATAAAAACATGCAATTTAGGACACAGACACCACTTTGCAAATATTTACGTGGTGCACGTTTGTTGTGTTTTCGAGTAATTTTCTGTCGCTTTGTTATGAAAGCAAACGAAACGTGTCCTATTTTACCATAACTTATTGAGACGGCTTTAATTTAAACATAAGAGTAAATTTCAGCAATCCAAACGTTTTGACTTTTTATTTTTTTCATTGAGAATTCAAAAGAAGGAAAATATTGATTATAAGCATATTTTGTTTTGATAAATGCAGGGCATGAACTTCTTTCAGAATTTATTGTCAACAAAAATTATTTAACTTTGTATACATATGTATAATTGAAGGTCTTTTGTAGGGAATGCTTTATAATAAATTAGTTATGATAAATATATTAAATGTGTTGTTTAGAAATATCAATAAGATATCAATACTCTGCAAACAAAAGTAGTTTAAAGAAAAGTTATTGCAATATTTGTCTTCATACTCACTGTATAGTACCCGCAATTCCGTATCGTCAGCGATGGACATTTTCGATAACTTCTCATATGTATTCGCAACCAATTGTTGACTAGTAGTGAGAGTGTTATATGTGCACCTTTACGAAATCGTAAGTTGTCTCGATTTTAGAGATATCACCTTCCTATAAAAGTGACGTACGATGCAGTCCCATGCTATTGATTTCGAGGTATTGAAATTTCCTCACAGTTTTTGGCAGGCTGCTATTAGTCACCCAGCTCGTAACAACTTACAGGTTTTCGCCACTCTTTACTTACGTCGCATTCCCACAAATACTGAATCCTAATGAAAAATCCTGACCATCGTCATCATCATTTGTTCTGTCTCTCTAAAAATCGTTTTATAAATACATATAGTCGAGGTTCAATGGGTCCGTGGGTTTAGTTTGTCTATGGTGCATCGCAGCGAGGTTGAACAAAGTTCTTTTCCATAGCTGACGAACTTGATACATGTACCTACGCCTTTTCTTTTGCATCACTCTTTATCTAATCCCTACGTAACTGCTCGTTTTTAGAGTTGGACTCAATCTACTTAAATCAGGGTTACAATTCCAATAAATTGTAAATATAACTTAGTCATTTTTGCAGCACAGAGTGAACAGTTAATTATGAACGTTTCAAGTACATCTCATATTGCACTTGCTGTACTCCCCCCCCCCCCCCCCCGCAAAGCATGGCAGTATTTCTTGATTTTACATCAAGGTCCTTATCAGTTGTATTTTGTACAGCTAATCTCTATACCTATATTCACGGACGGCATCGGTATTAATAGATCTTGTTAGCGAACAGTTGGTTAGTCTTCGGGTTCGTCTTTCATTTAAACAGTTTTGGTCTGTACTTGGCTGTGCGGTGCTGTATTCCTTGAATACTTTACACCAAGTTCTTTCTCCGTACTCGCAAGAGCGGTAACTGTCACAGGACTTCTCTTGAAGGTCGTTATTACCAGATTGTAGCATTCGCACGATTTACCTGTGGGCATGTGTTTCACCTGGTTACAGTCATCATTTGCTGTAACAGCGAACAATACCGAGATCTATTCCCACGTTTAAATTCGGCCACGCCTGAACCACCCTTACGTCGCTCGTTACAAGAGCAAGGTGCGGGTTGTTTCTATACGTATAGTATACGATTGACATTCGAGACAATGCATCACTTAAGCCTTGCACCTGCAATGATTTCATATTCAATTTGTACTGTAATATTTACTTTCAATTATAAAATGTGCAATTAAATTTAAAGACATCAACGCAATTACGAACGATTAAAGCGTGTATACGTCTTTTTATGGCACACTATATGTACATTGTACATACATAGGAGTTCGAGACGTGTAGAATTCTTGTTGTTACTAACTACTTTTCAATCTCAGCTTTGTTGACAGCTTTGAAAACAGCTTTGTTGGTTGCTTCCTTGACGCTGTTGGATATAATGGACTGTAATTAAGTCCGGTTTTCCAACCTTTTGTTGAAGAAACGTAAATTACTGCAGCCGCTTTATTACGCAGAAAAGGCGAATAAGAAGAAAGCATAAAATAGTTTGCCTTTTACTCGGAAGAATATTTCGCTGAAACCGTGCTTGAACAGGCGTTTAAGATAGAAATTTGTTTTGAACGAAAACAAACATAATAGAAGTTTTATGGCAAAAAGTATATCGCTGAAAAGAAGTAACTCGTACAAGTAGAACCATTGTCGACTCGGTATTAATTTCAGTCGAATCTTCTTCGTATACGTGTATATGCATATATAAATACGCGAATATTCTTTACAAATGTTTCACATTTCCTTTGAAATCTTTTAAATACCTTGCAGTGGCATACATGAACAGTGACGTAGAATGTATCTGTTTAAATAAGTGTTGAATATTTTAAACTATCGTGATAGGAACGGCTATAACACATGTATACAGGGTGTCCCAGCTATCGTGCACGTCCCTGAACCAGGTGATAGCTGAGGTAATTCTAATATAGGGAAGTGACATTCGTAATGCCGTATCTTAATTTATGACCGAGTTATTAACGAAAAATGATAGCCAATCGGAGGGCTTCGTTGGGTCCGGCGGCGCGACAGTAGAAGGTCTGCACCAGTAGGGTACTGCGCTAGTAGGAACTGTCACGCCGCTGGGCCCAACGGAGCCCTATGATTCGCTATCGTTTTTCGTTAACAACTCGGTCACGAATTAAGATACGACATTACGAATGTCACTTCCCTATATTAGAATTACCTCAGCTATCACCTGGTTCAGGGACGTGCACGTTAGCTGGAACACCCTGTATAAAAGAAACCGCAAAAACGGCTTCACTGCGGCGAAGAGGGTGCGTGCAGGTAGCCACAACTCCTTGCTGCACGTAGCTGTCCGAGTACGTTAGGTCTGAATTAGGTAGGTCTGATTAGATCTGTTTAGGTGTGTTAGGTTTGGGTTAGGTAGGTTTGGTTAGTTCTCTTCGTGCTTCCTTATATGTACATACATACATACATCTATGTATACAAACATGCATACTGTACTCACCATCGGAAAATATTGTGCTTCGGTGCACTTTCGTTTCGCTACTTGCCCTTTAAAATTCATAGGTGAACCCAAAAATACTCGAGTGATTTATCTATACATCTTTTGCGTTAGAAGATCCTTTATAACTGTCCAAATATTTCTGATTTGTACGCTTATATTTATCCATTTCTGTTAACACGTTACTTTTCACGAGCTATTGTATGACGTTTACCGGGTTTTTATGGCAAGAAAGATGAAGGGTAAATATGATGTATACATACGTGCATACTCGTTGCACTTAAATTCTTACGCTTCAGTTACAGGTGATACGCCCCTTCAGGAAGACCTTAGACGTTGCGTATAAATTAGTAGTTAACAGAGATTTCAAAAACATACAAGAGTATCATATACCTATATGTGTGAAATACATATGGGCATTTTTTTTGTATTTAATCTTTTTACATATTTCTCGATAAATGATCGAAATTAATTGCCTCTTTAATATTAAAAGATTTAAAACCATTTATTAAATGATTATTCTTGCAACATAGCTGCAATGACTAAGATTAAAATACGCACACTCTTATTATTTCACTCTTTGCAAATCTTACAACTCAACTTTCGCGACATCCCTCTGTAGCCCATTTACAGTCTCATTCATACATTATCTCATCTCATTCACACACGCACGCTCGTGACATGTGCCTACTTCCGCCACAAACTTTTATTCTAAAAATTCATAGGACATCGTTTAAAGAAACTATCGCTCGGTCCAAACACTCTCCATTCATCCCTTCCGTTGTCACTTGGTCCAAATACATACTCATAATTCATACGATCCCTCTCATTCGGTCCGATTTATATATTCTACAATACTTTGAGAAACCTTAATTAAATAACAATGTATTTGAGCAACGTGCTCATGATCTTACGAAAAACCTATTCACATATGGTACATCGGTTTAAAGTACTTCTCGTAAGTTTGAAAACGCCGATAATATTGGTCCACGGATTGGAACGGGTTATATTTCAAAGGGTTCAAGGGTACTATATTTTTATATTCTAAGATCCGTGCGTGCTTACGTTGCTTCTTTTCGTAACTCAATGAAATATCATACAAATCAGAGTCGCCATTTGCACCTCCGTAGTGAATTAAAATTGTGTATAATTGTCTCCACAAAGCATATCTCGAAATCCAAAATAGCCCGTCAAGCTCGTTGCTGCATAAACTAAAGAAAAACTGCATAGAGAATACGTAGGGATTAAAAATTCACTCGTGTTTCCCGGTTAAAAGTTCGTACTATCCTTCGCGGTGAAATTTATAAATTCAAACGCTCGCAACCGAATCGGATGGCATAGTTTTATTTACCATGTATTATTCACCGCTCTACGCTAATGTAAAATTCATATTCCGTTTTCCTTCTCTCGTTTCCAAACAACTACCTACGCGCCGTTCGTTGGCACAGCGAAGTCGTGAGAATTCATTGAAACCAAGATGCTCGAGTGCCCGAGGCACTCGCGTAACTAGTAACGCAAGTGCGTGCGTATAGTCCAGTAAAAATAGCTTTGAAATTGCAATTCAACCTGAATGGACCCAATTTTGAGGTAACGTCTGTAATAATGTGACAAACTATTGTGCCAAAAATGAGCCCCCTCAAACTCGCGGAAGGGTTGTAAAAAAATTAAAAACATAAAAAATTACTTATAATTTTTCATCTCTGCAGTTTACAGAAAAAAGTTCTATACAAAGATTGTAGAGTATTTTATTCCGCGTATTTTGACGCTTGAATCGTTCGATTCGGATGAAAGGGTGAGTTTTCAAAAATATTGAATCAAACTCAAGATACGAATTTTTGAAAATATACCTGGGAACGCGGTCTCCCTTAAACACTTTCGCGCCCGTCAAAACTCACCCCTTCATCCGAATCGAACGATTCAAGCGTCAAAATACGCGGAATAAAATACTCTACAATGTTTGTATAGAACTTTTTTCTGTAAACTGCACAGATGAAAAATTATAAGTAATTTTTTATGTTTTTAATTTTTTTACAACCCTTCCGCGAGTTTGAGGGGGCTCATTTTTGGCACAATAGTTTGTCACATTATTACAGACGTTACCTCAAAATTGGGTCCATTCAGGTTGAATTGCAATTTCAAAGCTATTTTTACTGGACTACGTAGTGGCGGAGGAACAGAAACAGAGACACACGGTTGCAAACTATGCCGCGACTTTTCTAACGAATCGTTCCCTTTGATTGTGCCTGGTCGCTCGCGCGACAGCCTCTTTCACGCCCTTGTGAGAAATTTGCCGCGTTAATCGTCGTTCGATTAAAAGGGTAGTTTAAGGGTACAGACACGCCCACGGATTATGTCGTCGAATGTAAAAGGATTCGTTTAAGGCGAACAGCTGTGTATCAAATTTACGGGTTTCCTTTTAAGCCACTCAATCTGGTTTAGCGCGAAGATGAGAGCTTGGCAAACAGAAATAATTTAGCGTTTTACTATTCTGAACAATTATTATTACATTAATGTTCCGGAATCTTTTCCCTAGTATCTCCGCGAACAGTTTTGATACCGGGAGTCATTTAATAGTGAATGTTCGTTTCATCCGTTGAATTATTATTAGATGAACATTTCTGAAGAGCACAGTTGAACGCGAAGTTTGGTTTATTATGCAAACTATATTCAAGCGGCGAAAATGAACAATGCCGATGTTCGTGTCTAGAAGAAAAAGATGTCAGTGGTGCCCGTGGACGCGATAAGTTTGGTTCCTTTTTAAGTTTTTCCGCTAGAGCGAGTAAAGCGAATACCGTAACTTTTCGTTAGTTCCTATTACTCAAGGTGTAATTGGTAAGAGTTTGGAAAGGTAAGTCTGAGTAATCGATAGGAAAAGTAGGTGTTGGAAGGAGTAAGTAATAGCGGAGCTACCGATCCGCAAATTCTTGGAAGTGACGTTTAATCGATTAATTTCTGTCCTCCTTGCTGGCTTTATGATTTTCGTAGACGTGGTGTTGTACATCGGTGGTACAGTACGTTCGAAGTGGGCCTTCTAAAATAATTGATGCCTTTCTTGCGCCGCAACGGTAGGGTTTGAAAAAAATGTTGTTCCCGTTTCCCTTGGTTTGTTCAAAGTTTCACGATGTTTCTAAACGAAACGGAATCTTGTACCTAGGGTACGGAGAATCTGCGGTTAAAGCGTTATAGTTTCGGGATGCTAGTGTTGCGCAGCACTTGGAAACATTCGAAGGCAAGGTATAAAGTTGAAACTATCCCCCAAGTACCTTACCAGCTTGTACGTACGTATGTACATAAGTAACACGTATACGTATACATGTTTTATATGTCACTTTCAAAGTTTACTAACGCATCAGGTATTGCTGGAAACTTGGAAAGTAATTAATTTCTATTTCTCCGGGGTATATCGTTTCGATGTTTCCACTATCGATACCTGACCTACATCTTGCCCTTCCTCGACGTGCTTTTTATAGAGTGGATTGCCGTAAGCTACAGACCTTCCCTCGAAAGGATCCGATGTATCGACGAGGAAGAAAAGATGCGGGCTGTATTTCGTGGTCGAATTACCTACAGGTCACGTCGTCGGAAAGAGATGGAAACCTTCGGTGAAGGACGATATTATGGTGGATGGCCAAGAATCGATTCGATGCAACAGGCGGAAGGAAATAATATCTGCTGTGGTCAGCCCGGTCAGATTGCTTTTATACCTTCCTCCTTTGAACTTGCCGCGATACATGTATAATGCTCCGGAAATAACATCGTATTCGTGTATTCGGAATGTTTTTTACGGACATCTTCGCGTGGTAAATTGTAGACCCGTTTCGTTGTAGTTGTACGAGAAGCAGCCCGACCATTGCGTCCAATGCAGAGCCTACTAACTACTTGTATGATATTTTTACACAGTTTAAGAAATAGGCGCGATGAATATTTCTACCGGTTTAATACTGTGCATTTTGTAGAAACAGTATCGATGATGCTAAGGTATAAAGTCCAAACTATTATAAATCGAATAGATTGACCATTTTTCCACTTTATTATTGTTAATAGCACACGGTAGGAAACGGTGTATATGTATAATATACATATGTACATATATACGAGTATGTTGTACATACATACATTAAATATCATCAGTAGTCTTTAGAATAACATAAAAATGCACTCTTTAGACTTGATCCCTGATTCCACGAGACAACGCTATCGATCTTGACGAAAATTCATCCAAAGTTATACACCTATAGTTAGAAATGCCACGGACAAGCCCAAGTCATGGTTTTGCGTTTCAAGACAAAGTTAAAAACCGCTCATAATGTCTTACAGTTTCTACACGAAATTTTGGAAAGTCTACAGTTGTAATTTCAATACAGACGAGTAAACAACGAGGTTGAAAAGTTTCGCTTCCATAATTTTAGGATGACTACCATTTAATGTCTCCGAGGATTCATACGATTCTCTACATTTTCCGCATTAGGTCCACGAAATCTGGTACTTTAAGTTGCTTTACAAACAGAAAATTTCAAACAGACCTTTTCGATTTTTATGAAACATTAAGCGTTTTACAATGTACAAAGCTTTGGCAAGGTTGCGAAATTTCTTCGAAATGGCGATTTTTCGTGCAAATTTCGAAAGATTATACATATGTATTCATATCAGTTCTGAATGAAGATAAACATACTGTAGAAGAATATATAGGATGTTGCAAAGCCGCTCACGCACGTGGGCTTTCAACTAAACACAACTTTAATAAAACTCAATGTTTCTTCACTCAGAAGATCTTATTTAATTTCACTCAGAAATCACGCACAGCAAAACTCTCTTACACGTCAAACCTCTCTCTCAAAACTCTATCACACGAATCCTCGCGCAGTCACTCGATCCAAACAGTCTTAACTCACTCTTGACACTCACAATTGTCAGTCCAAATCATACTCTTTATTCACACCTTTCGATCATGCATTCTCAGAATTTCACACCCTACAATACGAACGGAGGGACTATTTTACCTAGAATTAAATACAGATTACGACACTATGCTTAAATATCAAAGTTGAACGTTGTTGACAGATTCTCAAAAATTTTATATATATAAAGTTCGACAATTTTTCAATGGTATGGTATTTCAATTCACTGTTATTCCTTTAACATGTTTTCACCCAATATCTAAACATTGCAAAAGTTAGAGGTGGTTCCTCACAAGAGGGAGGTACAGTTTTCAAAATTTATCGATGTTTTCTTGAGAATGTGACATTATATGTTTGATCTGGAAATCGTAAGCTGCGTTTGATTCTGGATGAAATGGACTCCTAGTTTTCATCGTATTTTTGAACTGATAATGACATATGATCATTCGAAATTTGTAATGCACGAAAAATCGTTACTTTATCGGCGTCCGCAAGATCGGTAGTGTTAAATTTTAACCGGTTATATGGACAAGTGTATTATCAGTAACCCGAACGAGAGCGAATCCTTTATAAAGGTCGCCTTTGCCTTTATTGCAAGTACAGTCCTGACGAGTAGAGCTGCCTAATTTCATATTATAACGTAACGTAACGTAAATAAAGATTTGAAAGATTCACAATTTTTAACAATGTGATATGTATTGGATAGGAAACAGATAAACAATTTTGATTTAATCCGTAGGGCAATATGCTGAACACCTTAGTGTTTTACCGTTGACCGATACCCACGTTGCATATGTTTATTTTTTAATTACTAACAACATTGTAACATTCTATGACGCACCAAGGAATATATTTTTTTTCTTACAAAATCGTTTCCGGAATGTAACATTTTTATCATGCGCAATTGCCTAGACAAACCGATAGTGAGGAATTACTGTTGATAGGAAAATTAATTTCACTGAAAGTTACGTACACAATGTAGCGGAACACAGTTAGTATGTATTCAAGAACAAACGTACATACGTACTTCAAATAACACGTAAATTGTGTGTCCATCGTTACATATGAGATTTTAAAGGTAACATGTATAATAAAATAAATACTTATTTTGACATCTTCTTACTTAATTTTTCGAATGGGAACAAAAAAATTGTGATTTATCATCCTGTGATCATTGTATTAATAAAAGTGTTTGAAACAAAATTTTAATTTCATAAAATGTTAAAACTCACGTGACTAAAGTTATTTGTGTTTTTTTTCTCTGACGAACTCTTCTGGACTCATACATCACTTATTGACATGTCAAAATATGGAGCGCGTCAACTATTGACTTGTGCAAAAATTGGTAATGGAAACGGACAGATCTGTAGTATCTTGAAGTATAAATGACAAGTTCGGAGGGTAACTAAACATTTGACCTTTTTCCAGGATTGAAAGTTCGTATGAAAAGATGAAAAATAATAGAATGAATTTTGGTCGGCGAATAACCCCCTAACGAGACCCAATGCTTGAAATTGGAAAAACATATTATATCTCCAAAATGTTAGGTCGTAGAGGACCCGTTTTTGCATTGTTATTACCGCGAGAGATCAAAGTTTATACACAGTATGACTACTGCAATTAGTCTCGTTAAGTAGTATTTATTTTTGTTTCTTCCAAATGAACTTTGCTTATATCTAGATTTTTTGTTTCTTTTGTTTCTCCCAAATTAACTTTGCTTATAGCTAGACTCCGGATGTTTATGCAAATGCATATTTTTGCAAAAAATCGATGTATTACGAAAACGGTGCGCCTACGGATTGTTTCATAGAGTCACAGTTTTGTCACCTTGTGAGTCAATGCTCCAACCAAATTACTCGGAACGGGGCTGAATCCTTCTACTGTCGAAAGGGTTATGATGAAAGGGTGAGGTCGTGGCGATGAGGCTAGGTTAATCCATGGTTGACACTGAATATGTTCTTCTTCAACTTTATACTCTCCCTTCAGAGATACGGACACTTTCGCTAGTTTGTTTTTACAGATATAGATTAGTAGTTCCTTCCATTTTACTATACAACTTGACTGTTAGGTCTTTCTTTTGGTCTTTAGGCATTTTGGGTTGAGAATTAATTATAACTTTTGTTGCTTTTGCAACTTCTACAATCGTTAAGGATCTGTTACCTGGAATCGTATGATTAGCGATTACTTGGTCTCAACTGGTACCCTTTAAAAGACGGTAGTTCTAAGGATTGATGCCATGGTATTACTTGAAGAAGCTACGGGTTTCGGTGGAAATCATAAGATTTCCGCCAACTACATACCTTGTTCCACTTTCGTCGAACCTCGATTTGGGTTATGGTCTGTGGTAACAGATTAATTCAGAGTGACAGGATGTGTGATGGAATAAACCTTTTCACTTGATCATGGATTCAAGCAATTTGAACAGAATCGGAATACAAAGTAAATCATTATTGTATTTAACTGTCTAATTGACTGACAATGAGTACACCGGAATTAAGAGTAAAACTGACTAAAAACTGGCTAACTAACTGAAAATGACTGCCGAAGACTCACTAAAGACTGCTAAAGACTAAGCTTCGTGGCGGAGGGCACCATTATACGTATTCATATACAGGATTTCGGGTCCTCCCACTACGTCGGTTTATAATGTTTTTCGGACAAAACAATAAAAGCCTGATCTGGCATCCAAATACCCTTAACGACAATACACTATGAAAAAGGATCTAACAAATCTTCCCCTTCAAAGTGTCTCTTTCACAGGACGGGGTCTGGTGCTAGTTTTATATTTCCACGTGGACAAGGTCTCCATTGTATTCGATGAAATCTGATGTTTAGAACTTTCTAATCTTGAGAGTTTCCGAGTTTGCGTTCCTAACGGCTCGATCAGATGTATATGTTTATTTCGAGTCTCAACATTTATCAGTCTCAACCAAGACGATCGCAGGGTGTGATTTCTGGAAAGAATTTCCGAGTTTTTAAAGTGTATCGCCCTGGCATCGAACTAACAAAGGGCGCTTAGACGCGGGGACGTAACACCTCATTATATGTCATTTGCTCTGTATATGCATATCTTTGTATGGATGTGAAATGTCATTCGCGACAAATTAATTTAATCTATCACGAAACTCCCGTATCATAAGTGCAGCCATTGAAACAGCACTTGATGTGCTGTCTGCCACAATAGTGTTACGAGCCGGACGGGTTTCCTTAACGTGGCCGGCGAACGTTATGGAATTTGTGTAACAAGACGTTCCTTTCGTCTCTTCTTTGACTTTCCTACAGCAGGAGGGTCGTACTTCGACAGTAGTGGGAGTTACGAATCAAGGTGCGATCTAGGAAATGATCGTTAACCCCTTGCCGTGCCATTTAGCTCGTGACTAACTCTGGTGACGTACAGATATAAACTAACATTCAATCACGACTCAGGCTCGTGATGTTTATGTTTGATCCGACTATCTGTACATGACCTCGGCTCGTGATATTTACGTTTGGCCCGACGATCTATTCACGAGCCTAGCTCGTCATATCCATGTTTGGACCAAAATTTTTATCACGAGTCAGACTCGTTAAAGCACGGCAAGGGGTTAATTTGAGCCAGATGAGCTTACAGCATGAACTGTAGGGTACTGGTCTTGTATCGGTACTAATGGAATCTAGAGCCAGATGGGCCTACAACATGAAGTGTAGGGCGCTGGTCTCTAGGGCGGTTAAATCGAGGAGAAATGAATCCAGATAAGCTTACAGCATGAACTGTAGGGCGCTGGTTTCCAGAACGGATAATTTGATTTTTAGGTAAGATATTACCCCGAGGTAGATGTACTTGCAGGCGAACTGCAAGGTGCTACTTTTTGGTTATTAACGACGCACTTGCTAGGACTAGGCAGGCGCAGTCCGGTACCTGCTGTTCGTTGTTTTGACTTGCTGAGGTAAAGTCGTAAAACTCTCGTAATTTAATGTTTGTTTCACTCCGAGCGTTTAGACTGAATAATTTGTGGGATCGTTACTCTATTATGTTTTCAATACGTTTCGTGGAGAAAGGAATTAAGTTCTAGAAACAATTCTTTACTCGAATAATAAGTTTCTAGTAAAATATTACAAGCATATTGTTTCAATCGAATTTATACAGGGTGTAACATATCATCGGGGACGTTTTTTCAGAATCGATAGTACGCACCAAAAGGTGAAAAAAGGACCAAGGAAGTTAGGTCCAAAAATCACCCCCTAACGAGTTACAACCCCATTTATGAAAAATTTTAAAAAAATCATATCTCCGAAATGGTACGTCGTAGAGGACCGATTTTGATTGCAATATAACCGGAAGAGACCAAAGTTTACGAAAAAAGTATCACTATCTACGCAAAGGAAGGTTTAGTGAATGCCCTCAATTTTTCCCAAGTTGTTACAAACCTGCTACGATATAGGTAATCGACGTTGTTTGGATTAAACAAGAATAAATACTATTTAACAGCAATAATCGCAGCAATTATATTTTTTCCTATTATTTTTGATATTCTCCGGTTATATTGCACACAAAACGCGTCTTCTACGACGTACCATTTCGGAGATATGATTTTTTAAAAATTTTTTACAAATGGGGTTGTAACTCGTTAGGGGGTGATTTTCGGACCTAACTTCCTTGGTCCTTTTTTCACCTTATGGTGCGAACTATCGATTCTGAAAAAAGATCTCCGATGATATGTTACACCCTGTATACAAGTACGTTTAGTGTGTTGCGTTTGAATTTATAGAAAATAAATAAAATAATTGAAAAGCTGTAAGTATTTACCCTTGGGCAGTGACGTTTGGGGAACTCCGACCAAGGTTCGAATATGCCAATGGACGGTCTAATCTTCCGAAGGTTAACGAAAATTCGAAAAGGAACTGGGCCTGATCTCGTAGTGTATGCTCAAGCGTCGTACTGAGAATAACCCGAAGGGATGCATTTTCGTGGCCCTTATACAGGGTGGAGCAGAGAAAACGTATGTTTTTCACTACTGAATGACATCCTTCCTCTTGGAGAAGAATTCGCATATCGACAAATCTGGTGAGCGAGGGGGCCAGCAAAGGAGGCCCTTCTTTTTGTGGGGATATTTAAAATCAAGAATCTACACGAACAAGCCTCGCACAATCGATGGCCTGAAGAATTCCATTCGTCAGGAAATTGAAGCTGTGCCGAATGAAATGTTGGAGAGAGCCGTGCGTAACTTTCAGAAGAGGATCCAAATTTGTATCCAGCAAGAAGGACGTCATCTCCAAGACATTATTTTTCGAACCTAATTAAAGTATGTATATTTCAAAACTGCATTAAAAAATCTATCACTTAATGCTTGTTTTTATTATTTTTATCAAACCGTGTCCCAGTCATTCAATACTAAAAAACATGCGTTTCCTCTGTTCCACCCGGTATATGTTGAAAAAGCTGTGGGGATTTGAAAATTGAAGAAGAATGCCCTATGGTGGGAGGAAACTAGCTGTGTGGAAAAGTCAATTGTCAATGTGGGAAAGTCTAAAACTCTTTTCCTAATCGCGTGGGCCGAGTGCGTAGCCATCCACGGGTCTTATTTAAAAGGGTCTTAGGCCAAGTTCGTGTCGCGCCTAACGCACTGCTTGGTTGTAATATAAATGGAAGAAAATGCACCTGGGTGTCGCTAAGAAAAATCCCATGATGAGAATTTTCGTAAGAATCGTGGGATTCATAGGTAAAAATAGAAAGCTGTGAACTATGGGTTTGCCGTCAGATGGGAATGTATATGAATTACATTAATTATTTGCAAAACATACCTGCTGATTGCAGAGAAAAAAATAAGGTTAAAGTAATTGCGGTTGTAGAGATAAATATTGGATCAACGAAATTAAGGCAATTTTCAAGTATTAAAAAAATGACTTTATACAAAATTCGATAGATGTGCGATACGTGTCTAACCAGATCTATCCAACCGGGAGAAATACACAATAAGTACACAACGTTTACATCGTTTGACGTGGAGCAATATTTTTTCGTGTACCTATAAACCAATTTTAACGAAAAAGCGCCGCCTATTAATATCTTCCCACTTAGGAAAAATGTTTCTCATTTATTGTAGCATGAATTATAATTCATTACGGTATATTTTTTATGTTATATATTTTTCCCTGCATATTTGCATATTTTTTGTGCATGTTTCGATATTTTCCGTACATAAATTGCATATGTTTCTACACATTTATCGTGAATAAACATTCAAAGTCAACATATACACTCCGCGACAAAACTAAAAAACTGAAAATTATATTTTTCAACATGATAACGCCGCTGTGCATACAGCAAAACGTGTAAAAAACTACATTGGAGACGGTAATATACAAATTTTACCATGGCCTGCGAGGTCTACAAATTTAAATATATGTAGAGAACATCTGGGGAATGTTAGCCCGTGCTGTGTATGGAGACGGGAAACAGTTTATATCGATAGAAGAGATGAAAGCTCGTATTGAAGAAGAATGGGCCAAATTAAATCAAGATCAAATAAAAAATTTAAATGAATCGATACCACGGCAATTAATTGAAACTATACAAATAAAGGTGACACAACACATTACTAATAAATAGAAAGAAATTTTTTTCATTAACTTCCACCCACTTTTTCTTGCTTAAAATATACACTGTCTTATAGTTTTCTCGCACCTTATTTTATCAAAAATTAGAAATTTTAGTGAAACTTTTTTCAATTTAATTTAACAACATTGCCGCTATGGAAATGTATGTATTTTATTTGATTCTTTGAATTAATAACGAAAACTTTTACGAAAAAATTGTCATTAATAAAATATTAGCACAAATCGCAGGTGTCTTATAGTTTCGTCGCGAAGTGTATCATAGCAGTCTTTACAATCTTGAAAAAAAATTAAGGGCATTGATCAAGACGCCTTTCCCGAAGACAGTTATATTTTTCTTTATAAACTTTGGCCTTTCCCGCTAGTATTAAGATCAAAAGCTCTACGACCTACCATTTCGGAGATACAATTGTTGTATACATTTTTTACACAGGAGGTATATCGTAATAGGGGGTGGTTTGCGGACATACGTTCATTGTTTTTTTTTCATGTTTTGATACGTACTATCGATAATGGCAAAAGGTTCCCGATATTTAGTTACACTCTATATGTATACAACGGCGCAACAGTTTGTTACTAATTGGTATTCGTAATAAATTTGAAAAATTAAGATTAAAAACAAATGCTTAACTTTGTTATTAACTTTATTTCATGCATTCTTGATAAATTTATTTTGTGAAAACTAGTAATTTCAATTAATGCTTTCAATGTTTCGTCAATATTCGCAATACATTTCTCTTTGTGCATTGTGTTTTAATTTTACGGCCATTCGACTGAAAAAAAAATTAAAAAGAGTAAAATTTAAATGAAATAAAATTAAAAGGTTAACCTTTTTAAATCGGTCAAAAAGTCCTGCGTTATTTTTCGCTAGAAACAGAGTGCTGCTTTTACAAGTAAATATGTTTATGAAACATGAAGCAATAAAGTCTATTGAAACTAATTAAATAAACCATGTGTCTCGTTAATCTTGAAATTGTATTATCCAGAATCGTAATTTCAATGTTTCAATAATTAATATTTCTCGTCAGTAGGCTTTTCCTACAAATGTTTTATCTGTAGGGTGTCCTCAAACGGTTGTACTGTTTTTTGCGGGGTGACAAATCTCAGATTGATTGCCAGGCTATCGCTGTCGTGCGAAATGTCCCACGTTTGAACGCGTTAATCCATTGGCGATTGATTAATGAGAATTGGGACCGACAGCCAATCGGAGATTGTGGAAAGCAATCGTTTGTTTACGCTTCGTTGGATTAATTCGCATATATATGCATTTCCCCAGGAGTGATCTGTTCCTTTAACAATTAGGTCATGCGTGGTAAACCTTTTCTTTTCTTTTCCTTTATCTGATGCCTTTTTTAGTTCCGTTGAGAAAAATGTCGGCACGTATTTAAAATAATTAACTTAAACCGTATATCCACTAGTAACGTACACGGACAAAAACTATGGTGATTTACTGTGCAGTGGACATTAAGCACGAAGCTAAGCAGGGCATGTTCACGCTAGTTTACTTGTGAATAAAATCGCGTGAGTTAACTCGACAACCGTCGACAGCGACTTAACAGTTTATATGGCTTCCGAGCTCGCTTCCAAAGATATAGTTGCAGACGGAACAAAATTTAATGTGCAATCTTCTAGCAGTAGCTTTAACGAGCAGTATGAAAGTGGACAGCATCAAAAATAATGAAATTATAATAACATTACGTTATGCTGTCTATTAAATAACACCAAGACAGAACGGTGAAGGAAACTTTGAACCTAGTCTCGAAAGCGTGGTAGATAAAACAACAGCATACAAAATTCATTTCCTACTGTTTTTTTTGTATTTCAAAACTAAACCTACCATGGACGTTCAAATGTCTGCATTCAATATTTTTGTTTTTAACGTTATTTTCGTTGATTTAATGAAAAAAGGGACTTGTTAATTTTGATATTTACTTCATTGAGACACGGTGGTATTAAATGTATCGCACCTTTTTAATGCATAAATATGCACGATGGGATATTATTTGACCCACCTCGAAATTTTGCAATGCCTACGTGCATATTGGTTTATTTCTAGTCCCACTTACGTAAAATAGATGGCCATACCATCAAAATAAACGTTATAAATTTTGTTAGCTTGTGTTAGCAATTTTCGACATGTCCGTACACATTTATTAGCTGTTGCATGTGGAAGTTTTTACTGCGTCAATCTTTTTTTAGGTAAAATTTTCATGCCACATCGGCATTTTTATTTTCTAAAATTCTGTACCTCAATAGGTTAATTATGACAAGTACTTTAACACACCAATGTCACGTTTGTTATATTTTCTATTATCATGTAATTGTTCCCACCTTCCCAATCCGGTTCGTTTTATTAGGCCTATCTTGTTATGTAATACATATGTATATACGTGTATATTAGGGTGGGTCAAAAAAATGGACTATTTTTTTTTTAAATTACACGGAAAAATTGGTTCGTAGACACCTCTAGAAAACTCTCAGCAAAGCTGAGCTCTTATTTTTAATGGGAAGGTCCTCCGCATTATAGTTTTATATTTTTTACGCAGTCCTTTATAAAAAAATTCATATCTTGCTCATAACGTTACCGATTTGCAAAAGTAAATATATAATTTTGTAGGAAATCGAACGCTCTACAAAAAGGGACTCTTATATTTTTACCATCAATCTCACCATTTAGATAATATTGACGATTGAAGTTTGATGATTTTTAGTCAAATTTGATTTTTGCTTATGAATTTAATAACTCGCGAACCAATATGAATTATGAAACGTGCAAATGTCATTTTGTAGGAAATTTAATGCTCTACAAAAAAGTTCTCATATGCATAGTTGATAAAATTAAGCGTTTAAGAGATATTTGACGACAAATATCTCTTAAAATCAAATATTCGTCGTCAATACCATCTAAATGGTGAGATTGACGGTAAAAATATAAGAGTCCTTTTTTGTAGAGGGTTCAATTTCCTACAAAATTATATATTTACTTTTGCAAATCGGTAACGTTATGAGCAAGATATGAATTTTTTGCTAAAGGACCGCGTAAAAAATATAAAACTATAATGCGGAGAACCTTCCCATTAAAATTAAGAGCTCAGCTTTGCTGAGAGTTTTCTAGAGGTGTCTACGAACCAATTTTTCGGTGTAATTTTAAAAAAGAACAAATAGTCGATTTTTTTTACCCACTCTAGTGTATATACATACACTTAGTAGTAGATGTACTACCTACCTCTAGATATATGCGAGAATACCGAATCGATTCCGATTCTTCGAGAAGCTCGTGCGAGCACATTACATACATGTTGTATTGCACCTGCAGTTACACCTTTGGAGGCAACCTCGCAAAGCCGTTTTGCACTCATAAATCGCTGTCAACAACTGTCGAATTAACTCGTGGGAGTTTTATACACAACTGGACGACCACTGGTTAACTTACAACTTTGTTAGCTTATTGTTTAATAATTTCTAATTTCTAAATTTCTACTGCAAAGTATTTCGCGACATTTTTAACGTGAGAATTGCATTGGTAAACGTACGGTTTAGAGGAATTAGCTTTAAAACGGGGACACATTTTTAATGTAGCTGATGTATGTATTTAGTAGAGAGCGAACGTTTAGTAGAGGAGAGCGAACGAAAGTTTTCTCATCGTATGACGAATCGCACCGAATTACATAGTTTTAAGGTCAGAAAGTTCACTGGATATTATCGGTCAATATGTATATCTCTAATACATTTAAATGAAGTTTGCCGACGCAAAATGTAGAGTTGAATTTATGTGCAAACAGGCTAACAACTTGTCAGATGACTAAATATAATAGTTTAATAAGAAGTTGCTTCTGCCACGAGTACCTGACGTTTCAATTACAACCGTCACAATTCGCGAATCATTGTTGAGAGTTAGTTAACTCTCGCAACCTTTACACACAGCAAATTCAAATGTGCGACGGTAGATTGGTATTTAAAGTTTCAGAATCAACAAATGCATTTGGAAGAATGAGTAAGTACGGTGCGAATCAAACTTATGTCGTTATGAGGAAAGGAATGTTTTTGTATCACCTGTGTTTAAAAGTAGGCGCTTATTGTGGAAGCTTCCAGCAAGTTTGTAGCAAAGTAAAATAACAAAATTTCGAAAAAGAATATTGGTAAAATGTACGAACACGGGTTGAATCGAATTAAATTCACGATGTTGCCTTAATTATTTATTATACCTATCAAAACGTAAAATTTGCATAAAAATTTTTTTGTCGCGTCATGTCGAGAACAAAATGTTATATACATTCCTTTACTTTGTTTTAAATAATAGTGTTAGCACACTATTTAAGTAGACTTTTATACGCACATACATACCCATGTAAGTACTTATATCGTTTCCCAGTGTGTCGTATCAAATAAAACATATGCATCGTAACAATGGGAAATTTTTGCGAAACGAGTTATATTGCGTACAAAATGATAGTTAAATAGTATGCGTTAATCATACAAGGTTGACTTTTCCTGTAAAATTGCCGTCCTTTACCATAGCACATTCCATATGAAGACCGCAGGAGAAAAAGATTATAAGTCACATTTTCCATTTCACATTGGAGAAGTATTTTAATGTAAAAAATGCATTGAATCAAAAATTGTATTTTCCACATTCCGTGGAAAACATACAAGATTGATCGTCATTAAATTACTTATTCCGTTGGAATTTTACAAAGCTTGAGACCTTAAGATTTTTCTCCCCTTTTTGCCTATTTTTTGATAAAAGATTTCTTAAGTCACTCTTAAATGGTCATTCAACTCTATAAATTGTTAACTTTCTAATGAGTAATTTTTATTGATCAGTCGCGTCTGCCGTTGCGAATCTCGAAATTGCAGGGGATATGTACATACATATACATACGTCAGCTTTGTATATGTAAAAATGTGTATACATATAATGTATATATTTATACAAGGACCGGCGCGGATTCTGACCGATTAACCCATAGGATGCTATGGGTTAACCGGTCAGAATCCGCGCCGGATCCTGTACATATGTACACATCTATGTACTGCCATAGATCCAGTACTATAGAGTCACCGATACATTTTTATTTGTCCTGTATTAGTGGTCGTTCTGTATCCCTTTCGAGCAACCAGACGACGCGGCGGTATAAACAATCCCGTTACTACAAGACATTACTACTTGTACAGGCCGCCCAGAAAATAGTGAACCATCTCAGGGGAGTAGTGCGGCGAGGGGATTGATTTTGCCTCGCGCGATTCGTTTGTCGTGACGCGGCGTCGTGGCGCGGCACAAAGGCAAAGTCAATCCCCTCGCCGCACTAACCCCTGAGATGGTTCCCTATTTTCTGGGCGGCCCGTACATACATAGCAGTAGGAACCATAACGCTGTCGCGCCCAACGGAACCCTTTGATATGCCGTCGTTTTCCTTTAATATCTCGGCCACGGATTAAAGTACAACTTTAAGAATATTGTATCCCTATATTAGAATTATCTCAGCTATCACTCGGTCGGTGTTAGAGTCGGGTTAGGGTCTGGTTAGATAAGTCTGGTTAGGTACATTAGATCTGGCTACCCATGCATACCCCAGTATGTACCCCTTAGCGAAGGCATTTTTGCTGTTGCTTGTACATATACATACAGTCACGGTCAAGAAATTAACAGTTATGTGTCTTGACCGGGAGTTATGGATTTTTCTATAATACAAAGACAAAAGTCGATCGATTGTTTATGGAAGAATACAACGTATATTAAACATTATCGTATAGTTTCAAGTGGTACGCGTCGCTATGCAAAGTTAAGTTAATGTTATAGGTTACGATTGAATATGCGAAAGGTGAAGTTTACAAGCGTCGCGTGTCCCTGGCGGTCAATCCGACTGCCTCACGCAAAACTTTTTTACGTGAGACCGATGTCCGGCCACGAGTAGGCATTCGGAGGGGTATGTTGAAGTCAGAGAAAAGCCTGATTGGCTTAACTTATAGAAAATGGATAATTGAAAAATTGAGGACGCTCATTCCATCGATTGGTTGTAAGAACAAGTACGAAAAACGAGTAGAGTAATCGCTGCCATGGTCAAAATTGCTTTTCCACTGGCGCTAACTGACGGTCAGACGAAACTCTGCCTCCTAACATCTGACTGTCACAAAGTAATTAAGCTTATAGGTTTTCGAGATTTCTATTAAAATTAAAAACTCGAGCTGACGGCACCGCTTTGCAAAAGACTAGACTCGAGGTCTGCAAAAGTGTAAGTTTTAAAAGTATAAACTACGTCGGCAGGCTTTGTGAACATATAATGCATCGCAACGTCTGTAATTACTCTGTGCGTGTGCATGTTAGCGGAAACTTTATGTCTTCAAACCGTCGCACAACGTGACATTTTAGTAATTTAGGAGACATAATTTGACTTGGATACCAATCCAGATATGTAAAAAGACATTATAAATCAATGCCAGAATATCCATTTTTACGGAAAATGTAAAAATTGTTTAAAGAAGTACCGTACAATGATCTATGTAGAATGATCATTTTCTTGAGATGTGTTTTTATATGCAATTACATTGCGACAGTGTCCTTCGCCTACGTTCGATTGTAACAATTATTATGTTTGAGCATTCACGGTACGTTTGCACGTTTTTCTTCTCGCAAAAGGTTGCATTAGCCTTTCGGAACTTCGTAAAACTCATCATGTAAGATAATCCCTATTTTCCAAATAAGTAATTGTATCTATGGACAAATGTATACGTATACATTAGGGTGGGTCAAAAAAATAGATTTTTTTTTACTAGTTACACAGAAAAATTGGTTCGTTGGCACCTCTAGAAAACTCTCAGCAAAGCTGAGCTCTTGATTTTAATGGGAAGGTCCTCCGCATTATAGTTTTATATATTTTACTCAGTCCATTAGAAAAAATTCATATTGTTAAGACAATCAATAGCACACATAGAATCGAAAGACCTGGTGGAAAGCAGATGTTCAGAAAAATTGTACCATCTACCGCTTGAGCTCTGGTCAGGCATAGATTCAACGTTTTCGCATGCCCGCGAAGGAATTATGTCATAAAACGTGCCTGATAGAGACCCTAACGAAAATTAGTAAAATTGTCGAACGACGACAACAAACATCTGCCGACCACCAGGTCACAGAAAATCACTCCCTCTCTTGGTCTGTAGGCGGGGTGGAGACATTTTCATTAACCAATAGTTGAATATTCCAAAGTCTCCTTCCCTGTCTACAGAAAATTGGATTTTCCGAAAAAGCAGCAAGGGAGGGGAGCTCCTCAGTTTCGGAGGAGTTTGCAGGACAAGTCAACTTCAGACACATTCTAGTAAGCAAAGAAAGCACAACACAAGACACAATTCAGAAAGCATAGTGAACACATAGACAGAATTTAGAATCCGTAGTGGAAAAACATAAAAACACACCTCGTCGTGAACACAACCAAGATTCAAATTAGTAGGCGACGTAAACACGATTATAGAATAGATTAGTGTACGACTTTGTTAAGTTTTTCGTTGTAAAGTTTTTAAATACAACTTCTTGTTTTGATTATTAAAACCAGTCTACATTTCGTGTCCCTTTTCACGGTAATTAAAAGGGTGGTCCTTCGAGCATCACTTTAGATAGGCACGACATCTTGTGCGATACACAAGTTGACCTTTGAAAATTCATTCAAACGGTGCAACTCAACACATATCTTGCTCATAAATTTATCAATTTGCAAAAGTATATATATATATATAATTTTGTAGGAAATTGAACGCTCTACAAAAAAGTTCTCATATGTTTAGTCGATAAAATTAAGCGTTTAAGAGATATTCGTCGTCAAATTTTAATGATTACCAATCTTAGCAGTTTTTGATAAGTAATTCAAAAAATTTCAATTTAATTCATGGGTTATGGAAAAATTTTAGAAAGTTTAAGTTTTTACCAAGAGAAAAATGCTTCAACTGATATTTCAAGTTTTATTTTCAGACGTAAGTATGTTTGGCTATCAAACGACAGCAAGCGTAACTAAATGATAAACGCAAGAGTATATCTCCGCACTGTTTCATGTTACTGCAGTTAGAAACTATTGTTTAGTGAAAGAGTAGACTTCAGACGGAAATCAAGGGTTCGTTAGATTCTTTTAAACCAGTCGAGAGCAATTACACCCTAGGTGTGTAATGCAGTACGTAGCCAAAAAGGCCAATCATACACTCTGTTTGTAATGACGCTGTCGATAAGATCGATCTGAAATAAAGTACAAGTATTGATGTGTAGAAATGAAAGCTTGTATTGCTTTATAATATAACTTGTATTGTATTGCTTAATTTTATAACACGCACAACTAAGACTGTCAGGATTAAAAAAAAATAAAGGAAAGAGTGACGATGCAAGCGGTAATCGTTTGCAGTGCTGTCAAGGTCGTGCACATTTCAGTCGATTTTCGAGGTGCACGCCCACTGCCCCACCACTTTTAAATAAGGACCAATGAGCGAGCGGCTAGACGTTTCGGGGCCGCTTCGGCTCAGGAGCGTACGGTGAACATAAACGCACGTTCTGCCCTACCCAGGTACAACCTTTTTAAAATTTTACGTACCTGTTCACGTTACGCACATGAGCTTAATACTTAATAAAAATAAAATCGAAACGAACTATGCGTTACGCCTCGAAGTTACGGAAACGGTGCCCTTCGATTTATTTCGTAAAGTCACAGTTTTGCCCGCTTGTGAGTCAATGGTCAGACCAATTTACTCGGGACGGGGCTATGTCGTCCTACTTTCGAAAAGGTGACTATGAAAGGGTGAGATCGTGGTGACGAGGTTAAGTAAATTGATTCTTGACACTGAATATATTCTTCTTTATTTTTTTAATTAAATTCAATGACATGGACACGTTGCGCGGATTTGTTTTACTGATACAGATTAGAACAGGTGTTTGGCTTTTAGGCGTTTTGGTTTGGGAATTCATTATAACTTTTGTCGCTCTTGCACCATTTACAGTACAAGAAATGGTACGCCTTAAAAATCGGTAGTTATAAGGATTGATGCCGTGGTTCGCTACTATTTGAAGAAGCTACGGGTTTCGGTGGGTATCATAAGATTTCCGCCAACAAACTTGTTCCTCTTTCATCAAACACCGATATCGGGTTATGGGTAGTAGTAACAAATTAATTAAGGGTATCAGGATGTAAGATGGAACAAACTTTTTTATTTGAACATGGATACAAGTACCTAATTTAAACAGAATCGGAATAAAGAATAAAACATCGCTGCTTTTAACTGTCCAACAGACTGCCTGTAACACAATTACGAGTAAAACTGACTAAAAACTGACTGACTAACTGACTGACTAACTGACTGACTGACTGACTGACTGACTGACTGACTGACTGATTAACTGAGAAAGACTGGCAAAGACTAAGTTTCGCGGCGGAGGGCACCAGTATACATACAGGATTTTGAGCCCTCCCACTACGTCGGTTCGTAACATTTTTTGGAACGAAACAATGACGGAACCTCATCTGGCATCCAAACACCCTCAACAAGGATGCACCTCGAAAAAGGATCTGTCAACTATTTACGATATTGTTCGTCGTATCTCTTTCCTTTCAAGCGTCCATGGCGGTTTGACAAGTCTGGTAAAAATTGAACAATATCGCATTGCAAAAAATTTTTAAATACATAAGCTCAAAGTGGCACTCATTTGGCTGGTAAATATCACGTTTTTCCCAAAGGCGACACTTTGTTTAGATTTGGTAGACGTTTGAAACGAGCGACTTATTCTTAGTAGTTCCCAGGACAACGCACCAGTTCACACTTTCGCAATCGCAATGTCAAAAATACACGAATTGAGCTTCGAATTGATTCCGCATCCACCCTATTCTCTTGATATGGCTGTCTGTGATTTTTTTATTTCCCAACTTGAAAACATGGCTAGGTGGGAATGCATGTATGCCGTGAATGCCTACTTGCAGACTTTGACAAATCATACTTTTTTAACAGAATGAATAAATTAGAATCTCGCTGGGCTAAGTTTGTCGCCTTTGAAGGAGACTATGCTGAAAAATAAAGGTTAATTAAAAAAAATGATTACCTGCTTTTTTACCAAACGTATCAAACGACCCGTGTACGTTTCTTCGTGGTAGTCTCCATTGTATTTTCAGAAATTCGATGGCTAGAGTTCTCAATCTTAAGGGTTTAGGAGTTACATTTTGAACGGCTCGTTTAGATTTAGTGCTTATGTCATCTTGAAAGAATTTATGTTTGTAAAATAAAGGAATCTAGCGCTATCTATCGTTTATTCTATAATTATACTTTGTTTCGTGCTACCGCAAATAAAATTGGCCGGTTACGAGCCTTATGCGCCTATCGTAGTACCTGAATCCAACACATATATTTCAGAAGGGCGTATTTTTTATCTATACGCGTGTTTTGATAACTAATTTTTGGACATAAGCACCTCTCCTGTTCCTGACGTTAAGTGCAATTACCACGCATTACGCGATCAAGGTGACACTCTACTTTTTCTATTAAAATGAATACGACCCAAAACGCGTACATTTTTCAAAGTCCTATGTAATGTACGAAACTAATGGCAAATAATCTACAATACTGTAAAAGGGCACTCGTAAATCCTGTAACACGAAACATTCTTCTTTCTTATGTTTTGAATTACAACGACATTACAGCTATGTTAATGGTCAAAACAACAAAACTATTTTTAAAAGTTATTACCTTTAATTAAACATAACGATGTAAAATCATAAAAATAATCCGACGTTTTGATCTTATATTTCTAAGGACTTTTTGTAATTTATCCCGTTAAGTATGGATTCAAAGTATCGGATGATACGACTGGTGAGGTCGTTCCTCCTCTCGGTAAATTATTTTTACATGATTTACCGTAAGACTTATGATTGGCTGATAAAATGTACAATGAAGATTGTGCTTTTTTAGGTTTCCATCGCAAAGCAGGTAAATATTATTATTTTATGCAAAATATATGAATCACGAAACTTATTAGTCGGTCAATATAATATATGTACTTATGTATATTTTGAGAACATTTTTATATTATTTTCATGAATTTTCATTCGGATAATACATTAGAAATTGCTTCAGTTGATTCTGCTGAAATATTTTCATCGGAAGGTTGTATCGGTAGGGACATTTCCAAACATTCGTTTGCAAATGGAAACTTTTTCATTGCGAACTTACCCGAACTTACCCCTAGACGTGTAGGTACACGCGAAACGGTGCTAAACAATTAATATTCAAATAGTTATAACACTTAAGATCGAACAGTATTGAAATAAAAGTTGATTAGCTATTAATCACAAATGATGTAATGGGGCCAGAATATGCACGTATGAGAACTCAGAACTACAACTAATAATAAGTCGTTAATCAAAACTTATAATGGTAAAATAAATTACTAAACTTTTTCTCGTCTAGAGATATTAATAACTACATAAATAAGTACCATACAAATATAAAAATTGCATTGAAGTGTGTAACATACTATTTTGAAATGTATCCATACTGCAAGAAGTAACATAATTTCTTTGAAATATTTAAAAATCACTAGTAAATGCCTCAAACATTATAGCATGGTTGAAATGGCAGCATGTCAAAAGCTTTGTCTTTCGATCCACTGACTTATGCATGTAGTAGAAATGAATACAAAGAATGTAGTACATTGATCTACACATGTTCAACAACTTCAGACAAACAGAATTTTATGGATTAAGTTTTTGAAATTGACTTTTTTACGGCTTTTCGGGTCAAATACTTCACGACGCGTCGTGGGAAATATTATGGATGATAGATTGTGACACGCATCTTGCAATTCTAGTAATGAACGACGATTGCAGTAGATGGTGTTCTGAAGTTTTTTTTTTTCATACCGAACACTACTTTATAAAGTTATTTGCACATTTCAAACGTTGACACTATAACGCGACGATTAGAAAGAAGTCGTTACATTTAGTGTAAATTTTCGAGGTTCTAGCACGTTTTGTAAATGCGGCGCGAAAATATAATTTTCAGAATTATGCTACTTTAATTGACGAATAGATGGGTTAAGCTAGATGATTTAGAAAATTTCGCGACTGTGGGAGTTAATTTTGTATTACTTGCTGATTCCGAAAAGAATTCTTCCGAAGCGTTTATATGGTAAAAAAAAAACCTGAACTCGCTTGAAAAAAGAAGCAATCTCCCATTATCGATGGCGAATTGTGCACACGCTTCCTGTGTAGACTCGGTAAAAATTGAGAGATCCGAATTTCGATATTCTCATCTATCCACCATATTCCCCCGATCCAGAAGCTTCGAATAACCATTTGTTTCAATCGAAGCAAAACTCGCTCGAACTTGGTAATAACTCTGATTCCCCGGAGGCCTGCAAAATGCATCTGTCAAGATTTGTTGCCGAGAAAAATGGGAAGTAACGAGAGAATGGTATTATGCAAACTTCAGCGAGATAATAAACTATCGTGTATCAAAGTGATGAAAACTTTGTCGAACAAATCTCCATTTTGTCCAAAAGAGCTTGACTGTTTCTCCCCGATAAATATGACATGACTTATTGGTCGACCTGATACGGTACATACACAAGCGAGGATGTATCTTACCATTACTTCGGTTGACAGACTGAAAATTGTGGCGATCGGAACGACCAGCTTGATTTTCGGTTATTACATAATTCGAACACACTCGTCGTTTCTGACGAACTCTCCGCCATTCGAGTCAGGGATTATATTTTCACGCTAACGTTGTTCTAACGCGTGCGAAAGCCACTGTAGATCTATGGTTCTTGTTCCGCTCGATAACTCGACACCGTGATATTAACATTTTCAGGATGTACTGGTACGTACAGTGGCCGAAATAATCTTAGGTTCACTCCAATTTCCTAACAGAAAAGTATGTTATGCGTAGTATTTTTGATTTTATTTATTAGTATTTATTCTTTCTTATATAATTAACAAAAAACACAAATAAATTAAATAATAGAATGTTTATTAGTGCTAATTACAAACTTTTATCACAAAATTGGAATTTTCGGTGCGAAATAAATATAGGTTCATACTATATTTTTTAATGAAAAATTGAATTAATGAAAACCAAATCATAACATATTACTTAGTTTGTCCTTTTTTGTTCTTAACTACCTGAAATATTTTGTTTTGCATTGTTTAAATTAGTTTTTGCAATGTCTCTGGGTCAATTTGAGACCATGCGCCTCTGGTGCCATTTTTTAATTCAGAGACATTGCAATACTTTTTTCCATTAGCATAAACATTTAGTGCTAGACTCCCCCAAAGGTTTTCAATAGGATTTAAGTCTGGATTTCTTGATGGCCAAGGTAGAACATCAACTTTTACCCTCTCAAACCAGGTATGAATTATCTTTCCCCGATGTATAGGTGCATTATCATGCTGAATTATGAAGTTAGGCCCACCAATTTCGTCGACATATTCACCCAGAACGTATTTCGGCAGTTCCTAGTATTTTTTCGCATTTGCTTGTAGCGCAAACCACACTAAAGAGGTGTTACCGCTGTATCCAAATGCAGCCCAAACCACGACGCTAGCTCCCCCATGGACTCTTGTCGTTTTAATTTGTTTTTTTATTGACGCAAATCGTGCCAATAGTATTTGCATATACTAATGATACTAATAATACGATTTGCGTGACAAAAAACAAATTAAAACGACAAGAGTCCATGGGGGAGCTAGCGTTGTGGTTTGGGCTGCATTTGGATACAGCGGTAACACCTCTTTAGTGTGGTTTGCGCTACAAGCAAATGCGAAAATATACTAGGAACTGCCGAAATACGTTCTGGGTGAATATGTCGACGAAATTGGTGGGCCTAACTTCATAATTCAGCATGATAATGCACCTATACATCGGGGAAAGATAATTCATACCTGATTTGAGAGGATAAAAGTTGATGTTCTACCTTGGCCATCAAGAAATCCAGACTTAAATCCTATTGAAAACCTTTGGGGGAGTCTAGCACTAAATGTTTATGCTAATGGAAAAAAGTATTGCAATGTCTCTGAATTAAAAAATGGCACCAGAGGCGCATGGTCTCAAATTGACCCAGAGACATTGCAAAAACTAATTTAAACAATGCAAAACAAAATATTTCAGGTAGTTAAGAACAAAAAAGGATAAACTAAGTAATATGTTATGATTTGGTTTTCATTAATTCAATTTTTCATTAAAAAATATACTATGAACCTATATTTATTTCGCACCGAAAATTCCAATTTTGTGATAAAAGTTTGTAATTAGCACTAATAAACATTCTATTATTTAATTTATTTGTGTTTTTTGTTAATTATATAAGAAAGAATAAATACTAATAAATAAAATCAAAAATACTACGCACAACATACTTTTCTGTTAGGAAATTGGAGTGAACCTAAGATTATTTCGGCCACTGTATGTACATACATACACTCCCTTCCATAAGTCACCGGACACTTACTCGTTTTCATCAAAATAATGATTAAAACACAGATACAGCTCTCTAGCTTGATTTTATTGTTGATTTTGTAATATTTAGGTATTTTACGATAATTTCGGTATGTAAAAATGGAAATAAATATTAGTTATTTAAACAAAACGTTTAAAAAAGGAACTGCCTGCGTAAACACTCATTTCGTAAGGTTTCCATTCGGTACATTTTGGGACATATTGTTCGTTTTAGACGTTCAAATCTATCAGAGGATGATATTTGGAACATTATGAAGAGTTTATAAATACTGTAAAAGGAGTTTTAGACTAAAGAGAGATGAGCATGGAGCTGCGACGGTGAAGTCGCTGTTTCTTCTTTATTTCAAGTTTGACAGTGCATGTGATCAGTATGAGCAGTTCTAGAAAACAATTATCCATTCAAAAGCGTTCGAGTATTATTACTCTTGCTAAAGAAGGCAATTCTGTGCGGGAAATTGCGATAAAAACTAAAATTCCGAAATCAACAGTGCATGATACAGCGAAGAAGTTAAGAGATACTAGTACTTGTGAATATAAAAAACGAACTGGACGGCCCAAAAAAACAACAGAAAATGAAGACCGTTATACACAAACGTTAAGTAAACGAAACAGGAGGATGACAGCAACAGAAATTGCGGCAGAAGTGAAGAAAGATCGAGAGGATCCAATTGGTACGACGACAGTTAAGAGACGTCTTCTGCAAGAAGGGCTTCGTGGGTGTGTTGCAGTTAAAAAACCGTTGTTAACGACTCAAAATAAGAAAAAAAGACTGCAGTGGGCAATATTACATAAAAATTACACTGCTGAAGATTGGGAAAAGGTATTGTGGACTGATGAGTCGAAATTTGAGGTGTTTGGCACAAAACGACGAATCCATGTGCGTAGGAAACAAACTGAAAAATTAATTCCCGACTGTATTGTACCAAATGTGAAGCATGGGGGTCAGTCTGTGATGGTGTGGGGTTGTTTTGGGGCGAATAAAACTGGTGATTTAGTGAAAATCGAGGGTATTTTAAAAAAAAGAACAATGTTTGCAAATTTTATGTGACCATGCAGTGCCGTCTGGTAAACGCTTAGTAGGACAAAACTTTATATTTATGCAGGACAATGATTCCAAACACACCGCAAACATTTGTACAACTTATTTAAAAGACCAAGAAAATAATCATGAATTAAAAATTATGGTATGGCCTCCGCAATTGCCCGATCTTAACCCAATAGAAAAATTATGGGAAGAAATAGACAGAAACCTACGGAAAGTGTGTCCAAAGTCAAGAAAATATTTATGGGAACTATTACAGAAAAGTTGGACAACAATAAATTCAGAAAAATTAAAAAAAATACTCGATAGGATGCCGCGACTAGTCCAAGCAGTGATAGCCGCACGTGGCGGATATATTGACGAAATGAAATTATAAGATATTTCGGTAAGATTTTTTACATTTCTCCACTACTTCTTTATCGTAAAATAGCTTAATATTACAAAATCAACAATAAAATCAAGCTAGAGAGCTGTATCTGTGTTTTAATCGTTATTTTGATGAAAACGAGTAAGTGTCCGGTGACTTATGGACGGGAGTGTACATACATACGTCCGATACGCGTATAAACATTTAAGCTGCACGGTCTATCAGGAAATTAATGTGGGTTTGTAATACCGAAAAGTCAACGGTAATTCCGGGGAAGAGTCGGTTGCTCAACGTCAGGATCGATCCGGTGCAACAGGCGGAAGGAAGTAATATCCACAGTGGGCGTACCATGCCACGCAGTTTCTGCTGCACGACTTCCTTTCTTCCAGGACGATGTATAACCGTAGCACATTCAATGCCGAGGACGGATCGGTCCCTTCGGGGCCGAGGAAAATCAATGCCTCGCTCGCGCTGCCATGCCACGCCGTCGAAAACTCAGGCTGTAATGTCTTACGGGAGTAACGTGTTTTAGCACTTTCAGAGATTACCTGTCACTGGAAACAGTTATCGTCGTTGAAACGCTTGAAAATTTCGCGGAGGAACATCAGGTGGGCGTTGACACTGTTTACTTTTAATCCGCCAGGACTCGCCCTACTAAGTGCACTTCCGTGGTTGCAACAAATTTTAGTTTCCGTATTAACCTGTCACCAGTTGCGACCTCTATCAAAAGTGTGTGTTCCGAAAATGCGTCGCAAAAAGTATACTTGTCAAAGCAGGGTGTATCTGGCTATTATAATGTAACTTTAATTTGTAAAGAAACGATTATTTTATTTTTTATTATTGACATTTTATTATTGACACGGCTATTTGGTAACTGTCCTGAGGCGATGAATGTGTCAAAAAAAAGATAAAGTCGTTTAATTTCATCCGCGGTAAAATTTCGAATTTTCTTAATAATATTTTTTTTATTTATTTACCTATACATTTACAGTTTTTACATAACAATTTATATTTTTTTATTTGTTCTCATTATTCCGTCTTGGCCTCTAAATATTCAACATTTCGTAAAATTTACGAGTATATTTTAGTTTTCACCAGATTTGCAAATTAAGCAGCTAATTGTATCGAATTTTTACGTGTGACGCGTGCATTCGTCACAAACGGGGTTGACCTCATCAAGCTCCCGGACGAGATAGCTCGCGACCCGAGACCGTTGCTCGAATGCCTTTGACGAAATATCTCGCGCAGCATTGTCGTCCATCAAGTGTATGTTTACGTCTGTGTTTATATGTTTATATCATTGTAAGTAGCGCGTTACACTTCTCTATCGTGTATTTGCAAGTATTAAAGTCAGAAGTGTTTTTAATTGTTTTATGTAGAACAGAAATACAATATTGACATCGATAGTATTGCCAAAAATCACCATTCATACTCTACAATATTTATATGCAGAACATAATATCTAAACTTAATGGTATAGGTGTAATGAGATACCACTTGCTGGGAATTTCACGCCGCTTTTTATCGTACGTACATACATATACATAAATGTATACGAATATATTTAAATTGTTATTATAATGTTTATCCCTAGAATTTAAAATTTATTAAGTAAATAAAAATATAAATTGATCATATTAGTTGAATTATCTTCACCTAATACATATAGTTGAATGTGTACTTGAGGAGTGAATTGAACTGATGAATCTAGAATGTATGCTTGTGAGACTTTATAACTTTAGGTATTGGGTTACTTACAATGGAAATAAATATAACGTGACACGAAGTTTATTTGGTATTAACAACAAATATAAAATAGTTCATCCTCGTAATAATTAAGAGGTAATGCGGTGTAGCTGTTGCTAGGGCGGCTTTTATTAGACTATGATGCGACGCTACCATTTGATTGACAGACACTAATAACGCGACTGCTCGGTATTCTTGCTAATAGAAAGTTTCCAGGACGAGTTACGTTAAACATCGCAACCCTTCGACACCAAAGGCTCGTATCCATCCTATACTTTTCTATCTTTACTACTTGTTTCGTCAATAACCCTTGTCATTTTTAGAACTCTTAACTTCAGTAAATTTTACTGTTGAAAAATCAATTGCGTCCAATCTTCTCGCGCAAACCTCCAGACCTACTTGGGTAGCTGGACTGGGTAACGTCAGTTCCGTAATCTTCGTCACTCTCCCTGAGCAACTCTTCCACTTTTCCGAAATAGTCACCGCCTTCTTGCATCCATTATTCCGATTAACCAACCGTCATATTCCATGTCTCGTTTCCCACCTTTCCTTTGCACTCCGTTAATCAATCAACTTCGTCCCGGAATAGTCAAAACTGACAAAGCCAGGGAATCTACCTTTTTCCGATCAATTTTTCAAAACCATCCGTCACAGCTGTTACCATTTCACAAGCCTGTCAATTGTGTTTGATTTAAAAATATTTATGTTATGTATTCAAGTCTACCAACGTAATGTTGTTACTAAATTATTTCTACCACATTACTTAGGTTGTACAAAAGTACCAACCGTAGACGGCTTTACGACGCGTTAGGTTTTTCAAGAAATCACGGAATTTAAGCTATAGCGGGGAAAGCAAAAATAAAACGAGCCGATTATTATCGAAATAGGTTGAAATCATTGCATTCTTCTACAATGCTTTCGTTAGAAAACATACATGAAATCAAATTTCTTCCGCTCAAAACTAAAAGGTGTAAATTACTCCTTTTCGGCTTTGCATTCTTATTTATAGCACGCGTCAAACGAACGAATATGAAATATTCTGCAAAACCAGGAAGCCAACCATGAAACATTGTTAACAAGATGACTTGGCGTTTAAAACTTTAAACAGTAATGCATCTCTTGATAAGAAAAATTTGTGATTTACATCGTTTTGCCTATATGTAATCACAAAATTCATCCCACCCGGTACAAATTATAATAGTTTTAATATTGTTTCTTTGATACTGGTCTTTCCTTAGGTATTTCCATGATGCCATGTCGATTATCGAATTACTGTATATCCTTTAAAGTTAATTTTATTACGAAAAGGTCTTTTTTAGATAAAAATGTAGAAGACCGTTGGTTCGGAATGGTATTGTTTGTCTTCTATGTAGTGGAATTTCGGGACAAACCATCGAAATTAATTGGCCCTTTAATATTAAAGTTTGTGAAACCGTTTTTTAAATAATTACTCTCTAATAACTAATTTAAAAATACTCGCACTTTTGTTAAATTTACTCTTTTTGACTCTTATAACTCTCTGGCACTTACAACTCAACCCTTTTGCAGGTTTGCAACTTCATTCCTCTCTGTGACTCTCGCGACTTTGCTCTGACACCCCTTTACATTCGTATCTATATATTATCATTCTCTCACAGATTGATTTATGCATTCGCAAACTCGTGACATTTGCTGACTTCGGCCACGGGTCACCTCCATTTTCTAACGTGTGTTCTTCAACCTGCCGCTCGATCTAAACACTCCTTTTTTCACCCCTTACATTCATCAGTCGGTCTACACTCTCACTGTCAGTCCAAACACTTTTCATTTACACTACCTGGATCATTCGATCCGATGTTCGTATCCTACAAAAATGTGATTAGATACAACTAAATATGTTATGCAAATTCTAGTAACACCTTTTTTGCATCTATAACAGATTACCAAATCTCAAAAATTATTTAACACGATTTAATTTGTGTTACTTTTATACTCTTATTTCTGCGGAACGAATTAAAAAGTATTCGGGGCGTGTTATTTTAATAGTATTTCTTTAGACTTCGGATAGAACAGAGAGTGTAGAAGTAAAAATTAAAACTCAGAATGGCGTTCCAAGTTGTTTTGTAAAACACGTATTTTACGTATATTTATCCGTGAAAACTATTGCGCCAAGGCTTATACATCACATTTTCGTTCGGTAACAATAATTACGGTTTTACGTTGTTTTAAATTTACCTTGCGTTGCGAGAATATTTGTCATTGAATTTTATTTGAATTGAAATACGAAAATTTCAAATTACCGTTCGTTATAAACGTTGCCTTATTTTACAGGCATTATTCTGTAATTCATTGTGACGCCTCCAATTCTCGCCTGGTTTCCAGCTTACATAATTTCGTATAAAATCGCATGAAATACAGCCAGCTTCGCCTGTCATTTTGTCGATACGTCGTTTGAGAGTGTTTTTCGAAAAATAATTTATTGTTCGATCCTGTCGGTTGCGTCGGTGTGTATCACCGGCCGGCGTGTTTGTGCCGCTTACTTGATAGTGTATGTACGTGCATCTCCATAAATGTGCTTTCGTAATTACGTCGACGTTTCCCCCTTCGCGGTGTGCCATCGCATTCAGATTTTCCCCCGCCCTTCTTCGCCTCGTCCCTTCTAGGTCTACAAGGGTGAAAAACTCGAACGCCGGATATGACGAAGTAGATGTATCTACCGCAGAAAGAGAGAGCCCCGCTTTATTAACAGAGCCCGGATGGAAGTAAAAAAAGAAAAACAAATTTACCATCCCCCGCGACCTCAAACGGCCATTTTAAATTAATACGAACTCAGACGAGAATCCGAATAAAAGACCCCATTGTGTTGCCTGCTGCACATCAATCCGTTTTCGTGTAAACCGTAGTAGGTAAAGTCAAAGGTTGGTCGACTGCTGGAGAATTTTTTAATAATGCCCCTAATTGAAAGACTCATTGGAGGGCGGACCTTTTTTATCAAATAGTTTCTATTTTATTCCAGTGCCTACGGATGAATTCGCAATAAACAGACGTTTCCATATAATACTTTTGTCCCTTCAGTTTTTATAATTCTGCAGTAAAAACTTTAATCAACTTCCTTATGTATGTTTAAGGAAAGAGTAAATTGAAGAATCGCTTCTAAAATTTATTCGTTTTTACTAGTAATGTTTATATTTCCGATAGACAATCCTTGAAAATTCGTCTTGAAAGTCGTTCTAATAATCTCATAATTTATTTTAAACTATAGCGACGTAGTTGTTAAAGAAAAAGTTTCTCACGCTCGTCGATGGGCGAGGGATGCATGTTTAGTTATAACACTTGAGACTGTCGCCAACCTTCCCTCCGATCATCGACGACGTTTTTTTGTTAAAGTTTTTCGAAGACGAGCATTAGGAGAGCATTCTTGCTTGAACTTCTTCGGTAGAATGACCAGTACTGTTAACGCAAATTATTTCATATTGAACAGGTACTTTTTAGCCGTAGGTCATTTGTTGTGGAATATTAAGTAAATAGTGTATAAGGAATTTGTGAACCATCTCATGCCATCTTTACCCAGAAAATTATCCGCAATTTCTTGTTTATTCGTTTCGCTAGTATTTAGCACCAGTGTTGGTTATTATTTCAAAAACAATGTTTACGATTAGTTGAAATAACTGTTCATTTTATGCGGTTTAATATAATTAATACATAAACGTAACTAATGGAATCTTCTACATTGCGAGTTAATGCATAAGATTCTTTATTTACGATTAACATTTTACATTTTATATGAATTGAGTGAAAATGGCGACGGTGTACTTACTTGCAGAAAATTAGCACATATTTACGTAGAGGGAACGGTAATAAAATATAATGTAATATGTAATAGCTTAGAAGGAGAAAGACCGTAATAAAGTTTGATTTACTTTATTCTAAAAAAAAATGCTACTCTGTAGTATATTGTTACACGTATACGATTGATTGCGCGTCATTGTATGTATGTATGTACGTATGTATGTATGTACCATGTATAATGACTTTAGTGTGTGGGTATTTGTAGTACAGGACATCGAACCGATAGCACGTAGAATTGGATCCTTTGTCAGTCTGCCAAAGACTTTTCCATTTTCTTGTAACAATCACCGGCAATCAAAGGGATGTACAGAATCCCTTGCAAATCAAAGGCAAATTATTTTTCGTGGATGGTGTTATAGACCGCAGGAGAACATAATCGTTGCACCTTGTCTTCATGTTTCGACGCTTTTTATTTTGATCATGACTTTTTCACTGCAGCCTCTCGCTTCGCCAGAACCGATTTTGATTCGTTGGAAGAAGTCGTTGTTATTTTGTTGATTTTACGGGCGGGCGCGATTGCATTTTCGTTCATCGTGTCGTTAGATGACGTGTCATCGGTAAAACAGTAATCACTTGCAAACTGTTCAACATGTCCTTTGTTCAAAATGTTTCTCTGTCGTCCCCACTCCTGAGTTGGCGAAGGGGCGAGGTGTCCACTTTGAAATCGGTCAGGCAAAAACGCGACATCACCGCGGCCCTCTTGACGAGCCGCTAGGACCCCAAATATCATTAATATACAATCATATTGGCGACATTTCTTTTATCAAGTACGATACAATATTGGTAAAAGTTAAACAGATCGGTTTGAATTCAAGCAGAAATTAGTACAAACCTAGATATAGAAAAAAGTGCGAATATGCGGACCTGCTGGGAAAACGATATTGTTGCACAAACTGCACTTATTGTTAGTCTGAGTTTTTCCCGCGCATTGTGATCAATTAATTTGCCCTCATGTTCTTAACGTATGTAAATACATAAAGCCACCAAGTTTTTTGATGATATCTCATAATTTTTCTATACTTATGATTATATTTGAGGATATTCCATTTTAGGAGTATTAAAACACATATATATATCGATTGAAACAGTAGAAATAATATTTATTTAAAAATACAAATATAAATATATAATTTTGTATAGAATAAAGTACGAAATTTCTATAAAGCCATATATTTTTTGACGAAGTTAGTTCAAAATTAACAATAATTTCTTTTTTATTTCTATATTAATAATTCGTAGAACTACCGTTTCTTCGAATAACTTCGAAAAGACGGTTCGGCATTGTCGAAATCCAACTTTTATGTGTGTCTTCTTGAATAGATGCCCATGCTTCGTTTACTGCTTTCCATAATTCTATAATAGTATTGTATTGCTTACAATTGCCATAAACTTTTCTCGCGAGTATCCCCAAAGGTTTTCTATTGGGTTTAAATCTGGAGAACACGCTGGCCATGTCAAAACCCTGATATTTTTTTGACATAACCACTGTTTTGTGTAATTTGATGTATGGACGGCAGCGTTATCATATTGATACATGAAGTTATCACGTCCAATATCTTCAGTAAATGGTATTAAAATCATGTGTAACAATTCTGTATATTTTACAGAATTCATTTTAGGAGTAATCCTGCAAATTGGTGTCTTGGCGTCAGCTCTAAAAGCAGCCCAGATGATTAATGTACCGCCACCAAAGTTGCGGCTCATTGTTGTATCTTTTTCTTTTCTTAAATCGTGTCAGTAATATTTAAAACCATCTGGTCCGTCTAAATTGAATTTCTTTCCATCAGAAAAAATAACATATTCCCGTTCTTTAGACCAGGACATGTGTGCTTTTGCGAAATCAAGACGAGCCTGTTTGTGTTCCGCTTTTAGCGCTGGTTTTCGTATTATTTTTGTGCACTGAAATCGTTTGTAACCTTTCAAAATTTGCTGTACACGTCTCCTAGTTACTGGCAAATCTAGTTCAACGCGAAGTTCTGATGCACTTCTCTGTTCTTTTGACGCAGATCTCATTAGCAATGCTGTCTCTTGGTCAGCCTTTGATTTCCCTCTTTAGGATGATTTTTGCCATAGTCCTTACCTAAATTCACGTACTTATTTATAACTGTACGTGATCTATTAATTATTTTAGCAATTACGCGATTAAAACATCCCATATCCCTATAAGCATCAATTTGTAAACGAAGCATGGGCATCTATTCAAGAAAAAACACTTAAAAGTTTGATTTCGACAATGCCGAACCGTCTTTTCGAAGTTATTCGAAGAAACGGTAGTTCTACGAAGTATTAATATAGAAATAAAAAAGAAATTATTGTTAATTTTGAACTAACTTCGTCAAAAAATATATGGCTTTATAGAAATTTCGCACTTTATTCTATACAAAATTATATATTTATATTTGTATTTTTAAATAAATATTATTTCTACTGTTTCAATCGATATATATATGTGTTTTTAATACTCCTAAAATGGAATATCCTCAAATATAATCATAAGTATAGAAAAATTATGAGATATCATCAAAAAACTTGGTGGCTTTATGGAAATTTCGGGCACTGTATGTATATGTATAAATGACCTGCCGAGAGGAGAATGCAATGCGTTTCTGCTTTGCCAAAACTGTTCATCTAAAATAATTTTAAAGCTCCAAAGAGCCATTTAAATTTTCGTTCGCGTTGCCGAAACTCTTGAATAAACCAGTTTAATCGAGATCGAATCGCATACCTACATCCGAAACTGTTTACGCACTCCGAAATTGTGTGACGGGTCAGGGCTGGCGACAAAGAAAAACAAACGAAGAATTGTGAGTCGACGCAGCCCAAGATAAGGCTTACGTATCGGTCAGTCAACATACTAATCTATCGATAAAAGTTTTTCATTTTAGGTTCTTTATTAATGAAACTTTTATTAACATACTGGCAAGATTGTTCTGATTAAAAAGATACCAAGCAGGATAACATTTACATAACTTATTAAATTCTTTTCCATGTTTTTGAAAAATGATAACTTATCTGAATAGTATCGTCTTTGGTACCATTTTAATCACAAACATCAATTTATCAATTAAAGTTTCATTAGTTGAACATCAAAAATAAAAAACTGTATCTGCATTAATGTGTCAGCTTACCGATATGCAGGCATTTAAATTGTATTAGCTTCGGCGACGATAAGCTACCCTTTGACAACAGCTCGCTGTCCTTTCCGCATTCGTCACTGTCTGCAAAATACAGAGACGACCTCTCAACAGTCGGTCGAACTTTATACGATGCGACACGGCTTACGGCCTTTCCCAAAATGTTCAAAGCCGGTCCCGAGTATTTTACAGTTTGGGACCGATTACTGTAGTTAGTTTAGACTCATTCCGCACGAAATCGATCGAGTTTTGGAAACACCTCCAGGAACTTTTTTAAAATCACGGACGTTACAGTCCTTGGCGTACCATATGTCGAACTAACATTATTTTGAAAATAGCCAAAGCTACAGCTGTTGGAAGTTTAGTAATTCACGAAAAATCGACTTCTTCAAAAATCTGTACCTTGGAAAAAGTAAAGTTTATAAACAAAACTTTAGCTTCGTTTCCAAATTAGATATCTCAGCTCTACATTTACGTGTACATACATGTATATGTATTGCACGCGAGTATTTTACCGCTATACAGGGTGTAACAAAATATCGAGGCTTTATTTCAGGGTCGATAGTACGCATTAAAAGATGAAAATATACCAATAAACTTACATCCGCAAACCATCGCGTGTTTTAAACGCCTTTTAAAAAATGATATCTCCGAAGTAGTAGATTATTAAAAACCTATTTTTTTTTACTATTACCGGAGAGATCAAAGCTTATACAATAAAATGTAACTGCTATGATTACTGCCGTTAAGAACCATTTATTTTTAAAGATCAAAGAATCAGGGCATTCGACAGGACTTCTTTTTCAAGGAGAGTTATACTTTTTTATAACCTTTGATTTCTTCTGATAAATTTAAATCGCATATCGGTCTCCTATGCCCTGCCGATTCGAATATATCATTTGTTTTTCAATTCTTGAATATGAGGTCATCTCGACAGGGTGCAATATATGGATCTTAGTTTATTGATATTTTTTTTCTCTTTTGACACGTATTACCAACCCTAAAAAAAAGATGCCGATGTTTAGTTACGATCTGCGTATTAGATTTTTAAAACGTTAGTTTATTGCATCTTCATTTTTACATGACAACTGACACAACGAACGAGTATCTTGACAGATTGCAATGTCATAATCCGTGACTTGTCAATCGCAATACGAATGAAATCCGTCAAAGTTTCGATTAAAAACCTATAAATGAAAATATTGCAATTGGGGAAATATTATTTTATGTTTAAAATCATTGATTTCACGTCATTCGTTCTTTCAACTTTTATTATAAAATTTGATGCGCGTGCATGTGCAAATCGAACCTGCGAGGAAACATTAAGTTAGTGATTAAATACAGCATCGAGACCTGTGACATTTATTCAACGACATACGCGTTATTTCGCGGTAAATGGAATTCACTTATCATTGCAATTTGTTGGGAATATTTTTATCTGATGCGAATGCTGGAAACGCGTATAGTATGGAAACATATTTCCTGGCAATCGGTAATTAAATCGCTGTAGCACCAATATGTGAACGGTGATGGGAAATTGCAAATTGCTCGCGAAAAAACGCCTGAACTTGGTCTTATTTTCTTCGGAAAGTCGATAAAATGTATGCAAACTTTCTGAGGCGTGCGATGATAAGATATGAAAATACGGTAAAAATTGCAATGTCTATTCCGCTTTATCAGTTTTATCCTGCTCATTTTACCAACCATTTGACAACGACACAAAATGTAAAACGCGAATATTTTTACGCGCCGCATATCGAAATATACGATACATTTTTCAGTTTCACCACGAATAAAACGTCCATTTATTTGATAACGATTTCTGTAATAACGGCAACTCGAACTTGTTTCGAAATATTTAACATATGGTATACCTGACAGTCCGACCATTGCCGTGCACTAAAACTTAGTCGTGACAGATTAAATTGTGCCTCACGTGAAACGGACAAATGTCGCGTTAGATACAACGCAGATTAGCATTTTCTCGCATCAAAGTCAACCGACTGATCGTGAACGAGCTCTTACGATAACGGGCTTTGCGCGCTCGGGTCTCGATTTCTATGAAGTATGCATGCCGCAAGCGAAACGAAGGTCTTTTCCTTTGGTCTTTCAGCGAAGGGGAATGCGAATAAAGCGCAGGTAAAAAGTACCAGTCAGGAGTTAGAGAGCAGTCGTGCGTGGCTAGCTGTGCAAGGATTTATTCACTGTTCTTGTCCGACCGAACAACTTTCCTCCGTTCCGGGTCTCTCGATCGATACGCGGCACGTGCTCGATAATTTATCGCTGTCCCACAGGGTTGCACGTTTCCCGTAATTAATTCGATCAAAAATTCACAGCTTCCACGAAATACTTCTCCGCCATTCAGCGCGTCGCGTCGCCACGACGTCCCACCTGAGTGGATTACAACTGACAATGAGTGTAAACGTGCTCCAGAGATTGACTAACTTGCTGCGAACGAGAAACATCTTCCGCGCGGAAAAATGTTTATGGATTTCACGCCCTATTCGAGTCCCTCGAGGCTTTCGAGGCCCGAGATATTGTTATTAAAATTCTAGACCAACCGCGGCCTGTCGTCCCGCGAAAATAGCGAAAATAGCGTTTCAAGGAATATTCGGAATATTGAATAGTTTTTTATTCATGGACACTCAAAGGATAGCGCAGCGTTACGTTTAATAATTCATAACACTAAAACTGTAGTAGATCCGAAAAGAAAAGAATAACTTCACGACGTCGGAATTTCGTTACGAATTTAGGGATTTGGAAATGCATTTTCGTAAATACGTTGACAAATTTGCATTAACGGTTAAATCTTTCTTCTTCTTCTTCTTCTTCTTCTTCTTTATAATCGCATCAACGTCTAGGGTTATTAGCGACTGTGTTCAAATGTTAGATTTCACCTATTAATAATGTTAGATTTCACCTATTAATTTGATGCATTGTCTAACCAAGGGTACGTTGAAACGTCTTCTTGCTTTTTTTACGATAGCGTCGTCATGTCCGTTAACACGTTGACGCCGGCGCGGATTTTCAGTGTCTGTTCCGTGGGGCAGCTTGACCCACCGTGATGCATGCCATCCCACAGACCAGACACGATCGACCCACCGGTGATGTACACGGGTGTCAACGTGTTAAAGATATAATAGTAAAACAGTCGTTCGATTTCTCTACCAGTTTAAACTGTTTTAAACAATTATCCGGTTCTCTATGTTGTAATTACATAAAAAATCCCCCTGAAGAGGGTCCAAACCAAGGACCGAAACGTTGGGTTAATTTATATTTTTTACACCATGGTAATTGGTAATTATTAACAATTTGTTTGTTTAATTGGATCGTTTCATAGCCAGGTAAAAAAAAAAATTTTTCTTCATTACTGAAATAATAGTAAAACATTGGAAATACGTTGTATGTATGTATATCTTCACCCCGATGTCGCACATATGTGTGTATGTATGTAGCGCCACCAATATTGGAAAAAGTTTTCGTATCATGCTACATTTGCATCGTAACTTCAATATCTGGAAAGTTTTTGTCTAAATTTGTTCCTGACGTTTTTATAACGTTGTTAGAATGCCCTCTAAACGTTTACGTAAAGAAAAACCAGTCTGTGGCAGTGCCTTTCAAACTATAAATTTGTTTATATTACGAGCAATGAAACATTTCTCAATGAAATTAATTTTTATGAAGCATTTAGTTATAGTAGAGTATACAGAGAGCATAGTTTACACAATTCTTCTTACAAAATGACATAAAAATGACTAAATTTCCTTTTCATGCATATGTCCTCCCCGTTACGAAATAACCGCTTGTACGACTCGTGGTAGGTTTGCGACCAATTTTTGTAGTGTATTGTTTTTAATTTCTCTCCAAATTGTTTTTAACATTGTCCATAACCGTTTTTTACTTTTTGGGCACTTCTCTCTCACTTTTCTATGTAATTTGCCCCATCACTTCTCGATAGGATTAAGGTCCGGCGGATGTGGGGGCCGCTGCATAATTTCCACTTCAAACCTTTCTTCTAGATCCTTTCAATAGTTTTTACATACTTTTGCACATAGTTTTGGATCATTATCCTGCATAAACACAAAATTGTTCCCCAGAAATCTTTTCCCTAAGGGCACCGTTCTGTCTTTTAGAATATTCAAATATTGTTCTTTTCGCAACTATTCCATTCATTTGCACTATATCGCCCACATTATTAGCCCCAAAACAACCCTAAATCATCCCTGCATCACCACCATGTTTAACTGTAGGTGTAACACGGCCTGGAAGATATTTTTCATCGAGTTTTCGACGAACGAAAGTGCGCCGCTTGTTACCAAATATTTGAAATTAAGATTCGTCTGTCCAAAGAACTTTTTCCCGTTTGAAAATGGTCCAGTTCGAATGTTTTTTGGTTCTTTCCAGCCTTTTTTCTGATTTTGTAGCTTTAAAAGATTTTTTTTTAATGCGACACATCTTCATAAGCCTGCTTTTAATAATCGCCCCTTTACCGTGGTACCTCCAATACGGTCTACTCAACTTTCTTTAACTTTTGCTGTAATTTCTTCAGCAGTTATTTGTTTATTTCGGTTGCTCAAGACTTCGATGTATCCATCTTCTGCTTCGGTGGTCTTTCGAAACCTATCTGATCTTTTTTTTTAAGACAAATCCTCCATATCACGATACTTCGCTACAGTATCGCGGACCGCAGACTCCGAAATCTTCGTTTTTGCAGCTATTTTTCTAATAGAATAGCCTTCATTAGTTAGAAATATGATAGCGGCCTATCACTAGAAGTGATAGAAGATCATTGGAACTCTTAAACTTAAACTAAAGTATTCCGAACGTCTGCGTGGCGCTGCACTCGTGTTTTTCAATCTTAATTGGCCAATATCCACTGTATGGTATGAAAACGCATACGAATTTATACAAGGAGTATACTAAATAGATAACTGCTAAAAAATATACCAAATAGAATGTGAGAAACGCACGGATTGGAGCGAAAATAGTCTAAAACTGTATAACCTCATATCGCTTCTATATGTATGTATGTTTCGCTTACTTTGCTTTATAATAACTATATCGACAGTATTAATTAATAAATATTGCTGGTCTTACCCAAGAACAACATCAAGATTAAAGGACAACATAAAAAATCTAAAAAAAAAACTAAATTTAAGAAATATTTAGGCGAATCTGGCAAATACGTAAATGTCCGGATACTTTTGTACGGGGGTGTATGTTTGGAGAATATCGGAAAGCTGTTATAAAAACAACAGGAATAAATTTAGAGACACACTTTTCAAGATATTGCAGATTCAAGCACGTAACCACAATTTGTTTCCATTACACTATTGCGAAAAGATGCTGAAAAAGTTCGACAAATTTTCAACTCAGCAAACTTTAAATATTACAGAAGCTCTTTCACACAATATTTCAATATTTCGACGTAGTACGGTATGAGAACATTGGGTCACTCGACGTATCATATTGTATACGTCACTGTTTCTGAAGGACGACTGCAAAACGTTTCGCGGTACCTTTCATCTATCGAAACGTAATGTAAGAGTTTTTTTGTAGATTATGGCAGAGTGAAAGAAAGGTTAGAAATACCAAATACTTGATCATTTAATTCATATTTGTCACAAATTTATGAAAGGTATGCAATCGTATGAACAAATAATATAAATTTTTAATTATTAGACCAAACTTTTCTACCTCCTCAGTTTAAATAAGCGAACAAAATACTAAGACACTACTTTGATCGTTTCTGATTGAAATGTTTCTTTATGTATCGTATATTCAATAATATCAATTACTTACCTACCATCTTAGATTCTGACGAAGACGACTGATTGTATTAACCATATTTTCAAACTTAACTCGTCCCTAGGAACAGAAATAAAATGTTTTTATTTAAAAAGGTAGTAGAAAAGAGAATTACAGTTTTGTCCATGTTTTGGGAACATCACAGATCTGATCATGTATCATATATCGTTGTTAGTTAGCAACTTTGCTACGTGGTGGACTTTTGATTTGGATAATATAACGAGATATTTTTCAAACATTTCAAAAATTACCCTAAATTTAATTTACGGAAACGCAATTTTTCTTTCTTCTTTACCGTATTTTCTCAAGGTTTTAATATGATGCAGACTGCAGCGTTTCCCATGTCCGTAACTGTTGTTAACTATATTGAGTACTGCGCCGCAATTTATCTAAGGAAAGTTTTATAATCAACTTGACAACGATATCCCTTGAGTGAAATAAAGTTTGGGTTCCGCTATTTTTCTCGGTTTAAAGTTCCCATCTTAAAGCAGTTGCTACGAAAATTAAGTGAACGGAACTTTCGTTTGGAGGGATACACCCAACCTTTTAATAGTTTCTGGCAGAGTAGCCTATTTTCCTTATAATAACGAAATTTAGTAATTTTCAACAGATTGCATATATTCTTGATATCGTAACCACACTAGTCCTTTTATATTCCACATACAGAATTAGTTTGTTTTCAACAGCGATGATACTATATATGTATTGTATCATATTAAAATTTATATAATCGGAATATTTGTTCGTGAAACAAGAAATGAAATTATCGATACATACAGAATGTCCCATTTTAACGTTTCCAGTCAATAATTTCTAAAATAATTGATGACACAAACGAATGCTTCAAATGAGTGCGAAATGGTATCGAGGGAAAGCTATTTTGGTCAATATAATTTTTATAAATACAAAACGATAATATAAAATGATTGTCGCCTTTAAAAACGGAACTGGCTATTTTCGTACAGTTACGGTTGCAGCCCACACTTCGAAACGAATACAACGGCCATAAATAATCGCGGTTATTCAAAGACACGAATACAAAGTATATTTAAAACGAAAGTTCACCGTGTGCTCTGATATGTACCTGTAAACGCCAATTCTATTGGCGTATAGAATGTATTTCGCTGAATATTTGGTAATCATGGGTTATTCTTCTCATCTGGGAAATCCGATTTTTTAAGTAACTGCAAAAGAAAAAAGTCTGGCTCTGTGTAAAATATAAATATCTACGCACAGGCTTTAAAGGCATAGAGGTTCAACTTCTTAGATAATTACCCACGGTTCGCGTAAATACTGTGGGATATTTCGTGGTGGAAACAAGATGTTCTTTGTTAATAATGTAAAAAGTGTTTATTACTAAATAATTAATATCTAACTCCCGATCACACTCTCCTCGCAATAAAATAACACTCCTCGCAACTCCTCGCAACCAATTCTCCTCTTCGACTCCCGCTTTCATTCTGCCGTCTCCGACACGCTCTTCGCTTCACGAAAACTCGCATTCACACTGTTTCATCCCTCATTCATTTTCACACGCATACACACACTCTTGCCACGTGCCGACTTTTCGGTCACGGGTCACCATGCATTCTTCCAAGATCCACGCACAAAGAGTCACTCGATACATCCAACCGAAAAACTGTCACACGATATAAACACACTTTCCTCGCACCTTACGCAGTCACTCGATACAAACATTCCACGCTCGCTCTTGACAGTCTTCTAAATACTTTTTCCTCGCACTCCGTAATCACGCAATCCAACTTTCATAAAATATCATTCATCCAAAAATATCAATACCACAATACTAATAAACATATTCGCGAAATTGAAACAACATGCGTCATGATTTCTAGAGACAATATTATAGACCGTGGGTTTCTTTACGGCATAAATATTCCAACAACCGAAATAACTACAATATAATTCAAAAGGCCTGCAAGGCAGTCTTTAGTGGCTCTACTATATGTGATATTATATTGGATTGCCAGTAAATCATAACGGATTTTTTAGTAAAATGCATTAGCTTGATTTCGAAAATAGGAAACTTTATTCAACAGTTTTCTTCATTTTTACTTCCATCCTTTTGGCGTGTCGCTAGCAGTCGTATCAAGGGACAAGGTCTTATCTCGAGCCAAGGACAAGAATCGTCTACCGAAGATCTGTATCTTTCCTGGCAAGATTAGATCGGGCTTTCAGAGTATTCAAACGGCATTAAAGCCGCAAATTTCCCAAAAAGCACGATGATATTCCTAACGGTGGCGTAGGGACGACTAATTTGAGACTAATTACAAACAAATCTGTGCAGCCAGTTACGAGATATTAGGCCTCAAAACTAGTGGTTTTTTGTAAGAAAAGTCGCCTTCGTCTCCTCTGTCTCTTAAGGGGTTATATACAGTTTTAATTTTCAAAAAATCGATTTTTTTATTTCATTTTCGTAATGTATATACATTTAGGTACACACACAGAAAACTTCAAGTCAATTCGGCGATTATTGTCCAAGTTACACGCATATTTGTAAAGACGTGTCAGAGCGTTTGAAAGTAGTTGGTCTACACCGAAAAAATTATTAGTTTCCCTTAATTAGTTCCGGCAACTAGATACAGTTGTTGATATTTGGATAACTGAAATTGATGTTGGCTCAATTACATTCAAATTTAATTTTTCCGACTTTGGTTGTTGTTACTAAATAATTTGAAGTTGCCTTTACTACAGTTTCTATTACCGGCTTCTCAAACTTTGAATGCGTTTTTCTCCAAACAGTGTTTTCAAAGGCGGTGACCACGATTTCTCGAAAACGACTGGACCGATCAGTCTCAAATTTTAACACAAGCTTGTTGACTATATTTTTTAGTAATTAATCGAAGGTTTCTTTTCACCGATTATTATTTTTTGTTTTATGAACAATTTAAGGCAAACATTTTTGTGAAAAATCGATTTTTGTTTTGTAGAAGCTGCCATTTTGTCAAAAACTTTTATTTTGTTTATTCCTTCGATTAATTACTAGATTATACGTTACTTTAACGAAATCCGTTTGGTTTTTTTCATTTTAAAAGATTCAGTCCCGAGATATCGTGGTCACCGCAAAGCGCTTTTTTTTAGAGGAGCTCCTGGAGATCATCTATAACAGCTCGCAAAATTATTATTTTTACAAATAAAAAATGGTAAAATACAGTTAAAAGTTATCTCAATATGTGTACAAATTTTTACATTAATCAATTTAACTGTCTTTTCAGGAGAAATTCTTGAAAAATCGCTTTTTTTGCGCCTCTTAACTGTATATAACCCCTTAATCCTTCTCCTTTTCCGTCTCCTCTAGGCCTACCTTCCTGTCGCGCAGCCCGTCGTAGTCACCCGACAGTGACTTGCCCTAACTTACATGCGACGACATGCGACGTCGATTTTTCTAACCGATAATGTAGATTTTTATATGTAATCGGTTAGAGTGTATGCCGGAAAATAAATCAAAAGACAAGGTCTTGTCTCGGGTCAAGAGGCCCCGACTGGAGTTGTCAATTTATAACAATTTTTTATATTCGATATTTTTTGAGAAATAGGTGCAGTTTAATGCAAGGTTTTATTAAAAAATTCATATCTTCTAAACGACGATAGACATGGAAGTTAACAAAATATACCTAATTCAGCAAACTTTCAATGGCTATCAATCATTTATAAATATAATATAATGGTTACAATTGTTATGAAATATATTTAATTTTTAAAGCTTAGGCTTAACAATAAATCACAACAATAGATAAATAAATTAAGAAGAAATCTATTTCGGGAAATATTGAACGTTGAGGATATAACTCGAAATGAATGAATAAGGAACATCGCATTATTATTCCATTTCCATTTATTTAAAATTCAGCGACACTGTGGGATCATATATTGGAAACAAAAATTAAATGTTTGATGAAATAATTAAAAACGTTGAGATTAAATGACAAGGTCACCGCGGCCAGCGAAGACGCAGCGAAACACTTCTTCTGGGCTGTCCGTGTGCACTGCGATCGAACTGCGAAAGCACCAGACGAAAGGAAGAAAAGGAAGGGAGACCATTACGCTAAAAAATTCGGCCATGATGAATTCCGCATTGATGCCTTCCACGACCGCCAACGCGATCTCACATAATTATGCGTGTCTGGCCCACGTTCGTGTGTCTAGCCAGGGCGAGGGCGACTGACGACCAAAAGATAGTGTAGGATATGAATTTCTGAGAATGCGTGATTGAAAGGTGTAAATAAAGAGTATGATTTGGACTGAGTGTCAAGAGTGAATTAAGACTGTTTGGATCGAGTGACTGCGCGAGGTGCGAATGACAAGTGTTTGGACCGAGTGACAGTTGCACGCGAGTGAGTTCTTTGAACGATAAGAGAGAATGGTTTCTAGGAATGCATGCGTAGAGAAAGAATGTATGGTGACCCGTGACCGAAAAGTCGGCACGTGGCAAGAGTGTGTGTGTATGTGTGAAAATCAGTGTGGAAATGAAAAGTGTGTGAATGTCGATGACTAGGGGCGCAAGAGCGGCGCCGCGAGGATTCGTGTGACAGAGTTTTAAGAGAGAGGTTTGACGTGTCAGAGAGTTTTGTTGTGCGTGATTTCTGAGTGAAATCAAATAAGATCTTCTGAGTGAAGAAACACTGAGTTTTATTAAAAGTTGAGTGTTAGTTGAAAGCCCACGTGCGTGAGCGGCTTTTCAACTAATTAGTAATAAGGATTAGTTTAGTAAAACTATTAAATAAAGTATTAATTCAACACAATAAATATTCTGGAAATACCACTGGTAGAAGAAGACCAATCCCAACCAACATCCTATATATAATTCTTCTACAATAGAGGCAAAGTATACAGGGTGTCCCAACTAACGTGCACGTCCCTGAACCAGGTGATAGCTGAGGTAATTCTAATATAGGGAAGTGACATTCGTAATGCCGTATCTTAATTTATGCCCGAGTTATTAACGAAAAACGATAGCCAATCGGAGGGCTTCGTTGGGTCCGGCGGCGCGACAGTAGAAGGTCTGCGCCAGTAGGGTACTGCGCTAGTAGGAACTGTCGCGCGGCTGGGCCCAACGGAGCCCTATGATTCGCTGTCGTTTATCGTTAATAAGTCGGTCACGAATTAAGATACGACATTACAAATGTCACTTCCCTATATTAGAATTACCTCAGCTATCACCTGGTTCAGGGACGTGCACGTTAGCTGGGACACCCTGTATAGTCGTTGTCGGTTGCTGATATGCCAAATCGTAATACGCCAAAGAGAGAATGCATTATACGAAAGAGATGGAAAGTGAGACATTTACGAGAAGCAAGCTTTAATCGATAATTCAGATACTCCCAAAGTGGTGTAAAAGAAATGTACACATACTAATAAAGCTTGGAGACTTTCTGAGTTAAAGCGATTTTTGTAGACGTCTATAGCGATAGCGTTAGAATGCTCGCGATATACACATACATACATATGTATACAGAAATAGGTATATGTACAATATGTATGTATGTATGCAGATTTAATAAGAGAGCTAGCGACGGGCATAAAGAAAAATTCGTTCGGGTTTATCGAAGATTAAGAGAAAACGATGACCATCATGTACATTTAATAGGCCAGTAAGCAGATTTATTCATTAAATTAGAGGAAATCAAATTTTGGATAATTTTGGTAATTGAATATATTTATCCATCGACACTATTCTATCGAACTTGTACAATAATTTGTATTTACACACATGTACAATTTCATTTCCAATACTTCGTGTAATGAAATTTATGTTAATAAGTGATCCATTTCAAAATCACATCCTCTTATACTTGGCCTACACCTTTGCATTTTTTATGCTTTTTTGAGGATAACTCTATTCTCCCAGGACTTTTCACCTTTTTCAATACAAATTTTGACAGGTGCGTTTTACAGGTCTCCAGAGACACAAGCGAGCTTTATCCCGATTGAAATCAATGGTAATCCGAAGTTGCGAGTTCAGGTGAATATGGCGAATAAATGGGAACATCGGATTTCAGCCTTCTGAATTTTTACAGATTCTACAAAGATTCATTTAGTATCGCGTAGACTGTATGGGATATACTCCTTTTTATATTAGGTAGTTCTGGCACTTTCTTTTGAACGTTTCTCTTTAGTCAATCCTCTTGCGAACCATACTTTTCGAAATTCATTAATTCTGAAGAATTAATTGTTATTGGTTGGGCTATCGACACCGTCACGAGGCTTTCTGAATTATCTTTGAATCATTCGTTCATTTCCAGCGCCCATCACTATACAGGGTGTAACACAAATACATGGACCCTTTTTCTGGATCGATAGTACGCACCAGAAGATGAAAAAGAAGTCTCTAGTTTTGTCTAAAATCCACCCCCTATCGAGATATAACCCCTTTTGTAAAATTTTTTTAAAAATCATATCTCCGAAATGGTACGTCGTAGAGGACCGATGTTCGTTTTAACATTACCGGAAGAGATTAAAGTGTACGAAAAAAAAATATCACTATCTACGGAAAGGAAGTCTTAGTGAGTGCCCTTAATTTTTCCCAAGTTGTTAAACACCTAATACGATATAGTTAATCGAAGTTGTTTGGATTAAACAAGAATAAATGCTATTTAACGGCAATAATCGTATTCGTGGCAATATATACATACATATATATACATATATATTTTCTTAACTTTGACCTTGCCCGGTAATATTAAAATGAAAATTGGTCCTCTACGACGTATCATTTCGGAGATATGATTTTTTAAAAATTTTTTACAAAAGGGATTATATCTCGATAGGGGATGATTTTTAGACAAAACTTTAGAGACTTTTCTTTCATCTTTTGGTGCGTACTATCGATTTTAAAAAAAGGTCCCCGCATTTATGTTACACCCTGTATATGCACCTCCGACATCACTCTTCTCACTAATGCTCGATAATTCTTGAGAACACACTTTCTCCTTCCTTATTCTCGAAACAAAATAAACCCCATCAAAATACAAATACTTTTTTAACATAGGAACGGCGCACGGTAAGGAAAACTACTAAAACATCATTTACTGCAGAAATTTGCCTAGCCTAACGGTTATATTGATATTGTCTCATCTATTGTAAAAATGCAGTGAATATTCTCAGTCAATATTCGCCCCTTACTGTACGGCCAGTCGAAGTTCCAGAAGCGATAAAAGCTTTACTCCAGCCTCGTCGATATCTCTGTGCGAGGCCGTCGACAGTTGCCACTTTGCAATCGAGTTTCCAGGAGCTCACCCTCAGCCATCTCTGCTCTTGGTCCTGCTTCGGCCGAGCACACCGCGGAAATCAATCTACTTTTTTCCGTTGCCGTTATTTAAATTTGAAAAACAACTAAACAACTTTTGTTCAAATTCAGCCCAGACGAAATATCGGTCTCAACTAATAAATGAACGCGATTTCCCTCTTCGGGAGAAACGAATGTAAATAATATAACTCAACGATTGTAAACAAATGTAAAGAATATAACGATTTTGTAAAGATCATAACTGAAGACAATTATTTTTATCTCTGCCGAAAGTCTACGACAGCCACTTTGGCGACAACAGTCGAGAAATGTCTGTTATCGCTATACATTGGTCACTTTTTCAGTGTATTGAAACAGTTGGCTCTTATTTTTCGGCCATTTGATAGAGCAGTCGTCCGACAAACAAAAGATTCCGGATTCAAGTTCTGGCGCGGGCGTTGCAGTTCGCATAATGTCGCGTTTTTTCTGCACACCTATAAAGTTAATCTCCCCAAACTATCTTTTCAAATCTATTGTTTGTGTTTGCATTCAACTAACCCATAAATGTGAACCAATACTTTGGATTGCGATGGATAAATGATAAACTCTAATATTTCGTTTCCTCCACAAAGCTGTGAATTTTTCTGGACAAATGATGATTATAATTATCGATTCAGTGGCAGGGAACTTTGATTAATGCTATTAGAATGCGATGGCTTAAGAGTTGCGTTATCTGGCAGAAGAAGGAAATTAATTCAATTCTTTTTTATTTACTTGCAGATCGAACTACCGTCCCCATGCTTGACAGTGCCTTTCCTGGGACCACTTTAGGTGAGTCGTTGAATGCAGTAATGGAAATTTCGTTATTAAAATTTCAAGCAATAAGATCGTTTGCCTTCGATTTTCCACGGTTTCCCGATTCCGATGCGATTCGACGCTCCGCTCTCGCGTTTATTATCGAGCGATATATGTATGTAGGCTACTCTTTCGTTCTAAAAGGAAATCGATATTTGTAATACGTCGAAGAGTATAGCCCGTCGAATATTCTTTTTGCTTACTTAAAAGATGTTCATCGTTTTCTGGGAATTTTCGAAGTCGCTTTACTCCGAATAATAGAGCACCGATTTCCGTAATAGATTGGTGATATTAAAATAGGGAAGTTTTTACATTTTGGCATTGCATTTATGTCATATTTCAGAAAGGGTGACAAAAACAAAATATCATTTTCGTAATATTTTTCAACATTTTATACACGAATGCCTAGAGCAGTGGTTTCCAAACTTGATGTTACTACGCCTCCCAAAATATTTAATCATTTGGCGCCCCCCCCCCCTGAAGATAAAGCACGATGGTATTTTTTTCATTTATTCTCTGATTTTTTACATAGAAAACTTTAGCAGTAATTTGGAAAATTGTTCACTGTGACTAATTTTCGCGGCTCCCTTTAGACTAGTCCGTGCCTCCCAGTTTGGAAAACGCTGGCCTAGAGGAATCATAGAGATGTGTGAAAGGCTGAATATGTAATGAACTACTACTTCCAAGTGTAAGGAAACTAATAGGAAAGAGTCGGTTAAAACATGATACGTGAGTTTGACAGGTGATGCCGTTAATATTTTATTCTGATCACATACGGTAGAGTATATCGCATAACATGTTACAATCCTTTTTCTTTAATAATCATTGGAGTGTTTCTATATAAATACTAGAGTTTTCGCACTGTTCTTCTCAACGAGAACCGACCTCCTTGTTTTCTTATTTTTTAAATATCGCAAATAAACAAAAATCGTAAACCTTTGCAAAATCAATACGAAATCATGAAATTGACATGCCAGGGAACAATCCAAACCGAAACATACGAATTTGATAAGAAATTAGACAAATTTTAACCGAGGTGGTGTCAGATTGCATATTTCTGTCTATAATGTAGTATTTTTCAAGAACTTGTTATCTACCGAAGAAGTTCAACGGAATATGTATAATTCAAAGTTAGTTTTTTCCACCAACACGGGCCACAGTTATATTTTCTCGCGGTGCTCGACTTTTAATTAGTATTTTAGAGCCTAAGTATCGTGACGCGGTAAAATCTTTGACGGTAACAATTTTGCGAAGCGGAAATTTTGAAGTGTACGAATTTGAAGAATGGAAATGTTAGTGCTCAAACTTTGAAACGTGGAAACTTCCAGAGCTCGTAAGCACTTGGTATTGTAACTTCTATACGTAGAAATTTTGGAGGTGGATATTTCCGAGCGGAGAGATTTTCAGTCGTAGAAATTTCAGGACATTGCTAATTGTGAAAGAGGTGAGAGACCCTAAATAGGCTAGGTAGTCGAAGCGCAAATGGACTTATTGTTAGTATAAATAATTATTAATATTAACGATGAAAATGAATGTATACTTTACAGTATTTTTTATAATTTAATTTATTTTTATGTTCAAAACCATAAAGCTGGGTCGAATTACATCACATTTCATTCCTTTGACGCGAGATGTACTAAAACCTCGATTCGTTCTTGCGCATTCATCATGGCTACTATTAAACGTAATACATTTTACAAAAAATAAACCAGTATTCATATAATTAAGCGATTTCTTTGAATTTTCCTCAATTTCGTTCCCGTACGAAGTTAATGTTGGAATATGCTCGAGCGACATCTTCAAAGTTTACTACCTGCAGGAGAGCAATCTACCTTCGAATTATCCCGGGTATTCGCCGTTTCACCGCTCACAAACATTTTAAGAACACCCTGTGTTGTGTCCGAGGGTGTCAATAAAATCGTCGCTAATATTTCTTGGATTTGTTACATGTCCAAAGTAATCACTTCTACTTGGATGAAAGTATGTTAACAATTTACATATCTAATAAGCTGCTATTGAATTAGTTGTATGCAAAATATCTGAGAATTTGGGAAAACAGGAGGAGCATACTTCCACGACCTTACGACACAGCGTAAAATTCATACTGTAGTAGGGATACGAAACATTATTCACTAGAGGATCGTACATGTACATGTATATCCGAGGAGGATACCCTGTATACACTTCGATGATCCCGTTTATATGTATTTCTGCAATCCCCTATTTTGCATCAATGACTAGCAAAAAGTCAAACATAGATAAATGAAAAATGGTGTTATCAGATTTTCCAGCCGTTTATGCCAGGTAACGGAGAAAATATCATTTCTGTGCCGCTCAACCTTAAATAAAGTGTCTTCACAGCTATCGATTTTAATTCACTCGTAACAAATTTTGCCCTTGACGTAACATCTACTAGGTATTCCATCATAAATATACTACGTGTTACGAAAAAAGATTGATTAAAAGCAAGGCTATCAGGTCACGTCTGTTAGTTATCTTTTGCACAAAAGGCTTATGTCTGTCACGTTCAGTGGTATTTTAATAGATGTCGGTATTTCTTGTACTTTCGATGTCAATTTAAGAGATTTACATAATCTTTTCTTAATACCCATTACAGATAGTAGAGTGGAAAATGCCATTTGTCTCTCCGCTGTACAGTCACTTTATAAATACTTTATCACAGGCTATTTTTACAAAATTTACACAATCGCGATATAAAAGACATTCATAGCATTAAAATTGCTCTAAATATTGTACGCCTGAAATTTGTTTAAATCCATGGGCTTATTACCCATTGTATTCTAAATGCTCGCGAAACCGCAGAACTGATCTTGACGAAATCTACACAAAAAATTATAACTACTTCTAGAGAAAAAATGGCACGAAGAGAAGATCGCATTCAATTCAAATGACAGCCGTTTAAAACTTAAAACTTTGCGCCTTTTACAGTTGCTATACGAACATTACGATACAAGATTAATACAAGATTTTGATCGTTATATTTCGTTAATGATTTCAACATGACGGATACTTTAAAAACAATATTTCCAAGGGTTTCATGATTGTTATATGACGAAATATCACGACGTGTATCTTGCTTGTATTTATCGCAAAATGCTGAAGCTTTTTGCAAGCATATACAAGAGAGAGGATGCTATTGTAATTTTTTAGAATTCTCCTTTGACACTACACCTACCAATAATCCGTGTATTTATACCCACTTCTATAGAACTTCAATACATACAATAACAAGTAAAATGTCTTTTAAATTGTAATAAAAAAATGATTATTTTGTTTTCCCTTATTTAACGAAAATAACGTTGGTCGCAGATTTTTATTGGCAAACGTTTAAAACTGGTCATTTGACCTTCCGTGGTAGGTTTAATGTTATGCAAATTGATTTGAACTACGTTGAACTATTCGCAATTTCGTTCAGCATGACTGACAGAAAACGGGAAAACATTAAGGGGTGGTGGAAATTAATATGGAAATACCTCTTGAAATTTGATTAAGTCTAAAATCAGAATGCCAACGTTCTCGCACGTATGATGTATGTATGCATGTAGTGCATACACATGGTGACTAAAATTATCGGATTAGCCATATAATGTCGGATCTCTACGATAGATGGGGTTGTAGTGCTTTTCCGCATCGCATGGGTCAGAATTATGCAACAGGAAACGAACTACATATTTTACTCCGTATAACGCGAGACCACCGGATCTTCGCAGATTTTGCAAAAGTTCAGGGAATTAAATTCAGACACTGTCATTCGTTCACGATATTCACCTAAACGCGCCCTCTCAACTGAATATTTGTTTCAATCGCCGCAAATCTCATATGTTGGCCATAACTTTGATCCTTTGGAAACCCGCAAAATGCATGTCACAAAATTATTTACCGACAAACATGGCGCACTTAGGGGCATGGAATAAGACACTAGTGCCACTGATTTTGGCTGAAAATGGTTAAAGCGCAGTTAAACTGGGTTTCCTAGATTTGAAGAAATAGATTTACGTCAACGGCATTTCGTGTTGGCGAAGAAAATACTTTTTGACTTGGAAACCGTTCTATGGAAGCAAGGTCGGCCGCAAATTCAATGCTCCGAGGCAGAGTCAGGCCACCTCTACCGACAGGGACAGAAGGAATGCGTGCTTCTCACATATTGAATTCAGCCTAGTTCATTGTCAGTCTACGAAGAATGGCCAGACATGGCAGCCGTTCAGTTTGGTTTAATGGAATTGGCACGAGAATCTAATAAAGACTTGTTCTAAACGTCGCGTTTAAAAACTAATTAACTAGAACTTCGTTATTGAACGATCATCTATTCTATTTGCAACAATTGCGAGGTTTTGTTCTGCCGCAAGTATACATTTTTAACGCAGTCTCAAGTTTAATTCGAAGCGTTGCTCTTATCTTTTCCATTGAATAGTGCGGTGATAATTCATTTATATAACAACCATCATTTTCATGTTACTTCCACGATTTTAGCGTCGAAAGGTTACCGCAAAGACAGCCAATTGTGACTTTCGTAAATATTACGGTATAAGAATTTAAGAAAAGTGATTTTCTTTCATTTTCTTTAATTTAAGTGTCAAATAATTGTTCTTTCATCGTTTCGATCTTATAATTTATCATAAAATCTCTAATTTCCTGGCTGATGTATTATACATGGGGCAAGGCATGATAAAGTATCCCCTGTTCGTTGATCTTCGTGAAGCAGGATTTGATCGCGAAGGAAATAAATTCGGCCAAAAGATTCAGACCCTTTGGTTATCAGCAAAGTGAAATCGGATAGCTCTTGACATCTTCCTAGTGAATACATTGCAGCGACATTGAAGAAATTGCGGTTTTCTACACACTACACAGCTATCGGAAAGCAATTTTTCGATATTTTGCAGAAATCGAGGACAGAGCGCTCGACTCTGCTAATTACGATATCAGCTGCTCGACTCGACGAATAGTACGCGATATTATGGACGAAGCAACGTTGGTTTTTCCGCGATCCGGTAGAATTGTCCATGGATTTCTCGTACTTATCCTAATTACTTTTTTCGGGCGAAAATCGAAAGATTTGCAATTTCCGCGTATCAATAACCGGGAATTACCAATTGCAGCAAAATTTATTACACTATGCAAACTCAAAACATTATTTAATCGTAAAACTACAAATATTCAAAGCTATACAATAATATCCGTCTAGGTACGGTGATTTAAAACACTTTTGATAAATTCTCTAACCGATGAATCCAGAAGCAGAGCGGAGTCATTAATTTTTCACTTCAACCGCGTCAAATTAATCTCAGCGTATTAGACATTTATAATTTCTATTCCAATCGAAGAAATTCTCATGCTACGGTAAACTTACACGAGCGTGAAAAGAACGTGAAAAGCCATGTGGTACACTTAAATACAGGGTGGAGCAGAGGAAACGCATGTTTTTCACTATTGAATGACTGAGACACGGGTTGATAAAAATAATAAAAACAAGCATTAAGTGATAGATTTTTTAATGCAGTTTTGAAATATAGGTACATACTTTAATTAGGTTCGAAAAATAATGTCTTGGAGATGACGTCCTTCTTGCTGGATACAAATTTGGATCCTCTCCTGAAAGTTATGCACGGCTCTCTCCAACATTTCATTCGGCACAGCTTCAATTTCCTAACGAATGGAATTCTTCAGGCCATCGATTGTGCGAGGCTTGTTCATGTAGATTCTTGATTTTAAACATCCCCACAAAAAGAAGGGCCTCCTTTACTGGACCCCTCGCTCACCCGATTTGTCGATATGCGACTTCTTCTCCAAGAGGAAGGGCGTCATCTCCAAGACATTATTCTTCGAACCTAATTAAAGTATGTATATTTCAAAACTGCATTAAAAAAATCTATCACTTAATGCTTGTTTTTATTATTTTTATCAAATCGTGTCCCAGTCATTCAATAGTGAAAAACATACGTTTCCTCTGCTCCACCCTGTATATACATATAATCCAGAAGAAATATACAGGGTGTCCCAGGACTTTGGACGCACCCTGAACCAGGTGATAGCTGAGGTAATTCTAATATAGGGATGTAACATTCTCAATGTCCTATCTCAATCCGTGGCCGAGTAATTAAAGAAAAACGACAGCCACTTAGAGGGCGCCGTTAGGCTCGGCCGCGCGACACTAGAAGTTCTGCACCAATAGGGTACCGTACCAGTAGGAACTGTTACGCGGCCGGGCCTAACGGAGCCCTCTGAGTGGCTGTGGTTTTTCTTTAATAACTCGGCCAAGGATTAGGATAGGAAATTGAGAATGTTATGTTACATCCCAATATTAAAATTACCTCAACTATCACCTGGTTCCGGGTGCCTCCAAAGTCCTGGGACACCTTGTGTATTATACATGTACAAGGTGTAACAAAAAATTCTGGGACACTTTAAGTTTATGGATAAAACACATAAAAATAAGAAAAAAATGTCTTATAAGTTGTGGGCGCAATCCACCCCCTATCGAGATACAACCCCTTTTGCAAAAAAATTTCCTAAATGGTACGTCGTAGAAGACTCGTTTTGTTTGCAATATAACCGGAGAAGATCAAAGATAATAGAAAGAAATATAATTGCTGCGATTATTGCTGTTAAATAGCATTTATTCTTGTTTAATCCAAACAACGTCGATTACCTATATCGTGGCAGGTTTGTAACAGCTTGGGAACAATTGAGGGAATTCACTAAATCTTCCTTTGCGTAGATAGTGATATCTTTTTTCGTAAACTTTAGTCTCTTCTGGTTATAATGCAATCAAAATCGATCCTCTACGACGAACCATTTCGGAGATATGATTTTTTTTTAAATTTTTACAAAAGGGGTTGTATCTCGATAGGGGGTGGGTTGCGCCCACAACTTATAAGACTTTTTCGTCTTATTTTTATGCGTTCTATCCATAGACCTAAACTGTCCCAGAATTTTTGATACACCCTCTATATCAGCCATTACTTCTAATAACTAATGCTTCAAATTATTCTTAGCAAACAGTGTTCGTGTTCCAAAAAGAATAGTATTATTACAAGTATTGCAAACTATGTTAATCGTCTTGATATAGTTTATTTTTGTTTTAAATCTTTATTTTTTATAAACTACTCTTATACTACATATCAGTTAAAAACTGCCTAAATCGGTTCTGTCTAATACCGTAGTCAATAGGCTAATAGCAATTTTACTAAATAACATATCGTTTGTTAAATAAATATTTTAATGTCCGGTGATACTCTAACGCTAGGAAGAGTACCACTAGTTTCAAATTTGATTTTAACGAATGGCTCGTTCCATATGAAATCGGTCATATCACGGAGCAGTACCTGGGATTTTGTTCAAAATCAAACATGTTATAGTCTTTGGCGCACTATATATGGAACCAATCCTGTTTTTCCGAAATTTGAAAAATTATTAATTATAGCTGCTCGAAGTCTTGAGTTTTATAGAAGCGGCTGTAGATTAAAAAATCATATCTCGGTAATGAGTTTAAGATTTTTAATTAAATAACAAGCTGCATAAATAAACTGACCGTGATATGAAATATACCAGGGGGAAGATTGCGACTTTTTATTTACGTAGAAGCGGACGGGTGAATTCGTGGCACGGCAACTGCCAGTCGGAACACAAATGGTTGCACGGTTAACTTTCTTCTCGAGTTTTGAAGACTGACGTACAAAATTGTTACCTGTTTGAAAACGGTCTCTTGAAGGGAAAGGTTCCAAGATAGCGTATGAATTTTTTCAAATTTTTAGCAAAAGTGGAAAATAATAATAGTCCTCATCTTTAATTCTAAGAATTGTATTTTTTATTGAAAAATTGATCCTTTCTGATAAAAATTTACGGAAAAACAGTTGTTCTACGATTTACTACTACCAAGATATTATAACGTTTTAAAGTTCAGCTGTTTTAACAGAATTAACAAAATGCGAGGTGCTCCTCAAAAACGTGATAAATTTTGTATGGAACAAGCCGAATATGCAACTTTCTTGAAGTTGGGCTAAGAATGATAGATCCGGTGACAAATACCCACCTAATTTAGATACGGCGATAGGAAATCTTTGCGTTACTTAAAAGTATTCGAGAATCATAAACGTCTCTTTTTGTATTTTTATTAGCCCCCTTCGCGCTACTAAATACATAATCTACAGAGATTAAAGTGGGCAAGTAAACTACAAGTTAGAAAGAATCTAGAAATGTGATTAATTCATTAAAGATATGTATTTTACAAATCGATGTTTCGCATTTACAAACTTATGCGATACAGTTGTTTCTTTACTTGGGAATAGTATATTGCACAATTTTGCAATTGTAAGCTAGTATTGCATACGTTTGACACACAAACACGAAAAGAACAAGAAGTTACGAACGATTTTAAAACATAAGTTATATGCACAGACGCAGTTATTCGTCGATATTATTTGTAACCAAAATTTGTCTCTTTTTTATACAATTATTCCGGGTTGTCTAAACAACCAAATTGCTAATTAGTGGAATTTATAATACTGAACTAAATACTATACCGGTATTGTCAAAGTTGGGAAACACTTACAATTAGCCTGACAATAAAACTGCGGCAGTGGTCAGTTGACAGTATTTACCCACGTGTTTGACGCATTCAAGGAAGATATTATTACATACATGTATGTGAGACATAATATTATGTTCATGATGTACATTAGCACGTAAGCGTTATTGCAGATGTAGAGAAAATAATAGTGGTCGCATCTAACAATTACTATAAAGTACGCGTTTGACGACATTGTGTGTCTGTACAGGCTGAACCAGATATCGCGAGCCATAAAGATAAAGAATTTATATTACCTTTCTACTTGGTGTAGCTAAACATTTGGTATCTTTTTCCAGTATCGATTGTACACGTCGAAAGGTAAAAAAAGGCAACAATCATATTTCAGTAATTTATTTCGGTGTTTCTGCGATCGTAGTCTATTTTTACAAAATGGCTGCCGAGATTATTCCATATGCCGTTAAGTAGCAAATACTACTTAATAAATATTCTTCTTCTCTGAACGCAAAAGTCGGCCGCCTATGCGGCAGCGGTATTACGACGAAACGTTCTACGAAAAACTCGGGTCATTTTGTGGAAACTGATTCAACAGTAGGAATCGGAACAGTCATGTTGTTATTCATAAACTTTGATCACTCCTACTAACGCTAAAATAAAAATTCGTTCTCTATGAGTCACAATTTCGGAAATAAAGTTGTTCACATTGTCGCTAACATTTTAACTTTACGGGTGTGTACATTCATAAGACCTGCGCGTGGATCTATGTTAATTCCTTTGATTCACCTATAACTTGCCCAATGAAACCTTGCAGAAGTCATCCGATGTTCCGTTCCATACGTATTTCATATTCTTTGTTCTATTCATTTGGTATACCGCAACGGTGCGTGACTTCTTGTTCAGGCTGTATCTTCCGTTATGCGATCTTTGCCGCAGTTCGTCCAACAAGTAGAATGCGGACGTAGCGTTATCGGTAGTAGAATATAATAGTGGAGTTTTACCATTGCTAGAGCCTCTCGAGGATGGGCGGCCGAAGAACGGGGTCCAGCGGGAGCCGGGCGAACGCCGGCGTCCTGAAGGAACGCGCCAACATGTCGTTCATGCTGGTGGTGATGTTCTTCGCCGTGTTCGGCTTGATCGTCCTGACGGAGATATTCCTGATCGACGAGAGGCGTGGCGTTGGTGTCGGCGGCGGCACGGGAGCTCTAGGAGGTCACAGAAGTGGTCATCGATTGCCTGCTGCGCCCGATCGTCCGGATTACGGGGAAATCGGAGTAAGTACGCAATTAGGACCATCTGTATCCACTCGATTAAACGTGTCGCTTGACAGCAACCGGCCTGATTCATATTCGCCAGCTGTATGAGAGAAATACTTGCGGAGGGAGATCAAATCAATTATTTCCGTTGAAACGTGAGAAACTTTTGGAATCGACTAAACTGCGTTTAATGAATCGTTCCGATACGAGGAGAACTTTTTCCACGGGCGGCTTTAGTATTTTGTGTGTTTACAATCGTTCTCGTTTTTCTCAATGTATTCGTTGTTTCCCGGGACTTTTTGAAAAGAAGGAACACACGTGAAAAAAAGCGCGATTGAGAAAGGTATACAGGGTGTCCCATTTTAATCTTTTCACTTGTTTATCTCGAAAAATATTAATTATTCGAAAAAAATTTTTATATGAAATACTCTATTTGAAGGGGGACATTCAATGGTGGACACTGTTTTTTCTTAGGTGGAGGCGCCTCCGAGATATGAAGGTGACCTTTGTTTTTTTAAATGGAACTATAGTATTTTTTTACGCTAGACACATAGCCTGACTCAAGACAAATCCATTGACCTATAATATGTTGACCTTGAAATGTCAGTGAATGTCATTTTCAGTCACTTTAAATTTTTGAACATTACACTTCCCGATGATGTTTCTCATCTTCTAAATTCAAAAGGACGACCTTGGATTTTAAGGCACTTGTTGATTCTGTCCCTAAATGACCTTGCCGAGCCCGAATCTCACAATTTCTGATCACTGTGCTACTTGGGTGCCGCCGATTCGGAAATCTTTCCCGATACATTCGGGCAGCTGCCCTATAATTTCGTTGACATTCTCCCAGAATTAAAATCATGTCAACAATTTCATTAGGCGTGTAATCAGTCATCGTAAATTTGATCACTATCAAAATTCAGAACGCTTGTAATATCTACCTACTCACAGCTTCGAAGCAACTACAGTTTAATGCACTAGAAGGTTCTGCTAACAGATATTCCGTGTTTATAAACATGAATGTCAATAGTAGTAATACTCGACATCGTTCTGCTGATAGATATTCTGTGTTTGTAAACATCAATATCAATAGCATTAACGTCCAAGGACGTCCTCTTGAATTTAAAAGATGAGAAATATCTTCTGGGCGTGTATGTTCAAAAATTTCAAGTGACTGAAAATGACCTTCACTGACATTTCAAGGTCAACATATTATAGGTCAATGGATTTGTCTTGAATCAGGCTATGTGTCTAGCGTAAAAAAATACTATAGTTCCATTTAAAAAAACAAAGGTCACCTTCATATCTCGGAGGCGCCTCCACCTAAGAAAAAACAGTGTCCACCATTGAATGTCCCCCTTCAAATAGAGTATCTTTCGTATAAAAATTGTTTTCGAATAATTAATATTTTTTGAGATAATCAAGTGGAAAGATTAAAATGGGACACCCTGTATTTCGAATTTGAATGTGAGACGATTACAGAATAAATTTCTTTGTTGCGTTGATTTTTCATAGCAAACTTACGTAAAGTTATCGACTAGAAATTTAAAAAGGTATCAACGACGCTTGTAGTGTATCCTTGTAATTTAATTAAAAGTCATCTTTGTTAATTTACCGTAAGGATGCAGACTGTCCGTTGCCAAATGGGGAGTAAGATAAAATGGCAAATCATAATTAACGTTTTCTATCTATACGAAAAAATATCTTGAAAATAAATATTTTTCTCGGTTGATATTCACTGATAAGAAAACCGTTTTTTGAAAATCTGTTCAGTCATCTCGTGCATTCATCCTTTATCTTCAAAATAGTCCCAAGTTTATTAAAATCCGATGAAATATACGATTACAGAATAAATTTCGATATACGATACGATGCATGCGCTAAGTCCTTGCATTGCTCCTGATAGTGAGACCACTTAAACGCAACGTCCTCTACTGTTACTCTCAGACGATTTGACGAAACCATTTTAAATTTTGCACGTCATCTTTATCAAAAACTTCATTCGGCTCTGGGTGCAATTTGCAACCCGTTAAAATATTTCAAACCGAACTAACAACGCCCTATATAAAAAAAAGGAGTGCCTGGGCACGTCTTCGCGAGCCACAAACAGGGTCGTAAAATATAATATTCTACAAAATGCGCTAGCTATAGGCATCTAAAACTTTCCAACGGTTTATAAACTCCGCACCCCCTAACGTTTAAGCCTAACAACCTAAAAATCAGTGAATTTTATTTTGCAATCCTACCTTAGGAACGAAAGGACCCTTCCTGCAGTTCTTTAATCTATAATCTACCCTTAGAAACCAATTAAGTAATTCTTACGAGCCAGCCGAGTGTAGGGATAACCGAACACTAACGCGGTGGTAAATCTTGATAAGGTAAAGCTGTATATGCATATGTATGTATAACATGCCCTAGTTCACAAAACGCCCGATCATTGCTTTACGCCTTCAAGCTAGGATACCTTGCTGCAAACGACACGATCTAAACTATGTCGATCGTCCGTACACGATCTTACAGTTTTGCGTACTCGAGTACTTGAATACGGAATGGATTTAACTACGTAAGTAGCTATAATTTGTTTTCGATGATTTATGTACACGCAGTAGCGTGCCATATAACGCGATATTCTCAAAACCCGACTTCCCTCTAACGCGAAGCAAAAATTACGACAACCTTCCTATAACGCGATACACTTGCAACACGGTTTCACTTATATACATATGTATATGTATGTATAACAATGTATTCTAATTAAGGAAAGCAGTCTCCCCGTAACATAAATTTTTCTATTAAATTTTTCCTTTTTAAGGGTTAAAATTAATGAGAACTTCCCTGTTTTTTAATGTAACATATTCACCCATTTATAAGTTAAATTGTCCACTTTCCCTCTAAATGCAATTATAACGATAGAGCATTTCTGTTTTTCTTTAATCAAAATTAATACTTCAAATAGATTCGATGGGCCCGGGCGTGGCAATGGCAGTGTCAATCGCAATGTTGCACTTCCTGTGGATTTATCTGACTGTTAGTTTTCTTTTTTATTCTGTGTCACTTATAGGCTGTTTCCATATACGTAACGCTGTACGAATTAATGCGTTAGACCAGGGGTCGGCAACCTGCGGCTCTTCAGTTCCATATGCAAATATTATTCATTTTATTAAAAAAAAAAAAAAAAAAAAAAAAAAAAATATATATATATATATCTTCTATATATATATATATATAGAAATCGTTCTGAATCGATTAACGAGGATTAGGCACCGATTCTATCTCTCGCAATGCCGCCTAACGGATCATGAACCATCTCGGCGGAAAGTGCGGCTAAATTTATCCAAACTATCTAAAACGATGCAAAGCTAACGCTCACATTGAATTTGTTTGCCAAATGTATGTTACTGTTTTTTTTATTTTAAGTACAAGTTACATTGTTTAGTAAAGTTTAAATTTTCTATGTTATATTATATATATTATCTAATTTGTTTTGAAAAACACTACTTATATATGAATAAATAGATATTTTTTCTTCTGAATAAATAGATTAGTTTTTTTTTTATCAAAAACCTTTATTTATGCGAGTACTATTTATTGTTGGGAAGAAAACATGTTGTGGCTCTTTAAAAACTTTGAAATTTTGTAAATTGTAATTTTTGACTCTTCCGACTCAAAAGGTTGCCGACCCCTGCCTTAGACTCTATACTTACACTTCGCACATGCGGACACGTTGCGAAGGTTTGATTGCAAGTACACATTCGTAGTTTCTTTCTTTTTACTATTCAACCGGACCAAGCGTTTGGTCTTTAGGTATTTTGAGTAGGAAACAGGTTATAACCTTGGTCGCTTAGTATATACAGGGTGTATGGTAATTCCGAGGACTATTTTCTACAATCGACAGTATGCTCCAAAAGATGAAAAAGAAGTATTTAAAGTTTTGTTTAAAAACTACCCTCTATCAAGATACAACCCATTTGGTAAACAACTTTTAAAAAATCTTATTTCCGAGATGGTAAGTCGTAGAGAACCGATTTTGATTGCAATATAACGAGAGAAGATCAAAGTTTACGAAAAAATATCACTATCTATGGAAAGGAAGTCTTGGCGAGTGCCCTTAATTTTTACCAAGTTGTTTAGGACTTGCTATGATATCGAAATTGTTTGGATTAAATCAAGAATAAATGTTATTTAACGGTAAAAATCCGAGCAATTATATGTTTTTTATAAACTTTCATCTTCTCCGGTTATATTGCAATAAAAATCGGTCCTCTACGAATTACCATTTCGGAGATACGATTTTTAAAGAATTTTTACTCTTTCATGGCATGGGATGGTGATTTTTGGAATAACATCACTGATCTTCCAAGGGGAGGCTACGAGTGCGATCAGCGCTTTTTGGATAAAATTGGTATCAAATGGTAGGGGGTGACGTGTATAAACACCCTGTAAAATATTACCGGTATATGGCCGGCCATTTTTATAAAAAATTGACTTAAAGTTGAAAACCTGATGTAAACGGATCGAGCTCAATTTTTTTCTGGCCATAGGGCTTGCTGTAAGGAAGAAAAAATTCTAATGAAATTTTGTTCCAACTGCAATAGTTTAGCTACAAATAATATTTTTATTTCAACTACGTTGGAAAAGGGATCAAGACCCTAGATTTTCAACCGATTCTCAACTACCACAGTGGCTGTGGGCGTTAAGCGGCAGTTCGACCGCTGCGGAAGCTTCGTGTTACCTGTTCGAATCCATGCTGGAATTTTTTTTATTTTCACTTTTTTCTTCAAATTATGTCATTTTTTATATATTATGCAGAAAGAGGCCCACCACCACCCCCGTCAAAAGACAATTTTGGACCAAGGATAGTCCAAGCAGTGGAAGAGCAAATGAATGAATATAAGAACGTATACATAAGATGTACGATTGTTCGATGTAATCCTACGGTGGTAATCCTGGGAAAGAATAGAATTTGAGGGAAATTCTTAAATATTCCATATTATTCGAATAACAAGTAAAGTTTAATGCAACGATTTATGACTAAAGCTTGTCTCTTTTAAATAAAACTTTCAAGTGTTATGAATAATAATTTGTAAATTTAATATAACGGGTTTTTAATTTGTTGCAACGATGTTGTTGATCTTTAATACTTTAGTCATCAAATTGATCAATTAAACGAAAAGACATAATTGTCGTAGAAATTTAATTAATTGAATATGTTTATTTAGAGATACCAACGTGTCGAAGCTGTACAATAATATAATATGTACATACGTACTTGTTCACATTTGTTCGACTTCAAATACATCGCATAAAGAACTATTATAGTTGTAAACACAAATTCTGTTGTAAGTACTTGTAGCCCATATCTTTACATTTTTAATACTTTTTTGTGCATACATGTTTATCGAATTAGTTTACGCGGATGCAGCCCTGATACGATATCAACGACAAAAAGTGAAACTTTATAAGAACCGTTCAGTCCGACTCGTAAAGTGAATACTGATAAGGATACTCTCGCTTCCGGGTTTCTGTAACAAGGATGTAAGTGAGAAGCTATTCCATCTAGTTAGAAAATATGATCTTATCTTGTTTAAGGAATTAACGAACCGTATATGACGCGGCATTTATTCAATTAAGTAGTAATCAGTGTACTATTTCGTGGTTTCTGCGAAGGAAACGAGATAAATAATTCCCAGGGTCACATTGTAAGGAACCGGTATATCAAATTGCTGTCTGATACATACTTTATGAATGCATTAAAGTTCGCGATAACTTATTAGTCCGAAAATGAAACATGAATTCCCGGTAAATTCTGTAGAATATGGGAGGATAGAAGAGTAGAATTATCTTGTTTCAAATTTATAGAAGACTGAAGATGCTATGATCCAATTTGCCTTCTGTTTAGTGGTATGTATTTTAGGAGATTTGATCGTACTGTGCCGGCTCTATTGACGATTAAATGCTTTATTACGCTATTACCTTAAATATTTAATGCTAAAGTTACACACACTCGTATGACTCTGACTCACAACTCTCTAAATTTGACTTTTAACTCTTTCTTCGAATACTCTCGCGACTCCCTCAACTCAACTCGCAACTGATCTCTCTCGACTAATCCTCCCTAATAAGCCCTCTAAACTCTTTCACTGGTTCTCACTAATAAGCTCGCAACGTCCCCCTGGCGCCCTTTTTCATACTCATTCACACATTATCATTCTCTCGCAGATGGATTCACGCATTTGCACCCTCGTGACATTGCACACATCGCGCCGACTTCGGTCACGGGTCACACGCATTCTTTCACATTCGTTGTTCAAACATTCGCTGTAAATATTTGTCGGAAATCATTCTGATGAACTGTTGAATGATCCAAACACTCTTCTTTCACACCTTTCGCTGTCACGCGGTTCAAGCACTCTTCACGGGCCTATCTTGGCTTGTATGAAAATTATTCGCGATTCGACGTTCGGTAAATTAGTACGTCGAAAATGTTTATTGTTGCAGACGGTGTACGAAAATGACGTGTATTAGAAGAAGGGTAGCAGGTAGATAAAGTACGTTAACACGTTAAGCGCCACATCGGTCCCTACGGACCTACGCTAGACTTTTCGTTCGGTCCGCACGGACCTGCGGCGTACTTATGAGATTAAACATTTAATTTAGGCGACATCGATGTTTGTTTGGTTAATATTAAGGAAAAGAATTAAGGAAAAAGCTTCAAGGAAAACAGATAATACTTAAAAACATGAATGTACTTGATTAAAACATGGTAAACAAAGGTGGGATTTGTTTCTACATTGATCACAGAAGTTTGTAACTTTCGCGTTACATTTTTGGCTATATTTGATCCTAACATTCATGAATTTTATATCATAGTACTCGGCGCAGTATCCCTTACATTTACATACAAAGACAAACCCTACTTCTCAAGCCGGTCTACGTTATCTGACATTTGTTTATACTCGAAGTCGCCTATCGACGAGCGTCCCGGCGGGGCCCGCTTGACGGCAAACTGGGCGCTTAACGTGTTAACGGGAACACTTCTAGAACAATAATTTAGATTTACTATTCGATGGTTGCACTTGAACTGCAGCTTCCTCCGAAGCTTTATTTGAAATCATACTTTCAGGGGGCAGATCGCTAAAAAATTCTTCCATTGGTCCAGCAATTTTAATACTTCTCACTTTTGTAGGACGTAGGAGTGCCACTGGCGAATTGTACCGGGCACGTATTCGGTACCCGACTATCCCATCTCGTCAATCCATTTCACGTTACTTAATTCATAGAATGGGCTAAACTCCCAGGGTCTGAATTAGACACAGGACATTGAAATGAATCAATTCTAAAGAAAGGTTATAATGCAACCCAATAGTCCTTGCCGAATATGCTTCTACATCTGCTGACTTTATGTAACCTTTTCAAGTCGCAACAATATCATTTGGAGTGAAAGGCGACAAAAAAGAAAAGAGTATTAAACCCTGTCCGTTCCAGGAAAATGGACTCTCTTTCTAACCCATGCCTGCGGTTCTATCATCGCAAATGAAATCGAACAGATTATGCCCTAAATTCGTCGTCTAGCAAGTACACTTTGATACCCGTGAATTTCCCCCGAGGAAATAATAATGTCTCATGAGCCGACGGCGTTTTGCGACAACGGTTACGTCTAACCGCTGAAAGTTTCTTCCGATGGTCCGCCGTTTTCTCTAATAAGCAAGGAGATATCTAGGGAGTTCGGTGAACGCAAGTTTTCCATTTCGAAGTCCTTCACTTACCCTGTTCGGTAATCCTTAACCGCTTCCCACTGGAAGCAAAGGTAGCTGGTAAAAAGACTTTCGAACTAATGGTAAGGGCTCAACTTTATACTCGGCCGGCTCTTTGTCCATACAAAGCGGAGGAGAAGTGGAGACGGAAAACTTTGCCATCCTAGCTCATCGATTTTTCTCTGTCGTAGTTTTCTACCTCCCTTCCTGTTTCCGCTTTCCCTTTATTCTCTTTTATTTACCACTGTGCTGCTCCGCCATGGTTCTTCGTTCCGACGTACTTACTTCGGACAGTTGATATGCCTCTATATCCGCTACCGGACAATCATTCACGGGGGAAAGGGTCCAAGTTTGAAAGAGAAGTTCTGCTTCACAGGACATCGACGCGTCTCCATTGCACGTTTACTTCTAACGATGTCGGGAAAGTTGAATCACGGTTATAAATTTACAATTAGTTTCCCCGAATGGTTAACAGCGGCTTTTGTTATTAAAGCGAGTACACCTGGTCGTGGCTAAAAACGTTGGATAATTCGAAAATTCTTTTGAAAGGCATTCTATTTTTAACACGTTGAGCCCCACGTGGCCACCGGTGGTACATTTTTGAATTCGTAAGTGGACCACCGTGTCCACCGGTGGTACACGTGGGTATATAACTGTAGCCCTATGTGTCCACGCGTGGACATGAATTACATGTAGTTCATTATTTACAATTAAAAATATTTAAAAAATATGAAAATGTCCCACGGTGTAAAACACGAATATGACGATGGGGCTCAACGTGTTAAAACGGAGCTATTCAGGTTGCAAATAAATGTTTCCTGGTTAAACACTTCCACCAAGGTTTGCGCGAAGTTAAAGGAGGGAGCCGATAGTTAAGAAATATTGTGGCGACACGTTACCATTGTGTAGGGCTGTTAGTTATTGCAGGTTCCACTTGCGTATCAAGAGTTAAGGTCTTGACTCGGGCCAAGTACAAGAGTTCCCGACTGGTAGACCTGAACTACTCTTTTCCGGAAGAATTAGATCAAGGTTTTCGAGGTATTCAAACGGCATTAAATCCGCATATTTCCCCCAAACTATGGTGATATTCTTGTAGGGGACGTCCACCCGAGTAATTTAAGCCTAACTACGAGAAGATCCATCAATCCAATTGCGAGATATTTTGATCTAAAAAGTCGACGTTTTTGTAAGAAACGTCGTCTTCTTCCTCTCCTCCTTCTCCATCTCCATCGTCATTTTCATCTCCAGCCTGTCACGCAGCCCGGTGTCAAACCCTAACATATGTTTCATACCATGCGAGATAATTTTTCTGCCGATAACGTAGATTTTTCTATGTAATCTATTTGACACATGCCGGAAAAAATCAAGAGACAAGGTCTTGTCTCGGACCAAATACAAGAGTCGCTTGTTGGTATTCAGAAAATCTTCAAGGGTTATCAATAATTTATAAATTTAACATAATGGTTTCTTAAATTGTAGAAAAAATGTATTTGATTTTTGACACTTAGGCTTAACAATATATGGCAACAATACGCTTAAAACAGATTAAACGCCGACTTTTTTTCAAATGAATAAAAGATAAATTTTAAAATATTGAAAATAAATATTTAAATGCCCGATAAAATAATTCAAAATGTTTAGAATAAAATTAATGAGTGACCACGATTGAGGAAGACGCACCGAAATGCTTGCTCCCGGCTGTCGCTACGGCTGCGTTAGGAGTGCGAGCGTGACAGACAGAAGTAAAGAAAGAGAGGCCCTTATGCTAGAAAAATTCGATTCATGTTAAATTCCGCATTGCTTTCTCGTCAAATGCGCTCTCACACATGCTTGCGTGGCCACGTCGCGTCGTTTGTTTGGCTAGTGCGAGCGCGACGGAGCGACGGAAAGATACAGACAAAGCGAAGTCTTTGTCAGTTGTTTATATCCGGAAACATAGTACGCCACATCGAGAAGGAATTATTACGAAAAAGAGGGAAAGGTAGACACCTTCGTGATGCACGCATTAGTACGCCATTCGGAAATTTTCAAAGTGTTATCAATAATTAATGTGTTTCATTTTTAGAACTTTGATACATATCAAAGTGTATCTTAAAATTTCTACAAGCTCTTCTTTAGTACATAATCAAATTGTTCTGTAAACAGGTCTTCCAAGAAAAAGTAGGCAAATTATTTTTATCGGGTTATCCGGCACTGTTAAATAATCTTTGTTACGTGCTTCGTATCGACACTTTACCATCTCGGCTATTAAATCTCCAAATTGTTTTTTATCTATTTGTAACAGTGTTATGATATTACTTAAAAACTATTTTTTGTTCGAACCCGTCGTTGAAATATACGTAAGATTAACGGACATAATGACGTTGTTATACGTAAATCGCAAAATGTTTACAAGGATATACATTTGACCAAATTAAAGTTCTAAAGTTAAAAACATTTTTCAGCAATTCACACTAACCATTATTTTAAATTTACCCCGTTTTCATAAAACCATTTTGGCCACTTCTATGTTTATTATAATTTTCGAATTAAGAATTTCAAAACCAAAGGTACAAAATCGTCACTGTCTTGCAATAATTAAATGTTTATTATTTTGTTAATTCCTTAAAATGTGTTTTCTTTTTCAATGTTACTGACGATATATGCAAGTCCTAGTACCTAGACTAAATGTTTACTGTCTCCGGAAGAGTCTCTGATTTTTTTACTCACGTCTTCAAAGAATTTTTTAAAATTTGAAAACACATAGTTCCGGTTACTATATTTTTTAAACATAAATAACATTTAAAGGATAATTTTTTACATTTTGCCACATCATTATTGCAAAATTATTATAATAATGAGATCTGTATATTCCTTTATTTTCCTGTATTCCCTGATTTCTTTATTTCCTTATTTCTTTAATAACAAGTATTTCAATAAAAAACATACTGTACTCTACATAATTCTACGAATGGAGTGAAATCCACAAAAAGCATCGAAAATGCAAAGCTATGGGCCAAGTACAAGAGAATGTTACATTGGAATAGTTTGCTCATTAACACAAACTGCATTTTACACAGGATTTGAAATCAATCAAATGTGAGCAAGTACAAATTATTGTAGAGCAACGACACAATACTATCGCTAAGTAAACATATACAATTAACTAAATTTCCCAAGATATGGTGTCTTCTCATTTAATGACTAAATCTGTTTACTGCTCTATTAAATGTACTTGGTGGCCCGCTTTTTACGAAGGTTCGATGGTAAAAAATAAGCTTAAACTAAGCTTAAATAGTTGGGAATGTGCGACATTAAAAGAGAGTTGCTAAAACACAGTATAAAGTGGGCTTCTTACTGTTTAGAATGAAAGTCCTTTAAATATCTGACGTCGTTCCTCCTTAATTTATTTTAACATCAATTGTTGAAATACACTACAATATGTACATGTAATTTCCTCTCACACACATCCAGATTGTTAACGTATTAAATTAGAAATGTTTGTTACGTTACGTTTTTGACATCAAGCTTCGTAAAAAGCGGGCCACCAAGTACATTTAATAGAGCAGTAAACAGATTTAGTCATTAAATGAGAAGACACCATATCTTGGGAAATTTAGTTAATTGTATATGTTTACTTAGCGATAGTATTGTGTCGTTGCTCTACAATAATTTGTACTTGCTCACATTTGATTGATTTCAAATCCTGTGTAAAATGCAGTTTGTGTTAATGAGCAAACTATTCCAATGTAACATTCTCTTGTACTTGGCCCATAGCTTTGCATTTTCGATGCTTTTTGTGGATTAATTCTTCAGTCATAATTACACTACGGATGTTTATGCGCTATGTATGTGTAACAAAATATAACAGGATTAAGATTATGCACAAAAAATGTATTAATATGCAGGGAAAATATAGAACATTAATAATACATTTTACTGTGATATATTATAATTTGTGTTACAATAAACGAAAAGCATAAATTGTAGAGTATTAATTGACGGTGCTTTTTCGTGAAAATTTGTTTGCGTACAGAAAATGATCACTTTACGTCACGGGATGTAATCCGTCCATGCATAACTATGTTTTCTCCAGTAGTTCTAGATTTTTCAGTCCAGTATTTTTCTTAATACCTTAAACTCCTTTTTTTTAATTTTTCTGTGCAATCACCAAGTATGACTTTTAATCGATTAATGTAATTCACGTATGTACTTTATACATTCCCCTGAAAAGTTTAACGACAAACCCTCAGCTGCCAATTACTTTAATATTACGGGCAAGCTGCGTAAATGGACATTAACGAATGTTATACATATTTTGTTCAAGCTCATCTCGTCCAAGCACATGTGTGCATCCTCAATGGCGCAGTATCCTTTTCTTTAAACGTATACTTCACACACAATATTTCACATCAGCACAAAGATGCACATATACAAATAATTTATACAGGATGTCCCAAAATTATGCGGCAAGCGGGAACAAGCAGATTGTTTAAAAATTATGGGAAGAAATAGACAGAAACCTACGGAAAGTGTGTCCAAAGTCAAGAAAACATTTATGGGAACTATTACAGAAAAGTTGGACAACAATAAATTCAGAGAAATTTAAAAAAATACTCGACAGGATGCCGCGACTAGTCCAAGCAGTGATAGCCGCATGCGGCGGATATATTGACGAAATGAAATTATATATTTCTCCACTACTTCTTTATCGTAAAATAGCTTAATATTACAAAATCAACAATAAAATCAAGCTAGAGAGCTGTATCTGTGTTTTAATCATTATTTTGATGAAAACGAGTAAGTGTCCGGTGACTTATGGACGGGAGTGTATGCCTCCAGCTGATGTTTGAACCGCACGGGCCGGAAGTCAGACCACGATATTTTGGAAGCTTGTATCTCCAAAACGGGGCTTCAAATCAAAAAAAGGTAAAGGAATTTTCGATTTCTTTTGTTATAAACAATCTGCTTGTTCCCGCTTGCCGCATAATTTTAGGACACCCTGTATATGCAAATACGTCGTCCATATGTCACGTGCTAACTAAGAGTTACGACCCGAGGTTATAGAAGCGGTGCGTCTACGGTTTGTTTCGCGAAGTCACAGTTTTGCTCCCTTGTGAGTCATTGGTCAGACCAACTTACTCGGGGCTGGGCTGAGTCGTCCTACTGTCGAAGGTGGCGAATGGGGTGAGGTTGGGTTAATGGAAGGGTGACCCTCGATATACTTTTCTTTTATTTTATATTTCAGTTTAATGATATGGATACGTTGCGCGGATTTGTTTCACACATACAGATTCGTAGTTCCTTCTATTATGGTATTCAACCGGACCTAGCGTTTAGTCTTATGCATTTTGGGGAGAATTAGGTTCTAAACGCATTCGCTCCGTAATTACGAGGGTCGTTTGATAAGTTTGGTAAAAAAGTAGGTAAACATTTTTTTTTTTAACAAACCTTTATTTGTCAACATAGTCTCCTTCAAGGGCGACACACTTAACCCAGCGAGATTCTAATTTTTTAATCCCGTCAAAAAAGTATTGTGGGATATTTCGTGGTGGAAACAAGATGTTGTTTGTTTAATTGTGTAAAAAGTGTTTATTACTTAATAATTAATATCTAACTCCCGATCACACTCTCCTCGCAATACAACTCCTCGCAATAAAAACTCCTCGCAATAAAATAACACTCCTCGCAACTCCTCGCAACCAATTCTCCTCGTCGACTCCCGATTTCATTCTCCTCTTCGACTCCCGATTTCATTCTGTCGTCTCCGACACTCTCTTCGTTTAAGGAAAACTCTCTTTCACACACTTTCATCCCTCATTCATTTTCACACGCATACACACACTCTTGCCACGTGCCGACTTTTCGGTCACGGGTCACCATGCATTCTTCCTAGATCCACGCACAAAGAGTCACTCGATACATCCAACCGAAAAACTGTCACACGATATAAACACACTTTTCTCGCACCTCACGCAGTCACTCGATACAAACATTCCTCGCTCGCTCATGACAGTCGTCTAAACACTTTTCATTCACACTTCGCAATCACGCAATCCAACTTTCATAAAATATCATTCGCTCAAAAATATCAATACCACAGTATGATTTGTCAAAGTCTGCAAGTACGCATTCACGGCATCGATATTTCCTTCATTCGACGAGAATCTCTTCCCACCGAGCCATGTTTTCAAGTTGGGAAATAAAAAAATCACAGAGAGCCATATCAGGAGAACAGGGTGGATGCGGAATCAATTCCAAGCCCAATTCGTGTATTTTTGACATTGCGATTGCGAAAGTGTGAACTGGTGCGTTGTCCTAAGAACTACTAAGTCGCTCGTTTCAAACGTCAACCAAAACTAAACAAAGTGTCGCTTTTGGGCAAAACGTGATATTTACCAGCCAAATGAATGCCACTTTGAGCTTATGTACTTCAAAATTTTTTGCCATGCGACATTGTTCAATTTTTACCAGACTTATCAAACCGCCCTCGTATAATACATCAATTGATGCGGTTCTTTGACTTGAAATCAACGATTCATGACTACATGATCCCGATTGTTTCGCCATTGACGTTGGTGGTTATTAACCGGACTCATACAGTGGTTTGGTACTAGTCGAAGAAGTTACGACTTTCGTTAGGAATCATAAGATTTCCTTCTAGATGCTTCCTCCAATTTTGTTGAACCTCGACTTGGGTTGTGAGCAGTGCCTGCGAATTGTTTAAGGGTAGTGAGATGCGTGGTGGGAAAAAAACCTTTTCATCCGAGCGCGGATTCGAGTAATTTGTTTGGTAAGGCTCACTTTTGACTCTGGCAAAGTTACTGAATGCTACAGTGGTTGCTCGTGGGCGAACGGCAGCCTAGAAATCGATCACTTTCTGCAAAAACATTTCGGAACATTTTCAAAATCATTGTTGTTATAGGCTTTGATATAACAAATATAGAACCAACTTTGTTTTTTCGAAATTTTGAAACATGCTATAGTTACAACTGTGCAAAGTTTAGCAATTTGTGAGAAATGTACATTTTCAAAAATGTATATGTCGGCTACGGTAAGGTATGGCAAAAAATGTTGTTTTCATTTTTATCAGTAAGGACTTGCATAACTCATGGGGCATAGAATACATGGGAAGTATGTGTACAATACATATACAAGGTTTTGGGCCCCCTACTTCGTGAGTGCGTAACATTTTTCGGGACTACCAATGGAGTTTCATCTGGCTCCAACGTCCTTAACAAGGATGCACCTCGAAAAAGAATCTGGCAAATCTCCGCGATGTTCCCCACTGTATCTCGTCCCTTTCGAGTGTACCTTGCACAGGACGTGGTCTGGTATCAAATTTACATTTTTTCGTGGACAAGATCTCCATTGGGCTTGGTGAGATTTGATATCTAAAACTTTCTAATTTCAAGGGACTACGCTTGTATCGGCTCGGTTAAATTTATCAGTTTATTTCCGTGAGGATGGAAGTCTCAACCAGGACCGCTGCAATGTGTTGCTTTCGAATTGCATTTACGATTTTTAAAACTTCGTCGTCCTAGGCACGAATTGACGAAGTATGGCAATACGTGGGGACGTAACGCATGTGGTTTTAAAAAGTGCAAAGTAAAAAGTATATTTTTACAATTCTCGGCTCATAAACATATTTCTGTCGACTCCTCCATGCGATTTCTATAAAAATATGCATTTATATAAACATTCAGAGCCTAACCAATTTTTTATATGTATACACTGCCGGTGGAAATTGGCCGATCAATTTGATGTTTCTTACCCATTTGTAGGTTAATAAAAATGAAACATCGAGTTTGCGTAGCTTTTAGTATTTCATATAACACAGATACATCCAAGTACAAAAATTGAATAAAATAATATGCCCTAGTTTTGTTAATGATATTAATTGAAGAACAATGTCAAACAATCACGGTGTAGCAATGTTCAGCTTTTTTTCACTTGTTTATCTTTCGCGACTTTCTTCGTACGAGGTTCCCTGAAAACCTTTTCCCAAAAATAAGAAGTTTTCGCGGTTCCCTTGACTTTTGTACTACTTTTCCGAACAAGATATGGACTCAACAACAACCATGCTTAATAATATCAACAAACTGCACACCTAACGGAAACTCGATACCAGCATCTTTAAAATTTTGTTCAACATTTTTAACCGTTTGAGTCCCAAGCAGCGCGATCGCGCTCTTCAGCGATACCCTCTGGGACTCAAACGGTTAAATACACATATACGTCACTGCGTTTAATGAAAATCATTTATTCATCATTAAATGACGTAATGCTGACGTAAGTTATAGAAATGATATTTTAGTTGATCCCACAATTAATGTATCTATGTATGTATGTGCATACATATGATGTAAGATAACAGTACCGTAACCGGCAAGTACAAGAAGACAAATACACTGTTGAAGCTCTGTCTATTAGTGTTTATTGTTATAATATTTGGGTCTTCAAAAAAAGTATTTTAGGCTGCCAAGATATAATATTTCCACTCCCCTCCTCATTCTCGAGTGATGATATCTATGGAACGTTTTGCTGTACTAACACGTAGGTTTGTATACAAAAAAGATGTTACGAAGATTCGCGGGAGGGCAGGGTATATTTGGCAATATTTATCATTCTATGTGTGTGAGAGATATGGTGAACTTTCGGCAATATTTGTCGGACGTGGCCAGAGAAGAGTTAGATTTTCTTGTAATTGTCCCACGTTTGTTATAACTTTTTATGATGCACGCACATTTCCTGATGCACAACGATGAAGACCAGGGCTAGGAAGAAATTTAACAGAAATGCAATCGATAAAATTTGGATAGATATCTGTCAACCGTATTATTAACGTGGAATGTCTCGTAGTATTGAGATAGAAACGAAGGCACCATCTACCGGCGAAACATGATGAAACCATAAAGGCCTTTCGTACCGCGACAGCTGGATTTACATCGGTGTTCACTCCACACACGCTTATTATTTCCGCGTTATTAAATCTCATCTAATCTAACGGTGATCAAGCATAAAAAATGTATGATATTCGTATAACAACCCATTTAGTACCTGCACTTCTTAAGTGGAATTACACGCAATCGAGGAATTTATGGATAGACCGGGATTGTCATTAATTTTTCTTGGAGAAATGCCTTGAGACAACGTTTTTTTTAAACGACCTGGTGCAGTTCATCATGCGAGATGGATGTCAAAGGCAATTTATTGCCTAAAAATATTTATTTTTAGAGAAGAATTTGTACTTTCTAATAAAGAATTGAATGGTTTTCGGCAGTTTTGCATTTTTATAGTTATGTTGTATTTGAAAGCTTGGTTTTCATCTACTTCTGCGACCGCTGCTGCTAATAATGACTTAGAATTCTTGAAAAATTTAATTGAGTACAAACAAATTAATTCTATGATTTCTACAGCAACTTGTGAAAAAATGATCTTGCATTTATGGTATTTAAGTGATGAACTTGCCATTTTATTATTATTCTCAAACTTCCTGAAATGTTTCCATAACTCATGAATTAAATTGAAATTTCTCGAATTATTTATCAAAAACTGCTAAGATTGGTAATCATTAAAATTTGACGACGAATATCTCTTAAATGCTTAATTTTAACGACTAAGCATATCAGAACTTTTTTGTAGAGCATTAAATTTCCTACAAAATGACGTTTGCACGTTTCATAATTCATATTGGTTCGCGAGTTATAAAATTCATTAGTAAAAATCAAATTTGTCTAAAAATCATCAAACTTCAATCGTGAATATCTTCTAAATGGTGAGATTGACGGTAAAAATATAATAGTTCTTTTTTGTAGAGCGTTCCATTTCCTACAAAATTATATCTTTACCTTTGCAAATCGATAAAGTTATGAGAAAGAAATGAATTTTTTTCTAAAAGACTGCGTAAAAAATATAAAACTATAAAGCGGAGGACCTTCCCATTAAAATTAAGAGCTCAGCTTTGCTGAGAGTTTTCTAGAGGTGTCAACGAACCAATTTTTCAGTGTAATTTAAAAAAGTAATAGTCGATTTTTTTTACCCACCCTAATATACATATATGTGTACAGGGTGTCCCAAAATTTTGCGGCAAGCGGGAACAAGCAGATTGTTTATAACAAAACAAATCGAAAAAATTCCTTTACGTTTTTTTGATTTGAAGCCCCGTTTTGGAGATACAAGTTTCCAAAATATCGTGGTCTGACTTCCGGCCCACGCGGTTCGAACATCAGCTGGAGGCATATACGCGAGAAAAATATAGACGCGCGACTAGTCGTTCGCGCCATTTCAGCTTAGGCAATTCTGGCCCTAGGTCTGAGCTTTAGTCTAGAGACTCTAGTCAATGACTCAGTCATTGTATACATCGGGGTCTACTCAGTTTTAGAATTAATCACTTGCTTTAAACGTTTGGGCGTTAATTGAGAATCCTTAGACCTTAGACATCACTGACCAAAGGTCATCTTCTCACTACCTCCCTACTGCCAATTACGTTATATGTGCCCGTAATTATGAAACTGGTCTAAGTCAATATTTAAAAAAAAGTAAAGTCTTCATAATTTGTTAATAAACGTTTCAAAACCTTTAAAAAACGTAATATTCAAAATTTGATAAAAAATTGACTTAGACCACATTCATAATTATGGGCACATATATTAGGTTGGAAACTATGAAACGGGCGTTGAGTAAAAATAAAGAACAAACAGCGCTATTTTTCTCATTATTTATTATATTTTATCGAAATAACTTCCACTGGCATCTACGACTTTCTGCCAACGATTGGGCAAGTCATGTATGCCTTGTCGAAAAAAGTCTTCATTTTTAGAGGTAATAAAGAATTCAAAGTCTTTTATGATATCATTTTGCTGATTGTATTTTTTGTCCCTTAAAAATAATTCATAATTACGAAAAAGGTAATAATTGGTCGGTGAAATATCTGGAGGATATGGAGGATGTGGTAAAATTTCATAAATTTGTCAACAGTGATTGAAGCTTTATGTGGTCGTGCGTTATCATGCAGTAATACTGCACCGGTCCATGCGGCACATACGTATCCAATATTTTTACTTTATTTATTTGACACAGATGTTTTAAGGGGTTATACATATACAGTTAAGAGGCGCAAAAAAAGCGATTTTTCAAGAATTTTTCCTGAAGAAACAGTTAAATTGTTTAATGTAAAAATTTGTACACATATTGCGATAACTTTTAACTGTATTTTAACATTTTTTATTTGTAAAAATAATAATTTTGAGAGCTGTTACAGCTGATCTCCATGAGCTCCTCTAAAATAAAGCGCTTTGCGTTGACCACGATATCTCGGGACTGAATCTTTTTAAATGAAAAAAACCAAACGGATTTCGTTAAAGTAATGCATAATCTAGTAATTAATCGAAGGAATAAACAAAATAAAAGTTTTTGACAAGATGGCAGCTTCTAAAAAAAAATCGATTTTTCACCAAAATTTTTGCCTTAAATTGTTCATAAAAAAACAGTATTCATCGGTGAAAAGAAACCTTCGATTAATTACTAAAAAATATAGTCAACAAGCTTGTGTTAAAATTTGAGACTGATCGGTCCAGCCGTTTTCGAGAAATCGTGGTCACCAGCTTTGAAAACACAGTTTGGAGAAAAACGCGTTCAAAGTTTGAGAATTCGGTAATAGAAACTGTAGCAAAGGCAACTTCAAATTATTTAGTAACAACAACCAAGGTCGGAAAAATTAAATTTGAATGTAATTGAGCCAACACCAATTTCAGTTATCCAAATATCAACAACTGTATCTAGTTGCCGGAACTAATTAAGGGGAACTAATAATTTTTTCGGCGTAGACCAACTACTTTCAAACGCTCTGACACGTCTTTACAAATATGCGTGTAACTTGGACAATAATCGCCGAACTGACTTGAAATTTTCTGTGTGTGTACTTAAATGTATGTACATTACGAAAATGAAATTTAAAAAAATCGATTTTTTGAAAATTATAACTGTATATAACCCCTTAACACAGCCGTATAGCTAATTTCGAGTTTAGACCCAAGGTCACGAATAGTTGTTTGTGGATTAGATTCCAGAATCGTCCTTAATTCCTCGTTATCAATGTGGCCCGGTGGTCTTTCGCGAGGCTTGTTGACGATACCAAAATTGCCAGATCGAAATGTTTTGGGCCAGTACCGAGCATTTTTTTCATTACTGGATCCATCTACGAATACCTCATTAATGTTTCTCACAACTGTGGCTGCGCTATGATTTAATTTGAACTCGTACAAAAAAAGCAGATGCAAATCGCGTTTTGTTTACATCTGGTTTCGGCGAAAAACAAAGTGAAAATGGGATACAAACACGAACAAATTTTACGAAATGGGGTAAGAAGAATACCTTTAAACTGTATAAATAAAAATATCGAGCACACATTACACTGAAACTCTCTCAGTCGCAGCTGAACAGAGACTAAAAAGAAACGCCCATTTCATAGTTTGCAACCTAATACATAACATATAAATTCACAAATGACTACAGGGCAGTTAACGGGCATACCCGTTAGCCATCACACCGTTCATTTCTTCAAATGCTGTAAAGGGAAAACCAAGCCTCGTTATGGGATTCAGAGTTAAGACTAATATAATATCAAGAGTTAAGGTCTTGACTCGGGCCAAGTACAAGAGTTCCCGACTGGTAGACCTGAACTACTCTTTTCCGGAAGAATTAGATCGAGGTTTTCGGGGTATTCAAACGGCATTAAATCCGCATATTTCCCCCAAACTATGATGATATTCTTGTAGGGGACGTCCACCCGAGTAATTTAAGCCTAACTACGAGAAGATCCATCAAGCCATTTGCGAGATATTTTCATCTAAAAAGTCGACGTTTTTGTAAGAAACGTCGTCTTCTTCCTCTCCTCCTTCTCCATCTCCATCTCCATGTTCAGCCTGTCACGCAGCCCGGTGTCAAACCCTAACATATATTTCATACCATGCGAGATAATTTTCTGCCGATAACGTAGATTTTTCTGTGTAATCTAAGATATGCCGGAAAAAAAACAAGAAACAAGGTTTTGTCTCGGACCAAATACAAGAGTCGCTTATTGGTATTCAGAAAATCTTCAAAGGTTATCAATAATTTATAAATTTAACATAATGGTTTCTTAAATTGTAGAAGAAATGTATTTGATTTTTGAAACTTAGGCTTAACAATATATCGCAACATTACGCTTAAAACAGATTAAACGCCGACTTTTTTTCAAATGAATAAAAAATAAATTAAAAAATATTGAAAATAAATATTACTTAAATGCCCGATAAAGTAATTAGAAATGTTTAGAAAAAATTAATGAGTGACCACGATTGACGAAGACGCACCGTTGCTCTCGGCTGTCGCTACGGCTGCGCTAGGAGTGCGAGCGTGACAGACAGAAGTAAAGAAAGAGAGGCCCTTATGCTAGAAAAATTCGAATCATGTTAAATTCCGTATTGCTTTGTCGTCAGCCGCGCTCTCACACATGCTTGCGTGGCCAAGTCGCGTCGCGTCGTTTGTTTGGCTAGTGCGAGCGCGACGGAGTGACGGAAAGTTAGGGACAAAGAAGTCGGTGTCAGTTGTTTATATCCGGAGACATAGTACGCCACATCGAGAAGCAATTATTACGAAAAAGAGGGAAACGTAGACACCTTCGTGATGCACGCATTAGTACGTCATTCGGAAGTTTTCAAAGTGTTATCAATAATTAATGTGTTTCATTGTTAGAACTTCGATACATGTCAAAGCATATCTTAAAATTTCTACAAGCTCTTCTTTAGTACATAATCAAATTGTTCTGTAAACAGGTCTTCCAAGAAAAAGATGTTGTATGACTCATCTATTTTTGACGCTTTCTCCACTAATTACTCACCGTACGTCATCACTGACCGACGCCACTGGACATTGTCACCCTTAGTCATAAGTAAACTCTGACTCCTAGTATTCAAAACAACCCGAAAACAACCCCACTTCTTTCCTAATTTTTTTTCACCCCTTAGACTATAAGTATACTGCGTTAGACCGAAAATCAGAGCTTTCGAGAGTCAGATTTGATACTGTACACGACTACGAATATTCTTCACGTACGAAGCCATTTCTACGAAAGAGTTCCGCGGGTCCGTATTTGTTGTAAAGTTCCTCCGAGTGAAGGAAACTTCGCGATTATTGTAGTTTAAATAAATTATTATTCGAACTATTCCGAGTTTCTTCCTCACCATTATTGGGATCACAACAAAGAAGGCAAATTTTTTTTATCGGGTTATTCAGCACTGTTAAATAATTTTTGTTACGTGCTTCGTATCGACACTTTACCATCTCGGCTATTGAATCTCCAAATTGTTTTTTATCTAGTTGTGACAGTGTTATGATATTACTTAAACACTATTTGTTCAAACCCGTCGTTGAAATATATGTAAGATTAATGGACATGATGACGTTGTTATACGTAAATCGAAAAATGTTTACAAGGATATACATTTGACCAAATTAAAGTTCTAATAGTTAGAAACATTTTTCAGCAATACACACTAACTATTATTTCAAATTTACCCCGTTCTCATAAAACCATTTTTGTCCACTTCTATGTCTATTATAATTTTTGAATTAAGAATTTAAAACCCAAACGTACAAATCCGTCACTGTCTTGCAATAGTTAAATGTTCATTATTTTGCTAATTCCTTAAAATGTGTTTTCTTTTTCAATATTACTGACAATATATGCAAGTCCTAGTACCTAGACTAAATGTTTACTGTCTCCGGAAGAGTCTCTGACTTTTTTATTCACGTCTTCAAAGAATTTTAAAAAATTTTTAAATACATAATTCTGGTTACTATATTTTTTAAACATAAATAACATTTAAAGGATAATTTTTTACATTTTGCCACATCATGATTGCAAAGTTATTATAATAATGAATTCTGTATATTTCTTTGTTTTCCTGCATTTCCTGATTTCTTTATTTCCTTATTTCTTTAATAACAAGTATTTCAATAAAAAAAACATACTGTACTTTACATAATTCTACGAATGGAGTGAAATCCACAAAAAGCATCGAAAATGCAAAGCTATGGGCCAAGTACAAGAGAATGTTACATTGGAATAGGTTGCTCATTAACATAAACTGCATTTTACACAGGATTTGAAATCAATCAAATGTGAGCAAGTACAAATTATTGTAGAGCAACGACACAATACTATCGCTAAGTAAATATATACAATTAACTAAATTTCTCAAAATATGGTGTCTTCTCATTTAATGACTAAATCTGTTTACTGCCCTATTAAATGTACTTGGTGGCCCGCTTTTTACGAAGGTTCGATGGTAAAAAATAACTGTAGTATAAACTCCCCTAAGCATAAATAGTTGGGAATGTGCGACATTAACAGAGAGTTGCTAAAACACAGTATAAAGTGGGCTTCTTACTGTTTAGAATGAAAGTCTTTTAAATATCTCACGTCGTTCCTTTTTAATTTATTTTAACATCAATTGTTGAAATACACTACAATATGTATATGTAATTTCCTCTCACACACATCCAGATTGTTAACATATTAAATTAGAAATGTTTGTTACGTTACGTTTTTGACATCAAGCTTCGTATAAAGCGGGCCACCAAGTACATTTAATAGAGCAGTAAACAGATTTAGTCATTAAATGAGAAGACACCATATTTTGAGAAATTTAGTTAATTGTATATATTTACTTAGCGATAGTATTGTGTCGTTGCTCTACAATAATTTGTACTTGCTCACATTTGATTGATTTCAAATCCTGTGTAAAATGCAGTTTATGTTAATGAGCAACCTATTCCAATGTAACATTCTCTTGTACTTGGCCCATAGTTTTGCATTTTCGATGCTTTTTGTGGATTGCATTTAGAGCGGGAGTTCGAGCAACTCATTAGAAATTAAATTGTTATTTTATTTTCGAATCTGAATTATAAGAATCGTTCCCGCCAGTAACGACACAACGATGTCATTGTGGTTGGTGCGCACGGCATGTACTAAAGTGATGGATATCCCACCACAAGTTTTATTTGACGGATAACGTTGAATTGAAAAATGTTTTTTATTCTACTGAATATTTCCCGGATTTCATTATTCCATAATTCACCATGCTGGCATCAAATAATTTTAATTATTTTATATGCGCCATAAACATTCCCTTTCGACTAACAAGTAATTGCTTGCATAGCCCCTACATTTCAATCCTGCATTTCGCTGGATCATACACTTGCATAAACGTAGAAAATCCTTTTCAATACCAATTTTAATTACTAAAACCTTACAAGTTTATGCAGGTAGAATTCACAGCTTGGAGACTAACAAGGAAGTCCAAGAGATTGACGTCGTGACTGAGCCCTTAGAGTATGTTCTACAATTTGAAGCTATTTTTTGCGCTTCAGCGAATATTTATCGGAAATTGAGAAGGAGGTGGAAATGGCAAGAAGAACCCGAAGGTGGACTTTGATGGGAGGGAGAGTGTGTGAGTGACTCAAGGGTCGGCCCGTTTCCATTGGCTGAGTAACCCTGTTGGCGTCAATCAACTTACTTCTATCACTGTTTTCAGTGGAACGTCTTCCAAAATATGGTTATCGGTAGGATGGATATATCGATTACCGTTATACACTGTCTTCGAATTCACTTCAAAAGTAGTCTATTATTTATCATTTAGTATCCTAATATAATACTGTGAAAGTCGGTATAATAATCGAATACTCAGGCCAAACAAATGTTTCATTCCCGCTGATTTATTACAACTTTGTTAATACGTTATATCGTAATACGTTACGATAATGTTATGTATACATATACATATATATGTCTTCCTATTTTGCGTGCATATAATTAAGTAAAAAAAATATGACGGTAATATGGAAATCTCCAATTGAAGTTATATGTATGTATACAGGGTGTCTCAGCTAACGTGCACGTCCCTGAACCGGGTGATAGCTGAGGTAATTCTAATATAGGGAAGTGACATTCGTAATGTCGTATCTTAATTCGTGACCGAGTTATTAACGAAAAACGATAGCGAATCATAGGGCTCCGTTGGGCCCAGCGGCGCGACAGTTCCTACTAGCGCAGTACCCTACTGGTGCAGACCGTCTACTGTCTCGCCGCCGGACCCAACGAAGCCCTCCGATTGGCTATCGTTTTTCGTTAATAACTCGGCCATAAATTAAGATACGGCATTATGAATGTCACTTCCCTATATTAGAATTACCTCAGCTATCACCTGGTTCAGGGACGTGCACGTTAGCTGGGACACCCTGTATATGGTAGACGTACCTTTTAAAGTGAAGTATATTCTCCTAAGTAATTAATTGGAAAACTTATAAAACATTTAAGGAGTAATAAAGAAGTCTTAAATTACTCGTGGAACGCGAAAAATTCGCGTTCATTCCTTTGATTGATTTGATTACAAGGTTTATACATACACGAAGAAAATAATTAGGATTTGTAAATAGTTTAAGTTCTATGCCCTAAATTTCACAAATTTCCCTCGTTCGCCGTACTCGGGAGACGGGCGATACAGAAAAATTTGTACTTCTCAGTTTGTGTTACCGGTTTGATGATTGCCAGGATAGGGGTTTCATCTTATTTATTCGGTATTCTAATTAAGAGTTTCTGCAGCTTGAAAGAGTTCTGCAGTGTATTCGTATCACCCCTAACTTTGTTAGTATGGAAAGGCATCTACAACTCAATTAAGTGTATTACAATATGACCAGAACCGACGAAAATTTTATTTCCACCAGTCTGTAAATATTTCTCCCTTAGTATTATTAAATTCTCTGCACAATATTTGCAATAATTTTTTCAATTGACAATGCTATTAAAGTGATATTTAAAGTTCACAAAACATTTTAATACTATAATATATTGAAATATTATTTTTTAATTACGTGTGGTGTATACATGGAAATCTGATTTCCGATATGTTTTACATTTATATCCGATTCGCAATAATATTTGCTATCATCCAGTTTGTGGTTAAATCTGACCATAACTTCCAATATTATGTTCTGTCAGCAATATGAGTATGATTAAAGCATAATAACTACCCAAGTAGTATTTGTATACATATTTTCATATTTACTATGCGTGTACAAATTATCTACATCGTTGGGGTTATAATTAAGGGAAATATTCGATCTTGTATTCCGAGAATATTTAATGGTAATACTATTGTCCGTAGCCAAATAAATGATACCGATGAAAATTTACGCAACGGTACGTAAATGCTAATTAGCGTGTTTGTATCTACATGATGTCACAGTTTAATTAATTCCGTTGATTAGCGCCAAAATTATCATTTACTTCAAAAAGCGATTCGAATATATGTTGAAGCATGTACCGAATCTGGGGGTAATGAAAACCGAAAAAAACAGAACTCGAGAATAAAAACCGAAAAAAGTAAGACAATCTCGCGGAAACAATAGATCAAATAAATCGCAATTTATGCGAAGTTATCATCGTGTTGTTGACCAACAATGAATAAATTCAGCTCGAAGTCTACATCACTTTGTTAATCTTACTCACAAGAATTAAAAAGTGGACTTGTGGACTTTTCTTTCGAGATTAAGTAATCATCACAGTAACACATTACAGTTCAGAGTAATCGACTTCAATTTGGATCTGTATGTAAAGTTGGTTTAAATGATATGCTTCTAACGATTAACTCATTTTCAAAGCCGTACAAGCTCATTCACGGCCAGCAAAAATCGCTAGTTTACTAGGGCAGTGCTTACAACAATGGTCACATAATTAACACTAGAACTACCGAGGATTAATTCAGTATATTTAGAAGCATTGGATAAATATGTTTGAAACAAAGAAATAAAGGGGGATAGTAAGTTGATCGATTTAATTATTTGCATAAAGAAACATGGTTATGAAGAATTTTGGAAATCGCAGTGTTACAAAATTAAGCGATTCTTAGAAGAAATGCAGAACCGGTCATTTTGACCCCCTTGGTAGTCCTAGTGTTAAATCTTTATATTTCTAAGATCAGAAAAAAATAAAATATGCGTATCAGAGCTTAACAATATTTCTTAATTCTTGGACAAAATTTTGGATTACGAGGGGTGAGAGGCATGAACGCCTGATTAAGACGAATACCTCATTTCTACATACATCAGCTTCTGAATACCGGGTGTCCCAAAATTATGCAGCAAGCGGGAACAAGCAGATTGTTTATAACAAAAGAAATCGAAAATTCCTTCACCTTTTTTTGATTTGAAGCCCTGTTTTGGAGATACAAGCTTCCAAAATATCGTGGTCTGACTTCCGGCCCGCGCTGTTCGAACATCAGCTGGAGGCATACAGGGTGTTACATATCATCGGGGACCCTTTTTAGGATCGATAGTACGCACCAAAAGGTGAAAAACGGACCAAGGAAGTTAGGTCCGAAAATCACCCCCTAACGAGATACAACCCCATTTGTAAAAAATTTTTTAAAAATTATATCTCCGAAATGGTAAGTCGGAGAAGAGCGGTTTTGATTGCAAAATAACCAGAGAAGATCAAAGATAATAGAAAAAAATATAATTGCTGCGATTATTGCTGTTAAATAGCATTTATTCTTGTTTAATCCAAACAACGTCGATTACCTATATCGTAGCAGGTTTGTAACAACTTGGGAAACATTAAAGGCATTCGCTAAATTTTCCTTTGCGTAGATAGTGATATTTTTTCGTAAACTTTGGTCTCCTCCGGTTATATTGCACTGAAAATTGGTCCTCTACGACGTACCATTTCGGAGATATGATTCTTGAAAAATTTTTTACAAATGGGGTTGTAACTCGTTAGGGGGTGATTTTCGGACCTAACTTCCTTGGTCCTTTTTTCACCTTTTCGTGCGTAGTATCGTTCCTGAAAAAGGGTCCCCGATGATATGTTACACCCTGTATACGCGAGATAAGTATAGACGAGCGGGCAGCGGGGAGAGGGGTACAGCTGTCGTTCGGCGAATTCTCACAGCTGAGCGTCGATGGATACCCCTCTCCCCGCTGATCGCTCGCCAATAATTTTCAAATAAATAACATTAGTTAATTAAAATAACAATAAATTAAAATTATTGTTTGTTGTTGTTTTAATTAACTAATGTTTTTTTTTTATTGATTTGGGTTCTATAATTGTTTATATTTCGAATAAAATCGTATTCTCATAAAAATTCTCAAAAACTTGATTATATAAAAAATTAACTAAAATCGTCTTGAGACACGTATTGTTTTTAATTTAAAAAAAAATATCCCCAGTGTTTTTGCATCATAAGGAAACTTTTTGGGGGGCGTCGCAAAAGATTTAATTTTTAACGACCACCCTAATATACATATGGCTCATTCCATACGAAATCGATCACGTTTCGGAGCGACATCTCAGAACATTTTCAAAATCACTGATGTTATAGCCCTTGGCGTGCCAAATACGGACCTGTCTTTGTTTTTTCGAAATTTTGAAAATTGACGAAGTTACAGCTGTTCAAAGTTTGGCATTTCTTGAAAAATCGAGAAAACTCTACTTTTTCAAAAATTTATATCTCGGCAACGGTAAAGCGTAGCAACAAAATTTTTTTTTCATTTTCACCGGAAAGGACCAAATTTTTCAATAAAAAATACAATTTGCATGACTATCGATGTTAACTAATATTTCCAATCAGTTCTTTTAAACAATTGTGCGTAACTTCTGGCGTTCGCGTTTTAAAAATCTGAAAAAATTCAGGCGTATACCTTGAACCTTCCTCTTCAAGTAAGCGCAAGCAAAATGACGGACGTTGGAATAACAACTCTGTAAACAATCGCGAAAGTTGAAAATGTAGCCGTTTGACGCGTTCCGCCGTGCAGTTGCCGGCACGCCATACCCCCACTCCTACCGCACTGCTGCTACGTACTTACTGAGCGCCGCTCAGCGACACAATCAACACAAAGAAAAGTTGTGTGCCGGTTAGTTAAAAAATCTGAACAAAATTAAATAAGCAGCTTAGACTGTCCCCTTTCAGAATGTGCTACGAAAAAGAGGGACAGTCTAATAGTTGACGAATAATAATTAGTCAAAGTGGACCGTAGTAGTTTACTATGGTACCTCTCGTTTAAAAATCTTAAAAACATTAAATAAGCAGCTTGGACTCTCCCCTTTCAGAATGTGCTACGAAAAAAAGGGACAGTCTAATAGTTGACGAATAATAATTAGTCAAAGTGAACCGTAGTAGGCGGCACACGGTACATCGCTTACCAGTGCTACCTTTATTATCGGTCTTAGTTTATCGATGGTACCTCTCGTTTAAAAATCTGGAAAAAATTAAATAAGCAGCTTAGACTGTCCCCTTTCAGAATGTGCTACGAAAAAGACGGACAGTCTAATAGTTGACGAATAATAATTAATCAAAGTGATCCGTAGTAGGCGGCACACGGTTTGACTAATTATTATTCGTCAACTATTAGACTGTCCCTCTTCTTCGTAGCACATTCTGAAAGGGGTCAGTCTAAGCTGCTTATTTATTTTTTTTCAGATTTTTTAACTAACCGGCACACAACTTTTCTTGGTGGTGATTGTGTCGCTGAGCGGCGCTCAGTAAGTACGTAGCAGCAGTGCGGTAGGAGTGGGGGTATGGCGTGCCGGCAACTGCACGGCGGAACACGTCAAACGGCTACATTTTCAACTTTCGCGATTGTTTACGGAGTCGTTATTCCAACGTCCGTCATTTTGCTTGCGCTTACTTGAAGAGGAAGGTTCAAGGTATACGCCTGAATTTTTTCAGATTTTTAAAACGCGAACGCCAGAAGTTATGCATAATTGTTTAAAAGAACTGATTGGAAATATTAGTTAACATCGATAGTCATGCAAATTGTATTTTTTATTGAAAAATTTGGTCCTTTCCGGTGAAAATGAAAAAAAAAATTTGTTTCTACGCTTTACCGTTGCCGAGATATAAATTTTTGAAAAAGTAGAGTTTTCTCGATTTTTCAAGAAATGCCAAACTTTGAACAGCTGTAACTTCGTCAATTTTCAAAATTTCGAAAAAACAAAGACAGGTCCGTATTTGGCACGCCAAGGGCTATAACATCAGTGATTTTGAAAATGTTCTGAGATGTTGCTCCGAAAAGTGATCGATTTCGTATGGAATGAGCCATATACAACCTTCATACGAGATCTTAAGGGGGGGTAAGGGTTTCAGGGCAAAAAAAACACTTTCTTTGCGATTTTTTTTCAGAAGAACGAATAAACCAAATTTGTTCGAACCTTTTGCACATTATATATTGTTATTTCAACAACATTTTGTAATTTTTTGGTTGTAAAATATCAACAAATAAGCCGGTGACGGAGCTTTTCCGAGAGCGCCTTTCGAAAAACACGTGTTGCGGTGATCACTGTATCTCAGCAGAAAAGTATCAGAAATCAAAATAACAATAAAATTTAGTTAGAAGATGAGTAAATCCTCCCCCCAACGATCGCTAATTGTTATTTTTTTCATTTTAAAACTTTTGGTGGTCGTTTGAAGCAAAAATTGCGATTTTTCACTAAAATTTCCGTCATTTTGCTACTGAAAAAACCCCTTAATGTCAAAAAAAATATCATACTAATCGTTGGGGGGAGGTATTTTATATATAGAAGGTATGTACCAAGTTTGAAAAGAATCGGTGAAGTATGTTTTAAATGGCAGTGATCACGGACTTTGAAAACATGGTTTCGAGAAAACCGCGTTTAAAGATTTAACTGTACAAAAGTGAAGATAAATTCCTTTTCCGCTGAGTATTTTTCTTCTCCGTGTTTTCCTTAATTTTTTTGTCGCTTCGTCACTCAGTCTAAACGCATTTCATTTACACTTTACAATCCCGTATTTCAGATTTTCGTATCCCATATTACTATTATTAAGTGATCACGATGTTAGGTCCTCAACCCCGTCGCAACCTCGCACGAGAAAATACATACATATTGTATATGTATACATATGTACAGCATAATTTCTCCCCTTCGAAAGACTGTAACTGGTTTCCCAATACGTTATTTTGAAAAACCGATAATTTGAAACATAACCGAGTGGAGAGATAAAAATAGAACACCCTTTATACTCAAACCGGATATAACGGCGTAAAGCTACAACTCAACTCAAGAACTTAATACCAAGTGAAATTAATATACATATCATTAAACACAGATTTAAAAGAGTGCATACTGGGAATCAACACGTCGCAAAAGTTTTACAAAATGTCAACGATTGCAAACCTTCGCAATTAATAATAATCATTTTAACTACAGAACGAAAATAACAGGATTCGATTCCTGTCATTGTACGGAGCAATTGAAAAGATATCAGATTAGATAGTTTATGGTCAAATCGAGCGTGGACCTTCTCTTGATTGTGATTTATATCACCTTTTTTACAGGGTTCTTCACGTTCAATGGTAGAATATCATTTCGCGGTTCATGGAATCCGAACGGAAAGCAAACGTATCTGTTGCTTTCAAATAAAATGAAATAGTTACGTTTCTGACATAACAGTGGTCGTGACTTATGCAATTACCGTCATAAAAAGTGAAGTAATATGTATGTTTTAAATTCCGCACATCTTCGAACCGATCGTGATAATATCTGCGAGACGGCAAACGATTTGTTTAACTGGTTATTTATATTCTTGACATTCATATACGGCACAATTCTTCCGCGAAAAAAATTACTGTATATTTCTAATTAATTGATATGGATAAGTTAGATTTCTAATTCATTGTTATGGATAAGGTAGAAACAAATCGAAGGCATAGACGGTGGACCACCCTAGTTTCTAAACAGTACCTACGCATTTGGTCGTTCGATAGAGAGTAGCGTCTTTTAGTGGATTTTTATTCCACTTGACATTTATTAATCTGTTAGTCTGCATACCTATTCTTGTATTTATCTTACAATACAGGAAGTCATTCCATTTTACTTAAAGATAACTAAAAATTAGGAGACAAAGAACGTAATACATACATATGTACATACACGCACAGTGGGGTATTCGACCCGAAAAGCTGGAAAAAAGTCAATTTCAAAAGTTTACGTAATCCCCAAACTTTTTACTGTCTAGGGTTGTTAAATATGTCTAGAACAATGTACTAAATTGATTTTAATCATTCGTGCATTTATAAATTAGTAATCTTAATCGAAAGTTGAAAGATTGTATGACATGCGTTGTCCGTTCAAGCATGGTGCATCTAGTAGTGGATTTTATATATTTCAAAGAAGTTAAGTAACTTTTTGCATTTTTTATACATTTTAAGAAAGCATGAGCTACTCTTCCATACATTATTTATAGTTTTATCACATTCATTTATTTAGTATTAATAATTCTAGATGATCAATAGTTCAGTAATTTTTCTCACCAGTATAAGATTTCATGAACGATTTTGTTATAGTATTCCGTTGAATTCCGTGCTCATTTTGGTCCCATTAGATTCAGTAAAGATCTGTGATTATAAGCCAATCAAATTTGGTTCCGATTCTGTCCGATCTTAAGTTTTTCAGCCATTTTTGTATTAAGCGTTTTTATGTATTTTCTGAGTTGAAATTAATGGTAATAAATTAAACATCTGCCTAAAACATATACTACGCACTAAAAAGTTCCGTAATCTACCTATTTTGAATAAAATAATATCATATTTCACGTCAATATAATTTACGTGCAAAACTAATTCTTTCTAGCTTTTTGGTTCAACTATTCCACTATTGACGCGATTTTTCATGGGTTCTCGATAATCTGAGAAAAAATGTTTCGTACAAAAAAGAAACAGTATTCAGACGTCTACAAAATCCAATATATAACAGTTTAAAAACAATTGTTTTTTTATAAAAAATGAATGTCACTTTCATTTGTTGAAAGCTAAAATGCATTTTTGATTTCTTAATATTATAGCTGACGTTAAGACGAATCCAACGACCTATTATATTATGACCTTGAGACCGTTAATAACGCTAAAATAGTTTTTTCCAGCTTTTCGGGCCAAATACCCCACTGTGCATCGATACATAGGCAAAGTGACTCATTCTATCCTATCCATTTGATTGCGTCTCAAACTATCCCATCTTCGAATGAGTGTTTCAAATAATTCTATTTCAACGCGAACAGATCTTACGATGGTCCCGTGAATTTTTACGCGAAGATGCCCCCAAGTTTGTGATGCGCTCGTTGTTTTTTTAAGTAAATTCATTCTACGAAGAAAAGCAAGTGTCCGTCTGCGTGTTTCTTATACACTTCTAATCTTTTTCCAACCTCGACGAAATTTTGTTTAATTACTCCTTAGGACCCCGCGAAAAATATAGCCTACCATGAAACCCAACATACTCGGTTGAGATTCCTAATCACGATTAGAGCGGGTTACGCCAACAATAGTTCAAGCTAATATCGTATAAATTTCAAATGGGATGAGAAGCAACAATTTAAACCAATTACACCTGTAACGTGTTTAAGGAAGTGCCAAGTTTATGGCATAGAATTTCATACGTGCAATGTATGTACTACATTTTTGAAAACACAAAAGAATCGATTGGAGGAGAAGATAGAGAACTACAATACATATTATAATCTTTCATCGCTAGTAAACCTCAGAGATTTTTATACTTTCTATCGTAACGTTATCGAGATTGTAGTCCACAAATTCAAGCGCCTTTACCCCGATAATCAATTAAGCTGCTACGATACAACATCACTTACAATAACTGTGCTATTTACACCTGAAGTATCGATTTTTACGCACATCTGTCGATTAAAAAATATAATTATAAGTCCACCGGACTCCGAGGTGGCATATATGGCGAAGGTAAATCAACTGTTGTATTCCGCAACTGGATGAATTGTTGTTATATCGTGATGTAATAAATAGGTATTTACGTCGGGTGTAAGAGTGACAAACAATTTTTTAATAAATATAAGATACGTTTTCGCTGAGAAAATATTAGGGTCATATTTGTTCTTTCTCTGGCACGTTTTATATGTATAATTCCAATATATTTTGTTTCCAAACAAATCAATTTAAAATGTACTTTTAGACTTATTTGGCACAAATACTACAATTTCAAAGTATTTTTCTAGGCGGTACAGTATAAAGGGTTATATACAGTTAAGAGGCGCAAAAAAAGCGATTTTTCAAGAATTTTTTCTGAAAAGACAGTTAAATTGATTAATGTAAAAATTTGTACACATATTGAGATAACTTTTAACTGTATTTTAACATTTTTTATTTGTAAAAATAATAATTTTGAGAGCTGTTATAGCTGATCTCCAGGAGCTCCTCTAAAAAAAAGCGCTTTGCGGTGACCACGATATCTCGGGACTGAATCTTTTAAAATGAAAAAACCAAACGAATTTTGTTAAAATAACGTATAATCTAGTAATTAATCGAAGGAATAAACAAAATAAAAGTTTTTGACAAAATGGCAGCTTCTAAAAAAAAGAAATCGATTTTTCACCAAAATTTTTGCCTTAAATTGTTCATAAAAAAAAGTATGCATCGGTGAAAAGAAACCTTCGATTAATTACTAAAAAATATAGTCAACAAGCTTGTGTTAAAATTTGAAACTGATCTGTCCAGCCGTTTTCGAGAAATCGTGGTCACCGCCTTTGAAAACACAGTTTGGAGAAAAACGCATTCAAAGTTTGAGAAGCCGGTAATAGAAACTGTAGTAAAGCCAACTTCAAATTATTTAGTAACAACAACCAAAGTCGGAAAAATTAAATTTGAATGTAATTGAGCCAACACCAATTTCAGTCATCCAAATATCAACAACTGTATCTAGTTGCCGGAACTAATTAAGGGGAACTAATAATTTTTTCGGTGTAGATTAACTACTTTCAAACGCTTTGACACGTCTTTACAAATATGCATGTAACTTGGACAATAATCGCCGAATTGACTTGAAATTTTCTGTGTGTGTACTTAAATGTATGTACATTACGAAAATGAAATTTTAAAAAATCGATTTTTTGAAAATTATAACTGTATATAACCCCTTAAATGAACTAGGAAGCGTTCCAAAGTTAAAGACTATCATACAACTCTACAACCTGGACAACGCGAAAAAGACCGGTTTCGCGAGTTTTTCTGTACGATGAATAATTTTTCCGAAAATTTACTCGAAAAGTCTCGTTCCCTACAAACTACCACTCGAAAACTAATTCCCGAAAAATCATTTCAAAACGTATAGTAAGAATTCTGCCGTTTATAACGTGGATTTCAAATCGTAGCAATTCTCGTTCTACTACATGTCGTACATTTTCATACCAATTTTCATATACTATACAGTCCTCCTAACCTATGTGTGAATATCATTACTCTGCTGACTTTATGGCTCGCAATGCATATCAACAGGAACACCGATAACAATATTATTATACGTAATATTACTCCGCGTTAGTTTCGTCATAATAGACATTACCTTTATTATACATTTTCCAGAATTACCATGCGCTAGAAAATATGACATCATTACCTATAATAACATACCATATTTCATATTGTTACGTTAAACCCGTGATTATTCTCCTATTCATAATTGTGGCAGTAACTGTGAAATTGTTCAAACTGATAAAATTTAAAGAAATTGGATGTTTCACATTCTGTCACATCGACCAATGGAATGTTTAAGCTATTATATTGTTGCGTTGGAAAATATATGCATAGGTGTACGTGCATACATATAACTTTCATAATCACCGGCACATAATTGTTCCTCATTGATTCATCTGGTTCTTTATGTGAAAAGTTAGTTGACTTTGGTAGTTTCACGTCTATTTTCTCTGCATTCACAGGCTGAAGATTACATCGGATTGAAGGGTAGCTTTGACGATCATATCGGATTATTGGTACACGGAGAAGACGGAGGGCAGAAGGCCGCGATACAACCAGACCCGCGAGGTTTACCGAGCTTACCACCGAGCTTGGAAGCTCGTCTACCACAGCTCGATCAAAGCCTGAAGATCACGCACGCCGAATGGTTACCAGTCACGAATACTAGGTGCGTTCAAGGACTGATAAACAGCTTTTAAATATTTATTACAGACAATTGTTCGTACTTTATTCCCTAATAAGTACTCGCGTTCGCGAACGATTCGAAACGTAATTCGTCTAATCGAGACACACAAGCACATATAGGTTTGAATGAGAAAATCAATAAATTTGTTTCTTCTTGGTCGGAACAATAAGTGTAGAGTGGAAATTGCAGTAGGATTTTGATTATTGGGTAATCGGTTTGTTCGTATAACGGAACGGCACAGTTTAAACCAACGCTTGTTGTTTCTTGTTATTACATACACAAAGTGTCAAAGGGGGTCTAAGTTTTTCCTGGTTTACAGATGTTACCGAGAACAGTAAACGCTGCGTATACAGGGTGTAACAGAAATTCTGGGACACTTTAGGTTTATCGATGGAACGCATAAAAATAAGAAAAAAAAGTCTTATATGTTGTGGGCGCAACCCACCCCCTATCGGGATACAACCCCTTTTGTAAACAATTTTAAAAAAATCATATCTCCGAAATGGTACGTCGTAGAGGACCGATTTTGATTGCAATATAACCGGAAGAGATTAAAGTTTACGAAAAAAATATCACTATCTACGTAAAGGAAGATTTAGTGAATGTCCTCAATTTTTCCCAAGTTGTTACAAACCGGCTACGATATAGGTAATCGACGTTGTTTGGATTAAACAAGAATAAATGCTATTTAACAACAATAATCGCAGCAATTATATTTTTTTCTATTATCTTTGATCTTCTCCGGTTATATTGCAATCAAAACGGGTCTTCTACGACGTACCATTTCGGAGATATGATTTTTTTTTTAATTTTTACAAAAGGGGTTGTATCATGATAGGGGGTGGGTTGCGCCCAAAACTTATAAGACTTTTTTTTCTTATTTTTATGCGTTCTATCCATAAACCTAAAGTGTCCCAGAATTTATGTTACACCCTGTAGAACACAGATCCCAAATTCAATTCTTTCGAAGTAAAATCTACCATTGCATCTACGAGAGTCTCATTTGAAACTCTATCGAGGTTAAGCTACTTACATGGCAAGAAAAGATTATCTAATATCAAGAAAAATTACTTGAACTTTTTAATTAATCATTTACTCGACGTGGCTTTAGCATGATGGGGCTCTAAAATATTTTCCAAGTATACTTGTAATATGAGACATCGTTTCAATAAAACTTACGGTTGGAGGTGAATTGGAAAAGAAGGTTCAATGGGATGGGCTCCTCGATTACCTGACACCAATCCCATGAATTTCTTTCTGGGGGAACGTTTTACCATACTCGTGAATAATAAATAATCTAGTAAACTTACGATAGTGGATGCTAAATCCATGTTTTAAATACAATACGAGGCGAATGTAAATGTGATATAATGTTGATTACTCATTATTATTTAATCATCTCTGCGCAACATTACGAGTCTTAGACCCTTTCTTTTGTCACCTTGTATATGTGCGTTTTAATCATTTTCTTCGTCGTCCGATCTACTTGCATTAGATTGATTAGATAATTACTTTTTGTGGTTCATACCATTTGATATGTATTTCTGTTGCAATGAATGCATAGAAATATCATTCTTGTCGTCGCTCCTTCTCGTTAACATTAATCTTTCTTCAACATTTATACCGACATACGTACAGTTTATTCAGAAAAAATTGGGGTTGTACAATATCGCATGTATACAATATAATATTGTACGAGGGTGTATATATATGTATTTCCATTATCGCACGACGTTGTTGGAATAAAATGTATCTGCGTTTCTTTAAATGAATAATTGATGCTTATGCAATGTGTTAAAAAAAAGTGTAAGAAACCTGAAACGAACTTGTTTCTGTATTCTTAGATTTAAATTCTTTGTATACTCGGCGTACTTCGACGATAGGGTTGGTGGGACAGGAACACCAACAGGTAAAAGTCAAGGAATGGTGCGCGTAATTTGCGCAACAAAGACAAGAGGACCAGAACGCGTTTGGTGTAGACTTTGGTATCAACCACAGAACGGGGGGAACGTCACTGCTTCCGTTACGGTAGCCGCCAAAGTGAAGGTGTATTTACAGAAATCAATTATTCCACAATCTTACTGTAATGTAAAGAAAGTTTCGAGAAAAGAAGTATCGCAGAATTTTTCTGGCAAGCTTTCTAATTAATGGGATCAACCGCGAATAGATTATTCTCTCGAAATTTTTTCCTTTCATTCATGAAAAACGGGAATTTTCTAGATGCCATTGTATATGTAACGATTAATGTTTCTTCTGATGTTTAGGTGATCAGAGAGAACTGGAATTTGAAATATAGTGCCTGCTTTGTGATTTGTCCATTGCCTAAGGAGTCTCCTACGGCCGATAAAGTACCAGAAACTGTAAGCATCGTGGCTAGACTGAAAGCTGTACCAACGAATCGTATCCTCGTTCAGAACCGACCGGAAAGTAGAACGAAAAATAAACAACTGTTGGCTGTTTGCGTGAAACCCTTGCATTACGATTATAACAGAGTATGTCGATAAGTATTGTCGATAAGTATTACATATTTCCTAAAGACGTGGGAATAAGATAGGACATTTTCTATTGTATTGTAACAATATTTATATAATTGCCAAAAAGGTTACGAATACATTAATGACCATATGGGTTAACGTATCCAGGAAATACATACGAATATGCACTGACGTATCTCGACACTGACCAATGTTCGTTTTTAGGTGTTACAACTGGTAGAATTTATCGAACTGCACAAATTACTTGGTGCTAGTCATGTTACTCTTTACAATGATACGGTAGGCTCTGAGGCCGGATGCGCGCTGAAATACTACGAGGCAAAAGGTCTGGTCACTGTATTACCATGGCATCATTTAGATATGATTTCGCAACGGGAGATTCGCACGGAAGGACTCTTTGCTGCCCTAAATGATTGTCTTTACCGATCTATGTATAAGTACGAGTACGTGGCACTGGTAGATCTCGATGAATTTATAATCCCGAGACACAACGACACGATCATCGACCTAATAAGGTAGACATTTATTTACGAAATCCGACAGAAATTCACATACATACATATATTATTATCGCAATAATAATAACATCGCAATAATTATGGTGCGTGCGGTTTGTTTGATTTTTTACAGGTGGATGAGCAGCCGTATAAACACAAAGTCTACCGGAGCATATTCCTTTCAAAATGCATTTTTCTATCTACAGTGGGCCGACGATCCGTTAGTAACAATGAGCCGATCGGCCACCGAGGCAGGATTAATCACGTTACGGAAAACACGACGTAGAACGAAACTGCATCCGCACAAGCAACGGTCAAAGTATGTTTGCAAACCGCAGGACGTCGTGGAGGCGGGCAATCACTTCGTTTGGGAATTTATCCCCGGACACGGGACGTTGAACGTGCCCTCGGATGCTGCGATTCTACATCACTATCGAGTCTGCGAGTTTGGTGGTGACGATTGTATAAAAACGCCATCGGTGGTTGACAAAACGGCCTACAAGTATAAAGACAGATTGGCCGAGAACGTCGGTAGTACCTGGACGGATTTGGGCGCAGAGTGCTCTGTGCCAGAGCTGCAGCCGATACCAATGATGACGCCGCGGATAAAAACAAATGCCGTACTAAAGTCAGTCAGGTAGCGAAAGACTATTATCGATATTCTATGGGATATTGGGAATTTTACCGGTACACCCAAGATAGCGAGAACTTATTTCTACAATTACGGTGGCCCTTAAGTAAGGAATCTCGGTAGACTTCTGCCTTTCGCAGAAGTTCACCCGTGTCGTGTCGGGATATGTGGAGTATCATAACATTTTTCTACCTTTCGCGATCCACACCCGATAAATCTGATTTTTCGAAATGTAAAACAGCAAAATGGTGCCTGCCCGCAAGTTAATCGAGACTATTGAAAAAGGCGCGACGCTTATGGAGGAGCTGACGAATAATATTTTTCTACGTGAAGGACTCATGACCGGCCAGGAAAGTCCGACATGACCTACCGGGTCGATCCTGTATCTCTTACGCTCTGGTGCTTCTTTCACGATTTTATACATATATTTACTTACATATGTATGTATTTAGATTTATTTGTTCCATCGGGCGAGGGAAGTCTACGTAGAACGGTGTAAACGACATAGAAGTTATCCAAGGCCTACGTTTCTATGGTCTACGTCAATGGCTATAACGTGAAAATTAATATAATCCCGTTGTCTTGTTACTAGTCTTTTTTTCCTTTTTGGACACACCTATAAATCCGCACAACGTATAAACAAAACCTACGCATATCCATAGGATCAATACCTAGTTGTAGTTTATGTATGTATAATATGTATTTAGAAGTTCTAGCATTTAATCAGTAGCCAAAGAGTAGAAATGCGTAATGTTTTCGAAAAGTGCTGTTTATATCTAGTAATTTATATCGATCGGTAACAAATAAATCTTTCCGTGAGTAACATTTTTATTTCGAGCAAACTTTGTTAAGATGTATAGGAACTACACGATTTTTTCAATTTATTTTTCGTTCTTCAGTAATTCTAAATGTATATTTCAGAGAACGTTATTACGGATAATAGTTGCATTCTAAATACAGAATGACCTTTTGTTAATTGTGCTCGTAATGAGAGAAAATGGGAGCATTATTGTCAGCTGAACTAGATAACTACGAATTTGAGCGTTATGACAATGAACACGGCAAACTGTTTCTATTTCTTTCATAAAGTCAAATTTTTTACGCGCACATACACTTATGTATATATGTCTATACACAAATGTGTACGTGTACATGCGTACGCAGCATGTAGGATAGGTAAATACATAACATGTGATCGGTGCTGAGCCCCAATCAACGTGCCATTTGGTAATGTTGAGGAAGTTAATAAATATTATATGATGACAATACGTATTTTGATTCCCTTAAGAATATATTTATATTTCATGACGTCGTACTCGAATGCGAAGCCTACTACAAATAACAGGAAATTTGTTCCGAAGGCTGCAGAAATTGATTGTCAGACAACTAGCGTGACAGTTACAAGTATATGTCTGGAATATATGTAAAATTACATTAGTAATCGAATCGTACATTATTTCACAGTATTATTTTGTACACGTATCACCTAAGTACCTTATATGATTATCAGAAGCTGAAAACAATTAATAATATAGTATTTTTTATTGATATCTATTTACAGTACTTGTAAAAGTATACATATATAGAGTAATAATTACATGGACCGTATATTTGGAAATTTTTGTAACTGTTTTCAGTAATAGTTAGAAATCCTCGTCTGAATGATCTAGTTTGCTGACAGCTCGTTTTTCTTGTCCGACCTTTAGATCAAACTTCCCGATTTCTGTTGCTCCTACAGAATCTAATATATCATCGTCATCCTCGTCATCGTCGTCGAGATCACCATCGATCAAAAGGTCACTATCGCTATCCAGTGAACCTCCACTGTCATTTGATTCCTGAATCGTTCCTCTCTGACGTCCTGACATACTGCCATAAATACGTCGTTGTGATATTTGTATTCTTGAAGAACGTCCGGTTTCTGACAAATGTATTCTTTCTTAATGATATACGTTATACGTGCATTTATCAAATATTTTCAAATTACATGATTTTTAAATTTATTTCGAGAACACTACAGAAAACCGATGTATCCGCACATAGTAAATTACAACCCTGTTTACCTGGTTTTATTCGACTGCTTGGAACAGATTTTTCTGTGTTTTGTTTTTCTACCTCAGCGAGAGGGGGAGGTTCCTGAAGATTTGTAGGCAGTATGGAATCATTGCCTTCCATCATATTCTCAAAACTCACATCCTCGGCTCTCATTTTCTCCAATTGTTTTTTTGTTGCTGCTTGTCTATTAGTAACAACCTTACCTTAGTTTATTGTATGGTCGAAGCTGCTTATGCTAGTAAAGTATCAATCTATTTATGTACGTACCGCCTCTCGAACCTTTCCTGTTCTGCCTTAGCTGTATCTTCGTACAGGTGTTCAAGGTATGAAAGGTAACAGAATTTTTGCAAATAATCTTCATATAAAGACCTTAATTCAACCTCGAGTTTTTCAAATTCTTCCATAAAAGCTGGACGCACTTTTTTCAGGGTTTGAAGCCTTTTCTGATTCCGTTCGAGCTCTGCACGACGTCTTTCGATTCTTGTATCCAAAGTTTGTTCGGCATCCTGTCAAAGTATTGCAAAGAAACGTAATTTGTAAGAAATGATCAAACATAAATTATGTTGCATACTTGAAATATTTTAATACCAATAATAAAATAAGGATATTATGTACAAATAAACATACCTTAACGTTATCAATCTGTTTCTTTGTATCATCAATTTCTTTTCGTATACTGTCAATAACATTCTTTAGAGCTGTTTCAATCTCCGAAGTGTCAAATTCCCTAGCAACTTTAGAATTACGAATTTCTCGAAGTTCAACTTCACGTCCCAGTAAATCGAATAAGGATGCTCCAGTAGCAGTCAACTGACTGGCTAATTGTCTAGTTGATTTCAATTCATTGACTTTATTGGAAATGTCAAAATTAGCTAAGTTGTGATTACTATCGTCACTAATGTCATTCTCGTTACTACTATTTTGAGCATCATATAATAATGTAGTTATCTTTAATAATTCTTTTACAGCATAGCCATCAGCTTGATACAACCGTTTTGTATTCAATTTTACGTTTGTTTTCAGTGCCTGTATTAATGTTAAATATTTCTATATAGTGCAAATTGTGAAAATACATGTAGCTGGTCTTCATATCGTCTAACGATTTGAAAACTTGCTAATACAATTATATGATTTGATACATCCTAGTATTTTGCGAAAACGATTAATTTTTAATACAATTTGTCTGTAAGGATGCCAATACTATTATCAAGTTGTACAAATAATAATTCATTACCACGAACTCGGCAACTGCACGTATTAGCGCAATACGTTCCTCTTCTGTGTTATGTTCGCTGGGTACATGAGCATCAGGATCGAATCTTTTGACCAGCCAAACAAGAATTTCCGCAACCAGCGGAAAATTTGGTGCACGAAAATTTCCAATAGAGATTAATCTAGGATATCCGAGCACTCTCATCATTTCTGTGAAATCTATCGTGAAATAAATAAAACGATTATTTTTACCAAGTTTGCGATGCATTATGATCCTTACTGCAAAACCACATTACGTACTTCTTAAGTCACGGAAAGACATTTTTATCTGACTGAAAACCACGGTGTAACAGAATCTAAGTTCATTTAACAACTCTTGAACACGAAGAGACGTGTCTCTTTCTCATCGACGTCTTGCTTGTGTTTTCATTTATGCACAGTACGTTACCAAGGAAACCAGTTGAATCAGGCGTAATCGGTAACGTCAACACCACACTACAATTTCATTCAACAGCCCTTTTTTATTAAATGCTAGTTTTTCTTTTTATTGCATTGCAATTTTCCATTAATTGAAGGACAATTTAACAGGATAAAATATGCGTAAAGCTCGATGCAGTTCTAGGAAACCACACATATTAATTCGATACTTCGTAAAGTTTTGCAAAATTTCATGTACTTAAAAAATTTTGTCTCATTTGATTTTATTAACAAATTAAGAGATTATTTTATATTTCATTCAATGCAAAATCCGTAGGTAGGAAAAATTATTTGATTGGAGAAGAACTGACAGTAATACATCTCAGTACAAGTAGTATCAATGAAAACTTCATATGACAATTGATTTATTTCAACAGTGTCTTATATTATTTATGTATACTGTACAATTATTTAAACATAAATTGACTTTAAAAGTCTGCAGTTGCAGAGCCTCTACCACGTTTCATCTCAGAACGCTTTCGTTTTTCAAACACTCTCTGTCTTGCCGCCTTCAGCATTCCTTTCCTTCTTTTTTCTTCAGTTTCTGGAGATGTTTTAGGTGGTGGTATCACAGTCTTCCATATCAGTTGTCTTAGTTTTTCAAGGGCATCTGCTAGATTTAATTGTTGAGATCTTGTTACTTCTGATTTGATTATTAGATATCCATCCTTGTTCATTTTTGTGGAATTCTGAAACAACAACATTTTTAATAAGATGAATGTCTCTCCCTCAACCCTTAAAGATGGAAAGTGTTATGATCTATCTCTAAGTCACCAAGGTAAAAGTGAAACGTCACGTCAGAACTGGTATTAGACCTTTAACCCTTTTGCTGTGAACAACTCTTTTATTCTCTGAATAAATAGTACCTTTCGACGCCATACATTAGTATCATTAACTGCCCAATAATGCCTATCAAATCATTTGTTTTCGACACACTAGTAGCATATGCATCTTGTGCAGATTTTTTCACATCATCAAATACAAGTTTCCTTATATGTGCTTTGATCATGACAAATGGACAAATCTGACCTGTGATGATATAGGACTGTCATCATCTCCCACTGTCACACCAGTTGTCCAAAGAGCAATTCATTTCTGTGTGCTCAGCAACGAAAGGGTTAACGGTCAACGTTATCAAATCATATTTGTACCACAGCAATTGGAATTTACAAACCTGTTCTTGTAATTTTTCTTTTATTTCGTCAGATAACCATGTAGCATTTTTTACATTAAATCTCAAGTCCACTTTAGTATTCACACAATTAACGTGTTGTCCTCCTGCACCACTGCTGCGACTGTAGGTTATATCTATTTGATCCATTGGTATGTAACCAGAAAATTTTGCATTTTTATTTTCTGGTACCTGTATATGAGGCAGATCATGTTGTACTTATATAACACCTTTAAAATTTATCTTTCAAAGTAATAATTCTTTACAATTTTTTGATTATCGTAATTTAGAACTAGAAGCGTAATGTAACAGTACAAGCATTGATAAATGGATGATGCCATTGAAAATACACTGTATCATCACGTTTACATCGCGTGTAAAGTGCAATGCATGGACACCATTAGAATCTCCGTGATCGAAATTATATTTCGAATATATAACGAAAAAACAATTAATTGTTAATCCGGTAAACATAAGTCATACATTGTTGACACTGAATATATTACACTTACGAACTGTGGCGTGTAAAGTTTTAAGGTACTTTTTGGGTATAATTTATCAAGAGAGAAAGCGCTTTTATAACCAAGCACTCTCCCCAAAGTGGAGAACTGACTGTTCAGAGTAACATCACTCGTAAATATTCTAAGACCCTGTCTACTGACAATGTTCATTTTGTCGGTTTTAAGTCTTAACGATAGAAGGTGTTATCCAAACTGAAAATTTGTTCACATGGACAGCGCCATGACAGTAAACGAGTACATGACATCTAGTCGATTATGAAGTATCGATTCTTATTTTCGTACTACGACTTTACGTTCGATATCTCGATTTATATGAGCTGAAGTCATTGGGAAACGTTGAATACGTTATCTTGATTCCTTATTTCTTATTAATATCTGGGGGATTGGAAAGTTTATGTGGGATTCTCTCATTGGTAGAGAGGCCGCGTTAAATTCAGCGTTGAGTATGCCCAATTACAAAATTCTTCTGTTTATTATCACACGAATATTAATAGATAAAGATAGCTTATAATAATGTTTGTATCCGTGCGCGTGAGCGAATTTTTAATCTTTTCACTCGTGAAGTGATACGTGTGATTTCTTACAAATTTCTGGCGCGCTCCCGGTGTCATCCCTTATACAATTCCGTGAAACAAAATCGCGACGGATGCACACACACACACACACACACACACACACACAGTGTATAGAAAGAAACCGAATTCCGAAAAACTGTTCTATCATCTCGTGTATTCATCCTTTATCTTTAAAATGATCCCAAGTTTATTAAAATCGGATGAAAAATGCGTAAGATATGATGCATGAGCTAAACCCTTGCAATGTTCCGGGTGGAGAAAGTAAGGTGGAAATTCGACAAATTCAATCAGGGGTGACCGGATGCCGTGAAAGGGTTTGCAATGTATTCTTCGCAGGAAATAGGTTCCCGATAATAATTGACGTATCATAAACTACCTTGACCGCACCGCTCTAGTGATCGGTAACTACCGATGATGTATACGGTCGAGGAAAACAGTTTTGGCAAATAATGTCAATAGCTTGCAAATTCCTTCTATCTAGTATTGTTTCTGAATACTTGTTTACGCTAAAAAATATTATATAACAATCCATATATTCTGCATATACCTATATTTACAGAACATACTATACAGAAATCAACACTGAAATAGTTTGAATCAGTTTTTTATATAATTTTAGGAGGGCAAGATTGAACAACAATATTGTTTACAATATTTATGTTCACAACTTTTATAATTATTTTTATTTGTATCATGTTTCAAAATTAAATGTGTCGAATTATGTAACACCATAAGTCAAAAGGTTATGACAATTTTGAAGATTCTATGCGTCGCACATTTGGCGCGCCGCAGCTAACATTGCAACCCCCGAATTACTTTTGACACGACGAACCGTACGAAACGTAAAAAAGGTTACATCTCGATCCCTCAAGGCCCGACTGACCGTGAGAGGGGAATAGCCCGACTACATGGATACACACAACTTTGTCTAGGTACGGCGTGGGGACTGTCTTCCCCTACAGTCCCTGTAATTCATATTTTTTCCGTTCCCGTCGCTGAAGTCACACACGACTGGAGCTCGAGGTGGCGAGGCCCCTTAATTCCCGAAATTTTCACGCGTACTCGATACAGCAAGACGAGCATCAAGACTCCCCTGCACTAAAGAAAACATACATATCTTCAACATGATGCCAAAAATCATTTTTTTGGGAAAGTTGCTCTTGAAATATAGAATAGCGAATGGAGAACTAACAACCCAAGCAAGCTACACCAAATCAGAGATGCTGCTCTTGCGAAAACACCTACCCTATCAAGTAACGATAACAATTGAGGTTTGTCACGTAAAAGCGTCTCATGAACACCTGATTAGTAAAAAAAAGACCAACAGATATGCAAAGAATGCGGATTGAGAGTAACACCTGAATACATCCTACTTCGGTGCCCCCTATATGAGTGACAAAGGAAAAAGCTTAATATCAAAGACTTCCTCAAGGAAAAGATACGTACCCCTAAAACGTGTGAAAATGTAATACTATTCTTACACACTCTTAAGCTAATTGAGTTAATTTAAAAACTATGTCATATTATGTAACTGACACATGTAAAACATCAGCAAATTTGTAGTCGCTAATAACCCAGGCGTTGAAGCGACTTTAAATAAATTAATAAACAAAATTAATAAAGATGTAATAATATTTGGAAAGGCCGCGTTCGGTCTAATAATTTTAGACCAATAATTAAGTTAAGTCAATTATGAAACATTCAACCTAAAAAACAATAGCTTTTATTAAAAACGTAGTATTCCCTGTCTTCTTTGTCTTCTTTTTTGCAATGCTGATCGACAATGCTGGGTTCTCTTTCAGAGGTAGCGGGGCAGGTAGCGAGCACCTCGATTTTAGGCCAGAAAGTGCATGACATTGGCATTGAAGGCGGCATAGCAGAACGTTACGGGTTATTGCCACGCAAATATTATGGTAGATGTCATAGAGTCATATGAATAATTGCAAGTTTTATAAGGTTGCGCAGAAAATATTAATATAAACAGTTTGGATGCATGCCACCGTACAGTAATGTCAACAACAGTTCCTACTGGTGCAAGACTTCTACTGTCGCGTCGCTGGGCCCAACGGAGCCCACTCATTGGCTGTCGTTTTTCTTTAATAACTCGGCCATAAATTCAGATTCGACATTGCGAATGTCACTTCCCTATATTAAAATTACCTCAGCTATCACCTGGTCCAGGGACCTGCACGTTAACTGGGACACCCTGTATACAGTCAGGGACAAAAAGATAGGACACCCTATATTTCTTCGTGTCCTGCTATGAACATTCAAGAGTATTTACATTTTGGTAAATCAGGTACACTCTATATATGCATAACTGTAAACATACCAAAGACGATGCGTTGTATACGTTTCTAAGAAAAGTTATTTAGAAAAACGTAAATATTGCTGTCCTCGAGTGGGACAGAATTATAGGACACGCTACGCATTTTCGACTCTCAGTTGTAAATCCACACGAGAAGTGTTAGCAGTAACTTCACAATATCTCTATTAATTAGTATATTTATTGTTAGTAAAGTATTATTAGTAAAAAATAAACATAGTAGCTAAATTATTTTTAAAAATGAGTCGTGGAAAAAAATTGACAGAAAGTGAAAAGCATACAGCTTTAAAGTTTTTAAAGAAAAGTATTCCATATCAAAAATTGCTAAAATCTTAAATAGGAGTAGAAATGTTACAAGTAAATTTGTTAAAAATCCACATAATTCTGTACAACAAAGAGTTCTGGTCGCCCTTCTGCTCAAACATCACGCGGAAAACGAATGATTAAAAGGATAGCATTAAATTCGAAGATGACTGCTAGACAAATAGCAGAAAATGCTGAAGTTATAACAAATGTAAAAAATGTTCGACGCGTTTTACGTCAATGCAAATATTTAAAAAGAAGGAAGTTGCAAAGGAAGCCTATGTTAACAGAACAGCACAAAAGTGTTCGATTACAATTTGCGGAAAATCATATCCAACTAAAGATAAAGTGGCGGAGAATAATATTTACAGATGAAAAAAAGTTTTATATGGATGGACCAGATGGTTTTAACTATTACTACCACGATATAAGAAAAGATACTCAATTGTTAAGCCGTCGTCAAATGGGTGGTGGCGGAGTTATGATTTGGGCTGGTATAGGTTACCATGGAAGAACTGATGTACAATTTATTAATGGTAAAATGAATAGCCAAAAATATTTAAACCTTATCAAAGCGCAAATAAACAAACATGCTACAAAAATTGCTGGAAATTCTTTTATATTTCAACATGATAATGCGTCCGTTCATACAGCCAAAATAGTGAAAACGTTTTTCACGAGTGAAAAAATTAAAGTTTTAAATTGGCCAGCAAGATCCCCAGATCTCAACATCATCGAGAATGTCTGGGGAAACCTAGTGAGAGCGGTTTATGCCAATGGCCGACAATTTCAAACTGTTGATGAATTAAAACAATGCATTCAACATGAATGGCAACAATTAAGACAAAAAGGGATTAAAAAATTATATAAATCTCTACCAAAACGGATGATTTCTGTAATAAAAAATAAAGGCAGCTCTACGATGTATTAGATATTAAACAAAACTTGTAATATTTTTTTCTACATATCATTTTTTAAATACATGTCCTATCATTTTGGGTCACTAATATCCGTTGTTTTTATATTTTTCTAGATACATTTATATTATTCACCAACATTTTAGTTTCACTAATGAAATCATCTGAACAAACAGTTCTGAAAGCGATGTATAAACAATAAATTTCGTCTATGTTACATATTAAATAAAAATTGATAAATTAATAGGGTGTTCTATCTTTTTGTCCCTGAGTGTATTTTGGTGCTCTCCGCCGCGAAGCTCTCTGATGTTTTTCTGCCGTCCGCACGTCTTATCTAGATTTGTTCGTGTGGCGCCGGTAGAACAGGCAAAATGAGCTTTCATTCTACAGTTTCAAAGACCACAATAAAGTTATTGGCGCTTGCGCGATAATTTCCGAATGGCACCAACGTGAAGTCACCGGACGTCATAGTGTTGATTCCGATTTAGTTCAGATCACTCTTCAGTTCACCACCGATGCAGTCAGAGGTAAGCCTTACAAAACAAAATACTTGAATAAACGATCAGGTGAAAAGGTTTGTTCCACCTCACATTCAGTTACCCTTTATCAATCCGCTACCACCGCCCAATGCCTTAGTCATCCTTCAACGAAGACGGAACAGGCGACTTGTTGGAAATTGCTTAGATATTTAAGAGAACCATAATTTCTGGGATTAGCTTGCAGGGCGGCGACCATGACATATAGTAACAGTTGGTCTTCAAAGTGAAACAATCGGGACAGAAGTACTTGGTAATCGTAAAATCCACGGTGAAAGAGTTCACTACGATTGGGTTAGCTGCGGACCGATAAGGATGTAGCTATGCAGCTCGAAAGGAGAAAGTTTCTCACGCTCGTCGATGTTCGGGGGAGGCATGTTTAGTCTAGACTCTAGAGTCTAGACTCTCGTCAACCTCCCCTACAATCTTCGACGACGTCTTCTTTATTAAAGAAATCGTTTGAGAATGTGCATTTGGAGAAAGGAGACATTCTCGCTTGAACTCCCTCGGTGAAAGGACTTTGTCTTCGTGAACATTCATAATTTTATATGTATTGTACTCTTACTTTGTCAGTCGCAGGGCAGTTGTTGTGAATTATTAAATAATGTGTAAGGAATTCGTGAACATTTTCAGTCAACCTTCTTTCAAAATGCCTAAAGACCAAACACCTGGTCTGGTTGAAAAGTAAAAAGGAAGCTTGTTTCGGCGAGCTATCAAATATTCTTGGTTGCAACTCACAAGGAGACTGTACATACATTGCACTTAATCTTTAAAACAACTCTCTCTACACTGAATTCGAGAGTAACTGTAGCAAAATATCACCCGCCCTTTAATACATTCATTTTCTCACACGTACTTAGTTCTATCTCGCTCTCACTCATCCTTTACGACTTAGCGGAGGTCTGCGAAGCGTCACCGAAAAGTCCTAATCAAATCGCACAAAAGCAGATTTAGGGGAAAACATACACCGTCCGATAACATAAATGCGGGATGGTAACGGTATGGATGAAATGGAAATGAGCGAGGAACTAAACTCCAGGGAGGGGATTAAGATCATTCGCGATTTCGACAGAAAAAATCGAGGCATAAATACGTTTATCAGTGAAGTAGAAAAGGCAATTCAAATGGTAACGACCGATAAAAGGACTTACTTTCTAAGGCTAGTGAAAGCCAATCGTGTGGCAGGGAACGTGGCAGCACACAACTCATTGAGATTGTCAAAATAGTGCAGCACGATGTTTCCAGATGTAGGGCGAAACAGTCACTCAATTCGCCAATCGATTCTTAGAATCGATTCTTAGAATATTCTACTTTCAGAATAAAGTTCTATCCTGCAGCATGAATTCGAAAGAAAGTGGAGGAGAGAAGGTATTGCGTAGAGTGCGAAAGAAAACAGGGTTTTGAATAATTCTTTCTTGACTATCTGTCTAAATACGACCCATATATGTATACAGGGTGTAACAAAAATGCAGGGAGCCTTTTTCAGAATCGATAGTACGCACCAAAAGATGAAAAAAAGTCTCTACAGTTTCGTCTAAAACCCACCCTCTATTGAGATACGAACCCGTTTTGTAAGAAATTTAAAACAAATCATATCTCCGAAATGGTACGTCGTAGAAGACCGATTTTGATTGTAAAAAAATATAATTGCTGCGATTATTACCGTTAAATAGCATTTACTCTTGTTTAATCCAAACAACTTCGATTACTTATATCGTAGTAGGTTTGTAACAACTTGAAAATAATTAAGGGCACTCACTAAGACTTCCTTTCAGTAGATAGTGATATTTTTTTTCGTAGACTTTAGTCTCTGCCGGTAATATTAAAATGTTATACAGAAACTAAAGACAACAATTAAAATAAAAAATGGAGTCGCGAGCATACTTATCATTAATAATGGGATATCCCTCAAATTAATACCCCATCGTATCTACTGTTGCGAGGAATTTTTAAACCGAAGGTCTTTCACAATGCCTGAATAGCAACACCCGATTATAATCACCAGAAGCTATTCAAAAAGAACCCGCAACTATTGCATATTTCATCGTGCGTAAAGAAAGACACCTAGAAAACTGTATCGAGTTACGATCACATATTCATGCTATACAGCAACAAGCTACCCTGCACTTAGCTCAACATTTGCGACCCAACATTCTATATACATACGTGCAAGATAAAGTGTCCATGAATATTAAGCAATATTGCTATCCATCTGCACACAACAAGGAAATAGAAAACCAAATGCGGAAAAGACTAGAAAAGAGATTATACTGTCCAGCCACACCCCGGACAATTCACCACATCGGTAGTGTCGAAAAAGAAGTGAAGGATCGTAGTTGATTTTAGAAAACTGAACGAGAAGGTGTAGCCAGATGCATACCCATTACCAAATTTGGAGGAAATTCTAACCAATTAGGAAGCTCACGGTATGTTTATGCCTTTGACCTTGCATCTGGATTCCACCAAATCGTTGTAAACGCAGATCATGCAAAGAAAACCACATTTACTACTCCAAATGGTCACTATGAATTTAAGAGAATGCCATTTGGCATACGACATGCTCTGGCCATTTTCCAGCGGATGTTAAACCAAACTTGTTTCGTCTACCTATTAGATATCATAGTTTATGGGAGAACGTTAAAGAAACGCAACGAAAAATTAATAATTCTGTTCTAATGACTTAGGACCGAAACTTCACCCAAATAAATGTGAATATACTTTACGTTCGTTGGACATGTAATTTCATATAACGAAATAGAACCGTGTCCCGAATTATAAAAAGTAATAATAGAATTCCACACTCTTAAAAACCCGACCGAAAGCAAGCGATTTTTCATTAAAGAAACTGACAAAATGGATGTGGCATAACTCACATGAAATAGTATTTCAAATGCTAAAAAAAAACATTAGTGAAAGAGCCAATTCTACAATACCTAAACTTCGAAGAAGTATTCATCCTAACACCGGATGCATCAAAGTAATTGGTGTAGTATTAAACAAAAACCGATTGGCCAAGACAACCGTATAGTCTATGTATCAAGGACACTGAACAAAGCTAAAATAAACTAAACAACAACGGAAACATTATTTGTACGATCGAAAATTCAATATTGTTATCAACCATAAACTCCTTATTATTGAACGTACGTGACCGGGGGTCACGATTGATGCTATGACGTCTCATACTGATGGAATACGAATACGAAATCATATACATATAACAAGGGGAAACACACTACAAATGCGGGCGCTCTTTCTCGCATATTTCCCATCGACAAACTGGTATCACCAGGCATCATGAAATTACTTCAACAGCATACATTAAATGAAAACCTGCCGAACGATGATGTTCAACTACCGGAAGATTACATAGTCGAAGTATTAGAAGCAATCGAACCAACTTTTGAACAATTTTACCTAGCCGACAAGAAACCACTAGTCGCAATTCACGGAAATGAACAAACACACTTTCAAACCACATCTAGAAATAATGCTTACCACAACTACCGGCAATCTACGACAAGAAGGAATTCTGGGAAAAATACCAAACACACTATGCAAGAGACAGAGAAAACGAGAATTCTTCGATAACCTCACAAATATCAAAATCAAGGAGGAATTTTATACCCAAAATTTATTGCTGAAGTACGTAGGACATGCAGAATGTCAACGCAAATTTATCTTTATCTCGAGAATAAAGGTAAATTCGCAGAGAAAACTAAGATCACGCAACAGCAAGAGAAAACGTCGTCGAAGAAACGTATGAATCTTCCATCGCGGGACGCATAGGAATCTCAAACACATTAGACAAACTACATGAAAAGATACCGGGCGTGAAAAGTTCAGAAGTAATAAAAGAATTTGTACCTTGCCAGTCTTGCAAGAGAATCAAACCAAGACAGAAATTATTAATTATGAACATACCAGTGACTGCCCATCAAAAAGTGACGGTACACCTGTTAGGACCGCTACCGATATCCTAAAGGGGCCGTAGATACGTGCCTTCGATACAGGACCACTTGTCGAAATTCATAAGCGTAATACCCTTGAAGACACCTCAGCATGAACAATAGCACATACATCGCTTAAAGAATACCTAACCAAATTGTGCGGATTTCCAAGATGAAATTCTCTCCGACATATACAACATAGGAGGTGGACTAATGATGGTACACGAAAAGATACTAAAATTAAAACCAATCAGAACAACTGTGCACGACCTGATTCAAATGGAAGCCTCGCAGGGATACACCATACGATCAAGCAGTATCTGCGGTGTTACGAACTTTCTGAAGAAAGGCGAATCTTGAATACTTTAAAGATGGTACCCCATAAGGACGCCAAATCTAGGAGTCACTGGTGTCTAAAAGAATTAAAGACCATAAATCAGTACGCAAGTAGACCACGCCAGGGAAAACGTTTGTGGAGCAAACAAGAGACATCAAGAGTTATAATAATACGATAACAAAATCTGCAAGCGCACGCTGAGCTATAAGAGGGTAGACCTCGTCTATCTACTAAAGTTTAGTAACTGAACCATGATCGGAGATCCAAAATTCCAAACATCTCCTATATCCTACCCTAGAAATTGTTACCGAACACAATGTTAACATTTGAAATAATACACGTTGACAGATAACAACTAGCGAATACGAAACAAGATGTGTCTGGTGTGATTGATTATGTCGCTATGTGTCTTGAGGATCCAAGACCAAGCACCTTCCAGAGACAAGGCATACAAGTTAGCTCTACCTGGAGCTCTACCTATCTTCCGTGAGGACGTATCACGAAAAGTGGAAAGCTTATCAGCAATGTAAATCTTATCAAAACAGATAATAAGAAATTACTTTTATCAAAGTATATCAAGAGACAAGGTCTTGTCTCGGGCCAAGTACGAGAGAAGACTCTTGACTCTATTCCGGAAATATTAGATCGGGGTATTCGTTGTATTCGAACGGCATGAAAGCGGCAAATTTCCCAAAAAGTGCGATGATAGTCTTAGAGGTGGCGTCGAGACGAGTCTATTGAGACTAATTACAAAAAACTTGGTCCACCCAGTAGCGAGATATTTGATGTCAAAAGTACGTCTTTTTTATGTAATAAGTCGTCTGTTTCGTCTTCTCCAGTGTCACACTTTCGACTATGCGAGTTCTGTCGGTGTCAAATCGAACTAAAAGATTTTCATACCATGCGACGATAATTTTTCTGTCGGTAATGTAGATCAGTAAAAAGCATCGAAAATGCAAAGGTATAGGCGAAGTACAAGAGGATGTGACTTTGGAATAGCTAGCTTGAAAAGTATAAACGAAATGCAACGAGCGTGTATTTTCTGCACGTCCTTAATAATTCCTTTCCTTTACCCACTAAAGATCAACCCGATTGATAAATAATTAGAATTAACGAACAAAAGGTATTAATCGACCAAATGGCACGTCAACCGACAATAGTTATGGAAGGATTAGAAGGGGAATCCTTAATCCGTTGGGTGAAGTCGGAAAAATATTGTTCGGGTCATTATTAGATTCCGATGCGAAATATTTCAATTCAGAAATAGATAAACTGCATAACGATATTAAAACAGTAGAAAACCTTGTCAAACACCAATCGCAAATTATTAAAGCACAGGTTATGGCTAACTTGAAAAGTATGAAAATATTTCAGGGAAAAATTATCTACAATCGTTAGTAATAATGAAAAATTAGCAAATTGAATACTACCGGATGAAATTGAATTACTTAACGGTCCATCCCCGTCTGGCTACTTTTTCAAAATTGTCCGGGAACAGACCTTACTTGTGAATGGATTAAACGCAGACTGATAAAGAATCGAAACACGTTTGCCCGCTAAACATTTAGGTTTATTAAAACTACTCTAACTGATTATTTGGATGTACAGGCCGCCGAGATAATAGTGAACCATCTCAGGGGAGTAGTGCGGCGAGGGGATTGATTTTGCCTCGCGCGATTCGTTTGTCGTGACGCGGCGTCGTGGCGCGGCACAAAGGCAAAGTTAATCCCCTCGCCGCACTTTCCCCTGAGATGGTTCACTTTTATCTGGGCGGGCCGTACATACCATACATTTCCGTATTCTATCTACGCTATCACCTATTCGCGTGGACTTAACACGTTCCCGCCGGCGGTCTTATTTGTAGTTCTCGCCATCGGACGGCTCTCTAATTCATAGTTTGTCCCATCGGGCGGCGCGGAAAAAAAACACATAGAATAGAATGCTTCATTTGTACCACTAGTGGTACATGCCGCCCGATGGGACAGTTGTGTATGTACCACCAGTGGTACATGCCGTCCCATGGGACAACCCTCTATGTACCACTGGTGGTACATGCCGGCGGGAACGTGTTAATTCTAGTATATCTCCTTAAGGCTAGTTCGCTATTCTATCGCAATTTGTATGTATGTACGCACAAAGTCATCCGATCTATCTCAAGCTATTTCGTTTACACGCGCCTTCGCACATTCGCACATTCGCACAGGTGTGCACACGTTTGTCACTTGTTCGTTCTGCTGTCGCTCGATCTCTTGCACGAAAGTCACGTGTCATCTCAACGAGCTTAATCTATTTATGGTTTTAAATGCCAATCCGTTAAATTCTTGCTTGCATCGTCGCATGCACTTCTGAATGCAAGTAGGACGGGAGTTTAAGGATGAGATCGGGTTCTGACACGCAATGGTTGTCACTATTTTTGTATGCCAATGGATGCGATAGTCCGGATTAAGCAGACTAGTGTGAAGCCGCAATACCCTGCTCTCGCGCGCGCTCTCTTTCTCTCTCCGTTCTACCGGGATTTAAGGTGTTTTACTGTCGAACAATATCTCTTGTAAGATATTCCACGGGCGCAATGCCGTGGGGTGACTTTCGTAACATGAGGAAATGGAAATTATAGGTATTGGAGGGAGGGGGAAATGCACTGTCCGACACCATCACATTATCTCTTTCTCGCAGCTACCCACTCCTACGATTCTGTATTATTTTATGCTAGTATCGCGTCGGTTATATTTTTCATATCATGAATAGTTTAAACATTCTTTAAACGATAAAGATGGGCTCGGCACATGCAATAATCCGGTATGTGCAGATTGAAATGAATGAGCCTGGATGTATTTATTGTGGGGTTTATTATGTAAGACTGAGAAAATTTGACGCTATTGCATCGATTGTTAACAATAATTGTTTAAAATTGTAATAGCGCAGCATTTGCGAGCGGTATCTGTGGTCTTCCTACTCCACTGGTTTTTGGGGTATTGTACGTCGTGCAATGTGGTGTGTGAAGTGTGATGTCCAGTCTTATGTTGTGGTGCCTAGTACGTGATATGCATACAGGGTGTCCCAGCTAACGTGCACGTCCCTGAACCAGGTGATAGGTGAGGAAATTCTAATATAGGGAAGTGGCATTCGTAATGTCGTATCTTAATTCGTGACCGAGTTATTAACGAAAAACGATAGCGAATCATAGGGCTCCGTTGGGCCCAGCGGCGTGACAGTTCCTACTGGCGCAGTACCCTACTGGTGCACACCTTCTACTGTCGCGCTGCCGGACCCAACGAAGCCCTCCGATTGGCTATCGTTTTTCGTTAATAACTTAGCCACGAATTAAGATACGACATTACGAATGTCACTTCCCTATAGTAGAATTATCTCAGCTATCACCTGGTTCAGGGACGTGCACGTTAGCTGGGACACCCTGTATAGTGCGCTATAGTCTGTGTTTCTGTGCCCCTGTACTCTTTTGTTGTTGTATTCCTGTATGGGTATCTGTAAAAATTCGATTGTTGTTAATAGTGCTTGTTAGTGGGTAATGGGTAGTTACGAGGATTATGCGTAGGTTTAGTTTGAGTAAATTGAAGAGTTTTACTAATTCCAGTTTTACCATTGTTAACATCCAATGTTGAATTTCCTTTGTTTTTGTTGTTTTTTATGGTATTATCCGGTTATCTGTACATACTTCCTTGCGCGTGATAATTATGGGTTCGGCTATATTATCCTTTCTTTTACCATTTTAAGTTCCCCCAAAATAATCTCTCGAATTTTGTGGCGTGGTTGAGTTAAAGGACAATGCTGGTAGAATTCATGGACTTTAACTACAAAATAATATCGGGTTTTTTGGTTAAAACTTATTCTACTACGGAGAACATATGCATATATTGTATGTATGACAGGTATTAAATTTGCACATATTCTATACACATTTATGTATATATTTAAAATATACATAATTTGAATATTTAATATTTAAAAGATGTATGAATTTTTACAGGGTGTATGACATGGTGTACGTGTATGCCTTTGCGAATTTACATCGGCAAGTACGTTTCGATATTTGTTTGTCTGTTTGTTATTGTTTCGGAGTTGCATTGATATCATGGTGTGACAATGATCTTGATGGTATTACTTGATGTTCACATTCCGGTGCGTAATGACAACTATGCTTTTATGACTTTTCCTCGGCGATGGGACCATGGTTTTGTATGTTTTCAGTTGATGCTATATTTACTTCTAAGTTTTGATTATCCGTTTCTGAATAATGCAGGTGAATAGTTTATTTAATTTAAGTATGTTATCAAATGTTGAGAATTTCCAACAGATTCTTATTATGAATGCCGGTGAATTTAAAGATTGTTTCTTAGGTTGTGAATCCCGATTGCATTTGTTTCATATCGCATTTTAATATGTCTGTTACTGTTATTAGGGGTGTTACTGTTACTTAAGAGGTGTCTGTGAGATACTCGTGTCCCTGTGTGCGATTAAAGGTCGTATCCGAGCTCCGCTTACAAGTATGTTCCGTCAGCTGTTAGGCTTGATAGACCTTCGGGTGTTTCTGTGAGTTGCAGATTTTCCGTTTTCATTTCCCCTTGATTTTCCTGATTTTCCTGATTATTTTCGCGTTTCCTGGGTATCTTGCGCTTGGTCTGTTTTTCTGTATCCTGATCCGATGTGTCGATTGTGCCTTTTCTGGTCGTTTTTCCATGTACGGTTCGGCTTCGTCTTCTGAAGATGGCGACTCGCAATTGCTGTCATCGAGTGTGGAGACGTTTTTGACTTCTGTTCTCTCCTCTCGTGTCTCATGATCGTTAGGTTGTGAGTGGGCCTCTAAGTTTACGTACACGTCTGTAATCTATCGATGTCAGTTCGCAATTTTGTTTCTATATGTTTACTTTCGATGCCGTTTTTTGCATGTGAATTGTTTTGACCGGTGCTAGGTTTCCGCAGGATTCGTCAGAAGTTGAGCGTCTTCACATGTTTGGTTCCTGAAATTGTCTAAATTTTGTTTGATTCTTATTTTTCCGAATTATCTGATGAGCCTTCGTCGGGTCTAATGGACAAAATTATTTTTGCTAGATTCTTGGATATCGCATGTGCGACTGCGGTTAATTTTCTCGCTTGATGTGGAATTTCAAGATCATAGTCATTTAATATAGTTTGCTAACGTTCAATTCTTGTGGGAGTCTATCTTTATTTTCTAAAAATGGTTGTGCCCTAATCCAGTTATAATTCAGTTAGAACAATATCCACAATCCTTTGAAATGTCGCGGGGCGTTGTTTAATCCGAATAGCATGCGATTAAATTCATAGGGTGCGTTAGTGGTTGAGAAAACAATTTTTTGTTTATCTTGTGTAGGGAATAACTGTCAGGCAAAACAAAAGAACGTCGCGTACGACAATATCGACTACACTTGCGAGTGCATTTCGATCTGATGGAAGCCGAATGTTAGATCGAAAATTGAAAAGTAATGTGCTTTGTCTAATTGGTCTTAAATTTCTACAATGTTTAGTGACGGATACGCGTGTTTGATTGTGTTTTTGTTTAGTTTCCCTTGATCAATAACCATTCGCCATTTGTTGCCTTGTGCGTCAATTTTTTGTTGGTACTGTACAAACTGCCGAGTTTGATGACGATATCGAAGGTTTAATTAATTTTTTTGCGAATAGGTCTTGTACTTGTTTTTGAATTTCCTGTTTGTGAACGATCGGGTAGTGGTATTGTTTCGTATGCATTGGGTTATCGTCCGTCGTTCTAATTATGTGTTTTGGCATATTCGTGTGGCCTAATTTGTCTCCTGGAATGTAAAATAGTTGTGTTAACTTATTACATTGTAAACTTAATGATTTTCTTCTGCGCAGTTAGTGTTCTACATGGCAGCCCGGTTTTAAATTCTCAAAACGTTCTTCTATCGTTTCCACGTTATGGTTTGAATTGTTGTATTTAGTTTATAAGGGGTATATTCTTAACACGTTCCGTGCCACGGCAAATTTTGAAGACTTTCCATTCAGGCCGCGTGGGGCGTATACGACCCACACTTTAAAGATTAAAAAAAGTCGTTTAAGACATATGCCTTACATTTTTTCAGTAGTACAATGCTATAATTAGCAGGAAAAAGATATAAATTTTAATATGCATTAGAGAACAAAGCAATAAATTTAATTTTTAAGGAATTAATTTAACAAACACAAGGTCGAACGTTTCCAGACGAGTTGCAAACTCCTACGTAACCATTTTAATAAAGTCCAAATGCATAAAAAATAAAACATTTTACTTCAAATATGATTAATATTATTACTTATAAATCTATTTACAATTATAAAGGCATATTGCGGTGAACCTTGTTGAAACATGGCAGACATAAATGAGGCTTGTCTGGACAACCACCACAAAATGTTACAACTTTTTTAGTACAATTTTTTGCCGATTTCGAGCCAAACTTTTTAACATTACTTTCATAGCAAATTTTGATAGAGTTGACATAAGACAGTTGACAAAAAAATGACTACCACGCCGCGTGGGGCGTATACGCCCCACACTACAATAACCGCTGTATACATGATGTGAGGTTGTCTATATTTGACTCTACAACAAATTTTTTAAGAATTCTTTGTTTTTTAATGAGAATTCGAAATGGCCTGAACGGAAAGTGCAGCGGGGGTCGTATACAACCCACATGGCACGGAACGTGTTAATCGCGGACTCTAGGTATTTTTTGCAGTTTTACGCTTGCAACTTTTACTACCGTCACGTTGGTGTTTGTTGTGTGTATGTCTGCAATGCCATTCCGATTTGTTAAGAGTGTGCTTCCAATGTACAGGCCCGTATTTCTTTTAATTCTGTCTGTATAGCCGTCCTAGAGCTCCGTTGATTATAATCTAATAAATATTTGTACTTTGGTTGTAGCTAGAATTGAGATAATTTTGTTTCTAGTGAAAGGAATTTTTCTATTGCCGAAAAGAATACATGATTTTAAATAGAGAATATCTGGTTGTGTTTGTAGGAAAAATGCACTCTTTAATAGGCCGTCTTCATCAATAGGAAATAAGTTGGGTATGACGTGAAATTCTGTTGGAATACCTCTAAAATTGATTGTATTACATATACCTAATGATCTTACTTTACGGCCTGACATTCCAAAAAGTTCGTAAATAATGTTTTCTGATATTAACGGGCATTTAGAAATTTTGCTTTTATTAGGTTTCTGTCGGCTCCTGTATCTATAAAGAATGTGGCGTCTGTATGGTATAAAACAGGTGGCTCTACAAATATTGTGAGTGATTGATGTTTGTTCGTAATTCTGCGTTAGACTTTCGATTGTTTAACTATTGTGGTTTCTACTGCTCTTCGGGACTGCTTCCTGCTGCGTTTGCCCGCGAAACAAGAGTCATGTTCTTTAGCTGATTGTCTAAATGTGTATGAAAAGGGCTATTGTCTCATGATTTGTCTTTATTTCTGTCGGTTGAATTCACTCGTTGTTTGACTCGGCATTGGTTCTGTCTCTCTTGTGAATTACTTCGGTTATTACTGTCGCGTGGATTGTCTCTGTATGTACTTGTGTGAATCAGTTCTGTTTCCTGACTACCTGTCGCGTGAAATGTCTTTGTATAGTGTTACGTCAAGACTAAGTGTCACTCCTCGAGCTTACGGTAACGGTGTGGCTACGAATTGTTTCACAATAGTCTGACTTTTGCCCCCTTTTGAGTCAATGGTCAGACCAATTTACTCGGGATAGGGCGGAGTCGTACTGCGATCGAAAGGTGATGATAAAAAGATCACGAAGATTGTGGTTGTGATGAGGTCAGGCTAATTGATGGTCAACACTGGTGATATAATCTTCAATAACTTTATATTTAACAACACTGACACTGACATGATTTCACAGATTCTATTTATATTTATACACTTTGTTTCTTTTTACTTTTTAACCGGATCAGATGTTTAGTCTTTGGGTATTCGAAAGGAAGGTTGGTGTTATAACTTTTATCGGTCCGCAGCGGATATCATTGTTATAGAGTCTTTCTCTGAATATCTGAGCGATTTCCAGATACTCCTTGTCCCAATGATCACACTTTGGAGATCGACAGTTATGGGTAGGAAAGTCGCCGTCCTTCGAAACGTGTCATAGAAACGACAACTACGTTGGAAATCTACAATTTCCAACGACAGTTTGTTCTATTCCCGTTGAAGAATGACTGAGGTATTGGGTGGTAATGGTAAGCGATTAAATAAAGGGTCACAGGATATGGAATGGAATAAGACTTTTCTTGATCATGGATCCTCTGAATTGCACTTCTTAACCGCTGACTCAAAAACTGCACTGAACTGACTCTCACTAACTCTGACTCTCACTAACTGACTTTCTTAACTGTCTTTCTAAACTGAGCTTCGTGGCGGAGGGCACCAATATTAATACAGGATTTTGGGCCCTCCCACTACGTCGGTTTGTAACGGTTTTTGGGAAAACAATGAAGCCCTGGTCCAGCATCCAAACACCCTTATCGAGAATGCACTCGAAAAGTGATCTATCTAACTTTCCCTTTCAAGTGTCTCTTGAACAGGACGGGGTCTGGTGCCAGATGTATATTTTCTTGTGGACAAGGTCTTCATTGTATCTGATGCAATCTGTTATTTTGAACTGTCTAATCTTAAGAATTTTGGAGTTTACATTCACGACGGCTTGATTAGATTTATGTGTTTATTTCTATACTATTTATCAGTCTCTACCAGGACAATCACAGTGTTCTTTCTTCAAGGAATTTATTAGTTTTTCAAATGCGTCGTCCTGGTGTCGAACTGAAAAAAAAGGCGTTTAGACGCGGGGACGTAACAATAGTAAATATGTATTTCTAACTGTTTCGTGGGTATCTGTCTTGTGGTTTGGTTGTATGTGCGTGTGTGTGTGTTTTTCTAATTTTCTGCATTCCGATGTCGCGTGCCTTGAAAGATCGTGGAATTCGCAATACAATTTGTGTCTGTTCCATAAATCGTACTCGCGTTGTGGTGTTTTCTGTTTTTGATTTATAATTCTCGTGTAATTCTGTACGCTTTTCTATTTCATATTCGATTCCTAGGACCTGTTTAATGAGATCTGTTAAAATCTATTTATGTTGAGTTACAATTTGCATGGCACTATCTTTGTGGAGACCACTTATAAACGCATGCTTTATTCTATCGTTTTTTTTTTGGTAGAGCCGTTTTTCGTAAAACGTTTTCCGGGGAATGTATGTATAGTGTTCGATTGCACCAAAAATTTCCCGCTATTTGAAAAGAGTGGAACTGGGTATTCAATGAGTGAGCCGACGATTCCAATAAACAGTGGATTGTATTATTTATTTTAAAAGTGATATACATATGTACAGGCTGTATAAAAATTATGTGTATAGAGCATCATAGGGGGATTCTACACCTTCGGATTCGTAGACATTTAAAAAATAATGCGTGCAAAATTGTCCTTGACCTTGAAATGCAAGGTCACCATTTTTTTGCTTGCATCATATTCTATTCGTCGCAAAGACAAAAAGTGTCAAAGGAAACATGGGTCATAAGTCAACTGTTCTCTTAAAAAATAGTCTTAAAGTTGCTATATGTTTCCTACTAACTTTATTTACATATTACAACGAATATTATCGCCTCCTGTTCCCCCTACGAACCCAAAAATCTACACCATCTTGTCGTCTCACTCGTAATAGGCGTGTCTGTGAATACTTCTACGTGGCCATCATTACGTTCCAAGCAGTCTCGTAATCTCAATTCCAAATTTTGTTAAATCTACGCCAATATCTCGTTTTATTTGTAGATGACGGAAACCGTACTCTATATGACGTATTAATTGATCCGCCGATGTAAATTACCGCCCAGAACCAAAAACAATTTCTTTGACTTCTCCCCAAAGAAAACAATCCAAGAGTGTCAAATTCGGTGAACGAGGTGGCCATAAGTATGGATATTATTATAAAAATTGCCGAACCGGTCGTCTATAGTGGGACGGGGTACCACCAGGCATAACACAGATGGAATGACGTCTGCATGGTGGTAGAATATTGCGTAATTCGGTTATAGATGCAAACGTAGAAACCGCAAATATGTTGCACTTATTAACGGTGCAGCCAAATAAATGGGTTCCAATAATGTGGTCTCCGATTATTCCAGCCCATACGTTGACTATGAGGCGTCCTTGATTAAATCCTTCGATCATTACATAAGGATTTCTGTAGATCCAAAACCTGGCATTTTTTTATAAGCCCAAATCAGAAAAACTGCTGTCGTCAGTAAACAACACACGTTTCAAAAACTGTGGTTCATTTGTGTCGTTTGTGGTAGGGCCTTCTTCTCGGATTATTCTTCGAACTGTCATGCAACTGATTCCTACACTCCGAGCTATCCTATTGTAAGCCCATTATTAGATATGCACGATCAAGGGCGATAACCCGTTCCACTTTACGCCAATAGACGCGGGGTCGGCCTGCTATACAATGTGGATTAATATGCTGCAAAATCAGTTCTTGATCACCAAATTGTTGAAAACACAGAAAATAACGTTGCCTTGGAACTTCTGATGCACGTAATGGTGGTCTTCTATGACGGTCTATGCGTGTTGTATAATTGTTTGGTGGCGTTGTAAGTACTTACACAATTCCACAAAAGTAATCTCGGTGACTTCATGTCGCTAGTGTTATTTCAAACTTATTTCAAAATCAGATTCCGCGTCGCCAAAACCGCTTCTTATATAGAAGGTTCATTTTCCCTCTCTTGGGCATGTGCGGCTCAAAACGGGGAGGGTTGAAAGATTCTCATTGGAGGAATGCCCGCTATAAAACTCCACCCTCGTCAGGTCCCAAGAGGGAGACAGAGAAACGCCTCTTTCTATTTCCTTATTTGGTGATTTTTATTTTGGCCATTGTAGAATATTGGGCATTGCCCGTTAGCTGGGCCAGGCGCAGCTGACGGTGTGCTCAGGTACTTGCACCCTTACCAACTCGATGTTTTGCTGACCAGATGTTTTACAACCTTGCTTTTTCTCCCTTGCCCAATTTTTCTTACGAAGTTGTAAAACATCTGGCCTCCGCATTTTTCGTGGAAGTTGCGAATAAGGTTTGTCCCTCGGTTGCTATCAGAAATCGCATAAAGATTGTCCATATTGTAGGATATCTCCTACGTATTACTTGCGGAACAGGATGGGTGACACAGTTTATAACAAAACAATTTAAATAAAAACAAAACACTTATTAATATATTTTACACGTAGCCTAAACTACACTCTTTACACTTCTTAACTCTGTAAACGCTTCTTCACTCTTCCAAAGCTACTCTACTTCTTTACGTCTTTAGTCTTCATTCTTTAGTTCTGTCGTCTTCAACACGCTCTTCGATTAACGAAGTCTCGCTTTCACACTCTTTCATTCCTTCATTCATTCTCACACGTACGCACACACTCTTGCCACGTGCCGACTTTCGGTCACGGATCACCATGCATTCTTTTTCTACACGTGCATTTCTAGAAACCATTCATTCTTATCGGTTCACGGAGCTCATTCTCATGCAACTGTCACTCGGTCCGAACACTTGTCTTTCGCACCTTACATTGTCACCTGATACAAACATCCTTTCCTTGCACTCCACGCTTTGTTACACCGAAATCTTTTCTTTCATACCCTACGATATAGTTTCGATTAATCTTTCATTGATTGGCGTCGCGAAATCTACTACTGCTTCGAAGTGTACACGGTAGGTTGAATTTGGTCTATTTGAGAATTCTGTCAGATATATTGTATTGTCGAAAGCGTTTTGGTTTTGTAGGGCATAGATCGGAGAAACAGGAAAGGGTAAGAAAAGCGATAGTAAAGGTTATCATTAAGGAAAAGGTAATAGAAGGAAATGATTAAAATAATGTCAGGAAAGTCAAGGATAGTAAAGTAAAAGACTCGGACGAGTAAAGTATAGAAGACATGTATTCAAAAACAAAGGTCAAAGCTTACTGTCCTGAGATACGCAGTGCATCTCCTTATATGCACTGGTCCTCGCTTGAAAGCGCGTGACTTTGTCAGGATGGTCTAATTTGTCACGCGCTTTCCCAAATTCCAGCTCTGAACACTCGAACCACTTGAACTGTCCAGAGCTCGGGAAAAACAGCAAAAGCCGTGAGAAAAGTCTACAGTTTGGTAAAAATTCTGCTGTGTTTAACCCTTTGCGGACGAAGCCGCTCCACGAGCGAGCGTCGCTGTGGACGAGAGGTATTGGAGTGCGCAGTAAAGAAAATAATTAATGAAACTTCGTACGTTTGTTAAGCACGCAAAAATAATCGATACGTATTTTTTTATACGTGCCGAATCCCACGTTTAAGGGGTGAAAACACCCTTCAAAGTTACCCCAGAAATGTGCTAACTCGTAAACAAATAATTTTTTAAACAATTTGTAAACATATTCCTTGTGTATGCCAAAAACTATGAAACTTTTCCCTATAAAATTTTTTTCTATCTACGATAGTTTACGAGTTAGCACATTTCTGGGGTAACTTTGAAGGGTGTTTTCACCCCTTAAACGTGCGATTCGGCATGTATAAAAAAATACGTATCGATTATTTTCTCGTGCTTAATAAACGTACGAAGTTTCATTAAAATCGGCTTCGGACACTTGGGTATGCTCCCTTGTAAGAACTAGGTTGGGCGGCTATATGCCGACACGCGTCCGGAACGGTAAAAAGGCTTGGGCGGCTATATGCCGACACTCGTCCGCAAAGGGTTAACACTAGATTGCCGGAGCGAGTCAATTTGACTCATTTGCACTTTTACTGTGATATACATAACAATTTTAAGTCATTTTTTTTTAATCATTTTTTGTTTTTTCATAGAACAATGAAAGGTATACAAAAAGTAATTCCTATTCCTCCCTACTCCCTTACTTCCAATAATTCATATGTGCTATACCTATTTTGCCGGATACGAGTCAAATTGACTCACCGTTTTAGACACACGTAACTTATTTCCTTTTCATAAAAACCTGTTGTAAACGTTCTGGTGGGAGAGTTTTCATGTTATAATTTGTTCATTCAATGCTGTAAAAGTAAAGCCAATAAAAAAGTTTTATTATTGAGCTCAAAACATCGCAATGTAGGAATTGCAAAAAATTAAAAACGTGTCCCGGAAACTATATCCTTTTATAATAATACTAAGTATGAAGTCGATATACAGGATCAAATGGCGCGAAAATATAGTACCAAAGCAGGTTCCCGCAGATGGCCCATTCACTTGTTCTACAACATTTTAGATTTGGCAGCAATCAATGCTTGGGTCATATATAAAGATGTGACTCAAGTACAAATGTCAAGAAAAGAATTTCTTTTGCAACTGGCGGAAGAATTAAGCGGCAATTACGATAATGAAGCCGAAAGTACTTCGACTTTATCTAATATACAAAATATTGAAAACCGTGCAAATTTCCAGGTACAAGTGTCATGCAACAGAAACAGAAGCAAGGGCGTTTGTAGCAAATGTAATAAAAAAATATGCGGAAAGTGTATTTTAAAAACTAAATATGTATGCAAAAAGTGTTTGGAATAAAGTTTATTTGTAATAAAATTTTATTACTTTAAAAAACCTGCATTTTTGACGATTGAGTCAAATTGACTCAATCAGGCAAAATAGGTATACAACCAACCTCCGGCAATCTAGTGTTAAGAAATTTGTTTCTCTCATAAAGAGAAGCGCGTTCGCCAAAAATTTTGTCTGGAGGAGCTCGGCGTCTTTTCTTTATTCGGTAGCCAGCAATATCTTATCTACCCTCCTGTATACGCGTAGCTGAAATTTTTACCGTCGTAGCACGAAATTATATTAAACGTGTCGTTAAAGCCGGAAAAGAACTCTGTTGAATATAACACAAAATATTTTACTAAAGAATTGTTCTCACGATTCCGCAGTATACATATAAACCACTAGAAGAATGTCGCTTGAAAATTACCGACTTATCCTTAACCAAACTCGATTCGATGCAACACTCAGATTCCCATAGATTAAAACACCTAGGAAATTCACTCGATAAAATTGACAGACACATAGAAGCGGTATCCAAACATGCGAACGAGGATAATTTACGAGATAACTGTGAACGGGTTGCAGTACGCGGATTACACCGCATCAGCAATTGTGGTACGATACCGAACATCTAAGTTTAGATTAATCAATTCACTAAATCGAGCTCTATGACGGGCAACTAACAATAAGCCACGTACACAAACATTCATCAGTTGTTCTCATAACACACCGAAAGATCTAAACTATTGTGTGTGCATTACACAGTACGTACAGTGCGTTCCAATCCTGAATAACTGACAGCAATAAAACTGGTCTATTGTCACAATGACATGAATTCACGTCAGCGGCAACCAGGAATAGAATTTAAGAAGACGTGAATACATGTCAGCGGTCGGAAATGTGTTAAGATTACAAATTCAAAATATCAGATTACATCAGATATAATGGAGACCTTGTCCACGAAGAGACGTAAATCTAGTACCAGACCCCGTTCTGTTTGAGAGACATTTGGAAGGGAACATTTGTAAGATCCTTTTTCAAGTGCATTCTCGTTAAGGATGTTTGAATGCTAGATGAAGTCTTCATTATTTTGTCCAAAATCTTGTATACATACTGGTGCCCTCCGCCGCAACGCTAGAAAAAGAACTGGCATCCACCCCCTCCTCCCCCCTCGCCCATGCTGCTTTGATTTGAATTAGGTCATAAAATAGCAAGGGCCAATTAACAAACCAAAAATGCACATCCCAACGGGGTGACAAATCATGGCGCAGGGCACCGTCTCCGCTCCTTTCCCTTTACCCCCCCCAGCCGAACTAACGTCATGAACCGCCCCTCTCGCAATTGAGCTGACCGAGGTTCTGTAGATTCTACAGTGTAGAACACGTATTGGGCCAAACTGCAATGCGACCTACCGAATTTCCTCCATCTTGAGAGAATGTAGGCAATTGTGGGCGCTATGCCATGTTATCGATTTTTCAAGGTTTTCTTTATCTTTGAAATGTCTGTATTTAGCAGAAATGGGTGGATCAAAAGATCCCTGATCTGGAGAAAAACCAAAGATCGTTTTGGAAGTGAGTCAGAGCTTTTACATCGAACTTCCATGCCTGTCGGAAATTTGTGTGCTCGCAAACCCATAGGTAGCCAGTCGGCGCCTATGATGATTCGGCGTGCAGGAGGATTATACTCTCTTACTCATTGCGCTGTCTCCGCATCCACTGTTTTCCGAGAAACGCCACCCGGCCAGATCTAAAGGGTGTCCCAAAATGCACGCAAGATTTGAATTGCATAGAAAACACAGTTGTTAGTCTTTAGGTTGCTATTTTTTTATTGAATCTTAAAGTACATAGGTTAGCGTTAATTATGGAATAACATATCGGGCAAATGGCCTGTGCGGCTTTGCTGGCACATACATACTCTTATATCGAAATTTTGGTATGAATTTTGTTGACATAGACCTTGGGCTTCAAATAACCCCATAAGAAGTAATCTAATGGTATTAAATCACACGATTTAAGGGGTCGATACTGATCACCGAAACAAGAGAGTACACGACCAGGAAAGGTCACATGCACTAATTGAATTATTTCACTGGCTGTATGGCATGTGGCACCGTCTTGTTGAAACCACATATTGGCCACATCAATAGCATCCAATTTCGGCAGAAAGAACTATGTTATCATGCGAAATCAAGCACCAGTAACAGTTACTGCTTGACCAGCCTCATTTTCAAAAAAGTATGGTCCAATGATGCCTCCAGCCGAAAATCCGCACCAAACAGTGACACGTTATGAGTGCATTTGTTGTTCGACAATCAGATGTGGGTTCTCCGAACCCCAAACACGACAATTTTGGCGATTAACAAAGCCATCAAGATGAAAATGTGCTTCATCGCTTACGATGAAACTTTCATTATTTTTGAAATATTGTTCAATAATGAGAACACGTTGTTGTATCGTATAACGCTCCACATTTTTACTAACGCTAAACTCTCAGCTGTCAAATTATTCTTTTTTCAGGGTTGTCAACAATTTACTGTTAAAATGGCGGCAAATTCAAATCTTGCGTGCACTTTGGGACACCCTTCATCGGTTCAAATCCAATCCTCGTGCATGCTATTTAACTCGTGCTCTGGCCACTCGTCGCACGTATCGGGCTCGGTTTTACATCTCCTTAACCCCTTGAGTACTATGAGCGTCTAAAGGCACTTGGAAGTTTTGCGCTTGTGACACTGTGAGCGCTTATAGACGTTTATCTCGTTTCAGTCGCCGAACACTGTGGACAATTAAAGTGGCAGTTTGGTGCAGAATACAAATAAATAAATAATACTGTTTCAATGTAGGGAAATTTAGTTTTTTGATTCTTGAAATACATTTTTCCAAGAATCCCCTAACTCCAAACAAAAAATTTGTATGTTCTCGACATACGTCGTTACTGAATTTCCAACGTATGGTACGGCCGGTATAAGGCCTGCCGTAGTCAAAGGGTTAAAGAGACACGATGTCAGGCAGAAGCGTGTAAAGTTTCTGTATTATTTGTACGCTGATATCTAACGCAAATTTTTTACCTGAACTTCCGTTCTCACCTGTTTGAGCCTTAGAGAATATTGGTAGAACCAGTAGAAGGGGAATTTATACTACAGGTATTTTTCATTATCGGACCTTCGTAAAAAACGGGCGAGCAAAAACATTTAATAGAACAGTAAACAAATTTATTTATTGAATGAGGAGAAATCATTTTTTGGGAAATTTAGTTAAGCGATAGTATTGTGTCGGAGCTGTACAATGATTTGTGTTTACTTACATTTACCTGATTTCAAATACTTCATAAAATGAAGTTTATGTTAATAAGCAATCTATTCCAAAGTAACATTCTCTTGTAAATGGTGATCCACAAAAAGCATCGAAAATGCAAAGCTATGGGCCAAGTACAAGAGAATGTTACATTGGAATAGGTTGCTCATTAACATAAACTGCATTTTACACAGGATTTGAAATCAATCAAATGTGAGCAAGTACAAATTATTGTAGAGCAACGACACAATACTATCGCTAAGTAAATATATTCAATTAACTAAATTTCTCAAAATATGGTGTCTTCTCATTTAATGAGTAAATCTATTTACTGCTCTATTAAATGTACTTGGTGGCCCGCTTTTTACGAAGCTTGATGTCAAAAACGTAACGTAACAAACATTTCTAATTTATTATGTTAACTATCTGGATGTGTGTGAGAGGAAACTACATATACATATTGTAGTGTATTTCAACAATTGATGTTAAAATAAATTAAAAAGGAACGATGTGAGATATTTAAAGGACTTTCATTCTGTACAGTAAGAAGCCCCCTTTATACTGTGTCTTAGCAACTCTCTTTTAATGTCGGACATTCTCAACTATTTAAGCTTAGGGGCGTTGATACTACAGGTATTTTTTACCATCGAACCTTCGTAAAAAGCGGGCCACCAAGTACATTTAATAGAGCAGTAAATAGATTTACTCATTAAATGAGAAGACACCATATTTTGAGAAATTTAGTTAATTGAATATATTTACTTAGCGATAGTATTGTATCGTTGCTCTACAATAATTTGTACTTGCTCACATTTGATTGATTTCAAATCCTGTGTAAAATGCAGTTTATGTTAATGAGCAACCTATTCCAATGTAACATTCTCTTGTACTTGGCCTATAGCTTTGCATTTTCGATGCTTTTTGTGGATTTACATACAGCGTCGCACTTCTAGCATTGCTACGTTTCGTATCTCGGCTAGTTTATTTATGCAGGTAAACGTTTAAAAATCTGAAAAAATTCAGGAAGGTAGCGTAGGCTATTCCCTTTCAGTAGATACCTCGAAAAAGAGTGTCACTCATTTAATAATCGAGTAACAATTCATTGAAGTTAACCATGCCATACAATGCAAGTCGTCTATCAAGTAACAATTCGTAAGAATTCGTTGGAATTAAGTTTACTTTTGGATTTAGCTCACTCTTTGCCAATAACGATTTACATTTGAATAGAATACATGTCCTGATATGTTATTCTTTGTAAAATGTTATTGCTCGATGAAACCACGTGAAGGTGGTGAGCAACTTCCATCGGGAAAGGATAGGATGGGTAGGACACTTGAAGGACTGAACGTTTGGCAGAGAATATAATTAAGAAAAACGACACACTAAATCATGCGATTCGAGCATTTTTCGTTGACTCTAAATGGGAGGAAGTTTTAACCCTAATATGGGTTTTAGAACCGAATGGTATAAAACCGTGGTAATCGCGAGTGCCCTTAAGAACTACGGCTTTGGAAAAACGATCATGCAGAGATAATTTATGTGTCTCGTGATCTGTGCGTGTGGTATATTGAAAAGTAATATTTTTTATACGACTTTAGGCCCATTCAAATAATTCTAGTGGGGTCGGTATTTGATTATCAATAGGTCTTTGCAAACTTGCACGAGCTGCGAGACGTTTCAAAGTACCCCCAATACCGTCACAAGCACCTTTACCGTGCGAAGTTGCAAAGAAATGCCATTCGGCTGAGAAATTGAAATCATCTACATGATGCACAAGATTAATAAAATTAGATTTATTTTTGTAGTGGGATACAGCTCCATTCGAGAAGTATGTGATTTTCGAAATAATAACATATTTTTTTTTTAATTCTATTAATTGCGTTTGAAATAAATGAACACCGACGGTATTGTGTTCCAAGCAATCGGAGACCACAACAAAATTGTCCTGAATTACCTCATCATTCTCCTTGTGGTAGGCAATAAAGGAATGAATCGTAGTCTGGTTATTATTCCAATGAAACCTGGAAATTTCGTCTTGAATGACAAAAGCATAATTTTCCACGTAGTCGCCGAGGACTACGAATTCGGAAGACTTTAAATTTTCAATACTTTGTTTAAAAAATTTACTTTGACATTTTGCCGTGAAGTCATGAGTCTGTAAATTGTACGATTCGGTCATACAATTTCTGCACAAATTCTGTTGGAATATAATGGACTGTCCCTAAATTACATCTATCCGTAAATGTCCATTCTTTACATTCAATTGAAATAATTGAATGTTCTTTAAAAACTGCTTCTAATTTTTTAGCAATAGGATCAAACCTTGGACTGCAACGTTATTTTTGCGGATTCGGTAACGACACGGAAACGAAGTTGGATGCCAGGTGCTTCAGCACCGCGGTACCACCCCCCCCCCCTCAGCTGGTTCAGTCTTTTGGTAGAGAGGTGGTTCGTAATCATTTTAGTAACTAATTCACTTTCGAGAAAACTAAACACACTTTCGAGAAAACTCGCGAGTATAGAGACGGGACGATATTAGCGGTACGATCGACCGGAAGCAAATGAGGACGAGACAGCGTGGTGTCCCACCGGCGCGAGTACAGCGCCCTACTTACGCCTATCTTAAAATCTATGAAACATTATCGATTGTGATCGATACTGCCGGGCGGGATCCTTTGGGCTCCTCGACTCGGCGCACAGTGGACCGAGTGCCTCTTGTAACGTTGGACATTTGGTCAAAAAAATTAAGTTCAAATTTTACAATTTAAATACATTGTCATGAAACTATAGACCCTTCCCCATTATGTTCAATAGTATTTTTCCATTTTGCACAACTATTTATTCCCTGATATCAGATAAGAGGTACCTCGACAAATTTTTCTCTTTTTTAATTTGCCATTATTATCTCTATTTTACGACTTTACTTAAAGAATGCGTGCAATGTATAATGTTAGAGTTCTAATAAGTATGAAATGGGCAGAAAAAAAATTTTAATGCATAATGAAATGTTATATCACTTCATAATAGATGTCAAAAATGTTTTTGTCAATTACAAAAATCGCCTAAGATCGCCCAGAAAAAACTGTTCACCATTTGTTTTTTAAAGGTTTATAGATTATAGCCATGTAAGTACTTTTCGCTTTGTAGCTGCTTTTTCGCTAGAAATTTAAATTACAAAATAAGGATGCGGCGCGACATGCGGCGCGCCATGGCGGGACACCGAATCAGTTAATGTACAATTACAGGTTTACTTCGAATAATTCTAATACTGACGATGATTCTAATATTTTTAATAGTAGTTTATAGAGACAGCATGACAAACTGAAAAAAAGAAAAGAATACAAATTATACAGGGGGTAACGAAACATCAAAAACTTTTTTATATACAACTTCTATCGCGTCCACATGCATCAAGCATATTAGAACGCTTAAAAGTCAGCTGCAAACATGTAATAAAATTAACTATAGATAAACTCAGGGTATATCCGAGAATTCGACCATGCGGACGTAACGGTTCACTTCATTTTCATGTTCTACAGTCAAAACAGCATATGTACATCATTCATCACAGCTCTTCGTGGAAAGCTAATAGTTCAAAGTTCAAAGGAGTTTATTCCTTTATTACCAGTATGCACAAAGTAAATTCAATTGTCATACCAATACCTTTCAATCTCTTAGCTTTCCAAAAACTGGATTCGTAAACGGTAATATTTAAACTTTCTTTTTAAATAAATAATTGCAAAAAAAATGAGGTAATATATAGATAAATAATTTATATGAAAAATCCGTAGGAAATAACCAATGCATTTCGCTATTTAATGGAGATATCTATCGATGTCCAAGATTCGGCGCTTTCGTTCCACTGTGGGGCGGGATCCTTTGGGCTCCTCGACTCGGCGAGGCGGTGCGGGGTGGCCAGGCGTGCGGCTGCCGATCTTCAGGCGCGGCACCGGTGCGGAGTCCTTCTTCGCGGAGCGGCCGTTTCACATACGCTCCGCGGTCCCTCGGTACGCGGTAAGAAGGGACGAAGTCCTCCACCGCGTAAATCGGCCATCAGCCTGGGCCCACCGCCCGAGCCGCTGCTTCTCGAAGTACCCAGTACCACGTCACAGGACATTCATGACAATTTTAGAGGTGACAATTGGATGTGGCAGTTTCACACATCATCTGTTTGAGAATATCTACGTACGTGGTGGGAATGTTTGACGTATCTGTTTGAAATTTATATAGTTTTGCCCCAGCTAGCATTAATTTGACATTCCGGTGAATTGCACAGACGCAAACGGAATATGTGCCAGATGCGCCAGGCAACACACATTCGGCTAGTCTTAATTCCACGAATTTGCTAAAACCAATATTAAAGTGCCTCACCACCAGGAGCATTGCAAGGGTTTAGCTCATATATCGTACGGTACGCATTTTTCATCCGATTTTAATAAACTTGGGACCATTTTAAAGATAAAGGATGAATTCACGAGATGATAGAACAGTTTTTCGAAAAATGGTTTCCTTATCAGTGAAAATCAACCGAGAAAATTACTGATTTTCAAGACATTTTTTCATATAGAAAGAAACTGTTTTTCGAAAAAATGTTCTATCATCTTGTGCATTCATCCTCAATCTTTAAAATGGTCCCAAGTTTATTAAAATCAGATGAAAAAGGCGTTTGATATGATGCATGAGCTAAACCCTTGCAATGTTCCGTGTGGAGAAAATAAGGCATTTTCTACTCAACTGGTATCCTACAGTCAGGCTAATTAGTCAGATGGTACGCATTTTTCATTCGATTTTAATAAACTTGGGATCATTACCGTAACTACCGATGATGTATACGGTCGAGGAAAAAAGTTTTTGAAAATAATGTCAATAGCTTGCAAATTGCTGCCATCTATTATAGTACTGTTTCTGAGTACTTTTTGACGCGAAAAAATATTAAATAACAATTCATATATGTGCTCTGCATATACATATGTTTACAGAACATAACTATACAGAAATTAACACTGAAATAATTTGAATCAGTTTTTTATATAATTTTAGGAGGGCGAGATTGTACAACAATATTGTTTACAATATTTATGTTCACAACTTTTATAATTATTTTTATTATTTTTATTGGTATCATGTTTTAAAATTAAATGTGTGAAATTTTGTAACACCATTAGTCAAAAAGTTATGACAACTTTGAAGATTCGGTGCGTCGCACATTTGGCGCGCCGCAGCTAACATTGAAACCCTTTAATTATTTTTGACATGACGAACCGTACGAAACGTGAAAAAGGTTACATCTGCGTGGGGACTGTCTTCCCCTACAATCCCTGTAGTTCATATTTTTTCCGTTCCCGTCGCTGAAGTCACACACGACTTGAGCTCGAGGTGGTGAGGCCCCTTAAATGAGGGATACGATTCTTTGAAAAGTTTATACAACTCTTTCAAGTTGTTTAGAATTAACCGTTTTTGGACGTTCATTCTTAACCCGTCTCGTTTTGCCGAAATAAAATCATTTTTCCCCGGCATTACCCTGCTAACGTGGTCGCTAGAGAAAAATTGTTGTACAGCAGACAAAGTGTCTTCTGATAAGACATGTCCGGGTTTATGGTCAGGGTAGGAAAGGATTCCTTTGTTAATATGCAATTGCTGCTAGGCAACCAATTGCATCTACCACACGCCTAATGCTCCAAGACATTGGCAGTACGGTTAGTAAGTGAAGTCTGTTGCGGTATGTAGAGAGAGACTGGTATTTTCTCCGTAACTCTGAAATGAAGTCCCAGACAAAACCGTTGTCATTATCTGATACGTTCTTTAACAATTTCCGTTTCAGTCCGCGATAAATTTTTATTAATTTTTGAGATATTGAATGTTGCGAGCTTAAATGGATGGACGTAACGGGGGACTAATTTATTAGAGGAAGGGTTTCGGTTAACGCGGGAATTATTACATTCTGATCAACTTCTATATCACTATCTGAATCTACCATTTCGGAACTATTTTGTACACACCTGCTTTTCACTCCAGATGTTGATGGTATAATTTCCTGAATTACATTTATTTTTTGGCGGTAACATCTCACTCGACAAGCGCCGCAGAGAAGGTTTCCCTTCTTTACTAAGGGGCACATTTTTTCCACAGTCGCGGACACTTTCTTAACACCTTTATAAAAAATATAATATAAAAATAAATTAAACAGATTTATACAGCACGACCGATTCATGACTGCGCACAGACTTCAAAAAAATGCGAGGGAAGGAAGATACTAATAAAAATATTATTATTTAAATTGGAAAAGCGAATAACTTTTCCGGAGTTAATAGCTAACGACAATTTTAAAATCACGAAGTGACCAAGAACAAAACTCTAATTCCGTGCGCGCTTCTCCGAGCAATTCGTCGTGATTGAAAGTCGTTAACTGACAATATACAAATCGATGCATCAGTTTGAAAAGTATGGAGTCATCACATTGGTCAAAACAAATTGCAAAGGTTTTGGAGAAGGTGGGGTGCTTCAATTTAATTGGTGAATATCATTTCGCAAAAGTGACTGATAAGGTGGAAGAGTAGAATCCAGGTCCACGGTCCAACGGGAAAAGGTTGTCAATGTACATACATGTATGCCTTGTAAGATAAAACAGTCATAAACTGTGATATTTTGCCGTTCATCGCGCGATGTACATTTACGACGCAGGTATAAGGGTGATACAATGCGCGATCTACCTAGAATAATTGTTATTGACAAAGCATTGAATACAATAAAATTCTTACCGTTCCAAAGTCGACAATGTAAATTTGTTTAATGGAATCCTGTATGTCATAAAATAATTTAAGTTATGAACAGATGTACTACAACTAGTACAGTAACGAGGCCGCATTGCACGGGAAACTTCAATCAATTGATATCCGTTAAGGATTCTTGAGCTCGACCTTTTCAAAACAAATTCTGAAATACGGTAATTCAAAATTTTTACCTGAATTTTACCCTGGTTTTGAACAAAGGCGATCGTTAAGGAACTCAGACCAATATTATCCTATCCTTTCCCGATGGAAGTTGCTCACCACCTTCACGTTGTTTTCATCGAGCTATAACATTTTACAAAGAATAACATCATAATGATATGTATTCTATTCAAATGTGAATCGTTATTGGCAAAGAGTGAACCAATTCCAAAAGTAAAGTCAATTCCAACGAATTCTTAAGAATTGTTACTTGATAGTTAGACAACTTGCATTGTATCGCATGGTTAATTTCAACGCATTGTTACTCGATTATTAAATGAGTGACACTCTTTTTCGAGGTATCTACTGAAAGGGAATAGCCTAAGCTATCTAATACAAAAATAGTTCTGTGTATGGTACGCCTAGCACGACAGCATATGTGATTTTGAACAAAATCGAAGATGCTGCTCCAACAGGTGATCGATTTGACATGGAATGAGCCGCGCACTGACATTGATATTTCGATTTGCACATGTATGTATGTACAGTGATCGCTTTAGCTGTGTTCGTTCTGTAGCCCAGACTCAGGCCTTTCAAACATCTTATAGCCCATTGAGCTACACTAAGCGATATTTTATTACTAAACAGATTAAAAATGGTTGCTTAACCCCTATGTGTATTGTGGCACTGGAATGGGTTACTTTTGTCCTTACATGGACAGCTTTAATTAATGAATTAAGCATTGATAGGGATGAAATATTAATGTCATCACTTTCGTCTCGCACAAGCCGTCGAATTTTAATTCCGCCATTTTTTAAACAGTAAGGACTTGTAAGGTCTCAAATGGTTAGACCATAAACTCAAACAGGCCATTTTAGGGTCAAAGATATACACCCCCGTACAAAAGTATCCGGACACCTATGAAATTCATGTAAATACTGTATTTATGCTACAATAATGTACCCATTTCTCAATGAAATTAATTTTTATGAAGCATTTAGTTATAATAGAGGATACAGAGAGCATAGTTTACACAATTCTTCTTACAAAATGACATAAAAATGACTAAATTTCCTTTTCATGCATATGTCCTCCCCGTTACGAAGTAACCGCTTGTACGACTCGCGGTAGGTTTGCTAGCAATTTTTGTAGTGTATTGTTTTTAATTTCTCTCAAAATCGTTTTTAACATTGTCCACAACTGTTTTTTACTTTTTGGGCACTTCTCTCTCACTTTTCTATGTAATTTGCCCCATCACTTCTCGATAGGATTAAGGTCCGGCGTCTGTGGGGGCCGCTGCATAATTTCCACTTCAAACCTTTCTTCTAGATCCTTTAAATAGTTTTTACATACTTTTGCACAGTGTATTGGATCATTATCCTGTATAAACACAAAATTGTTCCCCACAAATCTTTTCCCTAAGGGCACCGTACTGTCTTTTAGAATATTCAAATATTGTTCTTTTCGCAACTATTCCATCTATTTGTACTATATCGCCCACATTTTTAGCCCCAAAATAACCCCAAATCATCCCTGCATCACCACCATGTTTAACTGTAGGTGCAACACGGCCTGGAAGATATTTTTCATTGACTTTTCGACGAGCGAAAGTGCGCCGCTTGTTACCAAATATTTCGAATTAAGATTCGTCTGTCCAAATAACTTTTTCCCGTTTGAAAATGGTCCAGTTCGAATGTTTTTGGTTCATTCCAGCCTTTTTTCTGAATTTGTAGCTTTAAAAGAGTTTTTTTTTAATGCGACACATCTTCATAAGCCGGCTTTTAATAATCGCCCTTTTACCGTGGTACCTGCAATACGGTCTACTCAACTTTCTTTAACTTTTGCTGTAATTTCTTCAGCAGTCATTTGTTTATTTCGCTTGCTCAAAACTTCGATGTATCCATCTTCTGCTTCGGTAGTCGTTCGAAGCCTGTCTGATCTTTTTTTTGAAGACAAATCCTCCGTACCACGATACTTCGTAACAGTATCGCGAACCGCAGACTTCGAAATCTTCGTTTTTGCAGCTATCTTTCTAATAGAATAGCCTTCATTAGTTAGAAATATGATAGCGGCCTATCACTAGAAGTGATAGAACATCATTGGAACTCTTACAAACTGTTAAACTTAAACTAAAGTATTCCGAACGTCTGCGTGGCGCTGCTCTCGTGTTTTTTAATCTCAATTGGCCAATATCCACTGTATAGTATGAATACGCATACGAATTTATAAAAGGAGTATACTAAATAGATAAATACTAAAAAATATACCAAACAGATTGTGAGAAACGAACGGATTGGAACTAAAATCGTCTAAATCTGTATAACCTCATATCGCTTCTATATGTATGTTTCGCTTACTTTGCTTTATAATAACTTTATCGACAGTATTAATTAATAAATATTGCTGGTCTTACCCAAGAACAACATCAAGATTAAAGGACAAGAGAAAAAATCTATAAAAGAAACTAAATTTTCGAAATATTTAGCCGAGTTTGGCAAATGCGTAAGTGCCTGGATACTTTTGTACGGGGGTGTAAGTAGCCCGCTTACAGATGACAGTAAAAACGAAGTTAAAGTGAGTACTGCGCATGCGCATATCGAAATACCCACGGTAAGTACCGTAACATTGCCATTTCGCAGGCGTAAAATAGTGCCGCTATAACCTTTCATTTCGCCAACTTTAAGTGCTTATATCTCGAGAACTATAATCAACCGCCGATTTTAACTTTCTGATACGTGTTCAGCATCATACAACACAAATATACACAATAATTTATGCCGAAAATCGGATACATGCTTAAACTGAATATGTTGCCCTGCGTTTTGTTAGGATTAACTGACAGTCCTGTAATGTCACACCATAACTGTACGATTTTGAATTTTCAAACGACGTTGAATTTTTTCTCGCTGTTCAACTTGTAAATTGCCTTTGACTAGAATAGCAATATCATCAGTGTGTACCTGGATCTATACCTTGTATCCTAATCCAATCGGGGCTGTGCCTTCGATTGTTAAGTTACCTCTTGTCCCTTTTATGTTACAATTGTCAAGCATTTTGTAGATCTATGTATAAATCGTGGTAGGTACATGAAAGTTCCTTGTACTTTCTATGATTATATGTATCGGCATGGTATTAAACACTCATTCAATATCCATGAAGCATCTAATGGCAGATTTGTACAAAAATATAGGTCTTTATTGCCCTTGTCAACCTTTGGAGTGCCGCATCCACTGAATAACCTACCTGGAATGAGAATTGGTATTTCTGCAGTGGTCTATTGACCAGATATTTTTTGTTGATCATTGTGCTTATCAGTGTGCTTATAGTTTTTAACATGAAAGAGGTAAGATTGATCGGTCTGAAAGATTTTGGTGCGTCGTACCTTCTTTCCTTGGTTTGGGAACAAGGCTGACTTTGGTATCTATTCATTTGAATGAGAAAATGTTTAACGCCATACAGGCACAACAAATTTTACAATTGTCTGTAGCAGGATCGGTGTAATATCATTGGGACCTGCTGCTTAATATGGGCCAAAGGATTTTATTACCCAACCAAGCCTTTTTGTCGTTCTAATTTCATACACCATTTTCCAGTCAGACCTTCCGTTATTACCAGAAAAGAATGGTTGTACGTTGTCCTTTACATATTCCCTTGTTGGATTCAGAATCTTCTCATCATTTGGGCATAAACCTCCTGATTGTTCCTTTGGATACCCAGAAGTTCCTTTTAGTGATCTTAAGTAGCCGAAATGTATGTACATGATTTCAACAGCTTGAAACTAAAGGTTTCTTCCATACTTTCAATGTTTACATTTCTTTTTGTATTTAGAAGCTCTACATTTTCTCTTACACTTACAATTGTATTCACTCTGTGAGAATATCTCAATAAACCATCAGTAATCTCAAATTTTTCAGTAAGGCACCGTTTTTTAATGTAAAGAACAGAAAACTGTTCAGTACCGTAATGATCATTTTGATCTATAATTATTTATCAGCAGCTGCTGGTACGTTTGGTGGTAGTTGTATAATTACATCCCCCTAGAACTATCAATCTCTCTTTGCAAGAATACTTGACAAATACATTTTACAGACTTACAGGAAATTACATTTATTACCATCAAGAGAGTTTTTCGCCGATTAAACAAAATTTTAAATATGTGCGTGCTCAATAAGATCAGACCCTCCCCCCATCACCGTATATAGTGCGCGTATACAACCTACCACGCATATTCTAGAAATCAACGAGTTTACGACGCGAAAGAGAGAAATGTGTTACGTTTGGTCATACAAATTCTATTCAATTTTATTTCTTATTTTAAGTTATTTTCAGTCATTTCCTTTAAAAGAGAATTAAGAATTTCTAAGGTTTATTCGTGGTTTAATCATATTCCAAGATGCTGCTGTAACTGTATTTTTGTCATACACACAGATTTTTATTTTTTAACCACCAATGGCAACAATCATATCATAAACTCTATGATTGTAACAGTACGTCCCCCTCAGACCCCTGTCCACAAGAATGGACCTTACTTTTTACTAGGTTCGGGGCAGGCCGATAAAGAATTGGAAGCATTGTCCGATTAAACTTATAGTTTATTCACACACTTACTCACTAATTATACAAAACTTTACTCTAGCTACGCTATCACTCAGTCCACCACACATTTCGCGCTATATTAATACTATTCTATCGGTTTAAATTTAATTCCCTATTATAACGCGGTATGTATTTACAAAAATTGTCCTAATCTATCTCTTAAGGGACAACATCTGTTTGAAAAAAAATGTTTTCCCATTTTTTTTATTGGCTTAAATGATGTATAAACATTTCAAATATAATATGCAAATAGAATTTTCGGGTAAATGGGTAAAATTTTCAAACAATTTTTTAAGGTCATTTTTTGAAGCGCCTCTGGCGCTCAGAAGCGTAGAAAGCGTCGCGAACTTACACATAGTTTATTTTTGATTTCCAAAGCAAATTGGCGCGATTTCTTTTTATTACCGATGCCTGATATGATTATAAAGGTAGGTAGTATTTGTGTCTCTAATTGACGTTAAACATAAAAATTTTATATGTGATGCCAGTCTAGATAATTAGTTCTTTGCTCTCCTATCCTGATATCTCCAGTTCATTCTCTAAATAGAAATTAAGGATATAAACAATCGCGACTGTGAATTACGTGCTAAAGTCTACAATTTTATATCTCAATATGAGTGACAAGGTGTACAGTGACCGGAAGGGCTCGAAATATAATTCTTAGAATAGCAAAAAGAGTAAAATATCGAACAGGAAACCGCCGAATCAACACTCTATTGAGTGTCTTTGCAATGCATATTGAGGTTTATAATGCAATTATGCCTATATACGAAGAACTTAGCACTGATGACTTACTTTCTCGCTGTCTTGGAGGCTTTATACAAAATTCAAATGAATCATTTAATAATAAAGCTGTCTGGACAGTCGCACCAAAGTGCTTTCATAGTGGCAAAACTATTGTTGAAATGCCGCCAAAATCGTCAAGAAAATAAATGGAAGATCTTTATTTGAGTTTGGAAGGGCCTGTATATGGTCCTGGTATCGCTGGGTAAAGGTAAAAAAATCAGCAAGCTATTATTTTAGAAATTTCATGTTGATAAGTAGTTTTGAAACTTTAAACGCGATTATCTCGAAACCATGTTTTCACAATCGGCTGGCAGTAGATCTCAAACAATTTTCAATAGATTGACTTGAAATTTTAACTGTACCTTCTTAGATAAATTACCTAGTGAAGTACACAGGATTTTCATGATTGATGAACAATTACGATTTTTATAAACAAATAGTGTCGATTTTTTGGACAAAAACGAAACTTTTTCTTCAAAACAGTGTCAAATGGACAAAAATCAATATTTTTTAATAATCCTGTGTACTTCACTAGCAAAGCTCATATAGATAATGAAAAAATTTTTTGTATTCCTCTAGGTCATGATGGACGGCACTTCTACTGCCAGCCGCTAAAGCATATGACGAAGAGGACGTCTTGGATCGCAGCGCTCACAGCCGCCATTTTGTTTTTAAATAAAAATTTTAAAAAATGTTTGTGTACTTGAAAGTGTAAGTAATGGATGCCCAAAAGGATTTTTTGATTGCTTATTTAGTTTAGTCAAAAAAAATCCCAAAAGTACACGTTTTTACCAGGTTTCAAACAGATGTTGTCCCGCTATACACGGACACTCTCGCTCACACACACTCGCTCGCACAGCTGATCGTTCGTCTTGTTGACACTCGCTCTCTCTCACACCCGTCTTTCCCGTCGTCTCACTTACATTCGTCTTAATCCTATTTATGGCTTTAAATGCCTCGCTCTTATTTCTATATTCCCGATACATGCATTCTTGAGTGCAGATAGGATAGCGGAATCAAGGAAGAGATCGGGGTCTAACCGCAATGGCCAGCCGCTACTCTTTTTAGGATAGGTTCGTTAGGCCAGATCAAGTAGGCAAGTGCGGGGGCGCAATGCCCTGCCGTCGCTCTCTGTCTCTGTCTCTCTCTCTCTTTCTCTTTGATCTACCGCGCTTTTTGGGGTGCGTTTTAAGTTGCAGGATGCCCCACTCGAGATAGTCCATGGGCGCAATGCCGTGGGGTTACTTCCGTGCCTTTGGGAAAATTGGAAAGTATAGGTTCTGGAAGAGGAATCACTCTCACTTTAACTCTATTTCCTCGCATTTACCCACTCCGCCTATCCTATTTTATCCTAATTATACAATGAACATAAATCTCGACAATTCGCGGTTCTTACAATTAGTCTTTTTTGAGCCGCACTGTTAGGAGGCAAAATTATCAGTGAACCCCTTGGTCTGCGTCGCGCCTTTTGTACCATTCTGGCTCACGCCCTTCGCCAATCAATTCTTATGATTTTTATTTTCGGCGAATCGCACCTGTTAACTCTCTTAGTGCCGGGCGAAAAACAGGTGCATGTGCGAGAATAACCGGCCGAATTTCACAGTTTTACTAGGGTTTGGGAAAATGCTCATAAAAACCAAACGAGAAACAATATTTACATGATTCAAAAAGCAGTATACTAAGGATGAAATATAGAACAAAACAATGACACTAGTTTTACTAAATTTATTTTGAGATAGAGTTATCCAGCAATGCGAATAGTAAAGCGTTACAAGGCGCGGGCCGATATATCGGCTCTGGCACTTCTCGCCAGTGCAGCAAGGGCCGATATATCGGCCTCCGGCACTAAGAGGGTTAATGTTTTTCATGCGACCGTTAGTGTTTATTCGCGCACGCACACATACCCGGGTCACTCACTGACGCACTCACGCCTCACGTGTAGCGCAACCGGTCACGTGGTTGTCATTTGGGGGACTACCGCCTCATGATACCGAGCGTCAGAATGTGAGTTAGCGGAATACATAGTTGGATTAGTCAATCCAATTTTTAACCCTTGGCACTCCGTTGGCTCCTGTGCGGAGCCCAAATGAGAGGAAAACTAGAAGTTGCGGAGTGCTAAGGGTTAATAAAGTTTTCTGTTCAGAAACACTTTTTCCAAAAATCTAATTCAGTCGTCTCATGCATTCATCCTTTATCTTTTAAAGGAACCCTAGTTCACTAAACTCGGAAGTTGTGTCGAAATGTTAGAAGCTTGAACCCCACTACGATTTTACACACACAGGAATGAGTCAGAGGTGTGTGTGCTTGTTTTCTTGAAGTACCTGACCCATTCAGACTACATCAATGTACAACACAATTGTGGGTGGCACACTTGTGAACACGATTTTAGCTCGAGGTGGTGATGACTCGGCAAATTAATTTTTCCCAATGGTTTATTTTAGTCCCGGTAGGTACGGTCTTTGACTATTCCATGCACATTAGGGTGGTCGTTAAAAATTAAATCGTTTGCGACGTCCCCCCCCCCCCCAAAAAAAAAGCTTCCTTATGATGCAAAAACACTGGGGATATTTTTTTTTAAATTAAAAACAACACGTGCCTCAAGACGATTTTAGTTAATTTTTTATATAATCACGTTTTTGGGAATTTTTATGAGAATACGATTTTATTCGAAATATAAACAGTTATAGAAACCAAATCAATAAAAAAACATTAGTTAATTAAAATAACAATAAACAAAAATTCAGACTTGTTGTTATTTTAATTAACTAATGTTTTTTTATTGATTTGGGTTCTGTAATTGTTTATTTTTCGAATAAAATTGTATTCTCATAAAAATTCCCAAAAACGTGATTATAAATTAACTATAATCGTCTTGAGGCACGTGTTGTTTTTAATTTAAAAAAATATCCCCAGTGTTTTTGCATCATAAGGAAGCTTTTTGGGGGGCGTCGCAAAAAAATTTAATTTTTATCGAACACCCTAATGCACATCCGATGCAATTGAAACTGACGGGCTGTACCTCAAAATACAACAAAATGTTGATATTTTTTGCCAACAAATGGACTATCTATGGCACTATTTGTAACAGCTGACGATCAACTCGGTAAAAAAACTGTACATATCCTTTAAATTGAATAAAACTTGGAAAGCAAGATAACGAGAATATCCGAACCCGCGTAATTATTAAGAAATGAATACGACGTAACAGATGCATGCACAAAACCATCCCAATGCAGCTCTATCAATCGTTAACGAGTCTGCAACGATTAAGTAGTGTATTCGCAAATTGTATTTTTTATTAAAAAATTTGATTCTTTCCGATGAAAACTCTCAGAACGAAAGTTGCTCTACGACTTACGGTTACAGAGATATGATTTTTTAAAGGTCGGCTGTTTTCACAAAACTCAAAACTCAAAACTTTGAACGGCTGTAACTTTGACAATTTTCAAAATTTCGAAAAAACAAAAACAGTTCCGTGTATGGTACGCCAAGCACTATAGCATATGTGATTTTGAACAAAATCGAGGATGCTGCTCCAGAAGGTGATCGATTTGACATGGAATGAGCCATATACATATATGTGACAGAATTATGTTGAAATATAAAAAATAGCAAATTTCAATTTTAAAATCTATAAAAACAATTAGGTTTCGAAGTTTTAAATTCTGTAACTTATATGTACATATAATTCTTTATTTAATCTAGTTCTGGCGTTTCATTTTATATTTGCCTTCGATTTATGTACTTGGGAACCACACTTTTTGGAATTAATTAATTCTCATAAATGATTTCATATCGGTCAGACTAACGTCATCTTTCTGAAAGTTTCCGAATTATGTTTAAACTGTCGTTCATTACGGCATTATCGCTATGCATGTCAAAAGTATGTTTTTCCCTTGTGGATATAAAATAGCTTAATTTTCGACAAGACACTTTCCCGCCTTGCATATTCAAAGTATGGTAAATTGCTGAAAATTGTATAAAACGGAATTATTTCTTGTTTAAACGATGCGTTGAATTGCCAGCTTTCCGAATATGTAACTACTTTATACGGAGCAAGTGTTGCGTATGGAAAAACATTAAAACATCGTCTATCGCAGAAATTTTACGCCGATTAAAAATAATTTGTATTAGTTGCAACGAATATTTTTTGGTACACACAATCATCGTACCTTTTTTTCCACACCTCGTGTATGTACATGTACATATGTCCATAATATAAGTACATGTACATACATACATATACAGATGACCTGGGGTGTTTTAGTATACACGGCGATGGAAACCTGGTCACCATTGACAGCAAATTAACAGCAGTTAAATACATTGAAATATTACAGAAGAATTTATTTATTTTCGCCCAAAAAATGGGATTAGAAAATCAATACGTGCTTCAACGGGACAATGATCCCAAGCATAAAGCAAAATTAACTATGAAATTTTTAGAGAACAACAATATAAACATGTTGGAATGACCCCCAGAAAATCCGGATCTGTATCCCATTGAACATTTGTGGGATCATTTAAAAAGAGGTATAAAAGTAAACGAGAGGAAAAATAAGGGAATATTTATTCAAGCTTTGTGCAAAGAATGGAACAATATCAGTCCAGACGTAATAAAAAATTTCGTACAAACTATACCAAACCGTCTACGAGCTGTTATACTAGTAAAAGGATATCACACGAAATATTAAATTATAATTTAATATGAAAATAATACAAAAAGTAGGATGCGTTAACTTACTTTCCGACGCTTCGATTTTAGTTTTATTGTGTATGTATTTGGTTATTCTGTTCTTTACTTGTGAAGTATTATATTGTTTTTTTACACTCATCTGTTCATGATATCATTATTAACAATATGTATAACAAAATGGACCCATTAGATATTATTATCTTATCCATTTCTTCAATTTTGGTACAAGACATTCATCGTTAACTTACTTACCGACGCGACTGTATATGCAACATATGTAGAGATATTTCCAGTAAATTGAAAAATACGAAGACGATAATATACGATTGCGATTGAAAGAGACAAACCACGGTTGCCTGCCGCAAGAATATATTTTGAATTGAACATACTCATATGAATATAGTAAATTGCTTTAGAATAAATAGTCGGTACGCGATTATACAAAGATGAATCACATTTGCACGCGCACGTTCCACTAGGCTACGATCACGCGCCGAATTGTGCAATATCTCTGGTTTTTTTTTCTTCCTTGGATGGATGTCGACAGTCTTCACCGTTCGACAGGATGACAACTCTTTAAAACGGACTTACCGTTATCTAACGACGTAGAGGAACATTACATCATAAACGGAGTTTAAAATCTGATGTTATATAAAACCACATCAGCCGTGTAATGCCTTCCATTACGATAATTACGATTTTGTGTCAATGCTGCAATCACCGCGCGGAGTCATAGTCACGAGATGTTTTCATCATCGCCTCGAATGCATCGGGTCGTTGAATCGAATTATCCGAACACCTTACCGAAGAAATTGCCACGAGTAAATCGCGAGTAAATCGCAAGGCTTGTATTCGGAATCCGACGACGTTGCGGTTGGGGAAAACGTAAATGCCTCACGTTTATTTCATGCTCTACTATTAAGTATCAAGAACTTCTATTAAATCTGTGTAATGACAGGATGCTTCTCGATGGAAGAGGGAAATAACAGACGGATTGATCCTAAGACAAGATAATCTATCAAATAAAAGCGTAATAATTTAAAACAAAAAGTAAACAGTTGTCAATCAAAGCCAGGGTAGAATTCGAACATACATACATCTGATATACAGTGTGTTTCAACGGAAACTGTACACTTGGAAATCTCGTATGCGTTCGAAGGTATGTAAATATAACTTACAACTCACTTGTTAGGATAAAATGCTTTACATTTAAGGGTGAAAATACGATTATAGAGATAATGATGTTTTTCGACTATTTCTTGAAATTGGCCAACGTATTTTTCTCACGGCAACGTTGAAATTCATGCAGACAGAAATAAAAACGTTCAAAAGACATTTTGAAAATGTAATTGTGTTGGCTTGTAGGTAGGTTCGAATCGAAAATATTATCCAAAACTTGATACGTTTCAGTGTCAAACATTTACTTCGTATGCGTAGGATTGGCAAATGAGACAATAGTAAATGTTCAAAATGATATCTACTGCTGCACAAAGCATGAAAGACCACACCAGAGCCTGTGTTGCAATTCTAGCGGATACTATAGACAGAGTATTACAATATGTACATACATACATAGTTGCGTCCCTCCGGCAATGCGCCGATGTTGAAGGCCGTGATATTTTTTCAAATATTTAAAATGTATTATTTTCGGTGTTTTCGTTTCGAACTTTTCATGTTCAAAGTGGTCTGGAAGTCGATAAATCCCTGTAAATTTAAACATTTTTCATTTTAGGACAACATGCTGTGGTGAGAAAAAACATGTCAACGCATTTAATAAAACATGGTATATATAAACACATTTTTTTATATTATCGTACTCACAGTGAGTTCAGTGAAACTTTGCCTTGAAACATACTTTTGCATTTATGTATATGTATACATATACATATAGAGATACATAAATATTTTAGTATTCAGTTTTGAGCGTACCACCCCGTATACTCATGAAACTTTTTACGAAATTTCAGATCGATTATTCAGTTAACATGTTCGCAACTAGTAATTTGTTCACTTCTCTAAAACTGGAAGCCCGATACGACGCATAAAAATCTGTTGAAAATCGTCGTCAAATTGTGTTACTAAAATAAGCAAAGGAATTCGAACATTTGCTCGTCAATATCATGCTTGCATGTATTTGCAGCAGTAAATATTTGAGATTGAAGCTACCATTTAACTGAATATACACATGTATGCCAACAGATTCGCTTTCGGGTTAGATCTGATTTTCATTCACTTAAACTTCATACAGCATATAAAAGGGCGAAGAAATATGCAGCGTTTACGATTGTGTAGATAAATAATTAATACTGTTGTCGGCGGTTCCAGCTACTAATACGGATAATACCGTAAGACCGTTCAACCTAACATCGCGTAAGCATACGAGCAAGATAACTCTTCCCATTGTCATTCAAACGAATATGTAGAATGTGAGATCTTCTGGATCAAATCTGTTTCGTAAGCGAATTGCTAAACTATTTCAATTTGAGCGCATCGAGAAGAACCGTCCCGCTAATCGAGAGGTCCGAGCGATTCTATGATTTATCGGTTGCGGTTTTTCGTCGGGGCAATAACCCGTAACGTACTGCCATGCCGGCCTTGTCACAGTATTTTGTCGAGGAAAAACACACAGTCAACTGGAGAAGTTCGGTGTCCTTGCAGGAGATCGCTTGTCAGTTATTACTGTCTTTTCAGAATGCATTTCTGCAATCCCTCGGACGATTACAAAACTAAGATTGCGTTAATAGTTTGTGAGCTACAACAATGCATGCACTTAATCCCTTACTGCCCGGCGTGTCATTAATAGCGCACATGATATATCGGGTGCAGGTTTAATAAACTATGGAAAATAGCGGAAAATCTCCTCCTCGCATCCTGTTTTCACAAGATTTGTGGTACACTTTAAGAAAATTATGAAACGTACTAACAATTAGTTTCACGTAATCATTGGAACAGAAAAACATTCGGAATTGTTTATTACTCCTCGAGTCACTGAACTTGTTGGAAAATGTGATCATAGGATATCTATGTATCTGTTTTTTGCTAATTGCTTTACAAGACGGTCATTAATACTGACTGCGGCTCTTGACGACTAAATTATTCGCTTCTAACTAGTGTTTCAACTATATTTACGATACAATCGTATTGCTAAAGGGTACAATCTTTCATCAATGTTCCGGGAAAATTGCAACTGGAATGAAGTAAGTAACGAGGAACTGCAGACACTTATGACCTTCGTATATAAAGATATTTTTATGCTAATTGTACGCTTTTCACAATTATTGAGATATGACAATATTATTTCATTATTATACCATAGGCGTACCTATGTTATAGGTATCCTTAGAATTAAATTTTAATATTATCTATATAAAATAAATATAATAGAAAGTGTAGGACGAATACATGTGTAGAACAGCCAATAAATTTTAAAACTTTCGCAATTTCAAGACTATGACCGTTTGAAATTGTTTTTTTGGCCCGCTTTTTACGAAGGTTCGATGGTAAAAAATTGCTGTAGTATCAACTCCCCTAAGCTTAAATAGTTCGGAATGTGCGACATTAAAAGTGAGTTGCTAAAACACAGTATAAAGTGGGCTTCTTACTGTACAGAATGAAAGTCCTTTAAATATCTCAAGTCGTTCCTTTTTAATTTATTTTAACATCAATTGTTGAAATGCACTACAATATGTATATGTAATTTCCTCTCACACACATCCAGTTTGTTAACATATTAAATTAGAAATGTTTGTGAGAGTAAAAAGCGGGCCACCAAGTACATTTAATAGAGCAGTAAACAGATTTACTCATTAAATGAGAAGACACCATATTTTGGGAAATTTAGTTAATTGAATATATTTACTTAGCGATAGTGTTGTGTCGTTTCTCTACAATAATTAGTACTTGCTCACATTTGATTGATTTCAAATCCTGTGTAAAATGCAGTTTATGTTAATGAGCAACCTATTCCAATATAACATTCTCTTGTACTTGGCCCATAGCTTTGCATTTTCGATGCTTTTTGTGGATTTGAATTTTTCTAGCATAAGGGTCTCTCTTTCTTTACTTCTGTCTGTCACGCTCGCACTCCGAGCGCAGCCGTAGCGACAGCCGAGAGCAACGGTGCGTCTTCGTCAATCGTGGTCACTCATTAATTTTATTCTAAACATTTCTAATTACTTTATCGGGCATTTAAGTAATATTTATTTTCAATATTTTTTAATTTATTTTTTATTCATTTGAAAAAAAGTCGGCGTTTAATCTGTTCTAAGCGTAATGTTGCGATATATTGTTAAGTCTAAGTTTCAAAAATCAAATACATTTCTTCTACAATTTAGGAAACCATTATGTTAAATTTATAAATTATTGATAACCCTTGAAGATTTTCTGAATACCAATAAGCGACTCTTGTATTTGGTCCGAGACAAGACCTTGTCTCTTGATTTTTTCCGGCATCTGTCAAATAGATTACATAGAAAAATCTACGTTGCCGGCAGAAAAATTATTTTGACATTAGTTAGGGCCCGGCACCGGCATATGGCTACGAGGGGCTGTGTGACAGGCTGGAGATGGAGGAGAGGAAGAAGACGACGTTTCTTACAAAAACCTCGACTTATTAGATTAAAATATCTCGCGATTGGCTTGATGGATCTTCTCGTAGTTAGGCTTAAATTACTCGGGTGGACGTTCCCTACAAGAATATCACCATAGTTTGGGGGAAATATGCGGATTTAATGCTGTTTGAATACTCCGAAAACCTCGATCTAATTCTTCCGGAAAAGAGTAGTTCAGGTCTACCAGTCGAGAACTCTTGTACTTGGCCCGAGTCAAGAGCTTAACTCTTGATTCGGATTGGATTTTCTTCCAGAAAAAATAGTATTAAAAATAATGCATATAAGATTTAAATGTGTATGCAATTACTTAAATACAGAAAAATTCAGTTTTTCAAAAAAATTGTAATCACAATAGCCTGAATGGCTTCTTAGACCATTTTATGAGGCCTAATTTTAGAGCAGCACAAATGATTTAATTTCATAATTAACAAAACGTTAACATTTTTACTTGTTTCACTAAATGTTCAGGAAGTTGCGGTTAACACAAAAGTTGAAGGTGGCAAAACAAGTATTATTCATTTTACGAAAATACGAGTATGTTGCTAATTTGCATTATTATGTAAATAAACTTAAATTTTAGCATTAGTTTAATTGAAATGGTTCTTATGCAATGCATTTTTTTGTCTTAGACGATGATGTGCATAAAAAGTAAAGTACATCATTGTTACAATGCTGTGTTGCAAATTTGCGACCACAATGAAGGTGCAATGAACGGGGTAATGTGAAAATGTCAAATCCTTTACCGCGGACAACGTGAGCGTGAAGCAGTACAAATTGCAGTGGTGGACTCATACATGAAAATAAATACTTCGAAAAAATGATTTATTTTGTTTCTGTAAATAGCTATTATTCCAGTAATTAGAAAAAAATGCTGCAACGTAATACTAGTTTGCATGGAAAGCCATAATATGGGCTGCAAAACCTATAGCTCGTGAGATATTTTTAACGGAAATAATCGACTAATGAATATTAATAATTACAGCGGCAACGCGAAAAATTTATTCTGTAATAACCTTTTTAATGAATATCAATGTGATCGGGTGCAAAGTCGAGCGTGTAAAACAGGCCTCGTCGCGTCCGCAAATATTCACAATTTGTGTGCGGAGGCATCTGCTTTCATATATTCGCCTACACCAGGATTTGACTTCGTTATTAACTCTCACAACTTTCCTACATTTTATGCATTCCTTAATATTTATAGTGCTTACCATCCTCACTTATCGCTTTAAATATTTACGCCCTAGCGCTGCTACTTTCCAGAGATTACCCCTGTAAGTCGGGATGGACTACAGGCATACATAGATCGTTTATCTGAAATTTTCAATCGAAATATCTGTGCAACGATGGAATTGACGAGAGTGCAACGGTAAGTAATATTCTTAGGGTTACGAGAGAGCAATCTGGTGCGTTGATTTGAGTGCGGTCCTGTCTGATCTAATAAGAGCAGTTGGAAGTCAATTTTTTAAAATACAGTTCCTCATAAATTATTGAAAATTCGTTTATTATACGTTGAAGATGAAGATCTAAGTATTCCCAACAGAAGAAATTAAATGCTAACAGTGCCAATCAGGATATTATGAAAATGCAAACGATTTAAAGCAGTGATTGGGCTTGACGAATAAATGTGGTGGAAATTCTCTCTAGCACAAGATAAATAGTAAAAGCAAGTACCTCGGGCAAGAAGTAAAATTAAAATGTACTCTGATATCAACATGATTAATTAACTGTTACTGGTACCCGGACGCTTGTGGCAAAGAATAAACTTAAAAACGATTGAGGAATGCAACAATTTTAATTATCTATTTCGATCGCGTCTGTTTGTTTGCTTACTTTAAAGTTTAAACCTACATATGTGGCGTTATGAATGCGTGTAATTAGAATCGTAGCATCGCAACGCAATCTAATAAGAGCTGTTGTTGTAATAGCTTACACAACATAACAGTACAGTTTTGTTTTTCCGAGTGTACGTTTCTATCGATTATTATCAAGAAAGACTATTTTATATTGATTGTTAATACATTACAGTTCTTTCCAAGTAAATCATATCAAATATTTTCTTTGTCTCTAAACCTTAGAGTCTAAACTGATATAATAAAGGGTATACTTACAATAAAATGGTTACATGCAGTGCGTCTTTTTTTCTCACATCTATAGGTCAATCATACCGATTGTAGTTGCTTTGAGCCATGGTAATATGATGGCAATTGCAAATGGCTTTGGACAGAACCAAAACTGCACTTTATTGTGTTTAACAATAAGCATTTCAGCGCGTATTAGACTAGATGCGCGTATGTTAAACGATATTCTTATCAATTAACGAATTACATTAAACATAAATAGTTTATAAATTCTTCGTTACCGTAAATTTCATATTATTAGGATATCGTTTTCTGTACTGTTGTAAAATGTCCATAATTGTGAAAAAATTATGTATACAATTAAGGGCTTATGCATTCAACTTTCTTCAAGTCTAGGTCAGATGAAGTGTCAGAATAGAAAAATTCTAGCTTTAAAAGTATCATGAAAATACATTGTTTCATAGGAACGTGGCAAGTTTCACGTGAATACAAAATTGAGAATGGAGAATCTCGCTTTATTTTCTTGAAACAAATAATAAGATCGGGGTTACGACCTATTATTTTCGAACCTACGATGTAGAAAGTTGGCTTATTACATTTTATTATTTCAAATTTGAAGTATACAGAAAAAAGATTCGTTACATATTTATTGGATTATTATTTGAAGTTTTAAAATGTGTCCTCTGGAAAGTGAATCTAGATGCCAAAGATGTCCTGTACGGCTATCAGAATGTTTACTGTTTGCATATAAATTTATACGATGTATGCAAATGAGGCTCTTTTGATTCTTTTTTACGCGCGGAATCGAATTTATCTCGTAAAGTTAGTTTAATAATGGATACAACTACGTCAAACAATCGATAGATCATCGAGAAAGCTAGGAGAGAGTTGCCGGTTTTGAGTTAACCTTGAGGTATTTTTTTACCATTGATTTGCATTAAATATGCAATTTAAAATTCGGAACCTTTCTGAAAAAGCCCGGTCGGTTAATTCCACTCGACTTTCCAAGGATCGGATGTGAATTACTAATATATGTTAATCCGAGCGCCTGCGATCCTACCACATGCTGCAGACTGTATGTGAAAGATATATGTATTAATTTTATTGAATCGTTTTTCAAATTATCGTTGCATTAATGTTTCAATTCCACGTATGTTAGGAATGGTTTGAGTACTTATAAACAAAATTGTTGTATTCCTTCTCGCTTATACGAAATTCGCGCCACCGACCAAATATCATGGTCTACATTCATTCACAAGGAAGCTTTATACATTATTTATAAACAGAACTAATGTGCCGTGGACAAGTTCAATAATATTTTATAATAAAAATGTCCAGAAGATTTTTTATCGATCACTAATAGCTTCAGTTGAATTCATATACATAAATAAATGACCGTTTATATTAAACATAAATATAATTAGCCTAATACCACCCCGGCCCTTTAATTCTGTAATTATAACAACAATTAATTGTATTCGATGACGTAACTATATGTTCATTCGTATTATACCGTTTCTTTTGCTAAATGCAGATGCTGACATCATTTGCGTCAATGTACATTTCATTTCTAGGAAATTTACATTGGGAGATTCTAAAGCGGTAAACGAAAATCCAATACCAGACATAACGGCATACTTCCCAATTTCTGAGTAGGAAAATATTAACTGCATCACCATTTGAGATTAATTTTTTTTATTTACTATTGTTTAATGACGCATCTAGTACAATAACCCATTATTAGCGATGTCAGTTGTCTTTATACTTGTTGATTTATTATTTTAGTTTCTTTATGATATAACACTAATCTACCAAAACGGTTTCGACAGTATTAAGATCATTAGTTGCAAATGAAATTTATTTTTCATCCCTTTCAATACATAGCAAAGATTCATAAGAAGAAGTAGAAATGCTTTAGCAACTTGTTAGATATTTATATAGAGCAAAAGAATATCTCTTCCAGAATTTTTAAAGTTCTAGAAATTTGTAAACATCTTATTGCATTTTCTTAACACGTCACAGGTGAACAGACATCTTCTACACCTTGCGTCTCTAATAGTCAACAGGTTTTAAAGGGAATCGTCCTAACTCGAGTAACTTTGAATCATCCGCTGCATAGGATTTTTAGAAAGTTTGGGTGATTGTCGTTGGTGACGATACAATCTGGTGGAAATGGTAATAGTGTTCGTGTTGTTGCGGAGTTTCAACAGGTATCGATAAACTCCTCGCGAGAGAAGCCTGTGCATGCTGTCAGTAACGATCCTGAGGAATGATACATTTGTCCTAATTTAGGTGCCGATATCTAAATCAGTTTAACACTAGAACTACCAAGGGGGTCAAAATGACCGGTTCCGCATTTCTTCTAAGAATCGCTTAAGTTTATAACACTGCAATTTCCAAAATTCTTCATAACCATGTTTCTTTATGCAAATAATTAAATCGATCAATTTACTATCCCCCTTTATTTCTTTGTTTTAAACATATTTATCCAATGCTTCTAAATACACCGAATTAATCCTCGGTAGTTCTAGTGTTAAGATAAATGGTACATATTTTCGTTAATTGTGAATTGTATTACAAAGTATAATTTATAAATATCTTTATGCGTTTTTTAATAGAAAAGTATAATTATTGAATATATTTATTCCCTTTTATTGTATTGTATAAGCTATGCATGGGCAATCAGATTGCGAGCGACAAATGTGTGTGAGTTTATATCATCCTCTAACGAGAAACACCATAATATGTACAGTATTCATCGATCTAAACTACAGAAATGCTGCGTAATGTGTGAAAACCCATTTAGACACTAGCAAACTAGAAGCGAAGTATAGCTACCCAACGCAATCAAGGGTACTACCTGTCTGTTTTTTGCTATTACGTAATGACTACCTTTACATGTATGTACTATATACTGCATGCATACATACAGGGTGTAACAAAAATTCTGGGACACTTTAGGTTTATGAATAGAACGCATAATAATAAGAAAAAAAGTCTTAGAAGTTGTGAGCGCAACCTACCCCCTATCGAGATACAACCCCTTCTGTAAAAAATTTAAAAAAAATCATATCTCCGAAATGGTACGTCGTAGAAGACCCGTTTTTATTGCGTATAACCGGAGAAGATCAAAGATAATAGAAAAAAATATAATTGCCGCGATTATTGCTGTTAAATAGCATTTATTCTTGATTAATCCAAACAACGTCAATTACCTATATCGTAGCAGGTTTGTAACTACTTGGGAAAAATTGAGGGCATTCACTAAATCTTCCTTTGCGTAGATAGTGACATTTTTTCGTAGACTTTAGTCTCGTCCGGTTAAATTACAATCAAAATCGGTCCTCTACGACGTACCATTTCGAAGATATGATTTTTGAAAAAATTTTTATAAAAGGGGTTGTATCTCGATAGGGGGTGGGTTGCGCCCACAACTTATAAGACTTTTTTTTCTTATTTTTATGCGTTCTATCCATAAACCTAAAGTGTCCCAGAATTGTTCTTACACCCTGTATATTGATTAGGCTTGAAACGAGTAAAGTTTTTTGTTAAATCGGTCCCTGTATACTTTGTATTTTACTTCGAAATTATTATCCGTAAGATCTGTTTTCAGGTACGACCGCTGGGCATGACTTATGCAGTCAGCAAAGCCATGTGCGTTCACGCGCGTGTGTGTGTGTGCGCACGCATGTGTGTGTGTCCTAACTTTTGGTAAAGACTCGACCAATTTCGATGAAATTTGCACCAATCATTACGATCATAGAGAGCAAGCGATATTAATATTTACAAATCACTACTTTTTTTTTTATTTTAGAATGGGAAGTTTACAAAGTTGCTTATATGTCTATCTCACATTTCTTCGTGGTTTTCTGAGATACATAATTTCAATGCTCGACACCTGCAAGTAATGTCGACACATTACGATCATAATGTCAAAACCATGCTGGTTTTTTATAGAAAAGTTACAAACATATGCAATAACTTTTCTTCTAATAATTTCAAAGTGTGTGACAAGTGCCACTAATCCGAACGATCGCGACACGATTATAAGAGCTGCAATCCAATCGTGACTATTGCAAGAAGCAAAGATTTTTAATTATTCCGCGAGTGAAAGCATTGTATTATTTTTCTAATTATTCGTATTATTGTTTTGCCAGTGCGGGTCATTTCAATAATGAAATATTATTTAAAGTGACGAACTTAAAATTAAGGATTAATATCTTATTCTTTTGCCTTCATAGTGCAAACGTCAATTATTTTTGTTCCAATAATCATGAGATTTCGTTAAAAAAGTACTAAACATAATCGTCTTTATAAAACTTTTCTTGTGCAGAAATGATTGTCGAATGTTATTTGAAATCCTTGGACGAAAATGCGTGCGATAATAATTGGAAACGACATGGAATATACGATCAATTTAGAGTTGCAAAACTGAGAAATCTTATATTTTCTATTCTTGGAATTAACTTAGAGTCTATATTTAGCGATGCATTGCATACAAAATATTAACACCCGTACTGCCTAATCGTTTTTTAATTAAATAATGCGATACTTAAATGAATCTTAAACTTAGCAGGACATTTTTAACTGAATCAGTGATTGAGAAATATCGACTTACAACATAACGATTTACCGTAACATGCCGAACAAATAATTTTTCTGAAGATATTCTATTTCTTTTTTTAATAAAATATGTGCAGATTTTAATATAATCGGGCTTTAAATTCTCTCGGTATAAATTTCGTAAAAGTAACAGGGCAAATGGGATGTGGACGCATCGGCAAAAATGTATCAGTATGAGTTCAGCTGCCTTCTTTGTAAAGCGGCAAGAACAAGTATAGCAAGTATCGTATTTTAATGCTGTATCATTTATTAGTCCATTTGAATTCTTAAGCGAAGTAATCCATTGATTAGAATAGAAAAATAAGATCGAAGATACAAATAGGCTAATATCCTTAGAATAGTATTATTTTCGACAACTAATAGGACCTGCACTCTTGACCAGGGATGACGAATGGTACCACTCGTTATTGGATCATGCACAGATAAAACTAACATTTACAACTGTGTGAAACATTGAGTGTGATCGAATACTCACTGCAGATGAGTTTCACATATGTATAGGTATGTACATACATACTCCGTGTTATTCATGTGTCAAGTATGAGGAACTGTTCAAATTGCTGTCAGATTATCGTTTTCGATAAATGAATTCTAGGAAAATAATTACTTATATGTATGCTTATATTTTATTTTGACAGATTTTCTATATTTATTTCGCAAATTATTGTGCAAACCACTGAGAAGTACGTTAATTGTTGACAGCAGAATCCAATTCGCACGTACCCTCAACCTTTTAGGATTGACAAATTGCACGATTCCCAAATATCATTACATTTGTGCATACATAATAAGGGACGAATTTTTGTTGCTTCCTCATAGTAGATGGGCCAATCTCATAATATAAAGGTTTTTCCACAGAATAAAGTGGAACAATAATGACACATTTAGAAAAGTTCAGAAGATTATTATATCTGAATCATGTGAAAATTGATCAATCTCAAATGCTACTACAGCCTACTAGAATAATGTTTTACATTGTTACTCGCGGCAGATATAACAGACATCTCGCAGACGCATTGTTTTAAAGAAGAAAATTTACATTTTTTTGTACCGGGAGTACATCGGAACAAACCAATAAAAGTGTCGTGTACAAAATAGAAGATGTTAAAAAATTCCATGGTGAAAGTTATAAAATATGTAACTAAGAAGTGGTGATAATTAGTCTAATTAACACGTGTATGATACAATAAACCGGACACCAAAGCATGGTTACGTATCTGCAGGTATACGCTACAGCGGCCTGTGCTCGATAAGCCAAGCACTTGCTAATATGTATTTCACGATCGAACATTCCCTATAGTCCAGAAAAAAGCTTTGAAATTGCAAAATTGTGGTGGATGGTCCAAACTTTTCGGGTAATGTTTGTAATAATGTAACAAACTAATGTGCCAAACATGAGCCCCCTCAAACTTATGGAAGGGTTGTAAAAAAATTAAAAACACACAAAAATTTACTTTTAATTTCTCATCTGTGCAGTTTACCGAAAAAAAGTTTTGTACAAACATTGTAGAGAACTTTATTGCGCGTATTTTGACGCTTGAATCGTTCGATTTGGATGAAGGGGTGAATTTTGGCGAGCGCGAAAGTGTTTAAGGGTGATCGCTTGCCCACGTTTATTTTCAAAAATTCGTACCTTGAGTTTAATTCAATATTTTTGAATGCTTTTATTTTGTTTTCGCGAGAAACGCTTGTACTTCAATTCTGGAAAAGTGAAATATTTGTACATTCCTTATTTTTTTTATAACAATTTAAATTTTTCAAATTCACTTTAAACCGCTTCAAATTGTTCTAAATTTATGTAATTTTTCAATTTATTCCTCTTGAAATTCCAAAATAAAAAATTCGGTATGACTTTCCGCTCAAACTTCATCTTTGCCCCTAAAATGGGGGGATGAAATTGTAGGACCCGAACTATAAGCGACGCCACTGCCGGTGGAACAAAGAGAGCGACAGATTAGAAAGAGATCGCGACAGCTGGGATGGCAACTTTTTGTTTTGCAATTTCAAGAGGAATATATCGAAAAATTTCATAAATTTAGAACAATTTTAAAGCGGTTTAAAGTGAATTTGAAAAATTAAAATTAGTATAAAAAAATAATGAATGTACAAATATTTCACTTTTCCAGAATTGAAGTACCAGTGTTCTTCTTGAAAACAAAAAAAGCAATCAAAAATATTGAATCAAAGGTAAGAATTCTATGTACGAATTTTTGAAAATAAAACTGGGCACGCGATCACCCTTAAACACTTTCGCGCTGATCAAAACTCACTCCTTCATTCAAATCGAACGATTCGAGCGCCAAAATACGCGGAATAAAATACTCTACAATGTTTGTACAGAACTTTTTTCGGTAAATTGCACAGATGAAAAATTAAAAGTAAATTTTTGTGTTGTTAATTTTTTTACAACCCTTCCATATGTTTGGGGGGGGGGGGGGGAGTGGCTCATATTTGGCACAATAGTTTTTCACATCATTAGAAAAATTACGCCAAAATTTGAACCATTCACCTAAATTTTGCAATTTCAAAGCTATTTTTACTGCACTACTATGCGTATGGGTCATTTCATGCAGGGCAAGCAAACAAAGCTATTTTTTGCAAATCGCTCTTGCATCTAATAAAATATACCCCTCTTCGGCAAACAAGCAAAAACATTGCTAAGTAAAACGGTTAGTAATGGAAGAAAAGTGTTTTGCCTTCATATAACATTTTTTCGTTTAGAAACTGGAACTAGCAAATTCTTTAAAATAACGAATTTAAAATTGCTGTATTGAAATTATTAGATATATGTTTTATCAACGTAATGCATTTTCCATCAAATACGAACAATTCTATAGCAGGCTTGTTGTCATTGATTAAACGATTCATGAAATGCTAGTTGCATCATAATTCGTGCTTTGCTTAAAGAAATAACCACCTACTTCCGAAGTGGTACTATATACTTTTAACGCATTTGCAACTACTCTTTATTGAATTTCTCTCCCGCCATTTACGTAAAAATTCAACTGTAACAAAAACAATTACAAATTTCTATAAATATTATCGTCCTGAATTGCGTGGTATCATTTGCTTTTTCAATTTCCTTTAACGACATAAAAGGTGACATAAAAATAATGAACCGATGATTACGACGCGTAATTATTGTAATGTATACGAAAAAATCGTTTGAAGCGCCAGCGTGGGATGCGGCACATTAGTCAGACTTGCTATTGAGCAAAGTTAATCGGTAAGTTTACCCGTAATCGGAGAGGAAAATCCCGATAATTCGAGAAACGAGAAACGATTATGAACGATTCGGTCAGATAGGTCATGGTCACGAGATGTGTAAATTTCTGGCAAGCACATCGAACACGGACAAGTCTGGGGAATGCCTAACAGAATAATGATGCATTTTCTAAGTAATCAAAATGAGGATTCTGTTAAACACCAGATGGTTAGAACTACTAGTTGTTCCAATGCTATGAGTTTGATACACAAAACAATGCTACTTTCGAAAATACAATGTGTAACGTAGTACCGGTACTGGTATAAGAAGTTACTCATTGTATTATATTTCCTGTTCAATATCGAATGTGTTGGTAGCATTATACACGAATTAATTCATAGTTATGTAAATCCAAAAAATAATATGAACCCGATATCGAGTACCAACTGGATGGCGACATTTAATAATCGAATGTATAACAAACATTATAAAATATACTAGTTACAAGGGTTGTTGTATTAAAAATTGTGTACAACCAATATCAAACAATGTCGGGATACGCGCAGCTGTATTAGTTTAACAAACGGGCAACTGTTATAGAATGTTGAAACTATAGTTGATATTTATGTGTATTACTTTAATTCTACTATTACGCGACAAATTTTGGTATTCCCCTAAATTCGTAAGACGACGACGGATGGAAGTTGAAGGAATATAATACGTATACACCAGGACATGTCACCTCTGCACTCGCAGTAAATGACTCAACTTCGCGGAAAAGTTGTTCGCTAAAACGTGACGTAATCTATGTATATATGACGCGAGGAATCGTCCTAACCGATTTACCTGGAATTTTTGTTTGCTTTCACATTGTGTCAAGTGTAATACTATATCAGAACTGATACATTCTACCTGTAATAAGAGTAAAATATAAAATACTTACCCGTGTTTCTCAGAATTTATATTTTTTATTCTTTCAGACTCCGGCAAACGATACAGGGTGGCTCAAAGCTTGCTTCCGATTTGAAAAACATCACAGTTTATTGCGCTTCATATTTCGTGTTTTCCATCGGTTCAGCTAGAAAAAAGAAAGATAAACTTGTTGATGTCACACGGTTAACCGACTAATTAAGAATTTCATGAGTTATTTAGAAAGCTATGAGTGTGTATTAGAAAGTTTTTGAAATTATTGATTTGTAGGGGTGACCGGTAGTTTTCTACGGAATTAGCTAAAATGAAAAATTAATATGTGTACTATACCTTAAACACAATACGCACAGAGAACTATTGTGAACTGTAATTGAAAAGTTCAGTTTGTTCGTTTATTTTATTTAAACTGAAATTATTTATAGAAATTCAATTCAAAGAAAATTCAAGAAAATTCAAATTAAATTCAAAGATAGCCTTTACAATTTTTATTTGCTAGCATAAATTGGTAACAATCTTATGTGAAATATACCTTGAACAATTTAGCAATAGCGCTTCTCGTGCTACAATATCAATTTTATACGATGTAGATGCTAATATGTATCCCGCCGCTCCCTACTTTATATGAGAATCATTTAATTTAAGAAACAGTTCCAGGATGATATATCTACGATTCACTGATATTTAAAAACACAATACATACACGAAAGTTACGTAAGCCGCCTCTTCTCATCCCAAGAACGATTTCTCGGAATTGAATCCGGAAATTCGGTCGGATCGGATTGGTGATTTTAGAATTGAAGTATTTATTACTACCGAGTCGGACGAGTCCTTGCGAAATTGTCTGACTGCGGGTTCGCCATAAAAATTAAAATTTTCTAGGCACACGTGAACCGATTGGTAAATGAGTTGCAAACTTGCATTCCAGGCACAGAAATGCCAAATACACGCGCATTTACTCGTTTACACGCGAAGCACGAATCCTCTATAAACATAAATGTTCGGCCATTGTAGGAGAAAGTTGTGCCGTAATACTTATAGCCTACCGATTAAAAAAGGCAGACCAAAGAGTGTGCTTTTTTTACATTGCGAACAACGTTTCGGAATTTTGTTAAACTTCGCATAAACATAGAGCGAAGTCTACGAGTAAACGAAGAAGTTCCTATTTGTTAATAGAATCGCGCAACATTAATCACGTATAAATTATTAAAAAGTTATGTAAATTAATTCTGATTAAAATACATTTTCCAGGATCTACAGTTTACACGATGATGCGAATTCGACAAATAAGTGTCTATTTTCAATCCTCCTACGTACGTATAACTTACTAAACACATTGAAAACATACAGTGAGTACCATTCAACTTATACTCCATTGGCAAAATTCAGGAACAGGATTAGTAAGAGATGTTTAAACGTAAGAAGGTAATCGCTTTCCTTCAACCTTTAACGAATAATACACGCCGATATTGTGTTACACGTTATTTTCGAACTTTTGACAAAAATTGTTTTCGGAATTTAGCGTTTTTTGTTTGTTAATATCGTGAATAAATTTTCTTGTTCGACAATGTAGGTGCATCAGTTATTATAAAATTAATACTTGGCAGAACGGCATTAACATTAACAAATTTCATATAAACATCTTAAATTGTTTAAGCCCAGTAATGTAAACTGAACAAATATCATTATGTTTTCTTTTATTCTCGTTAGACATATATGTATAAATTACAAAAATCACCGCGGTATCTTTATCAGAAAATTATACAGGGTGGCGCAGAGGAAACGCATGTTTCTCACTATTGAATGACTAGGACACGGGTTGATAAAAATAATAAAAACAAGCATGAAGTGATAGATTTTTTAATGTAGTTTTGAAATATACATACTTTAATTTGGTTCGAAAAATAATGTCTTGGAGATGTGTGTGTCCCAGTCATTCAATAGTGGAAAACATACGTTTCCTCTGCTCCACCCTGTATAAAGAGATTCATATTCTGTGTGTTTACACCTCCGCACAGACATACATTAATATGGTCAACAATATATGTGTGCATATAAAAAGGGATGCAGCATCCCTATGTGCAACGCTTTCCTTGCGTTAATTGATACCGAGAAATTAATTTCACATGTAACTTGTATTCGAGCGAATTTGCCATTAAAATTTGAATTTAAATTATTCTTAAAAACTTTTCATATGAAATTTATTGTAATGAAAAACCTCTGAAACCCGGCCAGCCGAACTAATAAACGAAAAAATTTCCACCGTTATAGCACAAATATAGAATAAAGTCCCCAAATTGGATAAAACGTAGGAATATGTGTTCACAGACAGTAATAAGTTAAGATAAAGTAATTTTAAGAAATTTCTAATAAATTATACATATATACATAGATTTTGAGGTTAATGAAAATTTGCCCATAATGTTGACTCTACATTGTAGAGTAATGATGACTTATTTCAGTGAATTCCTTATTATACTCAACACAATTGTTACAGTAAATAATCTTTATTTATGCGATACTGCTAATAGTTATTATGAAAATTTAAATATGGCTGGTCATCGCTCTATGTTTTTCACTATCGTATTGCGTTCATGGCAGTATTGTTTCTTTTTCAATTTAACGCATTAATCAGTTACGCTTCGATTTCATTTCTTCAGATCTAACTACACTAAACTTAAATTATTATATCATTATGAATAATTCATAGATTATTATGTATACAAAGAGAGAAGATATAATTTTTAAAAAAGTCCAAAATACTTTGGTAATAGTACCAAATAGAAAACTATAGCCTATGAAATACTTTATTTTTAAAATGTTGAGCCTTCTGCGAATTTGTTTCAATATCCGATAAACGCAGGCTGTACAAAGTAATTAGCTGATCTGTAAAAAACTAAAATGATTTTAAAAAATTGATAAGGAAACTATTTATAAAAATTATAGACGAATTGTTTTAAAGGCCTTTTTGCACTACATTACATCACAAAAAGATATAAGATTTAGTCGGCCTACCTACAACAGAATAATTTATGTTATTCCCGTTACGTGGATCACCCTATATACCGTGTACGTTTTACGTATTTCAAAACATGAATCGTGCAAAAAGGAAATTAGAAATTGCGAATATTAAAAACGTTTTTTCTGAGAACGTGTATTATTACCCGAATTGTAGAAATTTCCGCTGTAACAGTCACGTCTCTCGTGACGTCAGTAGCATACGAAGTGTTAATAAAATTTCAGCAATGCAAAAAGAGATAAAATATAAAACGGATGACGTGATAACGTTACGATCGACCGGCAGCACTGACAGCTTATTTGCCGATGAGGTAACGCGGTAGTTAATCGATTTTTATCAGAATACAGCCGATTCTTTCTTTTACATTCTTTCCCCACCATCTGAAACTTCGTGAGTAGTGGCGAATGATTAACTTCTCCACGGCATTGTCGTTTCCTTCGAGCGTCGAGAATAATTCAGATCCGGTTCCGCGTGTGAAACACGCGAGACGCGTCTTTGCCTGCATAATTTACTACAAAAGCAGCAAAATACCGGTGCATCCGAGAGAAATACATCTTATTGTTAGTGAAGCACGTTCTGACCAAAAACAATCTATTGTACTTCACCACGAAGATCATTATTAATTATGTTTCTTTCATACTCACGGTTGTACTTTGACATAATGAAACGATGATTTTCGCACACAGAATTTTCATTATAAATAGGATGAATAACAAGTATACAGGTACAACGTGTATAACACTTAAACAGTACAAAGATATCGTTAATTGCCTCTTTCTCATTTTCATTTGAAGATGCCATCGGTGACTCGTAATACACATATTTGAAGACGCCTGTCAGGTATTGTTTATTTGTATATAGCAATTATTAAGAATTATTGAATATTCTTTGTCCTTGTTAGTTCCATCAAGTTCTGTAGAAGTAAAGGTGCTGTAGAAACAGAAATGAATGGGTGGAGAGTATTGGTGCTATACGTAAGTACGTACATTTATACATACACATGTATACATATACATACAACGAACCGCAAAAATGAGTTCACTGTGGGGTACATGGTCTGGTTAGATTAGGGTTAGGGTCGGGTTAGTGTCTGGTTAGGGTCCGGTTAGGGTCCGGTTAGGGTCCGGTTAGGTTCGGGTTAAGGTCTGGTTACGGTTGGGTTAAAGTCTGGTTAGGTACATTAGGTCTGGCTACCCTTGCATACCCTAGCATCCAGTAGTGAAGGGATTTTTGCGGTTCTAGTACATACACATTTAATACCTAGCGAAGTAGGGAAGAACACTCAACTACAAATTTCTGTCTAAAGATGATAAATCTAGTAATTTGTAGCAGAAGCAGAAACAAATTGCAAATAGTTCTTCTACAATGATATAAGATATTGGAAAATTTTACGAACTTGGTTGCAATTTTGAAAATTCGAAATATTTCAAACTCACTGTCATAAAAAGTGTTTCTGATAAATTTCATTTTGATCTGTGCATTTTATAAAAAGTGGTATCGAAATTTCAAGTATTCGAATAATTATGACAATGGCAGTACTATAAGATAAAGATTGTAGCTCGTTCTTTTTTCATTTTTTATTTTTCATCAAACATTTTGTGCACACTTGTCTTCGGTGCAATAAATGCAACTAATAATAACAGAAACGGTTTTGTTTTTAACACCTTTTTCCCCAAAGTCGTATTTATTTTCGATATAAACAATAATATTTTTTAACTAAGATTCATCACTAAAAAGCCGATATAGTTTTATCAAGGAAAATTGATTACAAAAAATATCTATCGATGCCGACACTTTTCTTTTGTTTAATATGAGGGAATTATGAACATTTATCAACTAAACGATGAATTCAACTCTTACTAATTCAAGAAAAACAAAAATCCGCAATTTCGATCTCGTTCATTCGTTCAACAGGATTAATTCAGACACCATCATTTGGAAGGATAACCCAGATCTTTGATTTATTCAAACGTAATGCCTTAGTTTTTGATGCAATTATTGGTCTGTCAGCTGAAACCAAATACGAGACTCTCGAGAAAGGAATAATTACAGCTTTCGGTGAAGCGGATGATACGAAATTGACACGTTTATCACGTGGTCATGAGATGTTAAATAACAATAGGCCGACTTTCCAATCAAAGGTTACGGAATTTAACCGTCTGGTCAATCCGACGACGTTCTTCGTATCTCGTTTGTTAAATAATTTCTGCATACATACCACCATATATGTTCAATCAATATAACAAAGTTAGTATATCGCGATCATCATACAACTGCGTCAATCGTCGTCAGAGTTTAACATTCAGAATACGGCAAGTAAGCATGGTATTTCTATCTTTCATCGTAACTCTTTTATCCCGAATGGTACATACACATAGGTACCACGAATATTTTAAATTACCGTGAAACTAAAAAATCCTGGCTGTCGGTACATGAGTTTTGATCCATCAGAGTGCAGCCGTAAGTGTTGTTTGGCCAAAATTAGTCAAATATAGTGGCGTTGTGTAGTATGTAAAATATTTTCGTGTATAAATCTTTTCAGTACTCAGGTACCATAAGTAAATATTACGTTTCATTTGCTTCGCATTCCGGTGTTTTTCATAATTTTATTTCATGGTACACATATATGTATATTATATCTCATTCCATAGGAAATCGATCACTTTCTGAAGCAACATATGCTACGTGGTTACTAAACGCCTGACAGCAACTCAACCAATAGAAAGACACGTTGTATGGCATTGTGTTTAAAAAACTGGAAAAAATAAAATAAACAGTTTAGGCTGTCCTTTTTCAGAATGTACCACGAAACAGACAGTCAGTTTTATACTTGACACAATTTTTCTTTGTGTTGATTATGTTGCCGACTGGCATTCATTAAGTAGGTAGCAACGGGGTGGGTAACTGCTCGGCGGAACGCGTCGACCTGCTGCATGTTTGACTTTATCAATTTTGTACAAAGTCGCTATTAAATTGACCACTCGTTCCTTGTAGTTTCTTGAGGGCGACGGTCCAAAGAATACGTTTGAATTTTTGTAAATATTTGAAAACATTGACCCATGTATTATGCACAATTGTTTAACCTTTCAATACGACGAAAAAAGACAGTTCTAGTGTGCCCCATTACCTGGAACAGTTATTTCTCTACCAGGTAACCAGGTAATCCATGAAATAACTTTTCTGCCTGAACGGTTAAGGTCTTAAGGGGGGGGGGGGGGGGTAAGGGTTTCAGGGCAAAAAAAAACACTTTCTTTGCGATTTTTTTTCAGACGAACGAATAAAGCAAATTTGTTCGAACCTTTTGCACATTATATATTGTTATATCAACAACATTTTGTAATTTTTTGGTTGCAAGATATCAACAAATAAGACGGTGACAGACCTTTCCGAGAGCGCCTTTCGAAAAACACGTGTTGCGGTGATCACTGTATCTCAACAGAAAAGTATCAGAAATCAAAATAACAATAAAATTTAGTTAGAAGATGAGTAAATCCTCCCCCCAACGATCGCTAATTGTTATTTTTTTCATTTTAAAACTTTTGGTGGTCGTTTGAAGCAAAAATTGCGATTTTTCACTCAAATTTCCGTCATTTTGCTACTGGAAAAACCCCTTAATGTCCAAAAAGATATCATACTAATCGTTGGGGGGAGGTATTTTATATATAGAAGATATGCACCAAGTTTGAAAAGAATCGGTGAAGTATGTTTTAAATGGCAGTGATCAGGGACTTTGAAAACATGGTTTCGAGAAAACCGCGTTTAAAGATTTAACTGTACAAAAGTGAAGATAAATTCCTTTTCCGCCGAGTATTTTACTTCTCCGTTTTTCCTTAATTTTTTTGTCGCTTCGCCACTCAGTCTAAACGCTTTTCATTTACAGTTTACAATCCCGTATTTCAGATTTTCGTATCCCACATTACTATTATAAAATCACTGATGTGAGCGGCAAACGCCCGACCGAAAATATAACGACTGGTCAATAACTGGTCAATAACTTTGAGAGTTTTTCTCCGATTATCTTAAAATTTTGGGACAATACTCTCGAAATATTGAACTATAAGAAAAAGCAAAAAAAAATCGATTTCTCGATAACGCAAACCCTTACCCCCCCCCCCCCTTAAGAACGCTTAAAAGAGCCCCCAACGACGCGTCATCGATAACAACAATTTCACAAACTTGAACGTAATTTCAACAATTTTTCACACTGGAACGACACATGTTCCATCCGATGCGAAAAAGGTAACAAATCTAAATGTAAATGTTAGGTAACATCGATAGCCGTGTAAATTGTACTTTAGTGAAAACTTTGGTCCTTTCCGCTGATAATGAAAAAAAATGTTACTAAGTACACGTTACCGTTGCCGGGACATACATCTTTGAAAAAGTATAATTTTCTAGAAATGTCAAACTATGCACGGCTGTAACTTTGGCAATTCCCAAAATTTCGAAAAAACAAAGTTACTTCCATATTTGGCACGTCAAGGCTATAACGTCAGTCATTTCGAAAATGTTCCAACATATCCAAGTTACTCCAAACCCTGATCGAGTTCGTACACTTTCCGTTTTATTTTAGTTTTTTTCCCGCGTCAAATAGAAAGGTATTGGTGGAATCCGGTAGAACAATTTTACCTGCACAGATTTGCCCGTATGTACGTCCATAGACGAACACCTGTCATCCACTCCCAAATTCACAATAAACCGCTCGGTACAATCCGTTTGTAAGGATAAAATTGTTTTATGACACAAACTATCAACCGTCATAGAGTTTGCAACAGTTTCTATTTACAACTTTATTCTTTTTTACATCCTTCCGGCTTTCATGTTCTATCTTTTATAATCTATACACGAACTGACGCCATCCATCTGTCCAACGTTTGTAACAGTAAATTTTTCACTGGAAAACGATTTAATTTTAGGCAAAAGTGAAGGGATATTAGTGTTGTATAAGTTTATAACCGTGAAAAGGTTATTTCGTAAAAGATTTCAATCATATCGAAAGAATTAGCCTTTTCTTTTCCATTTGTATGGAATTTATTAACTTACTTTAAAGGAAATCAATTCTTTTCCTCTACAAAGTGGGAACATTAGTGCTTGTACGGTCGTTGGTAAGTAAAATAAGTCTTCCTGCGGTTGCAACTGCTAGCTAAACGGAAAAAGCACTCGTTATAGATATATGTACATACATATGAGGTGCCTAGAACACAAGGGGTATATGTGATATTCTCAAACGATCTGAGATCTGTGCCATGAAACTTTGAATTTACCATTCTATTGAGTGGTAAAGGAATCTAAGTGTAATGTCCACCCCGTACATGGTTTACAATTCTTGAATAAAAAAAAATGTTGTATTTTATTGTGATTTGTGAGCATTTGTGAGCTTTGAACTTAATTTTCTCGGAACTAAATAAAAGTCACTTATACCACTTGTATTCTAGGCACCTCATATAAGGTCTCAAACGAAAGCTGAAATTCTAATGTCAATTCCACTGGTCTCCATTGGATAGATCAAGTTGGAGAGTAACGAAACAATTCCCCTGCAAACTTGACGGAGTAATTTCACGATCGCGATGAGACTTCGGCATGAACGCTATTGGCATTGGGGTTTCAACTTTCATTTGATTGTCCGGCCTCACACGTAGCGAAAGCTCGGTTAGTTTAACGACCAAACTGTAGGATGCGTTCAGACGTGAGCATAATGCGCGGTTCGAAGAAACAGTAGCTTCGCCATAGCGGTGGGTCCCAAGCATTCCGGATATGCCTGAGCAGGCCCCTCAACCTTCCTGGTCGTAATTACGGAAGCCCACAAGTGCCGAAAACGGTAGGAAATAATAGAAAAACTATCGACGACCGATACCCATTTGGCTCAGTGTGGTACTCGCGTCTAAACGCATCCCAAAACTACGTTAATTATCCAATAAAGCCACCATCGTCATTTCGTCAAGTAGCGCAAATAATTTTAAGAACGACTACCTACGACATGGTGACTATAAATCTGAGAAATTAGTGTATAAAAATAAGATTTCTTCTTTACAATAAATGAAATCGACATTAGAAGTATGTAGTCTTTATTAGCAGTTTTACAATAAGAACAATAAAATATATAACATTTTTTAAAACACTTTGGTTATCTTTCTTGGTTGTCTTGAAATAACATCGATGTTGGTTAAGTACAGCAGTTTTTCCTGAACAGTTTGCATTCTGACTTACGTTAAAAAAACAAAGAGTAGTTGATTTTAGAAATACATTATATCGGTACTTGCTAACGGTTCTTCACGAGTACGGCCAATAATAAGTTGCACGAACGATGTTTGTATATGACATAATCTTCAAGGTTGACAACACTATATTGTGATATTGCATTTATCGATTCAGCAAAATATTTATCTAACAATAAGATGCGTCACGGTTATGTGTAAATTAAAAGCGATTATGTTCGACCACAGGTGTATTTGCATACGCACAAATGGGAATAGCGTTATGCAACATTTTAAATGAAATTGTGTGTCGATGCACATTACACCGCCATTCGTAAATATTGGTAATTAATACTGGAAGTCGAGGAATTACTACTGTTTAATTCAATTAAATTGCTTCCCTGTAACTCGATAAAATCCATGACACTTCTGTGAAAACTTGACGGCATAATCAACGCTGCAAAGTTTCAGAGAAATCAAGGCTACGGTTATAGGACTGTACACACCTGTTCCGTAGAGATTTGTATGTACAATCTGCTTCCAAGTGGTATAAGGTCAATCCCCATATCGTGGGTTCTAATCCCGTTCACCCTTGAATTCCTAAGATTGACGTACATTTCCACGAGTTTAATACCAGTTCGTACTTGTCGTATAAGGTAAAAAGGTCGATCGTGCAAACTTGATTAGTTTTCATGTTTTGTTGACAGAGAGACATTATTAATATTCTCTATTACCGGTAAGAAACAAATTTATTTACGACATTGTGATGCAATTGCTGCGTTAACCTGATCCGAGAAATTCCACGTCGAACATACAGTTTCATTTGACAATTATTGCATTCGAGTGATTGGTCAACGTTGTATATGGAGCTGTAATTCGCGTTAGAAACACCTGCAGAGATATTTTTGTAGACAAGGTTGTAAATGCGATAGTTTTACCCAGGAAATGGGTGACCCTGCTTGGGAAATTGGAAGAACTGTATCATATAGGCTGTGATTATGGGCTTGATTATGGGCTTGATTCAATGCTGACATTCGCGGTATAATGATTAACACCTTCTTCTCCGTGGGAATTTTACACAACACCGTCAATAAAACAGTCAACTCGAAGGATATACCAACGACATTGACCGTGCCACTATCGTTCGTTATAATTTTGAAATTGTATCGAAATTTATCGGATTATTATCAACAAAAGTCATTGTCGTTACAATATTTTAGTTTACTCCCATATGTGTATTCTAATTTTCGACTAAAATGGAAAGCAAAAAATTTGTCCCGACAATTTCTGTACATTACTTATTTAAAACAAATGACTGTCATTTGGTTTTATGAAAATTGTTAATATACATAGTTTTACAGTTTTATCTGTTGACATTTAAATGTGATGTTCCTAATTATTTTCATTTCGATTGAATCATGGACATAGGGACAATACATAGTCTTTGAAGCTTCGAGGGGCTGCTTGCGATAGTCAGACAGTTTTCCGTTACTAAAATTCTGATTTCAAAGATCCCCAGGGCTTCCCATCTTTCTCGACATAACATCTTGACACATGCATTTTACAGAACTCCAGAGAATCAAAGTTATTGCCATCGAGCGAGCATAGTTTTGCTCCTGCCAAAATAAATGGTAATCCGAGGTTGCGAACTGAAAAAAGTATTGTGTTCTGTGTTATTGTGGAGGATTACATCTGAATATTAGCTAGTTCTGGTGTTTCTTTTTTTATAATATTTCGCGGTAATACTTATCGAAGCGAAGTAATCCTCAAAAGTCAATTCAAATCGACCAGGCTGACATCGTCGTTACAAAACCGCCGGAAACATCTTTGGCTCGTTTATTCAAGTACTTTTGTACCGTTTGTTGTCCGTGTACATACTCATGGAATTTGTTTTGATATAGGGTAAATCGCAGGAAAATGGAATCAAGCGTAATAATTATTTTGGAATCAAACGTAATAACTTCTTTTTTAAACGATGCTTTAAGGTGGTAAATTTCTGAATGAGTTGATACTTTATACGGTACGAAGGATGCCCGGTAAGGAAAAAGCATAGGACGCCATGGATTAGTAGAAATTTGCCACTCATGTTTGGCCGGCACAGTCTGCGAATAAGATATTGTGTATTAATCAGCTAGTCTACACATCTGACTCCTTCATATCAATTGACACGTTTTGTGCGTACATACAAACAATGGTAGATCATCGTCTCTGCCTAATAAAACCAATATTGCGATGATGTGACTGCTTCTTTGCGAAGTTATTAGTAAAGGCACTGTTGTTTATTTGGGCTTTATATTGACACTGACACATTCTACTCCGGAGACAGTATCAGCAATCGCTATTGAAAGATCAAGGAGCTCCAAAAGTCAGACTACGTTCCAGCAATTTTACAAACAATTTCATAAAAAATCGCGATAGTTTTGAATATTTCCATACGAAACCCAACAGACTTTAACGTAAAGTGAAGTTGATTTTTCGAGTTAAGTATTCTGTGTAGAATTCAACTGTATCGTGAATTTATTTGGAGACGGTATATGTATAATAGTTTATTCAGCTACAGCTAAGATTATAGTCGTTCACTAGAACGACCGAGGATTAATTGGATAAATTGAAAAACATTGGATAAATTTGTTTGAAACAAAGAAATAAAGAGGGATAGTAAATTGATCAGTTTAATTATTTATGTATATATAGAAATATAGTTATGAAGAATTTTGGAAATCGCAATGTTTTAAATTTAAACGGTTCTTATAACAATTTCGGATCCAGTTATTTTGATTACCTTGGTCGTTCTAGTGTTAATATGTAATAAATATGTAATAAAACAATTAATAATTTTCATTTGTGGTAGTATTACGTGTAAAAACAATTCTGTGATACTTTTTCAGTATCCATAGTACGCACCAAAAGATGGAAAAAAGTCTATAAAGTTTTGTCTACCCCCCCCCCCCCTATCGAGATACAACCCCTTTTGTAAAAAGTTTTTAAAAAATCGTGTCTTCGAAATGGTACGTCGTAGAAGACCCGTTTTGATTGCAATATAACCGGAGAAGATCAAAGATAATAGAAAAATATATAATTGCTGCGATTATTGCTGTTAAATAGCATTTATTCTTGTTTAATCCAAACAACGTCGATTACCTTGTTACGTCAAAACTATGCGTCACTGCTTGAGGTTACGGAAACGGTGCGGCTTCGATTTCTTTCGACAAAGTCTGTGATTTGCCCCCTTATGAGTCAATGGTCAGACCACTTTACTCGGGATGGGGCTGAGTTGTACTACAGTCGTAAGGTGATGATGTAGGTGTGAGGTCGTCGTAATGATTAGATCAGGATAATTGATTCTTGACACTGAGTATATTCTTGATTAACTTTGTATTTCACTTCGGAGATTTGGGCACTTTCACAAGTTTCGTTTACTAATACAAATAAGTAGTTCCATTCATTTTACTATATTACCTGATCAGGTGTTTGATCTTAAGCGTCTTGGGTTGAAAGAGGATTATAACTTTGTCAAGGAATGGAAATGGGAATGTATAACATATTCGTCTCGCAGCTACTCCTGACCGTTTAAGATCTTTCGCCTTGAATCATAAGATTCCCGGTAACTCGATCCCGGTTATTTCGCTTTGTAGGACGGTTGTTATTTGTAAGGATTGATTAAAGATAATAGGATGTGGGAAAGAACAAATCATTTACCTGATCATCGATTTTAGTATTTTGATCGGAATTGGAAAGACTATCACTGAAGACTGATACGGACTGCATTATAAACTAACTCTAACACTGAACTTTTACTCACTGACTTTTCCTAACTGACTGATAACTCAAATCTCACTTTCTTAACTGACTAACTAACTTTTCTCACTGGTAACTGACTTTTCCTGACTGCCTCTTCTTGTTTGGATTTCTTAACTGAACTGAGCTTCATGGCGGAGGGCACCGGTATATACAGGGTGTAACAAAAATTCTAGGACACTTTTTCAGTATCGATAGTACGCACCAAAAGATGAAAAAAAAGTCTATAAAGTTTTGACTAAAAACCATCCCCTATGGAGATACAACCCTTTTTGTAAAAAATTTAAAAAAAATCATATCTCCGAAATGGTAGGTCGTAGAAGACCCGTTTTGATTGCAATATAACCGGAGAAGATCAAAGATAATAGAAAAAAATATAATTGCTGCGATTATTGCTGTTAAATAGCATTTATTCATGTTTAATCCAAACGGCGTCGATTACCTATATCGTAGCAGATTTGTAATAACTTGGGAAAAATGGAGGGCATTCACTAAATCTTCCTTTGCGTAGATAGTGATATTTTTTTCGTAAATTTTGGTCTCTTCCGGTTATATTGCAATTAAAATCGGTCCTCTACGACCTACCATTTCGGAGATATGATTTTTTAAAAATTGTTTACAAAAGGGGTTGTATCTCGATAGGGGGTGGTTTTTAGACAAAACTTTATAGACTTTTTTTCATCTTTTGGTGCGTACTATCGATACTGAAAAAGTGTCCCAGAATTTTTGTTACACCCTGTATGTATACAGGATTTTGGGTCCTCCCACTACGTTGGTTTGTAACGGATTTCAGAAAAACAATGAGGGTCTGGTCCAGCATCCAAACACCCTTATCGAAAATGCACTCGAAAAAGGGTCTGTCTAACTTTCGCTTTCAAGTGTCTCTTGAACAAGACGGGGTCTGGTGTCAGATTTACATTTTCTTGTGGGCAAGGTCTCCATTGTATATGATGCAATCTGATATTTAGAACTGTATAATCTCAGGAGTTTACATTCCCGACGGCTTGATTAGATTTATGTGTTTATTTCTATACTATTTGTCAGTCACGACCAAGACGATCACAGTGTTCTTTCTAGAATTTACAAGTTAGAAGTGCGTTGTGCTGGCATCGAATTGACAAAGAGCGTATAGACACGGGGACGTCACAACCTATATCGTACCAGATTTGTAACAACTTGGGAAAAATTAAGGGCACTCAGTAAATCTTCCTTTTAAAATTGCGCCGATATGTAATCGAATTCAACGATCCGTAAAGAATTAGACTTAAGTTATACTGTATTTGTGAATAACTATTTTTATTATCCTTGTAAATATTGTATTGTTCATCAGCCATATTTACAGGCTAGCGCTGACATCTGACCATTGTAAAATAACTGAATCTACTATGTACGACAAACATTCCGATTCCCGAAAGACAACTAGGTTTTACAGAATCTATTAATAATAATTAAATATTTTTTTAAAGAAACTACCGTTACTATAAATTATTAATAATTAGCAATTAATAACGAATATGGGCACAAGTGAGAAAAACAACACCTTCAAATGATACGGTAAGTCTCGTCCCATTTGAACGTTCGTATTACTTACATATCGCAACGAAAATGCATAAGGCTGCGTTTGCGTCGGCAATGGAATGGCAATATTTTTTAGGCGACCCGTTCCAAATAATCTTCTATTATCTTTATTATAATTTCATATAGTATTAAGCAATACTATATTCATTAGCAATAATCTACTGTCATTGGAAATATTGGGGTTTTTCATTGACTTTTCTATAAAATGCGTTTACAGCCGTACGATACGAACGATATTATTAAGTATTTAAACCTATAGGGTAAAATCTGTTTCGCGTTACTAATGTACAGAAAACCGAAAGGACCACGAGGTCCATAATCGCGGACGAAAACCAATCTTGGACATAACGCAGACAGTGACGAATAGATTTTTGGTAAGGGTTTCTCCACTGATCGAAGTCGAATCGTTTTAAATGCCAGGAATACATGTTGCGAGCGCACCTGCAACCGCACGGTTCTCCAGTGGTTGCGCAAAGATCCACGTGCCGTCTTCATTGGTGGTTAGAAAGAACTTATGAAGAGACTCATTTTCAAGTTAATAAACAAGTATCGCATTAACGAAACGAGTACCCACGGGGAATAAGTGTGGCTCATTAGAGAGCTTGTTTTCTGCAATTTTGAATCACGCACCCTGCCGTAATCACTATTTAATCGACTAATGTTTACTCCTGACTATCGAGGAACACTACGCGAATGGCAATATCTGAATAAAGTGTAATCGCGTCGTAGCGTCGAACGTATAAGACGCAAAAAGAAAGCACTTCTCGCCGTGATAAATATATATGTATGTATATGATTAAACGATCACGGAACTGTAGTATCGTGGTACGACGAGTAAATTAGTTTCAGCGGGAGAAGTTTGACGACAAGAGGACGAAACTTATGCGAGCATAGAAAACCATGGGGGACAAGTTAGCCATTATTTGCCATACCATATACGAGAAACTACACGTATCACGAACATGCAGCATCTCCGCAATCATTAAGGAGCAATTCTGCGGAACGGCGTCCTCTCTAGCCAGAGCTGCAGCTCTGTTGTTGAGTTGCGCAACAACCCAAGCCCCGACGCTCTTGTAGGCTGGTATTGCTCGAGCATCGAGCATCGAGAATCGAGAATCGAGCAGGGAAACACACGTTGACTAATGCTAGAAGATGCACACGTTCGGGTTACGACGACGGTTCCTACCCGGCGTTCAGCGTAGATATTATGAAACAAGGATGTCTGCGACGGAAAGCGGGTCAGTGCACGGCTCGTTTGTCTTTCGCCTATTCGCTGGTTCCTGGATCGTATCACCTTGCCAGAACGTGACGCTTCTATTTCTCTTCTAGATCCAACCGATCGAAAACAGGGATGCCGATCCTGTCCCGAACAAGCTTCGACTGGATAGCATGGCGAGGCTGGAGTATACGTTTCTCTCCTCTCCTGCTCTTCTTACGTTATATTTGCCATTTTCACAAACACAATGACCGAAAAAGGAATTTCTAATTTCATGCGTTATCACTTTAACGGTGGACAAACGGTGACTCGACATACGAAAGAGATTAATGAATATCTGCATCAAAGTCCCGCTGGGCAGCCAATTAGTAGCTTGTTATTACTAACTCATTCCAGGTAGCCAGAGTATTCGACTCTTACGACATTATAATGCGAACACACGAGAATTAATATTAATTATCATCAATTTATTTCAATCATCCTCACGCTAACGCATCTTTATATATCGACTTTATAATACACGCATTGATTTTATATAACATGGTTTCCTGTTGTGGAAGTAGTCTTAGAACATGAAGCTACCCGTTAAGCTCGATCCGGCAAGTTCCACGATTTTGTGTTTAATACTTGCGTTCTAATATGTTACATGTATGTACAATCGACAGCATAAATGGTTTCACTGCAGGGTACAGGGAGCGGGCGGGTACGCACAACTACTAATGCTTGTTTCACGTAGGTGATTTTCGTCCCCTCTCTTTCTAATAATTCGTTTCTCTCTCTGACATGTGTCTCGACATAGTAACAAGTGATAAGGACTACTTCGTCTCTTTTCGTCGCTCATTTCACCCCGTGACCGAGAGGCACGGAGGGGTACGAGGTGAGGGGCAGTGGTATTTACACTGCCGTTTGACTGACGTTCAGGTTATCTGTAAACACAATTACAAAAACTAAATTAATTAACGATTCTGGTATTATGCGGTGTATTAATATATTGCTAAACATTCTGAACTATGTGTAATACTCACATTATACAGAACTGAATCCGACTTATTGTATCTGTAGTATTGAGATACAATCACACTTATTGTATCTCTATCAGATACCCAATTTTGTGCATTATAAAAGAATGGAGCAGGGGCTGGTGCGCATAAATGGTGGATCGCTCCAATTTGCCTTCAATACCTGCAAATTAAATTACTGTAGAAATATTGCAACAAAAATGTTTAACATTACAAACCTATAATTTTTTAAATATTCTACATACCTGAACATCAAAAGTGGCTCCATTTCTTTTCACCAAGCCTCGGTCTTAATAATCCGTCCAGTACCCCTGCCGGTCAATAACCTGTTCGAAACATACATACGTCGCGTCGTCAAACACCAGCGGCTCGGATAGAAAACTCATTGTCAGCTATTTTCACAGTATGTCGCATGTGATTGAATATTTCGATTTTCAGAGCAACACGGTAGTCCCTATAGTTTTCTAAACGTATTAGAATCTATATATTGAATCTATACAGGGTGTCCCAACTAACGTGCAGGTCCCTGAACCAGGTGATAACTGAGGTAATTCTAATATAGGAAAGTGACATTCGTAATGTCGTATCTTAATTCGTGACCGAGTTATTAACGAAAAACGACAGCCAATGAGAGGTCTCCGTTGGGCCCAACGGCGCGACAGTTTCTACCGGTACAGTACCCCACGGTGCAGAACTTCTACTGTCGCGATTGAATTTATGGAAATTCGATTTTATTCGAAATATAAACAAGTGTAGAACCCAAATCAATAAAAAACATTAGTTAATTAAAATAACATAAAACGAAAATTTAAATTCAAAATTTTTCTCAGTTGATTTGATCTATTAAATAAAAAAATTAAAGATATTCAAATTGATATTTTTATTTTAAAACTAAATTAGTACAAACGTAATTTTAATATCTAGATTTCTTCACTCCAAGGTTTAACTAATGTTTTTTTTTATCAATTTGGGTACTATAATTTTTTGTACTTCGAATAAAATCGTATTCTCATAAAAATTCCCAAAAACCTGATTATACCAAAAATTAACTTAAATCGTCTTGAGGCACGTGTTGTTTTTAATTAAAAAAAAATCCCCAGTGTTTTTGCATCATAAGGAAGCTTTTTTTTTGGGGGGGGGGGCGTAGCAAAAGATTTCGGGTGTTAAAATCCACTTTTTAGTGTACATACATACGTTTCAGCTATTTTAAGTAAAAGCGATTTATTACAATTGTTACTACTGGTTTCAGTGGCCCCATGCCGGTAACAGGGTTTTTCACTCGGGTTAGGTTATGATTTGAATCCTTGCAGTGAGACAATAACGTTCGACCCGTTGTCAATGAATGGGGTTCGGTTGTACATTGGACGAGATTTTATTACATCAACGGTTCTAAGGTAAAAGGTTGAGAACCTCTTAGAATAAATTTTTGCAAAATTTATTAAACGAATTTTGTGTCTATGAAATATCTCGGTTATAAAAATATTTATACCATTTGTAAAAATATCTATTTTTATATTGTTTTAACGCCTAAAATAAACGTACAAGGCATTCATTTCCCAAATTAATTAACTCTACGAAACAAAGTGTAGAGGAAACTGAATATGTATGATATGTACATACATACATATCTATATACTTATGAAATTAAAGAACTATTGTATATTTCGGTAAATATTAGCTTGAGACTTCAATCGTTTTAACTGCATGAAGTCCCAGCAATCTCATTTTGTCTTCCTTTTCAGAGGTATAATCATTTGCCGTAGAATGATCGATGGTGTCTACGTTTTATAATACATATGTGGTTCACCGTTTCTTCTTCACGGTTATATAATTTAACCTTGCGCTTCGAGTTATACACCGAGACGAACAATCTGCCAAACTGAACAAATATACTCAAAATAAGTAAGTTTGTCCATAAAATCACGGTCATGATCCACTTGAGTATAAACCAAATATGAATATAAGCGGCAACGGGGATAAGTTTTACAAAGAAATATAATTAAATAATCATAATCGTATGTAATCCGTTATGCGAAGAGCATTTAACTACGCTTCGGGAAGAATTTCTGTGTGGCGCGACGATGGAATTCTTAATACTAGCGCACTTTACACGCGCACCAGATGATTTACTGTTAAATTAAGAGAAGGAACATCAAAAGTGTCCGTGTCTTTTTGCGGTGCACATTGTTTGCGGTATACGATCACATGAAACGAGAGGCGGCCAAGAGATCCTTAGGATTGGAAATAATCTATGTCCTTGCTAGACACGAACTCGTGCCAGTCCTTGACTATGCTGGAATTGAATTCCTTCGAGAAGGTATTGACCTCCATCCTTCTGAGGCAATCGTACTTAACGATCGTCAGGTCCGGACTAAACATTTTTAATCTTTGCACTTTGCGCTCTGTCACCAGGAATGTTCGGAACACTACATATCTTTTACATTACATACGAGTACAATACCATTTTCGATTAATTACAGAGCATTCGACTGATATCTACATGTTGAAAAGTAATACAAAAAAGGAGCTGCTTGCATTAGCACAACGAAGGTACAAAGTCACGATGATCTAGGGAGTTACGAATGAAATACAGTTATTATAAATATCAGGGTATAAAATAAAAGTCGGGTGGTATGATACACATACTACGATACGTATAAAAAAAACTTGGGAAATTTGTTTGTAATAATTGCAGAGCTGTAAAAGCAGCAGCATTTTGTATTTTTGGACGAAGTAGCAATGATTTCAACTTAGTTGGTCATTAAGGAGTTTTTTTATCATGTAAAACAAGGTAGGAATAATTGTTCAGGAGAACAGAAAGTAGATAGACAACAAATATCAGGCGAGGAAAATTTGGGATTCATTGTATACGCTGTACGAAAAAAGGGTCAATTACAAAGATTCTTTTTTGTTGCTATAAGAGTTTGAATTGTAAGAAAAATTGTAGCTAAAAAACTACATTTTGTTATTTAATGTAGAATCTCTTAAGAAGGAGATTGCGGTCGATACTTGTTGATCAGAGATACTGTTATTTAAAGTCTGTTTACTGTTGAATATAAGGATGTAACTTCGTCTACTTAACAGTGCTATAGGAAAATATGTTTAGATTCCTCTCTCTAAGATGCTATATTATTTACACTAATTGTGCATTTAGAAATAATCTTCTACTCTCTCATCGCTTGTTATCAAAAATATTCATAAAAACTATTCAATGTATTGTTAAAAGCATTCATACACATTAAATTTAATATAATGTTTTGTATAAATATATTGTTAATATAAATGTTGTGTGATGTTTGTTGTACTCCTTTACTTTTCTATTAAATTCGCCAAAGTTAAACAAATTTGCAATTTTTCAAATTACAAGCAAATTTCCAATGTATACCAAGTTCAAGTTTTTTATGCTGTTTCGAAACAAAGTCTGAAACATATATTTTGTATATGTCCACATTTCATTAAATTCTCTTGATTTGCTAATGAAATATGTGCTTTTAAATGTTCAATTTTGGCATGTTTTACAAAATGTACGTCCCATATTTATTTACCGAGTGAAATTTCAAAACCTTGGGAATAGTATTCTTTGGAAAAAGCCTTATAATTACAAAATTGTCCATTATTTAAAATTTCCACGACTCAGATGAAAAATTAACGTGTTCAGCAACTATCACAGAAAATTTAATTTTGATTGGTGCATTCTTTACGAAGGTAAAACATATTTTAAGTCTATGAACACTTTCTCCACTCATTGTATAACGTTGAAAATTAACAGTAAAGAAGAAACCGTACTGTTCATTGTACCATATATTATAAACTTCTTCCTTGAAATAATATATATTAGCGAATCTATAAAAGTCAGATTTATGCATTAAGCGCAGGATGGAACAATGAATTTCAAATAAATTGCATAACATGCAAAACCATGTGAGATGTACGTTTTAATCTGTTCATAAATTATTATATATCTTAGGATTATCATTTATGACGAACAGATTGTATTGTATCATCGTACGCCCCACTTTTGTAGATTAATTTTATATCCCAGTTAAAAAGTATAGGAATACTTTATGTTTAAAACTGATATTATTGTCTTTTATTACAGACGATGCAAGAAATAATTTAGAAATACATATAATACTAATATTTTCACATAGTATCTGATATGCAATACTTGAACAGGCAATAGAGTGAAAAATCTGTAGAAATAACATAGTAAAAAAGATAGGCAATACGGTCCGCTTTGATTTGAGTTTTAAAATATATCAGTTTTCCCTGTACTTTCTTCTGAACAAAGAGAATCAACCGACTCTTGGTAAATAGAACATAAATTCACATCAAAACGTATATGATATAAGACGAAATGCTTAATCGCGTGCGTTAAACATACATATGCACGGGCAAACATTTCAAATCGCTGAATTGAAAAAATCTCATCGACAAGCCCATCTTTTTCTTGTGCCCTTCATTAATTATTAAATCTTCTTGAGAATCGTTGATAGTACGTCGTTGATAGTGCTTAAATAACACCGGAGTCTCTGGTATTGCATTCCAGAATTGTCCTCCTGGCGTAACGAGATGTAACGCAAGTCAGAGAAAGTTGTTATGTCTTTAGCGTATATTACTTGGCATGTTCCATACTCGTCATGTGATCCAATGCGTATGTATGTAGGTGAATGTGTGGGTGGTAGTCATTACCGCCAAATGTATATTCGAAGTGCTGTGCATCCAATCCGTGTACATAATGGAGATTACATTTCGATCATAGCGGACACTGCGGCACATACATTGAATTCGTAGAAATAATTGCAAGTTTTGTGCCCCTGTTAAAGAAATATTTATAAAAATAACTCGAATGCATGCTACCACGCATGGTTTATCAGTTATCAAAATTATTATGTTCTTTTCATGTTTTTTTGCGAAGAGAAAATATGGCAAAGATTCGACAACTGACGAGACGACTGTCTTAATGCCAATTTTACTAATTCTCGTGCTGCGTGTTTAAAGAAATGTTCAACAATTTCCAACGTGGACCTATATTATTGACGCATTTGTCATATGTTTAATAATTGAGATGCTACGAAACTAATTACACATTCCTAAAGTTCTTGACGTGCCGAAATCGCATAGTATTTTTGGTTTGTTCTATTTCTGTCGACTGAACACTGAAATTTACCGTAACATTGGACCTACAATCATGACACGAAATGTATATCAAAATATGCAGTTACTTTAGTTTTATATTGTCATTTGAATCCCGCACTTAACACGATATTAATACTTGGTGGAATTTTAAATTCGGTTCCAAAATACTATTAGAAACTCATGCTAAATTAATTTGTATCTGTCTGATCTCTTTGGACTTATTACTTTTACCTCCGATTACTTGTGACGGTTACGTCTCTAGTTCGTCTTTTACTTGTAGATTTTCACGCATGAGTTGCGTCAATATTCTGCAGCTAATCTAACAGGTATTATATAACTGAGGAACCTATAAAATAGGAACTAGTAAAAAGTTGTTTATAAAATTGCAGTGCATTTGGTAGAAGTGGTAAGAAGGATTTCCTTCGTCGATTACGAGTTAATTACGAGAGCGTGAGCAATAATACATCAACCACGACTGTTGTACCGTATTTCCTTGATAGTATGCTGTCACGGATGAGCGACGTAGCCAATTCAAATTTGTCTTGGATATCCTCAGATTTAAAGAATCGAGCATTTTTAGAAGGAAATTAAAGAAAGTCTTTAATGCCGAGCCACGCAAAGTGACATAAATATGCCCCATTTACCAAATCGAAATCTGAATTTAAGCAATCAATGTATGTACATACATTCTACAATGTAGAATGTATTGTTGAAGAAGTAGCTTTTACCTAACGATATAGTATAATGTTATTGTTATCACAGTTTTCACACAGGTAAGGTAGGTGATCGATATGTTAAGTGAAAAAGAATTAATACCACCAAATTAAACATTAAATAAATGCCGATTGACGCCAGTTGCGGTTATCAATGATCTAATAAATTAGTATACATACATAATATATACTAAAAGTACCATTGCACGGAAGCATTAATTATTAAAATTCTCATTTCAACGTTGGAATTCCATTTATGCAACGACTTGCTTTGGAATATGATGTTAATTTCGTTGTGGTCTGCAGAAAATTATTTATTATTCGACGGCTGTACATATAAATACTAGCCGTTCAGTGATATTTTGCTTAATTATGAAGAAAATTTATTTGAAATATAAAAATTTGAGCTTCAATTAAGGGTTTGGCACAAAAATGTGAAAAGTACTGCAGATGGAATTAATTGCTTTGGCCTATATACAGGGTATGTCATAATTACAGGGGTCTCTTTTCAGGACCGAAACACTGACTGTCTCGCCGACATCACGTGGTTCAAAACATTTAATGGCCAAATAATAATTAATTCATGATATAAGATAACATTCTTACCCAGTGGAGCGTTTATGTTAGTAGAGGGTACTGGTGGCCGTCGTGGCGCCTTGGTAACAGTTGCTAGAGACAAGTAACAAGCTTGCATTTCTTTCAACAGCTATTCACATTCGTTATTTCGTTGTAAGAGAACTATACAGGGTGTAACAAAAATTCTGGGACACTTTTACAGTATCGATAGTTCGCACCAAAAGATGAAAAAAAAGTCTATAAAGTTTTGTCTAAAAATCACCCCCTATCGAGATACAACCCCTTTTGTAAAAAATTTTAAAAAAATCATATCTCCGAAATGGTACGTCGTAGAGGACCGATTTTGATTGCAATATAACCGGAGAAGATCAAAGATAACAGAAAAAAATATAATTGCTGCAGTTATTGCTGTTAAATAGCATTTATTCTTGTTTAATCTAAACAACGTCGATTACCTATATCGTAGCAGGTTTGTAACAACTTGGGAAACATTAAGGGCATTCACTAAATCTTCCTTTGCGTAGATAGTGATAGTGATATAATTTTTCGTAAACTTTGGTCTCTTCCGGTTATATTGCAATCAAAATCGGTCCTCTACGACGTACCATTTCGGAGATATGATTTTTTTAAAATTTTTTACAAAAGGGGTTGTATCTCGATGGGGGGTGGTTTTTGGACAAAACTTTATAGACTTTTTTTTCATCTTTTGATGCGTACTATCGATGCTGAAAAAGTGTCCCAGTATTTCTGTTACACTCTGTATAGAATATATTGGTGAAACGTGTATAAGATATTAGTAAAACAGAATTTGCTCATTCTATATCTGTGTAATAGTGAGGTGTGTGCACAGTTTTCACTTTAACACGTTGAGTGCGGCGCCGGTCCCTGGGGACCGGCACTGAACTTTCCGTTTGGGCAGCGTCGGTCCCTGGGACCGACAGTATCATATTTTAAAAATAAATGTAGTAATTTCAATGATATTTATTAAAACACTCTAAACAAAAATATGGCTCAGATTTACATGTATTGCAAAAAGTCACGACTAGTAATCATCTATTCATTCTCCCCACCCAAAATTCACTTGAGCGCTCGCCGTCGGCTGAACAGAAAGGACAGGAAGATCGGCGCTGCGCTCAACGTGTTAATTGTATAATTACAAAGCAGTGTTTATGATTACTTTCTGAAGCGAGTTTACAATAATATTCGTAGATTACCCTTCAAATAAATGGATTTAAATAGTCAATATTTTTCGTGTGTATCCGAAGACTCGTCTCAAAATTAAGTATCAGAAGACAAAATACTCCACATATCGTCCAGGATAAGGCTGCATCGAATCGAATCGGATACCGAATATGAATGACCGAATGGTCAAATAGTATAAAACAAGCCGCGGCAAGTGTAATCCCATTTGTAAATTCCAGAACTGCTGGACAGACCGAGGGTAATTAGCCTGACAATAGTTATTTTGCTTTATTTGCGGAAGAAATTATAAAATCTACAAATAATTGTTGATGAAACCAATGGATAAACCGAACAATACATGCCACACAGAACATCCATTCGTTTAGATTAATGGACACCAACCAACAAAAATGAAATCAAACATTTTGTCGGGATACTAATATGTATGCGTTTGGTCAAATTTCCGATATATGACGCATATTGGTCCACGAATAACACATGCTGTCAATCCTTTCTAAGAGAAGTTATGTCGAAAAAAATTGGTTTGAGTTGCTGCTACGATTCCTTCATTTTACCAAGAATCAGTCAGCAAACACATATGATAGAATTTTTAAGATAAGAGATGTTGTTGATGCACCAAATCAACATTTTTCGAAATATTATGATTTAGATGAAAAACATCCATCGATGAATAATTGGTATTTTTCCGAGGATGCATAAAGTTAAACAATTTTTAAAACAAAAACGTCATAAATACCGCATTAAAGTGTTCAAACTGTGTTCGGGACAGGGATATACAAACTAATTTGAAGTGTATTCCGGAAAAAAAACGTTAAATGCATCATGTGTTAGAATAAATATTAGTAATGATATTCTCCATAGAGGCCACACAATTTATACCGACAATTGTTATACCAGGATCAATTTAGTCAAAAAAGAATTAATTGCAATACGTCTTTAGTAGGAACTCTAAGAAAAGATAGGAAAAGAGTACCTGTAGCTGTCAAATTTAAAAAATTCAAACGTGGCAAACTTATCGGTATGTAAAATAAGAAAGGGATTATGGTCTTGAAATGGAAAGACAAGCGTGACATTTTTATGATTTCGACGAAGCATTCGGCAGAAATGGTAGTTGTTCAGAAAAAGAATAACGTCCGTCCTAAATGAATAGTTCGTTTAGTAGTTACTGATTATAACATTGGAAAATGTGTTGTAGATTTATCAGATCAAATGATGGCATATTCCACACCATACAGAAGGACGTTCAAGTCGTATATATAAAATTAGCTGTGGATTTATTCTTAAACACATCAATTTGAAATGCAATGGTACTCTATAAATTAGCAACGAAAAATACAAATATGAGAATTTAGAATAACACTCGCAATGCATCTGACACAGTGCCATTCACCAGAGCTATCAAATGTACTTATTCGACGAAAATTGTGGCACGAAATTTGAAATAAAGAACGGTCAGCATGCGTAGCACGAAAATTTTGTTGGGAATGTTATACAAACTTTTAGGATAAAAAATTGCTAAAATCCGGACCATTTAGGTGACCACTTACTGTACAGATTGTGTCGATGAGCCACATTTGTGCTTAAAATGTTTCAACACAGTAGACCGCTAGATATAAGATTTGTTTTAATATTTTTTTGATTGGTGTTCTAATAAAAATTTTTAATTCTTCAACAACATGCAGTAAATGCTATTAAAAATGCAGTAACAGCTAATTTCCATTCCATTTTTATAATTATAAAAACTTAAAACGCTTCGGTCACCAATGACCACTGTGACGTCACAGGAGAAACCGCCGGCTGGTCACAATGTTAAGTCGTAGAAGACCGATTTTCATTTTAACATTATCGCGAGAGATCAAAGTTTACGAAAAAACATCACTATTTACCAAAAAAAAGTCTTAGTGAATGCCCTTCATTTTTTCCAAGTTGTTAAAAACCTGCTATGATGCAGGTAATAGAAGTTGTTTGGAGTAAACAAGAATAAATGCTGCTTAATAGCAATAATCGCACCAATTATATATATATATTTTTTTTATAAACTTTGATCTTTTTCGGTTACATTGCAATCAAAATCGGCCCTCCACGACTTACCGTTTCGGAGATATGATTTTTCAAAAATTGTTTGCAAAAGGACTGTATGTTAACAGTAGAAGGTGGTTTTCAGGCCTATCTTTTTTTGTTTTTTCTTCATTTTTTAGTGTGTACTAGTGACCCTAAAAAAAGGTGCTTGTAATTACTATACACCGTGTAGAGACGTCACAGTAAATATTTATCGGCTATTGTCTTTGTTACACGTTTGTAACCGAAGATGTATTGTGAAAAGTAGCAATATTCGATGGTAGAAACTCGTAAAAGTATCATGAATCAGAAACAACGAACACCGGTAATATCACTTAACTGCTATTTCTGACATACCGATACGTTACCGGTATTTATTATACAGGGTGTCCCATTAATTGGACGCACCCGGAACCAGGTGATAGGTGAGGAAATTCTAATATAGGGATGTAACATTTTCAATGTCCTATCTCAATTCGTAGCCGAGTTATTAAAGAAAAACGACAGCGAATCAGAGGGCTCCGTTAGGCCCGGCCGCGCGACAGTTCCTACTGGTACGGTACCCTACTGGTGCAGACCTAGAAGTTCTGGACTTCCAGTAGGGCCTAACGGAGCCCTCTGAGTGGCTATCGTTTTTCTTTAATAACTCGGCCATAAATTAAGATACGGCATTACGAATGTCACTTCCCTATATTAGAATTATCTCAGCTATCACCTGGTTCCGGGTGCGTCCAAGTTAATGGGACACCCTGTATATCGTTATGAAGCGGGCGATACCGGCAGAGGTACTGTCCGAGTGACGAAAGTAAATACATATTTCGGTGAACCGACAAAAAACCTCCAGGAGTACACCGCTATTTCCATATCGTACATATAGCTACACGATTTCTGTGACGCTTTTCATGATATGTACATATACCGATATACCGATATCGAAAGAGTTAAAGAATTTGTTCCCCATAAAACAATATGTGATATTAAATTCAAATTCTGCCTTCGTAGGTCGAAGAGGCCATGCCATATTCAATCAACTTTACGGAGCACGGGCGAAATATTCCAAGTTGCATTTATAAATGAGCAGTTGACCAAAGTTGACCAAAGTTGAGCAAATAATCGAAAAGTGAGGAAAAAGTGGTCGTGTCCCTATTGATCTTGCGACAGCAAAATTAGCCTTACTCGTGGTCATTGTGTCATGCGAGTAAAAGTACGATATGTCGAAGTCAATATAAAATGCGTACGTGTCGTGAGTCGCGTGTTGCTTCCGTTAACGGATCGTCGCATTCTAACGCGACATGAGTTAATCCATTATGAATCCAAACCTTGAACCGATTTCGATCGCATGTCAGGCACGAATGTGAATGACGCCATATCCGTCATTCATTGGCGAATGTTTCATAGACGATTTGTTCAAGGTTGTATTACGACCCCTTTCGCATCGACATGCATTATTCACGTTTGCCCAAATACTCCCTATATCGCTGCAATTGTTTGGCATAATTTTGGAATTTCTTTGCAGCCTGCTCTACCGAAGACTTCGGTGTCAGTGCGCTCTAATTATTAGATATCCCTGGTTCATTCGCAATCACGTTTCACAGTTGATGCGAATTAAGAATTAACGTCTGGATACGAAACTATCAAAATGCTGCCGTACCACTAAAACTGTCCTTGACATTTAGGTACGCTCCTGTATGTACATTAAATTCCTAAATAATTTAGTTTTAATCAAATTTAATTACTTGATAATAAATACTTAATTATTAATTTATATATACAATACATACATACACGTATGTACATACCCTTTGATCCGTAAGGGGTATACTAAGGATAGATTAAAAAGAAACTGTATAGTTAACACGATTAATAAGATTCGCGAATGCAGGAAACGTAGTCGATGTACATACGTATAACACAAACGTAATTACAGTACGGCCGATTTAATATCACTTTCGCTCGCTAGTGGATAAAAATGATGAAAACGATGATAACGGTGCCGGTGATAGCGAAAGCACTACAGGTATTAGTAATAATCACGACGGCTTGCGTTACCTTATCAATGGCGAGGATGAACTATTTCGTTTATTCGGAAGAAAATAATTGTAAGTACGCGAAGCGATATTACGGTGACGCGATGTGACGTGGCGGCGAAGTACAACGTGCTGGTATGCTCGTCACACATGGAGATTGCTCATTGAGTAACGCTCGCAGTCACTCTCGCTACTGATACGAACCCCTATGACACAGTGACACAGAAATCGACTTATGCCACTTACACTCGTCATTTCTCGTGTAGCATGAGAAAAGCATCACGAAGAAATGCACGTTATCATTGTCATTTAGAGTACGATCGTTATATCATCGGGAATCAAGGTGGTATATATGTACATATTACTACGATTTGTCAGTAAAATTTCTATTAAGAATGCGTGACTGTTGGATAAATAGCGTTAAATTATGCGTAACCTTAACGACATCTTACATGAATGCGTAACACATAAATATGTAGGTATGCGAAAATGTAGACGAAATTAATTAGCGAAATATGTATCTCCATATATAAAGGTAGCCAAGGTGTATCTGTAATTAATAAGAAAAAATTAGTGGGACCGATAAAAGATTCACTTCCCGACTTCCGTATCTCATTTACGCGTGGCGTGGAATCGTTTACCATTCTTAATTAATATCTGTGAGATGCATAATCATGAAATTTACCTTTTCTTTACAGTACCGATGAGAATACAGGGAATTATTTGTCGATACGATAGCAAGGAGGTACAATGAAATGTTTTCGATAAAATAGAATTAGTTTTCAAAATTTTGTCGAAAACGTGTTACGAGTGCAAGTAACCCAAAAAAGCAACGTCTCGAATTTCACTGGAAGTTCGACGAAACTCTGCCTCCTATAGATCGTTTAGAAATTATACGATTCGGGCAATTTTGAAAGGCTGGAACTTCTCTTGACGCCGAACTTACCATATATATGACGAGTATGGAAATGTGAATGAAATTTATCAGCAATTGTCCACCAATAAAATTTTAAACAGTTAAACAACATTTGCGATAAAATTTCGAATTACAAATTTATGTAGAATTGTTTCATGATTAAAATTGATTTTGCGTTTAAATTATACTCGACGTAGGAGAAAGAATTTGTGCCACTTACAATATGAAGGAAGAATTCTAGTATCATCTTAACTTAACTAGTATCAGCTTAGTATACCTCCAGGAACATCAATACACTAGTATATCTATTATGTACGAATGATATACATACGAGTCTGCATCGTATTTACCTATTTTATCTACTTTTATAAATCTAGCTTTTATGAAGGAAATTGAATTTCCGGCTTTTACGAATACACCTAGTCCCGAAACAGAAGGATATCGATATTCTCCAATGACCGTAACAGATTGACTTTTGTAAAAAATGAAAACACTAATAAAATTGCACAATTTGTCGATTTATAGGTAAAGCTTCAAGTTGGAATGAAAACTGAGGTATATCATTTTACGATACTCGTTGGAAATTGGCTAAAAATCCGGATTAATAAATGTCGTTTTATGACTCGCATCGTTGCAGTCGCAATGAATAACTTATCAGCCAGGTACAAAACACACTAACCTAGTTTGGTGACCAAATTTCTTCGAGTGATATTTTTTAAGTTGATCATTATTCAGCAAATTCTGAAAATCGGTAAAAAAATATCACTTCAACGGTACTCATCGAAAGAAAAAGCAGGGTCACCAGCCCTGAATTAAAAATAACGGAAAAATCAATGATTAAACCGTATAATTTAAATATTTCGTTATCTTCCTGTCGTTAAGCTCGTTACGCAAGATATTGCTAAGTTATAAACAAAAACGTAGGGATCCGGGTATTTATGAATACGGGATTAAAATAAAAAGAAACTATATTTTGGGTAAGATTTATGGAACGGTAAAGTACGTGTAATTGAATTCCCTTAAGAATAATGCGCATCGTATCATAAAGAACGACATACGGAACGATCGTGTAACAAGAGTAATCTCCAGGATTATGTCCTATTGAATGGTAAAGTAATTGAATTTTTTCTGAATTTCCGCACCGCTGAATGGCTCTTTTCGTCGACACCCGTCGCTATTTGGCGTTGTTTTGCATCGAGGAAGGAGAAGGAAGAACGGCTATCTTCTTTCCTTTTCCTTCAACAACACTTTCACTGCGAGTCCCGTGACTCTGATCCCCTCGCACCTCACCTCGGACTTGTCCTCGTTACGATCCGCTCGCATACTTGAAAGTTTCGCCCTCTCCCCGTTCCTTTCGTCCGTAAGACAAACGGCCAATAGTTGTTCAACGACGAAAGAATGAGGAAAAATAGCGGCGCGCTATTTTCAAGATCAGCATCGACGATCGTGAGCGCCCGATGAATTCGGAATTTTGTCTGGTTGTCAAAGAACCGACATGCCTCGATGGATTTTCTTCTTTTTTTTTATTGTTGTATTTTTTTTTTGTTTTTTTCTCGATTTCGGATCCTGTTTTTGTATCCTTGGATATCCGTCGGCAGAAGATTCATACGAATTCGCCTGTCCTTCGGCTTTATATTCGCGCACGTAGTTTTCGTGACTGAGAGACTTTGTGTAAGAGTCGAGTTTAAGCCCATAAAAACACGTAATGGAGCGCCTTTGTTGCATGTATATAAATACATATGTACTTTATCCAGTGAGTCGCGGGCACATCTGTGCTGTTTTCTGATGTATGATAATTGCTTGTAACACTGTGAGTACGAAATATTTTTTGGAATCCGTGTCCTTCATGGTGACCCGATTCAACCGCTCTAACGAATGCCATACCTTATATATTAAATTGTTAGAATTAATTACGTGGCATCGGAACGAAAGAGTCAATTAGATAGAAAAATAAGATTTATGAGAAAAGAATTTTTACTGCTCACGAACTGAGAAATAAAGCCTAAAATACTTGTGGAGTCAAAGTATGTAAGCTTACAATTAGAGGTGAACGTTTAGCAGAAATACGGGACATCGTTGATGCTTGTTATCGGGGCCTAGGAAGCGTTACTTTATCGGCAGCATAAGATTTGTCAAATTTTCCTACACTTGTAAACATATACGATAATGGACCGAGTACTCAGAGGTAAATGTCGTACGGTTAGGAAGCGCCCACCACTTTATTTCATCGAATGCTCTTTCACCCTTCGATACATCAATACGCTACAAAGTGTAATAAATCCGTGACTTTGCGTAGATAGATACTGAAAAATGAAGTTTAATTGAAACGGGAAGTAAAAGTTAAGCGAACCAATGAAATATGAACGTGAAATGCAATGTGGCGGTCCGTATATCGCGAGTTCAAAGCTCTTGATGCAGGAAGTCAGCGGTACCCTCGGGCGAACGGCCACCTTGGTCTTAGAATCCCGGTTATTTCTCCTTGCACCTTTCTTCTTCTTTCCCTTTTTTCCCCGGCAATTTTAGGCGATTTCACTTACCGACCGGAAAACAATTACTCGACTTATGGAACTCTGGAACGGCAAGTAACTTGACAGTAAATTCAATTCATCGATTATATTCGTACCTCGTGACACGTCAAATCATTGTCGTCAGTATAATCACGTATTTTCTGTCCGTTGACTATACGCATGTACTTATGGAGGAATTGAAACATGACTTTGGTCCGGGCTGAATGACTTATCTGAATGACTAAAGTCAATTAAAAAGAATCAGGAAAAACTCCTAGAAATAATTTCATAGAAATACTTTCAGGTTTTTTAAACCTAGGTATGTATATCCGTAATTGCCGATTCATTGGGGCGAACCAATTCCCCCTGGAAATGCATTAATAATTAAAATTAAACCCGTTTCAACGACTTCTGCGTCGGGGGCAGCGGAAACGTGGAAGTGCAAGTAGGATTTCGATTTCTGTTCAAGCGTCAAGGTCGTGACACGACAAAGCGCCTTCGGTGTCACTGTAACCAGGCTCAGGCTTCCAAAGAGGCATCCTCGTGTCCCACTTTGTATTTACGTGGCCTCCTTCCAGCGGTCGACCAAATCGTCACAAGTTTTACGCGTGCTTGCTTATCGATCGTCTTTTCACCGAGCCCGCTTTAATGATAAAACAGAGTGACTTGGCTCAGTTGATGTAACACGTATCGTTATTAAAAATGATTTTGGACAATTATATGGAAGATAATCTTTATCTCGGGTAACGCTGCTCGAGATAATTCTACTTGGTGGGCAAACGAAAGTAACCCGGTATTCGAAGGAAGCTATTACTTCGCGTGTTAGAAAAATTCGATAGCGAAAGGTCGAAATAGCTTGTGCCGCGATAAAATTGCTGGAGAACGTCTAGGATATGTCGTTAGGCGATCCTTTCCACGATCACATGACAATTACGACATTCTATGCTGATTGCTGGGATCCTTCGTTCATCGTTTCTTAGAAGTTTTGATATACTTGGTTGCTGCCCGTCCCTCGTTCTTCCCCGAACTCGTGCTCCTCGCTTCTCGTGCGTCAATCACGAGTTTTCTTTTACATCACCCCTTCCCAGATTCTACGACGATAATAAAAAATGGACAAACAATGGACGATCCGGGTGATACCGGAGTCGAGAGGCAATGAAACATTTCCACCTTGAGAATAGGCTTGATCACATGACGGACAGACGAGACGGCGCGGTAGTGACGGCACGACGATCACGATGATTATTCGAAAAGCAAACTATCTGTTTATCCTCTTGGGAGAAATTAGGAGAAAGAAGGATCTAATCTTACATATTCCGCTTATACAGAAATCGATGGGTCAATATGCAGCGAGTGAAATGTAGAAAATTCGGTTTGAAGTAGATTTTTCAAAAATAACTTCCTGTACGAACGAGCAACCGATTATTCCTTGACAACGTGGAAAAACCGAATAAGAAAACTATACTTTCCGAGGAAATTCCATACCGTAAAAGCGATAATCGAGATTGAACCTGTCTGAAACGGGTGAATCCAGTGTGTATCCTTTACGTCTGGTGCTTTCGCCGTCGTTCACCTCATGTTTTTCGTTCGTTCGTTCGTTCGTTCGCATTTCCAGCGGCTCGTCGTTGTCTTCGTGATCATTCCGATCGATGTTTTCACACCCGTGTCACGGAATCGGAGAGAATTGTAACAGAACGTATGAGAAAAATTCCATTCGAAGGAATTGTCAAAACATTCGTCACTGTTTTCTGTTTCTCGATTACAAGCAGCGAAAGTTCAGTACGACGTTGCGTTTAAAAATCCACAAGAAATACAACAGATACGAAAGATTGTCTTCTAAAGACCTTTGTGCTTCGTTAAAAATATGTAGATTTAGCAGAATGTTTGTGTAAATTTGTAAAACATTCTTTTTCATTCACAATATCTGAATTTCCTTCAACGTACGTCGCGGAAACAGTTCTTGATTAATTTCTACCAACGTTTCTGACGTTCTACGAACGTAGAGCCTGGAGCGGAAAATTATCGATGCATACGAACAACGCATGTATTATAGGTATTATAGTGCATGTATGTACAATGTACGTAGGATCGTTCTTCGAAAATCGGTGACACGGGTGTACGGTAGTGTCTCCATCGAGTTTCATTAAACTCGGGCAAGTTTTCCTCGATTCGATCCCTACGGCAGGTTAATCTCGTCGAGGAGGGGTCGGGCAAATCCCTTTACGGTGTTGGTAATCGTGTCGCTGTATCGGACGTGCTCGTTCGTCCACAAAATCACTTATAAGTTTTCCCTTCTTTCCACGTGATCGGAGCATCGTACTTTCTCACTCACGCGGATCAGTTTTCTCCGTAGTATTATACGTAACAGAGGAGCATCGGTCCTCACCTTCGCGCTTCCAGCGGCCGGGGTCCTTTCATCCTCCACGTCGCGTCGGTTCTCCGTTCCACCCGTGGAACGGCCGTAAGTCTTTCCTCATTTTCACGTGACTGGAAACGTCGTCTTTTCTCCGTCCCGCGAATCGGTATTCTCCTTAGCGTATAGCGGAGGACCATCGTCCTCACGCTTCCACCGGTTTCTTCGTCCTCCAGCACGTTCTTCTCTCGTTTGTCCACCGGTGGTCGCATAAGTCCGTCCTCTTTTTCACGTGACTAAAACTGAACATCGTGCTTTCTTGCTCACGCGAGTCGGACCTCTTCCTTTCGATCTTTCGTCTTTCTCGTTTCCGTGTAGCCTCGTGATTGTTCGGTGGTGCTCGTGCCTCTCGCGGCACCTCTCGCTTTCACTTGCCGTGTGAAGAGGCAACTCGCGGCCCTCGGGAGCTCAGTATTGCTCAGTATCCGCCGGACCATCGCCGGAAACGTGTGGCTCGATGTCGTGCACGCGGCACGAGTGGTACAAACGGTGCACCACCTAAGAAGAAAGTGTCCTCCACTTTGACAAACTTACCTTCCTATCGCGGTTCTTTATCTCCCTTCCTTTCATATATATATTCATTTTTATTTCCCATTTTTCTCTTTACACTCGTGAACGCACGAGTTTTGCTCGCTGGTACGCCCCCACGCTCAGGTACAGTGCTCGTCGGGGGAGGTTCGCCGGCATTTTTATCACCGCGCTTTATTCCTAGCCAACATGGGGAGAATGAGTAGCGTTTTAAGGTAAGAAATGTTCTTTCTTTTTTCTTTTTTCTTTTTCCTTTCCTACGGAGTCTGCCTTTCACGGCACATATTTGAAATTGCAACCGAGCAGCGAGGTTACTCGAGCGAAAATTCAAATTCTTGTTAGCGTAATTCATGGAAAAGTATAAATAGCTCGTAAGACTCTAGTTTGCAAGGGTTATTCGCACATCTTTTCTACCGTTTACATTTAGAATATCGACGCTTTCGATCGACTCGCATAACGCGCCCGATAAGAGGGCTAGGACGTCATCAGGGGGAAACGTAACATACGTTGCCATATTATAACGTAAGAATTTGTATTGTCACAGAAACGTAAGGACGATATGGCCCGCATACCGATAAAGTTTTACTTGTCAAGCCGGCTAACAGATACATGTACATACACTTTACACGCGTCCGGAATAAAATGTTTTTTCGATCAGCGCGGGCGTAAAAAATTTCTATCCGGTGGACTATTATTTCGGACCCATAGCACAATTATCCTTTAACCTTTGAACTTCCGATTATTAGAAAATTGATTCAAATTCAAGAAAGTGATTGCTTCACCTTTATATTGTTTTCTAGGAAAAAAAACAAATCTTTCACTTCGGAAAAATTGCAGAATGTCGCCGTTTAATTTGCATTAATAATCTCGCAGCTTACCATTAAACTTCCGTTAAATCATGCTGAAAACTTTTGAAGAGAATTTTTCTCTCGATAATCGTCTATCGATTACTAATCGATCTGCGTGATCGAGACATCCTACTACGCGCAGATATCACGTAACGAATATTATTCTTCTCCTTCCGATTTGTAACCATCAGTTTTCCATGGCTATTCACGATGCGGTACCGATCAAATTTTCTTTGTCGATGCGCCCTAATCTGTTTCGAATGGTTCGCGGACGAAAACTGTAGACGATGCTTGCAAGTAGTATGAATCCGGAGCAGTCAGACGTGCACGGTTTCGTCCAGCGAATCAAGATAACGTGTCTTGAAAATTATCGGGAAATACGAATTACCGTATTTCTTCTAGTCTCGTATAAATACTATATACGCGTATGCAACGAATTTCAAGAAAATTACTGGGATGCTATTAAACACTCGCTTTGTACGGATTTAATAAATACATATAAGATATACCTGAAATTCGCGTTATTATTTACTACTCCGATGGTGGGCATGCAAATCAATTCCTTGGATCGCCTTGAAACGGATGACTCGGTCGGACGAAAAAGTTTAGGAAATTCACAACGGACAGTGAAAAATACGCGTGACAATTTTAGAATAACATTCGTAGTCAGTGATTTTTCTTTTCAAATAGTATTTTCTTACGGTAAATACAATTAATTTCATCTTGACTATCAAGGATATACATAGGTATTGTAGTTGGCGATCATTTCTGTATTGACTTTTTCTTTTCCACTTCCGCAACGTCCATGAATTTGAAATCTCGTCACAATAGAATAATCGCTAAGGAAATTCTACTGTCATTCAATCGCAGATGAAAGTCTTATACTGTATTTCAATTACGGTTGGCTTCTAACTATGCACAAGAGGAAAATATCATCAACTCTATAAACCGCGGTCAATAGAGAATTTTGTTTGCCTTATCAGGCATAGAACGTCGTAAAATTTGCTACCATAAGTAAACGATCAGGCATAGATGCCCCGATCTTATGTTGTTTAAGTATGGGTTTCCTATGGCCGATAAACGATAAACAACATGAAAATAGGGCATGTAATTTTTTCTTATCTTTTTCAACGGACTTAACAAATCTTCTAATCATGGAAATACGCTGGTCTTTCAATGGCCCATTTCTTTCCCCGTTCTTTGAAATAAAACTATGAGCACATTTTCCTAAACATCCGTAGTCTAGCCGTGAACTATAAACATTTCACCCATTAACCCATAACGTTCGTACAATTCCGAATTAAATGTAATTACGAAAGAGCATTAAGTTTTAGCTTAAACGAAGTGAATTAGAAACACTCGATGTAATGATTGCAGGAGAAATTTATAAGATTTCGTGTACCTCTCCAACGAGAGAAATTGCATCAACGCGTAAGAAAGCCCGAACCTCAAGCCCACGGAGAAATCTCTTGAATAACAAGAAATGTATGTTTAAGATCTTAGTATGTCAATCGATATGTGACAAGGTTATTAGCGAAATGCTTGAAAACGATTTTTCTTTAACACCTGTCCAAACATGTTTTGTCTTTTACAAGAATACATGACGTATACATATACCTGTTTCCATTGTTCATTCCATGTTCTACTATTTTAAAGCTATCACACCTAATAACTATGGAAAATCTGATTAAGTACTTCCATAAATTCCATCTGTCGTTCTCAATAACGTTTTGTTAATACTTGTCATATAAAAGAAAAATCTATGGCAATGTACACGTAAATGTTAATCGTTTACCTGTCATGATTGATTTACACTTTATTTTCCGCAGAATGGATTGCATTTTTACGACGTTAATCATTTTTATGATCGTCTAGAATTGTATAATATTGTGATATTAAAACGTGAACAATGCAGAAGACAATTCGGATTTTTTTTTCCGTACGTGAGGTCTTGTAATGTCATTTCGTCTTTTTCCAACGATAAATTTTGAGGGAAACGCGAGGAATATCAAGTACATTGTTTAATAAAGCATTTAATTACGGCAGTTTAATTGAACAAGTAGTTGTACAACTCTTGGACAGTTTTCAAACTCGTGTAAGTAAATGTTTTCGAGTCGTTAGGTGTCGATAGAAAAAGAAACGCTTTTACGTTTTCGATCTGTGCGAAAATAACAAGATTACCAGTCCATCGAATTTAAAATCAACACGAAAATTTGCGATCCTGCATGTAACGTAAAAGGGACGAGAAAAGTACGATATGATTATACATACAACATTGTTTACTAGCAATTAATTTCACTTGGCCGGATGTAATTTTGATTTCGTGACTGGCTCGCTTGAAAATTTCATACCGCCAGGAAGAGTGAAATTAAGGACACGTTAGAAAAAAAAGAGGTACTCGAAGGACATTGCACTCGCCGCAAGATTCTCACTGGTGTTTACCACCGTAGTGGATTTACGGTAGAACGGGCACGCGCGTTATTAGATTACTTATCGTCATAATATTTGCTATGTAGGACGGTAACCGTAACAGAAGTATGCACCTGTTAACGGTGTGTACGCGGTCAGGGGATAAGTCGAGCTTCGATCGTACGCATGGCTCGTTCTTTCATTCGCCTTCTAATTACCGCTGTTCTCGCATAAAGCACTTTACACTTACGCAACTGTGTGTATGTGCGTACACCATGTTCCCCGTATTCGTCGACACCAATCAATTTTGCACGCCGGTCAGAAGCGTTTACCCATTAAAAAAATATATATATATATATATTTTATAGTTGGCTTTTCAATTAGACGTATGAATTGTATTCGCGAAGAAAAAAGAATCGGGTGTAGGATAAACAGCGAGACAGATCCTGGTCAGGTGATGATAGCGGGAAGTGATAATCAATTTTAACAGATAATTATCTTCGTTAGCGGTAATCGCTACGGGTGTTAGTAAAGAGGGAATAGTAGATCGAGGGGAAAAAAAAGATAGAAGAATCGTGCGAGTCATGCACTTTCTCTCTCGAGGCTACAAACGATGAGTTCCTTACCCTTTCCATGTTGATATCTTTGGTATGCGACGCTCGGTAGCAAGAAATATCGCTGAAAAAAGTCGTAGTTAAAATTACGAACGATAACGAATCGTCGGCGTGGTTAACTAGAATTCAAGTTAATTTCAGATAAGTTCTGCTTTCTCCTCTTCTAGATGCGACTCGGTATTGATACGTCATTGCCGCTGAAAGTATATACTTTATACAGATTTTGCTGTATTTAATTGGCACAGTTTGAAACTAATTTATTTCAACCACGCTAAAGGAGTTTGCTCGAACATTTCCGAATACAAATTTTCGTTACATGCAATTATTGATCGCCAGTATCGATCTGGAAGAACCTAACGATAATTGAACTGCAGTCGCCTCGAAGACTATTTTCAAATTATGCCGATGCAAAAGTAGAGGCTCGAATACCCGATAGACATTTCGTGTCGACAGACAATATATAGTATAAATACTGTATAGTATAAAGATTAGATATTCATTCGGTGACGTTCGAATGACCGAGTTACGAATACAGATACATATAATGATGTCATTGTACAGATATCGAGATACGTGGATATCCAAATACATACCGGTTACTTTGTAACGCCACTTTCTCCAAGATGCCCACGTATTTTCTTTTACAACCGATGGTGGATAGGATGCCGCGACATACTAATTATCGTTCACAAAGATCAGTCCCAATTTATCATCTTCATCACATAAAACTCGGGCGAAATTGGCTCGACGATGAAGTATCATACGTTACGATCAAAATGATAACGATAGTCCCGAGTCTAGCTGGATAGCTCTCCGGTTTCGCAGAAAGAATTTGATGAAATAATCATTAAAACTGTTTTTCACGTTTCGTTACGACGCGGACGATACAAATACAACGGTTAACTATAGACGAATCGTTGCGGGCTTGTATGTATGTATGTACGTATGTATGTACATATACAAATAGCATAGAACACTTCTTTCAATTTTTCTATTAATCATATGGAGCATGTAGGCGGTCGTATTCTCCTTTCATGTATAATTCATCCCAGTCAAATTTTACCGAATGAAAGTTTCGTGTTATTTCCGAAAGTTTCTCCGGGCTTACGTATCAAGATGGAATTTCGTATTCGTGTTGTACGATTATAGATTATAGGTCACTTCGTTAACTGCTGGTGAAGAAAATAGTGTATGATTATGCGATCCAATAAACTTGCTCTGTGCATCGTCTGTTTTCAAGACAATGTATCTATGTACATACTTACACTTCACTATCGAAATCAATGAAACAGCGCGAGTTTTGAATTCTGCTGGAAAATGTCTAAGAGTGTTTTAAAAACGCGAATTTCATGGTCACGAATACACGATGACTGTGATTACGCTAGACATTCTGTGAAACGAACTCGATCACATTGCTATACCAATTTAAAATGAGCAAAGTGTTTTTCATCATCTTCTTGTGCGTTTATGTGTTACTGTATGTTCCATATAGCTACAGTAAGAGTATGTATGAATGTCCCTGTGCAGAGTTGCTATCAAAAATACCACACAAAAAAATATGCAATTCTTAATGTAGTTTAATGAAAAACTATTACGGTTACTCCGATGGTTTATTATTAAATACTGTAAACAAACAACTAAAAACTATTCCCTCTCCATGACTAGAGCTCACAATTAGAGGGTTTTAGAATTTTTTAGCCCGTTCGAAATTTCATGCGGTTTCGAGAGAAAGTTTTTCAAGCAAGAGTTAATGACCGGACTCTTAATATAACCATCTTTCCCCAGATCCTGCTACTTAGCACTCGTATTGATTTATTTATTTATTTATCCAGTCGACTACTGAAACTTGCTATTTATCTGGTAAGATAATCGATAAGTATATCTCGCGTGTGATTTATGAATTTCTCGAGAGTGACACGTGTCGATGTTTATGAAACTCATTCGAGGCATGTTTTTCATAATACAAAAATACGACATATTACATTTAGCGATGTAACTCGCTTTGACGATTACTTGCAGAAAAATTCGATTAAAGTATAGCCGAGGTAATCGTGGCGTCAATCGCGGATGTTCATTCACGGTGACAATACCTTTCCGTAGCACTGACCTATCACGATCTGGGTTGAAAAACTCTTCATTGTGGGTCACGTGCCGTACGATAGGTCAGAATTATCGCTTATGCCGCGGTCAGTTGCCCATTAGTCTTTGTAACCAATGAGAAATACGTCGCATATTTCACATCGCAATGAATTTAGATATTTACATGATATTTCAGCGTTTTAGTTTCTAATTTAAATTCCATTATTCCGTTAAACATTAGATAACATTAGATTGTGTCAAATTGTCGCCGTAAAGTTACAGATGATTGTCAGTGAACCGGCTCGATAATGTATTTGTACATTTACGAACTATTTTTATGAAAGACATTCATATTATTGTCACCAATTGTAATTTTCATTCGAATATGGTAAGGAGCGAGCGTAACGAGGATAATGATGTCGGTGTTGACGAAGTCAAGGCAAGCGACTTTTCGCGATGATCGGTCTTTCTCATTCATCCTTTCGTGCGTCCACGATACAGCCCTGACCTTTCTCAAACTTTGTCTAATTCGATAAAAATACGACCATGTTGTATGAAACTCGATGGATATACTTAACTCGGACGTTGAATATTATGGAAAAAGGTAATCGACTTAGCGTGCTTGCTTTATAAGCATAATGTAATTAATTCGAATATAAAACTCCATAACGTCAGAAATTATCACGAAAAAATTAGTTCTAAACATCGAAGTGAAAAAATGGATTAACCCTTTCGTCTCGATTGGTACATATATGTACCAGTGAAGTTTTAAACTGCCTTAAAAATAAATTATGCGTGTTAGAGAAACGAGGATTGTACCATGCCGTAATATTGAATTCGGTTGCGCGCCTTAGCTTATACATATGTCGCATTTTGAGGTTATTGGAATGATTATTATTTTTTATTATTATATATTTTTACTAATAAAAAAAAATATTTTTAATTTTAATAGCAGAATTCAATTATATGACACTAAGTTAACATGAATACGTTTAAATTTGCATTTAAAACAAAATATTTATATTCAGGGACGAAAGGGTTAAGCAAAATTAACGGTGCTGTAGATGGCGAAGATGCGATTTAATCGTCGGTCACCGGGGAATGCTTCCCTGAATAGCCTATGCATTAGCGTGTTGGTCACCTAGCTTAAACCGATTCAATCTCGCTATCCATGACGATAAAACTTCTTTCGAAATGTCGAAACTCCCGTCGAGTTTCGCGTGCCGACCTTCGGTACACCGATCAATCAACACGCATACTTACTTAGTCTTTTCGCATTAACAAAAGTCGTATCGTTTTTTCTCCGTCTTTACCTACAATTAATCCCTCTCTTCGGGCAGCCGATTGTTTGCCAACTTTACATAACGGTATTATGAAACAAATAAAGTACAATAGGCTCGAACTTAAAGACTGTACGTATGCGGTCTGATCAGGTGAATCGATATAGACAGAGGCTATCGTTCCAGTGGGAACATCCTATTCGATATTTATGAATACTATAGAATAGACGCGACTAAAGCGTGGGATTATTAAACCGAAAGTGAATCTAAAGGATTACAATGTCTCGAATACATATAGGTATACGATGTTCCATATATAATACTATATCGTATTTCATAAATAACACGGTCCAAATTAAAGTGCGAAAATAAGTTTCTTTTCTACCATGAACACAGTGATCACGTAAAACGCTTACAAGGGAACATACCCAAATGTCCGGAGCCGATTTTAATGAAACTTCGTACGTTTGTTAAGCACGCGAAAATAATCGATACCTATTTTTTTATATCGGCCCAATCGCACGTTTAAGGGGTGAAAACACCCTTTAAAGTTACCCCAGAAATATGCTAACTCGTAAACTATCGTAGATAGAAAAAAGTTTTATAGGGAGAAGTTTCATAGTTTTTGACATACAAAAGGAATATGTTTACAAATTGTTTAAAAAATTATTTGTTTATAATAACAATATTAATTGCACCTATGTTTTATGCGATATTCACATTTCTGTAAAGACATAAAAGAAGGTTATCATTTGTTATCAAGCTGTTTGCGATGTAATTGATTAAGATATAGTTTTGTAAAACAGTATGAGAATTAAGATAACTCTGTAACTCGTCTCGGGCCGCGCCACGCCACGTCCCACGGTGGGCCGAGTACGTCTTGTAACGTTGGACATTGGGTCAAAAGAATTAAGTTGAAATTTTACAATTTAAATATATTGTCATGAAACTATAAACCCTTCGCAATTATCTTCCACGGTATTTTCCCATTTTGCGTCGCTATTTATTCCCTGATATCAGATGTTATGTACATCAACAAATTTTTCCCATCTTTTAATTTGTCACTATTTTCTCTATTTTACGACTTTACTTAAAGAATGCGTGTAATAGACAATACATATTAGAGTATTAACCTTTTAGGTACGGCAGAACTTTACGCGCGGCTATTTCCCTGGACGGCAGAGTCTGACGTAAACAGTGTAAAAACGTTACAGCACTGCAAAGTGTAATGAGCAATGCCATTTTGTGCAAGAATATATTCAAATGAAGTATTTGATGATAAAATAATAATTTTAAAAAAATATATAGGCAATACGTATTCCATATTGCCACGTCAAGTAGATGGATAAAATTTCTTATACCATTTCAAAGTTGACAAAGTGTTCAAACATGACATCCGCGAAAGCCACTATAGTGGTACGTCGTCCTGAAAGATGGTATCCGCCAAAGCCACTATAGTGGCGCGTAGTATCTAAAAGGTTAATAAGTCTGAAATTCGGCGCGAGACGAATTACGGAGTTATCTTATTGTTAATTATCATACAATTTTACAAAACTATATCTTACAATTAATCAATTACATCGCAAACAGCTTGATAACAAATGATTACCACGCACCACGCCATACCCGCCTGCCGGCCGCTTTGGTGATTTGTGTAGTGTGCGCATGTATTATGCAAGTATACGGAGAATTCCGAGAGGGAACTATAGCATATTATGTACCGTTGAATTCAGCAACGAATTCTCCTTCTTTTACGTCATTACAGAAATGTTGATATCGCGTAAAACAAAGGTGCAATTAATATTTCTGTTATAAACCAAGAATTTTTTAAACAATTTGTAAATATATTCCGTTTGTATGTCAAAAACCATGAAACTTTTCCCTATAAAACGTTTGTCTATCTCCAATAGTTTACGAGTTAACATATTTCTGGCGTAAATTCGAAGGGTGTTTTCACCCCTTAAACGAGCGATTGTGTCGATATAAAAAAATACGTATCGATTATTTTCGCATGCTTAACAAACGTACGAATTTTCATTAAAATCGGCTTCGGACTGTTGGAAATACCTGTTATAACCCTTTAACATCTTTCTTAAGTATATGATTCGAGCAGCTGGTTTCAAATGTCAATCCTTGGTGATTTAAATACCCGCATCTGGCGATACTCTAGACCGGATAACGTTATTATCGAGTACTATACATATACATATATGTACAATATATTATCGACATTGTAAGCTCACTTAATTTCCTATGAAGCTTTCGAAGTACTAAAAAATTATTAAATAAACGCGAACTCGACCAGACGTCCCGTTTGAATCGTTAGCGATCGTATACACGTATGCATGGAATTTGCATAGGTGCTATCGTCGAAGCGCATACAACCACGCACACCACTGTTTTGAGCATTGAGTCTTTGAGCCACACGAGTTGAATGAAAATAAATACCCCGACTTGTACGTACGTTTTTTCTAATATTCAAAATAAGGATAAAAGCGTTCGTTTCACGCTCGATGGCACCGTAAAATATTACTCAAAACGAGAAGAAAAAAGACAATCGACATGGGTTCAAATGTATCCCAGCACGCGTAAAAAGTTTGGCAAAAAGTGGAAAAGTTTTATAACCCTTCTAACTCCAACAGATACAGTCGGAGAGGATATACGCGGTTAGTAAAGACTGGTAATTGCAAACAGATTAAAGTATAATATTTTTTCGTGTACAGCAACCAAATATTGATATACATATCGTGCAAAACAATTGGATATAATTTCTGAAACTTTGATCAATGTATACGTACTTGTACCACGTATTGACTCCTATTGAACTAAATAAGATTACGAATTCTTTGTTTACACTATTTTATGTGTAGTTTCTTACCGTTTTGGAAACGTTTTGATCTGTACATAATTAAATAATTGTTTTAACGAGTAGGACACGTGAGTGAAACATACGAGTCATAAATGAAAAGGTTAAAAGCAAAGAAGAAAAAATGTTGTTAATATCGGGATACATTGTATAATATAATATTATGTTAAAGCTACTGTTCCGAGGATGACCGATAGTTAGTTGAGAATAATTTTGTGGCGTTCGCGATTGGCGTGTGGATAGGGGCCGCGAGATCGTCGATTATCGTAATCGTCACGACCTTCCGGTGCGTCGATCAACGAAGCAAGACGTTGCGTCCGTATTGGATTGTACGAAGTCGGTTTTCTCATGGGCAAACGTGCTTGACCGCTCTCGACGAGTGTCCCAGAAGCACTTTCACCCGCGAACACTTCCTCGAGAGCATCGATTTTATTCGCTACTTATAGCCCGGAGGAATTTCGCCGCTCGCGCGTATACTCATTCATGAGGATACCACCTTACTTTCCTCGAGCGGCAGACTTGCCCCCCAAAGGTGTTTTCAGATCCTCGCGCATTCTCCTAGAACGATTGCGACAAAGGTAACAAGGTCGCGCAAATATTCGCGCGGACATGGTAGACGAGCGTTGCGCGCCAAAGAACAATACAATACGGATCGACTTTTCCATTCATTCGTTTGTACGTTCATTCTTGAATAACGATTGTATAGGTACACGATCATTTGAACCTTGTTATATGGCACGATGAAAAATAATAAGTGAATGGAAAGGTAAATTAAAATCCATGGTTAACCATTTTATGTTCCAAGATATTTGGCTTTTCGAGAAATGACAAATAGCAAAGCATCAAAAGACGAATGATAAAAAAAAAATGTAATTTTCAATTCGTATTGTTCAACGATGAAATACTTTCGATACGATCGCCTTGATAGGGAGGGTGATATAAATAGCTTTCGATCAACTAGTCCGTTCACTTCTCATCGCATTGGAAACGTGAAAGTAACAGTAAAGTGATGCTAGAATGTCGAACAAAAGTAATTTGAAAAAAGAAAACCTAACTCTTATCGTGGCCACATTTACAATACATCGAAAGATATCGGTGAGAGCTCGTTTCCTACGATGGTAACTTTTTGGGCATCGGAATGCCACACGTCGATGACCCCCGAAACGCGAGATCCCTGAAAGACGCACGTGCGTAGTCGCGGAGAAGGATTTCTCCAGTTTCCGTTGACCCACTGACACTGAATTATTCCCGTCCATGTGCGACTCGTACTTCGATACGCCGACGGCGGCGGCGACGGCGGCCAGGTAAGAAAGTAGCCTCCTGTGTACGTGGCAACATACGGCCCATTATCTTATAGTAACATCATGTCATGCTAGTTCGTGAATGGTTTTAACGATGAAACCCTGCTCCCACGATATGCTGGTTATTGCGATATCGAAATGTCTTCTCTTGAAAGAAACAAGTCGGTTTAACCACTTTCCGCCGTTTGCCCTAATGCATTCAAACGTCCTATCGATATGTTCCTACTATCGATATGTTTCAATTGAATTCAACGGCATCGGGCTTGGCGTGATTGCGTGCGTTAATGTTGTCACCTACGATCGCTTGATTATCGAGTTATGTAACAAAAGGCGTGTAACTTTAGTTATGTGTTCGCAAAAACACATTTTATTTTAATTACTATTTCAAGACGAAACAGATTAAATGATAGACAAAATCTACAATTGGCCATTAATTGTCTATAAAAATACACAAAAAGGCGTAGGTGATCAAGGGATGGATCGCGTACTTATTATTATTATTATTATTATTATTATTTTGATAAAGTTAAATTCAAATACTTGAAAAAGTTACGATTCTTCCGAGTTTGAAACGATCTCGTACGTATCGTTTCGATAGACAGGCTTCAGTTGCTCGTGCAAAAGTAATTCTCGCCATACGTACTGGTTTCTTAGACTTGTACAACACGAAAGTGTATACATATTTCGTTTTTCCTTGTATCACTGTTTCAGGACTTTTCTAATGGATTATGTTATTTCGTTTGCGTGTGCGACATATCATTTTAATGGTCTTGAAATATTGGTTTACATTACATACTGCTTTTAATTATCTAATTACGTAAATCCTACGTGTGCGAAACACGAATCGGGAGTTTATTTATGACTTGGCATATCTTTCTCAACGCTTCCGTTGCTTTGAAGTTCTCTTTCCAATCGTTTCGAGAAATTACTAAAATTTTCGATTTTCCTACGATTCTGGCCGAAATGAGATTAAGGTGGACTACGTAATTCAGTTACAACAGTTGCACAATAGGAGTTTAAAAGAAAGAAGGAAAAACTTCTGAACCGCCGCGCACGCCGTAGAAGACTCCTTTGAATTGTCACTTATTGTTTGTATGTATTGTATTTTACTACCGTGCCCGGTCAAAGAATATCCGGAGCCGAAGGTGATTTAATACTACCGAAATGAGTCTGAGAAAACATTTTCACTCCCATTGACTAACGATTTTTCTTCGAATAACTTTGAAATACTTGTTATTATTGAAAAACGTTACTATAAATTTTCGGTTTGTATTGTGTGTAACGGTTTGTCCGCAAGATTCGAAATATGTACCTTGTACAGTCTAATCAATCGTTTCCGCAAGGCATAAGCGAAATCAGTCATAAAATTGATTGGTTAGCACGTCCAGAAATCGTAAACCAACGAGCAATAGATCGGTTTTTACTACTTTATACGTAGCCGTGGACGAGGTTGCGTTACCGAAAACGATTCTGCGTAATAAATACGAGACACGTCTAAAATTTCTTTTTTTCGAAATTCCGTATTCGAATGCGAATGAGGTACGCGATGAAAGGCAGATATATGTATTTTCATACACGTGTGAGGTATCGTAACCTACTGTCCCTCAACATTAAGTTTCCATTGTTGATAGACGAAAATCGATGATGACGATTATTTCAATTAGACTCGTTCGAGTCGTAATATGAAACTTGGTTCCGAAATATTTATTTTCTTCCTTATTAGCAGAAGTATAGATGTTGCTAATTAAACGCTGTTCGCACGATCAATCGGCCCATATATTAAGAATTATGAGCGTGAACTAGGCGATTAACTTTTCCTCTAAGAACACTACAACAGTGTATACAGTCTTGGAGATACAAGAAAGAAATTGCATTTGTCTCCTATGTGGCGAGGAATGAAGCTCTTGGGAGGCTTGATTAAAATTACTCGTCTTGATTAGGAAGTGGTAGTACAACTTCCGTGTAGGGACCTTAAAAGTACACGGCGAGAAAATAAGGAATGAAGAATCGTGTACATTTTAAGCTTAATTGTAAGTTGATTGATTTCTATTAATCGAAGGCGTGGCGAACTGAAAGCTAAAACAAAGTGAAAACTGTAAATTGTGTCTATAATTACAGAATGATCGTCCACGTGCGTAACTGAATGAATTGGCTTTAACGACGAGTCACGGTCCTAACATTCACTTGGCCCTTTCTACCATTGACACGTAAAATAATATTATCGACATATCATTTACTTTACTTCACGGAAAGATTATAGAGAAACCACAGTGGGCTTTTCTTGCCCGACGTATAAAAGGAAAGAATATACTTAATATACGAGTATATACAATAGAAAGTTGAAACGATGTTGTGCATACCGTGCAGTAAGGCACGAGTGGTGAGACCTCCTTTTTTTCGCCCTTCATCTGGTTACATGTTCTACCGAGTACAATAGCAGACTTAAAATAGTGATATATAATTTTGCACATTTAACGTTATAATAAATAATTTTGCACACCTAACGTTCAATATGGTGTACATAGTTCGAGAATGAAATTTCAAACGTACACCATTATAATCCGACCCCTTGACTCAATATTAATTTTCCATATTTTTACTATCGTTCGTATGATTATTTAAAACAAACGAAATTTTACAAATGCGCGACAACGAAAGGAAAAAGAATCGATAGGCGGTTACCCGTTATGCGTTGTCAGGGCGAATCTTTCAAAATGTAGTTCCAGATACTGTAGTAATGCGAAAAATGATATAGCCTCGAGAAAACGCATTCAGTGGCATATTTCAGGTTTTCGAATTACACCTGCCGACGACGGATAGCCACAATAAATAGAGTATGAATTAAAATTTGTAACTTTAGTGATCGATGAAAAAGAACATTTGCCGTTCAATACTTGGGTAAGCATAAAGTAAAAGTGCCGGTATCGTGGGGTGCGGTGGATCCTTGTAACGAAATTTGTTCGCGGTAGAAAATAATTCGTCAAGTTGGTGCGTGAAGATAGTAAATATACTATATCTGCGATAGATGGTAAGAAAATGTCGGCGACACATGAATTTCGAACAATAGAGAAATATTAGTCATTTCTGACATTGAAACGTTTTTCACGGTTGCAAAGAAAGTGTGTTCCGCTCGAGTGCACAGAAAGGTGAGCGCGTGTTAAATATGTATCGAAGGTGAATCAAGTTATAAATGCAAGGAATGACAAAGGTGAGCGCACTTTTATTGCACACCGATCCATTAAAACATGATAACAGCTATAAAAATATTAGTTCTGGATTTTTCATGGTTTAGAAAATGCAAACTATGCATGTATATCTGGATGGAAAGCCAATAATTTCTTTGGTATTTGCTGCGAAACACACAGGCCACATATATAACTATAATTACGGTGAAGCGGACTATTATACAGCTAGTAAAGTAGATTAGAAGTTTGCAACTTAATGGTTCCAATAACATCTACGATATATCGGTAAAAATCGGGGGAACATGTTAAACATATCGCTTGTTTGCTTCTTCATTTTCTCTTCGCATGCACTTCATTTTCCACGTAACTGAGAATACTCGTAAAAGTGAAGAAAACAAGAAACGCATAGTGATCCTACAGGTTTCTTTATGAATCGTTATTTTTTATGAGCACGCCAAAAAAGCTGTGAAAACCATAAGTAAAAACTTTTTCTTGCACTTTTAAGTTTCACTGATGCAGAACAATGGGAATATCTAAACGAATGCAATTAATTTACCGAATAAACATATGAATATACATGAATATATATATGAATATATATGTATATGTACATACGTATACACTTTTGCTCTCTACTACCTACGCCAGTGGCAGGAAAAGGCTCCACTGGACAGACAGAAAGAAGGGGTCGACTTACCCTTGGGCTATGGGGGCCCTGGACTTGATCTACTCTCGTCTCACTATTTGCCCTCGGGCATGGATGTAGACACATGGAAGATCTTCTCCTCTGCCCATCTACATACACGCGTGACACAGAAAAACTAGTACTGAGAAATTCACATCCGATACCATGCCACAGATTTTTAATGAAAGTTTAAAGAAAGCACCGTGAGAACAAAAACTGCACAACAAGTTTAATTAGAAATACTTGTAAATAAAAATATAATTAAATTTATTATTCGAATACCTATCTAGGAACTGGCTAAATCTTATATGGAATTTATTTCGATACCAAGTTTTAGTGGTACGATTATTCTACGCTCACGAGGCAAAAAAAGAATCAACTAAATTAAACAGTTCACTATCAAATCCAGTAAAAAATATGCGATTATTCGTATGTTATGATTAATTTATATCGAAACTCGAAATATGTTACTACGAAACTGTCGCTTACTGGGTATTAAATTCCATTAAAAAACCTTCGCGTATACATATATCTGTTGTACATTGTATATTTACATATATACAATTTTCCGTGACATAAGCCACTCTCTCAATCCTATTTCAAAATGCAAGAAAAATAACGAGTACAATTATTAGCGTCCATGCGCACACGCATCAAACTCACACATTGATTGACCGTTCAGTTCAGGAAAAATTCTGTTCGTTCGGTCGTCGAGTAAATCTGCTTGCTTGCTCTTGATCTTTCGCCGTGTCTCTTTTCTTCTCTTTCCTCTGCCTCTCTCCCCCTCCCTCTCGCCCCCCCCCCCCCCCCCACCTCTTTTTCTCTCTCGCAGAGAAAGTGTGCGCGGTTGCACGAAGGTATTCGTAAAGTCGCGGCATGCTGACAATTTCGAAGGCAGCCGGACATCGCTGATGCAAACGTCACGGAATTTTCCTTTTCTTTTGCCTTTGAGGCAGCAAATTCGACAACCTCACTCGTAGGCGTATGTTCGTTGCGCATTTTCCACGAATTTGGGCTCAGTACCGCCATGTGAAATGTTACCGATTAAATAGATCAAGTGTCGCTGTTAAATGAAATTTAACGATTTTAGATTTGTTACTGGGGCCGGGGACTGCCTATTCAGATCACATTAAAGTACGCATATCTACGTGCACGTTCCTCGGGAAACGCTTGGAACTTTTGTAACGTTGTATTTGTTCCGTCCTTATCAATCTTCGTGATTTGCGTAGTACGGTGAGCCGAGATTTTCGAGTTTCGATTAGTCGCTTCTCTTTCTCCGGAATGGGAGGTATCGTCCGTTTTCAGGAATAAAAAGTGAACCTATTCCTTTAGTTAGAAGTATACATATATTTGAAATAACTGTTTCTTTAGCGTCCGTAAATTACAATGCTATATTTCATATAGTGTTGGAGGCTACGGTACCAAAATATCCTTAATTTAGTCTTGTTTCGTTAAATGACGTTTTATTTGAAATATTTCCATATAAAAAGAACCACGACTAATCCCTGGTTCAAGTCGAGGAAAGTAACGATTATCTTTTTCTCAGGATCGATGCGGGAATCTTGCGAATGGCAGTAAAGAGTATAAATACATACAATATACTAACACGGACATTATTTGCAAAATAGTAGAATTTAGTTTGCCATCAGGTTCTTTGAAATTGTAGAATAAATTATCGTGCCTTAACGCACAATTGCGCGCGACTTGATTAGTAATTAGCTAAAATTCAGTGAAAATAATTCGTACCCTTATTTTGCTTACAGGTGTAGTCTGGGAGTATTTTCCATGGTAATGTTTGCAGCGTTAGCAGTACCACCAACTTTTAGTCAATTCGATATTTCAGGTAAGACTATTCCATTATGTATTTGATATGCGTCATAACGTACAATCAAATATTTCCGTTTTAACAAACACGTATAATCTGCATCCCAATAGAAACTGCGGATCATAAACAGGCAAGTGCCGCTTGGTATCTTCGATACTTGCATAATTGTAAACGCCTCTCTATTAAGGAGTATTCCACGTTACTATCGAAACAGAACATGTTTATATGTAAATTTTGATAAACAGCTATGTTGTTCTAAGAATAAAAATCCTATTTTAGTAGCTTATGGCATACGGAAATTGTTTCTACATTGTTAGTAAAGATTAAACTTGACAGTTTCCACGCAGAATAAGAATGTTGTATCGGTAATAAATTTCTTAATGCAGATTTCACGTTATTTACGATAGTAGTTCCGAAGATTAAAAGTATTTTCATAATTCGTTGAAACTACTTGCTAAAAGCTATTGAATGTGCGTACATATGTATCTTTGTATGTACATACAAAATGCGTTTCTATTACAGAAACGTTTCAAGTCATGTATATATGTAGAAAAACGTATCGATATATTATTTCTTAAATTTTGGCAAATACTCGCATTGGACAACGCGAGAGAACCGGTATTACAAACTTGTGGGGAGGGTAACGGTTTCACGGTAAAAAAGAACCCTATCTTTGCGATTTTTTTTCAGACGCATGAATAGAGCAAATTTATTCGAACCTCTTGCACAACATATACTATTATCTCAACAACACTTTGTATTTTTTTGTTTACAATATATCAACAAATAAACCGGTGACGGAGCTTTTCCGAGAACGCGTTTCGAAAACCACGTTTTGCGGTGACCACTGTATGTATCTCAACCGAAAATTATCAGAAATCAAAATCACAATAAAATTTAGTTAAAAAATGACTATATCCTCCCCCCCCAACGTTCTCTACTTATTTTTTTTTTCATTCTTAAATTATTGGTGGTCGTTGAATAAAAAATTGCGATTTTTCATAAAAATTTCCGTCATTTTGTAGTTGGAAAAACCCCTTAATGTAAACAAAAATTATCATACTCAACGTTGGGGGTAGGTATTTTATATATGTATAGAAGGTATGTACCAAGTTTGAAAAGAATCGGTGAAGTATTTTTTAAATGGCAGTGGTCACCGACTTTGAAAACGTGAAAGTCGTAAACGTGTTCCGTAGTATCGACTCAAATTATCGATCACTTTTCCGGTGCGTTTTCCTTTGCCACTGAGTAATTTGTTTCTTCGTTTTTCCCTGGGTTTTTGTGTCACCTCGACACTCAGCCTAAACACTATTCATTTACACTTTATAATCGCCCAATTCAGATTTTCCTATCCCACACTACAGTTATAAAATCACTGAGCGGCAAACGCCCGACCGAGAAATATAACGACTAACTAGTCAATAACTTTGAAAGTTTTGCTCCGATTACCTTCAAATTTTGGGACGGTACTCTCGAAACATAAAGGAAACATGTCGAAACAATAGCGAGACACGTATCGCGTCGACGCAAAAATTGACACGGCCGTTGCTAATCGTGACGTCGCGTCGGTACGATTACATCACAAAGTCGACTAAAAGAGCGAGCTCCTCGTTAAGGCTCGTCTTGTTAGCTTAATTATCTTTTATTCACGATAGCTTGTATACAATGTTTTCTGTCATCACTTGCTTTCGGAATAATCTGAGATCGAAGTTTTTTTCGGGTTTCCACATTTTCGTCATTCGCAAAATATTCGTTCGACTATCGGTTACATACTATCATCAAAATTCCAGCAACTCCTTACGAGTATTTTGACTTTAGCAACTCACGCATTTCTAATTGCTTATAGAATCGAAGTTAGTGGCAAAGTGAAATAACAACGGGGACAATTGTGTGTAGTATTTATATGTAAATCCTGTTTGCAGAGTATGTGTACGGGCTGGACCATGATTTGCAAGCTAGAGCGCGTGCAGCGATCGAGGCCGAGAAGTTTGTGTATGAAACGAAAGCCAGGTAAGTTTCTCCATTTGTCAGATAGTTTTCAATAACCTCCTGGCATACCATTAAAAACACAATAGCTGATTTCCCATGTTATTCGTTATACGGGTTTTTACCAAGAATTCTTGGATAATAAATAGAACAAGTTCCAACCATATTTTATTTCAGTTTAATATTCACTAAGTATAATATAATAATATAATATTTATTTTATCAAATTAATTATCAAATTCTACAATACATTGACGATAATGTATGCAATACAATAGATTCAATTATATAGTGACACTTTACAAACTATTTTATTCTTTTGTCCACTACTACCAAAGGAAGTTATTTTACATATAATTAATTGACTATCCGAGAATGTACCATATCATAATATATTGGATCAATTTCAATAAACGTTCTAATGACTAGTGCCATTAAAGGACGTTCGATTCGTTGGGTTTAGAACGAAATTGGTTATACTTGACTTGATCTGCGAAGAAGTCTATTGACAAATTTATTCGCTGCAATGTGACAGGCGAAGGCCAACAACGGTACTTCACAAATGTTTTTCCTCGTACCAAAAAATATCTAAATATCCTGCAAATTCCATCCTAAGCAGTTGCGCTTACTTGCAATGTAAGTAAAATATTGACAAACCTGCAAACAAAACCCACTCGCGTGATAAAAGTTCGTCCAGGCGTAAGATGTAATTTAAAAAATATGCCAGAATTCTGGTCACAGCGATTATTTCGGTTTCTCTATCAATTTCATCACTTCTTCGACGTTGTTCAGTGAAGCAAGGAAAACTTAAAGAAAGCGACAGCATACTCTTCAATTAAAGCGACAGATTAATAGTGCATTAAGCTGACGAAACAACGAGTAGTTGCAGCACACGTTGTTGAAACTGTAACTGCAATTACGGCGTAATTTGCGATACGTCGGTTCTATCAGAACTCGGGCGCTTCGTTGCGGAAAGTGAATCGTGGTTATAGCGAAATGCAAACTATATCGCGACCAAGTTACGAAAGGCTGACGAACATCGATGCTCGTTCGATGCTCGTTGCGATTCATCGCCGAAATATAAAGATACGACAGGTTTATGGCATGAATTGAGCAATTTCTAGTTTTTGAGAGTGTTATGAGCTCCGCGCGCCCTCTTAACGACCATCTTTCATCGATGACTGTAATACCAGTGATACTTAAACGTTTGATAGTCTCGACAAGTACCCGAATACATTTTTGTATCGTTACGGAATTGCAGCATCCTGAGTGACCGCTGTCCCAATTTTTTGTCGAGACATTATGACTACTTGGAGCTGATTTAATTGTTTTTTTTACAGATTTTCGCACTTATTTTTACTATTCGCGTGACTTTTAAGACAACCGCGAGAAGTACTTAACGGATATATTATGTACTTTATGTATATACATACCATATTGCTTTAATCGAAAAGTTCGCAGCAGTTTTGAAAATAATACTCAACCCTAATGTTTATTATTTCAAAATTGGTTTGAATTAAATATAAATATTATCAGCATATTGTTCCCGGATCTTGTTCCACCTGACAACAGAATGCATTATTTACAGAACGGATTAGGTTTCGAATTAAAAAATTGATTAAAGGCTATGAACTTTTCCGGAAATTTAATAAACGATGGTGTAGTGTATACGAATCTATAAAACACGCTTACTAACTTGTTCTTTTTTTAATAGTCTTACTCTTGAAGTAAAATCACACAATTCTATCGTCATTATTATTTCTTGTTTCCACGAGCCATAATACACTTTTTAACCGAGATTCGGTAAAAGAAAGTGTACATAATTTTACGTAAGTAATTTAATGAAGTTTTCTTTTCGAATAGATCTTTTTAACATTCTTGTACCTTCACATTCCATATTTACTATCCTTGTGTCAATTTTCGAGATCTGTCTGTCTCACGCGCGTATATGTATGTATAACAGCAGATTATTTTATTAGAAAAAGATTCAAATATATCGAGAGATAGAGAAATATTAATGCATAAAGTGTTTGTAGAAAACCTTGATTATATTAATTTTGTTTCTTCTATTTATTAGTTTATACTTATATTTGCAAACATATCCGGATTCATGGAATGCGCTAATAAACACGTAAAAGAAAATGGTTACGAATTGTTAACTTTTACAACGGTATAAGACATGGAATTTCATGTTATAATTCCAACACATGGAGTATAATCGATCGCATAGCTTTAGCTGTGTATTGACACATATGTATAGGTATTACCGTCTGCTATTCATTCTATGAAAATTCCCTCTCGGACATCACCAAATCATTAATAATTGAAATGCGTACAAAAATAATTGCAGATTTCCATAGGTTTTAACGCCACGTATACCGTATTATTTTTGTTTTTTTTAAATTTCCTTTAAAAACATACGGAAAATCGGGAATCAAAAGAGAACCTACAATTAGGACACCCAATGTATGTACGAATACGGAAGAATTCGAATAATATGGTATACATATACATATTGGACGATACAACGATATAAAAGTATTTTTACCTTCAACATTTGATATTAACATATTTTTGAAAATGTTTTAATCGCAATCGATGCGTCGAGTGAGCAAATTAATAAACTTTGTCAGACCAGGCATACGATAATAAACGAAATTTGCCCCGTTATATTACAAACAACGAACTCAATGAATGAAAAAAATTTTGTACATGCGAACCATATGCATGAAAACAGTGAAAATCAATGGACATGCTGAAAAGCGAGGTACGAAAAAATTGCATTTTTAATGTTACAATACGTTATGGAGGAAAGTGAGATTTTTTAGGTCTGTCTAACCCAGTGATGGGCAAAGTACGGCCCGCGAGCCAGCTCCGGCCCGTGAAAGTATTTAATCCGGCCCGCCGAGGGTCCATCTACATGGATAGTATATGGCCCGCTATATTACGTTTTGACGGTTGAGAAGTACAAAGTAGATTCTACTTAGTAGCTTTAACACAAAATGCATTTTTTTCTATAAGTCTGGCCCTCCTCTAGAATTTCTTAAACTTTGTGGCCCCCCATTAAAAAAAGTTTGCCCACCACTGGTCTAACCCAACGTGGAGGAGTTTTGAATATTTTCGGTATCAATTAGAAATTATGTTGGCTTTGTTTGCTCCATTTTTCTTCCTCGACGTACCTACCTACGTATATAATATTTTTCAGAACTTGACTGACCATTTTGCTAGTGAAAGCATGAAAATGTTTAGCATGTTGAGATTGGCTGTGATTCAGAGAAAATTGGAACTCACTGTTTTAGAACGATTAGACGGCCTAGAGGGCAACCGTAGTTGTCGGCCGTACGTATGTATGTACATACGTCCTTCCTGCTCCATATCCTCTCTTTTTCTCGTTACTCGAGCGCGAACTTTTACTTTCATGGCCGAGGAAAGGAGTCGTCGCGTCGGTGGTAGCATTTCAGCCACGAGGAAGGTTTCTCGTCCAACCATTACCGGTCGCGGTATCCCATTTCCTCGGCCTCGACAAGGCAGACGGCTGCCGACCGTCTTCACGCATGTTTGCTGGACCTTACCATTGCCATAATCGCTGTCACACTACCGCACACTCGTTCCTCAGACTGCGCCCGCGTTCTTCGGCTAACTGATACCACCGGCACGGTATAAACCGATTTTTCATTCAGCTATACTAATTGTGATAACCCTCTACAGTCTACACTGCCGTATAACTCTGGAGGTACACACCCATGTATAAAAATATACACATATGTGTACATATACGTATATGTATGAATTTGACTTTGTTGCCACTCCGTACCATTTAAGTGATTAATTGATTTATTGTTTTATTGTAATTTACTCTTGTTAGTCCTATATTTATTTCTATATTGTATTCTATTTCTTTATTATATTACTTGTCTGCGCTTGTCCTTAAAGGGAATTTCCCTAGGACGAATAAATTATTACTCTACTCTGCTCTACCATTAAGATCTTTTTCATTTTTCATTTTCTCGTTCCTCAAAAGAATAACAAAAGTTCAATTATAGATAGTTAATTGAATCCAACTACTTGCGCAGTCGGTTTTTTGACTTTACGCTCTAATCGTTTTGTTTTATTAAAAGGACATTTTGTTTTATCTTCGTAACGAAGTTAAAGTTATTTTCCAGCAGCTTTTGTTACAGATCCGAACTATTTATCACATGGATTTTCAAAAATATATTTGTTATACATAGAATACGCGTAATCTTCACTAGGTAATTAACGAAAAATTCTCTAAACGAAATGTGAAAATTTACAAAACATCTGCTACAAACGACAAAGAAGAATGAGAATTTGTAGAAAACAAAAGGCAAAGAGTAAGATATAATAAGAGTAAGAAACTTATGCTTGCATTGCGTTATACCGAAAATGCAACGATCGTCATAAACGAATGTGAATATTACAAAGAAAACAGAAAAATTATATTTTCCTCTATAGACGGTACTAGCACAGACTGAATAAAGTTGGACCAAATCTTTGTATTTGCCTTATACAACAGCATTTAATCAAAAAATGATGTTGGAATGAAATAAATATGTAAAATCAATAATTGCAAATGCTGTACGATTTAAAAATCAGATCTAGTGATACTAACAGTGCGAATGCGAAGTATTTGGACAAAGTGTCGAGGTAAGGTGTGAGTATTTCGAGTATTTCGAGTATTTCGATCGAGCGATAATTTATTAATACACTCGCAATCGCCAAATTGTATTCCTTTCTAATACAGAGTATTGGAGAAAATAATGAAATTCTAAAGCTGGTTGCCGCAAACTTCTATCGTTAGAGCAAGTATAAAAGTTATAAAATTTATTATGAGATTTCAATGTTGCAATTATGTATTGTTCAAAATAAAAAGAGAGATTTTTATAATTTATACGCTTGCTTTATAGGAAGTTAATAGGCCACTTGTTGTTGTGCTGAATTTATTTAGCATTATATTACAAGTACGTATTTGGAAAAACCGAGTAAAACCAAAATTTAATGTTTCTGATTATGTAGGGCGATAAATCGGAAAACGATGATTTTTGCGTAAAGATACTCTACATAATTGTTTATCGTTAATAATTGTTGGGCTGCAAATATAGTCCAAAGTTCAAAAAAGTGTGATATTTCAAAACTGATTTTCTCAACAACTAGAGCTGATAACAAAAAAACGGTTTGCATTTTTGTTATGCTGTGTTATCGAAAGCACCCAATGTTACTGCCTTCAGAAAAAAATTTTAGGTCGTAAATTCACGGCAGCGTCAATCAGGAATAGAATTTAAAATGACGTGAATTCACGTCAGCGATCGCGAATGTGTTAAAGTGAGTTCCGGCGAATATTTTGAATAAAGGTTTGAAAAACGCACGTGAGAGAATTCGGGTAATCCGTGATCGAAGTCGACGCGGGTCACAAGCACGCGAGTGCCTGAATCAATCTATGAGAGTATGATAATGTATGGCTGAGAATGTAAAAGGGCGGCAGGGCAAAGTCGCGGGAGAAGAGTCGAAGGGTTATAAGAATACTAGAGAGTACTCAAAAAGAGTATTCATTTAGTAAACAGTTTCAAATCCATTAATATTAAGAAGCCAATTAATTTGGCTCGTTTATCGCAAAACACCACTAAAAAGAAGCTAAAGTATTATAGATCATAGTAAGCCAATAGTCTTCTACAATACGACCGCCGTAATTGATTAAGGAGATTTTTAATTTCGTTGGGTCATGTTTTATATCACGTACGTAGATAAATGTTGACGTTTTCTCACGGGATATTATTAAGGGAATCTTAAGGATGTTCCTCCAAAAATCGCATTAAATTAAAGACGTTTTGGCAAACACGTAATCTTTTGAAAATATAAATACACTATGAATTTCAGGTTTGTGTTTTTTTGTCGTCTTATATACAGCGAAAATATGGCTTTTATTTCTCATTATAATTTTAGAACGAAGATGTGTCACGTTATTTTTACACGTGAATGCATGATTCGGTGTACTAAACACTGAAACATACAAGCAAATTTACCATATTTCTGGAAAAAAAGAACAGATAAATTGTCGTTCTGTCAATAGCAGGTCCACTTAATATACATACTATACATATCCAGGCAGCCGTTATTAATCAATATTAATGGTTTCTAGAAACTCGTAATACTTTTCGGGCACGTTTTGAAAAACACACGACTGTCTTCCCCTACATTTTTTCCTTCAGCTTATGAATTTATACGCCAGTCTTTGTTCGGTCGTTCCTTTTTAATTAACTGAATATGAGCAGCCAGCAGCTTAAAATGATTTCTCATGGTTCTCATGGTTCGCATATAATATATACTTAACTCATTCTGCATTTTATCTATTCCTATTTTCACTAACATCCGCTGTATGTTAATAACTGGCCGACGGTATAGGAAAATAATAAGTGGTACTAACTGCGCAAAGAAATGTAACTTTTTGTTCTTACCAGTTAAACGTTATGGTAAACGCAGCGAATTGATGTCCCCGCGAGTAGTGAAAATGAAATGTGGATAAAAAGAAAAAATTCGAGAAACCAAAGAAACGAAATTAAAGTAGTTGCGAATTCTATTTCAGCCGTTGGATGAATCGAAAGAACGCGTTTTGTTTTCGCCAACTTTCGGAAATAAATTTTGTGCGCTACAGGTTACGTGCAAAAGGATTGGGCTAAAAGCAAAATCGACTATTGGAAATACCGTACTACATATGTATAGGTACATATAGGTACATATACATATTGGGAAATCGGTTGTCGCAGTTGGCATTTATTAATACATACTGCGTCAATCTGATATTTTTACGTAATCCTTGGATTCTACGAGAATAATTCCTTTTATGGACAATACTCGTAAATAAATTTGATATGATTGTACGTACATACATAGGTACTGTTTTCAAAACAGGAGAAATCAGGACCGACAATTTTTTGGAACATCCGATTTTGTTTTTCGTTTATAAAGAGGCATTCCTCTTGCAAAGTACGAACATGCAGTAGTATACATATATGTGTATGTACAGATTCATATGTATAATACTTTATCAATTCAGAGATATGGAGAAAACTGTAGTAGACTATGGATACCTCACCGTTTTTCACGTTCCCCACTATACGTTCTATGACTAACTATCATTACTTAATTAACGTACGTTATCAAGAGTAATAAGGATTATGGGAAGTATTCGTGTTCACAGCAAGACTGACATTGTAAGTGTAGCGTAATTTCATCATTAAAAGATCCGATGGGCTTTCGTGGGAGCCCGATCGAGATCTTGTTAGATCGGTTGCTAGGTGTCCAGGGGACACCTGGGCTGTTACCCTGAAGTCACACGCGTTTTTTAAAAAAGTCATCGAATTCGTTCGACCTATTTCTGTTATTGGTTCTATTACCCTTGCTACATGAAAGAAAGTCTAATGATTTTTGCAAAAATGAAGAAAATTACTTACGTGAAAATTAGAAATGCTCGGAACTTGAATTTAGGCGTAAAAAAGGAACGTTTCGTGAATATATTTGTGAACACTTTTATCCTTAAAAAGCATAAAAAAATAAAGGTATGGGCCAAGTACCAGGTAATTTCACTTTGGAATCGGCTGCTCATTAACATATTTTCATTTCTCGAAATTTGAAATGTAACAAATGTGGACAAGTACAAATTATTGTACGGTTTAATAAATATATTCAATTATATAAATTTTCCAAAAAATGATTTCTTCTTATTGTGTTAATAAATCTGTCTGCTGCTCTATTAAATGTACCTGTTGGTCCGCTTATTACGAAGGTTCGATAGTGAAAATTCCTGTAACGTCAACTCTGAACTTTCCGTAGTTCAAGCAGTTCGGGATATTAAACACTAAAGCAAAGTTGTTAAAGCAGAGAATTTCAAAAAGAGCTTCTTACTTGTAGACGATGCGTTTGATATTTCATCAGACCATGCAATAAATATACGACGCGAGCGATTCGTCGTAGACGATTCGTTGTAGCTTAAATAGTTTCGACGTTTTCGTGCGTCGATAGTATAATAAATAATTCGTCGTTCCGAAAAAGTGAGACGACACCGTCGAGCGTACATATAAGGGCCGTCGGAGACGGCCGAGCGGGCATTCGTTCGTTTCATTCGATTCAGTTCAGTCAGCCACTCTGTCAGTTTTATTTCTGTACTATCATCGTTTAATAAAGATATATATTTGTTTAATTACAAACATTACTGTGTGGTCGTGTTCTGCGGGCCATCATTTTAAATCAAAGAACCTACACGTCCCACATACTATATGAAGAGCAGAAAATCTGGAAAATCGAGAATGAAAAGATTTTCTAAATATCTAATGTCACTTCTGTTTAATTTACGTTAACACAAATCGTTCAGACAAATCGCAATATGTATATGAATGTAATTTCCTCTCAGACACATCCGGAGTGTTAACGTGGTAACGTTTTTCACTCAGGTGCATCCGGATTGTTAACTTGTTAAATTAGAAATAAGTACAAATATTTCTTACGTTACATTTTGAATATCAAGCATCGTAAAAAAACGGGCCACCAAGTACATTTAATAAAGCAGCAAACAGATTAATTAAGTAAATGAGGTGAAGTCATGTTTAGGAAAAATTAGGTAATTAAATATATTGAATTCAGCGATACTATGGTGTCGAAGCCGTACAATAATTTGTACTTTCTTACATTTGATACATTTTGAACACTTCATGCAATGAAGTTTATGTTAATGGGCAATCGATTCAAAAGTTACATCCTCTTGTAGTTGGCCTATGTCTTTGCATTTTTTTGCTTTTTTGAAGATAATACATTACGTAATAAATGTATCGCGCATTCTACATGTATGTAGAATATATATGTTTATGCAATAGTATAAATATTTTTTTACAAGTAAGAGTTGCACAGCAAATCGATGACATATGAAAGATGTGGATTAGCTGCAGTCAATGGGATTAAGTAGATCGGTAGACGAATTTTTACATTGAAACTATATAATAATATAAATTGTTTTTAAAGCTGTCTTCAAAAAGCAAATCTTGACGCATTATGAACATTTTTTAAAGTTGTTAAACATCCGGTAACAAAGAAAAAAAATCATAGTTGTTTATAAAAAACAAAAACAGGCGCTACTAAACGGTAATAATAGCAACAGTTGTATTTTTATTGCTTGTCTGTTACATTTCTATTCTCAGATATGACATTTTTTTAATTGTTCACGGAAGAGAGTTGTATCTCGATAGGGGGTGGTTTTTGGGCCTAATTTTTTTGGCTTTGTTTCATGTTCCTTTCGCATTATCGATTCTGAAAAAGGTCCGTCGATTTACGATACATCCTGTATATGTGTGTATGTGTGTATTGTACATGTGTGTATTGTACAGAATTATTAATTAATAAAAATTCATTAGTTAATAATTTTAATGCATCTGTATGTACATACATGTAAATGCATGTAAGTTTCCTACGATCCAGCAATACTGCTGAAGTGATTGTAAAGAAATTTACTTCAAATTACATATAGGAGAATTATGTTACTTTATAGTCACGAAAGTTTTAAAGTTCCCAATAAATTTCACAATGGCGACAATTTTTGAAAATCGATAGCAGTAAAATTTCAGCGGTTTCGTGAAACAATTTCGGATTTACTCCAGATGAGATTGAAACAATGACAATGGCCACTGTTACAGATATCGTAAAAAATCAAAGGTATTTTACAAGCGTGCCTACCACGAAGGTTAATACTTGAACGAACCAAACGGGCGACAACGTAGTCGTTCGAGCCCCCTAGTTTTAACATTAATTTTAACATACTTGCAATTTATTAAAGTTCCGGTTCGAGGTCTGTGAACGCCACGCTCGATGATTGTCGGCAGCGTTCGAGCATCGTCAGAGACTTCCGTTCTGAAATTCTGCGCATTCTTGCGGAAAAGCTTTACATGTCACGGCGTACCGCGCTGCTTGTGTTTTAGTAATTGCGACGGTTCCCTTAATTGTCATATTTTTACAAATATATGCTTCTCTGGCACGAGGTACTTGAGCCGTGCACACATCGAATCGATTACCCCCCACAAAAGAAAGCCTGATTTATTATTAACATTTGAATTACGTAATTTAAATGATTGACTTTTATTTGAGTAGTTTTGGAAAAAATCATGTTCCATTCAATATTCATACAAATTTCTGTGGTTCAGTACTATTAAGCCTAGTTTGTAAGGAAACTTATTTTAACGCTAAATCTACCCACAGCTCTTGTATGTATACAATAGGTATACCTATTCTTACCATGCTCGGTCAAATTGACCGGTGGTTTAAAAACTTGTCGATTTGTTTTTGTATATAAAACGAAGAATTTTCATGAAATTTTGTCCACACATATTTTTAAATAATTTTAATTCTAAACTTAAAAAACTAAAACTTCATTTTTGCCATTTAACAAGCCAAACTTAACATTAAGCATATCTAAAATTATTTATGAAAAACACAAATAAAATTAAACTATTATTCTATAGATATTATTACATACATATATGTATCTTATTCGGCTTCAATGCATTTTTTACAAATTTCTTTATTCTGGAATGTACATACATATGTATACATATGTATTTGCCGGACACATATTTTCCACACTACGAACAGATTTTCGTAGTTTCGTAAGCTTTATAAGATTTTATTTGACAAGTTTTTCGTACGAACGAATCAAAACTTGTAGACGATTTTAGATAAATTTTTTCTTTGTGTGACTTTTCATACGCAGTGCCGGGCTCTGAAGCTAATTGGAATAAAAATTCCTTCTTCGAAATGCTTTCACCCGTTGGGTCTTTATATAATATAAAACCCGTGGAATTTATTTCAGCTAGTCCCAAAATGTTGAAAAATACTTGAAGGGGCAACTGCCAACTTTTCGACTTCACACGCTATTTCCTTGTCCCCCGATCTGTCACGTAAATCTAGTAAAAAAATCTAATAGGTTCTTGTGGAACTTAGCACAACACTTTTCTGTTGGTTTACTTTTCTACGCTGTAAGAGTGATTGATTTTTTGTACAATTTGCATGAATCATTTACCTTTTCTTTCTTTAGCTGACTTTGGCAATTCTCCTTTATTTCCACAAATTGTGCCAACAATTTTAGTCTCTCTTGCAGGTAGCCTTTTCGCCAATGATACCCCCGTAAAAAGATTATCTGTGTTTTGCATCAGCTTTAGAATATTATATACATACATATACTTGCTATTGACGTCACACGTCAGCCAGAACTTCAGCTCAAATTTGCCTGGGTTGTCCGGCATATATGTACTGCAGAAATCTACATCTAGTCTTTGATGAAAACCACTGCTCATTAACAGTAATGTATGCACAAAGTTTAAAACAATTTCGTGAATTCTCAATAATTCGGTCCCATATTTGTAGATATCATAACAAATATGTATATTGGTTTGTAAACTGTGGCTTCTTTCGCTCTTCATACTAAATCGTATAAACCTAATAATTTCAGTAAAGTTATTTCTGCTCACTGTTTAAAAAAGACGGGTCAACAATTTTTTTTCCACAAACATGAGATATCCATATTTCTTGCCTCATATGCACCGCGGGAATATAGCACAGCAATATTTAAATTCATCTAGTTTTGTAGCACTTAGCTCCCACTTAGTCCCCAATATTCTAAATGCTCTTTCTTTTCTACATTTTACAATATGATTTATTATTCTTTATTTGTCCTTTTATTAAGGTAAAAGTACCAGTAGTTGACCAGTTAAGAGAATTCTACCACGTGAACAATAATAACTATTTCCTGGATCATTGAATTGCGAGAGACGATGCTTGTAGACACTCTTTGAACCTTCTAGATTATGTAACACAACCACTTTTTTTAAAAAAGCTAAGTTATACACATTTAAAAAATATATTTAAAATTTCAGTAGTTTCTCCAGAAGTTGACCACTTCTACAATTGAGAAAATTAGTAATTGACCACTCTGTTCGCTAGTAGTTGACCACTTGTACTAGAAGGCAGGTTTAAGCCATAATGCTGGGAATCATTTTAATATCGTTTAGTTTCAATAATTGTTTCGTCGAAATCTCTTCAACACGAAGAAATTCCGTGTTTCAAAATTAATTAAAAGGAGAATTGGAGTTGAAGGTAATCGTGAAATAAAATGAATCAATTAAACCGCAAAGTTAATGACATTTATTGGCTCAAGTGGTGGACTATGGGTCCTGTGTTGCGCGTTTTCTAAAATCTGCATTTTCTTCGATCGTGGGAATGTTTGTTCACGGTCGAACAATAATTACCAACACAAATTAAACATTAAAACAAGAAAAAATAAAAATCAAATTTATGAGCTGCTGCTCTTATTGGTGTCTTGTGCAACCGAACATCTTCCAATGGCTGTCTTCATCGTCTACATCATTTGGCATCTCTATATCAGCATTGAAATAATTTCTGAAATAAACAATTAAGGAAATCGATTTTAACTTTCCGGTAGTGTTTATAATTTTAAAAAAGTGGACACTGATCAATAATTGACCGTACATGCCGTCAATAGTTGACCATGTGGTCATCCACTAAAACGCGGTATTATACAATTATTTAAAATTATATTTCGTATTTGTAACAAATTTAGATGTAAAATAGATACATTATAAATCGACAAAAATTTAAATGAGAAATATCAGTGATTGACCACGCCGGTCAACTACTGAAAATAGTTAGAATAATAATGTCCAGTATTTGACCTCTTAATGAACTATTAATTTTTGGCGTTAGAATAACAAAATCGATGCAGTTAGAAAGGGTGTGAAAATTCAAAAAGAAAATAATTCGGTCGCGAAGATTTCACAACTTATGGATTTTTTTTTACCTCAATCGTAAGTACAGCTGTTCTTAACAGAAACGTTAAGGAAATTGACATATCACGGCTTCTTTCTAACCTTAATGGATTTAAGTGTCCGTAGTTCGTATGCACACTTCATTTCACATGCAATTATTCTAAAAATTAATTTACAGATGTCATGGCATTTGATGCTCACTTGCATCGAAAGTGCACAACATATAAAAACCTAATTTTTTATGTTTTTCTAAAAAATGGTCAACTACTGGTACTTTTACCTTATATGCCGTTTAGCATGTCCTGTTGGGCCTGACATATCCCTAAATCTATTGTGAACTGGTGTCCTGCTACGTTTGGGACTTGCGTCTATTTCTTGTCAAACTGTTTCATCGGCCGCAGTTTCGATGCCTTCATCCTCTACGTCCATCTCACTTTCAGATGCCACTAAAAATCTCTTTCTTTTCTGCCCTGGACGCTTATTTATAATATTCCCCTCAGCATTATCGCTGTCTAACTCTAATTGACTTATTGTACGTAGCTCTTTATCCGTTTCCATGTTTATTTACAGTTATAGAAATTTCTTATTTATTGCACACTGAACACTTCTTTTCTATGTCCGTTATTTTCACTAATTCTTGTAAGTACATTATTATTTTGAAACGCTTTGACATTTTTGGGGTAAATATCCACCACAAATTATTACACTATGTACGAAGTAAACGATTCACACTCAAGTTTCTATTCTCTACTTTATCTCTTTCAAATATGTAAGCACTCGTAACAAAATTACATAAGATACACTTTAGAACTGTTCTACTTGAAATTGTACTCTACACTACTGTTGTTTACTACATATTTGCAATTGCCATCAGACTTTGAGATAGCTATTAGTCGGCACTGATTTTATAAATTTAAAATAGCAAATACAATATTTCCTCCACCTGCCAAATTGATCGACCGCGGTACGTAGGACACACTGCAAATATTTTTCGGGAAAATGAACAAAACGACGTAAATAAAAATGTGTACGAAAAATATGTAAAGCAGAATATATTGTATAAATATTTTAAGAAAGGTCATATAGTTTGATAGTAATATGATAACGTTTAACTATGTATAAATCATACAAAAGTTTGAAAACAATCATTTGGCGGATACAGGGAGATTTAGTGTTAAACATTAAAAGTAGAGCATCAACCATCCTGGCATATTTCAATCTATTAACTGAGTACTTGTGTGTATTTAGAGATGTAAAATACATATACTGTTCTATTACATATATATTAGTAACGAGTGTAATTAAATAATTAGTAATCATTGCTCTGTATGTATACAACTGTGTTAAACCATATTAATTCATCTGTAAGTATTTTCAATAGTATCTTCGAGACGAATTTCAGGTAACGGTCAATCTCTTTTCGTTTCCTAGGTACTTTCTTTGACTTGATTAATCGAACAATAATGTTGCGAGTTTTTTGTTTGAGAGTATTTCCCCAGTAGCGTGGAAGCTGCTTGGTTTATAAACATTCGTATGCACTTCCGTAGTTTCTCAGACACTGCGCACCGCAGACGAATTGAGCATAAATCATAAAACTTTTTCATTGGCAATGTATAATGTACAATTCTACAGAAAGCCTGCCTTTTAGTTTTCTTTTCAGTTTTCTCGTAACGTTTTAGTCCATGTTCTTAATCCCTCCTGCGTAAAGTGGAAAGTTCTAGCAATTACTTTAATTGCGACAGTTAGTTATCATTGAGTGACTTACTCGTTGCATGCAATTTATTACTTCATAAAATGCACGTCGTTATGTATACCATTACACACGTAAATCTTTTATTCCGCGTAGATACGAAGGGTGTATGAGATTTTCCATGTCGCGTGATATCAATTCACCCGAACAACCTTATGGATTATTGTTCTTGTTAGGCTCGTAACATCAAAATATAATAAAATATAGTGATGATACTATTGATACTTAAAAACTTGATTTTGCCAATAATAGTACCGCAAATTATGTTTTCAAACATTTTAACAAATTATTAACTTTCTTGTACCGAAGTCCTTTAATATTTGTCTCACTTGAATACAAGAGTCTAGACAAGATTTTCATTGTAAAGTAAATTGTTCAGTGAATTCTATGTTAGATTTCTTTGTCAGTAAAGGGAATTTACAGATTGAGTTCCAACTGCATTAAAAATGCAACACATTATTTGCTTTCATAATTTCTTGAATGCTACGAAATTTTCCATTTGCAGTTAAGTATTGTAATTCCCTTGCGGAACAGCAAGTTCTATAAAATTGCTTTCGGACGATTTCAAAATATTACACTTATTGTTCAAATTTCAGCGGATAGGTGACAAATATTTTTCATCCGTCACGTAATTATTGCAAAACGCACCTTTTCTTTAACCGTGCACTCTCAATATAGGGTTCAATATAGGGGACAACGCTGTTTATTTGAAACTCCTTTGTCGACTGTGTCGCGACATCAGCTTTTTCACCGAGACTTCTGTATATCTTACTTCCTACGTCTGAAATGCAATACAGTTCTTACCTTTTCCAAGATTGATACTAACTGAATTTCTCATTAGAACTCCTATACTTCGGGTTACACGGAATTTATTAGGCGCTACGCAATTTTGGGACGACGTAATGCCAAGTTTTTCTTACTTACAATAGCCTTTGATAAATAGATTTTTTTACTGATTAAACTTGCAATGTGATAAAGTAGACGCGGACGTTTTTCAGGTTTTCACTACGGAAAATGAATGAACCACGGTAGGGTAAGACTTTATTATAGGTTTGTTTGGCGCAACTGTCTTATGATAAATAATTTCTAAGCGTTTTAATAGATTGAGAATGAATTATGGAAATATAGTGAATCCACCGACAACCGGAAAATCAAATGTTCTCACAGTAAACACGAGTTCTCATAGTTATCTTCCCATGATTTCCGGATACCATTTATCACTCGCTGTCCAATGTTTTTCTTTTTTCGAGATGGAGAGCATCGTTTAAAGATATAATTATTATAACTACGACAGTTAATACTTTGTTTCTATACATATATAGCTGAAATCAATAAAGGTGCAGATAGGTGTGGATATTATGTAAGGGCAATAAATTTCAACTATCGCGAAAGAAAAAAGTTGAGTAATAAAACTTTCTTCCCCGCATTTCTTATTCAATAAACAGAGGTTTCTAGAAGAGAGTAATGTAACGTTGCCGTTGCTCCGTTTTATTCGTCCTTTCCGCGGTTTTTTCGTCTAACAAACAGTACGTTAATTATTACCTAACCGGCTTAATTTCTGGATGACGAGATACTTTATCCACCCCAAAGCCTATTCCTAGATCTATTTTGTTTTCTGTTAAGTAAGACACTATTTAACTTTCATCGGACATATGAAATGAAAATATACAAATAAGATTAATTTATAATACAAATTGTGGGCCTTCTTTAAGTTTACAGTTATAGTATTCTAGTGTTTTACGTTACCTTACCGTACATTGTTTTGCCTTAAATCGCAAACTTTTAAATGTGACTTAAAGTGTTGTTAAGTAATTAAACACAGTTTTAAATATTATTCATTCATTGAATGCTACCTACAATTGGTATTTGAATCACAGTAGCGGTAGTCAGTACTTTAGAAATAATTTTCATCGAGGTAAATAGGTAAGGTTTTTGTGCTCCATAACTTGTTAGAACAACGAATGTTTACCGAAATTGTGATATAAGGAACAAATTTTGATGTGCGTTCCAATGTGTTTACATACACATGTATGCCAAAGTAACTGCCCACAATTTCAGTAAACATTAATCACAGTGAAAGCTATAGCGCAGTTATATGTATTTATATGTATCTATCCACGGTATCAATGTATGTATTTACGTATCTATCGTACATCGGTATATTAAACATAATAGCTTATGTTACGTGATAAGCAAAATATTCCCCATGAATAAATGATCAACTTTGCAGGCCAATAACGGTGCATAAATCAGGTGTTTATTACGTAACCGTTCACTCGAGCCATGAACGGTGATTCTAATTAATCGTATAAAACCAGTGTCTAATAAGAAAATTACGATTAAGTGTCATTAAATTAAAAACTTTGATTGGTTCGTTGTCGTAATTGTCGCAAAGTAGGAAAATGTATGCTTAAGGGGAGGTTCTCATCTGAGAGCCCCAAAAGAAGGTCATTTTCTCGAATTTTTTTCTCACTGAAGGAAATAAATGAAGAACTCTAACTTATCGTCACTTGTTTAATGAATCAAAAGGTGCAAAAAAAATTTTTTTTTATTTAAAAATAATGTGTCAATGTTTGTTTACACGCCTTGTAATATGACGATCTCAAGAAAAGGTAGTCGGTTATTGCCCACTCTAGCATCTACAAAAGTTATCAAAAATGACTAATGCAAGAATTTGTATAAAATATATGAGTGTAGTTGGAGCCCCTACTAGAATCACCAATGAACGTCGAAAATTAAAAAAATGGCGGACATTTGAATGTTCTTTTTCGTTTTTTCACCTTTTTTTCGCTCTTTAACGTACTGTAACAAAAAAAATAATGCATATATCCTCTTGATTCTAGTAGAGGCTCCAATAAATCAAATCTACTTCAAAACAAAACAAACAGAAAGGCAGATCTATCAAGTAGTTTTTGAGTAATCTTGGGCAACAGTTTGAAAAACACGATTTTTGAGGAGACACGATTAAAGATTCGATCCACGAATCTGTGTTAACGTCTAAATATTATCCCTTGTGGCTAATCAGCGATTCCAAGGCCATACATTAGCCCCTCCTCAAGTTCATACTGTTCATGCAGATTCATCCAAAAATAAGATATCCTCCGCTCAAACTACCACTCGATTTCAATTTTTCAGTCAAAAAGTAGTTCCAGTTTTTATTCCATAACTTTTAAAAAAAATTATATCCGACCAAACGGTTTTGCGAATATATTCTAAACATAATTTACTATCAAAAAATGAAAAAAAAAATTTCGAATTTTTGGTCGCTCGTAATGAGAACCTCTCCTTAAACGTTGTGATTGACATGGTAACGATTACTAATGTTAAAAATGAATTATTTTCTCTATTTGCAGGTTTCAGGATAGGCCAGAGTCAACCGACCGTGCTTGTAGAGTAAGATCGGAGGGACCTTGTCCGCCCAGCAAGTACAGAACGCCATCCGGTGCCTGCAACAACGTTAGGCATCCAGCATGGGGAGCCCGCGGATCGCCTTTCTTGAAACTGTTACCCCCTGCGTACTCGGACGGTAAATATCTCTATTTACCTATTTTTAATATCGATCTTCCTAAAATAAAAGCTCAAAGCCCATAAATAATGAACAAATGTAGACTTTGTGCAGTTCTACCGACTTATTGCCAGACGTATGTACATTTGCGTAAACATAGAGATTTTTAAGCCCACAGCTAAATATTGAATCAAATGCAGCATTTACGCCAATAAAAAGGAGAAACAACGTAAATAATTCGTATGGATGTTGCATATAAACCAAAAGCTTCGAAAATTACTTAAATAAACTATTTAATGTCGTCCAGATCTTTTAGCTTAGATTCAAATTAAACCTATTTCGTATTCGTGGGAGTAAACATCGATGTCGTACAACATTAAAAAAGTTTAGCCATTGGGTGTTTCATATCAAAGATTTTAACAGTCTAATAGAGCTTTATAGACATTTGATTTATGATACGTAATGGGGTTGAGTAATCTTGGAATAGAAAAACGGTAATACATATAGCGTGCTAGTGCTATTAGGGATTTTTATTAACTTGGAACATTAAATATATGGTCCGATTATACTACATGCACAGGTATTGTATACATGAACATTTGTATGTAAGTTTTAGTACACACGTACTTACACATACGAGTACCCATATGGCAGGGAAACACTGCAAATATGCTGCTTTCAACTCTGTCAAGGTTTATTAAATTTAATAGTTTATCAAGCATCGATACTGCCACAACTCAAAGTTTTGTAAGAGCTCTATGGAAGAAAAAAAAAATAGATTTTCACAACTCGCGTGTCGAAGTGCAATTTGCCATTAAATCGTGTTACTGTTATATATAAACTTTATGACGTATGACGGAAATAAAAAAGACCTGTAGCATCAATATGAAAAATTCTATTCCATTAGCTATATCATTTCTGAAATTCACAAGTAGCCGCATATCTAGATAAAGACGGACATAGGTACTTACCCTTTTGTTGACTGAACCGTTAATCTGTATAATATTAATAAATAAATAATAGTTAAATTATTAAATAGCCTAATAAACTACCAGAATCAACAAATTTAGTGGTAGAAATATTAGTCTGTAATTGTTGCTTAACTGGCACGGCGGCTATGCGTCACAGAAAGTTTCGATACTAAAACTATTTGCGTCTCATTAATATAATACATAAGTGGGTAATTTTCTAAAGAAACGTGCTGTTACATATTTGAAAATCTGCAACGATGAATAAACTCAATTGGCACGGAGGAGACGCGAGTGAGGATATTTCACATAATCTTCTACCAACACAATAGTTTCTGATATAACAGATTTCGGTAAACTGGGGACTTTGAAAATTCAATGTTAACGTAATGGGAGAAGGAGGAAATAATATCTTAATATTTCTTGTACAAGTATAATTAGTGAACTTTCGGACGAGTTAACATATCTTTCCTATGTAACAGGAAACAAAAGTGTTAAGTAACAATTTTAATACCGAGCAAAGTCTCCTACGAGGGCCCGGAAATACCCGATTAATATTGATAATTTTTGCAGAGCGATAATAAATCCCTTATAACTTTGAAAATACTTGTGATTTCCATACTTTTCGTTTTTCATTTCTATTGGCACATTCCATGCTACTAAATACATTAATTGAATATAAAGATCTTACAACAAATAGATAAACTGTAAGTTAAAAAGAAATATATAAATTTGCTGAATACGATCAAAACATTTCACTATTGTTACACAACATTGCCAGATACGCAACGAGAGTTATACTGATATTATAAAAGATATAGAACATGAAGTTTGAAAAAGTATATGTATAAGAAAAAGGTGATTTAAAAATAAACGGTAATATTTTCAGGGTGTGTAGATGCATCGATGCAAATTAATCAAAGACTAGGAAAAAATTGTAATTAGAGTAAAGCTGGCCGGTCGAAAGAGGAACTAGAGCTTGTATAACAGAGGTATATTTATGTATTTGTGTGTACAAACATACGTACACACACACGTACAAGATATTTGTATAGAAAGAATACTTACATAGAGTAGCACGCCGCGTGCGATGATTCTTCATTCGCAATGTTGTTTAGCGTCGGCCCGTACGCACTTCCCGAGTCGAGAATGGAAAGTGAAAATTGGAACGGACTAGGCACGCGAGCTCAGATCCATTTCGACAAACATTGGCAACACGTTCGTAAGGATTAGAAAAGACGGATTAGCATGCCGAAAGGCGCGCCGTTCCGGCGAAATAGAGAGTCCCTCGGTGAGCATTGATTGCGCCATAGCCAGGCGCGAATAATAAACGATTCTACCTGCGATTCTGTCCTCGTTGCCCGTTACGCATACGCCGCTAAAGCGTAACGATTATCGTAGAAAATTCTTCCTGGGGCGAGGAACCATACGGCTGTTTGTGCGGCGAACCATAACAACAGCACACACCATGAATGATATTTCCTTGCCGTAATTGTGTTCCGTAAGCCAGGGTTTGTATTCGGTAAAGTGTACGTGAGTTGGTAAACGAGGTAGCATCTTTTTGAGTTTCAAGGTCGTAACCTCTGTTTTAGCTGCTTTACCGAGCAATCAAAAGGTTTTTCCTTTCAAGTATCTTGTAAAATAAATCGCGTTTAAAGTTACATCCATTCTAATATACTTTAACAAATCTGTTCCTCGTAATATAAGTATATGTATATTGCTAGAAAATTAATACCGATTTAATCGTCTGTAGACAGCGTTCCCCGTCTAATTCCATCGAAGCTACTCGCAACACGAAAACTTTCACGCATCTGATTTTCGAGTACGTCCAGCGGAAAAAATGCTTCTGTATGATACGTACGCAAATAACACGTGGCTGGTGCCAGGGACACCCGTTTTTGAGAACGGCGGAAGCATAGCTCATGTTAATTACTTAGACTAGCGATCCGGCGAAGTTGCATTAATTTGGCAGAGAAATGGAGAATTACATTCGCTGTACGGGCGGAAGCGAGCGATGTTTCGGTAGCGAGCGATGCGTCGCAGCGATGGAAAGAGAACGTAGCGCGAAAGGCAGCTGGCGCCGGTCTTCGGGAAAAGAATCCAAACGAAAATATGAAAGTGAGAAGACCGAAGAAAGTGACTCTGGTCTTCTGGTGCAGTGGTTCCCCGATCGGGCCTTTCAAACGCGGTGACCCAAAATATTTTTTATCGTCGTCGCACGTCCTTCCATACGATATACATATTTATATGTATACAGTACATACACGGACGCGTACAGTTCTAACGTGGAGAGTAGACGAACAAATGAATTTAACGCAGGCAGACGGACGTTTCTTCGTGCCTTACTCATACGAATTTCTATTAAATCTTACCCAACGGTGAGCGAAAACGTAACAGTTTAAGTGGTCAAGATTCGGAAAAAATAAATATAACATAAAAGTTCGAAATATCAAGTAAGAAGAGAATATAGAAATGTAGGTCAACCGGCGAGATGTAGAGGAAAAGATTAATGAGTAAGCAGAAGACTTCTCCATAGTTTTACGGTAATATTTAAATGGTGAGTTTCTCATGCTTGTCTCCACTCGCGCGCACATGAATCAACTTAATTAGGGACAAGGACGGAACTTATTAAAATACTTTTCGATTTACCAACTATTTGCCCTGCCCCCCTATCTATCGTTACACAAATATTTGTGGGATGCGACCAGGCACTGGTCGTCGTCCGCCGGTAGATAACAATATTCCTTTCCGACCATAATCATACTCTCATAAATCTCTGGCATTGCAGGTATACGAGTGTAACGACCGATCGATACGCGCGAGAGCTACTCGTCAAATTAAAAGATGATAATTACTACGTAGGATGGTACGGTGTGTAACGCAGCCTACTTTCTTGCGAATCCATCAAACTGGGATAGCTATACGCAACCATGACACAGAATTTTGACACACATTACACATTTCGAGGCATGGTCCCTCGTATTCGCCATTAGCATCCGTGAGTCATCGGGTGCAACGCGTTCAGAGTAGAGTTAGCAAATGTAATTTCGTACGAAGTATTCGCGGGGTTCGATTCGAGTCGAGCTACCGCTAATCGTTAGCGTCGTATATCCTGCAACATGACGAGCTGAATTCTGTCTGTGAATTGTAAGTCAAGCATGTATTAAACTTAATTGTATTAAACTTCGATTCGCAGGCAGAAATAGTACATATTCCGTTTCATCAATCATCGGTTAATAGCATTTACCGTAACACACACATACAAGTGTACATGTAATTGTACTGAAGAAATTTGGCGTGATTCAATTAGTTCTCCAAGCGTACATATTAAACCAGGATGTGTAAGTTACAGCGATAGGCAACGATATCGATAGAATTGACTTAACAGTTGCTCGATTCGGATCTTAAAGCTTTTAAATCAGTTAAACGTCATTAAATTCGCGCGCAAGGCAGACATATAACAGCTATGTATATTTGAAGGGGATTTGTGCGAATTATCGCGTTGGAATGTTTGTCCGTCACAACTCATTTGAATCTCATTACTTCGTAATTTGATTTCATGTCAGTCACACTAATACCAAAGGTTAAATTTCTTTGAGATCATCCTGTAAAATAATGTATAGCAACTTTCTATTCTGAACGGCTACGATTAGTTCGCCGTCTAATACTCTTGAACTTCGTTATTATTAGAGATGAATGGTATTTCTCCCAATAAGTTAACCGCAGCTATCTAGGCCGACGATATACCTACCAGGTATTCATCTCGATCATGTTCGACGCTGAAACTATACAGATACCGGTTATCAGAAAACGAAAGTATTCGTTTTAATCAACCGGATGGTACACGTTCTTGTAACCGAGCGACATAATTATAGACTCACAGAAAACTCATATTTTCCCCAATTTTGTACAAAATCATAAATAAATATCCTGGAAATCTGTTTATAAAATCTATTGAAATAAACATCGCGGAGTGCAATGGTTTGAAAGAAAAGTTGGAACAATATTACAATAAAAATGAATATATCTACTATACATTGACGTATGTATGTACATACATACATACATGCAAACATACATGATTCGTCAGAATTTTAAGCGTGCGAACGAGTAAAGGTAAAATATTCTCACTGTATAGAAATTCTCAGATTAAAACGAGGAAGTGCACATTTATGATTTCACATTAAAAAGAAAGCGAGTTGTAGTTTCTTCTAAACTTCGTGGAAGGAGAACTTTATTATTTGCTGACGTGACGGAAAACGCAGCTTTAACGCATCGCGTTATCCCACGTAATTCGGTTGCGAACAATAAACCTCGCGACCTAGCGTTCAATTCAAATAATTTAATCGAAGCGTCGACGGTTATCTTTTACATCGAACACCCTTGCAAGGTGAGAGTTAAGATCGTGTCGATGGAATGGATCGCGATCGTCGAAATAGAAACTGTCTATTGCCTCCAGCAAAGAAGAAGAGAGAGAATCGACGAAATCAGCCTGTTTCAAAACGTGTAGAAGGCACGCGCACGCACAAGCACACGCACATACATGTACATACATACCTGATTGTACCTGATTGTACCTGATCCGTTAATTTATTCGTAATTGCAGCATCCAACGTTGTAGGGGGAAAAACGGTAATATTTAATTAATGGTGAATTTAGTGCGACTTGTACCAATATATGTACGTACAGACATGTATGTGTACATACGTCTTGGTACGGACTGATTCGACAATAAGTGAGCAGTACATTCGATTCTTGCTAATTTTCAATTTATAAAGGGCAATTTTATCAATACCGTGCAGGTATTAAATATGCATGCATACGATATATCCGTATAACGTATAGAATTGAAATAAATGTTACTTATGTCCGACGTCGATGTCGAGGATCGATAACCATTATACAGAAACGTATTATATGAAACGGAAGATACGTTCTCGTTCAGCATCGACATTTCAGCATAGTTGATTTTGGTAAATAATAATCCGTTTAACGTGTGATTAATGTTTGTTCGTCAGGTATCGCGAATCCAAGGCGATCGGTGGGAGGTCGCAGTCTACCGACACCCGACGCGGTCGTCTCGGGAATAATAAGCCGGCAGATCGTTGCGCCGGAAGCCCACGAAGGACTAACCAGTTTGTCCGGCGTTTGGTCGGAACTGGTGCTCCTGGACATCGCGTCGACGGTACACCCGCAGTACCGCGTAGATTTCTGTTGCTCGAGAAAGGCCAGGCATCCCGAGTGCTACGAGATCCAGGAAGAGAAAGGCGGATGCACGAGTTACTTGCGTTCGGTGCCGAGTTTGACCGTTCACAAATGCAACTTCGACGGCAGGGAGCAAATGAACGGCGCGTCGGCGTACCTGGACGGTTCGAACATCTACGGCAGTACCGACGAGTCGCTACACCAGCTCCGAACGTATAGTCAAGGGAAGGTGGACATCTCGGGCTGCGAGGTTTGCAATCGGACCGATGATCAAGCTCTGGGCTGGATTTACGCGGCCCTTCTCAGCGAGCATAACCGCGTGGCCGATACGCTTGCCGAGCTCAACGAGCACTGGGACGACACGAAGCTTTTCTTGGAAGCTAGGCGAGCCGTTGTCGCGCAGATTCAACATGTGACGTTCAACGAATACGTGCCGAGTATTCTCGGAGAGAGCGCCCGCGCGGATCCGGAAATGCGCCTGGTCGACAGTGGATTTTACAACGGTTACTCGTCGTCGAACAGAGGAGGAACGTACGACGCCGTCGCTTTGGCGGCACTGCGCGCTCTGACATCCCTTAGCAGACGCGGGGCCAAGGAAGCTACGTCCCTTGAAGAGCACGTGGTCGTCTCGGCCAATCGCGTGAGCCTGGATCTTTCCCGGGCCGCTTTCGAGTCTCGGTTAGACTCTCGAGCGAGCTCTCATTTCGTGCACGTGGCCCGCGATCATGGTGTACCTGGATACACTCAGTTTCTGGCCGACTGCTCTAGAAACCATGTCAGGGTAGGTTTCACTGATTTCATTCGCATTCTCTCTCTCTCTCTCTCTCTCTCTCTGTCTATCCGTTTTGCTTTCTTCTTTCATTTTTATCGCAAACGTTAACCCGCTATGAAACGGCGTTAACTTTAGTTGCTCATCTTTGCAAAAGACACCCGCACAGTTAAGATAACGTATGGTGGCTGTGCAATAAATTGCACACATGTCAGATCCTTCTATCAATAAAACCGCTCTAAATTGTTTAGGTTCAGAACTTTACGGATTTGGTGCAAGTTATGCGACCCGTGGATGCTGCGTTACTCGAGTCCATCTACTCTCGAGTGGAAGACGTAGATCTATTCGTCGGTGGAATTTTGGAAAGTCCTGCGGGAGGGGCTGTCGTGGGCCCCACGTTCGAATGCCTTCTGAAGAAGCAATTTATTAAAATCCGAAATTCCGACCGGTTTTGGTACGAAAATGATATTCCTCCGTCCGGACTCACGTCGGCGCAACTTGCCGAAATTCGGAAAGTCTCGCTCGCTGGAATTCTCTGCGGAAACACAGGAATAAAGAAGATTCAGCCAAAAGCATTGATTCAACAGGACCCGTACCTGAATGCGAAAATAAAGTGCGACCAGCACAATATTCTCGATTTAACCGCGTGGAAAGAAGATCCTCTACCGGAAACTATTAAAAGGAGTATGACGCGCGCAACAATGAGTACGGAATTTTTACCTGAACTTAGCTCTGATTTAATCGCAGCCGCTGTGAAAAAGGCCGAGGCTGATTTAATTGAAAGAAAGCAGTTGGAGTATAATTCGTGGTTGGAACAAAGAATAGCAGATCCCAAGTCGCCAGCCGGCACAGCGGCAAGTTTCTCGAAAGCCAACAGGGACGCTCTGTTGTTGGCCAATTCTTCGATTATGTACGAATTAGCCACTAACGAAATTTTAAACGGCGTGCACGGGCTAAAACGCAGAAAGCGACAAATCTTCGATGCGACTGACAATGTTCTTGGTTTTCCGAACAACGACTTTGCAGATATACTACAGAACGTAGATATATCCGGGTTTCTGCCACAGCAAAAGGCAACGAATCACGAAGAGGTCGAATGCCCGGTAGACGATAGTCCATGCGATCCTACAACTCCGTACCGAACTCTTTCCGGCCACTGTAACAACCTTCGAAATCCAAGCTTGGGAAAATCACTGACGACATTCGCGAGATTGCTTCCCCCTGTTTACGAGGACGGAGTGTCGAAACCAAGGAGCACATCTGTCACCGGTGCACCTCTGCCTAATCCAAGAGTAATATCTACCGTCATTCATCCCGACATCTCGAACCTTCATAATCGTTATACGCTAATGGTCATGCAGTTCGCGCAGTTTTTAGACCACGATCTCACTATGACGCCAATCCACAAAGGTTTCGCTGAATCCATACCTAGCTGTCGATCCTGCGACTCCCCTCGTACCGTTCATCCCGAGTGCAATCCCTTCCCCGTGCCCCCCGGAGACCACTACTATCCCACGGTAAATGTGTCGTCCGGTGCGCGAATGTGCTTCCCGTCGATGAGATCGTTACCGGGTCAACAGCATCTGGGCCCGCGAGAACAGGTAAATCAAAACACCGGTTACTTGGACGGTTCGGTGGTTTATGGAGAAAACACTTGTATTTGCAATATCCTTCGTGGTTTCAACGGCCGGATGAATATAACACAGAGCGCGTATCGCGGGGGAAAGGATCTTCTGCCTCAATCGGCGACTCATCCCGAATGCAAAGCTAGGTCTGGCTTCTGTTTCATCGGCGGTGACGGTCGTGCCTCCGAGCAACCCGCACTGACCGTTATGCATACGTTCTGGGTGCGAGAACATAACAGAATCGTCGATGGTTTACGACAAGTGAACCCGCATTGGGACGGTGAGAAACTCTTCCAACAATCGCGCCGTATCATCAGCGCGATGCTCCAGCATATTACGTACAACGAGTTTTTACCGAGGATTCTTGGTTGGAACGCTGTTAGCCTTTACGGCCTGAAACTTTTACCTCAGGGTTACTACAAGGAATATTCGCCTACTTGCAATCCCAGCGTGCTTACCGAATTTGCCACTGCCGCTTACAGAATTGGACATTCTCTCTTGAGGCCTCATCTACCGAGAATGGACCGCAATTATCAGAATATCGACCCGCCCATCTTATTGCGTGACGGGTTCTTCGATCCGGACGTTCTCTATCAACAAAATATGATGGACGAAATGATACGCGGTCTGATAGCCACCCCTATGGAAACACTGGATCAGTTCATAACGGGAGAAGTGACTAACCATCTTTTCGAAATTCGAGGTATTCCACATTCCGGGGTTGATTTAATCGCGCTCAATATTCATCGTGCTAGAGATCACGGAATACCTTCGTACAATAACTACAGAGCTCTCTGCAACTTGAAGAGAGCCACCACGTTCGAAGATCTATCGAGGGAAATGGCACCTGAAGTTATAGCTCGTATGAAACGCATCTATGCTTCTGTAGACGACATTGATTTGTTCCCTGGCGGAATGAGCGAAAGACCTCTCCAAGGAGGACTCGTGGGACCAACCTTTGCATGTATTATAGCCATACAATTCCGACAGTCAAGAAAGTGCGATCGTTTCTGGTACGAAACGGATGATCCGAACATTCGATTTACCGACCATCAGCTGGCAGAAATTCGCAAGACCACCCTGGCTAAAGTAATGTGCGAAAACATGGACCATCAAACGGACATGCAAAGAGCGGCGTTCGATTTACCAAGCAACTTCTTAAATCCGCGAGTTCCTTGCAGCTCCATGCCACATATGGACTTTTCTGCTTGGAGAGAAACGCGACACGGCTGTCAGATTGGAGGGAGGAACGTTGCCGTAGGAGAATCGGGTTTCCCTACACCTTGCACCAGTTGCGTTTGCACAGCCGAAGGGGTGAGACTGATTTTTCATTCTATTTACTTAATTACTAACAACCTTCTACCACTTCACATTAGTTTAGTTTTATCCAAAAAGCGCTGATCTAATCGCCATCGATTGTTCACAATGCTTTCCTTACTTTCAGACCCAATGTGCCTCTCTGAGAGTGACAGACTGCAATCAACTTTTGCGCGAGGCTTCGCGAGATGCAATCTTACGCGACGACGTTTGCACGGCCCAGTGCGGCTTTGTCTTAGCTGCTACAGAACCCACCTCGAGGCTTCAATTCACCACACCGAGCAGCTTTCCCGGATTCGTGTCTCACAGAAACAGTCTGAGAAGTGCTCCAACGCCAGTTTCGTTCAATGGCTTCAAATTACCCGATCTCTCGCAGTTCATAGGCTGAACTACATTTCGACGAGAGAGAGAGTTGCCACAAAAGACTTTTAATATAACTCGTTGCTTACCAACTACATACGCACGAGACACGCTGTCTTCCACTTAAAGACTGTACAACGACAGTGACATTTAGTATCGTGAGCTGCACTCGCAATTCAAAATTCAGCTGTACAGATATATGCGCCCAAAATCAGGATTTTGTTATTACGCGAGCGCCAGCGCCAGCGCCAGCGTTGGCGTGTGCAAGTGCTTGTGCTTGTGCATGTGCGGTGTGTGTACCTCCCATGATATAAAATCTTCGTCGACGATAGATCGAGGATACCTGTGAATCTATGAACGCACAGGATACTTTCAAAACGAACAATCGGCGAGAAACGTATGAATCGCAAAAATGGCAAAAACTATCTGTGCTTACGAGTTCGACTGAAATTAGTCTAGAAACGAATACTTGAATCAAAATAAGTTATTTCTGAAAACTGTCTTTTTATTCAGTGAGAAAAGCTCTTTCTATGTTTTGTGTGTTGGTCGTATTATCTCGCGACAGTCTGTAAATAAGATGCAAAATATTTTTAGAAAAGACGATATACCCCGTGGTCCCGATACAAAGGGAGGTAAACATCTGAAACTGTCATTGCCAGTTTTAAGGAAAAATGGTACGGTGATCTCGTAGGTTGGTAATTACGGTCTAAAAATGAACAAGACTTTTAGAAATCGTCATGATACGTGTTAAATGCCGTGTGACACTGTTAGAAAGAAGGATGAAATGTGAATAATGTATTGGACGGATGAGTGATAGATATACATATACATATACATATATACATATATGTATGTATTTATATTACAAGGAATTTACGAATAGCGCTGGCATTGCTCCAGGCAAATCGTTTCGTACTTGTACAGAATGCGTTACGGAAAATAACAAATGCGAGTACAGATTTCTTTTTGAACTGTCTTTCTCTCTGTCATTACACCTCTACCTAATTTTGTAGTATAATAATGACATGTATAACGTTAATAAATGTTAATGTTTCCTTTTTTTTCTTTTTTTTTCATTACAATAAATAGTAATTCGCGCCCCACACCTCCACAATCTATTAGACTTCTGTGAAATTTGGTCCTCTCTTTAGTCTTGTTCGGAACACCATGATCAACAGACTTGGCAGAGGTGGAACTTGTTTTATGGAGATCCAGCATTTACAAAGCATTTTGGCAGCCACTGGCTAGTGAGAAAGAATTTCGGCTCGTGTCGCGTCGGAGATTCATTAGTTCTCTTATTCTCACTGGTGCCCAAGAAGTTTGTGTTCTTGGATCTTACGATATCTTATGCTATCTTTTTGTTTGAATTTTCAAACTTTTTTAACTGGCAGGAACTTCTTGTTTGTTATTAAGCACAGCAGCATTATCCTGAATCGTGGGTGCTTGTTCAATGCAACGCCAAAGACCATATGTTTTGCCAACGGTCGTTTGCCATAATCTAAGGGTACCGTCTTCCGAACCACTTGCATATAGTTCACCGTCTGGTGAAAACCGTACACAGTGTACAGGTCCAAAATGCCCCTTGAACGATTCTGAAAACAGTTTTGAATTTACATGTTTATTTATTTTTCGAGCACTCTTACCTATTTAAATATATAAATTACATACAAACAATACCCACCAATTTCTGTGCCCGTGCTATAGTCGAACTTATACATTTTTAAGTCTTCTCCGCCACATACAAAAATACTGCAATCTGGATGCAAACTAGCACTGTTCATTTGCGTTGGCACAGTATATTCGCGCAACTTTGTTAACCTGTACAAACAAATTCATTTACTTGTAAATATATCTGTCATGGACATTATGTCTTCAGCCAAATTCCTAAGTACATTGGGAATGTTAAAACATTTCAGGACTCATTGTTATGCGCAGCATTACATAGGACATACTTCCTGATGGGTCAAGGTTAACTTGAAGGTAATGTAATTAACGGCAAAATCGTGATATGGCTGTTAATTTTGTTTATCCTAAAAGCAGCACATAAAATACACTAAACTTATGCATTCGATAGCCTTCGACCCTTTCCACGATCGTCCTTTCTTAGATCTATTAAATATTATCAATGAATTAGAATTTAAAAAAGGAAAATAGACATACTCTTTACTATTCCAGAATGTGACAATGTTGGAATGAGTAGTTGTAATGATAGTTCCATCCTTGGAGACCTCCATCGAACTTGGAATCGCTGGAAAATCTAACCTGTTTACCTCTTGACCACTATTTCTATCCCAGACCCTTAAGGTTTTATCATCGGCACAAGTAACTAACGCAGTATCGTTATTGAAGAAAGTGACGTGTCTGATACCATTTTTGTGTCCTGAGAAAACCTAAGGAACCACTTACGCTTGTATTACATTTAACCTTGATGTAATCTTATTCGCATAAAAGCTAATAATCACCTGCGGCAGTGCTTCTGGTTTGTTAAGGTCATAGATTCTAACAAGCTTTTCATTAGAACCGGTGCACAAGTAATTCGAATCTGAGCTGAAATTTACAGATTTGACTATGTGTTTGTGCTGAAACGAATAGATTTCTTCTCCCTTAATAGCATCCCAGACTTTGGCATTAAAGTCGGCAGCACCTGTAGCAGCTCTAGTAGCCTGAGGGTTTAATGCAACACCCCACACTGCTCCTTTGTGTCCTTCAAACGTACCAATCCAGTCTCCAGTATCACCTTGTCGTAACATAGGCTTGCCATCTAAGAAAAAATGAAATTTCTAATAATCCTTGAACATGATTGATTTTAAACGTTCGACGTCACTATTGATTTAATATGCAGGTAATTTTAAGATAGGTTCGCGTAAAAACCTCATCCAATTAGAAAGCTACATGTATATGCCCCGGATGGCACTAAATCTAATAAACAATTTTGGCGTGCTCGTTAATAAAGACTCGATTGACCGAACGTTCCTCACGTTCGTTGAAGTCAATAAATTAGGCTGATTCCAGTAGGAAATCTATGGTACTACAGGCACGCGGTGTCTAACCTCGAAGCTTGGCCCATGGAGCCTTGGTGCTCGAAGGAACTGGGCCAAGGAGATCGAGAATTGAACGTAGTAGTCGATCGTTGAGTACACCAAATTCACCGCTACGTGGTTACACACAATTCCTCGGAATGCCATATCGGCCGTGTAGTAAATCGTCTAAAAATTACCTTTACAGGCCGAAATCAAGTAGTATCCGGATTCCGTGACTTCAGAAAATGCAAGATGTACCACAGGTCTAGTATGACCGCTACATGTCAACGGAGTTTGTCTTAAACTCGCCATTGCTTCTTATCGCGCTCAGGGACGGTAGAATTTCTTTCGTTGGTGCACCCGCCCTTAGTAGGGCGCGACGATAAAGAGTATATTCGTGAATTTTTATCACCGCCTTTTTAAACTGGCGGTTAACTTTTATGTACTCGACGGATGTGCCGTAGTTTCTACTTTGACGAACCGTCGCGATCTACCACAATCTACGTACACCACGACGCGGCCAGACGCGACACTGAACTGAAACCAACTGAAACTGAATCTCTGAACGTCGCGAAACTAGCGATGGGAGTATGAAGTGGACTGTAGGCCAAGTTCAGACCGGAAGAGCAACATGGCGGCCTCGAACAGTTTTTTTTATCTTATTCGAGTCAGTTTCGAGGACGCAACGCGAGAACATTATTTATACCTGTTCTACCTTTAAAGTATATCCAGGAACTTATTGTAGAATGACACGCATGTATAAGGTGGTCAATTTATTTATATTAATTTCGGAAGTTAGTGCCATCTTTTTCCAGCTTGTATTTATATTCAAATTTATACTTCCTTGTTAATACATTTAGAACTTCTCTAAAGGACATTTCCAATCAATGTATGTGTAGTTCAAATAGTAGTTTACTAAATCCGTTCTCTGTGAGATTTTTAAAACTGTGAATAGATCCCTGATTAACTCTGTTAAATAAATTTTTCATTTGACATTTACCTAGATGTTTAACTATATGTTCTCTTTGTAAATTTTCAGAAGACTTATCAAGCTCTTAATAGTGTTTGAGTTGAAGATACTAGCGGTAAGTAGATTACGATGACATAACGTAGAGTGATTTCTTCGTTGTTTTGAAACTATGTTTCCAGTTAAGTCCTACACAGCAATGGCTTTAATTATAAATCGTAGTGTAAGTTGACCTAAATTCAAAGTACATTAATTCAATTACGTACCTAGCAATTGCTCCTAAAAAGTTGCAACGAGACCTAAACATATCATACTACAGACCCAAGCGTACGACTCTTATCTGTCAAGGGTTACGTGTGCTCATTGTTGCAGCAGTGTACGCAATTCTCAAGTCGATATGGGTGCATTCTAGGGGGGGGGGGGATAATATGGTTTCACCCGGGATAAGGGGGGCAGGTAATCTGGTCGTGTTCCTGTTCTTTTCTTACAATCGCAAGACTGTCATTTATTATCAGTTTCCCATATTTTAATTTTATTAATTTTCTTACAGTTTTATTAATTCAGCGAAGAAAGTCAAGCTGTCGCTTTCTTAACGTCAACTACTACATTGGTACAGAAATTTGCTATTTAAAATTGAACCGTTTTAAGAGTAATGAAATAATATTCGCATCGTGACATGCTGCAATTAAGCCGAATATTTTTTTATATTTTTCTGTCATACTGCTTGAAGAAGGGTTCGATTAATTGACAAAAAAAATAGTAAATATGGCTTTGGCATTTAATCCAAATTGATTTACGTAATCATGGCCATCCAATTACAAATGTCTAAGCAGATCTGCGCTTCTCCTCATACTTTTGCAAAATCTTGAGTACGCCACTGCAAGATTGTCTGACGAACGCTGATCTAGGTTCAACTTAACGTCCTTGACTCTCTCTTTTCCTGTCTCTCTTAAATTTATACTTTACCTTTGCTGTTTCTGCGATCGTCTTTCTCTCATATTCTCACATGTTGCTTTCGTGCTGTGACCGTGAACATTGTGAGTACCATGAGCGCGATGAGTTTAAACCTCCTTTTTCCCCTTCGAATAACCTTAAAGTCACTTCTGAGAAACGTAAACTTATGCATCGTGCCGAGACTGCTGACGAGTGACAAGACATGCGAGACAATACAAAAAAAGGTAAGACAACATGTGTAAATTTTATCAAACCTACATACATGGAAGATTATTCTCAGTGGTTTCGCTTTTCAAAATATGCCATTTTAATTGGTGCATTTTTTATGACGATAAACATACTTTTAAGAAATTTATAATCAGTAAAAAGCATCGAAAATGCAAAGGTATAGGCCAAGTACAAGAGCACGTGACTTTGGAATAGCTTTCTCGTTAACATAAACTTGATTATACGATGTATTTGAAATCGAACAAATGCGAGCAAGTACAAATCATTGTACAGCATCCACACGATGCTATCGCTAAGTAAATATATTAAATTAACTAAATTTCCCAAAAAATGATGTCTCCTCATTTAATTAATAAATCTGATTAGTGCTTGACTAAACGTACTTGGTGGCCCGCTTTTTACGAAGCTTGATGTCCAAAATGTAACGTAACAGATATTTATACTCATTTCTAAATTAAGAATTCGGATGCATCTGAGTGGAAAAATTTAACAAGTTAACAATCTGGATGTGTCTGAAAGAAAATTACGTATACATATTGCCATGTGTTTCAATAATTGATGATAACATAAATTTAAAAAACGCGTCATGAGATATTTAGAGGATTTTCATTCAGCACAATAAGAAGCCCGCTTTATACTGTGTTTTAACAACTTTCTTTTAATGTCGAACATCCCGAACTATTTAAGCTTATTTTTCACCATCGAACCTTCGTAGAAAGCGGACCACCAAGTACATTTAATCGAGCATTAAACAGATTTATTAATTAAATGAGGAGACATCATTTTTTTGGAAATTTAGTTAATTTAATATATTTACTTAGCGATAGCATCGTGTCAATGCTGTACAATAATTCGTAGTTGCTCGCATTTGTTCGATTTCAAATGCTTCGTATAATGAAGTTTATGTTAACGAAAAACCTATTCCAAAGTCACATCCTCTTGTGTACTTGGCCCATAGCTTTGCATTTTCGATGCTTTTTTGAGGATTTCACTTCATTCGTAGAATATTGTTAAGTCTAGTATTGCTTTTATTAAAATACTTGTACTTAAAGAAATAAGGGAATAAATAAGGGAATACCGGAATAAAAGAATGTCGGAAAATAATGGAATAAACGGATCTGATTAATATGCTGATATGATGATGATATACGATGATACGAAGGAATGTACCAAACTTTCCTTTAAACGTTATTTCCTTTTAAGAAATATAGTAATAAGAATTGTGTATTTATAAAATTTCAAAATGTTTTTTGAACAAGTGATACAAAAAAATCAGAGACTCTTCCGGAGCCAGGAAAATTTCAATGTATAGGTGCGTTTCAGATCAATACAAGGTTCTCGCAGTATGTTAGACATTGTTTAATAACTTGCATATATCGTGGGTAATATCGAAAAAGGAAATACATTTGAAGGAATACCAAAATATTAAACATTCAACTATTGCAAGATAGTGCAGGACTTGTATACGTTTGGTTTTTAAATTCTTAATTAAACAATTATAATAAACATAGAAGTGTACAAAAACGATTTGATTACACGAAAACCATCTAATTAAAAATGTCTAAATTCTAAATAATAGTTTGCATGAATTATTGAAGAATGCTTTTGATTTCTAGAACTTTTAGATCTTCAATATGGTCCTATGTATATCCTTGAAAATGTTTTTCAATTTACGTACAACATCGTCATCGTGTCTTCTAAACGTACCTATACTTCAACAATCTATTTGAAGAAAAAATAGTTGTTTTGAAATCATGAATTTTTTCTATTACCGTGGCATCTTCTGATCTAATTTTACAGTATTCCTGTAGAAAAATATTCTAATTTCATTGTTAAAATGTGTAGGTAAGATCATAACACTATTATAAACAGATACAGAACAATTTAGAGATTCGATATCCGAGATAGTAAAGTTTCAATGCCAAACATGTAACAAAGATTTGTTAACAGTACCGATAACTACACGTTTCGGACAGACCCAAACATTTGTTTACTTTATCGTGGAAGACCTGTTTACAGAACAATTTGATTATGTACTAAAAAAAGGTTTGTAGAAATTTGAAGAGACGCTTTGACATGTATCGAAGTTCTAGCAACTAAATACCTTTTTACAACAATTTAAACAACCATAATTTTAAATGTATAAATTATTGACAACAGTTTGATATTTTTCGAACTACGTACTAATGCGTGCATCAGGAAGGTGTCTTTCTTTCCCTCTCTTTCGTATAATTATCGTTCTCTTTGTGGCGTACTATGGCTCGGGATATCAACAACACTGCATTCGACTGCATACTTTGTCTCTATCTTGCTGTCGCTCCGTCGCGCTCGAGCTAGCCAAACACACGAACGTGGGCCGAGCAATCATGTGTGATAGCACGATTGGCGATCGAGGAAGGTATCAATGCGGAATTCATCATCGTCCGAACTTGTCTTGCATAAGAGCCTTTCTTTTTTTTGTTCTGTCTGTCGCGCTCGCGGTGCTCGCACTTCGATCGCCGAGAGTAAGTGCGACGGTTTGTCTTTGCCGGTCGCGGCGACTCTTTCATTTTATTCGAAACATTTTTCTAATCATTTTATCGGGCATTTAACACTTATGTCCAATATTTGATCCCATAGTGTCGCTGAATTTTAATTAAATAGAAATGGAATAATAATTAAATATTTCTTATTCATTAATTTCGTGTTATTCCTTATTTACTATATCATTTTATTGAAAATCTATGATGGGATCAAAAATTAGCAAGAAATATTAAATGTCCTATAAAATAATGCGAAATGTCCCAAAGAATATGAATGAACGATCGTGATCGACGAAGGCGCACCAACACACCTATGCTCGGCCATCGTCTGTGAACCGCGATAAGAGTGCGAGCGCGACAGACGGAAGGAAGGAAAGAGAGGCTCGTATGCGAGAAAAATTCGAACCATAGCGAAAACCGTGTTTGATGCCTTCCTCGATCGACGATCGCGACCTCACACGTGCCTGTCCGGCCTAACTCCGTGTGCCTGGATAGAATGAGTGCGGCGGAGCGACGAAAAGAAAGAGATGAAGTAGTTGTTATCACTTGTTACTATGTTGTGACACATGTCAGAGAGAGAATCGAATTATTAGAAAGAGAGGGCACGAAAATCACCTAGGTGAAGCAAGCATCTGTGTTGTGGATACCCGCGTACCCCACAGTGAAACCGCATTTATGCTGTTGATTGTACTTGGCCAGAGACAAGACCTTGTCTCTTGATTTTTCCCGCATGTCTCCAACAGATTACATATAAGAATCTACATTACCGACAGAAAAATTATCGTTGCATGGTATGAAAATCTGTTAGTTCGGTTTGACACCGACAGAACTCGCATAGTCGAAAGTGTGACACTGGAAAAGACGAAGCAGACGACTTATTACATAAAGACGACGTACTTTTGATATAAAATATCTCGTTACTGGGTGGACCAATGTTTGTGTAATTAGTCTCAATCGACTCGTCTCGACGCCGCCCCTAAGAATATCATCGCACTTTTTGAGAAATTTGCCGCTTTCATGTCGTTTGAATATCCCGAAAACCCCGATCTAATATTTCCGGAATAGAGTCAAGAGTCTTCTCTCGTACTTGGCCCGAGACAAGACCTTGTCTCTTGATATTTTTCGATATAATCAAGTGGAAACACTAAAATGGGACAACCTGTATGTATGTATATGGTGCGTTTCATGCCAACTGATCAGGGTTTTTTTCGCCATGTCACGGGTTTTGATATATTGGGTTGGCAACTAAATGATTGCCGATTTTCTGGATAGATGTACTTTACACTTTCTTTTGTTTTGTTAACGTGGTCAAAGCATCTAACTTATATTTTTTTCTTATTGTTTGGACTTCTACCTTTACTTTAGTAAAAAAATTATGTCGATTAGTGCTTTAGTTTTGTTTTTATCCCAATTTAAAAATAGAAGAACAGGACGTGCACTTCAGACATATTTTATTGTATTACTTCCGAATAGGCAAGAACGCATCGCAAGCACAAAAGAAGTTATGTGCCGTATATGGAAATGAAGCCTTGAAAGAAAGGCAGTGTCGAAATTGGAAAAAAAAAGATTTTTTTTAAAGTAAAAAAGAATTTTTTTTACTTTGAACTTATGCCACAAAACCAAACGATCAATTCAAACGTGTATGTTCAACAACTCGCCAAACTGAACGATGCAATTCAAGAAAAGCAGCCGGTATTGTCACATCCACCATATAGCCCTGATCTTGCGCCTTCATATTAGCATTTGTTTCGTTCCATGCAGAACTCCTTAAATGGTAAAATTTTTAATAACGCTGATGATGTCAGATCACACTTAATTCAGTTTTTTTGATAGCAAAGATCAGAAATTTTATGAACGTGGAATTTTTACACTGCCAGAACGATGGCAAAAGGTCATCGACCAGAACGGACAGTATCTAATTGAATAAAGTTATATTTTTAAACAAAAATTTTGAATTTTACTTCTTATTTGAAATCGGCAATTACTTAGTTGCCAACCCAATAATTTTAATATGTTGTAGGTAACGTCGAAAAAATACACATTTGAAGGAATTTTCAAAATATTAAGTATTTTTTATGTTACATGCAGTCAAAGTTCTGTGCATGGTTTTGTTGAAAATTTATAAGTCTCAAACCATAATAGATACAGAAATGAGTATAATACCAGATTATTCGAAAAACCTCAAAGTTTTAGAAAAAAATTATGAATTTCAAGCAATTCGTTTTTAAATTGTTGAAAAAATGTTTATAATTTTTTAAACTTATTGTTACGTCAGGACTAAGTGTCACGCCTCGAGCTTACGGAAACGGTGCGGCTACGAATTGTTTCACAATAGTCTGACTTTTGCCCTCTTTTGAGTCAATGGTTGACCAATTTACTCGGGATGGGGCTGAGTCGTACTACGATCGAAAGGTGATGATGAAAAGATGAAGAAGGTTGTGGTAGAGATGATGAGGTCTGGCTAATTAATAGTTGACACTGATTAAAAACTTCTTCAATTTTATATTTAAATTCACTGACACTGACATGTTGCACACTTTTGTTACACTGATTGGAAATTAGTCTCGGAATACATTTAACATTTCAACTGGAAGGCCTGCAAGTTCTTTTAGTCACTGGAATTAAGGAAAATATGATACATTTCCCCGCATCTTCCCTACTTGAGTCCGTACAAGATTCATCAAGCGCTATCTCGAGCTTTGATTACTCACTATATGGACTTTTTCGTTCAGATCCGGTTTAGAAGTTGAAGGGATTCCCGCGAATCTTGGTTACTTTCCGATACAACTGTCTTCGTTCAACGCTCACCCGCGTTCGAACTACTCATTTGATCAGATTTTACTTTGACTCAACGTAAGGTTCAGGTTGTAGGTTATTTGGAATTGTTCTGGATTAGGATTTTGGAATAATGACTTTGAAGTAACTAACATCGGCTCTTCACTGACTGACTACACGACTGACTCTCCTAACTGCACTTTTCAACTGACTTTCTTAACTGTCTCTTCTTGTCTGGATATCTTACTAACTCTTGACTAACTCTTCTTAACTGACTGCCTTGACTAACTGCACTTTCCTAACTGACTCTTCTAACTGCCTGCACTTTTCTAACTGAGCTCCGTGGCGGAGGGCACTAGTATATATACAGGATTTTGGGCCCTCCCACTACGTCGGTTTGTAACGGTTTTCGGAAAAACAATGAAGGCCTGGTCCAGCATCCAAACACCCTTATCGAGAATGCACTCGAAAAGTGATCTGTCTAACTTTCCCTTTCAAGTGTCTCTTGGACAGGACGGGGTCTGGTGCCAGATGTATATTTTCTTGTGGACAAGGTCTTCATTGTATCTGATGCAATCTGTTGTTTAGAACTGTCTAATCTTAAGAGGTTTAGAGTTTATATTCACATCGCTCGACTAGATTTATATAATTACTTCAACACCATTTGCCAGTCTCGACCAAGACGATCACAGTGTTCTTTTTTAGAGGAATTTATTAATTTCTCAAGTGCGTCGTCCTGGCGCCGAACTGAGAAAAGGCGTTTAGGCGCGGGGACGTAACATTATATTTCGTCCAAAGTGTGTTTTAAACTTATTTATACATTTTTTTCATTATTGTCGAAATGTCCTCTAAACATAACTTCCAGCCGCAAATTGGCCGAATGAATAGTTTTCGAATTATGAATTTTTCTGCACCGCGGTGCCGGTATTTGCCGCGCGACTTCGCCTATGTCGCGACGCACATACGTGGGCCAAAACATCCCCGACCATCTCAGGGGGTAGTGCGGCGAGGGGACTGACTTTGCCTTTGCGCCGCGCCGCGACAGACGAATCGTGCGAGGCAAAATCAATCCCCTCGCATGTAGGGAGTAAAGAAGTCAGAAAGTGACAGAATAATGGAATGAACGAATTACGGAAAGCAGAAACGAAGGAATAAAGGAATAAAAATTTTAGTAAAATTAAAGAACAAAGGGATTTGATTAATTCGTAAATATTACAGTGATGATGTGGAGAAATGTAAGAAATTTTTCTTTGAACGCAGTTTATTTGTTTCAAATGCAATTAAGTATAAGAATTATGTATTTAGAAAGTTTAAAAAATTCTTTGAAGAAATTGTTACGTCCGCGCGGCGCACTCTGTGTCAGTTTGACGTCAGGATGACGCACTTTAAAAAGTCGTAAATTCTTCCATGCAATAATATACTGCAATCATCTTGGTTGAAACTGGCAAATGGCATCGCAATAAACATATAAATGTAATCGAATCGTTGCGAACGCAAACTTGAAAACCCTTAAGATCAGAACGTTCTAAACATCGGGTTTTGTCAGATGTAATGAAGAACTTGCTACGAGAAAGTGTACATTTGGGAACAGACCCCGTCCAGTATGATGGACACTCGAAGGGGAAGAGGCGAGCAATATCACCGAAATTTGAAGTGCATCCTTGTTGAGGGTGTGTCGATGTCAAATGAGGCATTGTTTAGTCCCGAAAAGTGTTACCAACTGACGTAGTGGCAGAGCTCATAATCTTGTACTGGTGCCCTCCACCGCAGTCCTCATTTTTCTTACAACTCCGATTGTTATATTTTCGATCTTCACAGCAACTATATTCTTACATTTCTGATTCTTGCATCTCTGATTGTTAACTTGCGACACTCATTTATATTTCTATTTTTAAGCGAGACTGTGTCTTATAATTCAGATCTGTAAGTGGTAGCTAAATTCCTAGAAACATTATAAAGATAACCAACAAGAACTGTAGTTTCGGTGGGTAGCAACGAAAGAGGGCTAAGAAAGGGGGCTACCTCCAAAGCGAATCAATCAGCATATGTGTACCTGAGGAACGTAAGATCTTCAATAAATAGTTTGCACCACGAGTGTAGTAGTCGTGGACCGACAAAAGCCTGTAACCCATTTCCTACCCAAAATGCGTAAAAACCAAACAATTGGTCCCGTTGAATAGTACAAAGTACGGAACTAGGAATGTACATGTGAAACAAGCACGCGCAACGTGTCCGTGTCATTGAAGTTAAATATAAAGTTAAAGAAGAGAATAACACCAGTGAGAACCATCAATTAGTCCGACCTCACCTCTTCATCATCCTCTTCCGACAGTAGTGCGACTCAACCCCATTCCGAGTGACTTGGTCTGACCATTAATTCACGAGGGAGGAAAACTGTGACTGCGAAACAATTCGTAGGCGGACTGTTTGTGTAATCTCGGGACCTAACGCACAGTCAGGACGTGACCAAATTTTATAAACAAAATCAGAGGCTCTTCAGGAGACAGTGAAATTTCAATGTCAGTGCGTTTGATGGCAAGTGATCGAGGTTCTCGCAGTAATTCCGAATTGTTTAAAAATTTACATATATTGTGCGTAATGTTGAACAAGAAATCGCATTTGAAGGAATTATTCAAATATTAATCGTTTTGAAATTCTTAATTTGATACTTATAATAAACACAGAAGTGGACAAAACGGTCCAGTTAAACAAAAACAGACTTATAAAGAATGTATAAATTCAGTATAATTATTTGGATGAATTGTTGTGAAATGTTTTTAATTTCTAGAACTTCAGAATGGTTCAATGTATGTAAATACAATCAAACAAATGTGAACAAGTACAGCAACGACACAATACTGTCGCTAAGTAAGTAAATACATACAGGGTGTCCCAGCTAACGTGCACGTCCCTGAACCAGGTGATAGCTGAGGCAATTCTAATATAGGGAAGGTTAGGAAGCGCATCAGTGGTAGGAGTGCCACTTGCACTGTATCGCATAGTTAACTTTAACGAATTGCTGCTCAGTAACCAGACGAGTGACACTCTTTTTCAAGGTATCAACTAAAAGGTAATATCTTAAGCTACCTTCCTGAATTTTTCCAGATTTTTAAACATTTACCTGCATTAATAAACTTGTAGCGTCCATACAAGACCCTTTAAAAGTCTACAATTCTTTTCTAATAATGTAGGCTACCTTTCGAAACATACGATATTAACCACCTCTAACATTTGGACGTAACGGTACTGCACAATTTCATATATCATTCAAATCTACATATAGAAATCATTCTTCAATGCTGTACTTCGAAAGCTAACCATTTCAAAGCGTTTTATATTTTTATTATCAAGCATGTAAAAGTAAATTCATTTTTAGACCAGTTCCCTTCAAAATCTTAGCTTTTCAAATTCTCACTATCACCGTAAACTCCAACCGTGTGCATCGACCGTGACCGTTACGTCCAGGTACGGCACAACCGGGCCAAAGTGCTGACTACGTGCACCCCGCTTGCCCACAAATTCGCAAGACGCGACAACTCGGGAAAAACCCCAGGGTTGTCAAATCGTGTTCGTCACCCTGCAGAAAAAAGTGGCATCAAGGCACCCCTTCCACAAAACTACCCCCACGCACCAAGGTGAAGGGAAGTTCCGAAGGACCTTGACTTTTCACAAGAGTTCAGAAATAAAAGATCATTCAAACCGCCTAGAACTGCTCTAGCAACATTCCAACTTCTAGTTTTCATACTAGAGTTAACTTATCGAATTCAGACTCCTAGTTTTCATACTAGAGTCAATTATACAAAATCAGACGATAGTTTTTATACTAAAGTCCAGTAATCGAAATTAGTGAATATTAACATATATTAAGACAATAGTTATATTCCATTATTACATCTAAAATTATAAGTTGTTTGTACCATAGTACAGTGTGGGATTCTAGAAATAAGCGGAATGAGTGTTTTCGAGTGCATGAGCGTGTGTCTGGCAAATGTTTCGAAAGAGAAAGTATGCAAGTTTATGGTGGACAAGGGCAGCGCTTGAAGAGCGACCACCATGTGCGTTTCCTTGGGAAAACTCGGTCGTCTCTTCAGCGGTGGTCCGTAGGCCCTTGTCCTAGGTATAAGGGATGAATGAGTGAGTGAGAAAGTGAGGAAAGCGAGCGCGATAGAATGAAGTGCGAGTGCAATCGAATGAAGTGTGAGAGAGAAAGAATGCGTGGTATAAGGAAGCGAATGATGGGAAAGAAAGCAGAATGAAAGCGGGAGTCGAAGAGGAGAATTGGTTGCGAGGAGTTGCGAGGAGTTTTATTGCGAGGAGAGTGTGATTGGGAGTTAAATATTAATTATCTGTTAATAAACACTTTTTACACTATTAACAAAGTACATCTTGTTTCCACCACGGAATATCCTACAACAGTTTAATAAACAATATTACGCGTTGATCTAACACCAGTGTCAGTTGTTATCATTTGGAAAACTTAAAGATTACCAATCGCGGCAATCAGGGTTTTCGGATAGCGTCCGACGGCGCTACCAAACTAGTCGAGATACGAAACGTACGAAACGTAGGAATGCTAGGAGTGCGACGCTGTATGTACGTCGCAGTGGAGGGGGAAATGGCTGCCCGGCGAATGCTCGTCGGAACGCGTAAAACGGGTACATGGTTAACTTTGTCGAATTTTGCAAGGTGACGTATAAAAGTGTCACCTTTTTTTTAAACGGAATATTAAAGATGAAGGTTCAAAGAATGCGTATGAATTTTTTCAAATTTTTAAAAACATACCTGCAAAAGTTATAGTCAATTGTTTAACAAAATTCGATATTAATAGTATTTTACATTGTTAATTATGCAAATTGTATTTTTTTTATTTAAATTTGATTCTTTCCGATGAAAATTCTCACAATGAAAATTGCTGTACGACTTACGGTTACAGAGATATGATTTTTTAAAGTTCGGCTGTTTTTACGAAAGTCCAAACTTTGAACGGCTGTAACTTTAACAATTTTCAAAATTTCGAAGAAACAAAAACAGTTCCGTCTATGGTACGCCAAACACTATAACATATGTAAATTTGAACAAAATCGCAGATGCTGCTCCAGAACATGATCGATTTGACATGGAATGAGCCTTATACAGGGTGTAACATATCATCGGGGATCTTTTTTTAGAATCGATAGTACGCACCAAAAGGTAAAAATCGGACCAAGAATGTTAGGTCCGAAAATCACCCCCTATCGAGATACAACCCCATTTGTAAAAAATTAAAAAAAATTATATATCCGAAATGGCAAGTCGGAGAGTAGCGGTTTTAATTGCAAAATAAGCGGAAAAGATCAAAGTTTATTAAAAAAAATGTGACTGCTTCGATTGTTACCGTTACGTAGCATTTTTATTTGTTTATAAAAAAAACTTTATATAAACATTAATTTTTTCTATGATAGCGGTTGATTAAGAACTTGAGAAAAATTCGGACAATGCGTCAAGACTTGCTTTACGAAAACAGTCCAAGAAAAGTTTAACATTGTTGTACGGTTTCGGCGTAAAAAATTATTAACACGTTAACTGCCCAGCCCGATTTGCTTGCCGGTCCGATCAGGCCCAAACTCGACTGTAGAAACAGAAGTGTTAGAAATCGCCGTTAACTCGCCGAAATATCGGCTTGAAGACCGGAGTTTTCTACCGAGGGCCTTCCTCTCCACTTATAAATTCTTCTTGTATTCACATATGATGATCTATACACATATATATATACATATCAAGAGACAAGGTCTTGTCTCGGGCCAAGTACAAGAGTCCCCGACTGGCAAGTGCATGAGCACTGAGGCTTCGGCCGACAGACCTGTATCTTATCCGGAAAGATTAGGTCGAAATGTTCGGGGTATTCAAACGGCATTAAAACAGTAAATTTCCCATAAAATATGATATGATTCGGAAAGGTGGCGTCGATACGAGTAATTTAAGACTAACTACGAAAAAATTCGGCAAGCCAGTTACGAGATATTGTGACCTAAAAAGTCGTGATTTTCATAATGTTTTTCTCCTCCGTCTCCTGTCCACATTTTCTGTCCATAGTTCTGCCCATAGTGAAGTTAGTCACATTTTTTATAATTCCGTCATCCGTGTCTCGCAGCGTGAAGTTAGTCATATTTCATACACGCGACGATATTTTTTCTATACCGTCAACATAGATTTCGTACATGCGACGATCATTTTTCTGCTGGCAACATATATTTTTATTATATGTTATTATCTGTTGGAGATAATTTCAAGTTACAGGAAGAGTTTAATGAAGACTTTATTAAAAAAGTCATATCATCTAAACTACGATAAGATCGATCAGGAAGGTACCAACTGTAACGTTTCAGAGAGCGTTTCATTGCAATTGGACGAAAATGACAATTGGTGCGTTCCACGTCAAATGATCAGGGTTTTTTCCGTCATGTCACGGATTTTGATAAAATTTTAATGTGTCATAGGTAACGCCGAAAAAAAATACCCATTTGAAGGAATTTTCAAAATATTAAATATTTTTTAAGTTACAGGCAGTCAAAGTTTTGTGCATGGGTTTTTTTGAAAATTTATAACTCTCAAACCACAAGAGATACAGAAATCATAAAAATACCAGTTGATTCAGAAAACCTCAAAGTTTTAGAAAAAAAATATAAATTCGATGCAACTTGTTTTTAAATTGTTGAAAAAATGTTTTTAATTTTTTAAACTTAAATTCCGTCCAAAGTTCATCTTTAATTTTTTTTAAACATTTTTTTTCATCATTATCGAAATATCCTCTAAACATAACTTCCAGCGGCATAGTGCAACGATAAATAGTTTTCGAGCTATGAATTTTTCTGCACCGCGCTGTCGGTATTTGGCGCGCAACTTCGCCCATATCGCGTCGCAGTAGCTGCCGCTAGTCAAACCCGACCGTTGATCAATGACCTACACTTGGGCTTCAATATCTTCAAAAGTGTACCCTTCAATTTTTTGGTGATTTTTTTATAGCAATGCTATAATGTCCTCTAAATATAACTTCCGGCGGCATGTTGCAGCAATGAATACCTTTCAAGTTAGGAATTTTTATTTACCGCGGCGTTCGGGTTTTCGCCCGCGATCCCGGCCGAACTGTAACACGTATACCAGCTGTTATTGGGAAATACCCTTGTTCAGTGCTATCGTTGAGTCTCATTTCACAGTATACCTGCAGAAAACGATACCTCAATCAATATTTGCCATACATTGTGATAGTAATGCTTTATATGTGACTCATTTTCTGGAATTCTCTCGGTGTGTGTTTCGGCTTTACGTGGACAAAGTGAAGAAGTGTAGAAGTATACGTCTGTAATTTTTGAGTATTTCATACAGTTCGGCTGGTTTAATTAAAGACAATATGCCGTTCAAATAATGTTGCAATCCTTTGAAGCTGTTAAAGCAATTTATTTGCAGATTTTGCGAGACTAGAATAAGGAGATGAAATGCGGTAAGTATATCTAATATTATGCGTCAAGGAGAAGCAGGTCCAAGTAATTTAGAACAAGTATTAGAATCTGACGATAAAAGTAGTGAAACAACCTCGACTTCTAGTATCATTAACTTTCCTGAAGTAGAGAGAACTTCCAGTATAGATGTTTTGAATGAAGTGTTACCAAAATTTGGGCAATCTCCTATACAAGTTTCTAAGTTAAAAACACCAAGGAAAACACAGAGGGGAAACAATGTTCATTACATCCTATAACAATTGAAATATTGTTTCTTGAAAGACAAACCAAATGGCCAATATTAACACAATCCATGGCAAATGTTTATTGAGGTATCGTTTTCTGCAGGTATACTGTGAAATGAGAATCAACGATAGCACTGAACAAGGGTATTTCCCAATAACAGCTGGTATACGTGTTACAGTTCGGCCGGGATCGCGGGCGAAAACCCGAACGCCGCGGTAAATAAAAATTCCTAACTTGAAAGGTATTCATTGCTGCAACATGCCGCCGGAAGTTATATTTAGAGGACATTATAGCATTGCTATAAAAAAATCACCAAAAAATTGAAGGGTACACTTTTGAAGATATTGAAGCCCAAGTGTAGGTCATTGATCAACGGTCGGGTTTGACTAGCGGCAGCTACTGCGACGCGATATGGGCGAAGTTGCGCGCCAAATACCGACAGCGCGGTGCAGAAAAATTCATAGCTCGAAAACTATTTATCGTTGCACTATGCCGCTGGAAGTTATGTTTAGAGGATATTTCGATAATGATGAAAAAAAATGTTTAAAAAAAATTAAAGATGAACTTTGGACGGAATTTAAGTTTAAAAAATTAAAAACATTTTTTCAACAATTTAAAAACAAGTTGCATCGAATTTATATTTTTTTTCTAAAACTTTGAGGTTTTCTGAATCAACTCGTATTTTTATGATTTCTGTATCTCTTGTGGTTTGAGAGTTATAAATTTTCAAAAAAACCCATGCACAAAACTTTGACTGCCTGTAACTTTAAAAATATTTAATATTTTGAAAATTCCTTCAAATGGGTATTTTATTTCGGCGTTACCTATGACATATTAAGATTTTATCAAAATCCGTGACATGACGGAAAAAACCCTGATCACTTGACGTGGAACGCACCAATTTTAAAATAGTGACGTAGATCGAGTACAATAATTTTTTAGGGTTAAAATGGTTCATATAAGACTCAAAGATATTTCGATTTACTGGGTCTTTATGTAATTGATTGATAATGTTCTATCATTTCAGTTGAACTGCGTTTAAAAAGTACTCGTTGTGAAATTTTTCGAAATTTCCTCGTTTATACTATTTGTAACATTAATTTAGTAAAGCGAAATATACACAAAATTTTATTTTAGTTACAGAAACAAGCTAAAATTCGAAATAAAGATTATGAGAAATATCCGTGTTCGCAACAATACTGACATTGTAAGTGTTACGTCAAGACTAAGTGTCACTCCTCGAGCTTACGGTAACGGTGCGGCTACGAATTGTTTCACGATAGTCGAGACTTTTGCCCACTTTTGAGTCAATGGTCAGACCAATTTACTCGGGATAGGGCTGAGTCGTACTGCGATCGAAAGGTGATGATGAAAAGATGAAAGTTGGTTGTGGTTGTGATGAGGTCAGGCTAATTGATGGTCAACACTGGTGATATAATCTTCAATAACTTTATATTTAACAACACTGACACTGACATGTTTTCACAGATTCTATTTATATTTATACACTTTATTTCTTTTTACTTTTTAACCGGATCAGATGTTTAGTCTTTGGGTATTCGAAAGGAAGGTTGGTGTTATAACTTTTATCGGTCCGCAGCGGATATCATTGTTATAGAGTCTTTCTCTGAATATCTTAAGCGATTTCCAGATACTCCTTGTCCCAATGATCACACTTTGGAGATCGACAGTTATGGGTAGGAAAGTCGCCGTCCTTCGAAACGTGTCATAGAAACGACAACTACGTTGGATATCTACGATTTCCAACGACAGTTTGTTCTATTCCCGTTGAAGAATGACTGAGGTATTGGGTGGTAATGATAACGGATTAAATAAATGGTCACAGGATATGGAATGGAATAAGACTTTTCTTGATCATGGATCCTCTGAATTGCACTTCTTAACTGCTGACTCAAAAACTGCACTGACTGACTCTCACTAACTCTGACTCTTACTAACTGACTTTCTTAACTGTCTTTCTAAAACTGACTGACTTCCTTCACTGGATTTCTAACTAACTAACTCTAACTGACTCACTAAAAAACTGAGCTTCGTGGCGGAGGGCACCAATATATATACAGGATTTTGGGCCCTCCCACTACGTCGGTTTGTAACGGTTTTCGGAAAAACAATGAAGCCCTGGTCCAGCATCCAAACACCCTTATCGAGAATGCACTGGAAAAGTGATCTATCTAACTCTCCCTTTCAAGTGTCTCTTGAACAGGACGGGGTCTGGTGCCAGATGTATATTTTCTCGTGGACAAGGTCTTCATTGTATCTGATGCAAACTGTTATTTTGAACTGTCTAATCTTAAGAATTTTGGAGTTTACATTCACGACGGCTTGATTAGATTTATGTGTTTATTTCTATATTATTTATCAGTCTCGACCAGGACGATCACAGTGTTCTTTCTTTAAGGAATTTATTAGTTTTTCAAGTGCGTCGTCCTGGCGTCGAACTAAAAAAAAAGGCGTTTAGACGCGGGGACGTAACATAAGCATAATGTAATTTAACCGTTATCAAAAGACAAGGGTCACACACATTTATTAAAAAGATCGTCGAATTCCTTTCATTTTTTCTATTACCCCTACTACATGAAAGAAAATCGAATGATTTTCGCAAAAATGAAAAAATTACGTCAAAATTAAAAACTTTAGGAACCACAATTTAGCCTTAAAAGAGGAAAGTTTCCTAAATATATCTGTGTATAGTTTTTCCGCAAAAAGCATAAAAAATGCAAAGATATGTGCCAATTACCAGGTGATTTCACTTTCGAATCGGTTGCTCATTAACATAATGTCTTTAATAACGAATATCTTAATGGAAACAATACTGCAGTTTGCAAGTATACATAATTCTACGAATGAAGAGAAATCCACAAAAAAGCATTAAAAATGCAAAGATAATTCTACGAATGAAATGAAATCCACAAAAAGGCATAAAAAATGGAAAGATATAGGCCGAGTACAAGAGGACGTGACTTTGGAATCGATTGCTCATTAACATAAATTTCATTGCACGAAGTATTTCAAATGAAATAAATGTGAGCAAGTACAAATTATTGTACAGCATCGACACAATAGTGTCGCTAAATACATATATATACAGGGTGTAACATATCATCGGGGACCCTTTTTGAGGATCGATAGTACGCACCAAAAGGTGAAAAACGGACCAAGAAAGTTAGGTCCGAAAATCACCCCCTATCGAGATACAACCCCATTTGTAAAAATTTTTAAAAAAATTATATCTCCGAAATGGCAAGTCGGAGAGGAGCGGTTTTAATTGCAAAATAAGCGGAAAAGATCAAAGTTTATTAAAAAAAATATAACTGCTTCGATTATTACCGTTACGTAGCATTTTTATTTGTTTGTAAAAAAAAACTTTGAATTTTTCTATGATAGCGGTTGATTAACAACTTGAGAAAAATAAGGATAATGCGTCAAGACTCCCCTTTCGAAAACAGCCTAAAAAAAGTTTAACATTATTGCACGGTTTCGGCGTTAAAAATTGTTAAATACCGTTACATTGCCGTGCTACCGACGAACCTAATGCTACTGACGACAGCTGATCCACATCTATTATACCAGTATGCGTGAAAGATTATCGATTGCCCAAGTGACTACACTGAAAAATCTCTCACGCATGTTACCATACATTGTATTGTACATTAGTGTGTGTCGCACGGCGGCTCGAAAACATATGATAGATGTGGATCAGCTGTCGTCAGTAGCATTAGGTCGGTCGGTAGTCTGGCGACTTATACTGTATAATTATTCAATTACCCAAATTTTCCAACAAATTATTTCTTCTCATTTAATTAAAAAATCTATTTACTGCTCGATTACTCTACTTGGTGGCCCGCTTTTTAAGAAGGTTCGATGGTGAAAAATACCTGTAGTATCAACTCCCAGAAGCATAAATAGTTCGGGATGCTCGACATTAAAAGAGAGTTGTTAAAACATAATATGAAGTGGGCTTCTTACTGTACAGAATGAAAATCCTCTAAATATCTCATGTCGTTTCTTTTTAATTTATGTTATCATCAATTGTTCAAACACATCGCAATATGTATGTGTAATTTCCTCTCAGGCACATCCAGATTGTTAACTTGTTAAAATTTTCTACTCAGATGCATCCGGGTTCTTAATTTGTTAATTTAGAAATGAGTAGAAATATTTGTTACGTTACATTTTGGACATCAAGCTTCTTAAAAAGTGGGCCACCAAGTACAGTAATCGAGCAGTAAATAGATTTTTTAATTAAATGAGAAGAAATAATTTGTTGGAAAATTTGGGTAAATGAATATATATGTATTTAGCGACACTATTGTGTCGATGCTGTTCAATAATTTGTACTTGCTCACATTTATTTCATTTCAAATACTTCGTGCAATGAAATTTATGTTAATGAGCAATCGATTCCAAAGTCACGTTCTCTTGTACTTGGCCTATATCTTTGCATTTTTGATGCCTTTTTGTGGATATGTATATATATGCAACATTGTAATATGAACCTAAAGTCCGCGTCCGGTCCCTGCGGTCCGGCCGGGCCTGAACGGAAAGTCTAGCTTCGGTCCCTAGGGACCGCTTGGGCAGTTAACGTGTTAAACACCGTTACATTGCCGTGCTACCGACGAACCTAAAGCTACTGAAGACAGCGCGTGACTTTGTCAGGGTGATCTAAGTTGTCACGCGCTTTCCCAAATTCTAGATCTAAATACTCGAACCACTCGAACTATCCCGAGCTCGGGAAAAACAGCAAAAGTCGTGAGACAAGTCTACAATATTGACATTTAATTATTGCAAGACAGCGAAGGTTTTGCATACGTTTGGTTTTTAAATTCTTAATTCAAAAATTATAATAAACATAGATGTGGACAAAATGGGCTTATGAAAACGGTCAAATTTAAAATAATGGCTAATGTGAATTGCTGAAAAATGTATTTAACTTCTAGAACTTTAATATAGTCAAATGCATATCCTTGCAAATACTTTTCAATTTACGTATAACAACGTCATCATGGCTTCTAAACTTACCTATATTTCAACGACGGGTTTGAACAAAAAATAGTTTTTAAGTAATATTGTAACACTGATACAAATAGATAAAGAACAATTTGGAGATTCAGTAGCCAAGATAGTAATGTGTCGATACAAAGCATGTAACAAAGATTATTTAACAGTGCCGGACAACCCGATAAAAAAGAATTTGCTTACCTTTTCTTGGAAGACCTGTTTACAGAACAATTTGATTATGTACTAAAGACGAGCTTATAGAAATTTGAAGATACGCTTTGATATGTATCGAAGTTCTAAAAGCGAAACACATTAATTATTTATAACACTTTCAAATTTTCCGAATGACGTACCTATCTTTCCTTCTTTTTCGTATAGTTCCTTCTCTCTGTGGCGTACTGTCTCCGGATATCAACCACTGACAACGACTTCTTTGTCTCTATCTTTCCGTCACTCCGTCGCGCTCGCAGTAAGCAAACAAACGACGTGGACCACGCAAGCATGTGTGAGAGTGCGTTTGACGACAAAGCAATGCGGAATTTAACATGATTCGAATTTTTCTAGCATAAGGGCCTCAATCGTGGTCACTCATTAATTTTATTCTAAACATTTCTCATTCTTTATCGGACATTTAATATTTAATTTCAGTTTTTAAAATTTGTTTTTTATTCATTTGAAAAAACGTCGGCGTTTAATCTGTTTTAAGCGTATTGTTTCAATTTATTGTTAAGCCTAAGTTTCAAAAATCAAATACTTTTTTTTCTACAATTTAAGAAACCATTAAGTATATTAAATTTATCAATTACTGATAACCCTTGAAGATTTTCTGGAAACCAATAAGGGACTCTTGTATTTGGTGCGAGACAAGACATTGTCTCTTGATTTTTTCCGGCATATCTGCAATAGATTACATAGAAAAATCTACGTTACCCGCAGAAACATTATCCGCACATTAATTAGGGCCCGGCATCGGCGTATGACTACGAGGGGATACGTGACAGGCTCGAGATGGAGGAGAGGAAGAAAAGGATGTTTTATACAAAAACCTCGACATTTTAAATCAAAATATCTCGCAATTGGCTTGTTAGATCTTTTCGTAGTTAGGCTTAAATTACCCGGGTTGACGGTGGCTACAGGAGGTGTCATCATACTTTGGGGGAAATATGCGGATTTAATGCCGTTTGAATATCCCGAAAACCTCGATCTAATTTCTCCGGAAAAGAGTAGTTCAGGTCTACCCTACCCGTCGGGAACTCTTGTACTTGGCTCGAGTCAAGACCTAAACTCTTGATTACATTCCTTCACATCATCATCATATCACCATATTAATCAGATCCATTTATTCCTTTACATTCCTACATTCTTTTATTCCGTCATTTCTGTATTCCCTTATTTATTCCTTGGTACCCGCATTCCCTTTTTCTTTCTGTAGGGCATAGATCGGGGAAACAGGAAAAGGGTAATGATAGCAAAAGTAAATGATTGTCGTTAGGGAGAAGGCAATAGAAGGAAATGTATAAAAGTATTGCCAGGAAAGTCGAGGATAGTGAAGTAAAAGAAAGACTCGAACGAGTAAAGTGAAGAAGAGATCTATTCAAAAACAAAGGTCAAAGCGTACTGCCCTGAGATGCGCAGTGCATCTCCTTATATGCACTGGTCCTCACTTGAAAGCGCGTGACTTTGTCAGGGTGGTCTAATTTGTTACGCGCTTTTCCAAATTCCAGCTCTAAACACTCGAACCAGTCGAATTGTCTCGAGCTCGGGAAAAACAGCAAAAGCCGTGAGAAAATTCTACATTTCATTCCCTGATTACTTTATTCCTTTGATTCTTTAATAACAAGTATTTTAATAGAAACAATACTATACTTAACATTATTCTACGAATGGAGTGAAATCCTCAAAAAAGCATAAAAAATGCAAAGGTATAGACCAAGTACAACGAGGTGTGACTATGAAATAGCTTGCTCGTTAACATAAACTTTATTATACGAAGTATTTGAAATCGAACGAATGTGAGCAAGTGTAACATACAAGTTATTGTACAGCATGGGCACAATACTATCGCCAAGTAAATATATTCAATTAGCTTTAGCTTTGTTGAGGATATGATTATTATCATCATATTATATCATATTACACCATAACAAAGTGCTTTTTGATTCAATTTCGATATTGGAGCTATGATATTTCGGGCGTATACAGCCAAGTACCTGAAATATCGGGTAGAAGTCATTCCATGTCAACTGGGACGATAAGGAAAAGAGTGTCGTCCATCCTTACCATTTCGTAGTCATTTTTTTACACATTCGATTCAACAAAACGAAGTGCGATCTTTTCAGAATTTTAAGCTTAATATTTTAGAAATTATAAGCCATTAAAGTTTGCATTAAGTGGTGAAGATTAGAAATCCACCAACATCCACCCGCTAATATCTTTTGTCCTGTTTAGTTTGCGGACTCTATTTTGATATTGCTTTAAGCTCTTGCATAAAACTTTAATTTCCAAGCGGCGACTAAGAGTGGGACGAGCGTTTTTTCGTCGTAACTAGTTTCAAATTGTAGTGGCTAATGAGTATAAAGTACTTCCAAATGTAACGTGCATTGGGCCAGCCATTTTTAAACGAAATCTACTTAATGTTGAAATTTCAATATGAGTCGCGCCTTTTTTTATGGCATTTGATTTTTCCTGCAAGAATTACAAAAAAAATATTAAATTCGTCCCCAAAGCAATAGATTAATGAAAATATGATATTTTCAGCTTCAATAGGACCTGGAAGTGTCTGACTAGTATACTGCAAACCCATGTACTTCCCACTTGAATTTAATTGCTGATGTTTTTTACGTATCGATCATCAGGCAAAATATGGAGTATACTTTATTACATAATGTTGTAATACTTCTTCCTCTATTTCGCGAAGCCTAATTATATTAATATATAATTATATATTTACGGGTGAAATAACTATTTGAAAATGATGAGTTGCTCCGTTGAATGTGTCTGACAACAATGAATACTCTCATGCGTGTAAACTCTGAACGGTCCAGTTTTTCGACGATAATTTGAAATTATGATGCGTAAATAATATTCCAGCGGAACGTGAATCAAAACTAGACGAAAATTCATAGCCGAAATTCCATTGCACCGTAAAACAAATTATACTTTAAAACACGGTTGAAGGCCATATGCGATGATAACAAATTTATATATTTTATTAATTTGCATACTGTAATAATTCGACGGTTCTTCGAATAACATTCCCATGTCTACATAGGTTATTGTTAAAGAAGTGAAATTTATTACGACATTTTATCTCCCTTTTCCCTATTATTTCCCAAACATCTTTAACCTCTTCACGCCCTTGGCAACATATGTGGACGTTTAATAATTTCTTTTAAAATAAAAATCCCATTACCAGTGCAGTCAAACCAAACAAAATTACTTCTCTTATTGAGGGATTCTATAGTGCATAATCTGTAGTGAAAATTTTAGCCTATTTATTATTGACAGTAACTGTAATAATAAAAGAACTAAACGTTCACATCTGTCCATGTGCGTGAAAAGGTTAAAATTGTCTATCATAAAGCTATTGTATATTCGGTCGATTGTTGACGACGAAAACAATATTTACAAAAATTTACAATACAAATAGTTCAGGGTCGGTCGATAACAACGATCTTCCCTTAAGGGGAGCGCCTTGTGTAACGGGTCAAAAAATATATATTTTTTTTATTTATTGATTCTATAATACTATATTTAAAGAATATAATCCTAAAGTTTCGTAACGAAATTCGAAGTAATTATGGAATTACAGAGAATTTTGACTTGCGCGACCTAACGGTGCGCCGTTATTAATATAAATTATATCGGTGGTGGAGACACAAAAACGTTCAAAGCTATCATTGATTTATATCCTTATGGTGATGATTTTAAAGTTGTCAAAAGTGAGTGCATAGGACATGTGGAGAAGAGAATGGGTAGTCGCCTAAGGAATGTAAAGAAGAACGAGAAACTTGGAAGGAAAGGCAAATTGACGGATAGTCTTATAAAAAAATTGATTACATATTACGGCTTAGCTACTCGAAGGAATATCGATAGCGTGGATAACATGGTAAAATCTGTGATTGCAACCTATTACCATATATGCTCCACAATTGAGTAACCCAACCATGAAAATTGTCCAGCGGGAGCAGACAGCTGGTGCAAGTGGCGCATTGCTGAGGCTACTGGAAAATTAAATGAATTTGACCATTGCACCCTGACGTGCAAAAACATTTATTACCAATTTATATAGATTTATCCAAACGAGATTTGCTCGAAAGGTGTCTAGGAGGACACACACAAAATCAAAACGAAAGTTTTAACTCGACTGTCTGGCGTTTATCGCCAAAACACTTACACTCAGGCATCAAAATAATTGAAGTCGCTGCATATATAGCTGCAGGGATATTTAATGAAGGATATTCTTGCAGTACTCAAGATAATGGGCAAACTAGAAATCAAAATTGGTCAACAAAGCAAATTTTTCGCCAATGCGTGCGATAGAGAGCGACTGAGCAGGCAGGGGCGTCGAAGCTTGAGCAGTAGCAAAGAGGCTCGAACAGCTCGTAGGATGATCAAAGAGCGGTAAGCATCCAGAAGCTTGTATTTTTTGTACCGAAAACTTTAAACGCGTTTTCCTCAAAACTAAATTTTTCAAGTTGGCGTGCAGCATAACTAAAAAAATATTTGTTCGATCATGTTTCCACTTTACATATATGTAGATAACTGAATTCACCTCTAGTTATACCTACTCGTTTGATGATATCAGTTATTTAAATAATGGTTATTGCATACTAAAAACTTAAAAGTTCCGTGAAAAACGCAACTTATTCATTAGAACCGCATAACACGAATAATTTTGCACTTTTATTTATCGGTTTTAGGTATATCCATAGCGTAATTTTATTAAAAAAACAAATTTTCTCATCTTTTTGTTCCAGGATAAAAACCAGAGGGCCTACACTGCACGCCGTTAACGCACGTCATCGCCGACGCTACCGGAGGACAATCGTCATTACATTTAAATTAACTTATAGTTCTAAGTAAAAAAAATATTTTTTTAACTCTCGAAACATTGTACATAATATACAAAAAAAATAGAAAGGTCTGTTCAGGCAATTCTGTAGAAAAAATTCCGGAAAATTGTCTTATTTTCAGAGGTTTACACAAGGCGCCCCCCTTAATACGGTCCATTTATAGTTTTCATTTTATCGTTCCGTTTCAAATTATTTGTGTATTATTATAAAACCGTGTTTTAAACACAAGTTAACCGGAGGGATATCTGCCTGAAAAAACATGGGTGTCTTTTTTTTATAGAATATAGCCTATCGCTGATTTCACTATGGGCAAGATGACAAGGACTCGCATGACTGCGAAAAATTTAATTTTTGACTGTAATGGGGCAGCAAAGTATAGGAAACGCGTTCAGAAATATGAACTTTTAATGAAATCCATTGACAAATCTGTTGCTCTCGGCGATGTGAATAAAGTTCGTAAAAAACAAGGGCACAGCATTATTTGAAAAAAAGAAATGCACAACAACAGTTTTGTTACGCAATATGTAAATAGTTCGTCTTACGGTCGAAAAATTAAATTATTTATCTTCATCGTGCATGGGCACGTATCAAAGCAATTTTACATTAATAATTTGAGCTTTCTTTGCATTTATGGAACTATTAGAACGAATAAAATGTCAGCAGGAACCGCTATTGAAAATTGTTATAATTTTTAGTATCGAAGTGTTACGTCAAAACTATGCGTCGCTCCTCGAGGTTACGGAAACGGTGCGCCTTCGATTTGTTTCGACAAAGTCTATGTTTTGCCTCCTTTAGAGTCATTGGTAAGACTAATTTATTCGGGACAAGGCTGAGTCGTACTACAGTCGTAAGGTGATGATGTAGGTGATGATTAGGTCAGAATAATTGATTCTTCACACTGAGTACAGGGTGTCCCATTTTAATCTGTCCACTCGATTATCTCGAAAAATATTAATTACTTGAAAAAAATGTTTATACGAAAGATACTCTATTTAAAGGGGGACATTCAATGGTGGACACTGTTTTTTCATAGATGGAAGCGTCTCCGAGATATGGAGGTGACCTTTGTTTTTCTAAATGAAATGGTAGCATTTTTTTACGCTAAACACATAGCCTGGCTCAAGACAAATCCATTGATCTGCATTATGTCGACCTTGAAATGTAATTGAAGGTTATTTTCAGTCACTTGAAATTTTTGAACATTACACGTCCAGAAGATGTTTCTCATCTTCTAAATTCAAGAGGACGTCCTTGGACATTAATGCTATTGATATTAATGTTTACAAACACTGAATATCTATCAGCAGAATAATGTCGAGTACTAAAACTATTGACATTCATGTTTATAACACGGAATATCTGTTAGCAGCATATTCTAAGGCATTCAACTGTAGTTGCTCCGAAGATGTGAGTTGGTAAATATTACAAGCGTAATATGAATTTTGATAGCGATTTTACGATGATATTATACGATTCCGTGTTTATAAACATGAGTATCAATAGTAGTAGTACTCGACATTGTTCTACTGATAGATATTATGTGTTTGTAAACATTAATATCAATAGTATTAATGTGCACGAACGTCAATTTGAATTTAGAAGATGAGAAACATCTTCTGAACGTGTAATGTTCAAAAATTTCAAGTGACTGAAAATGACCTTCAATTACATTTCAAGGTCGACATAATGCAGATCAATGGATTTGCCTTGTGCCAGGCTATGTGTCTAGCGTAAAAAAATGCTACCATTTCATTTAAAAAAAGAAAGGTCACCTCCATATCTCGGAGGCGCCTCCATCTACGAAAAAAGAGTGTCCAGCATTGAATGTCCCCCTTCAAATAGAGTATCTTTCGTATAAACATTTTTTTCGAATAATTAATATTTTTCGAGATAATCGAGTGGAAAGATTAAAATGGGACACCCTGTATGCAATTAAACGTGTATTAGCCGATATTCCGGCCTTGTGAAACCTACTTCAAAATCGTTTCCTAATTTCCTAACAATTTTTGCCTCCAATTGTCGGAAGTCAACCACAATTACTAGACATCTATTCTAAGTCCCAATTTTTACATTTCTCTGAAATTTCGAGGTAATTGAACCCCTACTGTGGGATAAAGCAGTATTTCTATCGTAAAAGCTCTTCGCTGATAAATAGAGAAATAATTATTGTATTTTACCATTACCATGTTATTAATGTAAACCTAGTTCTTGTGGAAGAATGAAGTTTGTTTATTTTATAACGCATGGAACGAACGTTTTTATAAGTTTCAAAATTTTTTCAAGTAAAAGTGAAAAGATAGAATCCGAAAACACGCTTGCATAAATCGAAGATAAAAGATACCTTTTCTACTTTCGAGTACTGTGATATCTGACAAAATTATTACATTTCCGACGATCCCTCATTCTATCGTAAATGAGAGACGGATCGGAGGAAATAACATGTGTAATAACGAAAAATGAAATACAAGCGAACTTTCTAAGCCACATATCAACATTTTCTCGTTGTGTTGCATTCTTAAGGAATCAGAGAAAACTATTATATCGATTATATGTATACAGGGTGTAACAAAAATTCTGGGACACTTTAAATTTATGGATAGAACGCATAAAAATACGAAAAAAAGTCTTATCAGTTGTGAGCGCAACCCACCCCCTATTGAGATACAACCCCTTTTGTAAACAATTTTTAAAAAATCATTTCTCCGAAATGGTACATCGTAGAAGAACCGTTTTGATTGCAATAGAACCGGAGAAGGTCAAATATAATAGAAAAAAATATAATTTCTGCGATTATTGTTGTTAAATAGCATTTATTCTTGTTTAATCCAAACGACGTCGATTACCTATATCGTAGCAGATTTGTAACAACTTGGGAAAAATTGAGAGCAATCACTAAATCTTCCTTTGCGTAGATAGTGATACTTTTTTCGTAAACTTTAGTCTCTTCCGGTTATATTGCAATTAAAATCGGCCCTCTACGACGTACCATTTCGGAGATATGATTTTTTAAAAACTTTTTACAAAAGGGGTTGTATCTCGATAGGGGCTAGTTTTTAGACAAAACTTTATAGACTTTTTTTCATCTTTTGATGCCTACTATCGATACTGAAAAAGTGTCCCAGAATTTTTGTTACACCCTGTATGTACATACATATATGTATGCTTTTTCGTCTTCTGCGCTTTCCTGGATGAGAATTATATTGTACAATGCAGATCAATCTGCTTCCACCATCCCTGCCCAGGTCTGTCCTACCGCCATTGCAGCCCTCGTTATGATTGCCTATTTTCCAAAGGTAAATTTGACAAATTTAATTCGTATCGTTTCAATGTCGAAAGTCCACATTACATACACTTATCCCTGTCACATGCCTGTTGCGCGAAAAAAAAATGTTCCTTGATACGTTTGACATTGGTCGAAAGCACCGATGAGCAGAGCAGAGCGGTGTTCAAGTAGAAATGTACAAATTTTGTGTACGAAAAGTTGAAAATGGAAATGGAAAGTGGAGAAAGCAATTTTTAAATCACAGAAAAAGATTGTGGCGCATCACGTGCGGTTTTGCGATGGATAGGTAGAGTTTGTCGATTGGCCCATAACCGCACACGCGCACATCCGCACACGCGCACACCCCGCGTACTCGTGTACTCGTGCCATGGCGAGCGAGCTCGGCAGATCGTGTTCACTGATAATCAGTAGTCGGTTTAAGACGATCCCCGCGGGAGGATGTTACTCATCCTTTTGTCGGCAATAAAACGTTGAGTGGATATTTGACTGCGATTCCGTCGTCTCCGGTACTCCGAGGTGACTGTCCTAACAATACGGAAACAAAGGACGTGTTTCGCCGTCCTTGAACCGCCATCCTTGACGAACCGGTGCATCTGTATTAATGATTGCGTTCCGTGGATATTTACGTTGTAACCAGTGCTGCCGTTCGATCGGGTAATCGCGTTCACGTGTGTTTTCATAGACGATCGTGTATCGAGCTTGATCCAGCTGTACCACTGTCACGAGACCATATACCGAGGGGTGCGAAAAATGAGAACTGCATCGTTGCTGGCTCTCGTTGCCTCTCTACAATGTCACGTCACTGGTTCCTATGCTGGTAAGTTATACCGAATGGTTGTATGCTACATTTCAACTTTGCGACGCCTGCGACACAGCGACGAAGGAATTGACGTGCCGTTTTGTCACTCGTGTGCCTATAGTTATACAGGGTGTAACAAAAATACTGGGACACTTTTTCAGTATCGATAGTACGCACCAAAAGATGAAAAAAAAGTCTATAAAGTTTTACAACACCTTTTGTAAAAAGATTTAAAAAAATCATATCTCCGAAATGGTACGTCGTAGAAGACTCGTTTTAATTGCAATATAACCGGAGAAGATCAAAGATAATGCAAAAATATATAATTGCTGCGATTATTGCTGTTAAGTAGCATTTATTCTTGTTTAATCCAAACAATGTCGATTACCTATATCGTAGCATATTTGTAACAACTTGGGAAAAATTAAGGGCACTCACTAAATCTTCCTTTGCGTAGATAGTGATACTTTTTTCGTAAACTTTAGTCTCGTCCGGTTGAATTGCAATCAAAATCGGTCCTTTACGACGTACCATTTCGGAGATATGATTTTTTAAAAACTATTTACAAAAGGGGTTGTATCTCGATAGGGGGTGGTTTTTAGACAAAACTGTATAGACTTTTTTTTCGTCTTTTGACGCGTACTATCGATACTGAAGAAGAGTCGCAGTATTTTTGTTACACCCTGTATATATCGAGGGGAATATACAGGGTGTAACATATCATCGGAGACCTTTTTTCAGAATCTATAGTACACATCAAAAGGTGAAAAAAAGACCAATAAAGTTAGGTCCGAAAATCATCCCCTATCGAGATACAACCCCATTTGTAAAAAGTTTTAAAAAAATTATACCTCCGAAATGGTAAGTCGGAGGGCAGTGATTTGAATTGCAAAAGAAGCGGATAAGATCTAAGTTTATTAAAAAAAATGTAACTGCTTCGATTGTTACCGTTATGTAGCAGTTTTTATTTGTTAAAAAAAAACTCTGTTTTTTTCTATGATAGCGGTTGATTAACTGCTTGAGAGATATTCGGATAATGCGTCAGGGCTTCCTTTTCGAAGACAGCTTAAAAATGGATTAATTTTATTACACGGTTTCCGCCTAAAAATTTGTTAAACACCGTTACATTGCCGTGCTACTGACCAACCTAATACTACTGACGTCAGCTGATTCACATCTATTATACAAGTATGCGTGAAAGATTGTAGATTGGCCAAGTGACTACATTGAAAAATCTCTCACGCATTTTATTATACATTATATTGTACATACATTAGTGTATGTCGCACGGCGGCTCGACAACATATGAAAGATGTGGATCAGCTGTCGTCGGTAGCATTAGGTTTGTCAATAGCACGGCAATGTAACGGTGTTTAACAAATTTTTACGCCGAAACCGTATAATAAAATTACTCCTTTTTTAAGCTGTCTTCGAAAAGGAAGTCTTGACGCGTTGTCTAAATTTTTCTCAAGCTGTTAATCAACCGCTATCATAGAAAAAATCAAAGTTTTTTTTTATGAACAAATAAAATGCTACATAACGCTAACAATCGAAGCAGTTACATTTTTTTTAATAAACTTTGATCTTTTCCGCTTATTTTGCAATTCAAACCGCTCCTCTCCGACTTACCATTTCGGAGATATAATTTATTAAAAATTTTTTACAAATGGGGTTGTATCTCGATAGGGGGTGATTTTCGGACCTAACTTTATTGGTCTTTTTTTCACCTTTTGGTGTGTACTATCGATTCTAAGAATGGTCCCCGATGATAGGTTACACCCTGTATAAAAAGGGAAGTGTTAAACAAGCAGATGACGTTGCTATTTATCCAATTAAAATTGTCAACTATGACAGGGTTGGATTTACATTATACATATTCGGAACTAACAGTAGAAGACTACGTATATGTGTATGTGCTATATACATACAGATACATATTATACATACATACTTTGAACGTATATTTAATTTTATAAAGAAATCCAACAGATTCAAATCTCTGTACTTCGTCGGAATGAATAAAAGGTTTCACACGCCTTTTCGGCACGAAAAAACTTTAGTACATGAATTCCAAGTTTAAGTTATATGCATTTTTTCGCGTTTAAGCGAAAAGTAGGACGCGAAGACTTTTAAAACTTGTTCGCTCGCTATTAATCCGCCTCGAGCAATTAAACTAGAACTACTAATAATCATTGAAGACCTATCATTTATGCGTAATGTGACGTATGCTGATTAATGTGTATTACTTTTGGATGACTAAGAGTTACGGTTTATTCTTCACATTTGCGTTATTTTAGACATAGTTGAAATTTCAAAATAAAGAGTACACTTAGAAAGTATAATGTATGATAATATATAGTTTCCTATTATAATTATAAGATTTAAGTTTCTCATATCTGCGTGAAAATTGGTCTGGTTTTAAAAAATATAGGTATTTAATATTCAAATCTAACGATGATAAAACGAATATCTTGCCACATACTTAAAACTGTGAGAACCTAATTTCTCTGCTCCTAATTGACAAAGGTCTGCGTAACAGCTACTATTTTTAACGGTTTATTTCACGTTTTCGAAAGATTCGAGGTTTATCTTCGCATCTAATGATTATGGACTCCATATCTGCCACGTTTACCTGACTCAAGTACCAAAACATTTGACACGTTTGTCTTCCGTAATACCTTCGAAACATCTTTGTACGTATGTACTATATGTATGTTAGGTATTACATACATTGTGGCGCGAATCGAATCGGTGGCTCCGGTAATCGAATTTCACGAATAATTGGCATCTGTTTGGAATTGCCGTGACAATTCTTAGAGTTCCACGTATCGCAGTCAGCGAAATCCTGTACAGATGATGCGGTGCTTGCGGTTGTCTGTGCTGCGTAGATAAGGTGCTTAGTTCGTTGGTAGAATGCATTGTCGACTGTCGAGATGCAAAAATTCCTCTCTCGATATGCGCTTACCGTGTAAACCTTGGCGAGACGTTTATATTTTTATCTTGAAATGCTTCTGCAATTATCCTCAGTCTTCTCCGATACAAAAGTCATGAAAACCTCGATTATTCCGACATTTGTGCAATCAGATTGAATTTTGCATGACGTCCGTGATCGAATAACCAACCTCGTACTCTATTACAAAACCTCGTTTACGAGTACATTTGTTTTTAAAATAATTGCTAGTAGACACGAAGTTATTTATTTTTTAATAATATTCTATTCAAAAGCATTCTATTTGTAGCTCTAAATAGTGATACATTCGTAATTAATTTCATTGCTTCTTAAAACTACACGAACAGCTGGAAATTAAAAATGAGAACGTAAAGAAACGTTGCTAGAGTACAAAATATTAGACATTATTAATTTGTAATGGATGTAAAACGATATAGATTCATGAAATATGGCTCTATAACAGAGCTAGGCAATTATACAGATGCAGATTATACAATTCATAAGTTTCTTAAAAGAAAGATACGGATAAACAGAATTATTAGCTGGTGCGAATTGCGTTGTTTCTTCTTCTATTATTAATGTAGTTGAAACTTTTACTTGAGCTGACTTAAATATTATATTCAAGGGATGGGGAATTATCAATGATCTACGTGGTCATTGTCACCTACGTTTTTCGACTGTAACCATAACCATACGCGTTCCGCTGGAACATGAAAACCGTCCGATATTCGAAAACTTCTAAAATGTATTGAAACGAGAGTTCGACGGTCTTTTATTCCTAATGGCGTCGATTATTTTTTGACCGTTTCTGTAATAGTTTGTTTCGTACGCAGTGTAAATGTTAGAACGTAACACTGACGATCGTAAACGCGATTTATTTCCAAGAGAAACGTATCTCAGTGTAAGCATGCTAACTGCACATCAAACGTTGCGTCTCGATGTCTACTCTTCATTGAAACTTGTACGTCGTATCATAAAATTTCTATGCCATATCTATTTAAATATACATTACTATAAATAACAATATTTGATGCTTCGTTAGTGTTCACTTTTTCCTTAACACGATCATCGATTGTCGCAAGTCTTTAAGGCTGTACAAGTCCGATGTCGACGGTCACCGGTGACCCCCACGTCATTACCGATTATTCCGATGTCCACGAACCTTCTAAGTGTTAACCGATTAATTTCATCCAAGCGATGTTGCAGGTATTCATGATCTTGTACCGCGATGTAAATTTAACTTATACCAATTGTAAGTTCGTTTCATACAAGTTTCATCTTCTGGGTAATAGAAAATTCGGTAGGAATTAGAAAGTGCCTGGTAGTGTCTAAATATTGTAACATCAGCTTAGACGGAAAGGATAACAGTCACAAGGTCGAGAACGTTGGCCTGTTGTATCGAAATTTTGTCCGCGTCAGGCGTTGGCGAGATTCTACAACGCGAGCACTTAAGGGGTTATACCTAGTCAGGAAGGCGAAAAAAACGTATTTTTTGCGAATTAAAATAGAAAAAACTGTAAGGTATTATTATTTGTTCGATAGCCTATCACAATGTACATCTATCAAAGATGTTTCCATAATTTTTTAAATTAAAAATATCTTAAACTATAGCCACTGTAGTTATTTTCCCGCGACAGGTTTTTTCGGAGGCGCTCGGCGGTGAGCACGATTTCTCAGTACTAGATAATCTGAAATAAAAAATTCAAACGGATTTAGGTTTCGTATTAATTAATCTGGTCGATGAACGAAGGATTTTACAATAACTTGATTTTTGACAATGTGGTAAACGTTGGAAGCAAAAATACGAATTTTTCGTGTTAAAATTTGTCTTCTTTTGTTCATAAAAAATCTATTTTTCATCAAAAATAAAATTCCTTCGTTCATCGACCAGTTTTTGAGATGCAGAACAAGTATGCAAAGTTTCGTGCAAATCGGTACAGCAGTTCTCGAGATATCTTGCTCACCGATTTGCAACTTTTGGTAAAAAGTGATTTCGAGAAAAACGCGTTTAAAGTTTTCGGTTTAGTTTTAAGGGTGATAACGTATTTACTTCGTACCTTAAAATGAATCTTCGATTCCAGGCATATAGTGTGCATCATCTACTGTTAAAAGAGCCTCTAAAACATCAATTTGCGCTTATCTGCAATGCATTCTTGCCTCTCTTGTACTTCCTTGCGCTCGAGGTTCGACATTGTGAATTCGCTCGTAGTCCATTTTAGCCACCTAGGTGTCTCACATATCATTGTTATTTTGAAACCAAGTCCTCACGTGCTTGCAGTCTCAAATTTTATATCATTGTCACAAGTTTTACACTTTACAAATGAAGATATGGTAAAAAAAACCGTAATAAAATAAAAATTCTGTATTCTATTGAGGTATCTTGTCGCACGTCGATTTTCTCCTGCTTTTCCAGTTTTGTCTTGGATACACTAAAACTGTTCTCGTCTCTCTTCGACGTTTTAAGATTGAAATGTTATTACCTTTTCTTTGGTGCTGATTTTTGACTTTTCTGAAAGTTTTTCGTAACTCGCGCAACTTTTAGACGTGGATTCATGTTCACTGGTGTAGCGCACAAGTATCGCTGAAGTACTAATAATTACTTCTTGTCGCAGTTATTCGCACTTATTTCCTCGCAGATATTTGTACTTCAACTCTTGACTTTTTACTCTCTTCACGAAGTGGCGAAAATCACTTCTTACATATAACATGCATTTTTCCGTCTATGGTGGCGTGGGGCCCAAAATGAAGGGGTTCCCAAGCAAAACTTCACCCTCACGAGGTCCCAAGAGAGGGAAATGCCTCTTCCATTACCATATATGCTGTTTTTAACCGTCGAAAAAGAGACAATTCAGTCCAAAAGCAGCTCCGCGCAATTTGCGCGTCAAATGTTCTCTGACCGATATCTCTTTAAACCAGCGTAGCTCCCTCAATTTTTAGCCGATTTAAGTGAAACTTTCAGGAAATATTCTAGAGACATCATACTAAAAGAAAATGGAAAAATCCAAAAATCGATAATTTTGAACTTGCTGACTAGGTATAACCCCTTAATGGGAACTGAAATTCTGGACTTTACGCCGAACGTAGAGAGGTTGTAACAGCTAGCGAGTAGGATAGTGCGCCTCCCCGATCCACCGAAGTTTCTTCTTCCAGCTTTTAAGACCGTCACTTTCCGTATCCCCCCTGCTGCAGCCGTCGCAATTGCCCCCGCAAACGTTTGCTTCGATCTTCTCGAGCGCAGAAACGGAAGAAAACGGAACCGAGGGATATTTAAAAAACATTTTTGGAGAACGACTAATGCCAGTACAATCCTTGAAATGACATATTTCTCGTGACTGCTGTAGCTTTTCGACCATTACTGTAGTAACTCGTTAAACATTTTATTTATTAACATTACGAATGATCATACAACTGATGATTCATTTTATATTCCGACGAACCTTCGATTTAAATAGTTACCTATATTTTCAACATATCGTAAAGAACCCGTATTTGGCTATGAAAAAGTCCCTTAAATCCTAAAATATTAACATAATTCAATTGTTGATCTCGATTAGAAAATTACTTATAACGTTTCGGTCTGCTTTTGGATACTCTTCAAGGAAGTTTTCGAATTTAAATTCTCTTAAAAAGAAATAATTGAACCAAAAAAGGAATAAAAGAAAATAAACATTTTCAAATTATACTAACTAAAAACAGTATTGTAAACGACATACATTACTTACATATTGTAGATGTTGAGTTTTACCTCTGTTTGGAAGTAGAAGACAGGGGACTACATGTTTTCTGGATGTCGTACTTATACATACTAAAAAAAAAATAAGATATTACAAGGCCCAGTTTGGTATTGGATCGATAGATGTATCTATTCGATACAAAGGAAGAGCGCCAAGATTGAAATCCAAATTTCGGAAACAAAAACCGCTTTTTTTGTAATAGTTATCATACATGCGGGTGTCTTATCACAGGTTGAGTGATGAGACAACAGCATTCGTGCTACTACATAGGATGATTTACATAGAGTAACACCAATAATGCAAACAAAATTCCGATGTTTAATTTTCTTATTCAGAGTTAATGAAACACAAACTATCATGACATGACTGTGAGTTTTCTGATATAAAGTAGACTTTGATTTGTGTTTTTTTTAACGCTACCTAGGTAAGTGGAATTGTACCATATACAGGGTGTAACAAAAATGCGGGGACACATGTGCAGTATCGATAGCACGCACCGAAAGATAAAAAAAGTCTCTAAAGTTTTGTCTAAAAACCACCCCCTATCGAGATACAACTCCTTCTGTAAATATTTTTTAAAAAATCATATCTCCGAAATGGTACGTCGTAGAGGACCGGTCTTCATTTTAATACTACCGCGAGAGACTAAAGTTTACGAAAAAAATATCACTATCTACGGAAAGGAAGTCTTAATGAGTGCCCTTAATTATTCCCAAGTTGTTACAAATCTGCTACGATATAGGTAATCGACGTTGTTTGGATTAAACAAGAATAAATGCTATTTAACAGCAATAATCGCACCAATTATTTTTTTAAAATTATTTTTGATCTTCTCTGGTTACATTGCAATTAAAACGAGTCTTCTACCACGTACCATTTCGGAGATATGATTAATTTTTAATTTTGTACAAAAGCGGTTGTATCTCGATAGGGGGTTGGTTTTTATACGAATCTTTAGAGACTTTTTTTCATCTTTTGGTGCGAACTATCGATTCTGAAAAAAAGTCCCCGCATTTTTGTTACACCCTGTATGTTAAGGAACAAATCATGTTACTGATATACATAAATGAATACCAATTGACTGTAACTGCAGATGTAATTGAGTAACGAAACCAGTACACTAATTATAGAAGTTGTGAACTAATTATATTAAAAGAACCAGACAGTTTCTGTTTTTTCAACAATGTGTTATGATGTAAATTTAGATTCTGCTTCCTCTGCCGTTAGTAATGTTGAGGATTACAAGTTAATCAGTGAATCAACCAAGGTTTTTATTTTTCTTAAAGATGTTGTCAAACATCTTTTATTAGAAGATAAACATTTATTGTTATTTTTCGTACTCAACAATCTAATACATATTGTTAGTCTTAGGTTTGAATGTATAATAGATGTAACCTTTTTTTTGAAGTGAAACTTCTATGCGCGCGTTGAGGGTAAAATTTCAAGGTCGCGTCACAATAATCATAATATGAGCGTCAGAAAAAAGGACGTATAGCCCGAGAGAAAAGTACAAGGATATATAAAGCATACTATACTGTGGTGTGCGAGAAATCATGCGATCGGCATTTGTTTTTCGGCGACGAGCCGTTTTCGTCGCATTAGCGGACGCGGGCATTCGAGGACCAGCGCGAAACGAAAACAGACTACGACTGGGACGGAGAGAGAGAGAGAGAGAGAGAGAGAGCTCGAAGCTGTGTGTGCGAGCTGTATCCGTCGCGTCTATGCCTGGGATAGTGTTTATTTTAATCTTCTTGTTTAATTAATAAACATATCTGTGTTTTGTATTCGTGTTGTGTTCCCTGATCCTACAATACTTGTATACTATAAAAATGTTATTTTCTTCTCTTTGTGGTATATTCGTTCTTGAGGACGTGTACGCATGCGTTGTATTTTAGAAAGTAGGCATACCGCTCTGGAATATTATTCTATAACCTCGTGTTAAGTCACATGTTCTTATATTGTTTTGGTAACGTTTTTTATTCAAATGTTTTTATAGTGACTAGTGATATATTTATTATATGAAAAATTTAATCTGCAATTAAATAATAATGCTAACATGTCGACAACTAAATCTAGAACCACAATAGATGCTATTTTTAAACGATATTTGGAAAATATTGAAACAAGAACTTATGTTTCATATTTTAGTTACCATAAGGCTTTAGTGACAAACATGCCACTACAAACACCGTCAGATAATGTTAATATCGAAGAAATAAATCAAAAGAATATGTGACTTATAATTTGTGTTAATTTTTCTCACTTAAATCCTTTCAATACTATGCCTAAATCCTTTATGTACCGCAAATATTTCACTTTTTATCGCCTCTTTAGTCTCTGACATCTATCAAGAGACAAGGTCTTGTCTCGGGCCAAGTATGAGAGAAGACTCTTGACTCTATTCAGAAATATTAGATCGGGGATTTCGGGGTATTCAAACGACATGAAAGCGGCAAATTTGGCAAAAAGTGCGATGATATTCTTAGAGGCAGCGTGGAGACGCGTCGATTGAGACTAATTACAAAAACATTGGTCCACCCAGTAACGAGATATTTGATGTCAAATGTACGTCGTTTTTATGTAATAAGTCGTATGCTTCGTCTTTTCCAGTGTCACACTTTCGACTATGCGAGTTCTGTCGGTGTCAAACCGAACTAACAGATTTTCATACCATGCGACGATAATTTTTCTGTCGGTAATGCAGATTTGTATATGGAATCTGTTGGAGACATGCGGGAAAAATCAAGAAACAAGGTCTTGTCTCTGGCCAAGTACAGTCAACAGCATAAATGGTTTCACTGCGGGGTACGGGGCACGCGCGGGTATCCACAACTGTTAATGCTTGTTTCACCTCAGTGATTTTCGTGCCCTCTCTTTCTAATATTTCGTCTCTCTCTCTCGCTGACGTATGTCGCAGCATAGTAACAAGTGATAACAACTACTTCATCTCTTTCTTTTCGTCGCTCTGTCGCACTCATTCTATCGAAGCACACGGGCTAAGGTCGGACAGGCATGTGTGACAGCGCGATCGTCAATCGAGGAAGGCATCAAACGCGGTTTTCGCCATGGTCCGAATTTTTCTCGCATAAGAGCCGCTCTCTCCTTTATCTGCTGTCGCGCTCGTACTCCGATCGCGGCTCACAGACGATGGCCGAGCTCAGGTGTGTCGGTGCGCCTTCGTCGATCGTGATCGTTCATTCATATTCTTCGGGACATTTCGAATTATTTTATGGGACATTTAATATTTCTTGCTAGTTTTTGATCCCATCAGAGATTTTCAATAAATTGATATAGTAAATAAGGAATAAATTTCTCGAAATATTGAATCACGGGGATATACATAACACGAAATGAATGAATAAGAAACATCTAATTATTATTCCATTTCTATTTAATTAAAATTCAGCGACACTGTGGGATCAAATATTGGACATAAGTGTTAAATTCCCGATAAAATGATTAGAAAAATGTTTCGAATAAATTGTTCTCGTACTGCGAGCACCGTGAGCGCGACGGACAGAACGAAGAAAGAAGATGGGCTCTTATGCAAGACAAATTCGGACGATGATAAATTCCGCATTGATACCTTTCTCGATCGTCAAACGTGCTATCAAAAATGCTTGGTCGGCCCACGTTCGTGTGTTTGGCTAGCGCGAGTGCGACGGAGCGACAGCAAGATAGAGACAAAGTATGCAGTCGAATGCAGTGTTGTTGATATCCCGAGCCATAGTACGCCACAAAGAGAACGAACTATACGAAAGAGAAGGAAAGATAGACACCTCCGTGATGCACGCATTAGTAAGTAATTCAGAAAATATCAAATAGTTATCAATAATTTATAAATTTAATATAATGGTTGCATAAACTGTTGTAAAAAGGTATTTAGTTTCTAGAACTTCGATACATGTCAAAGCGTCTCTTCAAATTTCTACAAACTTTTTTTTAGTACATAATCAAATTGTTCTGTAAACAGGTCTTCCATGATGAAGTAGGCAAATTTTTGGGTTCGTCCGAAACGTGTAGTTGTCGGTACTGTTAACAAATCTTTGTTACATGTTTTGCATTGAAACTTTACTATCTCGGATATCAAATCTCTAAATTGTTCCGTATCTGTTTGTAACAGTGTTATGATATTACCTACACATTTTAACAATGAAATTAGAATATTTTTCTGCAGGTATGCTGTAAAATTAGATCAGAAGATGCCACGGTAATAAAAAATTCATGATTTAAAAGAAAACTATTTTTTCTTCAAATAGATTGTTGAAGTATAGGTACGTTTAGAAGATACGATGACGATGTTGTACGTAAATTGAAAAACATTTTCAAGGATATACATAGGACCATATTGAAGTTCGAAAAGTTCTAGAAATCAAAAGCATTCTTCAACAATTCATGCAAACAATTATTTAAAATTTAGATATTTTTAATAAGATGGTTTTTGTGTAATTAAACCGTTTTTGTACACTTCTATGTTTATTATAATTTACGAATTAAGAATTTAAAAACCAAACGTATACAAATCCTGCACTATCTTGCTATAGTTAAATGTTTAATATTTTAGTAATTCCTTCAAATGTATTTCCTTTTTCAATATTACCCACAATATATGGAAGTTATTAAACAATGTCTAACACGCTACGAGAACCTTGTACACTTGATCTGAAACGCACGTATAGATTTAAATTTTCCAGGCTTCGGAAGAGTCTCTGATTTTTTTGTATCACTTCTTCAAAAAACATTTTGAAATTTTATAAATACACAATTCTTATCACTATCTTTCTTAAAAGGAAATAACGTTTCAAGGAAAATTTGGTATAATCCTTCACATCATCGTATATCATCATCGTATCACCATATTAATCAGTTCCGTTTATTCCATTATTTTCCGACATTTTTTTATTCCTTCATTCCTGTATTCCCTTATTTATTCCTTGGTACCTGCATTCCCTGATTTCTTTATTCCCTTATTTCTTTAAAAATAAATATTTTAATAAAAGCAATACGAGACTTAACAATATTCTGCGAATGAAGTGAAATCCTCAAAAAAGCATCGAAAATACAAAGCTGTGGGCCAAGTACAAGAGGATGTGACTTTGGAATAGCTTTTTCGTTAACATAAACTTCATTATACGAAGTATTTGAAATCGAACAAATGCGAGCAAGTACAAATTATTGTACAGCATCGACACGATGCGATCACTAAGTAAATACATTAAACTAACTGAATTTCCCAAAAAATGATTTCTTCTCATTTAATTAATAAATCTGTTTATTGCTCGATTAAATGTACTTGGTGGCTCGCTTTTTACGAAGGGTCGATGGTGAAAAATAAGCTTAAATAGTTCGGGATGTTCGACATTAAAAAAGAGTTGTTAATAAAGCGGCCTTCTTATTGTGTTGAATGAAAATCCTCTAAATACCTCATAACGTTTCCTTTTAATTTATGTTATCATCAATCGTTGAAACACATGGCAATATACATGTGGAATTTTCTCTCAGGCACATCCAGATTGTTAATTTAGAAATGAGTACAAATATCTGTAACGATACATTTTGGAGATTGTAGGTCCAAAATATAAGTTATGTTCAATGTTATAAATAACGGTTTCGGCCATTTATTTATAGATGAGGTAGGAGGATACATTTCAATAACTGCAACGTGGCGAATATGTTTTTAACATTCACAATATTTATTCAATTTATGCATTATTCTACAAAAAGCATAATTTAAAATATTTTAACAAACGAAAGTATGTAGCCCGCGAGCTAAATTCTAGCAAATATGTGTCAAGTCGAAACACTTTCATGGAAAATGTTTTGGTTTCAATTTTTATATTAAATAATGCACAGTAGATCTCAGCAGAGCCGGAGTAACTAATTAATTTTCTTTGTTTTCAATTAAAGACAAAATAGATAAAATACAATTGCAATTATGTATCTGTATCACCATAGTTATGAACAAATATTCGTTTTGCAATATTCCACTTTTTAAACGTTTTTAAATTAAAACTATTTTAGATAACTGTCAAATCGCTAAAAATAAGGGGAATACTCCGGTGGTTAGGTTTTACTCGGACATCATGTATAACAGTCCAAGTAATGATATGTGTATGTGCAGCAGACTCTCAGCTAATGTCTAATAAAAATAAGGAATAAAAAATGACTCGGCAGAATACGGACGTAACTTAAATTACAGAGTTATTTTGTGGCACCTCTGATTTGTTAGTACTGCTTACTGTCGCATGTGCAGATTGTTTGAATAACACATGCATACAAGTAATCCCTCAGATTAATTTCATTACATCGTCATTTTACAACGTAGCATTCAAATAAATTCTTTAAGAGCGTATATTATCATATTATACATAGCCCCTCGTTAACGAAGCGTTCCACGCAAGATTATTAATTTACGAAACCAGTAAATTAACTACGGTCCGGCATTATACCGCTGATGAATGATCTTAATTCTAAAATATACATGCAACCAAAAGTTTTATAATTGCTGAACACTCGTTGCTCTTTCCGTTCTCGAAAAGAAAATCCTCGTTCTCACTTTCGCGTTCGGTATTATCAATATCCTCTTATCGGGTCTTTGAAAGTTATTAGCGTAAATTTGAATGTCTTTCTCTTCACGGGAATGAAGAAAAACTCTTGTTATCCCAGAAAAGCGTTCCTCGCATCTAAAAGCCTGAGAGTACAGGGAAGGAGGAGAATGTAGAATAAAGTAAAATTGAAGGGAAGAACGAGGAATTTTCTCTCTGCGTTTAACCTAATCTCGACGGTAAATCCTTGTGCTGGTACGTAATGTCCTTTATATCTGCAACGTAAATACACTGTTACTGCTTCCACTTAATCTTGGAAAATCGTTTCCGTCATAACCTTTTAAATTTAATAATTTGGGCAAGATTTTTATTACCACGGTATTGTGACTGTAATTAAATTTTGCATTAGTATGGTAAATGTTTAGTTTTGTACGCTAATATCTGTAACAGCAATTTACATCAGAAGCAGGTTTTCGGATGATTTCTTTTCGTTCGTCTACACGTATGTATTCGGGTTGTAACGAAGAAGAGCCCGGGACCCCTTTTTCAAGATCGATAGATCATATAAAAAAATGAAAAAAACGTATCAAGATACACACCATTCATAAAAAATTGTAAAACAGATTATATCTCTGAAATGGTATTGTCGCGTTGGGCCGATTTTGGTTTCGATATTATCAGGACGGATCAATGAATACCCTTAGTTTTTCTCAAGTTGTTAAAAAAGTGCTATGATATGAGTCATCGAAAGTGTTTCGCATACAGACAAATAAATGCTATTCAACTGCAGCAATCGTAGTAATTATATCAAAATATTATATTAAATTATCAAGAGTTAAAGTCTTGACTCGGGCCAAGTACAAGAGTTCCCGACTGGTAGATCTGAACTACTCTTTTCCGGAGAAATTTGATCGAGGTTTTCGGGGTATTCAAACGGCATTAAATCCGCATATTTCCCTCAAAGTATGATGATATTCTCGTAGGCAGCGTTCACCCGGATAATTTAAACCTAACTACGAGAAGATCTATCAAGCCAATTGCGAGATATTTTGATCTAAAAAGTCGAAGTTGTTGTAAGAAACGTCGTCTTGTTCCTCTCCTCCATCTCCAACCTGTCACACAGCCCTTCGTAGCCATACGCCGGTGCCGGGCCCTAATTAATGTGCGGATAATGTTTCTGCGGGTAACGTAGATTTTTCTATGTAATCTATTGCAGATATGCCGGAAAAAATCAAGAGACAATGTCTTGTCTCGCAAGAAATACAAGAGTCTCTTATTGGTATTCTGAAAATATTCAAGGGACATCAATAACACTGTAGAACAAATTCAGACCTATGGAAAATTTCCCAATATCCATAGGGTTACACCTATAGACTTTCTCGCCCTGAAAATGAATCCGGCAGCAGAAATGTTCTGTAACCCTCAGTTTTTGAGAAATTTGAGTTTTTCAACAATCGGCTCATTTTCGCAAAAATGAAGTATTACGTGAAAACTAGAAATGCTAGAGAGGTCAGGTTAGTCTTAAAAGTTAGAGGAGAGTTTGCTGAATATGTTAGTGTATACATTTATTAAGATCTATCGTTTTAAATAGTTGTAAATAACCGTCAAAGTTCAAAAATGGGTCGACGTGCGAATTTTATACGCGATACTTGTGCATTTTTACAAAAAACTACTTATCTAGCAGAAATTTGCTGCACAGCATCGGATTATGCAGATTTAAAAATGCATAAGTATCACGTATAAAATTCGCACGTCGGCCCATTTTTGAACTTTGACGACTATTTACAACCATTTAAAACGACAGATCTTAATAAATGTATACACTAACATATTCAGCAAACTCTCCTCTATCTTTTAAGACTAACCTGAACTCTCTAGCATTTCTAGTTTTCACGCAATACTTCATTTTTGTGAAAATGAGCCGACTTTTGAAAAACTCAAATTTCCTGCAGCCGTATTCGTTTTTAGAGCGAGAAAGTCTATAAGGATCGCCCAGTGGATATTGCGAAAAAAATGGTGTTGTACAGTGTAATTTATAAATTTAATATAATGGTTTCTTAACACGTTCGTCGACGGGTGTGCTTCTGTGGGTGCCCCGTCAGCCTAATGTGGGTGACGCTCTTGCTACTCAAATTAATACGATTTTCAATTGCATTTTTAAAGAAAATATAATAGGATAAGCACTAAAATATAAATATAGCACATACAATATAAAAATATACACATTAAACTATACCTAAACGTATTAATACATAAACATATTAAACGTAACATATTACATTACATTATGTCGCATTGTGTTCGTTGAAACATTCTAAACACATTTGGAGTGATTTTGGACAATTGGAACAATAAGTCGTAGATTTTTTTACGCTTTTCCTCGCTTCTTGGCGTTCAGCAGTTTGCCTCCTCTTCTGATTAAATAGCACGCACATCCTTCTTATAGGTTTGCCCTGCTGATTCTTACGAATCTCTAAATCAGCAAAAAGCATCGCAAATGCAAAGGTATAGGCCAAGTACAAGAGGATGTGACTTTGGAATAGCTTTCTCGTTAACATAAACTTCATTATACGAGGTATTTGAAATCAAACAAATGTGCGCAAGTACAAATTATTGAACAGCAACGACACAATACTATCGCTAAGTAAATACATTCAATTAATTAAATTTCCCAACAAATAATTTCTCCTCATTTAATGAATAAATCTGTTTAGGCTCTATTAAATGTACTTGGTGGCCCGCTTTTTACGAAGGTTCGATGGAAAAAATACCTGTGCCATCAACTCCGCTAAGCTTAAATAGTTGGGGATGTGCGACATTAAAAGAGAGTTGTTAAAACACAGTATAAAGTGGGCTTCATACTGTACAGTATGAAAGTTCTTTAAATATCTCACGTCGTTCCTTTTCAATTTATGTTAAGGGGGGAGTTTGGGTTTCAGGCTAAAAAATAACACTTTCTTTGCGATTTTTTTTCGGACGTATGAATAAAGCAAATTTATTCGGACCTTTTGCACATTATATATTAGTCTTTCAACAACATTATGTAATTTTTTGGTTGCAAAATATCAACAAATACGCCGGTGACGGAGCTTTTCCGAGAGTGCGTTTCGAAAACCACGTTTTGCGGTGACCACTGTATCTCAACCGAAAATTATCCGAAATCAAAATAACAAGAAAATTTAGTTAGAAAAACATTACATCCTACCCCCAACGTTCCCCAATTGTTATTTTTTTCGTTTTTAAACTTTTGGTGGTCGTTTGAAGCAAAAATTGCGATTTTTCACTAAAATTTCCGTCCGTCATTTTATAGTTGGAAAAAACCCTTAATGTAAAAAAAAATTCAACGTTGGGGGGAGGTATTTCATATATAGAAGGTATGTACCAAGTTTGAAAAGAATCGGCGAAGTATTTTTCAAATGGCAGTGGTCACCGACTTTGAAAATGTGGAAGTCGACTCAAATTATCGATCACTTTGCCGCTGAGTAATTATTTTGTTTCTCCGTTTTTTCCCTGGATTTTTGTGTCACCTCGACACTCAGTCTAAACACTTTTAATTTACACTTTTTAATCGCGCAATTCAGATTTTTCTATCCCAGGCTACTGTTATAAAATCACTGAGCGGCAAACGCGCGACCGAAAATATAACGTCTAACTGGTCAATAACTTCAAGAGTTTTGGTCCGATTATCTTCAAATTTTCCAAGAGAATACTCTGGAAATATTTAACTATAAGAAAAAGCAAAAAAAAATCGATTTTTCGATAATGCAAACCCTAACTCCCCCCTTAACATCAATCGTTGAAATGCATTGCAATATATATACATTGTAATTTCCTCTCACGCACATCCAGATTCTTAACATATTAAATTAGAAATGAGTATAAATGTTTGTTACGTTACGTTTTGGACATCAAGCTTCGTAAAAGCGGGCCACCAAGTACATTTAATAGAGCGTAAACAGATTTATTCATTAAATGAGGAGAAATCATTTGTTGGGAAATTTAGTTAATAAAATATATTTACTTAGCGATAGTATTGTGTCGTTGCTGTACAATAATTTGTACTTGGTCACATTTGTTCGATTTCAAATCCTGTATAAAATAAAGTTTATGTTAATGAGCAATCTATTCCAATGTAACATCCTCTTGTACTTGGCCCATAGCTTTGCATTTGCGGTGCTTTTTTGAGGATACTATGTTAAAATCAAAATCGCTCCTCCATGGCCTACAATTTTGAAGTAAAATTCTTTTTTAAAGCATTCAAGCACGGTCTGTATCTCGATAGGGGGTGGTTTTTGGACCCAAATGTACTGGTGTTTCTTCATCTTTTGATACCTTCAATCAAAAACATTCTTTTGCGAAGTACATATTGTTATACCCCACTATACCGTGGGCCAAATGATTTCTGAAGTATCTCGGTGGGGTAGTGCGGTGAAGGGCCTGACTTTGCCTTTGCGCCGCGCCGCGACCGACGAATCGCGCGAAACAAAATATGCGTCTATCGCGGCGCGACGCAAAGGCAAAGTCCGTCCCCTCGCCGCACTATCCCGTCGAGATGGTTCAGAAATCATTTGGCCCACGGTACCAATGTACAGTGGGAGACAAAATTAGGTGGACAGTTGCTGAAACTAGGTAAAGATGAAGTTTAATCGAATTAACGCAATTGTTAGGAACTTCAGTTTTATTTATTACATATCCTTCTAGTATATATAATATTTAGTGAAAAATTGACGGTCATATTTGCAACATTATGTAAAGACGGCGTATTTAACGAAATTTACAGCTATTTATCAGGGGACAGGAATAAGTGGACACTCTGTTTCAAAATTTCTGTGAGGCAAGAGATTTATACAAACAGTAGTCGCAAACAAACTTATTAGTACCAACTGAACCGTCGCATGCGTAAAAGTTTTCCTAAATAAATTGCAAAATGACGAAAACGGAAGAAATTTCAAATTAAATTCGCCATTTCATCGTTTCGGAATGCTGTAAAAAACTAAGTTACCGTTTGATAGCTCGGAAGTACAACGTATCTAACAATAAGAGTGCAGTAGAAAAAATATATGAAAAACATTTAGTACTTAATACAGTAGAAAATTTGAGTGGTCTTGGACGCAAAAGTTGTACAATCGTACAAGAATACCGTCGAATTGTAAGGAAATGCCGACAGGATCCAGCAATTGCATCAAGACGTATTGCAGAAACAGTAGGATTAAAAGTTTCAACAAAAACGATAAAAAGAAAGTCTGCACGAAGTTGGATTAAGATGCTGCAAAGTTAGACGTAAGCCACACATCAATAAAATTAATACAAGGAAACGTATAGCATTTGCAAAAAATATTTCAATATTCCACTAGCATTCTGGCAAAATATAGTTTGAAAAGACGATAGCAATTTTGAGTTGCGGCAATTAAAAAAGAAGCACCAAGTCTGGAGAAAAAAATTAAACTATAAACAACCATTCATTACACTCACAGTTAAATTCGGCGGCGGATCATTCATGGTGCGGGGGTGTATTTTGTGGTATGGAATTGGTACATGAGCACAATTTGACGGAATTATGAATACAGACAAGTAAATATGTATGTATGTTGATTTTCTAAGCGAAAATTTACAAGAAGCAGTAGTAAAAATGAGTTGCGATCAAGAATTTGTCTTTCAACCAGACAATGATCCCAACCGTGCTGCTAAGAAAACTAAAAAAATTGTGGAGGATTCTAATATTAAATTACTTGAATGGCCGGCCCAAAGCCTCGGTTTGAGTGCTATAGAAAATTTATGGATTTTACTGGACACAAAAATTGCATTGGACGAGCAAAATAACAAGGTTGATTATTTCTAAAGATTACAGTCCGAATTTGAAAATATTAGTAAAGATTACATAGAATATTTAATAGAAAGTATTCTCCGCCGTCTGGAAGCAATAATTGAAGCAAAATGCGGCAATACCAAATATTAATTACGTTATGTATTTGATTTATTACGTATTTTACTAAGTATCTAGTTATTGTTGTCCCCTGATAAATAGCTCTAAATTTCGTTAAATATGGTGTATTTACATAACGTTGCAAATATGACCGTCAATTTTTCACTAAATACTGTATATACTATAGGGATATGCAATAAATAAAACTGAAGCTCATAACAAATTACGTTAATTCGATTAAAGTTCATCTTTACCTAGTTCCAGCAACTGTCCACTTAATTTTGTCCCCGACTGTATGTCTGCAACATATTTTAGCGAACTGGAATCGGTCACTCGATTACAACGCAGTACGTACCGTAGCGAGGGTTATTTATGAACGTCGAAATCGAAATCCATGATTGAATGAAACGGTTGCCGCATAACGAGACTATTTCAATACCGAGTCCAATCGAGCCATTGTTTTACCGTTCCACCCTAGACCGTCATTTTTCTTTCCCGATCACCTACGCCCTTTTTCCGCTAGCTCATTCTTCTCAACAATATTTCCGGTGGTTTGTTTCGGGCATGGAACGAAAACGAGTACCGTTCGAAAGATAAATTATTCTTGGTCCATGGCCTTTTCGCCCATTCAATTACCCTCATGAACTGCACGATTTATTCTGTTGAAAAGTATACGGAACAGGCTGCAATTTAATGGACGCTGTACGTGCACTAGCTAACATAACTTTCCGCCATTTTAAGAAAGAATGCATGGGAAAACGTATAGGAAGATAATACATTAGATATATTATAGTAATAACGTCATTATAGTATCTGTTACGCCACTGTCAAACAATGAATTGTGGGCATATTTAAATTCTTATTGGAAATAACAGAGGATAAAAGGACAGTACCCTATTCAAATTTTCTATTTAACGTTACTTTTCCCGGAAAATGTATATTAGTACTATAACATTTCTGATGCAGAAATTCATCGGAGGGTAACATTGGATGTTTCGGTGTTATCTAGCTGATATGAAATACTGTCTCTATATAATGATTACACTCAGATTATACAACTACTTGGGTTTAAGCCTTCAATATCGCATTAGCATGGCTACGGCTTATGACTCTACTTTATCAAATATTAATATGCGTAAATTATAGAAAATTTAACGCGTCTTATCAGTATCTGTCGCGCCCTCATATTTAGAACGTAGACGGTGCGACGGTATTTCGCGGCGTTAAAACAAAAATTAAATTTTTACTACAACCGTGCCTTGCGGGCCGATTGATATATCGATCGGCGAAATCATGTGTTCTTCACCCTGAGAAAACTATCCGACTTGATTGAATCCCGCCGAAATGCCGTGTAAAAATACTGGCAATCGCGGCTATACAAAAATCGATTCGACCAGAGAACTCAGAAGTCAGAAAGAACTCACTCAGTAAGTGCATCCGCCAAATTGAAACTGCGGTGATCATTAACATTAAATATAAAACCATACGGTGTGAAATAAAACATATTGTTGAAAGTTGTACATTTTGTAAGAATAGGCAGGTAGAGGGGAACAAGCATGGAAAGCAGAATCTTCAGATAGCAACTCTTTGAATAAAATGGGATTTATCCAGCAGTTAGTAGCAACCATCCGATAAAGGCGACAAATGCACTCATAAAATGTCACTGTTTGGTGCGGATTTTGGGCTGGAGGCATCATTGGACCATACTTTTTTGAAAATGAGGCTGGTCAAGCAGTAACTGTTACTGGTGCTCGATATCACATGATAACACAGTTCTTTCTGCCGAAATTGGATGCTCTTGATGTGGCCAATATGTGGTTTCAACAAGACGGTGCCACATGCCATACAGCCAGTGAAACAATTCAATTACTGCATGAGACCCTTCCTGGTCGTGTACTCTCTCGTTTCTGTGATCAGTATCGGCCCCCTAAATCGTGTGGTTCAACACCATTTGATTTCTTCTTATGGGGTTATTTGAAGTGAAAGGTCTATGTCGACAAGCCCACAACCATCCCTGCATTACAAGAGAAAATTAAACGCTGCATTAGCGAAATTCATTCACAATTATGGAGAAAAGTGATGCCAAATTTCGATAAAAGGGTATGTATGTGCTAGCAAAGCTGTAAACGCCAGTTGCCCGATATGTTATGTCATAATTAACGCTAACCTATGAACATTAAGATTCAATAAAAAAATAACAACCTAATGACTAACAACTGTGTTTTCTATGTAATTCAAATCTTGCGTGCATTTTGGGACACCCTTTATTTAGAATCATAGAATTCGCTGGAATTTACTGTTTACCTCTAGGATATATTTCGTCTAATAACCACGGTAATACATTTCATATTGGAATTGTTTATAAAGATACCAAACATGGCAAGAAAGTACAGTGAAATTTGAAACTTCCAAAGTACAGGACAAGAACAAAAAAATCCTCTCGTAAAACATTACAAAGAAACATGAAGTTCTTTAAGGGGAGGGGGGGGGGGGTAAGGGTTTGTAGGTCGATTTTTTGCTTTTTCTTATAGTTAAATATTTCGAGAGTACCGTCCCAAAATTTGAAGGTAATCGGAGCAAAACTTTCAAAGTTATTCACCAGTTAGTCGTTATATTTCTCGGTCGGGCGTTTGCCGCTCAGTGATTTTATAACTGTAGTGTGGGATAGGAAAATCTGAATTGGGCGATTAAAAAGTGAAAATGAATAGTGTTTAGACTGAGTGTCGAGGTGACACAAAAATCCAGGGAAAAACGGAGAAACAAATCACTCAGCGGCAAAGGAAAACGCACCGGAAAAGTGATCGATAATTTGAGTCGATACTACGGAACACGTTTACGACTTTCACGTTTTCAAAGTTGGTGACCACTGCCTATTTAAAAAATACTTCGCCGATTCTTTTCAAACTTGGTACATACCTTCTATATATAAAATACCTACCCCCAACGTTGAGCATGATAATTTTTGTTTACATTAAGGGGTTTTTCCAACAACAAAAAGACGGAAATTTTAGTGAAATATCGCAATTTTTGCTTCAAACGACCACCAATAATTTAAAAATCAAAAAGTTACAATTAGAGAACTTTGGGGGGGGGGGGGGGGGAGATATAGTCATATTCTAACTAAATTTTCTTTTTATTTTGATTTCTAATAATTTTTGGCTGAGATACAGTGGTCACCGCAAAACGCCTTTTTCCAAGCGCGTTCTCGGAAAAGCTCCGTCACCGATTTATTTGTTGATATATTGCAATCAAAAAATTACAAAGTGCTGTTGAAATAATAGTATATAATGTGCAAAAGGTTCGAATAAATTTGCTTTATTGATACGTCTGAAAAAAAATCGCAAAGAGGGGGTTCTTTTTTAACCTTAAACTCTTACCCTCCCCTTAAGAAAACAAAGCGCAGATTGAAGTGCAATTTTAAGCAGCATTACATGTACATACGTCACGTTAAGAGCATTGGATACCTAAGCCTTTTATAAGTTTTTACGCCATTCATAACTGCTGGTCGTAATTGTTGATCGATTTGTACGACTCAGGTTTGATTTTAACCACAACAGTTCAAGATATTAGCGTTGATCTACGGATTTTTGAAAAAAGTTTTTATTTATTTAGAATATTATTTTTTCAGAATTCCGAATATTACCGCTCGTGTCTTGAATATCAAGAGACAAGGTCTTGTCTCGGGCCAAGTACGAGAGAAAACTCTTGACTCTATTCCGGAAAGATTAGGTCGGGGTTTTCGGGGTATTCAAACGACATGAAAGCGGCAAATTTCCCCAAAAGTGCGATGATATTCTTAGAGGCAGCGTCGAGACGAGTCGATTGAGACTAATTACAAAAACATAGGTCCTCCCAGTAACGAGATATTTGATGTCAAAAGTACGTCTTTTTTATGTAATAAGTCGTCTGCTTCGTCTTTTCCAGTGTCACACTTTCGACTATGCGAGTTCTGTCAGTGTCAAACCGAACTAACAGATTTTCATACCATGCGACGATAATTTTTCTGTCGGTAATGCAGATTTGTATATGTAATCTGTTGGAAAGATGCGGGAAAAATAAAAAAACAAGGTCTTGTCTCTGGCCAAGTACAATCAACAGCATAAATGGTTTCACTGCGGGGTACGGGGTGCGCGCGGGTATCCACAACTGCTACTGCTTGTTTCACCTAGGTGATTTTCGTGTCCTCTCTTTCTAATAATTCGTTTCTCTCTCTGACGTGTGTCGCAACATAGTAACAAGTGATAACAACTACTTCATCTCTTTCTTTTTGTCGCTCCGCCGCACTCATTCTATCGAGGCACACGGCCTTAGGCCAGACAGGCATGTGTGAGAGCGCGATCATCAATCGAGGAAGGCATCAAACGCGGTTTTCGCCATGGTCCGAATTTTTCTCGTATAAGAGCCTCTCTTTCCTTTATCTGCTGTCGCGCTCGCACTCCGATCGTGGCTCACAGACAATGGCCGAGCTCAGGTGTGTCAGTGCGCCTTGGTCGTACGCGATCGTTCATTCATATTCTTCGGGACATTACGAATTATTTTATGGGACATTTAGTATTTCTTGCTAATTTTTTATCCCATCATAGATTTTCAATATATTGATATAGTAAATAAGGAATAAATTTCGCGAAATATTGAATCACGGGGATATACATAACACGAAATGAATGAATAAGAAACATCTAATTATTATTCCATTTATATTTAATTAAAATTCAGCGACACTGTGGGATCAAATATTGGTCATAAGTGTTAAATGCCCGATAAAATGATTAGAAAAATGTTTCGAATAAAATGATTGAGTCGCCGCGGCCGGTAAAGACACCGTCGCACTTACTCTCGGTGCTCGTACTGCGACCGTGAGCGCGACGGACAGAACGAAGAAAGAAGAAAGGCTCTTATGCAAGACAAATTCGGACGATGATGAATTCCGCATTGATACCTTCCTCGTCGTCAAACGTGCTATCACACATGCTCGGTCGGCCCACGTTCGTGTGTTTGGCTAGCGCGAGCGCGACGGAGTGACGGAAAGATAGAGACAAAGTATGCAGTCGAATGCAGTGTTGTTGATATCCCGAGCCATAGTACGCCACAAAGAGAACGAATTATACGCAAGAGAGGGAAAGATAGACACCTTCGTGATGCATGCATTAGTACATAATTCAGAAAATATCAAACTGTTATCAATAATTTATAAATTTAATATAATGGTTGCATAAATTGTTGTAAAAAGGTATTTAGTTTCTAGAACTTCGATACATGTCAAGGCGTCTCTTCACATTTCTACAAACTTTTTTTTAGTACATAATCAAATTGTTCTGTAAAACGGTCTTCCATGATAAAGTAAACAAATGTTTGGATCTGTCCGATACGTGTAGTTATCGGTACTATTAACAAATCTTTGTTACATGTTTTGCCGGATATCGAATCTCTAAATTGTTCCGTATCTGTTTATAACAGTGTTATGATATTACCTACACATCTCAACAATGAAATTAGTATATTTTTCTGCAGTTATACTGTAAAATTAGATCAGAAGATGCCACGGTAATAAAAAAATTCATGATTTCAAAAGAAATATTTTTTCTGCAAATAAATTGTTGAAGATACGATAACGTTATTGTACGTAAATTGAAAAACATTTTCAAGGATATACATAGGACCATATTGAAGTTCGAAAAGTTCTAGAAATCAAAAGCGTTCTTCAACAATTCATACAAACAATTATTTGAAATGTAGACGTTTTTAATAAGATGGTTATGTGTAATTAAACCGTTTTTGCACACTTCTATGTTTATTGTAATTTTCCAATTAAGAATTTAAAAACCAAACCTATACGAATCCTGCACTATCTTGCAATAATTAAATGTTTAATATTTTGGTAATTCCTTCAAACGTATTTTCTTTTTCAATATTACCCACAATATATGCAAGTTTTTAAACAATGTCTAACATACTGCGAGAACCTTGTATTGATCTGAAACGCAACTATATGTAGATTTAAATTTTCCTGGCTCCGGAAGGGTCTCTGATTTTTTTGTATCACTTCTTTAAAAAACTTTTTGAAATTTTATAAATACATAATTCTTATTACTATATTTCTTAAAAGGAAATAACGTTTAAAGGAAAATTTGGTATATCCCTTCACGTCATCGTATATCATCATATCACTATATTAATCAGATCCGTTTATTCCTTTATTTTCCTACATTCTTTTATTCCTTCATTCATGTATTCCCTTATTTATTCCTTGGTACCTGCATTCCCTTATTCTTTCATTCCCTGATTTCTTTATTCCTTTATTTCTTTAATAACAAGTATTTTAATAAAAGCAATACTATGCTTAACAATATTCTACGAATGGAGTGAAATCAGCAAAAAGCATCGAAAATGCAAAGGTATAGGCCAAGTACAAGAGGACGTGACTTTGGAATAGCTTTCTCGTTAACATAAACTTGATTATACGATGTATTTGAAATCGAACAAATGCGAGCAAGTACAAATCATTGTACAGCATCCACACGATGCTATCGCTAAGTAAATATATTAAATTAACTAAATTTCCCAAAAAATGATGTCTCCTCGTTTAATTAATAAATCTGTTTAGTGCTCGACTAAATGTACTTGATGGCCCGCTTTTTCCGAAGGTTCGATGGTGAAAAATAAGCTTAAATAGTTCGGGATGTTCGACATTAAAAAAGAGTTGTTAATAAAGCGGCCTTCTTATTGTGTTGAATGAAAATCCTCTTAATGTCTCATTACGTTTCCTTTTATGTCATCATCAATCGTTGAAGCACACGGCAATATGCACGTATAATTTTCTCTCAGACACATCCAGATTGTTAACTTGTTAAATTTTTCCACTCAGATGCATCCGAATTCTTAAGTTAGAAATGAGTATAAATATCTGTTACGTTACATTTTGGACATCAAGCTTCGTAAAAAGCGGGCCACCAAGTACATTTAGTCGAGCACTAAACAGATTTATTAATTAAGGGGAGGTTCTCAATACGACCGAGCAAAAATGCGAATTTTTTTTTCATTCTTTGATAGTAAGTTATGTTTAGAATATATTCCCAAAACCGTTTGGTCGGATATAATTTTTTTAAAAGTTATGGAATAAAAACTAGACCTACTTTTTGACTGAAAAATTGAAATCGAGTGGTAGTTTGAGCGGAGGATATCTTATTCTTGGATGAATCTGCACGAACAGTATGAACTTGAGGAGTGGCTAATGTATGGCCTTGGAATCGCTGATTAGCCACAAGGGATAATATTTAGACGTTAACGCAGATTCGTGGATCGAATCTTTAATCGTGTCTCCTGATAAATCGTGTTTTTCAAACTGTTGCCCAAGATTACTCAAAAACTACCTGATAGATCGCCTTTCTGTTTGTTTTGTTTTGAAGAAGATTTGATTTATTGGAGCCCCTACTAGAATCAAGAGGATATATGCATTATTTTTTTTTGTTACAGTACGTTAAAGAGCGAAAAAAAGGTGAAAATACGAAAAAGAACATTCAAATGTCCGCCATTTTTTTAATTTTCGACTTTCATTGATGATTCTAGTAGGAGCTCCAACTACACTCATATATTTTATAAAAATTCTTGCATTAGTCATTTTTGATAACTTTTGTAGATGCTAGAGTGGGCAACAACCGACTACCTTTTCTTGAGATCGTCATATTACAAGGCGTGTAAACAAACATTGTCCCATTATTGTAGGGAATTAATTATTATTTATTCTCCTACGTTGTTTGTGGTGGAACTGCATAGGCGATACAGTTTTATGTTAAGACAATTTAAATAAAACAAAACACTTAATTTATTGATCACTTAGCCTAAACTACACTCTTTACCACTATGCAACTTTACTACTTTAATTACAACTTTCGATCTTAACAACTTTTCTTTACGTCTTTAACTGCTTCTTTCGTACTCGTACATACAACGTTCCTCCACGCGCTCAACTTTCAATCTCTCGTTTTCCCGTCATTCACTCTTCTATATACACACGCTTTTCTCTCTCTTACTCTTCATTTGCTTTCACTCGCACATTTCTCCATCTCACTTGCTTTCCTCACTTTTTCGCTCACACTCATCCCTTATGCCTAGGACACGGGGCTACGGACCGCCGCCGAAGAGTTAACCGGGTTTTCCCATGAAAACGCCCATGGTGGTCGCTCTTCAAACGCTGCCCTTGTCCACCATAAACTTCCACTTTCGTAAAACGACATTTTCCAGACACACGCTCATGCACTCAAAAACACTCGGATTCTCACGACATTCATTACGCTTGTTTTCTAAAATCCCACACTCAGCCATTCTGAAAAACATATGCCCTTGGATGCACTCTCAACAAAAATCTTAAAAATCTTTCATACCCTACATTATTTTTCAATAAAAAAAATTTTGTTTGCACCTTTTGATTCATTAAATAAGTGACGATAAGTTAGAGTTCTTCATTTATTTCCTTCAGTGAGAAAAAAATTCGAGAGAATGACCTTCTTTTGGGGCTCTCAGATGAGAACCTCCCCTTAAACGAGGAGACATCATTTTTTGGGATATTTAGTTAATTTAATATATTTACTTAGCGATAGCATCGTGTGGATGCTGTACAATGATTTGTACTTGCTCGCATTTGTTCGATTTCAAATACATCGTATAATCAAGTTTATGTTAACGAGAAAGCTATTCCAAAGTCACATCCTCTTGTACTTGGCCTATACCTTTGCATTTTCGATGCTTTTTACTGATCTGCTTTACGGTATAAAACGAGAAGCAAAGGCAAACGATCCTATTTATGTATATCCGTACAAGAAGACGCAAACCGAGAAACAAAAGGGGGGATAAAAAAGTTCTGTATCAACTGTCTGACCATACGTACGGTTCTACCACTGCTTAAATAACACCACCAAAGCTCAGTGCTTTGCACGTACCGGAATCAACGAGGCACGTACCACAGATAAAGACGTAAACAGAGAGCCAAAAGATAAGAGAAAGGACGAAGAAAATTCCTCTGGTTTCGTTTCAATTTCACCTTATACGTCGGACCATCGCACATTTGTACGACCTCCTTGAGATCCTTATGCGAGCAACACGGCTTTCAGAGATAACGAGAGATTTGTTCACTTTGCTTGTTGTACAAGATATTTAAAACGTGCTAAATTGAAAGTAGCCCGACAGAGCGACAGCATACTCTTACGTTCTTACCTATATTTGTATGTATGTATACATACAAGCAGATGATTCTATGCATATACAGTCGGGGACAAAATTAAGTAGACAGTTGCTGGAACTAGGTAAAGATGAACTTTAATCGAATTAATGTAATTGTTATGAACTTCAGTTTTATGTATTGCATATCCCTATAGTATATACAGTATTTAGTGAAAAATTGACGGTCATATTTGCAATATTATGTAAATACGCCGTATTTAACGAAATTTAGAGCTATTTATCAGGGGACAAAAATAAGTGGACACTTAGTAAAATACGTAATAAATCAAATACATACCTAACGTAATTAATATTTGGTATTGCCGCATTTTGTTTCAATTATTGCTTCCAGACGATAGAGAATACTTTTTATTAAATTTTCTATGTAATCTTTATCAATATTTTCAAATTCGGACTGTAATCTTTTAAAATAATCAACTTTGTTATTTCGCTCGTCCAATGCAATTTTTGTGTCCAGTAAAATCCATAAATTTTCTATAGCACTCAAGTCGAGGTTTTAGGCCGGCCATTCAAGTAATTTAATATTACCATCTTCCACAAATTGTTTAGTTTTCTTAGCAGCACGGTTGGGATCATTGTCTTGTTGGGAGACAAATTCTTCATCGTAACTCATTTTTACTACTGCTTCTTGTAAATTTTCGCTTAGAATATCAACATACATACATATTTACTTGTCGGCATTCATAATTCCGGCAAATTGTGCTAACGTACTAATTCCATACCACAAAATACACCCACGCACCATGAATGATCCGCCGCCGAATTTAACTGTGGGTGTAATGAATGGTTGTTTATATTTTTTTTTCTCCAGACTTCGTGCTTCTTTTGTAATTGCTGCAACTCAAAATTGCTTTCGTCTTTCCAAACTATATTTTGCCACAATGTTAGTGGAATATTGAAATATTTTTTGCAAATGCTACACGTTTCCTTGTATTAATTTTATTGATGTGTGGCTTACGTCTAACTTTGCAGCATTTTAATCCAAGTTCGTGCAGACTTTCTTTTTATCGTTTTTGTTGAAACTTTTAATCCTACTGTTTCTGCAATACTTCTTGATGCAATTGCTGGATCCTGTCGGCATTTCCTTACAATTCGACGGTATTCTTGTACGATTGTACAACTTTTGCGTCCACGACCACTCAAATTTTCTAATGTATTAAGTATTAAATGTTTTTCATATATTTTTTCTACTGCACTCTTATTGTTAGATACGTTGTACTTCCGAGCTATCAAACGGTAACTTAGTTTTTTACAGCATTCCGAAACGATGAAATGGCGAAATTAATTTGAAATTTCTTCCGTTTTCGTCATTTTGCAATTTTTTTAGAAAAACTTTTACGCATATGGCGGTTCAGTTGGAACTAATAACTTTGTTTGCGACTACTATTTGTAAGTGTCACCTCTGCCTACTGTTTGTATAAATCTCTTGCCTCACAGAAACTTTGAAAAACCAAACTAAATTTCGTTAAGTACGGTGTGTTTACATAACGTTGCTAATATGGCCGTCAATTTTTCACTAAATACTGTATATACTATATAGGGATATGCAATAAATAAAACTGAAGTTCATAACAATTACGTTAATTCGATGAAACTTCATCTTTACCTAGTTCCAGCAACTGTCCACTTAATTTTGTCCCCGACTGTATATCCGCTATCGTCGCATACAGATATTTTCAAATTACAATATTTAAAATAATAAACGGATTCATATTATTAGTTTAAGAATACACTGGTGTACTGTTTGCGCTTTTCATACCTGCACTATGTAAATACATATATTGTATATTCGATGATAGATGGAAATGAGGACATACGTTGTTATTTAAGTTATCGTATTTGAATTACAACATCTATTCTAGTACTGAACGGGGCGTTCCGCAAAGCCGGTAAAAACAATTGTTTGTTTTCAATATAAACCAATAGTAATACATCTGGAGCACATGCTCCGAAAATTGTAGACTGATATTCGAAGTGTTAAGCGTGCTCCTTCACAAGTAAGTATTGAAAACATTTGCCAGTCACGCAGTTATATATTTTCCATCTTAACACCGATGTAGTTCTAAATTTTGAACAGCACGAAAGTATTTCAAAAGTAAACTGTGTGCGAAAAGAAGTAAGGAATTTTCGTATCGTCAATCTAGCGCAAGAAAAATGAGATTCTTTGGCAATCAACGGAATAATGGCGGCATTACACCATTTATGATCGAACAATAAGGTGTCAAAGCACAATTTTCTGGCAATCATGGCGTGTTGAGGATAACGAGATAGGATCACTGCCGTTTAAGACGCATCACCGTGGTCTAGACCGCGTTAGTACTGCAAATTAGTTCTCAACATTAGTAAAAGTATAATAGTCAGTTATCATTCGTTCTTAATTGCGATATCAAACAATTCTGCTAACAATAAAATAATATTCAATTATCATTTATATCATCTATCCATACTTTATATCAATTATATCTTAATATTAAACATATTAACAAGAGCAGTAATATTTCGCTACAGCTATTCGGTTCTGAATCAGAAGGTGCAGGGTATACGGGGTGTATCATAACATTGGGGACCTTTTTTCAGAGCCAATAGTACGCACCAAAAGGTGAAAGAAAAACCAATAAAGTTATGTCCGCTGATCCCCATCTTTCATATGTTATCGATCCGCCGTGCGGCACACCCTAATATAGTACAATAGAATGCGTGAGAGATATTTCAGTGTAGTCACTTGGCAAATTGATAATCCTTCACGCATACTCTTCTAGTATTATAGACGTGGATCAGCTGTCGTCAGTAGTATGTATTAGGTTGGTCGGTAACAGGTCAACGTAACGGTGTCTAACAAATTTTTACGCCGAAACCGCATAATAATATTAATTCACTTTAAGGCTGCCTTCGATAAACAAGTCTTGACGCATTATCCGAATTTTTCTCAAGTTTTTACTCAACCGCTATCATAGAAAAAAACAAAGTTTTTTTATAAACAAAAATAAATGCTACGTAACGGTAGTAATCGGAGCAGTTACATATTTTGTTAAACTTTGATCTTTTCCGGTTATATTACAATTAAAACCAGTCCTCTCCAACTTACTATTATTTTCGGAGATACAATTTTTCAAAAATCTTTTACAAATGGCGTTGTACCTCGATAGGGGGTGGTTGTCGGACTTAACTTTATTGTTTTTTATTCACCAAAAAGGGTCCCCGATGTTATGTTAAAACCTATACATTTACTGAAATATATGGGTGTGTGGGTTCTTTGAGTCAAGATGTTTTGCGGAGCGCAACCAAATTCAATTTGTTATGAAAAATTAATACTTAATTCGCAAATAATAATATTACTGATGACACCTGAGATCAACAGAATGACTGACACTGACTGACTGACTGAAACCTTGTGAATGAATGACTGCTCGCTCGACGACGAGGGCTCTTATCAAGAGTTAAGGTCTTGACTCGGGCCAGGAGTACAAGAGTTCCCGACTGGCAGACCTAAACAACTCTTTTCCGGAGAAATTAGATCGAGGTTTTCGGGGTATTCAAACGGCATTAGTCCGCATATTTCCCCCAAAGTATGATGATATTCGTGTAGGGGCGGTCCACCCGGGCAAATTGAGCCTAACTACGAGAAGATCTAGCAAGCCAATTGCGAGATATTTTGATCTAAAAAGTTGTGGTTTTTATAAGAAACGTCGTCTTCTTTCTCTCCTCCTTCTCCATCACCATCTCCATCTCCATCTCCAGGCTTTCACGCAGCCCCTCGTAGCCATACGCCGGTGCCAGACCCTAACCACAGACGAGGTATTGGATACACCTATTACCTTACGGTGTTCCGTGTTCACGAAACTGAATTACCGACGCGTTCAAATTTCAGAGGATTTGCAGCGCCTCCTTGACGAAGGAGCAGAATTTTTTGAACTAAAAGAGTATCGTTGGTTCCGAAACGGGCACCGCACCCCACCCCCTTTTGTGAGGTTGTTACAAGCCCACATGTTGCCGCTGTTTCCAGGTGTAAAGGGTCTGCGTATTTGGCAACGTCGGAGCAACTTATAGATTCCGTCCTCGGGGTCGAAAATGAATTTCGAGTATCGTGCGATGGACGGAAGCCCATAAGCACTGTTGCACAATACGAACTAACATTGAAGCTATCAATGGCCTTTCTTTCACCTTAGTTCCACTAATACTTTCTATCGTATACACATAGTTCATTATTCATAAATATATATATACGTACAATATCAAGAGTTAAGGTCTTGACTCGGGCCAAGTACAAGGACCGGCGCGGATTCTGACCGATTAACCCAAAGCATTTATGAAATTCAGCAGAGGAGAAGGTCCTCCTACTCTACGCGCGTCTCGCAGCCAGTTTCGGGCTGCGCGACAATGATGCGCGGCAAATCATTCTAACACCGATCGTTCGATAGAGCGGATCGAAGCGCCTGATACTTTTAATACGGTGCGGCCCGAGTCTAATGATTCGGGTGTTTTCCGCCATGGTACGGATTTTGATAAAATTTTAATATGTCGTATGTAACGTCAAAATTAGAAATCCATTTGAAGGAATTTTCAAAACATCAAATATTTTTTAAGCTACAGGCAGTCAAAGTTTTGTGCATCGGTTTTTTTCATAATTTGTAACTTTCAAACCATAATTGATACAGAAATTACAAAAATACCAATTGATTCGAGAAGTTTCAAAGTTTTAGAAAAAAAATTATAATTTAAATGCAATTTGTTTTTAAATAGTTGAAAAATGTTTTTAATTGTTTGAACTTAAATTTCGTTCAAAGTGCATCTTAAACATTTTTTAAACATTTTCTTTCATCATTGTCGAAATGTTCTCTAAAAATAACTTCTAGTCGCAACTTCGCGCAATGAATAGTTTTCAAGTTAGAAATTTTTATTTACTACGGCGTTCGGGTTTTCGCCCGCGATTCTGGCCGCGCCGTAACATGTATACCTGCCGTTATTGAGAAAAAACCCTTTGTGTTAAAATTTATTTCTTAATTGTTGTCATGTAAATGCGTAGGTATCTTTTTCTGCAGGTATACTGTGAAATGAGAATCGGAGTGAGCATTGAACAAGGATTTTTTCTCCATAACGGCAGGTATACGTGTTACGGCGCGGCCGGAATCGCGGGCGAAAACCCGAACGCTGTAGTAAATAAAAATTTCTAACTTGAAAACTATTCACTGGGCGAAGTTGCGTCTAGAAGTTATTTTTAGAGAACATTTCGACAATGATGAAAGAAAATGTTTAGAAACAGTTTAAGATGCACTTTGAACGAAATTTATGTTCAAACAATTAAAAACATTTTTTCAACTATTTAAAAACAAGTTGCATTTAAATTATAATTTTTTTTCTAAAACTTTGAAACTTCTCGAATCAATTGGTATTTTTGTAATTTCTGTATCAATTATGGTTTGAAAGTTACAAATTATGAAAAAAACCCATGCACAAAACTTTGACTGCCTGTAGTTTAAAAAATATTTTATGTTTTGAAAATTCCTTCAAATGGATTTCTAATTTTGACGTTACATACGACATATTAAAATTTTATCAAAATCCGTACCATGGCGGAAAATACCCGAATCATTAGACTCGGGCCGCATCGTATTAAAAGTATCAGGCGCTTCGATCCGCTCTATCGAACGATCGGTGTTAGAATGATTTGCCGCGCATCATTGTCGCGCAGCCCGAAACTGGCAGCGAGACGCGCGTAGAGTAGGAGGACCTTCTCCTCCGCTGCCTTAGCCCTATATGCTCTGGGTTAATCGGTCAGAATCCGCGCCGGTCCTTGTACAAGAATTCCCGACTGGTAGACCTGAACTACTCTTTTCCGGAAGAATTAGATCGAGGTTTTCGGGGTATTCAAACGGCATTAAATCCGCATATTTCCCCCAAACTATGGTGATATTCTTGTAGGGGACGTCCACCCGAGTAATTTACCACGTTCCCGCCGGCGGTCTTATTTGTAGTTCTCGCCATCGGACGACTCTCTACTTCATAGTTTGTCCCATCGGGCGGCGCGGAAAAAAAACACATAGAATTGAATGCTTCATTTGTACCACTAGTGGTACATGCCGCCCGATGGGACATTTGTGTATGTACCACCAGTGGTACATGCCGTCCCATGGGACAACCCTCTATGTACCACTGGTGGTACATGCCGGCGGGAACGTGTTAAGGGGTTACACCAGTGTAACAGCCGAAAAAAAGCGCTATTTTCATGAATTTTTTTTGGAAATATGGAAAGGCGCTAACAAAAAACTCTTACAGTATGTTGTTAAGCATACATTTAAGTAAAAAAAAAATTTTTTTCACCAAAAAGTAATTCAAAATGGCGGCTCTACAATAATTTTCCTGAGACATCTTGACAAAAACGCGTTCCGCGGCACGCACTAGAGCACGTGCAATTTTGAAACTATTACAAAAAAAAATTTTTTTTCTTAATCTGCATGAGTATAGCTAGAGAAACACGCACGGATTTTAAAAAATACGAATTTTTGGATATTTGGCAGTTGTTTGAAGTTAAAACTCACTTTTTCGCCAAAAAAAAACAGCAGTTATTTGGTTATAAAAATTTTTCTAATTAACATATCGAAAATTCCGTACGTGTTTCCCTTCAAAATGTTGTTGCAAAGATGTGTATAAAATTTTATATGAATATATGCAAAATTGATGGAGTTATGCTGCGTGCCGATTTGAAAAATCGTGTTTCGAGAAAAACGCATTTAAAGTTTTAAAATGAGTTTTAGACGTGAAAAAGGTAAAAAATCGACTGAAAAAAATTTTTTAACATTATTCTGCAATCCCAGGACCATAAAGCTGCCCTTCCTGGTCCAAAAATTTCTCCTGATCCTCTTTTCTTAAACATTTGATGTTGGATCGCGCTGCTTTTGCCTCATCGGCCAACGACAACTCGGCCTGCTTGACTCGCTTAGCATCACTTTCAAGGCAAAAATCATAAGATTGAAAGCCGATATTCATTTCTAAAACCATCATAACTGGTAATATACTAGTTAGACCATCATTGACGTTTTTACCACTTGAACGAGACTTAGGAGCTAAATTCCAAACTGTAGCATTGAAACTTTCATTACTATTCTGCGTGTAGCCTCCTAAGCCGCGATTTAACAACTCATTACGACTCAATTCATCATAAATTGGTATGTTAGCTTTGTACACTTCTTCAGGTAATGGCGATTTATGATGAAATTCACTCAAAGTTACATTTACCGCTGTTCGTCGCATAAAAGACGTTCGAGGCGCTTGAGGAAAAGCGCAAAATTTCATACAAAAAAATTGTTTTCAGGTATAAAACGTTTTGCCTCATATTCTTGAAAGTTCAAAGTACCTTGTGAGCTAATAAAAAAAATCGATTTTTTGAAAATTTTATACTGGTGTAACCCCTTAAGCCAAACTACGAGAAGATCCATCAAGCCAATCGCGAGATATTTTGATCTAAAAAGTCGAGGTTTTTGTAAGAAACGTGGTCTTCTTCCTCTACTCCGTCTCCATCTCCATCTCCATGTTCAGCCTGTCACGCAGCCCGGTGTCAAACCCTAACATATGTTTCATACCATGCGAGATAATTTTTCTGCCGATAACGTGGATTTTTCTATGTAATCTGAGACATGCCGGAAAAAAATCAAGAGACAAGGTTTTGTCTCGGACCAAATACAAGAGTCGCTTATTGGTATTCAGAAAATCTTCAAGGGTTATCAATAATTTATAAATATAATATAACGGTTTCTTAAATTGTAGAAGAAATGTATTTGATTTTTGAAACTTAGGCTTAACAATATATCGCAACAATACGCTTAAAACAGATTAAACGCTGACTTTTTTTCAAATGAATAAAAAATAAATTTAAATTTAAATTTAGGACCATATTAAAGTTCGAACAGTTAAAAACATTTTTCAGCAATTCACATTAACCATTATTTTAAATTTACCCCGTTCTCATAAAACCATTTTTGTCCACTTCTATGTTTATTATAATTTTCGAATTAAGAATTTAAAAACCAAACGTACAAATCCGTCACTGTCGTGCAATAGTTAAATGTTTATTATTTTGCTAATTCCTTAAAATGTGTTTTATTTTTCAATATTACTGACAATATATGCAAGTCCTAGTACCTAGACTAAATGTTTACTGTCTCCGGAAGAGTCTCTGATTTTTTTATTCACGTCTTCAAAGAATTTTAAAAAATTTTAAAATACATAATTCTGGTTACTATATTTTTTAAACATAAATAACATTTAAATAACACATTTTTGCGATTTTATTTCGGACGTATGAATAAAGCAAAGTTATTCGGACCTTTTGCACATTATATATTAGTCTTTCAACAACATTATGTAATTTTTGGGTTGCAGAATATCAACAAATACGCCGGTGATGGAGCTTTTCCGAGAGCGCGTTTCGAAAAACACGTTTTGCGGTGACCACTGTATCTCAACAGAAAATTATCCAAAATCAAAATAAGAAGAAAATTTAGTTAAAAAAACATTAAATCCTACCCCCAACGTTCCCTAATTGTTATTTTTTTCGTTTTAAAACTTTTGGTGGTCGTTTGAAGCAAAAATTGCGATTTTTCACTAAAATTTCCGTCATTTTTTAGTTATAAAAACCCCTTAATGTAAAAAAATTTGAAAAAACTCAACGTTGGGGGAGGTATTTTATATATAGAAAGTATGTACCAAGTTTGAAAAGAATCGGTGAAGTATTTTTCAAATGGCAGTGGTCACCGACTTTGAAAACGTGAAAGTCGTAAACGTGTTCCGTAGTATCGACACAAATTATCGATCACTTTTCCGGTGCGATTCCCTTTGCCGCTGAGTAATTTGTTTCTCCGTTTTTTTCCCTGGATTTTTGTGTCACCTCGACACACAGTCTAAACACTTATCATTTACACTTTTTAATCGCGCAATTCAGATTTCCCTATCCCACACTACTGTTATAAAATCACTGAGCGGCAAACGCGCGACCGAAAATATAACGACTAACTGGTTAATAACTTCGAGAGTTTTGGTCCGATTATCTTCAAATTTTGGGAGAATACTCTCGAAATATTTAACCATAAGAAAAAGCAAAGAAAAAAAATCGACTTTTCGATAATGCAAACCCTAACTCCCCTCTTAATAACAAGTATTTCAATAAAAAACATACTGTACTTTACATAATTCTACGAATGGAGTGAAATCCACAAAAAGCATCGAAAATGCAAAGCTATGGGTCAAGTACAAGAGAATGTTACATTGGAATAGGTTGCTCATTAACATAAACTGCATTTTACACAGGATTTGAAATCAATCAAATGTGAGCAAGTACAAATTATTGTAGAGCAACGACACAATACTATCGCTAAGTAAATATATACAATTAACTAAATTTCCCCAAATATGGTGTCTTCTCATTTAATGACTAAATCTGTTTACTGCTCTATTAAATGTACTTGGTGGCCCGCTTTTTACGAAGGTTCGATGGTAAAAAATACCTGTAGTATCAACTCCCCTAAGCTTAAATAGTTGGGAATGTGCGACATTAAAAGAGAGTTGCTAAAACACAGTATAAAATGGGCTTACTGTTTAGAATGAAAGTCCTTTAAATATCTCACGTCGTTCCTTTTTAATTTATTTTAACATCAATTGTTGAAATACACTACAATATGTATATGTAATTTCCTCTCACACACATCCAGATTGTTAACATATTAAATTAGAAATGTTTGTTACTGTTCGCGCGACTACCGGCGCCATCCGGCGGCAGCGAACGGTCGTGACGCGCGAACCTCTGGGTAGCGAGTGTGCGCCAGCGCTAGAAGATAGCGCGTCGCTAGCCTGACTGTGGTGTGTGCAACCCTTCGGTTACACTTCCACTCGCCCAGAATGGGGAAAGAGAGTGTAATTAATAAACACGTTAATTTAAACTTTAATCTTTAATTCTTAGTACAAGAATGATACATCCTTACGAAAGGAGGTTTGAGCGTTAACTGCGCAAGCAGTCTTCCGCACTAGCCGCCACGCGTGTGGTGCTAGTAGCTAGGGAATTTACTGTTGGAGAGTAACAGTTGGCGTTACCCCACACTACTCCCCCCAAGTTATGACGATAACTTAAAACTATACTTGTAACTTAAGATACTGCTTAAGAATTAGCACAGCGCAAGGAGTATGCAAAAAACTTTGGGTATTACAATAATCTTTGGATACAAATCACAAGATTCACAAATCATACTTAACCCTACTAGATTAAATATAATATCTTATGTACTAGTGTATTACAATAGATTGCAACGGCAATACAAAAATTGTAGGAACTGTGGTTAGTATAAACTATTTTTATTCTTATAACGAGCTCTTCTCTCTATAAAGAGAACAGTATTTTTACTTGTCGATAGTGACTTTATTAGTCGGGACGGCAGGAGCTCTATTTTTATTAAAATATGTTTTAAGAACAGAACGCGGCTTTGGATGTTGCTCAGGCGACGGAGCAGGAGCAAGCTCAGGTTCGGCCGGAATGCACGTATCCTCTAGGATAAAATGTGCTGGTTTAATTAGTTCGGTAGACACTACCTTAGCTAAACCATTGATTTCTATTTTAAAATCCTTATCGGAAATTCGCTCAAGAATCTTATAAGGACCAGAGTACGGTCTTTCCAAAGATTTCTTAACTGGAGGGGATCTAAGAAAAACATGTGAACACGTGTGCAGATCCTTAAAAAAGAATGCACGTGGCTTATGCCGATGGACAACAGGAATAGGCTTAACATTTCGCATATGTTCGCGAAACTCCTCCAAAAAATAATGAGGATTCGGAGCGAAATCATCAGGAAGGCAGAACTCACCAGGTATGCGTAATGCAGTACCATACAAGAAATCAGCAGGGGAACCTCCAGCGTCTGAACGCACTGCTGTTCTAAGACCAAGCATAACGGTCGATAATTGGCGAAGCCAGTTTTGGTTATTGTGACACATTAAAGCTCTCTTTAAGTCACGATGCCATCTTTCCACCATACCATTCGCAGCGGGATGATACGCCGCAGTACGAATGCGTTGTACACCAAGCGTATTAAGGAGCGCCTTAAAAAGTTGGGATTCAAACTGTGCTCCTTGGTCCGTGGTTAACGTGCGAGGGGTTCCGAAACGCGAAATCCAGTGATCAAAGAATGCGCGTGAGACACTCAGGGCGGAAGTATCCTTAATTGGAATAGCTTCCGGCCAACGAGAGAAACGGTCAATTATAGTCAGCAGATAACTATAACCATCGCAAACCGGTAATGGACCAACAATATCCATGTGGATATGCACAAAACGATTGTCAGGAACGACAAAATTACCAGGTTCATTTTTAACGTGACGCGATACCTTAGAAGCTTGACAATCTAGACAAGACTTACACCAAGCTCTGATGTCAATATGCATTTTGGGCCAAACATACCTCTGGCGAACCATATCAATGGTAACCTTAGCACCGGGATGCGCAGGGTTATGAAATAAATCATAAACACGTCTGCGAAGTGGCTGGGGGATATATGGACGGAGAATATTCCCGGAGACATCACAGAAAATCCTATGGTGGTCCTGACCCCACTCAATGCTCTTGAGGGACAACGAGTGTTTATCGCGATCAGCGAGAAGTTCTGCTAATTCGGAGTCTGTCTTCTGTAGCTCAGCTAATTCAAGTAGGTCGAATTCCACTGGAAGACGAATTAAATCTACGCGAGAAAGAGCGTCAGCTACGGCATTATCCAAACCAGAAATATGTCTAATTTGTGTCGTGAATTGAGAAATGTAAGTCAACTGCCTACACTGTCGAGGGGAAGCTTTATCAGCACGTTGCTTGAAAGCATGAATTAGAGGTTTCTGATCCGTCAGAACATAAAATTCTCTACCCTCTAAGAAGTATTTAAAGTATTTAATAGACTCAAAAATAGCCGTCAATTCACGATCATATGTACTATATTTACATTGAGCAGGAGAAAACTTACGGGAGAAAAATCCTAATGGTTTCCATTCACCGTTCAGCAATTGCTCAATAACAGCACCCATTGCAAAATCAGAGGCATCCGTCACAAGGCGGGTCTCAGCAATCGGGGAAGGATGAGCCAACAAAACTATATCGGCCACATCACTCTTTGCTTTAGCAAAGGCAGCTCTCGCCTGAGAAGTCCACTCAATTTCACGTTGGTCGTTCTTCGAAGAACCACAAATGTACTTATGAAGCGGCGCGTAATTTTCAGCCGCATGAGGAATACCTCTACGATAAGTGTTAACCAACCCAAGAAAACGACGGAGCTGAACAATGGTGACAGGTTCAGGGAAATTCAAAACTGCCTGAACGCTATCCCTGGATGGTCTCGAACCATCCTTATTAATAGTGTAACCTAAAAAACCAATCTCTGATTTCATGAACTTACATTTGTTCAGGTTAAGACGTAACCCAAACTGTTTGAGTTTATCAAAGACAACACGTAAATGCTGGATGTGTTCCTCACGGCTAGAGGAGAAAATCAGGATGTCATCCAAATACGCGAAAACAAAATCTAAACCAGTTAAGGCACGATTAATATATCTCTGAAACGTCTGGCAAGCATTCCGTAAGCCGAAAGGCATGCCAAGATATTCGTAAAGGCCAGTAGGAGTAGATACAGCAGTCTTCTGGATATCCTCCGGAGTTACGGGGATCTGATGGTACGCTCGATACAAATCGAGGGTTGTGAAAAAACTTTTACTATGTAAAGCAATGGAGAAGTCGTGAAGATGTGGCAAAGGATACCTATCCGGCTCAGTAACGCTGTTAAGCCGGCGAAAATCGCCACAAACCCGCCAAGATCCGTCCTTCTTTTTAGTAAGATGGAGTGGACTGGCCCAAGGGCTGGTAGAATGGCGGCAATAACCTTCGCGAACGAGTTTTTCAAACTCTTTTTTAACCACCAGATACTTCTCCGGGTTCAAGCGGCGTGCACTTTCAAATACAGGCGGACCAGTCGTGACGATGTGGTGGAACACCTCCGGAGAGTCAATCTTTCGGGAAGGCTTCTGACCAGTGATCTCTGGAAACTCTGACAAGAGCGAGGTGACCTCATTAGAGGAAATAGCACCTAGAGAAAATTCGCCAACGAGCTTAACGAAGCCCGACGAGGACACGTCAGAAGTGGGGTGTACTAGACAATGTCGCTGAAGATCTACCAAAAATCCATGGTGATCCAGGAAATCCGCACCAATGATAGGGCATGGAATGTCTGCCACGCAGAACCTCCAAACAATAGGTTCTGGAAGACCAAAATTTAAGACCAAATTAGTTTCACCATAAACTTTAATATTGGTATTGTTAGCCGCAGTCAAATACCAAGACGCTGGAGAAAAAGTCTCAACGACGCTTCTGGGAACTACAGAGACCTCCGAGCCAGTGTCTATAAGAAAAACTAACCTTGACAAGTGGTCACGAATATGGAGCCTCTTTGATTTACGTACCTCACCTACAGCTCCGGCGTAGAGAGGACGATTTAGTTTTCCTGCTGTGGACCTGTCCATGAGCAGGGACTGTAACAACGTTTAGCATTAACACCGTATTTTTGGTGTAGACGACACAATTTATCCTGGGGAACAACCGAGGAAGCTACAGGCCTATTATTCTTATTGTCAGCAGGTTTCGACCTACTGCCAGACTTAGTATGATTTGTACTCGAACGAGCGCGCGGTTTACCTCTATTGAACGCTTTCTTAAACTCGTTCATCTCAGCGGTAAGCTTTAACAAATCCGCGGTAAGTCGCTTGATGGGGGATTGTTGCCCGTGGACAGCATTGACGGAATACAGGCCGGGTTCAAGAGATTCTAAATATTTATCGGCCATTACGGCTAGTTTATCAAGGTCTTCTTCACCAGAGACCGATAATGCCCCGCGGCAATTAGCAGGCAACTGCTCGAGAAACACCATCTTCAGAATGCTATCGCCGCAGTCAACATCCAAAGCCCGTAATCTATTAAGAATTAAGGAGGGCTTACCACCAGAGTCAATTTTACCCTTAATCAGCTTGCGCAAACATTCCTCGGAGGAAGTGCCAAATGTCGCAATAATTCGTTTTTTAATTGCGGCATACATATCTTCAGGGGGCGGACTAGCCGACATAATTCCTTTGATAGAGGACAGAGCTTCAAGATCAAGTTTTTCGGCGATAAAATCCGCCATAGTTGTGGGATTACGAATTCCCGCATTACGCAATGTAATTTCAGCCTGAAGGAACCAAATACTAGGGTTATCCCTACAGAACATTGGAATTTTCGGTTGCCTATATAAGGCTGCAACTTGACTTGAATTATTGGCCTCGACCTGCCGGGTCGCAGACGCTGCCTGAAAGGCACGCACGCTTGCATTAGCCTCGCGCAACTGCTCCTCGAGCTCTTTAATCCTTGGGTCCGACATAATTTATAATTGGTAATAATGTTAATCTAATTTACCGACGCAAAGGTACAAAAAGACTGTAATTCCTAAAATTACGAAAAACCGCAAGGCTTAAGGACTAAATATAGAATTAGCGAACATGAGCGTAAAAAAAATTTAGTGTCTAACTATAGACACAATCGGCGTATTATTAATACGCGGGGAAACGCGCGCAAAACAAATAAGAACGTAGAAGGTTCACGCAGACAATGGTATAAACAAATGCTATCGCAAAGATGCGATTCAACATGGCTGATCACGCGACGATTCTCGCGGGAAAAACAAATGCAATCGGCAAGGATGCGATTCAAAATGGCGAATCGCGGGCCGGAAAATTATGCGTCGTAATAAGAAAAATTATGCGCATCGCCACGGGAAAATAAATAATATGCCGGTTGCAGGTACCTCACAGCAACGCAATGCTCGTTCTCTCGGTGAACGTCCTGAAGAAAGCATCCTTCAGGGGCAGGGGGTGGTCGCAGATACGTCTCAGCAACGCAATGCTCGTCCTCTCGGTGAACGTCTCGAAGAAGGCATCCTTCGAGGGTGGAGAACGGCAGGGCAGCGGTGTCCGTTAAGGACGGCGATGTCCACGTTGAATGCGCGTGCAGACCATGCACGCAGGAAGGCACCGGAGGCAGGAAGACCAGAAGAAGGGTCCGTACGCCCACCAGGATGTCATGCGACCCTCCACGAGGAATGGGTCGAAAGCAGCGAAGAAACGGGCAGCAATCGGCTTACAGCATTTCCATTTGAAATTTCGTCACGACCGAGCCCGGTATCGGCATGCGTCGTGAGATAAGGACGTCGTGCGACGTCAATTACTTAACGTGATTTAAAAATCACGTCGGGGTCACCAATGTGGTGTGTGCAACCCTTCGGTTACACTTCCACTCGCCCAGAATGGGGAAAGAGAGTGTAATTAATAAACACGTTAATTTAAACTTTAATCTTTAATTCTTAGTACAAGAATGATACATCCTTACGAAAGGAGGTTTGAGCGTTAACTGCGCAAGCAGTCTTCCGCACTAGCCGCCACGCGTGTGGTGCTAGTAGCTAGGGAATTTACTGTTGGAGAGTAACAGTTGGCGTTACCCCACATGACGTCACTCCGCCCAGGGGGCGTCCTCGCCGCTGTTAATTCGTAATTAACGGCAATTAAGACACTCTTTGTCTATCCGTCATTGAGCGATCACGCAATTAACGGCCGTGCCGATTAATTCTGCTTTTGTTTCCCGCGCCTTCGCGAAGTACTTATTGTAATATCCTCGTCCGGCCCTTGCCGACGAGTAGAGTGTTAGTATTTAAAGACTGGGACTAGCCCTTATATATTTTTGTATAGTTTTATTTAGATATAAGTGTACAGTGTTGTGTTTTTGTCGTTATCGGTTTGCCGTGTACAATACATTGCCATCCGGCAACGGTCAAAGTTCAAAACGGAGCTATTAATTTCTCGCCCTCTCTCGTTACCAAACGTATCCCGCCGAATATCACCTCCCGTGTTGTCCGATCCTTAATCCCCTCGTTCGGGAGTTTCACTCACAAACTTCGCGAATTGAACAGTTACGTTACGATTTTGATCGTAGATTTCTAACGACAGTTTGTTCTATTCCCGCTGAAGAATGAATGAGGTATTGGGTGGTAATGGTAACGGATTAAATAAAGGGTCAGAGGATATGGAATGGAATAAAACTTTTCCAACTCTCTTGACGGAACTTCGACTGGTAATTCACTATTCTAAGTCCACTGCCTTTTTCTAACTGAGATTCATTTTTTTTTTTTTTTTTATAAACTTTTCCCAGGTGTGGGGTGATCCGTTCCTGGAGTCAGTGACTCCTCAACCGGAATTAATTCTGGAATGAGTAGAGTATTATTGCATGTAGAGTGTAAGTAATGGGTGGGCCCGTTTGAATTTTGTGTACAGCGAAAAACTTTCAAAAAACCTGAAACGTGAATGACTGTGAATTAGTTGTTGGTTTCCCAAGTTGCGGTAAGCAATCTGAGGAGTGAAGAGAGAAGGAGAGGGGGAGTGGGGATTGGGTAGTGAGGAGGAAGGGTAAGGCGATATGGGGGTTAGGTTACGTCTTGAGTCAATTATTGTTAGATAAAATTAAGTTCTGTCAGACTGGTGGGGGTTTTTTTGATCTTTTTAAATGGGAGATCATTTCTGTGCATGTGTCTGATGCTAGAGAGGAGGGGGTTTGTGTGTTCCGCGGAGGATTGAAGTAGTCTGTGGGTGATGTTGATGATGTGGTTATGGATGAGAGGTAGGTTGGCGATGGCGTGTAGGTCGAATGTGTTGTAGGAGCGAGGGAGGCCTAAGATTACTTTTAGATATTTATTTTGAATTATTTGCGCTTTGTAGCGGTAGGTTTTAGGAGCATTAATCCATAAAGGAGAGCCATAGGTGATAATGGGGCGGACGCAGGTAGTGTATAGGTTGAGTTTGATTTTTGTTTTCAGTTTACTTTTCGAGTGGATCAGAGGGTATAGCGTTCGCAGAGGTATATTGGCTTTGGCCGTTCTGTCAGAGATGGCGTGCTTCCATGAAAGGTTTCTGTCTAGGATGACACCGAGGTAAGTGACTGTATCTTTCCAGGGGATGTTGATGGAGTCAATGTTGAGAGGGTCAGGTGGTTTTTTCCTCTTGGGTGAAAAGAGAATGGCTTCAAATTTAGTAGGATTTAAGGTGAGCTTCCAGGATTTGAAGTAGTTGTGGATGATGTCTAGGTGATTCTGGATGTGGAACTTTGCAAGAGCTGGCGACCAGGAGGAGCAGTAAATGGCGGTGTCATCTGCGTAGACAGCTAGGGAGGTTTTGGTGGATCTAGGGATGTCGTTAATGAAGATGTTAAATAGGATAGGTCCAAGAACTGATCCTTGCGGGACTCCCGCAGGAGAGGGAGTTGTGGGGGAGAGAGCAGTACCAACAGAGACTTGGTAGGAGCGGTCAGTGAGGAAGCTGGAAATGATTTTGGTTATGTAAGGGGGAGTATTGATTTTGTGAAGTTTTAGTATGATGCCAGCGTGCCATACGGAGTCGAATGCCTTTTGTAAGTCTAGGAGAACTAAAACTGAGGATCTATTTTTGTTTATCTCTGCAGTGATGTTTTCTGTGACCCGGAGTAGCTGGAGCATGGTGGAATGTGAGCTGCGGAAGCCAAATTGTTCATTTATGATAATTTTATTTTGGGTGAGGTGAGTGGATAATTTGTTTAGGATGAGTTTTTCTAGAATTTTGCCTAGAAGGTTTAGGAGACTGATAGGTCTGTAGTTTGTTGGTAAGGTTTTGGGTTTTCGAGGCTTTGGTATGGGAATGATTTTGGCTGATTTCCAGGGGAGAGGGAAGTATTGTGTTTTGAAAGAATTTACGTAGATATAGTAGAGTTGAACTATGATCTTTTTGGGGCAGTTTTTTAGAAGAATGGCTGAGATTTTATCGGGGCCTGGCGATTTATTGTTTTTTAGTGAGCGAATGCATTTGGCGACTGCGGCAGGAGTGATGTCTGAGGTGGCAGGGGAGAACGTATCACTGAGGTATTTGGTATGTGTGGTGGAGGCCAATGATTCGTGTGGTGAGTGGGAGTTTAGGGCCGTTAGGTGGGGTTTCAGGAATGAGTTGGCTAAGGCAGATGCTTTCTCAAAGTCAGAATGGGCTAGTCCGTCCTGTAGTGTGAGAGGGGGGATAGGGGTAGGTCGAGATTTGAGATTCTTGTGCAGTAACCAAAAGGAGTTGCTGGTGGATTTAAATTTGGAAAGTTTGGATTCCCAGTGGGAGTTTTTTAAATTGGCAATTTTGTTTTTAATTTTGTTGGTGAGTAGGTTGGATAAGAGTTTATGATAGGGGTCCGCTGTTCTTTGGTGGACTCTTCTGTGCCTGTTTCTGGTTTGTATGAGGGCCTGGATTTCGCTATTGTGAGGAATGGAGTGAGAGGGTTGATATGTTTTGGTGGTAGCTTTTCTGTAGGAGTAGTTCAGGTGATTGGTAATTTTTATGATTTCTTGGTCAATGAGTGCTGGGTTTGGAAGGTTGGCGTTGATGGGATAATTGTTAGATATTTTTCTGAATAGTGCCCAATCTGTGTTTAAAAATGTCTTACGTGGAAGTAGGGGCTGATTGGAGTGAAGGGAAAGGGTTACTGGGAGGTGGTTGGAGGAGAGGTCGTGAGAGGAGTTGCAGGAGAGTTGGAAGGTGCTGTTGGTGAGAAAGATGTCTATGTTTGAGGTGTAGTGTGGAGTGGAGTAAGAGTAGGTGTCTGAGTGGACTATATAATAGGGGTTGGTGGCTGCATGCTTTTGTAAGGTATGGCCGTTTCTGTTAGAGTATTGGTTGTTCCATTCTGTGTGGCGGGCATTGAAGTCGCCGTCCAGGATGAAACAACCTGTGTTGATTTTATTGATAATTGAGTCTAGGTCACTTGAGGAGAGTTTATTTTTGGGTGGGTTATATAACGCAGCTATGATAATCTCCGGGGAGGATTTGATTTTAAGGGAAAGAAATTCAAGGTTAGTTATTGGCTGGGGGATGTCTTCTGTTTTTATGGAGGAGTGGACTAGTATGGCTACTCCTCCTCCTTTGGAGGAAGTCCTGTCTTTACGGAAGGTGTTGTAACTGGGAATGCGGAAGTTGGTATTGGGAGTAAGCCATGTTTCAGTGATTATTGCTATAGGGATGTTGTTGGTTTGGAGAAATATGGAGAGTTCTAAGGTTTTAGGAACGACACTGGTGGCGTTCCAGAGAAGAATGTTTTGGGGAAGGGAATTAGGGGGCATTTTGCATCTCTTGAGCAACTTCTAGAAAGGCTTGAAGTTGCTCCATTTCGTTTGTGGTGGAGGATAATTTTCTGATTAATGTATTGACAGCGGATATCATTTTTTTGATGTTGCACAATGAATTGAGTTTTTGCAGCCCACTCATGAGCATAGAGAAATCTGAATTTAGGGAGGGAGGTGGGACGTTGGGGAGAGTTTTAGCAAAATGTGATGTTGAGGGGGGAGCAGGGGCGGGAGTAGGCGCAGAGGCAGTTGCAGCAGCGTAAGATTTGGGTAGAGGGGGAGAGGAATTTTGTGTGTGGATTTGTGAGAGCGGTGTGGGGTAAGTAGCTGAGGGGAGTTTGTGAAATTGAGTTGGGGGCGGGGTGAAAGGGAGTGGGGTGGCTTGGGTGGGAGGTTTTTGCAAGGGTTGAGCTTTTGGGGAAGATTTTTTAGCAAGGTAATTTGTAAGAGCTGGGCATTTGGAAAAGTTGGCAGGGTGATCCCCTGAGCAGTTAATGCATTTGGCAGGGGTGTCTGGGGATTTAGAGCAGGTGCGTGTGTCGTGGGGCTTGGCGCATTTTAGACATTTATATGCCTTATTGCAATTAGAGGAAGTGTGTCCATGCGCTTGGCATCGGAAACATTGTATAAAAGTTCTTTGGGAATTGAATTTTTCCCAATAGACGCGAGTGTGAAAGAGGAAACCTGTTTTTCTGAGTGAGTTTAGGGTAGTTCCGGCGTTGAAAGTTACTTTGTAAATAGGATGAAGCGGGTTGGATTTTTTGCCATTGATTTGGTGGCAGGAGATAGGTTTGAATTCCTGGAGTTCAGACATGATGTCATTTACGGGGATTTGAGGTAGCCCTTTGAGTACTACAGCTAGGATTTTCTCAGTGTCAAGGGCGTACGTATGGAATTCAATGTTGTTTCTTAAGCAATAATTTTTAAATTCTGTATGTGTGTTAGTGTTAGGGAATTGAATTTTTACCTTGTCACCGAGGAATTTTGTGTTAAAGTCTCCCTGAATTTCGCGTTTGAGAACCTCTATGAATTTGGGGAAGTTCTTAATTTGGGAGTGGAGGTAGAAAGGGGGGGGGCTTCTGGGGGTTTAGTGGGGATGGGGTAGTAGCTGGAGGTGGAGGGGGGGAGAAGTTGTTGGTGGTATCAGCCGTTATTAGCTCGGAGAGCTTAGCGAATTTGTTTTTCGTAGGTATGTTGGGACTTACCTCCATGTTGTGGGTAGATGTTGAGGTAGTAGGTGGGTCCAAACGTGCCGAGATGACTGGGAGGTTCCTATTGGCGTTGCAGTCTGATAGTGATGTTGACCTTATGGCTCTTGGGTAGGGTGCCGAGTCCCTGCGGGAGGTCCTCCTCTCTTTGAATTCCGGGAGTTGCTTCCCGGTGGCGTCCAGTTTGATAAGTTGGAGCAAGATGCTTTGAACTTATGCTTTGGTAGCAAGAGCCGCGCGCCGCTTGCGCGGCTGTAGGGACGCGCAGCCGCCTGAGCAGGTAGACTGCGACCCCGGCGTAAGTGTAGGGGGCAGGTGCACAGGTGCACTCTAGTGACGTCACGACACAGGTAGAAAGAAACTTGAGTGAGCAGCCGAGGAAAGAGGTGTTTCCAGGTCTGTTCTCGCTGATCGAATCAGAATCAAGTGAATGATCAACTGAGATTCATGGCGGAGGGCACCAGTATATATACAGAATTTTGGGCCCTCCCACTATGTCGGTTTGTAACGGTTTTCGGAAAAACATTGAAAACCTGATCCAGCATCCAAACACCCTTATCGAGAATGCACTCGAAAAGGGATCTGTCTAACTTTCCCTTTCAAGTGTCTTTCGAACAAGACGGGGTCTGGTGCTAGATTTACATTTTCTTGTGGACAAGGTCTCCATTGTATCTGTTGCAATCTGATATTTAGAACTGTCTAATCTTAAGAATTTTGGGGTTTACATTCACGACGGCTTGATTAGATTTATGTGCTTATTTCGATACCGTTTGCCAGTCTCGACCAAGACGATCACAGTGTTCGTTCTTGAAGGAATTTACAAGTTTTATGTGCGCCGTCCTGGCGTCGAACTGACAAAGGGCGTATAGACGCAGGGACGTAACACATTCATAAAACCATTTTTGTCCACTTTTATGATTATTATATTTTTCGAATTAATAATTTAAAAACCTAACGTCTTGCAATAATTAAACGTTTAATATTGTGGTATTTGTATGAATGAATCAATAATATTATATGAAAGTCGGATTGCGTGATTGCGGAGTGTGAATGAAAAGTATTTAGACGACTGTCATGAGCGCGCGAGGAATGTTTGGATCGAGTGACTGCGTGAGGTGCGAGAAAAGTGTGTTTATATCGTGTGACAGTTTTTCGGTTGGATCTATCGAGTGGCTCTTTGTGCGTGGATCTTGGAAGAATGCGGGTGGCCCGTGGTCGAAGACGGTGTGTGTTACAAATGGGAGAATGTGTGAGCTATGAGAGAATTAGAAAAGTATGCATGTGTGTTACAAAGGGCGTCAGGGTGACGTCGCGAGAGAATCAGTTAGTCGAGAGAGTTGGTGAAGTCGAGTCGAAGAGGAGAATTGGTTGCGAGGAGTTGCGAGGAGTTGCGAGGAGTTGCGAGGAGTATTACTGTGAATAGTTTCTATTGCGAGGAGTTTTATTGCGAGGAGAGTGTGATCGGGAGTTAAATATTAATTATTAGTTAATAAACACTTTCTACACTATTAAACAAACTACATCATGTTTACCACCACGGAATATCCCACAATATTTTGCTAATTCCTTGAAATGCGTTTTCATTTTCAACGTTATCAATAATATATGCAAATCCTTAAACAATGTCTGACATACTGCGAGAATACTGATCACTTGACCTGAAACACACCTACATTGACATTTCAGTGTCTCTGAAAGAGTCTCTGATTTTTTTATTCACTTCTTCAAAGAGTTTTTTGAAATTCTCAAAATATATAATTGTTATTACTACATTTTTAAAAAATAAATAACATTTAAAGGATAATTTTTTACATTTTGCCACATCATCATTGCAAAATTACTATAATAATGAGATCCGTAGATCAAGAGACAAGGTCTTGTCTCGGGCCAAGTTCAAGATACCTAGTCTAGCAAGACCTTGACTCTATTCCGGAAATATTAGATCGGGGTTTTCGGGGTATTCAAACGGCATGAAAGCGGCAAATTTCCCAAAAAGTGCGATGATATTCTTAGAGGCGGCGTCGAGACGAGTCGATTGAGACTAATTACAAAAACATTGGTCCACCCAGTAACGAGATATTTGATGTCAAATGTACGTCGTTTTTATGTAATAAGTCGTCTGCTTCGTCTTTTCCAGTGTCACACTTTCGACTATGCGAGTTCTGTCGGTGTCAAACCGAACTAACAGATTTTCATACCATGCGACCATAATTTTTCTGTCGGTAATGTATATTTTTATATGTAATCTGTTGGAGACATGACGGAAAAATCAAGAGACACTCCGATCGCGGCTCACAGACGATGGCCGACCTCAGGTGTGTCGGTGCGCCTTGGTCGTACGCGATCGTTCATTCGCATTCTTCGGGACATTTCGAATTATTTTATCGGACATTTAATATTTCTTGCTAATTTTTGATCCTATCATAGATTTTGAATAAATTGATATAGTATGACAATTATATGTTTCTCAATTATTTATTTAAAGTTACAATATTGTCTCGGTAAATAAGGAATAAATTTCGCGAAATATTGAATCATGGGGATATACATAACTCGAAATGAATGAATAAGAAACATGTAATGATTATTCCATTTCTATTTGATTAAAATTCAGCGACACTATGGGATCAAATATTGGACATCAGTGTTAAATGCCCCATAAAATGGTTAGAAAAATGTATCGAATAAAATGAAAGAGTCGCCGCGGCCGGCAAAGACACACCGTCGCACTTACTCTCGGCGATCGTAGTGCGAGCACCGCGAGCGCGACAGACAGAACGAAGAAAAGAAAGGCTCTTATGCAAGACAAATTCGGACGATGATGAATTCCGCATTGATACCTTCCGCGTCGTCAAACGTGCTATCACACATGCTTGCTCGGCCCACATTCGTGTGTTTGGCTAGTTGTTGATATGAGAAGAAATCATTTTTTGGGAAATTTAGTTAGTTTAATATATTTACTTAGCGATAGCATCATGTCGATGCTGTACAATAATTTGTACTTGCTCGGATTTGTTCGATTTCAAATACTTCGTATAATGAAGTTTATGTTAACGAGAAAGCTATTCCAAAGTGACATCCTCTTGTACTTGGCCTATACCTTTGCATTTTCGATGCTTTTTGCTGATTTCACTTCATTCGTAGAATATTGTTAAGTCTAGTATTGCTTTTATTAAAATACTTGTTTTTAAAGAAATAAGGGAATAAAGAAATCACGGAATGCAGGTACCAAGGAATAAATAAGGGAATACAGGAATGAAGGAATAACAGAATGTCGGAAAATAATGGAATAAACGGATCTGATTAATATGGTGATATGATGATGATATACGATAATGTGAAGGATTATACCAAATTTTCCTTGAAAAGTTATTTCCTTTTAAGAAATATAGTAATAAGAATTGTGTATTTATAAAATATCAAAATGTTTTTTGAATAAGTGATACAAAAAAATCAGAGACTCTTCCGGAGCCAGGAAAATTTCAATCTATAGGTGCGGTTCAGATCAAGTGTATGTATGTACAAGGTTCTCGCAGCACGTTAGTCATTGTTTAAAAACTTACATATATTGTGGGTAATATTGAGAAAGAAAATACATTTGAAGGAATTACCAAAATATTAAACAGTTAATTATTGCATGATAGTGCAGGATTTGTATACGTTTGGTTTTTAAATTCTTCATTGGGAAATTATAATAAACATAGAAGTGTACAAAAACGATTTAATTACACAAAAACCATCTTATTAAAAATGTCTAAATTTCAAATAATTGTTTGTATGAATTGTTGAAGAACGCTTTTGATTTCTAGAACTTTTAGAACTTCAATATGGTCCTATGTATATCCTTGAAAATGTTTTTCAATTTACGTACGATTCGCCCAGTTAAAGATGAACCATCTCAGGGGATAGTGCGGCGAAGGGATTGACTTTGCCTTTGTGCCGCGCCACGACGCCGCGTCACAACAAACGAATCGCGCGAGGCAAAATCAATTCCCTCGCCGCACTATCCCCTGAGATGGTTCATCTTTAACTGGGCGGCCTGTACAATAACGTCATCGTGTCTTCTAAACGTACCTATACTTCAACAATCTATTTGAAGAAAAAATATTTTTTTTTGAAATCATGAATTGTTTTATTCCCGTGGCATGTTTTGATCTAATTTTACAGTATACCCGCAGAAAAATATACTAATTTCATTGTTAAGATGTGTAGGTAATATTAGAACACTGTTACAAACAGATTCGGAACAATTTAGAGATTCGATATCTAAGATAGTAAAGTTTCAATGCAAAACATGTAACAAAAATTTGTTAACAGTACCGAGGACGACACGTTTCGGACAGACCCAAAAATTTGCTGACTTTATCATGGAAGACCGGTTTACAGAACAATTTGATTATGTACTAAAAAAAAGTTTGTAGAAATTTGAAGAGACGCTTTGACGTGTATCGAAGTTCTAGAAACTAAATACCTTTTTATAACAATTTAAGCAACCATTATATTAAATGTATAAATTATTGATAACAGTTTGATATTTTCTGAATTGCGTACTAATTCGTGCATCACGATGGTGTCTTTCTTTCCTTCTCTTTCGTATAATTCGTTTTCTTTGTGTCGTACTATGGCTCGGGATATCAAAAACACTGCATTCAACTGTATACTTTGTCTCTATCTTTCCGTCGCTCCGTCGCTCCGTCGCGTTCGCACTAGCCAAACACACGAACGTGGGCTGAGCAAGCATGAGTGATAGCACGTTTTTCGCATTATATTAATCCCCAGAATTCAATATTTCGCGAAATTTAATCTTTATTTACCGAGACAATATTGCAACTTTAAATAAAGAATTGAAAAATATATAATTGTCATACTATATCAATTTATTAAAAATCTATGATGGAATCAAAAGTAAGCAAGAAATATGAAATGTCCGATAAAATAATTCGAAATGTCCCGAAGAATGCGAATGAACGATCGCGTACGACCAAGGCGCACAGACACACCTGAGCTCGGCCATCGTCTGTGAGCCGCGATCGGAGTGCGAGCGGGACAGACAGGTAAAGGAAAGGTGAAATGGCGAAAACCGCGTTTGATGCCTTCCTCGATTGACGATCGCGCTCTCGTACATGCCTGTCCGGCCTAAGGCCGTGTGCCTCTATAGAATGAGTGCGACGGAGCGACGAAAAGAAAGAGATGAAGTAGTCATTATCACTTGTTACTATGCTGCGGCACACGTCAGAGAGAGAGAGACGAATTATTAGAAAGAGAGGGCACGAAAATCAACCACCTAGGTGAAACAAGCATTAACAGTTGTGGATACCCTTGCGCATCCCGTACCCCGCAGTGAAACCATTTATGCTGTTGATTGTACTTGGCTAGAGACAAGACCTTGTTACTTGATTTTTCCCGCATGTCTCCAACAGGTTACATATAAAAATCTACATTACCGACAGAAAAATTATCGTCGCATGGTATGAAAATCTGTTAGTTCGGTTTGACACCGACAGAACTCGCATAGTCGAACGTGTGACACTGGAAAAGACGAAGCAGACGACTTATTACATAAAAAAGACGTACTTTTGACATCAAATATCTCGTTACTGGGTGTACCAATGTTTTTGTAATTAGTCTCAATCGACTCGTCTCGACGCCGCCTCTAAGAATATCATCGCACTTTTTGGGAAATTTGTCGCTTTCATGCCGTTTGAATACCCCGAAAACCCCGATGTAACATTTCCGGAATAGAGTCAAGATCTTCTCTCGTACTTGACCCGAGACAAGACCTTGTCTCTTGATTCAGGTCTACCAGTTGGGAACTCTTGTGCTTGGCCCGAATCAAGACCTTAACTCTTGATAACCTGTACCTTAATGGAAACAATACTGCAGTTTGCAATTATACATAATTCTATGAATGAAGTGAAATGCTAAAAAAGCATGCAAAATGCAAAGATATAGGCCAAGCGCATACAATGGGATGTGACATTGGAATTAGTTGCTCCATAATACAAAATTTTGATACAATAGTATCGTTACATAAATACGATATATTCATACAACTAAATTCTGCAAGAAATTATTTCCCCTCATTTAGTTAATAAATCCGTTTACTACTTTATTAAACGTACTTGGTGTACCGCTTTTTATGAAGGTCCGATAATGAAAAACACCCGTAGTGTCAACTCTGAACTGTCCATAGTTTAAATAGTTGGGGATGTTTTGCATTAAAACAATGTCGTTGAAACAGCGTACAAAGAGGGTTTGTTACTGGGCGGAATGAAAGTCTTCTAAATATCTGATGTTGATTGTGTTTCATTTATCATCGCATTATGTATACGTAATTGCCTCTCTGATTTACCTGGATTGTTTACTTATTCTAAGAAATGATAAATAGGCACAAATATTTGTTATGTTATATTTTCAACATCAATCTTCGTAAAAAGCGGGCCACGTAGTACATTTAATAGAGTACTAAATAGATTGAATTATTCAACATTTAACAGATTTTTTTATTCAGGAAACTGGGTATCGCATGAATTATTGCTTCTTACCATTTACTCTTTCTTAAGCAAAAATTTCTTCGGACAATTTGTTATTCCATTGTTATTCCAGATGCAATCATATCGGCGAAGTTATGACAGATATCTATTGCATGTTAACAGCCATCAACAGTTATTGCGAATGAGCAGTATTTGTTACTAATAATGAAGAAGATGACTGGCTTGCTATGATATTAATTGTCATTCCTCTGTTTAGTGGTGTTTCAGGATAAATGACCGAAATTAATTGTCCCTTTAATATTGAAAGATTCGAACCCCTTTAATAAATGATTAATCTTGTAACGTAACTCTAACAACTAATATTAAAATACTCACACTCTTATTACTTTCCTCTCTGTGGCCTTTACGGCTGTTTGACTCTTGTAAGGATCAGTACTTTTTTCTGACCCTTACAACTTAACTCCCGCGACTTCGCTCTGGGGCCCTTTACATTCTCATCCGCTCATTATTATTCTCTTATAGATTGATTCACGGATTCACACATTCGCGGCACATGCCGACCACAGTCGTGGAACACCCGCATTCTCACACGTGCGTCCTTCAAATGCTTATTCTAAACATTCACCGGTACTCATTCTAATAAACTATCAAACATTCTTCGTTCGCACCTTGCCTTGACACTCGGTCCAAATACTCTTCATTCAAACTGTCATTATCATTCGATCTGATTTTCATATTCTAAAATAAATAAAGCAGAAATAAAACCCTTGGAACAACGGATGAACCTCGAAACAAACTGATTTGCAGAAATTCTTCTCGTAATTATTTCTAGTTAGTTTCACTGACAATGGAAGGCCGCATTTCGGAACTGGTTTCTTGTATGCTACCTGGCTCCCACGTTGAAGGTAGTGGCATAAAAGAGCCGGTTATTCGGAAAAAATCTTGTTCAGTGCTCTGGTTGATTCTCATTTCACAGTATATCTGCAGAAAACGATACCTCAATAAACATTTGCCATGGATTGTGTTAATATTGGCCATTTGGTTTGTCTTTCAAGAAACAATATTTCAATTGTTATAGGATGTAATGAACATCGTTTCCCCTCTGTGTTTTCCTCGGTATTTTTAACTTAGAAACTTGTATAGGAGATTGCCCAAATTTTATCACAATGCATGGCAAATGTTTATTGAGGTATTGTTTTCTGCAGGTATACTGTGAAATGAGAATCAACCAGAGCACTGAACAAGGGTTTTTCCGAATAACGGCAGGTATAGGTGTTAGGATACGGCCGGAATCGTGGGCGAAAAACCGAACGCCGCGATAAATAAAAATTCCTAACTTGAAAGGTATTCATTGCTGCAACATGCCGCCGAAAGTTATATTTAGAGGACATTATAGCATTGCTATACAAAAAAATCACCAAAAAATTGAAGGGTACACTTTTAAAGATATTGCAGCCCAAGTGTAGGTCATTGATCAACGGTCGGGTTTGACTAGCGGCAGCTATCTGCGACACGATATGGGCGAAGTCACGCGCCAAATACCGACAGCGCGGTGCAGAAAAATTCATAGCTCGAAAACTATTTATCGTTGCACTATGCCGCTGGAAGTTATGTTTAGAGGATATTTCGATAATGATGAAAAAAAATGTTTAAAAAAAATTAAAGATGAACTTTGGGCGGAATTTAAGTTTAAAAAATTAAAAACATTTTTTCAACAATTTAAAAACATGTTGCATCGAATTTATATTTTTTTTTCTAAAACTATGAGGTTTTCTGAATCAACTGGTATTTTTATGATTTCTGTATCTCTTGTGGTTTGAGAGTTATAAATTTTCAAAAAAACCCATGCACAAAACCTTGACTTCCTGCAACTTAAAAAATATTTAATATTTTGAAAATTCCTTCAAATGGGTATTTTTTTTCGGCGTTACCTATGACATATTAAAATTTTATCAAAATCCGTGACATGACGGAAAAAACCCTGATCACTTGACGTGGAACGCACCATTATGAAATTGTTCTCGCACATTAGTAGTATAGTTAAAGTAGGATATTGCGTTATACCCGTATTTGCACCATCTGCGCGGTCACCTCGTTTCACGGGGATGACAAATAGCATTGCAAAGGTAGAATAAAGTTGAAATCATGTGTCTCTTGTAAAAACGTGAATTTTATTGTCCATTTCAAGGACCATATAGCAAACTACCAGCACTGTACGAGACCAAGGTTTCGCCATGTACAGGCCGCCCAGATAAAAATGAACCATCTCAGGGGATAGTGCGGCGAGGGGATTGATTTTGCCTCGCGCGATTCGTTTGTCGTGACGCGGCGTCGTGGCGCGCCACAAAGGCAAGGCAATCCCCTCGTCGCACTATCCCCTGAGATGGTTCATGTTTAACTGGGCGAATCGTACCACGATCTACCTATCTATGATGAATGTCTACAAGAAAATATTTATTATTCCATAAATTCGAATTTATTGGACTTTAAGAAGCTATTGAACTCGTTTAGAACATTTCAGTACAATACGGATTTCTAATACTTGGACTCACTACAGATTTTCGGAAATGACCCATGGATACCTACTGGAAGCAGTTAAGGTGGCACTGTTACTTGTACTGACGCCCAATCCGTTGTGTTCTTTAGTAACTCGCAATATAGAAGATTAAGGCACGTTTTTCCTTTTGGCTCCTTGAAGCTTACAATGTGTCTATTGCTGTCTATTGAATTCCAAAGTATGAGTTTGGAATATACCACATACTATATGTATGTACAGGGTGTCCCAGCTAACGTGCACGTCCCTGAACCAGGTGATAGCTGAGGTAATTCTAATATAGGGAAGTGACATTCGTAATACCGTATCTTAATTTATGGCCGAGTTATTAACAAAAAACGATAGCCATTCGGAGGGCTTCATTGGGTCCGGCGGCGCGACAGTAGAAGGTCTGCACCAGTAGGGTACTTCACTAGTAGGAACTGTCGCGCCGCTGGGCCCAACGGAGCCCTATGATTCGCTATTGTTTTTCGTTAATAACTCGGTCACGAATTATGATACGACATTACGAATGTCACTTCCCTATATTAGAATTACCTCAGTTATCACCCGGTTCAGGGACGTGTACGTTAGCTGGGACACCCTGTATATGTCGACGCGTATCATTAATTAGATTGTGACTAAGGTTGGGTAAGGCTCGTCCTTATCAGAGTCGTGGTTAGTTTTATAATTGTTTTTCAAAAGCTCAATAACATACATCACGATATTATCGTACTAGCAAACATGTTTGGTGGAGCGGATTAGGTTGTCCGGATATGATCGTTAATTGACATTCGAGTGGGTTTTGAAAAATGAATTGGAAAAGAGAACAGAACATAAAACGTAGTCAACGAGAGGAGACGTGGTACATATTATCAACCACGAAACTGATTCCGCCTCTCCTCTAGTCACGGTGTTGTAAAATAAGTTAAGCATGAGCCAGCCGAATCGAAGAGGAGGCTGCAAGAAAATCCTTGCCAGGGAAACGTAAGAGTTAAAAGGTCTTCCTCCTCGGTTTCCGGCATATACATACATACATAGGGTTTTCTCCGCCATAAATCTGGACACATCCATCTTTTTAACTTACGAATGTATTGCAACACATTTTTTTGCAAGAAAAATTATAATCTTCTGAAATAGTGTCTTTGTAACGTTCGCATCGCAAACATACCTATGCCTGGTCTTTGACAAAGTTGAATAACTTGAAATCTAATTTATGTATCACAAAAAAGGAATGAAATAGTATGTACTTTGAAATTCATTCCACAATCAGCAGAAAGAATTGTTATTTAATATTCACGAATGACGGATATAAATTTTATTGTGAATAAATATAATTAATGTAAATTAAAAAATAAAATGTTTGACTGTTTCAAACATAGATGGGTTAAGAGGATCCCACATTTTTAATTCCTGAAAATGCATAGTGGAATATTTTTTAAACCATCTTTAAAAATTAAAATTGCTGATTGCTCAAACATTGTAGCATCCCATGGGTTTCTGGTATGGACGTGACTAAAACGCTATTTTTGAGATCAACATTCAGTACCTTTATTTTACATTTTTATTACTATCAAATGTTTTTCGAATTGTTTTCACCATTTTTGCCAGTCTCAATAGCAATGACGCGCCATAAACCCCTCATGCGACGTAACGGTACAGCAGACAGGACGCAGACTTCTGCACCCTTACGATAGCTGCACTGCACGGGCAGATCGTGTGGTCAAAGGGAAAACTCAAAATTTGCCTACGTCACGAGTCACACGGAATTTTCCACCGAATCAGTGATGTCAAGGTCGTGCACTTTTCAGCCGATTTTCGAGGCGCTCGCCCGCTGCCCCACCACTTTCAAAGAAGGGCCAGTGAGCGAGCGGCTAGACGTTTCGGGGGCGCTTCGGCTCAGAAGCGTAACGTGATCAGGTACGTAAAATTTTAAAAAGGTTGTACCTGGGTAGGGTAGAACGTGCGTTTATGTTCACGGTACGCTCCTGACCCGAAGCGCCCCCGAAACGTCTAGCCGCTCGCTCACTGGCCCTTCCTTGAAAGTGGTGGGGCAGTGGGCGAGCGCCTAGAAAATCGGCCGAAAAGTGCACGACCTTGACATCACTGCTCTAAGACTTAGAGTTTAGGTGAAGGACGGACATCGACTTCGGGTGTCTTCGGCCTCCAGCAGCCCTTCCATCTTCAAGCTCATCGACTGGATGATAGCATGGAAGGGATGATGGAGGAGGGAAATTCGGGATTGAAAGACAAGCTTGGGACCAGTTAGTACTTGACATCAGAACACCACACTATTAATTCGCTCTGAACTTTCTACATTTTTGCACACCATTATACTTAGACCAACGAATACTCTCACAGTGGGACACATTGTATTATTTGTGTGATTAGAAATCTGAATAAATCTGTGGCAGTTCACAAGGCTGTAATAACCAAGCATTCACAGAACTAACACAAAAATACAGTCCTCTAAGTTTTTGAACCTGAACGCTGAAACACTGGTAGCACAACAATTCAAGTTGAACCTACGTATCTGGTATAGTCAGTAACTGGGCTAAATATTTATGCCCCCCTCAGTGGCGTACCTACTTAGAACTTTTGCCGCCCGGGGAGGTCTCCAATTCGCTGCCCTTTTATAAAGATACAAGATACTTTTTTAAAGGACGCAAGAAACTTACGAAGGTCTGGTTAGTCGTAGAAATCGATTAATAAACTTATGAAGTGAATAAGTTGTTTTTTTACAACTAAAACTACTTAAGTATAAAAATTGCCGCCCGGTGCGGCCGTCCACCCTCCCCCCTCCCGCCCCGCCCTAGGTACGCTACTGGCTTCCCTCTCTGTAATTAAATACTTAAATAACTATTTTTTATTCATTTAATGTAATATAAATTTCCCAATAATTAAAACCAATCTACTTTGTTAAATATTATTAAAGTAAATTTTCTGTGCAAAATAACCTTCAAGTTACGAGTCACTCCATATGAAATCAACACAGGGTATAAACCTGACCACCTCAGAATTTTATCAAATTTGGTACGATGATTGTTCTCATAGAGATGAAGAAAAGTGCCATTTTTTTCAAATATCTCAAAAGGTTTAAAAATTACGGCTATGTAAAGTTTCCTAAAATCCGACAAAAAAGCGTAATCGACATATGTTAGAATCACCATAGCTTTTCTCCTAATTGAGCTAGAGAGTTGAGAGTGGTGTCATTTTACACGATTTTATATGCCCCTTCCTTTGATGTACAACACAACATACTTTGTTATAAAAAGTCTTTTTCTGCCATCAAATTCAATATTTTGATATTGATTTTCTCAAAAAGTACCTTGTTTCGTCGAAATCTCTTCAACACGAAGAAATTCCGTGTTTCAAAATTAAATAAAGGGAGAATTGGAGTTGAAGGTAATCGTGAAATAAAATCAATCAATTGAGCGGCAAAGTTAATGACATTTATTGGCTTGTTGGGGAAAAAGCCGTGTGGCATAAAAAACCCTAGGAAGTTGTAAAGTATTACTTATTCGTAAAACGATAAGTGAGGGATGAACGTTAAAATGTCTAAATATATAATATTTTAGTAGGTACGAAATGTTAACAGTGAGGATGGGCTCCGTGGAATCTACATATATGGGATTCGCTTATGTAAGGGAAGCGTAGTCCACATACACGTATGAAAGATGATGGAGTCGGTAGCTCCTACGATCCGCCTATGACTAAATCCCTGGTGGAATCTACATAGGTGGGATCCGCTTGCATATGGGAACAGTAATCCACATATACGAATGAACGATGGTGGAGTCGGTAGCTCCTCGAATCCGCATATGACTAGACCCACGGTAGCCTTTACATTTGCGATTTATTTATATACCTACATATATCACTATCACGCGGGAGAAGCAATGTTGACTGCACAGTACAATTTTACGGTCAATAAATTAATCAAATTCGCGTCTTGCGGGTACAATGTCTCCGCGTAGGTCCGTCCGGTCGCCAGGTTGTTCGGAGACTGACTAACTTTTTTTCCTTTGTCGTTCTCAAGGATCAATGAGTTGTAAATTTTCATTCTATCCTCCGCTAGGAGGTCCGGAAATTTGACTTCGGCGTTGAATTTATGGGTTGCACGTGGGTCTTGGGGCCCACGTGCACTAAAGTGGTGGACAATGGGTCCTGTGTTGCGCGTTTTCTAAAACCTGCATTTTCTTCGATCATGTTGAATGTTTGTTTATTGTTATTTTAATTAACTAATGTTTTTTTATTGATTTGGGCTCTATAACTGTTTATATTTCGAATAAAATCGTATTCTCATAAAAATTCCCAAAAACGTGATTATATAAAAAATTAACTAAAATCGTCTTGAGGCACGTGTTGTTTTAAATTAAAAAAAAATATCCCCAGTGTTTTTGCATCATAAGCAAACTTTTTGAGGGGCGTCGCAAAAGATTTAACTTTTAACGACCACCCTAATGTACATATATGTATAGCCACGGAGTCGTGCATATACAAATAGAAATTAAGAATAAAATTCGTGAGCCCGATGGATATCTACGATGAGTACCTACCCAAGGTGCGATACTTGGGGAAAGGTAGTATTGTTACAAGTTGGAGTAGTTCCATCTCTAGTGTAGAAAACCGAATATGGGAGCATTCTAACCGGCCTTTTTTTTATAATTACCACTTCGAGCTAACAGTTCTTACAGGATTATAATGACCTCACGTATTGTTGTTTACTGCAAAACTCCTTCACTCAGATTATCCAAGGCGAGTAAATGTAACGCCCTTTTCAGATGTGCAGCAGCCGTATAATACTGCGATTAGCTACTATCTCACCGGGACAATTAGATAAACGCTCATAGCGTTTCTTTGAGTGAGTTAGTTGTTCACAGAGGCTTCATGGTACACTTATGGAGTAGCCCGATCACCGGAACGAATTAGTTATAAATTTTTAGATATTTTTTAAAAAAAAACTAACGATGTTTTCAACGAGAGGTGGCACTAAATAAAGCAGAACTCTTTATGTTGCGTCGTAACATATGGTGATAGAACCAATAAATGTAGTCTGTGCTCGTAAAACTTTCCTCTTTCACAGACTAAGAATCCAATTTTTTTAAAGCAGTTTTCTAACTATATGCAGTTAACTAGATTTATAGAATTTCCCAGCATATGTTTAAAATTTATAGACGTTATGAGTCTATGACGGTCAGCTGAGTCAGTCAGAACTTTTGGTTTGACATCAGCTGGCATCCATCAAACGGCTATTTTCAGCATAGAATGTTCACTTTACCCGTCTTTTGTATTTTTCTTGTTACGTCCTCGCGTCTATACGCCTTTTTTTTTTCTTCCCAGTTCGACGCCAGGACGACGCACTTGAAAAAACTAATAAATTCCTTGAAGAAAGAACACTGTGAACGTCCTGGTCGATACTGATAAATAATATAGAAATAAACACATAAATCTAATCAAGCCGTCGTGAATGTAAACTCCAAAATTCTTAAGATTAGACAGTTCAAAATAACAGTTTGCATCAGATACAATGAAGACCTTATCCACGAGAAAATATACATCTGGCACCAGACCCCGTCCTGTTCAAGAGACACTTGAAAGGGAAAGTTAGATAGATCACTTTTCGAGTGCATTCTCGATAAGGGTGTTTGGATGCTGGACCAGGGCTTCATTGTTTTTCCGAAAACCGTTACAAACCGACGTAGTGGGAGGGCCCAAAATCCTGTATATATATTGGTGCTCTCCGCCACGAAGCAGTTAGTTAGTTAGAAATCCAGTGAAGGAAGTTAGTTAGTTAGAGTAGAAAGGCAGTTAATGAGAGACAGAGTCAGTTAGTTAGAAATCCAGTGAAGGAAGTCAGTGAGTTTTTAGAAAGACAGTGTAGTTAGTCAGTTAGTAAGAGTCAGAGTTAGTGAGAGTCAGTCAGTGCAGTTTTTGAGTCAGCAGTTAAGAAGTGCAATTCAGAGGATCCATGATCAAGAAAAGTCTTATTCCATTCCATATCCTGTGACCCTTTATTTAATCCGTTACCATTACCACCCAATACCTCAGTCATTCTTCAACGGGAATAGAACAAACTGTCGTTGGAAATCGTAGATTTCCAACGTAGTTGTCGTTTCTATGACACGTTTCGAAGGACGGCGACTTTCCTACCCATAACTGTCGATCTCCAAAGTGTGATCATTGGGACAAGGAGTATCTGGAAATCGCTTAAGATATTCAGAGAAAGACTCTATAACAATGATATCCGCTGCGGACCGATAAAAGTTATAACACCAACCTTCCTTTCGAATACCCAAAGACTAAACATCTGATCCGGTTAAAAAGTAAAAAGAAATAAAGTGTATAAATATAAGTAGAATCTGTGAAAACATGTCAGTGTCAGTGTTGTTAAATATAAAGTTATTGAAGATTATATCACCAGAGTTGACCATCAATTAGCCTGACCTCATCACAACCACAACCAACTTTCATCTTTTCATCATCACCTCTCGATCGCAGTACGACTCAGCCCTATCCCGAGTAAATTGGTCTGACCATTGACTCAAAAGGGGGCATAAGTCAGACTATTGTGAAACAATTCGTAGCCGCACCGTTACCGTAAGCTCGAGGAGTGACACTTAGTCTTGACGTAACATTCTTCTAAATTAGTTCTCTTCTATTGATTTAAAGTCTAATGCAATTGCTGCAGCGTTTGGTTTCTGTACTCCAATGGAACTTTAGTACACTAGCACAGCTCAACAGCATTATTTCTCGCAACAACATAATCGTCCCAAAGCCTACCGCCAGCCGAATACCGAGACTCTGTATTACGATATATTCGTAATCTAATTTTTGTTTACAAAGGACTTTGAGCTTCCCTAATATACTATCAAGATCCATATCAATCGGATACTCTTGTAGTTGGTTCGAAGCAAGAACTTATCTCTAGTTTTCGGAAACATACATACATTTAAACACATGATCACTTTTCAATATGAATGTGGATATTTTATATTTCTCTGTTTTTGATATGTAGCATTGATCCTACAAAAATAGTCACTCACGTTTAGATACAGTAATTCCTCCCAAAGTGCTTAAAAAGTACGTTGCCCGAAATGTTTCGTCGTCATCCCCACTCCAGGGGGGGTTCCCCTGGAATCAGTCAAACGAGAACGTAACAGGAGCGCGGCTGCCTTAGATAAGCCGACGGTTCCAGAAGAAAGATAAACAGCATTTTTATGGGCGAGATAACAATAATATAAAGATAAAACATTTTTA